>JAJQWJ010000003.1:85359245-86600245 GCA_023637945.1 Phaethornis superciliosus | reverse complement strand
AAACTCAGCATATAAGATTATCTGTGAGCCTAGCTAAGCTCACTGTTCCAAAACCTGCTAGACTAGATTGCCTGAAGAGGCCATGACTCCGCATGAATAAAGCTTTTTAAGAAAATAGGATTTAAAAAAAATTATCTATAATTATTCTCACATTGTGATAATGGGAGGGGTTATATAGCAAAATATTCCTACCAAACTTGTTTTTCTCTGAACTATTCTTTTATCTAAGCTTTACAGATGTCTTTGAGAAGCCTGCTGTGAGACCCAGACAAATAAAAAGGAAATAGTTCCTCATAGTTACAGCTTTTATCACCAGAAATATCTGAGACATGACTACACCCTCTGGAGCCTCTAAGAAAGTGCTGTGATATTAAAAAGTACATTGAGAAAGAATTTTTTGATTGAAAAAAATACGCCATGATTAAAATGCATGGGTTTTGTGTGTCAGTGTGACCAACAATGAAAAACTTAGCCAGATCACACTAATTACATCCAATAAGCTTGGTGTATGCATCATATCACTGATCATTTCTCTTTGGAATTCTCCCTAACTAATTACAGTGTTTTTCATTCATAATAATTACAAATTCTGCAAAGTGAAATGAAGCATGACATTATAGGTTGGGATGATCTACTCCGTATATAATTTTTTTAGTGTTAAAAGCAGAAATAAACACTTTTTTGTTTGTTAGCTTCATTTCTCTAATGAACATAGTGATTTTTCTTTTCTTGGTGAATAGATTGCTACTAAAATCTTGGGGATTTGGAGAGGTCATTTTTATTTTAGATTCTTATTTTATCACTGATAAGAAAGGTATTTTTTATTAACTTAATTATATATACTCAAATAATTTCAATAAGCTAGGTTGTTTTTTGGAAAAAAATGTTAAATAAAAAAGAGAGTATCTTTTTATAAGACTATAAGAAATAGTACAGCAGAGAAGAACTATAGTCAACTAGTGTATTTGCTATCTACACATGATAGAAAAAATAGTACTTTAAAACTAATTAAAATACTAAGTTTCTCGATATCGTGCAAAATTATTACTTTTCCAGTGTTTTAATAAGAAGAATTAGGTCAGAAATTAATCTTATTTTATCTGACAATTTACAATATGATTATAAATCTTCACTTTAAAAAATAGTATTTAAATTGATTGTGTCTTAATTGATCTAATGAATTCTTACATCTAATTAGATATTTTGTGAGACAAGAAAAAAGTAAGAATCCTGGTTTATTTAAAAAAATTTATATATATTACCTTTGATTTCCTTTGAATCTACTCCTTTGTTCATACTTTACAATATACACTTTGCCTCTGTATTTTGTTTTGTGCATCAGCACTGTCATGTCTCATTTTATATATAAAATAGACAATCAGCTTTTACAAGTCAGTTGTTATTTAAAGTGATAATATTAAAATACTATTTGTCTTTATCTTAAAATGCCATAGAAAGACTTTTTTATATTGGTTGAAGACAGTCTAGATATACTTTAATAAAAAGACACTTTTCTTTTGTTTTCTTATCTTAAAGCAGCTATTACCATTTTACCCATCTTACCAACTACCATATTACCCATTACCATGTGGTGCTGCAACTCAGAATACAGTAAATTGGGTAAAGAGCCACAGGAAAAAAGGCAGCTGTGAAACCAAGTATTTAATACAATGAACCTAATTAGTTGCAGGTAACTGAAATAGCACTGCTATCTTACCCAATTAATGGGATATTCTTGATGAGAATTATGCTAGTATTTAATTTATTAGCATTTCAAATTCTGTGTGTACAAGCATTTGCAGTACATGTAGTTTTATTTAGTGGGGAAACCAGTCTTACTTCTTTGCCTTAAAACAGACAGATTCACACTATTATGTGTTTCTCTGGAAAAAAATAAATCCCTGAAACACTGGTAAAACCCCTCAAGCATTCACATTTTAAGTGCAATGTAATAAAGTGTCCAAGTTCTGTTTTCTTCATTTGTCAACATAAAAGCATATTTTAGGGTTTTCCTGTGCATGCAGTAAAACAGTAATTGATGAAGAGCAGAAGGTTTTCCAGGGTATATTACACATTTCACAAAGTCTAAGTAAGCAGAAGAAACCCAAAAGTATAATGATTTTCTATGTAGCACCCAGCCTGATATTTCTTCATTTGAAGGTTTTGCTCTTCCACTGAATACCACAAAGGAAATCCAGCATTATCAGGAAAGAACTTAAGAAAACATTGTATCACAGACAAAAATCTAATAATTTCATAACTAAATTACTTCATATGCCATGTTACTGCCCTTAGAGGTAAGAAACCCATTATGCGCTTCCAAAAAGACAAAGCAGACAAATAGAGCCATTTCACATGCCTAAAAACATTAATACATTCTTCTCTGCTGTATATGCTTTCTTTGCTTCTTTTTGGGTAAACAACAAAGTAAACATTCCTGAATTGTTCAGAAGTGTTTATTTTCCTTTAATGAAGCCAACATCAGAATTTGTCAGAACATCTGTGATGAAAAGCAAATCTAGCACCTTTGGGGGGTTTCCTAGAGATATACTTCTTCCAGGTAAAGGTTTCACAGGTAAGGTAGAATGTCAATGGAAAGAGAGAAATAACAAGACTGTCATGTCTGGTGGGTAGGGTACTGTGAGAGTCTGACCTCACTGATTTGCAGTTGTCTCAAAAGTGCAATTGTAAAGTGAACAGCCCTGGCAAGGGTGGAGGACCTGGCCGGGCCAGAACTGAGCAGGGGGTTACACCTCAGGAAGAAATAAGAACTATGGGGTGGAGACTACTCCCTTTTTCTAAGAGTCAGCTTTCAATGCTGGGTCATCCCTCCAAGTTCCAAGTACTTGATTATACTTGCTAAGCACCTGGCTAAGGTGGCTGGAACAGAGGGGGAGTGGCACCTGGAAGGAGATAGGAACTGATGAGTGGGTGGGGGGACTGCACCTTTCTGTGGCTGCTCCCCTCCAGGCAGCCTGTCTGCTGTGACTCTGATACCAATGACCCTGGCTTCTGTGGCAGCTGACTGACAGCTGCCCCTTCGGAACAAAAGGAACTCCAGGGTATATGTGGCTGTCTATGCTGTGGCTGTTTTGTTGTCTCTTGACCCACCACCGTTCTGCATCGGACCCTGTCCAGGATCAGCTCCATCTTGAAGAAACTCGATGGACAGCTGGACCCCTGGTGGTGACTCCCTCTCTTTCTCATTCTTATTCCCACTTTCTTACTCTTTTTCTCCACTTTTCTCTGTCATTCTTTCTTCCCACTTTCTTACCACTTTTCTCTCTCTCTTATATCCTCTTTTCCTCTCTCCATCTTTTGTCTGGCTCTGTATTTTTGCCTGTGTCAATTATCAAATAAAAACTGCTTGCACCCGACCCTTCTACAGTTGGACTTTTTTTCACGGATCCAAACCAAAAATAAATTTTAATGTTACCTCAGACCGTAACAGGTACAAAGATATGGAAGTGTGAGGATCAAGTTCTTATGTTGATCAATTTAAAATAATTGAAAGCACCTCGGACACAAAGGTACAAGAACACTCATCCTACACTGAAAGCTCTGGATTTGTCCTAAACTTCATTCTAATATTGTGCTCTTCAAAGATTTCTGTTTCCTTTCTAGTGGAGAGCAAAAGCAAATTATGGAATCTCAGAAGTCACCACACAATAGAAGAGTCACCCTGCCAACAGCAACATAGGGAACAGATCTTCAAAGTCAAAAAGTGGGACATTTTATGTCATCATGCTTTGTAGTCATGAAATACTAAGGTGCTTGGCCTTTTGGGTCTTCTCATTGAGTTGGTTAAGGAAACCTTCTTCAGACCATCAAAGTCATCAAAGAAAGTCTTAACTGACATATTTCCAGCTTCTTTTCCTGTGTTCTTTTGTATGAGCATCTGTCACAGGGAAGAAGAAAATAGAGGGCACAGGTACTGCTTTTCCTCTCTTTAGTCTAGTTCTTCCTTTTTCTTGCTATATGGCCAAATCAGGAATTCTGCAGTGATTAGAATGAACTCCATCGTCTTCCTCAAATGCTGATGGTTATCACCAGGTATGACAGGTGTTGAACCTTGTGCAAAGCTTAGACTTGTGACATAAAGAGTTGTTGATGTAGTAATGCAGTAACATCACAGACAATCACCACAAAAATTTTTAGAAAAAGTAAAATCTGATGAGAAGAAATAGAAAACTGAGATAATTTAGATAGCTTTTATTTATCATGACCTCATATAAAAAAGGAAGTGACCATTTTATAAGTAGGTCATAGAGCTTCTATGCCTATAAATACAGTTTCATATTTTCATTATTATGACATCAGAATGGCCTTTAACCTATGGCTTACACTTCCTTGAAATACACAGCTCTGGCCTGTAAGGGCATAAAGCACTTTATTTAGTTTGAGATCAAACAAAATAAGTTGATTGAGCTATGTTGAAAAAGTCACTTCTAGGTAGTAAAACAGAGTCCTACTAATTCTTTCATACCTGGAAAAAAAAAATGCATTTTTTAAGACATGTGGTGGACACAAACTCAGTGTCTACCCTAGTGTTTTAAATTAGGAGAGTGCTTCTGAAGTGAATTTCTAAATTCACCCCCATTTACTAGGGTGGAAGACCATAGTCTTAAAACATATGGGCTAGATAGCACCTGACATACAAGGAGAAGCTGAGAAAACTGGATCTGTTCAGCCTTGAGAAGAGAAGGCTTAAGGGAGACCCTATTACCACGTTCTAGTACTTAAAGGGCAGCTACAAAGAAGATGGAGACTCCCTATTTACAAGGAGTCACATGGACAAGACCAGGGGCAATGGGCACAAGTTGTTCCTGGGAAGATTCAATTTGAACATTAGAGGAAAATTTTTCACTGTGAGAACAATGAGGCGTGGGAATAATCTCCCAGGGGAAGTGGTGGATTCCCTCACTTTGGGAAGTTTTAAATCTCAGCTCAATGAGATTCCGAGGCATCTCACATAAACAACATTTGGAAGGGTTGGACCAGATGATCCTTGAGGTCCCTTCCAATCTGACATTCTATGATTCTACAATTTGTTCTAGATTAAACTACATACTCCAGCAATGCATTCATTCACTGAGAGGAATTCAGTTCATGTGGCCAGACTAGAGCTAGTATAAACTGGACTGATGAAACATAGGTATACTGTGAGCATCAGGTAATCTCTCCCAAATAGTTCACTCAGCCAATCAAATTCCTCTGCACAACACAATTTTACTACTGTAGAAATAGCCAGAGGCATTATTTCTTTATATTCATGTCCTTCTCAATGTATCATCCTTTCTGCTCCTTAAATCTCCACTGATCACGTCTGTAATGGGAATATTCCTTTATAAAAGCATACAAAGTATTTCTATACTATTGCACAAGTAGCATTATGAAACCCAAAAGTTTAGGAAAGCAGTTTGCAAGCTAAAGTTTGTCCTCTGTCTGTTGTTCAGTCATGACTCCTGCGGAACAGCATTTGATGTATCATTTCGATATACAGTTCTTTTCATAAAACCAAAAGCCTTTTGGCTTTTAAACTGTTTTAATAGTGGAATTCCTGCATGATTTAAATTTTAATACATGGGGAAATATTACAATCTGTATAAATGTTAAGAGGTACATTTACCTGAAACTACAAAAGAAAAGTACAAAAAGACAAATTTATTAAAATGCAATGCACCAACTTGTTTTCAGAACTGGAGAATATATTGCAGTTCATGCTGGTGTAATATTCACAGGTTTTTCTTTAAAACTCAGTAGCATCTGCTGAGTGCTGTAAGGATTTTCAAATCTACCCTTAGCATTACAAATGGAATTTCACTAATTTTGTCTTGAGTAGCACATTTTTCACAGAGGATCTATATATAACTTTATCATGTACACATACAGTTTCACATATCAGAAATTTTTTTGTTGTTGTAAAAAAGTATTTTTTTATATATAAGGCATTTTATAAAAGTCCGTAATATAAGTTACATAAGTAATTACAAAACAATGTTGTATATATTCCACCTCAAGGCTTAAATAATTTGAGAGAAAAATGTTTGACAAAATTATAAATACTTTCTGCCTTTTCTAAGTAATAAAGATTAACTACAGTTTAAAATATCATTCAGTATCGCAGACCCCTCTTGGACAGTTTGGAATATGAATTTGTCTTCACACTTAAATGCTATATGTGTAGAAGGCAACTTTATGACCCTTCACTGCTGTAACAACTAGCTTCAGTACTTAATTTCATAATTGTTTATTAAGATTACACTTATTTAATCTAGAGCACATTTCACTGCTCTTGTCATGTTCACTCAAGTGAGATAAGTTGCGTTGAGTCATATTCCTGGAGGTATTTAAAGGACATTTTGTTGTGGCACTTAAGGACATGGTTTAGTGGTGCACTTGGTAGTGTTAGGTTAACATTTGAACTCTATAATCTTCAGGCTCTTTTCCAGTTTAAATGATTCTATGATTTTATGAGTAAAATCACCTCATAAGAGAGAAAGGGAATCATATCTCTGAAATCTTCAAGATTTCTACAGCTATTGCCCTACTTGCTTTAAGAATACAGATGTTTGATGTTTGATGACTTTTTCAAGTTTCTGAAAAAAAACTCAGACATTTCTAAGGCTGTGGCTCCTTACTTAGTGGGCAAACTTATTTAGATGCTGCTGATATCACGTTTACTCATCTTATTGATGTTACACACAGAGGTACACTGCTATATAACTGTACAAAGTAAATGTTCTGACCCTCAACAAGCCTCTTTCTTAAGGCTGCTTCTATGTATGGAAAGTACATAAATACTGAAGTGTTGCCTATTGTAGTTGAAGAGATCTGACAATCAGTAGTACTAAAAATCTCCAAGATTTTTAAAACTATAAGATTTAAGTGAAACAGAAAGTCTTGATCAAGAATTGTTCAATAATACCAATACCCAGAAATGCACTCACCTGTGTTAATCTGTCTCTAAAGGACAGAAAATTAAACTAATATGTAGGACTTGAAACAGGCTTGGAGAGGGATGGGCTGCAAAGAATCTCATTCAAAGAAGCAAAAACTATGTAAGGTTTCACAGAAGTCTAGTCTAGTATCAGACACCAGGAAAAGAGATGGGCCTGAAACTTCAACTCTTTTAAAAGAATGACAAAAGTTCCTTAAAAATGTCTAGAAAAAGATACTTTTGTATTTTAGGGTAGGTAGACTATATCTCAAAAGAAACTGAGAAGTTTAATAAGAGAACCTCCAAAGTAATAAACACGAATGAGTACTCAAGCCCTAAGGGCAAATTTGAAAACAAAGAAAGTTCTGCATGTCCAGCACTTGCAACTTCAAATACAGCAAAACTGAAATAAAGCAATCTAATAGAGTCCATAAAGTGAGTGGATAGTAAGATTCAGCATCCTAATAGCTAAGCTTGTGTATAGGAGAGCCTTTCATTTGAACTCACTGGATTTATAAGCACTTGCATCAAATGTTATCTTTTCCATATTTGGTAGTTATTGTTGCTTACACTGAGAAAGAATGGGGTTTTTTTCAGTACAGAATAATGATAAATTTAGGGCAGAGATTATGTACCTACTCTTTTTTGCTTAGTTTAATGCAGCATTCTTATCATTACTTCTGATGGATTCATACTTGATAAATAAATGTATTTCACAGATGGGGGGTGTGTAGATGGGCGGATGGATGGATAGATGGATGAATGTTTTACTGTACATGTGTGTGTGTTTGCATGAAGTAAAACCTAATACAGTCATTGCAATAGGCAGATCTACTTAACATGTTATATATCAAAGTTATATGTTAAAGTAGATGTTATCTAAGAATGTTCAGTTCCCTAAAGGGGGCTCTGATAAAAAAATGTAAGTCCTTTTAAAATTTGCCACTAGTGCTATGTTGTTTTCAGTTAATCTTTGAAAACATGTTATAATATTTGAAAATGCATTTCTGCTGAGATTTTAAGTAGCAAATAGGATTTGTGTGGATTTCTTACATATGTAGGAAAAATGGTTATAATTTTTAAGCCTAAATATTTCATAAGAATTATCAGCTCTTTAATGCAAATGAACATGGTTTCTTTATTTATGGAGAATGAAGATATTTGGTATTATGAATTTTTTACAAATATCGTCAATTTTTTTTACCATCTCTTATATCTGAATTCCAAAAGTCTCAGGTCTGGAGAGTATATAGCGCACTGATCTTACCTTTCTCGTTTTTATGTATTATGGATATAAAGTTCAACATCATGTCTGATGGAAATTCTTTTTAAGTCAAGTACTTCATTGAAATGTGGAGCCTGTTCAGGAATGAGTTAAGTTGATTTTGACTTGAGATTCTAAGAAGACATCAGGCAACTTTTGAATTGGAATGATTTTTATGCTCCTCTCAGTCCTTTTTCTGTTATAACTCCATCTACAACTGCTTGAGCTTTAAGATATAGTAAAATAACATAAGTATATTTCTGAAAAAATATGGAGTTGCTATTCCTATGTGTACTGAAGATCTATGTGTTGGGCTTTTTATGTTAATGACAGATTATATGCTTTATATTTTATTTTATTTTTTACATTAGAAACATAAGAACTAGCAGTAATATTCATATACTGATATTCTTCTCTTCTATAACTGTATTGCTCAGCTGCTATTTTTTTTTCCTGTATATTGATTGGTGTATGGTGTCTTATAAATTTATTATTTTTCTATATGTTCATTGTCCTCCAAGCAGCAGTGAATTGCAAAATTATGCATCACTGAAATAATTTTGGTTTGAAAGGACTGCCACAGATCATCTAGCTCAACCTAGGACTCAAACTCATCCTGAGCTTAAAGATTTAATTTTGAAATTATTTCTATTTTTCAGTATTACCCAGTGTTTCAATGTGTATATGTTCATATTGTGTATTGCGGTGTTTTTTAGTATAATAATATTTATTAAATTACCTATCAGATGAAGATACATTTCCTCCTGGGGACTGTGTAACATTTTCTTACAATTCATATGAATAAATATGGCAAGATCCTCAGTGGGTCTTCGTCCTCCCTAAAATAATTTTTGCTTGTGAACACAGTTCTAACATCAAATCAGTGATTTTGGTTGGGATAAAGTTAAGCATCTTAGATTTATTTTTTCCCTCCTAAAAAAAAAAAAAGTCCTTATACTCTGTGGGTTACCTATGCGTTCCAGACCCCTATGAAAAACTCAGAACTCAAACACATTGTGTCATTCTGTTATAACTGTACTAGTGATTTGGACTGTTAGACAGCTAAAACAGTATTTGCTATATAGAAAAAATATTAGGCATGGTCATATTTTATTTACATCTATATTTGACCAAGTAAAATATAGGAATCTAGACTAGATTAGTCATACTCTTGCCTTTAGGTAACAGAAATTCCATTTGAAGGATAAATATTTTTCACAAAATGTAGCATCCTTTGATGTTGTTACTATTCAGTCATTTAACTCAGTCAACAGCATACTTGCTCAGCTTTTTTAGAAAATTGATAGAATGTCATTTTCTAAAACAAAGAGAAAGACAGATTAATCATCATGTAGAAAAGCAAGTCCATTATCCATTCACTTAATAAATTTGCTTTTTCAGACAGGGAACAAAAGTACTGGGTAAAATAGATAATTGGCCCAAAGAAGCTCTCATGTCTGTGGTTCATCTGAGTATGAAAACTCATCTTTTCTAAAATGAGTAGTAAATACATTAATTTGAAGATGCCCCATCCTTCTTCCCAGAAGCTGAAACTACCATTGACAGTAATATCAAACCAGGCTAAAACATTTTCTCATTTTAAGTTCTTCAGGCCAAAGCAGAAAGAACTACAAGGACAATGCAGAAGACAGATAAATGCACTACCTGTGAGTAAAGAAGGAAATGTCTGTGTGGATCAGTAGAGCATGGGAGAGTTTGTTTGGTTGGTTTTTAACATGTTATAAGGTATTGGTTTCAAATTGAGTAAATCCTTCTTTGTTCATGGATCATTGACTGGGTATATTGTAACAGCTCCTTTGGAGCCATTATGGGATGTCATTTCAATTGAGCCACTGAAAGCCTCTTTGTTCAAACTCAACAGAAAATGTCATTGAAATCATTGCTTTGTGTGTTCAGTGTATTGTTTTTAAATCTTCACCTAATAGCTATTTATTGTTTTAAATATCATACCATTGGAAATGAGCTGTTAAAAATGTATGCTTTAAAAGCAAAAGTAATAGTATAAGTGCAAAAAACCTTCTAGAAACCAAACATATAAAATTCAGAAACCTTTTAAAATTTTTATATAAATTAACAAATATAATTACCAAAATAGAAACACCTTTTTAGACTAGAGCACTTTGCCAGGTTACATGGGTATGGAGCTGTTTGTCATTAGCATGCTGAGCATGCCCTAACTCTGACCTGTTTGCTAAACCTGCAAATAAAGTCATGATCAGATTCAAGAGAGGAAGCTTAAAGTACATGAGAGAGGCCCCAGAGTTGATGAGCATTTGGGAAATCTTAAAAAAGGAACTGAACCGTGCAAAGCAATTCCATCTTTGCCTTTTAGGTATAGTAGATGCACCATCAGTCCTCAAGGTGAACAACACTGGACAAAAATAGTCATTAATGCTGAAAGCCAGATGCTTTTCCAGTGTAAAGCAGATCAGTGGAACTATAGCTGTTTACATTGCCTGAAAAGACAGCTCGTTATCTTCCTCATTCATCAGAAGATGCTCTGACTAATATGTATGCTATATATTTATATGCTATAAGAAACTTAAATAATATTAAATAGGGTTAAGATGACAACAAAGAGCTATGGAAGGCAACTGCATCCATTATCTTTTAAATTAATAAAATTACAGCAAGGTCAGTAATTAACATTAATGATGCATCTGCAAAGCAGAATGCTTCAAAAGAAATTCTTTAACTCTTCCAGTATTTCAGGTAGAAATAATGCCCCACTTGCAGGCAGTGAAGACTGTCCTCCAAAGAAGATAATTCAATCTGATCTAGGAGAATACTCTATGTAAAGTATATTGCATGTAATAATGTTTCCAATTTAAAATTTCTCTTTTAAAACACCTGTCTCAGGGAACCTTTCTGTGGTCCAAGGTATATCACAGTATAGCAAGTTTCCTGTTATGACAGAAAATCAATTACAGTCCAGAATTTATATGACTATTTCCAAGTTTTAGGATATGTTATTTTAGGCTCCTTTCATGGCAATTAAATTTAAATTCCTTCACCTCTCTCAGTAAAAAGGACAAGAAAGAAAAAGCATTAATACTATAAAATATGTGGCAATTATTTTCTGCCCTGCATGTGTTGATTTTAACAGCTGCAGGGAGACTCTTGTTTCTAAATGACAAGCATATCCAGTAACAAAAGAGACTAAAAGTGATGTTTAATAATGTGATGAATGTTTTCTCATGAAATCTGACAGAAAATTACAGAAAGAGGTGTCTTCAATGAGGCTGAAATAAAAAGATTTAGATAAGAAATGTTTTCAAATTTTATAGCTTTTGAAATATAAAGCACCTCAGCCAACACATGATTCAAAGTCAACGTTGAAGTAGTTCATATTTTCCATTTGCTGCCTCCTGCTAATATAAGACGTATTAATTGTACTTGTGATGTGGTTATGAACTGTTATATTTACAAATGAATCAGGTATACTTCTATTGATTACAGAAAAACTTTCTAATAGAACACAAGCTAGGGCACAAAAAATCATCTGGGATAAGTGGAGTGTGACCTGTCCTCTTCTTCACTTCATCCCGAATTTCCATCCCCCACAGCCTTTCACTGCTACCCTATTAGTTTCATATTCAAAAGGGTTAGCAGTATACAAAATGTATGCTTTCAGAGAAAAAGAAAAAAACAAACACAAAAAACCCCAGCAAAAATTAAGTAAAATTTAAAAAAAAAATAATCCACAAAAAAAACAGGGCTTTTTACTTCTCTGGAATTTAGAACAACATTATAAATGTGGCTGCTTTTCTGAAGCTGTTACAGATACAACTGCCAATATTCCTTTGAGACTACTACATTATTTCCGCTAGATCTTAGAGCAGAAGCCCAGAGTCATTTATCATCTCTCAATGTGACATTTCTCTGACCAAGGAGTCACTTAGCAAAATCTCCCAGCTGGTTGGCAGTATTATATGCAAAAAGAGCAGCAAATCCCAGGGGAAAAACGGATCCTTTCCTCCACCTTTTCTCTTGTCTAAGGAGCTTAGATTGCCTGGAAAACAGTTTTCAGGCATCTGTAATTGAATGTGAGATGAACTTCCACAAGCTTTAATGAGGAGTAATATTAGTGCCCAGGCAGCAGAAGGTAGTGCAATTCTCCATGTCCCAAATTATTTCATTAATATTAACCAAGGTGTTCAGCTCTCCCGAGGCAACATTGCTGTAGCAGGGAAAGATGCAAATAATTCTCACAGCCACCCAACTAATCACTAGAACATGCAGGAATAATAAGTCTATGGAAGTGATGTTTATCAAGTAAGGGAAATAGGCCTTTTCCACAGGGAAAAGAGCTTATGTTACTGTAGTTACATATAACATCCTTTTGTATGGTATTTTAGCATTAAAAGTGTACTTGTCTTGTGTTTCCTTTGGCAGTTTTAGGAAGAAAAACAGATCCAAGTAGGCATTAATACTACAAACTTCGCATTAGAGTGTAAAAACAATAAGAAATCTTTTCTCATAGCCTGCCAAAACTCTCTCTTCAATTATGTAATACAATTTAATTTTAAAAGGAACTTTTAATTAAATATAAATATATATATAAAGAAGACAGGAAGTGCCAAGAGAACATTTTGAAGGGCAGGCAAGTAAGCTCTCAAGGGCAGCAGAAGATCTTAATTTGTAAAGTGGTTGTGCAGAATGGGGCTGAGAAATATCCTTATGCTTGTGAGGATCTGATTCATGTTATCCTTTGGATACTTCCATACTAATCTTTGTGTGGAACAAAGAGGATCTGGAAGTACATGCATACTTCTTTAAAGTTCATTAATTTTTAAATCTTCTTGTCTAAAATAAGTGTTTGTTTTTAGATAACAATATGTCTGTTCATCCCTTCTTTTAGTGAAAAATCCTAACATTTTTCAATGTATATAAAATATATTTTACAATAACAAAAATTATAAGATATCAGTTTTACAAGGTATATATCAAAAAGGCTTACTTTGGGGTTTGTTTCTTTTTTTTCTTTTTTTATGCAATATTTTTAACAGAAGGGGTTTTTTTCTAGCTTAATAAAACTGATACTCTTTTTAAAAGTAAAAAGTTTTGCATTTTTCCTGAAGTCATTTGTCTCCTTTAGTTAGAGGAATGGGTAACAAACCCCTACCTACAATTCCCATCTTCCAGAATAGACTGGGCTTTGTAATAGAAGGAAGAAGTTACTCAAAATAGATTGTCAGATGTTAGATGTATTATCAGTTACTGTAGTATAAAACCAGAGGAGTCTTGTCTAGAACAGGAGCAGCAGGAGCCTGTGCTAATTTCACATCTCATCCAGGGACTGTTGTGTGTCTTCCAGTGCTGTGACTCTATCCCATGAACCCTCGATTCCTACTCCCTTCTGGACACCCCTTCACTTCTACTCTTCATCCTGTCCTAGAAACATTTTCATGACTGTATCTCCCAGTCAGTTTCTAGGAGCTCTCTGGCAGCCCATCACCCTTGCGCAATGACTTCCTTACCTCTTCCAATCTTGAGATTTGAGGAGTATATCTGAAAACTTCCTTCTTCAGATACATGTAATAAAATAATTAGAACACAGACACATACACATTTAAAAGTGCACCTGTACGAGCAATAAAGAACATAAGTTTTGTCTTAGAGCTCAAAGACTAGTGATTTGGTCACTGCAATGCCATTGCAGTACCCTAAGCGCTTGGATTCCCGCTCAGTATCTGAATTGCCAGTTGTGGGCAGAAACATGAAGCACGAGAAACAACTACAAAACAACTTGTGCTATACTGGAAGCAAACAGTAGGCAAAAAGTGGCAACAAAAATCCTCTCAGTTCCAAAGGAATGGTTCTTTAAAGGATAGGCTCCTCTCTCCCCCCAGTGGTACCTCTTTCTCACTTCTCCTGTATTTTTAACAGAAAAACAAAGATCTAGGGTCATGCTTTTGAAGACCCTCTCACCTGGCAAGGAGTCTAGAAGGCTGGGATGCTAAATCTTTCCCCCACATACAGCTCTGTGTAAGGCTCAGTATGTTAAAATTTGCCTAAGCTATGTTCTCTTCTTTTTGCAAGGCACAATTACTCTGATCAGAAGGACTGAAAGTGTTCCCATTGCCTGAGCAGTCTGTAACCTGGTAGTTGGATTACTCTCCAGAGAGTTAGGAAATATAGGTTCTTTTGCATATATGACTTCAGCTAGGAAAATTCATTTTTTCCCTCTTGTCATTTAATTCAGATTTGGGGTTGAGTGTTTCCTCCTCTATCATTAAGCTAGCATCCTTGTCCTGTTTCATCCCACAAACTCTTCATTCCATTCTTAATCTAAGATGTTTCTCCAGCACCACTAACAGCTTTTAATCTATTATTTATTATTGAACCATATAATTGTATTATTTATAGCTTTTCTCATAGAGTATCTTGGGATGCATTTCTATGAAACACTATTCAAAATAAAATTGTATTGCACTAAAGAACAGTTCTCATTTATTTTTTAATAATTATTTGATCTTGCTTTGATTTACTGAGTCACTAAGGCGTCTTATTCCTGGTGATTTAAGGGATACTGTGAATCTAAAACTCACATAAAATCAGATCCTCAGCTAATGTAACAGGCAAAGTTCCAATGCAATCAGTGGAGGTTTGCCAATTCACACTAGTTCTGTCCTACAGTAGTTTTAAAAATCTTTCCTCATCTATGCTTTAAATTACACTTTAGATGCCAAATAATTTTTTTTAATCTACATTGCTTGTCACAATATAAAGTTTATTTTTTCCATTTCATCTTACTTAGACAGGTAAATGAGAGTGGTTTATTTCTAAAAGCCTTCCATTTCTGCCTCTGATATAATACTACAATGTTGAAATGTTTTCACTGCTAACTCTGCATGGAAATGTAATAAAATTTAAGCTGTATGTTTTGAAAGTTTTATGGAAATGCTTTTGTCAAATCATAGTGACTGAGACTTTCCTTATTAACTTAACATTATAGCAATCATTTTCAAACATTATGTAAAGCATATAAAATAAGATATACCTATGATAGACTAATTTTTTGAGTGAACGAAGGATTTTAGATGTTTCCATTTTCTGACACACAGCTTGAGACATCATTAGGACTCCAAATTCAGCAAGATTCTGAAATGTAAAGTAAATTGTGCATACAAAGAGACTCCTAGGGTGAAGAAAATAAAGTGAGAAAAACTTTCTTCTGTGAATGAAAAAAAATGTAGATGCCATCTGAAATTTTTCCACCCAAACAGGTTTCACATTTTTTTATTAATCTTAGCAGTAAGTTGCTACTAGTACAAATGGAAGACCAAACATCCTAACTAAAATCATCTAGTGATGTGAAGTACAATGTTACATCTTGATAAACTATGGTGCTACTTCAGATGAACTCTATCTATCTTTCACTCCAGTAATAGTCCTTCATTTTTTTCTCCAATTTCTTATGTTAGGAAAAAATATTTAATAATAAAATTAGATTTTATACTATATTATCTGCCACAGCCTAGCATCAATTGGTTCACTAATTTCATTCTCTCTTTACACATCACTAATTATTTGAAGTAATATCATTTAAATATATACCCTTGAATCACAAATATAGAGCTTACTGCAGGTATGGAATACGCACTTCACATGAAGGTAGCAAAATTTCCTCACTAATAAATTTGCTTATTGGCTAACTTTATTTTCAGACTTTTTAGTATGCGGAAGCACCAATTTCAAGTATAATGTGAGTTGGAGTTTCAATTTAATATTAGTCAGGAAATAAACTAAATTGCACCATATATTTTTAGACTATCATCATTACAAAGATCTGAGGAGCTTTTGCTTCATAGAAGGTATATTTTTGCCTTGAATTGTTATTTTTGTAATAGAACTAGAAATCAAGTTCTTCAGGTTTTTACAATTTTCACAAATTTGTTTTGAGGCTTTCTGTTTTTAAGTAATAAATTTCAGTTGGAAATGTTGTAAATAGAACATTTTTAATTTTTTTACCTTTAAATGGAAGGCTTAAGTGGTTAATGATGGTGCTGTTCTGACAAACTCTTTTAATTAGTTAACATAAAAAATAGAAATATGGTAAAAGTCGCGGTAGGTAATTTTTCAAGTAAGGAAAACAATAGACAGCAGACAATAGCTCCTTTTGGTCTTAATAATTCTGTGGCAAGAAAAAATATTTTAACTTTTCATATTCTACTTTCTTGGATACTAGTGAATTTGGGAATGTTATTATATTTAAGATTGTGAACTATCCAAATGATAAAGAAACTGTGAACCACTGACATGGTAAATGTCAGCAACGAGTAGATATTAAGAGCTGAGTTAGTCACCCCAGGGTCTCTTTACAGTAAAAGGAGAAAAATAAGTACTGCTGGCATTCACTTCATCTAATCAAAAGCAGAACTTTCAAATGGATCGAGAATTGTCATTCACCATAAAAGGCCCTGGGTTTACTAGTTCAGCTGTTAATATCTAAAAGTAAACATCTAGGGCAGGATACAGTTCAAGTTTAAAACTTTAGGTGTCCATGTTTAGGTGTCTTCATTAAAGTGTCTACAAACATATGGGGTGTGAAGGGCTTATATTGTAAAATATAATATATAATATATAATATATACTAAATGCACTTAATGGATTAAAGAAAGCAAGATAAGCAGTAATACAGTGTTTACTTTTTAAAAGATCACTTTTATTATGACCCAAACTACTCTCAGTGGTCTACTGGGTAAGCCTTTCCTGTCTCATATGGAAGCTTAGTTAACTAACTTGTATGACTAGGCACTAATTCAGACACTTACATATACATTGCTTTATCTCCCACCGAAGCCTGCATTTTAGAATAAGGTTAGTTACCTAAGTGTAGCAAGACGAACCTTTCTTGGGGTATGACTCTCTGAAGTCAGACCGATGCTCTGGCAGAAGCTGATGCCTTCAGGGTTCATCAGTCAGTCTGGGTCAGCGTGAGTGCTCCCAACTCACCCAACCTCTCCTCTGGCCTGCTCTGCCAGTGAGCTGAGCTGGTGCTGGAGGCCAGGCCTTTTATTGGCCTCCTGATCCTGCCCCTGCGCAGTTGGGCCCAGCCCTAACCAGGCACAGGTGGGCTGAATGCAGGCTCACACCCACTGCCTGCTGATTAGCAGCACCTGGGTGTTGCCTTATCTCACTACACCTAAGATTGATGTTTCATGCCTTAAAGGCACGTGCTGTTGGTTGGTGGTCTACAAGATACAATAGATGACCTGCAGGGGTTTGTCCCTTTGGGAGCAGCAGCCCAAAGCCAGAAAGGTACCCAGTGGAATCTCAGACGACACTAGACATCTGTGTTTCTGCAAATTCTATGGTTTTTTTTTACTTAACCACATGCTGAATCTCTATATATTATTGATCCCCAAATATTGTTGGATGAAGAGTAATGGATGACAATCTCACTTCTGAAATCAAATTGTACAGCTTTCCTGCTGAGAACCTGAGTCTCAGTGAGTCAAGCCTAGGCTATGGAAAAAATTGAGCTGTATGTTTCACAGATGATCTTCAATAGTATAAAAATGGTTATGTGTGTGTGTAAATATATATATATATATAAAGTACTGATTTTCATAAATTTTATTTTCTTTTTTTCAGTAAACTTTGGCTAAGTTTCTGCTGTCTGACTGCAGAAGACTGAAGGAATGAATGATTCTAAATTAAAGCTGTGCAAGGCAGCCATACAAAAATGCAAACCACTATATAAGGGTGTTTTTTTCCTGATGTATATCATATCATAGCATATTATATCCATATTGGAAGTGGGTTTATAACTCATCAATCAAGCCTAATACATTTTATCTTTTCCACCTCTAGAGAGGCAGATATTTCTAGAAAGAGACAATAATAGGAAATCAAGTAAGCACTTGCACTGCTAGAGTATTTCAGAATTTCGTATTTGAAATTCACAGTAAAGTGGCACAGACTCAGTTATTGCCCTGCTAAAATAAAATGCCCAGTTACATTGGGTACTGGGCAGGAACTTTTTAATTTAAGCTCTGTTTCTGCCTTTTTCTGAAGTGCTGAAGAAACAGTAACAGTCTTACAAGGACCTTAAACTTTTTTTTTTTTTTGTATACCAGAAAAACTTCTAGAGAAATGTTGAAGTGTATGTACACATATTTATAAATATATATGCATAACATATATATAACATAGCCAAACCTTGAAACTGAGGTGTTAGCTTACACCTAAACACTCTGCATGATGGCATCAAAAACTGTGATGCATAAAAATTATTTTACTGAATATAGAGCTGTTCATCTGCAGAAAACATGGATAAGAAAGAGCTTTTCTTCCTAACTTTTTCCTCTACCTATTCTGATTTCCATGTTTCAGTATTTGAAACAGCATACTGTTTCATTATTTTCTACAACAAAAGGTGGAAGGTGGAGCCCTTTCTGACCTGCCTCAGAAAACCTTCAGTCAGATAACACAGATATCAGTTACTATAAACGTAGCACAGCAGAATGAAATTTGACAGATTTTAGTGGGATTCATTGAATTTTTCAGTAACTATCTCATGATGGGTTCTTTGCTACTAGTCAAGACTATATGTGGTACACAGACCAATAAAAGCTGACTCAAAGCATATATACACAAGACTCAAGCACAAGCATTTTACTGGATCACCAATATGCTTTTATTTTTGCCTGCTGAATATGCTCCACTTTTCATAAAGTTATTAAATAATCTTTCAGTCACAGCAAGAGAGCAAGTGTGAACTACTTCTCATTTATTTAGAACATTCAGCTGGCCGACATGGGCATGGATCCAAGTCCCTTCCTCATGGGCAAGCTAAGGCAGCAAGGAGCCTGCTTTGTGGACAGGGCAGAGGAAAAACACTGGTGCTTAAAATTTAGCATCTAGCTATTCTCTTTGGCTTAGGCTTGGGTGCATAGAGTTAAGTGCCATAAAAACTCTCCCTTCCAGGAGATGGAAATGAGAATAGCACATTACCTATTTAGTTCTGGAGAACACCTGAGTGATGATTTTAAAGGGCTTAATTTTGGACTTAGAAGTTCACTCTCTGCCACACAGGTACCTCCTCCCTTTCACCCTCTGTCTGTTTAAACTATTTATAAAGTAAAATCTCCTGGTTAGTCTATCTTCATCATGTTGATAGTTATTACCACAGTAGCTAATAAGAGTAAGAGCTCTATGTGCAGAGCCATAAATTTGGCCCAAAGTGACCTCAAAGAGGACTGCAGTCTGAAATCCCAAAACAACGTTATACAAAAAATAAGTGTCTACTAACTTCTAATTAGTCTTTGATCAAAGCAGAACATCTAAAGAGATACATGTGGGAGTGGCATTAATACAAAATTAGTTCAGTCAGATCAGATCTTTTTCTATGCATATAGAATGAATTCCTCATGACAGGACACTTAACTTGTTTGCAAAATATTTCTGAACCTGACTATATCCATCAAGTAAACAAAGCCACCAATAATCTAAGGAGTATTTTGAAGTTTATAATTAAAGGAAAAATTTTTGAGTGAAGGGCTGTGGTTTCAGTGATATCAGAATAAAACTGCAGTAGTTAGACCAATGTTATGGGTACTATAACTCTATTACACTAATGATTATGCTCTATATTTTCTTATCTCAACAACCCAAGCAAAGCTTCAGTGTATACCAGCTGGAGCACTGTTTCACTGGTGCCAGCCTGGAAGACTGGTCTACTTCAAGAGCCTCAAGTCTTCTCATCCACTATCCACAGTTGGCATGACCTGCACAAAATTCCATTGAACCCTATTTCACACATGGCATCCATCTTCAAAAAAAGTTGTGGTAGAGATAGGACAAATGACATTAAATTATATCCCTATCACTTTAGGATGGACATGATATTTTGGGGGTTCTTTCCCAAGAAAAGGAGCAGAATATGCTCCAACAATTTTCCCAGCTATTTTCTAAAGGTATAAAATGAGAAAGACATAGCTTTTCCTTCTTCCTCTCTTCAAGAAACTATGTTTCAATGCCAAAAAAATACAATTTTCTTTTTCCAAGCCATGTGTACATAAATCAACTGAGTGGATACAGTTTTATTTGTTTACTTGAGAAGAAAATTGTTTATGAATCAAAGAAAGTTTGTTCAGAAATTTCTCAGGGTTTGCTATTGAGTTATTATCTTCTAATAACAAGGAATAACAGCTAATGTTGACAAAATTTTAATTTCAACAGTTCTGCCACTCCCCCCTTCCTATAGTTCATTGATGATTGTAACTGAAAAAATGTTTACTTTGCTCCCACTGTAATTGTACTTTTAAATCCCAAGGAGACACAGTAAGTTGGCTTATGAAGAAGTGATTTAACACCAAGAGAACATAATTTCAGAAAAGGGAATAATAAATTTGGCTTTAGATGGGTAAGACATGCCCAAAGATCTCCCGAAGCCTCAGTTTAGCCTGGGTAGTACAAATGAAAATCTCTTGGCACTAAAAGAAGTACATTTTTACCAATGTTCTGGTTGTAATGGAACTGACTCAACTTTCTAAGAGCATATTTGTAAAGGTACCTTGGTATGACAGTGGAGTACAAGGCATATGTTAATAATGTGTTTCACATAATTTTGTGGTCCTAAAATCTTATCTTCCAACACCACTATCATGTTAAAGACATTTGTAGATAATGACAATGCCGCTTGCAAATGAAATTCAAGCAATTTTCAGTTTAAAATGCTCATAAAAATGTTCATAGAAAGCTTTTACGATGACAAAAATATGTCCTAATGTCCTATTTGAAGAGGCTTTCAGAAGGTAGTATATAAATACACAGATACCAATATGCAAACCTCTGTTGAGCTTTGCATCCCCAATCTATTCTAGACTTGGTGTTCTGAGATCCAATTGCTTCTGCAAACTGTAATTCAGCAAAACTTGATGGATACAGCTTTACACCTAAGAGTTCATTGAAGTATACCTTCAAGATTGGCTTTTAAGAAATGAAACAGCTAATTATGTGATAGTGACTCCAAAACACTGATGACCATAATACTAAATGCAAAGGTGAATTTTAAGACCTTGCCATGATTGCCATGAGGTTGAAGACCTAGTCCTGCTTTCATCTCAAATAAATGTCAAAATTCTGTTGAAAGATAAAGAGAACATAATCAGATCTTGAATCTACTGCTTAGGAGATTAGCTGGGTCCAAGGAGCACTTCTATGGAAAAGATGACAGAGCAATGGGATTTTCAGAGATTTCAAGGAGTTAAATTTCAAATCATTTAGAAAATGATGCATTTTGGCATGGCACATTTTGTACTGCTTTGTACAGTGGACCGAATCTCTAGTTAATAAAACAAATATTTCTGAAAATGAAACAAGTGTGACAAATCCATGCATGAAATAAACTCAAAATGGAGGGGAACGAGTTCTTTGTTCAGTAGCGTAGTTACTTACTGGCTCTGCATGGTTCATCTCATGTTCTTTCCTTCTTTCATTCTGCTAAAAGATAAAGTCTCAAACAAAAATCCTTCTGTTCAGATATTCTAGATACTAATTTGCATCCCTCGCCTTTTTTTTTTTTTTTTCTCTAACAAAAAAACAGGCATTCTGGCTTTTGAAGAAGGCAGAATAACAGTGAACATACGTTATGGAGTGTGTCTAACTCAATATATCTTAACCAGAATATATCTTTCTGGTTTTTCCTCTGTAGAAAAGCAAATGTTCAATGTTTTCAGCTTTTTTTTACTATATACAAAGCAATTCATATATTTCACCATATTATTCTTGCAGAAGAGGTTAGGTCTTTGCACTTCTAAGTAGCCTTTGAGGGGAAAAAAAAAAAACAACAAAAAAACAAAAACCAAAAACTTAAAAGAAGAGCTGGAATGTTTTGTAGATATAATATTTAGTTTTCACCTTGACAAAAAAAAAAAAAAAAAGAGATAAATATTAACTAAAATATTACCTAGTCATGTTTGCTGGTGTACTACCAAAATTAGCAATGTAACCTAAAATATATTTTAATTCTTGTACAGTTTATTAAATCATAACACCTTAAATATCTTGCAATTAATGGCTAGGAAGTGTTAGGCAGACTAGGCTTCAAATTTAAGGAGGAAGAAAGACAAACACAATGTGACATTCAACTAATATTTTTACATGCTATGTGCTGGTAAAAAAATACTATTTCTTCATGGGATACTATTATTCTTGTTTTCCCTCCAAGTCCAATCTGTGTGTTACACAGATACATGCACATAGGTGATCACAAAGTTGGTCCATTGAGTCACAGATTCTACTTGACATATGAATGGGAGTTAGGGGTGTTAACATGAAACAGTATTGTTTTAAGAGGTGTGTAATATTATATTTTTATAACACAAAATAAATATCTATTTTATGTATCCAATATTATCACTGAAAATGGTCTTGCTTTACCTCATATAAGTGGAAATTCATATAGCTCAGTTCATCAACAACTAATTGAAAAAGCCCTGCAGAGGCTATATCACCAATATGACTAGTTTCAAATCAGCCATGACTACCATTCCCAGTTTTTCATTTCTTCCAGATTGTTAACTTCTCCCAGTATTACCACTTCAGGAATTTTTTCTGGTTATAAATATGTTATTCACTTTGCTTTGTTCTTATATTCATTTTTTTTATACAACTACTACTGAGTGTATTGCCATTCTTATTTCACATTCCTCCTTTAAAGTCAGTTCTATATTTTTCTTTCTTTCACAAGCTTTAAGGGCCCAACATCAGAGTGGCAGATGCAATAAAAGTAGCAAGACAAGTCACTTTGTATTTTTTTCATAAAAGTTTTTAAAAATACATGTGCTGAAGTTCAAGTTCTGGTCCCCCAGGTCAAGGCCAGTTTAACGCAAACTCAAGTTTTATTATATACATTTTTTCTTATGTTTTCTTCATTAATCATCACAATGTTCCTGCTGCTCATGAAATT
This sequence comes from Phaethornis superciliosus, assembly GCA_023637945.1. Classification (NCBI taxonomy): domain Eukaryota; kingdom Metazoa; phylum Chordata; class Aves; order Apodiformes; family Trochilidae; genus Phaethornis; species Phaethornis superciliosus. Next base: position 86,577,100 of record JAJQWJ010000003.1, on the reverse strand, counting down.
AATGTTTTATTAAAACCAAGGTGCTCTCCGGGGACATTTGAAAGTAAAGATCTCATGTAAAACTGCAACAAGTAATGTATCGATCAATCTCTTAAATATAGCAATGATATCTAATCTTTTAATTTAATCTGTTTCTAATTACTTTAACTTTTAGAATTGCTCATTTGTGAACTGTTCTTAGAGCTGAAATTTCATAAAGATCCACAGGCACAGGCACTTGACCAACTGATATTAAGAGCTTCATCAGTATGGGCTCATAATTTGCATAAATTTGATTCCTTATGCTCAATGACAAAAAAATATTTCCTGAGTGCAAATTTCAGATGACAATATTTTTCACTCCTAATTAATTGCCAGTGAATTAAAAACATAACAGAGTGGAATATGAACTGCACTTCCAAATCAAAGTTGAAAGGGCACAGGAAACAAAGGATAGGAAGGTGGGAGACTGACACATTTGATAACTTGAGTGACCAATTTTCATTGTGCAACATATTGATTGCAGTATTTTCTGGTAGTAGTAGAAAATTAAAATAGGAAAATTGTGGGTTTGTTACATTGTGCTGTCACAGAATCACAGATTTACCTTGGTTGGAAAAGATCTTCAAGATGGAGTCAAACCATGAACCTAACACTAACAAGACCCTATCTAAGCCATATTCCCACGTTCTATGGCTCTACAACTCTTATATACCTCCAGTGATGGTGATTCCATCACTTATTTGAGCAGCCTGTTCCAATGTCTGATGACACTTTCAGTGAAGAAATTTTTCCTTACATCAAATCTAAACTTCCCCTGGTGTAACTTGAACCCATTACCTCTTGTCCTATCACTGATAACTTCATTGAACAGACCAATCCCCACCTCTTTACAAACTCCTTTAAGCTAGTTGTAGAGAATGGTATGGACTCCCTCAGCCTCCTCCAGAACTTCAGAAACTGTGATAGTAAGTGGATGAAACTATTTGTTTAATCAAATAAATGGAACTTGGTTCATAATACACACATTTCTGGCAGCAGGAGCTCTCAAGCAGCTTTAAAAAGAAAAAGCTGGGGAAAAAAAGAACAAATGTAACTTGTTAATGTACTCCATATATCAAAAAACTCTGTTACCCAAGATGTCATCACAAATTGGCATCCATGACAAAGTACTTTGAAAAGGCTGTTTCTCTACAAAAAACAAAAACCAAAACAAAAACCAAAAAACAACAATTCAAGGCTTTATAAAAATTATTAAGTCTTATTTATACAATATTAGTTTCCTTCAGTTTCTCCTGACCTTGAGGGAGATGTTTAGATTCTTGTCTAACAGTGTCATAATTCTATATCCTTGTGCAGCATTAAAAAATAAAATTTAAAAAGTGGAGTGTCTTTGCATTATAGACAAAGAGCTAGTACCAAATCTCAGAAAGTTCTGGGATTTAGTTTAAAATGCTGAGTTCACAAACATTTTCCATTTCCACACTTCCCTACTGACATGCAACACATAACTGACTGCTAACTCTGCAGTCACATGAGGGAAGAATATCAGACTACAGGAGAAATATCAATAAATGTTTTTTGACCTTACAATTCATCTTTAAAAATCATTTTCAGAGCTGAAGATGGCCCCATAGGTGCAGTGAAGATTGAAGGGTGACAATTAGGAAAGTTTCCAAAGCAGCTACTCAGTCACGCAGATTGGTTTAAGTCCATTATCTCTGCCATATCACTGAGAAATGCTGTTTTCCAAGCAAACCATTGTTGAGAAGCTGAATCAATTGTGTAAGATATTTGGCACCCCCACTGCCAATCTCCTGACTGCACCATGGACAGCAGGAATATCTGAAAAGGGATCACACAGACTACAGTACAAATATGGTTGAAAAATGCCTGTATGATGGCCACTGAAACCCTCTGTTGTTCAAAACAGCCCTGAGAGATTGTGAGACTAAATATAGAGACTGTTCTCACTCTCCCTAGCAACTTCCCCTGTTCATGTCTCTTCAGAAAAGGTTTTGTGAAATCAAGCAATAACACACAAGGAGAGCTCTGTAAGAACATAATCGGTTAATGAAGTAAAATATTTATCTATTGAGTATTTAGAATGTGAAACTGAAACATTGGCATAGAGAAAAGGGAGAAAAAGCTTTTATTCTTTTAGAAGATGAGGAGCTGTTTACCATAGAGATTTGTTTGCTCAACATTCTAAGCAACTCATTGCTGCAGAGATCTGAGCCCTTCACCTTAAACCAGATGCAGCCTGATAGAGTGTAAGAATTAGTAGCTGGGTGCTACTAATACTTTTCTCTATAGTGCAAATATATAGGAAAGATTTTTAAGAGAATTGGTTTTAAAGTAGCTAAAATTCTCACTTCACAAAGCTTCTACATTAAAGAAAATTACTGAATATCCTAAACACGTGCTAGATAAACAATATTCAGGTATTGCTTAATATTAATTTTAAAAAACCCAAAAGAATATAGAGGAAAGTAAGGAGAAAGCACAGTGTAATCCTAATTATACGTTCTAAAGAGCTGATGAGGAAACTTCCTTTTTAAAAAAGATTGTGTGTATTTAAAAAGACAACGGAGGAGGCAAAATGAAAAAAAAAAATTTAGCTAGATTTTTAATTTCTGCTTTACTCTTAGGAATTCTACATTTCATAGAGAAAGTATTACTCAGTATGCAAACACAAATTACTGCAAAACACTTAAAAATCTTGTTTTGATTTTCAAAAATATGTAGCATATGATTCTTCCTCTTTTCAGCTGTTGTTTAACCTAATTATTGCATCATGCTCTTTCAGGAAACTGTTTATCTTTTTCAGAATCGAAGTATTATCCTGATGTTTTATCTATGCATATATATATATATATTTATCTATATTTGTATTTAGGAAAAGTGTCATGCAATAAGATTATATCATTAAAAAAAATAATATCCAGAGGAGATATTCCTTCTTCAAAAAATATTTTAATATTTTACCTTCATATGTTGATTACTTTCCCCAAATTTTCCATTCTCCTACATATACGTACCCATCTGTTCTGTTTTGTTCAAACAAGCTCGTCAGATATGATCATCATTACTTTCGTCATTCATTCCTAGCAGTAAATCCTGCTGAGAGGAACTTTTACATGCAGAGGACTGAAATTTTCCTTAACATGGTCTCCATGATAAAATTTAACTTAGCAAGTCTTCTATTTTTTGCAAATGATCACCAAATAACAGATTCCACTCCATATTTTACCTGTCTCAAAACACAGTATAGCACTGGCTGTACACACAAAAAAATTGACCCAAAATCATAATATATAAAAGGAATAAATTCAGAATGCTTTATGATTTTAAGATAGGACTTATGGCAGGCCTACTGTTCTTTCTGTTTTGGTGAGAGCCTAAAACATTTCTCAAAATTGCATTTCATATAATTGAATGGGAAGTCAGCTAGGAGTTATTCATGATTTATGGATTCATGTATACGAATAACATAACATGGTAGTGAACATATGTGGACAGTAGAAAACAATATGTACAATAATAGTTCCATTGAAATTATTAAACCATCAATAAAACCTATTTTCAGGAAAGATTTTTTTTTTTTTTCAGAAATTACTGTACTTTTCATTAATATTTGACACAGCTCTTGCAGGAAATTAACAATCAGGAACAGAGCTGCCCTGGCAAAAAATGCAAAGTTTATTTCCCTAGACATCTGAGGCACCTTAAATTTTCATACCTATTCAACAAAAAAGAACCTTAGATTTCATTGCCTGTGATTATGTAAAATAGATCAATGATTTCAGTTAAAAGGTTTATCCAATGTCTGAATTATCTGATTTTATTTGTCTGAGATAGCCTTTTCTGACGGAGGACATAGATTTTCTGAACAGATCTTGGATCTGCTATGAACAGATATGCTATGAGAACAAATGTAGTTACTGGACTAACAAAAGGAAAGTTTGAGTCGCATTAACTCCTTAGAGACACAGCAACAAAACTTCCAGTTATATCTGTAGAGTTGTCACTTAGGGTGACAACTTTTGGAGGTGTCCCCCCTCTCCAAAATTATCAACTTCTGTTCCTCTCTAAGAGGAAGCAGCATTGCAATTTGGCCTTCATTATTGCAGATTATTGCACCATTACTGGTGACTAATAGCTATACTGCTGTTAAGATACCACAAAACTGGCAATTATTACAGTCCAGGACTGTCTTGTCTATCATGCTGGATGTGTCAAGGTTCTGGCAGTGAGGGCAAAGAGACTCCATTCAGAAGGAGGGGAAAAGCATGAAGAGGAAGAACTGGAAAAAAAAATACCTATTATGAACTGACCACAGCACCCATTTCTCATCCCACCATATTGCACAGTGGAAGGAGAAGGTAGAGGAGTCAGCAATGAGAAAGAAGTTGAGACGAGAGTAGGGGGGTGGGAAGATGTTTAGATTTTTTCCCTGTTCCTCACTATAGAAATCCATTTGAATTGGCAGTAATTTAAATTAATTTTAGCCAAGTCAAATATGCTTTTCCCATGACAGTAATTAGTAAGTGATATTTATGTTGATCCAGGAGGTTTTTCAAATTATTTTCTTCTCCTGTCCTGTTTGAGGAGAGAAAATGAGAGAGTAGATGGATGGGCATCTGGTAGCCAGCCACAGTTAACCCACAAAAATTCCATAGCTAGCAGAAGTTGTCAGCAGTTGATGCAGGTGCTAAGTCATCTGTCCAGTCTTACGGAAATCACAGAAACTTTCTGAAATTAAATTGTGATGACAGAGACATATCACAGGATCACTAATGAACAGTCATGCTCCAAGAAAAAAGCTGTCATTTTCTGTGATACATGATTTCTCATCATGGATTTAAGACTAATTATCCCACCTCTGACTCCTGTCCTGAAAAGCTGCTTATCTTTAAGACCCTACAACCTCCCTAGGTAGTTATCAAAATACTTGGTAAATTCATACTAATATCTAAACAAAATAAATAAATAGCTTTGTTGTAAAATAAAAGTATGTTATTTCTTGTTCTACCATCAATAGACATGAAGTGTACTTAATCACCCCCTCCCTTTCTTTATATTTTGTTTAATATTTCAAACCTATTATCACTGTGCTTCCTCAGTTTCTTCTTTGCCTTGATGATTTTATTTCACATCCCTAATCATTTTTATTGCTGTCCTCTAACTCTATACTAGCTTTGGCTGCTGAGTTTTTAAAAGTCCACTGCCCAATCCTAGAGGCATTATGCCAGATGTCTCCCATACTAAACAAAGCATCTTAATTACCTTCCATGTCTTACATGCATTATTCTGCTTAATGAAGCAGAGGTTGTAAGGAAAGAAAGGTAAGATGTTTTATTAGCCCCATGAATATAATTTAGATTATCACAGCTGCAATAGTACCATTATGCACTTTTGTAATGGACTGTGGAATTTTCTCCTGTAAAGGAAGCATTCCTGATTTATTTGGACAGAAGCAAAAATAATGCTGCTAATTCATAGTAATTCTGGTGTCCATTAAAATATCCAGTTGTTTTCTGCCATAATGCCACCTGTTTAGTTAGTCTCCACTTTTTATTTTTCCATTGATTCTGTATTTTTCCTTTTTTTTTTTTTTCATTTGTTTTGGCTTTTGTAAGTCTTTTTAATCCTCACCCCTCACTCTCAGCTATGGTATTCTTTCTTGATAATCCTTTCTTTTTCTCTATTTACAGATCACTAAGAGATTCTAATGCACCATTTAGTTTCTCATTATCCTTCTTTCATGTCAGCATGCTTTTGTAAGTTTTCAAGTTTCTGCAACTTCTTATTTCATTTTTCTGCAATATTTGATAATCCTGTCCTTTGGTGCTTCTGTTAGGGAAAAAAATGTTTATTCTAGAATTTATTATGAAAAAGACATTGTTATTGTTATACTTGTTCAGCAGTCTAGACATAGGTGGATTCCACTGTGACTTTAATGTGGCCCAAAGATCACAAGAGTTTTCAGTAGTTTTCAGTTATCAGTGAAATATCACAGAACGATTTTCAGAGGTTCTTGCTCTACGGAGTCAAAGGCTTTTTTTGACTTTTAGCTATTCAAATGCCAAAGGAAGACATTTGTCTTTCTCACTGAATCTAGTCCTTTCATGATCTCTTGCCTTCACTTTGTCTTTTCTAGCTTCTATTGAAATTAATCTTTTAATACTTTTATATCAGTACAAAGCTAAAAAATTCGGTAAGTACACACAGTGTTCCAGGAACCAACAAGATGTTGTAAACTTCTTCAAAATGGCAATAGCTGTTTCTCATTTTCCACCTTTAAAATAGACTTCTTTGTGTCCTACTAGAGAGACAGATAGTCCAAATCAGTTTAATGAATGTTATTTAGAAGTAAATTTCCCTCCCATGCATAATTTTATTTCTCTTTTAAATCACAACAGGAAAAAAAACCCACAACTCCACACAGCTGCAGCTGTACTTTAAGATGAAGCATGATACTTTTCAGGTGAAAAACATTAATCATTCTGACAGTTATCCGTGAATGACTTACCAAGATTTACCCTAAGTCTGTTCAAAACAGTTTATATCTCTTGGATACAGTACCGTTTTGCAATACCCATATTCTCTTGCATTGCATTTACATGAAGCATATAGATATGCAGCTTTAAGCTTTGGTGGTTTTGCTCCGGAAACACTGAAAGATTTTGGTTGCAGATATAAATATACTTGGAGAAAATAATTGAATATATCTCCAAATTTGAATGACTCATAAACTAAATCTATAATTTTTTTTTTCCTGATGGAATAATTTAGCTTTAATTTTATAGTAACTATTCTATTTCAGTCTTTCCTACTTTTTAATACATGTCTAAGTTTCTCATATGTGTAAGCTAGTTATTGTTATGCACTTGCATTTTTTTTTTTAGAATGTTCAATCTGTTAGGGATTATTCCTAGTCAAAGAACAGTTTGTCCTTCTTCAAGCTTATGTTAGAGTCTCTCATTTTTAAATTGGGATGTTTGTCTAATAAAAACTCTTCTTCAGAGATGCTTTCATAAGAGCCACTTAGTACATTATCTTTATTTTAATTAATTTTATATCAGATAACACATATTTCAAGTAATATATTTATAATGATTTGTAATAAAAGCTACTGCTAAGTAAAATGTTTTATATTAATTAGTATAAATATAGCTCATCACTTCCCAGACAATAGAAGTGCAGCCTGCCATCTCATTGATCTGTGGCTCTTCTGCTATTCTATTCAAAATAGCGACTACAAAAATATGAGTAGACTATGTCTATGGGGATCTGAACATATTCCATCTAAGTATGTTCATGTTTTGGAGCATACAGAAATGCAAGCTTTGTGAACCTTGTTTAAAAAATTATTACTCTCAGTCTCAGCATTTGAAAGATTGTTGAATGCTCCATTATCATTATTTTATAAACAAGTATATAATATGTTGATGAAATTGCCTTGTGTCTATTGACTTATTTTTTTGTTTTAATTTATTTATATTTTTATTTTAGTTTTCTCTTCTAATATATGAATGGTAATATGCATTCAATTTTCATTTTTAATTGTCATCCTGAAGCAAATGTTTTGAAATTTTCAGTCCATATCTTGCTACACAAAAATAAAACTTAAACTTTAATTGCATGTAACATGTCAGTTGCTTTTCACAACTTTATGTATTTCCATTATAAATCTATCTTTTCTTCTCCCTTTCCTTTTTTTTTTTTTTTTTCTTTTTTTTTTTTTTTTTTTTTTTTTTTGCAGTACACAGAAATCTTGACAAAGCCATCCACTCTCTAAGCACTATACATGCCCTTTTCACACTTATTTTTTAGGAAACCTCTCATACTGCAAAATTATATTAATCATTAATCAACATATCTTGGTGTCCTGTCCCCGTTTAGTAACGAGTCTCAAATTTATATTCAATTCGTGAGCATCTGTTATGATTAGCTGTTTTAATATTAGCAGATATTATTCTACTAAAGCCAACAGAAACATCACTATTTACTACATATAAATTAAACAATTTTTTCTTGTTTGAAAAATTAATTCTATAACAGTGCCTTAGGTAATTGGGCTTCAAACCATTTTTTCCTCACTGGGTACTATCTTGCCCTTCTGTACTTACTGAAAAACGTTCTGTGATTCTCTCATTTTTTTATTTGTTTGTTTATTTTGTTCTAGTTTCTGAAGACAGCTTTTGGAGCTGTGAAATATTTAGGTCTGTCCACCACCTCTCTGCTGTTGGTGTTTTATTCTCTACAATATAGGAAACAGCAGGTTAGAAGCACTCAGTGTTACAAACAGGCCTATTCTCTGCTGAAAATTCTGACTTAGTGCACTCCCTGAAAGACTTCAAATTAATAAATTGCCTTGCTAAAGGGCTACATCACAGCTATTGTATTCTGAATTTTATCTGTCCAGAAACTGAACTACAAGGAATAACAAGGTAATCCTTAGTTTTACCTTGCTCCATGTTGGAGAATAATGGGAGCTAAACATTTACCTAGTAGAGGTTGCTTTCGTGCTACCTGAGTTATCTGGGACATCTGCAAAAGAATGAAACCAAATACTAACTGCCCTTGTTCCTTCAAGAAGAGAGATATACACAATCTCAATGAAAGTAACACAATGAGATTAAACTTGTAGCTCTAACCCACTGAACTTAGACCAGTCCATGTAACAGATTTTTCTATTGAGCAAATTTTTTTAAAAAATGCAAATAGAAATATTTTATCTTGATAAATTTGCTACAAATATTCAGTCACTTTTTTTCTCTCTACTCTTAAGATTTCATATTGCCTAAACCCAGAAATGTAATGCTTTTTCCTGATAATGGACTTTGTAAATGTTCTCTCTTGCCTTACTGTATTCATGTAACAGGGTTGTTGGGGTTTTTTTAATAAAAAAATGCAGTAACACTGTAGTAGTAGACCAAATTTTATCAGTGTATGTGAGACAATTTAATGGATTTGACCTCTGGAAGTTAAGAATAAGTAGTTTGCCCATTGATGAGTGCTGCATAATGAGGTTGTGCAGCTCTAACAATGGGTGTGAATTAAAGATTCAGTTTACACATATTAGGTTCTTGGGGTAGGAAGAAACATGTATGTCAGATGTAGAGTAAGCAGCAGTGATAGTCTTTTTGGACAGGAAGAGCACACTGGCACTTGAAACATGCTTCAATTAGCACAGTATGGGATCTGGGTCTCCTCTTCCATAGTTATACTGCAGAAAGAAAATCAACAGTAATATATCTAGGAAACTCTAGATTATGAATTCACATCATGACTCCTTTCCCATGCAGAGCTGACCTGGTAGTACTGTGGTTTCTCTGCTATAAAAGAGAAAACCACAGATGTGTAGGTCCTCTGTAGAGTGAGGATGCATTTAGAATACCTGCCCTCACCGCCCATCTTCCCCATCCACTAAAATTAAACTCATAAGCATTCCTCACACTCAAGCAGCCTTTAAATGTGTAAAGAAATGCAGAGAGGGAAGTGAGAAAAGGAAGAAGAACTCAAAAATCAAATAGTGAAGACCTAGCTATAAGTGGCATTCTTGTTTCTCTCTAATGCCTGGACTTTGCCTCTGTACTGCACCTGAAAGAGCTTCTTGGCAAAGCAGAATTTGAATACTTCCCTTGAATTAACTCCCTTGACTTTTTGTTTTCTTACTGAATATTCAGTGACAATTGCACACAATACCCTGATTTAAGGACTGAATTAACTTGTTCATACATAGATGTATCATGCTGTCAGAAATGCTTTATGGTATCCCACCTGGACCCCAGCTGCTACTCAAATATATCTTAAATTTCACACAGGTGTTCTGTCTTTCAAATCACCTGAATCCTTCAGGTACCCTGGTGCACCTCAAAGAGCACTTATTCCTTTTCACTCAAAAATGAAAATTTAAGCAGCTGAGTAGAGCCTTAAGTAACTTCCTTTAGGGGGTGATAAATATTTTGGATCCCATTCTGATGATTCTAGTGAGGATGAACTAGATGAAAGTCATGCCTTGAAATAGATAGTAGTCAGTCTTCTGTGTCCATATAAATAAATACAATTAAAATTTATAATCTTATATAAGATTATCAATTTTAAAATGTAAGGCATAAATCAAAAGCATGTCTTAGACTATAAATTAGATTAGGCAAGAATATTTTAAGTGGAAACATTTTCTGCCTCCAAATCCCATTGACTTCTAGTGTTTACCTCCAGCTTCCATGTATTCAACTGGGACATTCTATAAGAGAAACAGTCCTTTAGAAAGTTGCAAAGGTCATGATATTAAAAGAGTTTAAAAAACAGGACTATGGACAACCCTAGAAATGTACGTAACCCAATAAATGCTTCTAACAAGGTATAGAGGGTTTTTAATAACATGGTTTTGGTTTTGATAAGGATGAAAAACAGTTGAGCCTAATTGCTCAGGTATGAAAATCAGAATCCAAGAAACACGTGAAAATGTTGGATATTGAAAAGCAAGTACATGTTGAATTTATCATAGTTTTATGCTTATATGTGTGCTATAATTTAGTATATATATAGGAATAGTATTACTTTATTATTGTTGCACAGTTATCTCTGTACGTTTAAAGAAATGCTAAAGTGTGCTAGTAAATTCTTTATAGTACTATTTATATCTTGCCAATGTGGGAAAATATCAGTATTTTTCTGTAGTATTCTTGGTTTATCAAGAGCATGTTAATTGCTCTTTTCAGAAAATGGGAGCATTTGCATATCTATGGCAAGGTGTCAGTTTAAGGCACATCAAATCTAGCTACGTGAGTCATACTGTGTCAGAATACAAAGCACAAAGTAACTTTAAGTAAATGCTGCAACCTGACATTATAAGCTAGAATCAGATACATTATTACCAAGGTAATCCTATCTATGACAACTTCATTATCTAAAAATTTCAATGCAGAAAAAGCACATTAGTGATTGATTGCAAAGGTCTCGTCTAGTGCTAAACCCTCTATTTCTTTGGTGCAATTTTGTACATTATTCATATGTCATGGTCAGAATTATTTTTGTCTGTAGATTTTCCTTTACACAAGCTAGGTACAACAAAACTGTAAGATACAATATTGATATAACAACATTTGTCATATATGAAAAATCCTTAGGATCAGCAAAGTGACACTAGAAAAAATGTACTTAAAAAAAGCTTAATAGTTGTGCATAGTCAAATATAGTCTTGTCTTAATGATGCAAGAAAATATTAATACAGCCTTTCTAGAGGCATTTATCTTTGGCTGCTGCTTTAGTTACCTATGCTATGTTTGTTTATAGACCCTATAAGGAATCTAAAATTAATTTAGAAATTTAAAATCATAGTACCATACTGCTCTTCTTAGACCCCATTGCCTATATAGGAAACAAAAGCCTTTAATTCAGCTACCTAGATAGATGCTTAAGCAGCTTCTAATATTTCTTACAGTGATTCGTTGGTCCTGAAGGAAGATACTTCTTGGTTTTCTGTTATCAAAATTATTAGATTTTACTAAGACAAGGTACTGTAGTGTAGAGGAATAATCTTATTCAAAGACACTCTTCCAAATAAAAAAGCCTTCCTTTGTGACTTTAAAGAGCTTATTTTGAGACAGTGGCTGCTGAGTACATTACAGAAATCCATTTCCTTTTAAATTTCCTCAGTTAGAAAACCAAGGTAAAAAATCTACATACATTTGGAAAAAAACCCTGATGATCATGTCTGATTATGTTTTTAACTGATTAAACATGACAATTCTTAAAACTTCAGCTATTCAGAAAGAAAATTCCCAGGAAATCTTCTTAATGTTATTTTGGGAAGTGAAAGTTGAAGACAATTGTCCTCATGAAGTAATCTTGACTTGACAGAGAGAGACAATAGTCTTTCCAAACTTTGATTGTGTGCTGGTTTGTGGTTAAATTGTTTCAGATGATCATTTGGATTGTTATTTTTTTATTTGCTATTTTGTCCAAAACAAGCTATAAATTTGCTATAAATTTTGTGAGAGCACTGGCAGCCTGAAGACAGGTATGTCTTCAATGTCAATAACAAAAATCAATCCAAAGAACAGTCCAGATAGTTAAGAATATAGCTTGGGAAATTTTCGAAAAAAATTTCAGCATGAGCAAACTTTCAGTTTAACTTGAAAGTTAAACTGCTTGAGTGCAGTGTTTCCCAAAGTGTCGAAGTTGTCATTAGGCAGAGAAATGCAGCAAACAAAACACTGCTCAGCGGAACTGCAGTGATTGGCTTAATAATGCTGGAGTTCCTCTGAAAAAAAAAAAGGGACAAATCATAAAGAGCTAAAGCTAGATGCTATTTTTGTTGGTGGTGGGGTTTTTTTTGTTTGGTTTGGTTTGGTTTTTTTAGAGGGAGATATTTAGAAGTGACAATTACAATGTTTATTTCTCTTGTTCATTATGTAGGCTGTTGTCAGGTTCTTGATCCCCTCAGTAAGACTATCAATGCATATGCCTCAAATCCCATCACAGACTGTATTGTTGTATTCATGTTCCTTTTCAGCACTTCAAAAATTAACTGACTTTTTTATCTGGGTACATTTGGTACATGTGCTTATCTCTTGTACAAACTGGTTGTCCTGTTGAGTGGTGCTTCCTCCCACTGACGTCTGCTGTGATAAGATGGAATGAGTCACACTAGGTGTTTATAAAGGTTAACGAGTAATATATTCAGAGCTGGAGATAAATCATGAGGTCCTTCAGTGTGGCAGATGCTACTGAGCAAATCCCTAAGAAATGCCTAAAAGTAGTTAAATAAATAGGTAGAAACAGCAGCTCTAAAATAACTTCAAAGGTGCACTTCCAGAAAACTGAGCATTATCTCTGCACAAAATACACTGAATGACCACTGAATATAATTTCATTGTTAAGAATCTGGATATGCTGTAGAAAATCAACTTTTTTAGTGTCTTGGCATTTTATGCTTCCAGTGTAAAATGCCTTTCATATCCTGATTTTTTGCAGCTTTTACAACATTCCTGGTCTGTGCCCTCTCCTCAGGATTTGCTAGCCAAGACAAAAAAGCATAGTGGCAGTGCTCTAGCAACCTGCCCCTCTACTAGAAGAGTCAAAAAGATTGTCAAATTACACTTCTTATTTTAGGTCTTTCCTTCTTTCTCTTTCTTTCTTCACCAAAGGAACCAAGGAAACCACTGATCATTCCATGAAGTATTTGGTGACTGAGTACGTGGTATCTGTCCTCTGGAACACTGAAGAAAGGCTTTAGCACAATCTGGAAGGCACTATCACTTAACTATGCCAATTTTCAGAAGTCATCCAAAAGTGATGCTCTTCTTGCAGTCATTATAGGTGATCACACAATCAAACTGAAGACACTATCAAGATAAATTCTGGTTTTTACCATTTAATTTTGTCAATGAAACATTTTCACATGTATGTTATGCAGTCTCCTTCCTACAAAAAGTCATATAGTTCTGTCACTGTAGTATAAGTTGTTAAATGTCCACGTGTTTGCTCTATTCATTAATGAAGTACATGCTTTAACTCTCCTCCATCCTTTCCTATGAAGGGAGTTAAAGACACATAGTCAGAATTCTGGATTTTTTGTGCTGATGTAATGGCTCATAGAACAGTATTACAAACTTCTAGGCATCTGTTCTCCAATGCAAAGAACAGTAAATTATGACTGGGAGGAGGGACATTTACTCCAGCTCCCTGTGTGGTCTATGAAAGTATTGTATAACTCCATGTCAAATTGAGACAATCTAAAATTGTTCAGAGGCACCCACTTTCTCTACTGATTGGACAAGGAGTCCATCTGTTCAGCTAAGGTGCTCTAAATCAGGCTGCCAAGACAACAGTCCATCCATCAGTCATTGTAGTACTTAGATCACGTGAGAATTTTACATTTTAAAATGCTAGCTATCTATACTGAATACAAAAGCTTTTACTTGTTAAGTTATGGTGTTGTTTGTTATAATAAAACATTGTAGCTCAACCAATAATTATAAATCTGTACATGAAATAATCAAACATCTCATAAATATCTTTGTGGGAATTGTTGAAGCCATAAATGGGCACCAATGTTTTACTTAAAATGAATTTCAGTAAATCAGGATAAAAGGCTTCAGTTTTGATAATCATCTTTAGGACAGTTTTGTCGCTAGGTACTGTTTATGCATGGTGTTCGAAGTTGTTTCTGTTCAGTCTATTGTCACAACTTCAGCTAGCTTAGGTTGGACAGCATATATTGTGCTTTAGTTCCTCATCAATAACTTGTAAATAATGTGATATTGTTTTAATACAAAACGGGAGAATTTATATAAATAGATATAAAAGCAACAAAGGTAATATTTACAAATAAAACACTCAAGTTCATTAAATATTACAGAATTAAACTTAGCAAAAATGGTAATAATACAGTTTAATGTAATGGTTGTGTTGTTTTAGATACAGCATGGTTCTTACAAAGTACAAATAATTTTTCCAGAGATTTATTTGTGTTTCATAATTCTAGGATTCAGAACAGATCTGTAAGAAATTTTATCCTGAAAATGAAACCAAGGCATCTATGGCGAGTATAATTTAAATAAATAATTGTTTGATCATTCTTAAGAAGAAAAATGTAACTGGGTTACTGACCCATTGTAAAATGATGAGATGATAAAGCATTTATAATCTCTTATAAATCACTGTCATAATCCCTTCTCATTCCATAGAACTGTCCTGTATCTTCCATTTTCAAGTATTTTATTGATATTAAATGCCTCCTTGTGCTATTCCCCCAAAGCTCTGATTCTGTGAAGGATTAATTGTTTTATTGAACTAGAATCATAAAAAAAAAGGAAACTGTGATCTTTTGGTATACTGTTTCTTGAGATACAGATTGCTAGAATGTCACAGAATATGCTAGAAAAGCTTCTTCAAAGGCCTGTCCCAGTTATACTCTTCCTGAGTCACCATGGGCAAGATTCTCGAATAGATAGATCATTACCTTTCTCAAATTAATCTTTTCAAACTTGCCTCATTTTAAAAAAAATATTTGTTTACATTTTTAGAAATACCTAAGCCCTACTTCCAAAAGTGACTTTCATGTACTAGTGTGTAATCACATGCAGGAATCTAGGGATTTCAACAGAAGACAAACACTTAAGATTTTTGAGAAAACAAGAATCTTAAAACCATCTTAAAATCATGTTGCAAATGCTCGACATGGGCAGAAATTTTCTAAGCAGAGAAAAAAGAGCAACAGGAAGGAGATGAATAATTTACTGCAACCCTAGAAACAGAATAAATTGTAAAAGAGGTTTCTTTTTTTTTTTTTTCTTTTTCATATATGAGGAAAAAAGTCAAATCCAGTTCATTAGATTTGTAGTGCTGAAATTACTCTCTAAGACTGAGCTGTGTCACTGAAAATACTGCTGTGTTTTTTGTTGTTTTTTAAATCACCTCATTACTATATCCCATTTGTTATGGCAATAAAAAAAATGCTACCCAGGTTAATTTTTTCAACTGTTACTTTAAGGCAAAGCAAGAATTAAACCTCTTTATCACGTATTCCAGAGCCAGATGTGGGGTTGCTCCCACATTATGTCTGGTAGTGCTTCACAGTATACCAGAAGAGGCACTGTCTTGACTACTTTCATGCCCTACCTTAAGTAAACGTGATAAGGCTCAGGTATTTTATTTTTTCTTCAGCATGTGTGATCAGCGTTGACAAAGAGGGATCACAATGTCCGTTAGAGGTAAATGCCTGAAAAAAACAGCAATCTCAGCCACGGAGGCCTAAGTGCTACTTAAAATAAAATACACTTTCCAGGGAACCTTTCTAGATCTTGAGATGAACTTTTCTAAGATCTGAAGCTAACAAACAAAATGATTGCATGAGGTTATGAAACTGTATCCAAAGCTATCATCAAGGGCATTCAGAAAATCAAGTTTCTCCAGCTTTGCAGATGCCCGTCCCTTCAGAATAGAACACAACACACTGTCACAGAGTAGACCTTCTGGACCTAATGGAAATGTTAAACTCAAACAGTCATGAAGGGGAACAATGAAAGAAATAGAAAAATCTATGTTAGTTTAGAAATCTGACTTTGCTTGCTGTCATGGTGAGGAGAGGAGGCTTACATTTTCCTGTCTGGGAGCAAAATGAGTCTTAACATACAAAAAATACACTTCCATGTTCGATGCCGAAGAGCCATTACAGACATCAGAAAGCTGTTAGTAGCAGAGAGGATAAGTGATGAAAGCAAAATTCAAATCAAAGTATTCTGACAGGGGAATTTTGGCCTTTTGTAGACACAGACTTGGGCTTGCCTCTTTGAGAAAAGCATTGATTCCATCAAGCAAAAGAATTAAAGAAAAAATGAGCAAAAAATTTATAGACACTTTGAACACCAAGGCTGGAGGAATAGGGCTCAACTACAAGCCACAGAGCTCATTCCATTACCTTGACTCTGCAGATACATGAAGTGGACAAAAAAAATAACAGATCATTCTGTAAAATAAATATTATTTTTTTTTCCAACTCTCTGACTGCAATATCTGAAACAAAATTATTACTGATTTTTTTTGTAATTATTTTTATTTTTTTCTTTTCTGGACCACCTAGGGGTCCTGTTCAAAGACGAAGGCCCAGGGCTCAAACAGACATTAAAATATTTTCAACTAAATAACATAAAAGACTTCTAAATCCATAATTTTTATGAAATAATAATAATAATAAAACCCAAAAAGCAACCAACCAAACAAAAAAATTTTTTTTAAAAAAGAAACATATGGAAATGCACTGATTTTAAGAATATTAATTTTAAAAAATACAGTAACTTTCAAAAACAATCATCAGGCTTTGGCCTTCCTTTTATGTAAGGCATTAATTTCAATAACATACTTCAATACTTCAGGAACATTTAACTCCTTTCCATTTAAAATCGTTTCTAAATAACATGATCCCCTTTCTTAAATAATACTGTACAAAAGCAATCTGCCTCGGCTGTTTAACATTATAAATGAAACAATCATTTGAATGACAATATTCATCCATAAAATGTATTAACTAATGAAAAATAGACATTTCTCCACAAAATTATGGTCACATTTCAGTAAGACACTTAAAACAAGTGAGACCTCACAACCTTTAGATACAATTGAATATATGTCTAGATTAGCAGTAAGTGAAGTGTTTTAAGTCTATCAGGGTTGAGTGAAATAGCTACCTAACTAGGAGCTATGGATAAAAATGAAAAAAAAGGCAAGGACTTAATCACTAATAAATTCTTTTGAAAGTAGAGAGAAAAGACTCTAGTTGCTTGACAGCTTTTATTTCTGTAAAGGTGAGAGTTAAGAAATACACATTTCATAGAAACATTCCTTCAAGAGAGCAGGGAATCTATTCCTTCATATAGATACTGTATTTGGTTCAGAAATGGATAAACAGTTTTCTTCCCCATTGCATTAGGGAGCTTTCATGGTCATTTTGCAAGTCACAGAGTCCCCACATTAAGACCGTAAGGAATGCTGTGGTAAAAATAAAGACATCCAGATATAATTTATATAATTAAAATCTTTCAGCCTCATGATGTTTAAAAAACAACATGAGGCTCTCATGATGTGCAACACACATCAATTAGAGTTTTGTTTGATATCCCAAGAGATAAGCCAAGCACTGAAGGAAAAATAGGATGAGCCTGTATGAAATAGCACTTCACACTTATAAAAGAATCAGCAGAGTAAGACAGCATACCCATGAAAGTATTTGTGTACCAAAGAGCTCAGATAAATGGTATTGCCATTGCTAACTACAGGCTGCAGGGTTTATGCTACCTATGCCTCCTGTTAACACTGCAGGAGCCCAGCCCATCCTGTTAGGTTTCTTATCAGCTTGCTGGGTGGACTGCATGGCACCACGTGTCTCTTGTTACCACTCAAAATTTAAGGGTGGAATAACAGAAAAGGCTTTGAAAATATTGATACCAGTTGAGTAAAGAAGTCATAGAAAAAATTAGCAATGCACTGATGGGCTACTGCTTCCACTTCAGAAAAGGGAATAGCAGCCAAGCAACAGGTCAAGGTATCTGCTGAAGCTTGTCAAATATTTTTTTCCCCACTTTCAAGGCCGTGAACAGCTCAAGGTGGAGGCTGGGAATTGCCTTGAAACTCAACCGCCTTGTAAAAGGATCAGATCCTGAACTTATGAATGGATAAGAGTAAAGACATGTTTAGTTTAGCTCTGGGTCTTCTTTTTGAGAGCTCATCTTCACTATAGTGACTGATATAAAGGACTGTTGCCATCACTGCTAATTACACAGGTCAACTCTGTGGTGTTGGGTACTCATCACTAATGTTGAGTATGATTGCTGAGAAGTGATGGCTTTGAATATGTAATGATAATGGCTGATAATAAGAGCTAATCATTTGTAGTAAATGTGTTATTAATGAATACCAGTCTAGAGAAGCTTTGTTTTACCATTAGTCATGAATTATCAGGTTTTTAAACATGTCCATCACAGTGATACCTGATTCTCTAATTCTAAATGTTATGTACATAGTACATGTATGTATGTTTGCACCTCCACACACAGATGTTCAGTTGCAACAAATGTTTCATTCCTAAAAGTTAGCTGCATTGATTAAGAAATGAAGGAAAGCAGGTCCATGTTGTGTTCCTACATGGTAAGTAGTGAGTGAGCTCTAAGAAAAGCTCTCGTTTTTTGCATGTGAAAGGACAATTGTAATTCTCATGGATCTAAGAAAAAGTCTGATTTCAATAATGTTTGGATCAATTATGAAATCAGTTGTGCATCTCTTCTATAGAACAATACTCCATACTAATATATTTCTAGTTGACTCTTCTCCAGTAATCCAGGAGCTTGTGACTCTTTGAAGGGTACTGTGCACATGAACTCTGTCATGAGGGAAGAGAATCATTATTGGACAGATTTCAGCTATTAGTCTGTGCATCTTCAGTGATTTCAGAACAGCTATGCAAGTTTACCATGAGTTTGAGTAGGGCCTAATTATAGGACTAAGCATGGAAAAAGAATTTGGCAAGGAGTTTGAGAGAGAACTGCATTGCCTGTAAGCATGAATGCTGACAGAATTAAAATATATTTTGGACCACACTTTCTAGTGAATTTTGTCTGAGGTTTTAAGATAGTCCTTTATAACTAACAGCCAGCCTTTTAAAAGTCAAAAGATTAGAGGTAGTCTTGCATGCTAGTCACTCCAGATATTATCTGGAAACAGTTTATACTGTAAACCTTCAGATCAGAAAAGGGCTTATGTGTGTAAGCAAAGAATTTAGCAGAGTCAAAAAAATTTAAAATAATATATTCCATCAAAGAAGTAATTTTTCCTGTAATTCTTAAAAAGTCACATTGTTGATTTTCCATTAGTTCCTGTTTCCATCACTATTTTCTTCATAATTTCTTTGAAAGGCTTCTGTTCTATTGAAATCAAGAGATAGGCTCCTATTTCTCTGGGTTATGTTTTTCTTTTTTATTAATTATAGTAAAATATTTATTATTTTACAGATATAGCCATATTCACATTTTGATAAATCAGCTATTCTTGTCAAAATTTTAGATGTGCCAGTTATTTCATTGCTCTGCATTGATAATCGTTAGCTGTCTTGATCTGAGGACATTAAACTGAGTTCTGTTTCCTCCTCAAATGTGGTAATATCCATTTCTATTCTGTCATTGCCATTAGCCATGCTATCTCTGCTACTGGATATACTTTGCTATTACTGAAAGAGATGTAAAGTATTAATAACTTTAATTATTTATAACTTGAATTATTTTAATCTCCTTTCAAACTTCTTTGAGTCTCAAACTTGTGTCTTCCCTTTTTATGCCAATGTCAGAAAGAACATTAACATTAGATGGAGAGCAATGACAACTCTAAACAGTAACTATCCCCAGCTAAGATCATCAGTGACATGCCCCTTGGAGAAGCCTAACTTTCTCTATTAACTACTGAGACAATGCTCAATAAGATGTCTGCTTAATTTAACTGTTAGCCAACATAAATTTTTCTAAAAGGTTGACTAAACAAATAAGAGCATGGAAAAGAACTGTTTGCTTATACATTTCCAGTGCTTGTTACTAGTGTTTCCACCCTATATGACATAGGCTCAGTCCAGTTATCACTGCATCCAGTAAAGCATTTTTTTAATGAATTTTGCTAGCCAGCAAACTGAGGTCAAAATAGGTGTAAATTTCCCAGTGTTTCAAGTAGATTTCTATGGGTTCAAGGACCTAATGGCAGAAAAGAATCATTTAAAGTGTGATATACTTATCACCTGAAGCAACAATTCCTTGCTGAATTTCATGTTGTGCAATGTAGATACTTAGATGACTGAATCATATATTTTGGACAAAGAATATTCACTTCTCTATTGTCGTTCATGTATTATATATTAATATAGTTGCTGACAGAAAAGAATAAGTGTTTTGGAAGTAATGTAGGAATAGTAAATGTATTTGCAGTTACTAGCCATATGAATTGTATTTCTGGTGTAGACAACTAAATAGCAGCAGCGAAGTGGTACTAAGGTGACTACTGTAAGGAACTCTTTTCTAAATACTCAAAGAAGGTCTCTCTTTTCACAGAGAATATTAATCACAATATACAACAATGGCAGTATTTAAGTTGAAATGGCTTATAATGTGATTTGTTTCAGTATTTGAAACTGAATCAAGAGAGGGATTTAGAATGAAGAAAAAAAAATTTACAGTATGGAAATTATTAGACCTTTTCTTCCAACAATTGACCCAAAATTGCAGAAAGCAAATGAGATATGTTCTTCTCATCAGCACATTGTGATTTTGACACATGCAGGTCTCTACTGATCTACTGGATAGATACATTATGCACTTATTTTTTATATATATTTAGTATTTATGTCCATTACACTCAGAGCAGTGCTCAAGGAAACTATGCTCAAACATAAAGGTACTTAACCTACCAACTTCTAAGTTATTTAAGTAGCATTTGAACAAGCCTTGGTTTTCAGCTCAATTACATTAAAGAGGTAGGAAACAAGATCAATAGAAGAAGACAAAAATAGGTCAGCTGCACTAAACCAGCCAATTCCTGGGTTCCTTTTTATCAGCCCAGCTGGAAAGCATTGAGTTTAAACAATTTCCCAGCTGGTGAGAAAAGAAGCACTCCTTTGAATGTGATGTCTATTAAATCCATGTCATATTGCTTTTAGAGGTACAATGGCTTCATCCTACCTACCTTAAGGAAAATTAGAGTTATGTTGGAACAAAGAAATGCAGTTAAGACATTTTTAATATATACCTACTGTTATTTTCAACACATTTACATACATAGATAAAAAACCACCCCTTTCATTAACGATCCTTGTTTTTCTTAGTATTTTCAACCATTCTTGCAAACTGTGTTCGCTGATAGATTTCCTCATAGGTTTATGCTAAATGCTTGATTGGAGCAGCCAAGTCTAAGGTAACACTCCAGTTTGAAAACAATTAGATATGCTGACAGGGAGCATTAACAATAAAAAATTAACCGGAGAGTATTCTTTACCTGTTACTTTGTGCACCCTAAATTTTCTTCTGTGCATGCTCTTATTGAAAAATTGAAAAGCCACTTAGAAATTTTCAGTTTCTTAAATAACTCAGTAGAAGGTCGTTCTAGAATTACTGCTAAAAAGTTAATCTGAGATATCAAATGTTTGCTATAGCAATTAGATCTTTAAAAAAATTGATTTTATTATTAGTGCTTATATATCAGCCTCTCAATGTTATCTTGCTTATGCTAATGTAAAAACATTCTGTAGTAGTCATATAAACTGTAAGTAT
The DNA here is from genome assembly GCA_023637945.1 of Phaethornis superciliosus. Classification (NCBI taxonomy): domain Eukaryota; kingdom Metazoa; phylum Chordata; class Aves; order Apodiformes; family Trochilidae; genus Phaethornis; species Phaethornis superciliosus. The sequence goes on along the minus strand of JAJQWJ010000003.1, from coordinate 86,555,306 downwards.
AAAAAAAATAGAATAAGAATAGGAAATAAAAAAAAAAAGTGAACAAAACCATGTAGTATTATATGTCACAAAGAACACATGATAACTGTAAAAACAGACACTGCAAAATCAGCCTATGGCTAAATGTATACACTTATAAATGTTTACCTAAAAAGCAAGTACAAATAAGAATAATCTTAAAAAATTCCTAAGCAAATATATCACCTCCACTAAAAACACAAGAATAAAATAAGTTTTCTTTGGCTTCACAGAAGCAGTTTCATCTAAGAGCAAATAAATAAGTTCCACTTTATTAATAATAATTATCCTTAAATATTTCACACTTTTGTTGCAGCAGGTAGACTCTTGCTATTTTTCTCAACTTCACATGCTTACTGAGAGCAAAAAAAAATTAGAAGAATTAAAAGAAAACAGCTAATCCTATATTCTGATAAATAAGAGCCATATTATGACTGTATTGATCACTTTGCTGTCCAGTAAATGAAGGTGATCAGAGGGCTGGAGTACCTCTCCTATGAAGACAGGCTGAGAAAGCTGGCTTTGTTCATCCTGGAGAAGAGTCCAGGGAGGTCTTGAAGGAGACTGCAGTAGTATCTGAAGGTAGTCTACTAGTAAGATGGGGAGGCACCTTTTACAAGGGCAGGTAGCAAGAAAACAAGGGGTAGTAATTTAAAACTGGAAGAGAGGAGATTTAGATTAGGAGGAAATTCTTCACTATGAAGTTGGTAAGACACTGGAACAGGTTGCCCAGAGAAACTGTGGATTCTCCCTCCCTGGAAGTGTTCAAGACCAGGCTGGATGTGGCTTTAAGCAACTTTGTCCAGTGGAAGGTGTCCCTGCCCATGCAGGGGGGCTGGAACCAGGTGATCTTTAAGGTCCCTTCCAACCTAAACCATTCTGTTACTCACAGTTTACTGACAGGTCTGTGTGAATCAGAAGAACATCTCTCATCCCTTGCAATTAATTTCAATGATTTATGTATTGTAAAGAATGTTGGTCCTCATATGATTTATTCAGATACCAAATAATGAGGGTTAAATAAATTCCAGTTTTGATTTAAAGTACATAGTAGCCTTTCTGGAATTTGTCACTTTTAATGTTGTAACACCACCATTGCAGACACCAGTCTTCAGGGATGAACAAAATTAAGTCTTTTGTTTTCTTATATAAGTATACTGTTGGACATAATTGGAAGCACACATAGACACATATACCCTGGCACATTTTACTAGCCATGAATGACGTGTGCAAGTAAATTCTGGTGAATTCATGTTATGCAAGTAATTAAGGTAATCAAGGTACTCGGCATCATAAAATTGTCTATTGCTTCCAGAAATTATATTCTGATTTCATTAGCTTTTAGAATTAGTGCTCATCTTTGACTTTAAATAGACTACAAGCTCTGTACCTTGCATAGAAATGTTCAGTTTCTCTGTTTAATCATTCAGCTTCAGTATTTTGCATGATGCCATATGTTCCAGTGACTAAACAATCTGCAGTTGTTATTTAGCTGGCTTTTATTTTTGAGATCTCTGGGATTTAAAATTTTTCTAACAGGAGTGCCAGTCCCTCCATGCTCTGATCTGCTGCTCAGCTTTACAATCAAAAATGCATTTTCATATTCCCTAAATAAGAGCATGGATGGCGTCACTTCATATGATGATGTTAATTACTCTCACCCTATGACACTCATTTGTTTATAACAGAACCTTCTGGGATACAGCTGATTAAATTCTTTCTCTCCTGTACACCTATTTCAAAGCCAGACAGCTTTATTTCTTAATGATCTTGTCTTGTTATAAATATATTTACAGTATTTCAAAGAGACCTGTTAAAATTTTGAAGAACCTTCTGTTGTCATAAAAAATTAATTCTATTTAGCTTTTTTTTTGTAAATAAAAATTATATGATCACTTTAAATAGTTGTGGGGTCACTCGACTGTGGAAAAATTACAATCAAATATTATTTATGTCAGAAATACAGTTTCCATCACTTCATAAATAAAAATAAAAAACCATTAACCATAATTACATATAACAACAGAGATGACACATTTTTTCTTCATGCCATGCTTGACATGAGAAATAATTGAACTAAATTGGACACCTCTGTCTTATTAGTGTTAAAATTATCAGAACTAATTCAAGACATCCATAGGTTAGTGCCAGATTATAATGGCTTTCACTTACTCCAGTTTTGATTCAGTTAGGAAATTGATCTGGTCATCAGAGTAAACGAGAGGTAGGCAGAGATATGTAGACCTGACAGCTTGGCACCATTCTAGTTCCTATCCTGGGAGCAAAATGGACTCTATCTGAACTATGTTTTTTGCTATAGCACAATTTAAGACAGCACCGGTAGCCAGTTGTCACTATTACTGCAACTAACAAGTACTTACACTTCTTCATCACTAAGACATTTTATTTTAAGATTATTTGAAAACATGCACAAAAATATCCATCCCTCCAAAATTGGACTTTTTATGATTTACACGTCTATTCAGATAAAACCAAAGGCAGATTTATGGGCCATAAACAGAAATAATTGTCTTTGTTCAGAGGCGTTTTACTCAACAAAAGTGAAATTTACACATTTTGTTTTATGATGGAAAAAACCCAGACATTATACTGCAGTTTCTAAGGCTCATTAGACTAACTAATCTGATGCCTTTCTAAATTAAGTTAGCACTGATTATCTTTTAAAATAACCTTTTAAAAACTTTTTTGGCTTTCATTGTCCTCTGAAATCTGAACATGTTTTCTGTCAGTACTTGACTCAGCAACAGTGTTTTCTGAATGCATCTCTAGTTCTTGTGTCAGATTTAACAGCTTCACTTAGTGTTTTAGTTAACTTCTATGCTCAGCTACTTTGCTGTTTATAGTTTCATCTGCTTCCATCTGCTCTGCACAAAGTTGCAGTAAACCTGGCCCCTTGCCTTTTCTGTCAAGTTTTAAGTGAAAATAAAGTCTAGAGGGCAGCATCCTCAGACTTGGAAGGCTTAGTGGAAATCCTTTCTCCCTCACTGACCCATGTCATGTTGAATAAAACAATACCAGTCCATGAGGGAATTTGGTTTCTTAAGCTTTATGATATCTGGTGAGGAGCCCGAGAAAGAAGAAAAAGAAGTTGTGAACGAAGTCAATGAGAACAGCATATTATCTTCTACATATGGTTACAAAATACTTTCTTAATTTTAGATAACTTAACCTTTCTAACTTATTTGAATCTATAACTCCATTTGGTTTCAGGTATAGTAACAGGTGTTCCTCTCCTTGGTGCATCAGATACAAGAAGTTTTGATTTAACTACTAAAACTAGCTTCTGAATTTTTTTTTAAAATAAATTAAGGAAAAACTAATTATTGATTTATATAAGAATGTAAACAATTTTCTTTAGCTGGCCTATGGAGACAATTGTATATTGCTTATACGGTTTATTTACTGCAGAGTGGTCAGAAGAAAGCAGGTAAGTGTTCATTTAATTCAAACATTGTTTTGTTTAATCAAGAATGGGAATCACTAATGTTTCAGGATGACAGGGAGAAATAGGAAAAGGGAAATGTCTACCTTCAGCAGTGGAACTTCTTTTATTGACTGTGCTGGTTACATCTCATTCTCTCCTGCATCCTGATGAGGGCGGGTGAGCAAGAATCTGTTTGGTGTTTTTCTGCCTACGGAGTTCACTCACAGCAATATTACCAAAAAAAAACCAAACAAAAACCAAGCCAAACCAAACAAACAAACAAAACCCTACAAGCTGAACAGAACAATTCTACAGAGTAAATACCTAAAAGAAAAAAAATTTTAAAAACCCAACTCACTAAGCCAAAACAACAGTTCTTATGTTTCTTGGTACAATAAAATTCTGTAGCAGGACACATAGAATAGTAATATATTTGTAATATGAATCATGCAATGGCACTTTGAGGTACTACTTATTTTTAGTTGCGACCTCTCAAATTTTTACTCGTCCAGTAGAGATCTCTCACAAGACAGACTTATTTTTATGTTAAAAATCTAGATGAGATGAATTATGCCCTGAAAGCATTACATAGTCTCTTTAAGGCAACTACTTAAACAGTTAACAAGCAAGAGAACAAGTAGAAAACCCATCTAGAATTGTTTAATAGAGAAACAGCCTCAACTGAGGAAGGCTGGCTAGAGGGATTGGATGTGAGATGCTGTGATTCAAGTGAGCACCAAAAAATTCTGTTCTTTTCTGAAATTCTGCATCTGAAATTCCTTTGTGCAGAGCAGAGCACTCCACACCCTGACCTTCTGTTTTGATCTCAAAATCATGTGCATAACCTAACAATGCTTCCATGTCAGATCTTAGCCATGGATGCACCTTGCTTTCCTTTGAAATATTCTAAAGAACACAATAGGCTCTTGTTCACTCTAGTAGGTCTCCAAGGGTGGACAATAAAACCATCCAATTTTTGGAGCACATCACAGACCACATCCACCTCACATTATATATGTGATTATTCACTGAACATTCTCATTTTTTACTTTTTACCGGTGTCTTCCTTATATATAAAATTGAGGTAATTGTACTTCAACTTTCCTGCAAGAAGGTTCCCTTTATGACTAAGAAAATGTAGCATGGAATTACTAGGTATTCTTTTGCAGAAGAGAGGAGAGAAAAATATAGAAAGATCTATATGAAGGGGAAAAAAAACAAAATAAACCACAAATAAACAACTCACATGGAAATTAATTTTCATTTAAAAGGTAGCAGTCACTAGTCCAATTGTTGAAGAGTCTTCCACACTGCAAACCAAAGAACAGGGTCACTTTCTGTCACTTGAATGCCTGGGATGGATCCTAGAGAAAAGAAAGTTGGAAAAAAGAGTAACACATCTGCCTGGACAAGAAGTCAAGCACTCAGAAGAATGGGAAAACATGTTTCCCAGTTCTTGGTATTCTAAGACTTCTAAGAGAAACATAATGCAAGTTAGTGTACAGAAAGATTTCTGCAACATTTCAGCTTCCAGAGGCTTTTCCAGCCACACTGAATCTCTGCTAACACCACTTTGATGAATCCTCACTCTTAATGTTTTAGGGCTTTGCTTCACAGCTGAAGACTCTGGTGCTTTGTATATCCCATCTGTGAAAGGTTATAATAGAGTTCACCACCCTGCAAACAAAACACATGGATAAATCTTTGTGAGCAATTTTGGTTTTTTTATAGTGATTTTCTACTTAGAGCTGTCATTTAGTTTTTTCATGATCTTACTCACAGATTGTGAAAGATAAGTAGAAGAAATCAGATAAATGTTTATTCATAAAACTAGTATGGGATTATTTTTCTTAGTCGGCACATCATAAACTCAGAAGTAAAGTATTTACTTCTGAATTGGATAACACTGAGAAAATAAAGTTCAGGGATCATGAATAACAAAGATTTTTTTAAATGTTGAATTTATTTTTTTAAACAGCAGCTAGTGGAGAATAAACTGTAATTTACAAAAGTGAACTTACATATATTATTTATATCAAACCACTTTGCCTACAGGAAAGCTCAAAATTTTACTAAAAAAAAAAAAAAAATAAAAATTGAGGTAGTGACTGGTAGAAAACAAAGTCAAATCTTTGCTTTCAATTTAAAGTTACCTGGTTTACCATAGGGGACAAACGTATAATTTCAAATGAGTGTAACATTTTACATGTTTGTACAGGTAGTAGTGACTATCCAGAAAAGATGGTGACATCATCCTACAACTATTTTTTCAACATTTAGCTGCATCACTGGCTTCAGGCTACTATTAGCCTCTAAATGACTTAGGACTGAGATGTGTTCTCAGTCGGTAATTATTCATTATTTCAAATTTGATGAATTTATGTGCATAGTCTGTTTCTTGCTGTTGAATATCCAACATGTAAAATTAAAGTCATGATTCTTAGCTGTAACCATCCAGAGAAATTAAATCCAAAGGGAAAATGAACAGGGACAGAACTAATTATCACTTACAGTGAATTGAACATTAATGTTTTTTCTCATTTTGTTTGTTTGATTTTCTTCTGACATCACTCAATAAGCTTTTGCCATAGCAAAAGACAAAGCTCATGATCAAAAAATAAATTTCACAAGCTCTGACATGCTTTTTTAAAATTGTATCTACACACCTGATGAAAAATACTCATACTGACAACTGAATAGTTGAAACTGAGGGAAATATATTCAGGTATCTTGAAGGATAACATTTAAGAAATGCACAAATTTGTTGTGACAGAAAAGAATGTGTCACAGAATACTGAACAAATTGGAGGAGATCTAGTCTCCATTCACAATCTATGCAGATATAGCTATGTGAGAAAGTTACACAGTATTTGCTGTCATGACACATTGCACAGTTTTAGCCAGTTGTGCTAGATTCTTACCTTCACACTGGAGGGAAAAAAAAAAAAAAAAAAAGGTAAGGTTTAGCAATAGAAAGTTATTCACTGTGTTGTAATAGAAAAGGAAGAATTTCAGAAAAATAGGGCAATCAGTAGAATAGAAAAGGTACCCAACTATAGAAAGTACCCAACTCTTATTTGTCAATGACTAAGGTGACGAGTGAATAAATAAGGTAAGCAGCTATGGGAGAGGTGTATTATGTGAGACCAGAAAAATAGATAACAGTTGTGGAAAGATATGATGAAGTTTCTCTTGAGAGGTTAGAAATGATGAGAAGACTGAAAAAATAGCCAGGAAAAAGCACTGATGCAATTTCACTCTTTAAGTGATCAATCAATATGAGATCTAAATTTGCTGAAATTTCTTTAAAAAGTGTTTTTCAGAAAAAGTTACAGTGATATCTTCAGTGAGGAGTACTACAGTGGAGGATGTTATTGAATTGGAAGGAAAATGCCAGAGAAATATGTACATAAGTACGTACAAAATGAAAGCAGAGGAATGGGAAATATGGACTAGATAACAATCTAAACTCTAAAGGTACAATGAATCTATTCATCATTATCTGGAAACCATAGTCTCTGTTTTTACAAGCAGAGGCAAGGTTAGTGCTGCTGGAGAAAAAAGAAAGTAATGACACTGAGTGGTAATAATGAATGAAGGTGTATGAGAGACAAGTTTGACATCACAACTGTTACTTCGCAACAGCATTGCCTGTTAGTAACACTATTAGAAGGTAAAAATGTGTTTTTTCCACAGAGATGTCTCTGCATTCGTGACCTTCAAACTGTGCTGTTTGCTACTGTTTCTCTTTAAAAACCAATAAAAGGATTGTTCTTTTCAAAACTTAATATTTCCTTAATTTTACAGCTCTTGTCTCCAAACAAATATTATTTTATCATAATATTCACACAAGAACACATATACAAAACAAATACATATGTTTCAAATGGCATATAATTTTCTGATTTCCTTTGTATTGTCATAGCCACTGTAAAAACTCAGCATAGGTGCCCTTCTTGATTATTTGTTATGTATTTGAATATTTTTTCAATACTATTTTGTTAGTGGTTCAAAGTCACTATTTGTTTTCAACTCTAAAGAATGTTAAGTCTCCCTTCTTGCAATTCATTCTTTTGTCCTGCTTGTAGTATTTACTAATTATTTTTTGTATGGCTAAAAATCCTCATGTGAACAAGAGATAAGTATATTAGAATAAGTCTATTGAGAGAAATACATGAACTGAGATAATAAAAAAATTTAATTTAAAGTTTCTTCACTGAGATATGATTACAGTTTTGGGACACCATGTATTACTTGAACAAAAAATGGAATCAGGGAAAATTATAATCTAGGATTCCAGACAGGATTTATAAACAAATCAAAATCAAGAGTGTAAAAATAGCCAACAGTCTGAAAGAACATTCAAGATTCATCCGCAGCCTGATGAAGTATAGGAAAAAATAGGAAGGAATGGTCAAATCCTTTCTTTGCTTGATTTGGACAAGGAATGTGAATTGGAATCTGCTATATGCAAAGTTAATATTCCAATTATTTGATATTTTGTGTTAATATTTCCACATAAACAAAGGAATTAAAATTAATTCAAGAAGGAAAAAAAATATTTCTTGACAGGCCATACAAACAATTTTGCACCATCTGCCAAATCTCACAGCTTGTTTACTATGCTTTTTGTTGTTGTCATTGACTAAATTCTACCTACCTGACTGGCATTCTGCCTTGGCAGAAATTAAAGACTTGTACTCCACCTCCTATTTTTATTAGCTTTCACTTGCTCTTTCTTGGACAAAGCAAAACAGTCTGAAGATTTTTTATTATAGATTTTAAATTAAAATTAAACTCTGACACTATATACCAGCCAAGGTTACTGGTAAGGCCTCTAGACTGTCATTCTGGGTGTTCAAATTTCTAAAGATATATTTTTTATTAAACTCACCTGTTGTTTTCATTTTTGTGTTGACTCCCCAAAAGCTTCTATGCATGGGTGAACATACAATCTTATGCTAAGCCTCTATCAAAGAATGAAAAGCCAGTCATGCCTCTCAGATAACGTAAATATAATATAATGTAAGAGTTCAAGTTTTTTTGTTTTAGCTGAAGAAATAGGAGTTAGAACTACAGTTACCTCCAGTACTACTAGGACACACTTTTAAGTAGTCATTCTATAGCGATCTTTCTCTAGAGATACTCAAGGTAAGATCAAAAATGCAATCAGGGGCTTTGGTCCATGGATGCTACATTTACAGCAGCAGAATGTGCAGCCTGACAAAAGGGGATCAACAAATTGGAAATGGTGATACCAAGAGCTCAAGGTGTTTCAAGGAATTAAAGTGATGAACCCTATTCTGTTCCAACCAACTGATACCTCTGTTGCCTACATTGGAGTACATTAAGTACACTCCTGAAATACACCTACTTTATTTTTATCCAAAATAACTTGTATTCTCTAGGAGTAGGATACAGAGTGAACAAAATCATGTCTCTGGAGACAATCAGGAAATTCAAGACAGTAGTGTTTTCCTGATCCAATCTAAACTATTTTATTAGCCCATGACTTTGAATGTATTCAGATTTTGCACAGCACGGGCTTTGAAGCTCTGAATGTCCAAAGCGGCAGCACACATAATAATTTTTGTGACACTAAAATAGTCCTGTCTGAATGAAAAATACCTGTCTAGCACTTTGCTAATCAGTTTCTCAAAGGTTTGACAACAAAGCTGAAACTCTGATCTTTGTCGGGTTTTTTGGCACTAGTTTTTCTAGACATGACAGTATGGTAAAATACTACTTTAAAATATTGAATTTGCTTTACTTTCTTCTTTAAGAATGCTGTTTAAAAAATGTGTAGATATACACATATCTAGCAAATGAGTGTATCATAAATATGCGTGTATAAATATGTATCTTTAGATTAATGCCCCATGCTCTTTTTAATCTGTACAAGACAAGCTTTAAGATGCAAATCTCTCTTTATGAAGGGGAAACATATCTATGAAAGATTTTCCTGCAGATTGTACTACTCAGCTAAAGAAATCACAGTTAAAACAGGGTTTCTTACGCTGCATGGAAATTAAATAATAATTACAAAGCCACAACAACATCCCACCAGCATTATATGATTATATCTGGGGAACCCTTCACATCTTTTCTGCTGTGAAATAATAGGATGGCCCCATGAAAAAAATATAAGTGAGACACTTGAATGAAATGAGTCAAAAATCTTGGTGCATGTTTTGGACTGATGATTTTGCCATTGTTTATCTCAAAAAATTTTTTTAAATGTTAAAAATTTAAATAAATTTTATTTATTAAACTGTGTTAATAATGACTTTAAATGAAAATGACTTCCAGAACAATTAAAAAAATTAATTGAACTATATCAGTGACAAATCATGGATAAATCATTAAATAACTTCTAACGTAAAAGTCAACATTGCATCACATAACAAGATGAAAAAATTATGAACTATATATAGTGATCTTTACTACAAACAAAAAAGTGGTTTAATCAGCTACTCAACAGATCCATATATTTTGAGATCTGAGCATGTACAATCACACACAGTAACTTTTTTTAATATTCACATGTATTTACTTTCCAGATGTAATCAGCACAAATAACTGTTTATATGACAACCCATTTAGAAAGTCATACAAAGTATGAAAATTAATTGCTTCTCTCATTGCCTTTGTAACATTATTTTGTATGTCATTCATGTTGTGATATCATCTATGTGAAATTTGAAAAAAGACCATGTAACAGATGACTTTGGCACTCAAATATAAAACCAACAACAGTATGTTCAATTTGGTTTTGTCCAATTAGCAAATATTTTACAGCTCAAAGGACTTCAATACGACAGTCCATATTTACCCTTTTCTACCTCTAACTTCTGCTTTTAGGTACTAGGCTAAAAATACTTTTCTGAAAATGAAGTACTGCTGAAAATACCTGTGACATTGCAGAAAGTCTATTTTAATATTCTGGCTTAATACTTTCTGAACTATGAAAATATGGTCTAAACACATGGCAGAACGGTTTTCATCAGTAATAAGGGGGAAGTTATCTGCTGCTTTCTACTAGAAGCATAACCCCCATGTTCTAAGAATAACTCTATCTTGCATGACTTAAATATGCCAGTATGTCATACTTACCTGCCAAGTACATTTTTCCAGTGACTGATCATACACTTGGTTTACCATAAAGACCACTAGGGTTGACATATTTGTGGTTGAAGCTGGGAATCAGCAAAGATTGGTTATAGTCCTGTACTACTAACTTCCTCTAAGACATAGTAGAACTCAATTAACCTTTAATTGAATCTATTACCCATTCTCAGACATCAGGACAATACTTTGCAAGACTGTTCTGTGTCACAGAACAACCACAAATACTTATAGCTCCAGGACAAGCAATGTGAGGTGTGTGACTGCTCTTGTCTACTTCAGCTGAGAATTTTTTTAAAATTTTTACCAATTTTAAATTATGATCTCACATAAAATGTGACTGGGCAGAACAGTAAAAAAAAAATTTATTTATTTGTAAATTTATTTAGTAATTAATAAATTGTAAATTTATTTAGTCACGAGTTATGTTCAGAACCACACTCAACCGACATTTGAGCTTATAACTTTGATATTTTTTTTCCCTGGTAGACATGAAGAATTTATTGCCTTTCAAAAAAAAAGGAACCAGCATCAAACAATTTTTTGCTAACAATATTTTGTAATTATTCGTATTACTATGTTGCTTGGAAAAATGATGGATCATTTTTGCTGAGCATCTTGCATCAAGTCATTCATGTCCTGAGAATTTATTTAGGAAGATGCTTAATTTACATGAACAACCAATTAGTCCTGATTTATGTAAAATGTTCCTGCCTGTTGTTTGACATTATCCTTGCCCTTAATAATTTTTTGTTAATTGTAGGGAGTATTACCATGAACTCACACAGTAAATACTAAATAAGGCAAAGCAATCAATTTCCTTAGCTCCTTCTTGCCTCTGTTTTTCTCAGTTTTGCATGTTATGGTTTATTATGAAAGAGAAAACATTCTATTTTGGCATATTTTTTTCAAGTATTTAGGTGTGTGATGTGTGATGCCTTTATAGGAACTAGATTTTTGAACATGATTTGTGCAAAAAACCTCAGCTGGTCATAATGGTATTTTTATCCATAGAACAGCAGTATTATTTAGTTCAGATTACTTATATATTTCTTAAACAAAATGGTTACTCAAGAATCATATCTTCAAAAGATGACATTTGCCCTGAACTTTCATAGATTGATTAACTGTGGGATAACACATACTGTCCTTTCTGTAACTCAGTGCTGAGCAGTTTTCCTGGAGAAATGAGATCTCATATAGGAGAGCAGTCACTGTATTAGCTACACTGAACTGTTAAATTACTTGTAGTAGTTTAGGTCACTGCAAAACATTAAATGATATCGTCTAAGGAGTCAAACTTAAGATTTATTAATCAGTTCTCTGCAGTCTATTTACATTTCTAGAGAGAACATTCAGTGATAGCTTCTATTAAGACCACTATCACAGATAAGAGATTGTTGCTGATCATAACAATTTTAAAGAAAGTCATAACCATTTTCAAATGTATATATATGTATAAATCCATAAATATGTGTATCTTTTTTCTTTTAAGTGTATCAGTATAAATCTCAAACTGTTGGAATAGATTTTTTCACAAATACAATAAAAACTATTTTGCCTCTGGTAAAAAATAAAGCACTTACTAAACATCACAAACCATGTGAGTATCTCAAAGTACTCTATAAAAAAAAATAATTTTGCTACATACCAACACTGATAAATATTAAATTTGCATCACATATATGGAATTTGAAGCAAATGCTCTAATGTGACTTGTCTGCATAATTCAGAAAGTAAATCAAAGATCTCAGAGGTTTTTAAAGTTCCAGCTCCAACTGTTATGCTACCCTCAAAATAAGCTACAAATATTTCTGTTTCATATGCATCAAAATTATGTAACAATTAAAATCTCAAACAAGTATTCCATCTAACCACAGTACAGATAACATACGAGAAAGATTATTCTGTTATTATAATTATGTATGAAAAAAAATTATAAGATTATCATTGTTTATGCTTTAATTAGGATTTTTTTTTTTTTTTTTTTTTTTTAAGAAATACACTTTAACCATGAATGGCTAACATATATTAATACTTTTCTAAACATTTTCAGGGAATATCTTGATGTCTTCTGATAATGACTCTTTCATGAGTATTTTACTTATACTAGAAAAAGACTGAATAACCTAATGAGAATTATTTCACTACATTCTTTTCCATGGGGTTGGAAAATTTAGAATTGGAATAAATTGTTATTACCATGTAGAGACAATTAGCTGGCTAAGTATTGTTTACATAAACAGAAATTTTACAACTAACTGTGTGTTCAATGAGCTGAAAAGCAGCACTAAGCTGTGGAAGAAAACTTATGTGCTGACACTAGTACATACAAGAAACTTTCCTGTAGAAGTTTCACTCTTAGTGTGTACCCTGAAAGAGTCTTGAAACTCTAGGGAGTAATTCTGCTGAAATCTGTTACAGCTCTAGATGTACAATATACTTGAACATGTAAATGAGTTAGTGCCACCAGCATTTTTTCCTCTTTCAGCTGATTGATCGCCAATTCCTCCTCTGATGATGATCAGGAAGAATCTCATGCGTATCACAATGTTGAATTCTGACTATTCTAAGTTTAGCTTTTAACCTAAGACCACCTGGGACCATCTGTTCTTTACTTCTATGGCAAAATGCTCACCACTGGGAGATGTCTTAAGTTGATTGTGAATGATATAGCCAAGTAATTTCATGAATCTAAAAAAACCAAGAAAAATTCCAGGCTAGCTATTGTAACTATTCACTCAAAGAATTTTGAAATGGATAACTTCCCCAATATTTAAATAAATTACAACCATTATGGTAATTTGAAAATATTAATATTTTTTACAATAATAATGTAGTTTGGAAGTTATACAAATAAATATATTTCTGTATTCATCATAATAAATAAAATTCAATATAAATATCGATAAATAAAATCAAATAAATATAATTCACTTTTCATCATAAATATAATTCAGTTTTCATCACTGTTTCATTGGTGCTTGAAAGGTTTACATTGTACCTGTTTCCTTCAACCAGTTTGAACCCACATGGTTTTATGTGTCTCTGTGTATACACATACCTGTATACATGGTTGTATATAAATATGTGAGTTTCTGTGTGAATGTTTAGAATATGTCTTTCATTTATATTTTGACATTTCTCTTTCCTAGTCCTCATTATCATTCCTGTAATTATATTTGGAAACGTACTATGTTAGGAAAGCTGTAACAACTATATTTACTGAAATAAGAATAACCACCGAAAATTATTGTAAAGTTTTTAAGAAATATTTCTTTCAGTTATTCCAGAGCTTGGGACATATAATACAAATCTGTCAACAGTATTCTGTAAGATCTCTCAGTACAGAGACACCACCAGGTGTTGTGTATGTGCATCCCTAATTCTGATGTGTGTCATGAAGATCACAAAGTGTCCTTGAGGAATGTGGAAAATAACTTCACATAAGGCTTAGGTCATGTGCAGAATATCAGGGTAATAGAGCAGGGGAATGCAGAAATTATTATGAATAATTACAATTAATTATAACTAACATTACTAATACTTAAAAAACAAACAAACAAACAAACCCCAAAACAGTTCAGTGTCTTAAGTGCTTATCATCCACATACACCTACACAGTACTTGCAAATGATGTCTTCCTTTCCTTGGAGGACATAAGTGTTAAAGGTGACCTGACCAGACAATACTCTGCCTGTTGCCCTAATAATGAGTAAAGTCAGCAGGCTTATTTAATACAACTTGCAGACTACACTCTTGATTATACTTTGAGTATGGTATTTGATTTCTTCATAACAGGGTGATTTTACAGAGTGAAGTTCATGTTCCACTATAATCCCTAGAAAGGCAGGAAATTAATTTCTTCAAAACCATTTGTTTTTCTTCCCACTTAGGTTCTTAATTATATCTGTCTAAATGTAGTTCCTTGAACTCATATCTGTTGAACTACATCTGTTTTTTTTCCAGACCATTTATCCAATTTGTCAAGATCATTTTGAATTCTCATCCTATCCTCCAGTATGCCTACAGTCCCTCCTAGCTATGTGTTGTCTGAAAATTTAATCATATGCTCTTGATTCCATCATCCCAGCTGTTAATAAAAAACTGAATGAAGCTCCCCTCTGTACATCTTTTCATTCTGGCAGTGAACCACAAATAACAAATCTCTGGGCAGTTTCCCAACCACTGTGTAAGGACTAAGCATAAGAGGCAACAAAAAATTATTTCCTTGCCTGGATTATTTAAAAAAAATAAACAACAAACAAACAAAAAAAACAAACCAAAAACCTTATGGAGGTTAAAAACATACTAATTTGAAACACCATGAACTTATTTCCAGAGTTTTCTATATTTCCAGGGTCTCTGATCTTGTAAAGGAAAAAAATCAGGTTGTTAGTTTTGTGGTTTTTTGCAAACTCAGATTAGTTCATCTATCCATTATTCTTCAGAAGACTGAAATATTCTACTAATGCAGATTTTTTTTTTTTTTTTTTTAATATCTATCATTCTACATCTCTCAACTCTCTGCCCCTCCTCCTCACAAATTCTGTGATTACCTCATGTTTTCTTTCCTTATCTTTCAAGGTATGATACGTTTCAACACTAAGTTAACACGGGTACAATAACATGTCTTCATAGCTACATATAAATTTCCACATGTATCTTAGGTCTCTAAGCTCTTTGTATAGTGAAAATAGATCTGTGGTTTGATTATGTCACAAATAGAAGTGCTTAGTATCATTTGAGATCATACAGGGTCTCCAAGGCCCCTGACAGAACAGTGTAAGACCCATATTCTCCTTAGATAGCCTGAAGATCTCAAATAGTACTGGAGGCATAAGTTTAAGCAGCTGACATGCACATTACACTCCACCAGCTACTGTGAGAAATTTGGACTAATGGCATCTATTGCTATTTGAGATGCTGAAGGTTATTCTCACCCTTCCTTTAGTCCTTCAAAAGGACCTAAGCCATTCACAGGTTCAAAATCATTAATGGAAATAGTGTAAAGTCTGGATACTGAAAAGCACTTCAGATGGCACCATATCCCTAAGTGTGGCTATTTTACTCAAGTATCTGTCACACTTCGAACACCTACATACAGATATTTGAGTTTAGGGGTTCTAGACACAAATTGAATCATACTGTCAGTTACAGATCATCCTTGAGATGGCAATAAATTGCCCTGAGATGATATTAAAACTTCTGAGCTATGTTCAAATAGCTACATTCCCTGCTGTAGGCTGAGGCTTTGACATAGGTTCAACTTAAATACACAGTCCTTGCTCAGCTACACACTAAATTTCTGTTTCCACTAAGATACTTCCAGGTGTCCTGACTGACCTCCAGATGTCAGTCCAGCAGGCCTTCTGTCATACTAGGTCCATGAATAAATCACAGATATCCTAAAACTTATTAAACAACAATGTAATCTCTATTTGGGTAATGGAACTTCTACTGACATTTATCACTCTAGTCAGTAGCTTGAGTTAATTAGGGGGGAAATATGCAAAATATGCATTAAGCATCTTATATTTTTTGTTGTCATCTGTTTAATATTCACCATCCCCTGATAACATTAGACTCACAGTTTCTTACGAATCAATTTACAAAGTTAAGACTACCATTTTTTGATGTCTCATACTACATGCATCTTGGTTTGTGTTTTAGTCTTTTTAACTCAAATCTCTACAAACTTGTGCTAGACTTTATAGAAAACTCATTGGTACTTGGAACTAGTTTATATTTTCTATATTATTTCTCCTTATGTTTAAGTTTAATTAAGAACTTACAACAGCTAATTTATCTCTCACTTGTCCTTCCTCTCCTTCTTCCATAGAAAGATAGATTTAACTTTATATTTTTATTGTTCCTTTGAGGAACTTGAATTTTTAGTCTTAAAAACTCATCAACTCAATTTTATCGAACAGTTTCTCTTACATAGTTTTCAAAGCACGTTTTTTGAACTTTTTTTTTAATTAGGCCAAACTAAAAGAGCTAATTTGAAGATGTTTTAACAGTTTAATATGTTATTTTAAATAGTTATTATTTACTTTATTCATACAATGTTGTAGAACTATCTCATCTTAGAGTGAGACCTCAGACAGCCTTCCAGAGCTGTCCCACTTGAAGGAAAATCTGGCATAAGCCAAAACTCCTTCAGCAAATAAGAAGTAAATATTATCTGAAATGACTGATCACTTGACAACTCGAAGAGGGCACCCATTGTCTCAATGAGAGATTCCTGGAATAGGTAGATAACAAAGAGTTGTTGTATCTAGTCATATTGATCAACAGTTATATGCTAAAAATATTTTTAAGTGCCTAGAGGGATGTGCTAGAAAGCAAATAATTTTTGGCTTTGTTGTTTTAAGTGCATGCCTACTTTCTTTGCCTAAATTCTACCACAAAGCAAATTATCTCCATGTTTCTTTCTAGTAATAGCTTCCTGTTAAATTAAGTTAATCCAAAACCATTATTCAAGGTCAGGTTCAAGATAAGATTAAGACACCTAAATACTCTATTTATGTAACAAGAAGCAAGCTATGTGTCCAAGATCTCACTATATCAAATTGAGATATAGAGCTTAATTAATTCTCTAAAGGTAGGTCTCTACTGTAATTAGAGCTACTACAGAACATGCTGCCTGGCATTCATCCATTATGTCAGTAATACCATTTGCCTATAACCTTTTGTAAGCACATTGTCATAACTGCCAACACGTGCAGATGTTGAGATCTCATATCACAATGTTCAGGCAACTGAACTGAGCTTGTAGAGGGTGAAACTTAGATAAAGGCCAGATCAAGCAAATGTATGAAATAAATGCAGTTTTGTGGTCAAAAAAGAGCATTAGTATTTTTCTACAAGATTATTTAATCCCATTTCTCTACAAAACAAGAGTCTCAAATTCAAAAGAAAAATATACTAAATTCATTCTTTCTACATCACTTCTAAAACACTTCAATTCTGATATAAGTTTTGCTTAGAAAACCATAAATTCTCTCTTCTGTATTTTTTTAAAAACTCATTTGCTTTCCAACACCTCTCCCCTCTGTTGATACACCAACCTGTTAACTACAGCCCCTTTTCATATACAGTGTTTTCCTATTAGCTTCTCTAGAAATAAACTGCTGAATAATAGAATATCCTAAAGCTTCCTATCAACAAAGTATCTCACAAAGTCAAGCAGGATTAAATGTATTGCTAGACTCAATTAATTAAAAGTGTCTAGGGTCTCATTTTAATCAGTTCTGTTCCTGTCAGTTTTTAGCAATGCATCAAGTAACTTTATCACTAAACACAAATAATGGTAGCACTGGACAATAAATTGCATTACATCATAGTTGCAAGTCTGATTCTGTGTGTAATGGAATATCTTCTAGATTCTTTGGGAAGAACAAGAGTTCATTTAGCTGTTTGTATTTATATTTAGTAGTTAGGCAGGAAACATAAGAAACCATAACTTCTTTTCTGGTTTCTATTTATCATTTTTCCCACTGAAATATATTGTTTTATCAGCCTCTATGGTATTCTTACCTTTGAGGTTTCATGCTCAGAATGGTTTGCATAGTATCAGATGTGTCAAATATCTAGACATTTCTTCTTCCAACTTTATGCTGCAACAGTGATAACTTGGGTGTGAAGCATCTTCACTGACCCTTTATCATTTATGTTGGTTCATCATATACTGCAAGAATGGACCAATAATACATTTTAATAAGAGAAATTTCTAATCTCAATCTGGACAAAAACTAGATATTACTGAAATTTTGATGTCTTCTCATAGGGCTGGAAGTGTGAGTGGGTGAGTCTTCCTGCAATGACCCACTTGAATTTGATAGCTATTTTTATTATTAATAGAAATCCATGTGAATTTAGTCTAATTTAGTCTGTGGCTAAAGTTATCTCTCCCACATTCTTAAATTCATTTGGAAGATTTAAAATGTATCTTCACAGCAAAAGTGCCTCCCAAATAAATCTAATGAATACTTATTTTGAGGTTTGGTGCCACCCCCGCTTGAATCAGGGACATTTGACAGAGATGTTGGATATTTTAAAACAGAAGAAATTTAAGAATATTTTTGCTCTTAAAATAGAAGTTTATGTTGGTTTGAGTAAGTCTGACTGGTTGAGAGCGCCAAGATGCAAACTCAACATTTTTTGAGAAACTACTGTTTTTCTGACAAAAAGAAAGATGGATTTGTGTTATCCAAAAGCAATTCATATCCCTGTTCTTCCTTGCTAAGACAAGGCCTTAGCATTCTCTTCTCACCCCTTCCATGATGAGCTTCCCACTATCATCTGAAAGTCTTTCTTCCACCATCACCATCTCTCTCATACCCTAGTACACTTACAACTGTGTCTTTTTCTCCCTTAAATCTCCTGCCTGCACTTCCACCAGCAAGAAGCCTCACTCTCTCCACTTTGTAGATTTTACCTACAAGACCCTTCTCAGAAACACGTCAGGCCAAACTCTAATCACTGCTTTTTCAGTAGTCCTGCCACCTTACTGCAGCACAGTCTGGTGAGAGAAACTGAAAGGATGTAAACCACCCAAGGTACAATTCAGACACCCAAATACAAACTTTTGTCTCTGAAGTCTCTTCAAAACCCTTCAGGTATCTGAGGTATTTGCAAGGGAATTCTGCATATGAAGTGTGACCCTCAGGAGGCATCTTCTGAACAATGAGAAGGTTGGTGAACAATGCTCCTAAATGTTCTTGTCCTAAAAGCCTATATTCAGGCAATCATATCTCCTTCTGCTTTCCAATATGGTTCTTCCTATGCATCAACTTGCCTCAGCCAGGCATACCCACCCCCCTTGAGAATTGCTCACATTTGCAGTAGTAGATAAAAGTTAGAAGAGGTTTCAACGTATTATTACTCAGTTTGATAACAGACAGAACATTATAAGTAGATAAAACAAATGATGTAGGAAAGAGAAGTAGGTGGCAAAACAATTAGCAGTGTTCATCAAAGGAATGAAAGTTTAAGCTTGCCATTTATAGAACCAGTACCAGATAAAAGTGGTTTGGTGACATCCCTGTCTTCTTAAATCTAAAATATGTACAGCGCTATTGAACACAGAGTTACAAAAAAAAGCCAGAGTGTTTGGAAATACAGGAAGATTTCTTTTAGAACAGCTGAGTATGCCAAATCATAGGGTAACTTTTCATAACATGATTCAGTGTCATACCAGCAGTACCTAAGCTAAAGCTCCAGGCTAAGTAACCTAGTTTCTATCGAAAGATTGATAACCTTTTCGGTTGTTATCCAGTGAGTGCTGTATAATCCTAGGTGAGCAATGCATCAATAACAGATCCTGTACAGATACAATAGCAAAGTGGCAGAATATGTTTTGTTTATGCCACGGGGCTAGACGTTTTAATTTTTGGCTCCAGTACTTGTGTGATTTCAAGGAAGTCATTCAGTGATCTTTTTGTCATTGCTGTTCCTATATGACATTATGAACATAGTTATTCTTATCTGTAGATAACTCTAATTATAGAAATTACTTTTCTTCCTTACACCCTGTAACTGTACTTCCTACAAACATATGAAGTCTCTAAAACAAATGTTGCTTTCAGCTTTAGCTAAGACCACTTATGAAACAATGAGGCCTCATTTTGGTTTGGGATCTGTAAGCAATGTGAAGATAAAGATCACATATCTGTTTTGTTTTACAACTTTACCAATAATGAAGAGTTTTTCATTACTATCTCTTTGGTCTTTTTTCTTGGGGAAGAGAGTATATGTTGGCAGTTGGAAGTGGATCTTAATGGTCTTTTCCAACCATGCCAATTCTGTGATTCTGTGAACAAAGCAACTGAAAATAAAAGAAGTATCATACCATTCTGAATTGTGCTTGTCACTAGACCTATATAAATTTCTGTGTCCATGTGTAACACTTTGCAGTAGGTATGTTCCTTGATGGTCTTTTGATGCATATACTCTATACAAAACTAAGGGAGCATGAGCCCTTAGAATACAGTCTTTTCTTTCCTGAAAACCCTAGTTTCTTGGCATTCAAAAGGCCAGTTGTCTTCCATTAAAAAATTATTTTACAGGGACAATAATCATTCTCATTGCTCCATGGAAGTAGACCAGAGACAGACTTCAACTTCTACAGACTGTAAAACCTACAGTGATTGTCTGACTTACAAACCAGACATATCTTGCTACACTCAAAATCCCATTATGGACAACAGGAAACACACTATATGTTGTAGAATCAAGGATTTTAATTAGCGTAATTGAATTGTTCACAGTCTCCTCAAAATAAAATAGGCCAGATATTATTAGTCCAGTGAGAATAATACTGTCAATCATAACCCAAATAAACACAGAAAAACTTCCAAATATCTTTCTGTTTATTATATAAACAAAGTATAAGTGTATTTACTCCATTTCTTTGGTACTTGCCTTTCAGCATCACACTGGAAAATAAGGTTTACCATTACAGTCATACTAAAGAAGGATGAAGAGAGATGTTTACTGCCTCCTCTAGGTCCTCACCAAGAGCAGCATCATATTCATGGTGTCTACCTCTTCCTACTCAGCCCTGGCTCTTGCTTGGAATTATTTTATACACTTTTTAAGGCACTCTGCTTTTCTTCTCAGGGTGGGCAGTGGCCACCAGCCAGACCAACTGACTGTGTCTTTACCAGTAGTTCAAGGCACTTTATTCATTTTTTTCTCGTATGATTTTCTTAAATTTGGAGAGAGATGGGGAAGCAATTAGTCTACCTGTTGGAGGCTGTTAAATAAACTGAATTAAAAAAAAAAAAGATTTTAAAGTTTTGTAGTTCCTGAGATCTAGTGTGTCTGCATGAACTTTGTTTGACTATTATTGTTGCTGTGCTTGCATTTCCCTTTTTTCCTAGAAAATTAAAGTTAGATATTGTTCTTCTTCACCTTAGAAGAGTAGTTCTTGCTAGTAACACCAGACACACTGTGGAAAACAGGAGGCTCTCTGTGAGCTTTTTGTTCTATGACCTTTGTAGAATATTTTCCTCATAACTGTTTGCTGTATACTGTACCCCAAAGCCTGACCCTGTACAAAAAATAAAAAGCTTATAAAGGAATCAAATCTCCATTAACTCATTATTTGATTGTCACAGAAACTGTTATTACTGTGAAAAACTGAAGGAAATCTTGAAGTAAAACCAGCCAAAATTTTGTACACTTTTTCTTAGTCTCTTGTTTTATGCTCAAAATTTTGTTATGGCACAAACTAAACAGACATTATATGTAAAATCAAGTTTCTACTAGTAGTATAAATGAAATCTTAAGTCCAGCCAAAGAAGTATTTTTAGGTTTATTTTTAACAGAAAAAGAAATGCATAGGCTGCACAATCCCAGACACTGGCAGCGGGGGTTGCAGGGTGGCCTCTGTGAGGAGAAGCCAGGGCTGCCCCATGTCATACAGCCAGCTCCTGCCAGCTCCAGCCAACCATCCACAGCAGGGCACAGCTGACCCCCACAGCCCAGGTGATGGTGCTTTTGGGAAAGCATGTTTAAGAAACATCGCTGCCAAGGAAGAAAGAGGATGGAACTAGAAGTGTGAGAAATAGCAGAGGGAACATTGAGGTCAGAGAAGATGTAAGGGAGGAGGTGCTGCAGGCACTGGAGAAATTGATTGTCATCTACATAAAAACCATGGTAGTACCACTAAAAGATATGCAAAAGCTTACATGTTTACACCTGCTCACAAAAAAAAAAAAAAAAAAACAACAATTGTTGTTATAGTGAAATCAAGACTGAAAAACAAGACTCCAGGAAGGTAAAAACACGTTCAGAATGAGCCTGACAAGTCTGAGTCCTCAGGTCTTGTAAACTCTACAAATCCTGTGGTGTAGGACTAGCAATGACAATACAGTATTTCTGATCTGGGATTCAATCCAGAGAGCTATGACTATAAAACTGAAAAGATACAATATTGTTTTTAAGATTCTGATGTTATTCATATTTATTGAGGTTGTAATAATAAATAACCTAGTTCTCATTATACAAAATAAGGAAGCATGAGACACTTGCAGTCTGCACATACCCACTCTCCTTGACTTAACCACTCTCACAAACATGATTATGGAATGAACCTAACTTGTTCTGATTTTAGATGCTTTGCCTAAGCAGGCAATGTCTTGCTCACACAGAAAATTTCTAGGACCAAACCTGTTCCAGGTGCTAATGCATGTGTGAAAATAATATCTTCTTAGAGACAGTAATCTGAATTGTAAGAGCATATATAATGTACCATTATGAGGACCTTGTGGCTCAAATGATGATTAGCTTTCTCAAGGTTTTTCTTTGTCCAAATGCAAAACAATTTACCACAGTCTTCACCAAGGCAAAGACACGTGAAAGGGCCAAAACAAGTACAACTAAGATGCACAACGGAAACATTTTTATTTATATCATTAGAATTACCTTTGTCAGATAATGGATTTTTATCTCTTTAGTATATGCAAAGACTGATTAGGTCACAAAGCCCAAGAAGGTATGAAAAGGAAATATTTATTTCCAGAGGTGCATTACTTGTTTTTTTCTGGTCTTTGATTGATTATTCAGGTATTTATACAAGCCAATAAAATGACTATGCTTTTTATCTCATTAATGAGAGAGAATGCAAGGAGAAAAAATAAAGATTTTATTACCAAATGAATAGCACAGCAGGGTATGATTTGACAAATAGAACTTTTCATTTTACCACATGGGCCTTCCTACTGCAGTCCATATCTCCTGCGTAATTTAATGAACTGCGATGGTTGAACCAGTGCCAGATTTAATACTAAACATTTTAATCAGCTAGCAAAATTATCTATAACTGCGCAACACTTGAATAGCACTTAAATATGCAAAGGAACACATTTCTGAGAATGATGTTGGTGACTCCAGATGAATTAGAGAAATTACTATCTCTGATGGACTTAACTAGTTGGACGTTTGGGGTTGTTGTTATTCCCTTTGCATTAGCCATTTAAATTTTGCTCTTCATACTGTATATATGTCTGTTGGTGTGAATGCTCACTAGCTGCAATAATTCAGGCTTCTAACTGCCCCAACAGCAGAAGCAAAAGCACAGTCCAAGAATGTCCTCACAGTAAGAGAGATGGTTCTGAAGCAATGTTTTTTTTCTGTTAAGTTTGCTTATACTCTTAGTTTTCTATAACTTGAGTCTACAGGGTTTTCTGTGCTTGCTAGGACAAGTTGGAGATATGTGGTTTCCTGGTTCCCTAATGGGCATCTCTGGTTTCCACAGTGACCCATGCTGAATCGAGGTAATGAAGGGATGTCTATGTGAGTGGCTGGGGTTGATAGAGCAGCAAAATTAAAATGGTGAAAGACAGGGGGCTTCCAGAAAGTCAGACAAGATTTTGGCTTTCTACTCTCAACCATACATTCAGTCCAGTGTTGGAAATTACTGTCAAAGTGGCCTAGAGACTGTTCAATTTGGCATAATAATTTTACAAAATGCTGTCCTACTTTTCCTCCTGCTTGTTTCAGAGGACAGTATGAGGGGGTGATGGCAAGAAAAAAAGAATGAAAATACAGTGTCTGTCTCTCCCAGTAGGAAATTAACAGAACCTATTTGCACATCTATTTTCTACTTCATGCCTTAGTTACTCTAAGAAAAGGAAGGGGTGAGGAGGAAAAGTGGAAGTGTATTTTCATTCCAATTAAACTGAAGGGATTATGATAAGTCTATTCCTTATATTTGTAATGGGAAACTGATAGGCCCACATTTATTATTTAACAAATCCTAGAGCATTCAGGATCATGTTTTCCTGGTTGAAAAAAATGAATGTTTGTTAGAGATTCCTGCACCTGCTCTTCATACATCTCACATCTCAATTCTAAATATATGCCCTTATCAAATACTATTTAATTAATAATTTCTGGGAGTTATTCCATAGCTACTTTCAATCAGAATTTTCTGCATTACAAAATTGCTTGAAATGTATGTTTGGACAGCTGTCTGTCAGCTGTAATAGCATGTCATGTATGTCTTTCCTTTGTAAAAGGTAATGCAATTTTATTAACTCCTTTCACAGATGGAATTAAAAATGGTTAGAAATTTATGTCACATGCACAATAGGTCTGCCACAAATAACCTTTTGGTATAGTATTGAAACCTTCACACACATAGCAATTGTACTGTAGCCACAATCCATTATATATTTAATCTGAATTCTTTCCCCCACTGCTTCCTTGTAACCTATTACTTATCACTTTATTTAATTTCTGTGTTTGATACAATGCTTATTGTTCAAATTGACAGATTCTGATAGCCTCTTAAAGGTGCTAGATTGCACACTGAGGCTTTGTGTCTGAACAAAAATACACATGACAAGTTAATCTGCAAATCAGTTTCTTCTGAAAAAAAAAAAAGTAAAACCTGAAATTAAAATAATACTTGTTACAAATTAAATTACTCTTCTTATGTATTCGCTGATCTATGATTTAGTAAAAAAAAAAAAAAGTCTTTCTTTTGAGATTTCAATATACTTTCAATTCCTTTTTTTACTTTTAATTAATTCATGTGTTGGTCTTCTTAAGGATGTATTTAGTAGGGGTTCTACTGTTGACTCAATTGTATTGGAATGCTTGAGAATTAGTAATTTATTTTTTTTTTATTGGTAAGCTATTGTGATGAAAGCATTGCTTCTCATGGTTTGATTATATTTAATACCACAAAGGACTGTTAGCTCATGTATACTGTAGGCTATTAAATTTCCATCAGTTACTGCTTAATTGCATGCAATTGCTTACAGATTACCTATTGAAAACTTCATGTTAAGCTAAAGCCTATCTCTTGGAAAACTCCATTTTAATGGAGAATCCACCACTTCAACAAGTTTTCCACATTTTCAGACTTGGTTAAAAATATGCCTACGTTCTTATGTCGTTTTAGTAGCTTCCTACTGCTAGCTTGTTTTATGTTTTTCTCAAAAACAAACAAACAAAAAAAACCCCTAAAACAACAAACAGCCTATTACACCCGCATCTACTGTTCTCCTTGTGAAAATGCTTATAATTGCAATTAACTTCGTCTTGGATAGTCAAGAAGAATGCATACCAAAAATATATGCAATACAAAACTGTATGCATGGCTGGACCCAGGGAGTTGTGGTAAATGGAGTTAAACCCAGTTGGTGACTGGTCACAAGTGATGCTCCCTAGGGCTCAGTGTTGGGGACAGTTATCTTTAATATATTTACCAATGATCTGGACCAGGGCATTGAATGCACCCTCACTAATTTTGGAAACTACACCAAGTTGGGTAGAAGTGTTGACCTGCCTGAAGATAGCACACCTGCCTGAAGATAGCACAAAGGGATGGGAAAAGGACGGATCTATGGGCCAGTTGTATGAGACTGAGGAAGGCTAAGTGATAAATCCTTCACTTGGGCCTCAACAACCCCATCCAACACTACAGACTTGGGGAAGAGTGGCTGGAAAGCTAGCCAGAGGAAAAGGACCTGGAAGTGTTGGTCAAGAACCAGCTGAACATGAGCCAGCAGTGTGCCCAGGTGGCCAAGAACTCCAACAGCATCCTGGCTTGTATCAGAAATTGTGTGGCCAGCAGGACTAGCGAATTAATTTGTCCCCCTGTACTTGGCACTGGTGAGGATGCACCTTGAGTACTGTGTCCAGGTCTGGGGCCAACCACAAGAAGGACATTGAGGTGCTGCAGCACATTCAAAGAAGGGCAACAAAGCTGGTGAAGTTTTGAGAGCACAAGTCCTGTAAGGAGCAGCTGAGGGAACTGCAGTTGTTTGGTCTGGAGAAAAGGAGGCTGAAGGGAGACCTTATTGATATTTACAGCTACCTGAAAGGAGGTTGGAGCAAGGTGGACGTCAATCTCTTGACCCAAGTAACAAGCAACAGATCAAGAGTAAAAGATCTCATTTTGTGCTGGGGGAGTTTTAGATTGAATATTATGAAAAACATTTTCACTGCAAGAGTTGTCAAGCATTGAAACAGGCTGCCCAGAGAAGTGGTCGTCACCATTCTTTTCCAGTATTTTTTATGTATGTTTTAAGAAGCATTAAAAACTGATCTTAACAGAAAAATGTTTGTGAAAGATAGATGTAAATTACCAGGACCTATCAATGCTTAATTTTATAATGATGTTTTCCAGCATTTTCTCATGTTAATAAATGTCTGGAAAGTAAATAATTGTCTTAGCTATTACTAGCAAGCAAACCAATACCACATAATTTCTTGCTTGTGATCCCCACTCTGTTTCAACGTTATCACTGCTGCTTTATTCTTATATTTTAAAGTAATCCCTTACTGGAAATGAATCTTATTCAGAGAGTGCTTAACTTTAAGCTTAACCGGAGAACACAAATGTCAAGATAATACAAATTATATATAATCACATAACAAGCAAAGCAAGAAAATAATAGACTAGAAATTGTTTTCAAATGAGAAGCTTTTGCTATATAGCTATTATAGACATGCATATCCCCCAGACTTTTCACTGCCTTTAGTGATGCTGTTCACTTACCACTCACTAGTCAGGAAAATATCTGAATATCATTAGCTCATTGGTAACACATCTTTTTATGGAAATATGAAACACTATTTAAAGGAAAGTTCAAAATCCATTCCAAAAGGTACTAGTGTATTCTGTGTAGTTACAGTTTTCAGGGTTTATCTCTGATTGTTTACCTTGTGTGAGCACAAAAAAAGTTATTCAAAAGAAATCATATATTTCCTTCTAGCATTGCAAAATTTTGGCAGAACAAAATGCATGTATATATTTCAGTTGTTGAAGTGTGAAAAGATCAGGGCAATAAGTGTAAGTGATTTATCCTGAGAGAAAAAGCATGGAAGACAGATCCACAGAAAGTACTGTAAAATTCCTTACAGATCCTTTGTCTGATATAATTTATAAGCTGTTTACTAAAATATTAAACCTTTTTATCTTGGAAGATTAAGGATAGCCAAATTAGATTCTGGAATATAGACTTGTTGAAGAATTAGATAGCTTTGTTATTGTAATGAGGTCAGAAATAATGTTTCTTGGGTTTTGTGAATTGCTAATTTAATTCTTGAGAGTAATTTACATTCAGGAACATTCTGCAGTTCTATTTTTAGTACAAAAACCCCAATATTTTATTCTCTTTCTTTAAATATTTCCTGTAAAATATGCAACTAATTGGCTTACAAATAACAGCCTTCACAGCAGTCCTGAGGTTTAGATGAGGAAATGGGATTGGTAATTCATAAAATTCCTGTGAGAACTTATCATTGAGCCTACTATCAAATTTTTTGCTATAGAACTTACAAAACTTGCAGACAAGTAAAACATAAGCCAGTCACTGAAAGACACTTTTTGCATTATTTATTTATGATACAAGCAACACGTTTATTTTGCTATCAAGTTTTGTTTCTGAAAGGAATGTATATCCGCTCTATCCCACCTACAACTATAGAAAAGAACTATCTCCAGAGGAACATTCAGGGAAAGACAAATGACTAACCATTTCTTTGAGGTGTTTTATGCAAATTCTACTGTGAAAAAAGAGTCGCCATCATAATGTGATAACACCACCACACTGCTTCCTAGCCCCTTTCGGTTACCCTGAGGCTTTATCCTTGGATGACATTTTTGGAGGGGGTTGTACGTGGATATGTTTGTGTGTATATTTGTAAATGGAATCACACACTTATACACAGCTTGCACTATGTCAATATTTCTGAAATCTTCTCACAAAAAATTTCAGGAAGATTATACATTTGGTTTGGCTTGTCTTATAAAGAGCTTGTAATCTGTGTATCAGTGTCACAGGGAGAAACCATAGGGCCACACATTCCTTCTGTACACAGTTCTCCAAGAAAAAATTAGAACTTAAATTTCTTACACATTTACACACCTTAAAAGGTAAAGGAGAGTATTAAAAAGGAAAGCAAAGATGAAATAGGAAACAGAGTGGAAAGGGAAAGAAGCAAAAAATGCTCAGTATTTTTTTATTATTTTTAGAATGTAATTGAGTGAGGTTTTTTTAAATTAGTATAGAAAGGAAAGATGCTTCCTTTCCTTCAGACACATTTAAAAAATCAGAACATTCTTGTCTCTCTTCTCCCCAAAACCACAGAGCTAGCAACCATCATGGAAAAATGAGCTAAGGTATTCAAAACATTCATCCAGAACTAGCAGATATGACAAAATGCATACTGCCTTTTGCAACTAAAGGCTAAGTAAAATATAGATGGTGTTTAGAGTCAAACCACACAAGTTCTAGCAACGGAATCAGTCTGTTCAGCTCTCAAAGTCTAAAGGATATTACTGGTAATAAGAATGCTCAACAAATAACCATTGCTTTCGATGTATATGGTGAATAATTAATTGAAGTCAGTGCAGTTTTAATTGGTTGATGGCAATAGAAAATGTAATAACAAAGATACAATATTACTTCAAGAAAATAACATTTTCTCTATGGTAAGGGATGAGGTATCTAACTTAAATGGATGTAGACCACCTGTGATGACTTTTTTAATAAAAGAAAAGGTTAAATGAAACTTCAGATCCATAAATCACAGACGGAAAAATCCCTTTAAACTGCTTATGTTACTGTCAAATCAGTCTTACTCTCTAAATTGTGTCTCCTGGGTAGAGATTCAGCTGTGTAAATACCTAGCAACATGCACTTAGCATGCACAGAAGCACGTGAAACATTCAGGTGTGTAGTTCCCAGATCTGCAGGAAGACAGTCTTCTGGGATGGCTGCTAGAGGTCAGGCAGGATACAGTCAGAGTTTACACACCTGAATGCATCCTCTAGTGTTTTGCTCCTCATGTAAGCATTACAGTTGATGATTTATCAGACTGGACTCTCAGCTAACACAGAACTTCTGCAGTTCAACTAATTCTGCAACTAATTTTCTTACTGTTCTTTTCCTATGTTCTTATACCATCTTTTCAGAATACATTTGATCCTGTTGTCTGCCTTAGATTAAAATGGATACAAAAGATTCTGAGGAGCTGAATATATCTTTCGTAACAGCTGAGTGAGCTAGCAAAAGTCTGAAAAATTTAGGTTGTCCTTATCCACAATAACCCCTGCACCTTGCAGGGCAAATTTTTGCTTCCTGCTCTTAGTATGTTTTCACATTTTTATTTAACTTGTATTGTCTGTGCCTCAGCCTCATTCCATTGAATTTTTTCCTGCAAGCATGCATCATCAAGGTTATAATATTCTCTTTGACCTCAGATCTTGGTTAGAGAACAGTGTACCTAACCAGCTCAACTGGGACCACATGGTGATATTTTCCTCAATTAATAATTTTGCCTCTGTTTCCTCAAAAGACTTTCTGTATGCTTTAGCACAACTTTTGTCTTATTTTGTTTTCTTCTCCTGTCTCCCTTAAAGAGTATTTTTATTAATTCAAAATGTTCAAACAAGTTCTCACACAGATAACCTTGGCAGCATATAGTATTTTCTAAAATCTACAGAAAAAGGGTTCATGTTTCATGTGTTCTAACCAAATTGTTGCTTCTGTAATTCTACCCCTATGAGTCTACATACATTGTCTAATAAAATTATCTTCCTGCCCCACAATCAAGCCTTCAGATGTGTTGCCTTTCTACAACTATAAGAATTACCTTGAGTTTATGCACATTTTTTTTAATAGTCAGAAGTTGTATATGAGGCATGGGAGATGTAGCTCTAAAGAAAAAAATAAAAAGACCAATGGTTGCACTGCAATGGTTTTGACCGGGGTAGAGTTAATTTCTTCATAATAGCTAGTATGAGGGTATGTTTTTGATTTGTGGTGAAAACAGTGTTGATAACACAGTGATGCTGTGTGGTTTACAGAGTCTAGGCCTTTTCTGCTTCTCATACTACAAGTGAGCAGGCTGGAGGTGCCAAAGCACTGGTACAGCTAACCCCAGCTGCCTAAAGGAATATCCTATATCATATGATATTATTCTATCAATAAAAGATGTGGAGAAGAGAAAGGAAGAGCAGATACAGGGAGTTACAGTGTTTGTCTTCCCAAGTAATAGTTATGGGTGATGAAACCCTGCTTTCCTAAAGGCTAAACACTAACTGATGGTAGGAAGTAACAGGTTAACTTCTTATTTTGCTCTGCTCAAGCACACAGATTTTGCTTTCCCTATTAAGCTGTTTCTAAACTGTTCATGAGTTTTCTCACTTTCACCTTTGCTATCATTTCTCCTATCCCACTGTTGGGGAGTGAGTAAGTAGCTATATGGTTCTTCAATATTTATTGAAATTAACACCCGACATGATCATAAGGTAGTGTGGGGTTCAAGCACAGCCAATAATTGTGCGTTAGCTGTCAAGGGCTTTGACCAGTGTTCTACAGGCAGTGAGAATAGTAGGAATAGATTGAGAATATATCTATGATGGTTTTACTTTGATATGTCCTGGTGCCAACGGGTGAGGGCAAAACCATCTACAAGACGGGAAGAAATACAGAAGAAATATGCACTTTCCTAGAAGAGAAAAAATAAATTCCTTTGTTTCATTTCTGAGAGATGTCCAGATAATGTCTGAAGAAAAAAATTATAGCTAACCTACATTGCCTCTTTTGCAGAATTATGCCATGAGCCTGCTATAGGAAATTGTGTAGAAAAAGTGGAGTGGATGGTTTCATACATCTTTCACAATAATTTCTACACTGTTGAATGCCAGATGTCAAGGGCCTGTCCATGGTCCATAGGCCAAGCAACTTTGACTGATTTCCACCATGCTGTTTAGGATTAGCCATGCTCTAGAGCAAACTGGGCTACAGTCCATAGTAACTGGCTCTCCTCTGGTGCCTTGTGGTGCTCCCTATAATGGGTTGGTTTTTCTTTGTGCTTTTCAGTTCAAAGTGCTTGGAAAAAAAAACAGAACTTTGCTCCAGCTCACCAGAATTGTACTTGTGTAGCACACAAAACTTTGCAGGTGATAGGTGCTCTCACATGTTACAGGAGTAGTACAGAGGGATTATGGAGGGAAGGAGCAGCCAAAACTAATGCACAGTCTTCTGTACTATACTAGATTTTTCCTTTTCTTCTTTTTTTTCCTTTTTTTTTTCTTTTTTTTTTTTTTTTAGAGGAAATGGAGAAACATGACTTGTTTCTGTCAGAAAGGTAATTGCAGTGATCTGGATGACAGCCAGGAAGCAAGCTGACAATTAAGCAGTATGGACAGACAAGGGTTCAGTGTTTGAGTTTGCTCCCTGGTGAATGTAATTGTCATTATAGATATATCCATCCATCTCTATCAAAATCAGCCATGTGTCATGTGCCACCTAAATAGAACATACCTGCAGAGGAGGGTATGCAGACATCAATTCAAAAGTACATTTCCTATACTAAAACTGTTTTTATAAAAGTCTGAACCTAGAAGAATGCTGTCATTTAATCTATACACACTATACCTGTCATTCTTCAATAGCTTTGTACCTACTGATGTAAGTTATGTCCAACTTAATCATCTGGAACAGCTGGTGCTGAGGGGCACTTTGATTTCTGAAATGCAGAAACCTTTCCATATGGCTGTCACTTAGTAACTTGCTTTGAAATCCTTTGTCCTCTTCCCCTTAACTGGGAGGAAAATAGTGCCAGAAAATATTTTAGGAACTTCAACTTTTTTCCAGTGACTATCAGTGACAGGTCTAGATGTAAGAAGCGTTCCCAGGAAAGCTTCTTGATTCAAAAGCTCTATGGTTATTTTTCTTCCCCTAACAAAAATGCACTCTGCAGGCAGTGGGCTATGTTTATTTACACTGTAGGGGTCAAATTTATGCCACAAACGTAAGCTCCCATGAGGATCTTCACTGACATTGCAGTAAGACAAATTTTACTCTGAATGGCAGGCACAATTAAAATGTATATTATGGCCATTTTTCATTTTTAACCACTCATCTGTCATCAGATTTCACACAAAAGGGTGGAGAACCAGAGAAACAGGCTTAAGCAGATTTGATCATACAGACTGTTAATAAAAGGACATTCATCTGTAGAAAGCTTAACGTGGTGAGGAAGCAGTTCAGTTTTATTAAAGTAAAATTTGAACATGTGTCTGTGATGGTGAAGCTGTAATGAACAATATTACATGAATTTAGCACATAGCAGGAGGACAAAATGTATTTTTAATAATCTGGTAATAATTATTCATTGGTGATGTTTAAAATTTTACATTAAGTTACCCTACAAGTGTAGTGTTTGTTTAGTTAAGGTTTTATATACTCATTGTGGAATTTTTGCTGCATATATTTGGTAAATATTGTGGGTATGATCATATGATCAAATGCACTTGTATTTCCACGGCTTAACAAGCTACTGCCTAGCAACTGAGACAGCTGATCACATTCTTGATCTTAAACACTGCCAATTATAATTCACATATATTGCCCTCCACTGTATTTCATTAAATAATGTAGGGGCAAAAGAATTTTTCAGATTGTAAATGCACTTGCAATAAACTGAAGAAAAAAAGACCTTATCTAACAAAAGAGGCAGAGCCATTTACTTGGCAAAGCTGAATGCCCAGCTTAAAAATGCTATATTTTACATCTAATTATAGCTTTTTTAAAATTATTTAAACAGTTTTAAAAATGACTAGCATGTGTTTCAAAAGCCTGGCAAAGCAGTGTGCTTTATTATAAGATATGCTTCATATGCTTCATATATGAAGGAAAGTATAACCTTTGAAAGGTATAACCTTTGCTTCCATGATTAGCAATAATTTTTTCATGAGATCACATACACACATGAATATAGGAAGAATTAGAGCATAGCAAAAGTATTATTTGATTGTTTTATTATTTTCCCCAAGGCAACAAAATAATGTAATGTAATGAGTGATAACTGAAAAAAAAATTACTTCATATTTAAGGTTCAAATTTATTCTCTGGTATCATACAATAAAACTAAGGAAAAGTAAGAATATGAAAGCATATCTTGACTATACTTCATGTTTAACTGAAACTAATTAAACCCCCTGCCTGCTTGCTTTAAACATCTACTTCAAGAGATATGATTTTCTCCTATTAGGGGTGAATCACTACCAGAATTTCAAAAGGTGACATCTAAGTCAAATATGTAGTTGTACATATTATTTATTAAAACATTTTATCTGACATTTAAGGATATGTTAGTACAGTGATTGTAGAACTTGGAAGACAATAATCCCTTCTCCTGGAGGTTTTACTATCAGAAACACTAAAACTTTAAACACAGACTCAAAGGTCCTCACTTTGCAGAAAAGATTCCCAACTATTTTAATAAAAAAGGCTTAGCCATAAAGATTTTACAGCACTTATAGGATTATTGTATCTGTGACGTACATGAAAAGCATTACAAAACACACATTTTATTTTTACCTTAAAATTGCTATCGATCAATGGTATTTTCAGCATGTTGTAGCACATTCAACAGAAAGTCAGAGGCATGAATAAGGCGAGGCAACAGGGCATTTGTATTAAATGACATGCAAAAGTTACCTGCGTAGAAGGAAGTTCTTATTAAACCAAGAGAGTAAGTGCTGACTGTACCTGCACTTCACCTTCTGACACATGCATCTCCAAATCATATTAATTTGTCTTTAGATGGTGTTATATATATGTTTCATTTTGCATCGGTTGTATCAGAATTTCAGTTATAGAATCATAGAATAGCTAGGGCTGGAAGGGACCTTAAAGATCATCTAGATCCAGCCCTTCTGCCATGGTCAGGGACACCTATCACTAGATCAGGTAGCTCAAAACCCCATCCAACATGGACTTGAAAACTTCCAGGGAGGAGCCATCCTTTAACACTGTTTTGTTTATTATTATTATTATTATTATTCCCTCAACATAGATTTTTAAATATAATTTTATCCATAGTTCAAAATGTTCTTCCTTCTCTGTTTCTGCCTTCTCTTTTTTTAAGGTCCTTTTTCCATAAAGAGGCACCAAATGCACCTTACTCATTATTTGGTATTATGCTTGTTTTCCATCCATTCTCTCAAGATAAATTACTAATATTACTTTACAATGTGATGCACTGAATCTTGTAAGATTTTTCATAAAAACAGATTGAGCAAAGCTTCTATGGTATGTGTAGGACCTTCACTGCATTCTGTAATGGTGCCTCTGTGACAGAATTCTGCCTCTGGTACCGACTGCTTTTAGAATCTTCTAGATGAATTGTAAAGTCAGCCTGTGTCATCTCATGTCTGTCACTTAATGTAAGAGATGAAAGTGGCAAAATAAAGGGAGTAAAAGGTACTATAACTTGTTGCACTCAGGTTGTCAGGGCTTTGGCAGGTCTTTTACCTTCTATATAAAGGACAGTTTATAGGCTTTAAATATAATTGTTTAAAAGGTTAGGTAGTGTTCAAATAAATTCAGTCACTTTCTGGCCAGCCAAAGAAAAGGAATATTTCAAATCTTCACTAATAGTTAACCAACTATTCACATTCCTAATAACCACCAATTCTAATAAACTTACCAGAATCTGGTTACCCTTTTCTACTGCTGATAGCATTAAGTATCCACCTATATAATGAACTCTAAGAAGAAATACAGGTAGCTTTGATGAACAAATCTATTAAAGATATTCCTAGAGAAATATGACTTGTTTAAGTGCCGAACATCAATATTTTTAAATTAAGTAATCTCTCAAGTCATAAGTATTCTGGTACTTGAAAATTGCTCTCCTGCCAAAAGACACTTTCATTACAGTTCAAACAAGACAAAATTCTACTAAGTCTAATTATATTGGCATAATCAATTATGTCTTTATTTAAAAGAGAATGGGCATTTTTATCTATTTTTTTGAGGATAAAATTTTAATACAGCTTATGATTTCTGCCATTAAACTACTCAATGTTAATATGGACATACCTGCAAGGTACAACGTAGTATCCTGCAAATAATATTTAAGGACCTCTTCCACTGAAGCAGTTTTGAAACTGTACCTTTCTTCCCACCTGTAGTTTAGCTCTCTGATTTTGCTCTGGAAATTCACAAAGAACAGAAAGAGATGATAATGGAATTAATTGAGTATTGTATTTTTGCATTTCCCCCATGGGAACTCCTATGGTATGGATCATCATAAAAAAAGGTGAAAGGCAGATAAACAGGATCTTCTCTGAGACTCAACAACTTGAAGAATCTCCACTATCATAGTAAATGCAACCTCTGGAGAAAGTGAAGGTTGGAAGTTGATGAGTTCTAGTATTAAGAGGAAGCCTCCTGCTCCACCTAAGGACTTACAAACACAAAATATGTTTAAGCCACTCACAGTTGAAATAAATCCATATGTGCCTAAAAGCAAAGAATCTAGTTCACCTAACTCTAAAAGCTAAAGGAAGAAAGGAAAGAGTCCTTGTAATGGATGACTCCCTACTGTGGGGGACAGAGGCATGCGTCTGTTAACTCAATGATCTAGAGAGGTCTGATGACTTCCAGGGGCTGGGATCCAAGATGTTGAGGAAGGACTCTTGCCTAGTTTTCTGACTACTCCAGGAGTAGTTCCCTCTCCAGAAACTCAACTTCTCCTGGCAACAAGGGCAGGAGTGGCTGGTCTGCCAGGGGACTGTGTGCTATTATCCAGAGGATCCAAGGGCTGACCGGAACCTCACTAATTTTAACAAGGAGAAGTGCAAAGTCCTCCACCTGGAGAGGAACAACCCCACACATTCCCACTTTGGCCCCATCAGTGAGATAAAGGAATGTTTACAACTGGCCATGTACTTCTTAGTCTGTACCTTTGCTAATATTCTGTGAGTTGAGCCTTACAGTATGATTATAAATCATGTAAATATCTGTGCTGGCTTTGAGTGGGAGAGAGTTAATGAGATGGCCAAACACCTGCCTGACGATTGGAAAAAGACAATGAATTCCTTGTTTGGCTTTGCTTGCATGCAAGGCTTTTACTTTACCTATGAACCTGTCTTTATCTCAACCCACAAGTTTTCTCACTCTCATTCTTCTGATTCTCTCCCCCATCCCACCGTGAGGGGAGAGAGCAAAAGTGGCTGTGTGGAGCTTAGTTGCCAGTTGGGGTTAGCTGTGACCATATCTCCTTTAAAAGATAAAAAATCTTAAGCACAAAGCTCTCAAATTTTTTGCCCTCAGTCATACTACAATAGAAATATTGATTCTCAATTCTGTATTCTAGCCACTAAATTCGCTCTCGTCTTGATACACCCAGACTCAAATACAGGAAGGCCATCGACCTGATTACACTCAAAAATACTCACATTAGATTTGTTTTCTTCTTTATGTGTAATTTTTTTCCTTCTCTGTGTGTACAAAACATTTACTACATTGCTGCTGTTTATTAGCAATGTATTTATATTCTAATATGCTACTTTTGCAGAACATTAATGTTACATAAAAGTGGTTGCCAGTAGATTTCTGCTGTGAAATACGTTCCCTTAAGCATGAAAGCAACAGTATGTTCAATTTTTTGAAGCAAATACATATGCCAAAGATATATCTTAACTTTTGAGAGATATTTTTCTACCATTAAAAAAATATTTTTAGACATTGCATTGCATGTTGTTTGGAGAAATAGATAGTTATTATTTTGAGGGCATTTATTTTCTTCTTACATATTTGAAGCTTACAGTCGTGTTTCCACCTTGTCTTCAGTATAGCAGGCTTTGTTTTCACTGGTCGTTATTGATGCTTGAGCTAAGTTTTTAGGATCAAATTCATCATTTTGGAGGACTTTAGCAAAACCTGTTTACTGACATAACTAAATAGATAATGAGACTCAGTCTGAATCTGAACCTTTTCCATTGAGCTGAAGTCTAGGAATAGATTGAAGAAGGTTTTCTAAAACTTTTACCTTTTTTTTTTTTTTTTTTTTTACCTTTTTTTTTTTTCCTTGCTGCTGAGGTAGCAGTGTTCTATTTTCTATACTATCTCACCTCAGGAATGAAACATCAAGATTTTACATCAGTTACAGAAGGAGGAATTGGCTGCTCTGTGTATTTTTTTTCTTTTTTCAGAACCACTGGTGGTATAATCATAATAAACTAAATGTGTTGAACATGTTGCCTTCTTTTCACATTAAAAATCTTAAGAGTGTGCTGACTATAAAAACAATACACTCTGAGAACTAGAGTGATGTTTTGTGGCAAATTTTTTTTTAAGCTTTTCATTCTATTGCTTCCCATTTAATTACTCCCACATGTCTAAAAGGCAGGGAATAGATAGGTAAGCCATTTGCAGAACAAAAGATATTTTTAGGCAGATATAATATTTTTTTAAACTTCCTTTTTACTGAGAATTTCATCTATATTCTGATTAATTTGCTCTTTTTTTATTTTTACCATGAAGCAGAAACCTACGTTTTATACCTCTATAATAGTGCATTGCTACTATTACCTAATTGTTAGTTTCCAGGCATTTCTCTCTTACCACTCATGACCTCAGGAGAGTATTTTTCTTCCTGAATTTGAAGAGTATTTTTACCACAGAAAATGTGGAGGTGAACTTAGTTCCTATATTTAGGAAACTGTGGTTTTTAAACTCTTAATTTAACACCCATTTCACAGATGAACTACCTTTCAAGACCAGCAAAGTTTTGGCATCTCTCACTTGAACTCAAAAAGAAAAAAAAAAAAAAATTTATTTGACCTGAGATTAATTTTGATTTTTCAAGAAAAAAAACCTGACGTATTTTCATTTCAGCTATGTGGGTAAAATACTTTATCTTCTTGCCTCCCAGACAGATACTATGGCCATTAGCACATTTAGGGGCAAATCCTGAGAAAGCAGGTGCTGCAGGCATGTGTGCCAGCAGATGCATTCTCTGTTTCCCTACTGTTGCCAGCTATAGTGAAATTCCACCAAAGGGAACCTAGGGACTTTGCACTAAGTGGTGCATAATTTAACTCTGTCACTGATTATTAATAAGGGACTGTGAGATATGGACCAGGGTTAAAAACCAGAACCATTATCCCTTATGCACTGCAGAAAGAGATTCACTGGTCCTTTGCAAGATTCATAAACCTTCATTTCTCTTTAGACTCTCTCTCCTTCCTTCCTGACACAGAGAGAGGCAGTTTGTGGTTTTGTTCAGGATTCTTATTTTGTTCTTTGTTTCTGTAAAAATGGTCTCACATCCAGACAGAAATAAAATATGAAGATTTGTTGCCTAGAATCTGCTAGTTCATCCTTCTATTACAGCCCACTGCAGAAGAAACATGTATGTGTATTTGGATTAAGTTGTCCAGCATTCTTTTATTTCTTTGTAGGATATGAAGAATGTTGAAAAATAAACCTTTGAAAACCAAGAAACTAATGTCTGAAGAAAATCTAGGTAACTGAAACATAAACCATGTATTTTCTGCAGCAGAGACACAACGACCGATTCTAAGTCATGCCTACATCTTCTCACTAAACCTCACTTAGATATGTGCAATTCTCTTGATTCAGGGTTAATTGTAGCAGAGGTCTTGTACTAGCAGTGTCTTCTCATAAAGTTTTCAGGCAGATGAAAAACAGGCTTAAAGCTTCCAGGTATGCTTTATAGAAATCTGAGTAAATGAACTAGTCCCTTTTGACCATAAAATCTGTGAGGCTTTGAACTGCTCCTCAATGTCTCTCAGCAGTTCTCCATTTTCCCAGCACATCCTCTACAGAATAGAAAGTGCTAAAATGTTATGATCTCCCCGAGGAACACCATAGTCTAATGATCAAAGACAAAAATGTTAGAAAACATATGAAGAGTGTGAAAATTAGTTAAGATATATAAAGTATTTAAAAGATTCCACTGCACTATTTCTGCCATTTCTTTTACTCTGTTGGAATGCTGTATGTCTGTGATCTGCCACAGGGAATCATTGGGGCATTGCCAGAAGGTCTCTGCCTTTCTACCTCCTCAATGATCATTGCAGTGGGTTTCTTTCCTTGCTCTTCTCTGAATCTATAACAGTTTGCTGGCATATTCCACCACTAAATATCCAAATTCTAATTAATTCAGAAAAAATCAGCGCAACAGGAGCAACAGTGCTGATCAACACTTAAAACACTCCAAAAAAAGAAGAAAAAAAAATCCAACTGTATTTCTCTACATTAGAGTAGCCGTTATGTCATATTGAATCTTATTTTATTTATGAAACATTTAGGTAAGTCTCAAAGTCAAGTATGATTAGATTTCTACCATTCTTTGAGACTGAAATGGGCTGAATAAAGATTTAAAACTCTTAACTGGCTAAAATCTAAAGTTTCATCTCATGACAGCTAGAACGCAAGTTATTTAAAGTCATGAGAGGTGAATATTTTCCATATTATTTTACAGATTCAGAAGGTATAAGAGAATCCATGCAATACAGAGAATTTACAGTAACAATAAGAATACTAATATAGAATTAAGATAGGTTTTTTTAATGTTTTCATATGTCTTGAGAACTAGAACAGATTTTCTCCCTCGTTGCTTTCTACCTATCTGTTCCCTTTCACTGTTTCCTTATTGACTGCCATTTGTGGAATAATTGCAATAATTACTAGAAATTACTCAGATTGTATTTGTATTTATAAGTAAAGGTACAGCATTTGGAGTTGGTGGAATGTTGCTGGTGTACCATGACTGCCATAGATGTGACACTGTCAGGGGTACTCAGCGTGCTAACTCCAAGAAAAATTGCATGGAGGGTGAAATGGAGTGGAGTGGAGTGGAGTGGAGTGGAGTGGAGTGGAGTGGAGTGGAGTGGAGTGGAGTGGAGTGGAGTGGAGTGGAGACACTGTGGCTACACCCTGTGGCAACAATACCAACTAACTGTACTTTTGATACCCTTAGCCAACAATCTGCCACCTCGTGACAATAAATGCTGTCCTTGAAGTGTACTTTGCTCATTATAACATCATTTTAACATATATATTTTAATAATCACACCTCCATGCTTAAAGTTACCCACTTCCAAGGTGCAACCACCCCTCACTGAGCCTGCACTCCAAATTTTCACCAATAACAATAAAAGATATGGTTGATTAGAGTCACTCAAGCTCCACCTGTCAGGTGAAATAGTATAAAAGCCAACAGGGGAAAGCATGTCAGGGAAGATACCATTGCAGGGACACCCCTGATCCCTGGGACCAGTCAATGGGCTGAGCATCTCATCCCCCCAATTTTAACACCTTTGGATAAGATTCTAACACTTGAGTGCCCCTTTCCCTTTCTCTTGCCCTTAATTCTGTAGTCTGCTTAATAGTATAAATTTCTACACCTGTGGTTTCTGGTCAGGTTGGTGCCCTGGGAAATCTCTATAGAGTACTCATAACCTAAGTATTTTGCACATGCTTCTTTTGCAGACAGTATATTTATCACCAGCAATTAAAAAGAACTTGTGTACTGTTGCTTTAATAAATCACACTACTCATTAATCTGGTGGTAAGAAACCTCATTTAGCGCAACTAAATTCCGTCCTGTGTCGCTGACAATTTCTTTGCTAGTGTGGTGTTAGAAGTGCATCCAAACCCTTGTTTTCCAGCCTACTAAAGGTGAATTGGCTGTCATTCAGAACCTAAGCCCAGACACCCCCAGCTCCTCTAATATCTGAGCATCAGCTGGGTTGCTAGGGGGTTTATTTTCTGCCAAATTTCTTTACCTTCTTTTAACAAAACAGCATTCCTCCACCCTACTGCCATGGATCTCTCCTAAGCCTGCCAGAGGAGGGTTAGATCTAGTTACCTGTTCAATCATTTGCCAGGTAGCAACCAGCATACTATGGGTGGTGGGATGGTGCCTGAACCCAGCAATTAGGCACCCAGACTCTTAAGGAATGTATGCCCTGTTACAAGGTGTGTTCCCATGCAGAGCGGAAGGTCTCTGGAGCAGACACAGAGTATATAGAGGAGGCACCCGTCCTGGGTTAGTGCAGTGGCATTTTGGCAGTGGGGTGAGGAGCTACAAAGGTGGATGCTGTGAGAAGCTGCTGGAAGCTCCTGTGATTCCAATGCTGGCCCCACCTCTACCCAAGGCTTAGCAGTTATGGGAAGCTGGATGGGTAATATATACAAGAAAGGAAAAACAAAACTGCAAAAATAAAAATAAAAAAATTTAAAATGGGGTTTAGAGCAGGGGAGAGGAGGAGGTGAGAGCAATCGATGCCAAGGAAAAGACACTGAGGTCAGTGAGGAAGGAGAGGGAGAAGGTGCTCGAGAAGAGATTTCCCCATACACAGCCCATGGTGAGATGGCAGCTGTCCCCTTGCAGCCCATGGAGGATCATGATGGAGCAGTCCCTGAAGAACCAGGGTGTGACAGACATGGATTTGTAACTCCTGAAGTGTCACAGCTGGGCAGACATGAAGCTGTAACTTACGCAGCCTGTTTATGATCTCAGAGAGGGTCAGATGTGTATCTGCAGCCATGGAGGACCCTGTGTCAGAGGAGGTGACTGTTCCCGAAGCATCCGTGACTCTGTGTGCAGCCCAGGCTGGAGCAGTCTGTGCCTGAGGGACTGCACCTCCTGGGAGGGACTCATGTCCCAGGGGTTCCTGAAGGACTCTCTCCTGCGAGAGGGACTCACCAGAGTTGGAGCAAGGGAAGGCTCTGAGAATTAATATATTTTATGAAAAAAAAATCCAAAGAACATACACATCCTGTAAAAAAAAATTCTGTAGAAAGTCTTCATGACTTTAAATAGGTCCCAGTAAACAATTTACTATGAGGAATTTTCTAAGAGAAGAACTTCAAGTTTTCCTTGTTATTACATTACTATAAAAATGCAGAGTTAATAAAAAAAAAAGCAATCAAAAATTAAAAAAACTAGATTAGATGACATTTTATTTGTTACAATAGCTTATCAGGCACATTTTGCATTTAAAAAAAAGCCATGATGTAATTAGAGAAACTGTATGGAGAATTAAGTCTAACTGTATGGAGAATTAAGCTGGACACTAGCTCTTTGAAAAAAACTCATTATAAGAGGGAGCTGTTGCTAGGCTACTGTAGCTACTGTCATCAGGATAATGCGATCGGCTTTTTTTTTCAGTATTTTAAACAAGAAATGTTGATTGATGAACACAACAGATTATGAACACTGATATCAAAGCTACCTGGTATATTAAAGACTGAGTAGAACATTTATTTTTATGTTGAAAAGCCAAAGTGAAGTTAAAGTGTTCAAAGTGAAACCCATCAAAGAGTGTCACAAGAAATGAATGGCCACAAGGCTTGTTAGATGCTTGAACAGAACACAAAACACATAGCTCAGAAGTGAGCTGAGAACATAAGCCAGAGTAACTAAAGAAAAAGAGTGAACAGATGTTGCTGTGAAGGGTGCAGCTATTTTATTCTGCTGTAGTCAAAGACAACTTTAAAAGATAAGGAAAAAAAGTGACAACAAATAGGTGTTGAATTAGTCTACTGATTTAGAATGGCTAGCCAGTTGAAATAATCTTGTCAAGAAGGCCAACAGCATGCTGGCTTGTATCAGAAATTGTGTGGCCAGCAGGACTAATTTAATTAATTAATTTGTTCCCCTGTACTTGGCACTGGTGAGGATGCATCTTGAGTACTGTGTCCAGGTCTGGGGCCAACCACAAGAAGGACATTGAGGTGCTACAGCACATCCAAAGAAGGGCAACAAAGCTGGTGAAGTTTTGAGAGCACAAGTCCTGTGAGGAGCAGCTGAAGGAACTGCAGTTGTTTGGTCTGGAGAAAAGAAGGCTGAAGGGAGACCTTATTGATATTTACAGCTACCTGAAAGGAGGTTAGAGCAAGGTGGACGTCAATCTCTTGACCCAAGTAACAAGCAACAGGTCAAGAGGAAAAGGTCTCATTTTGTGCTGGGGGAGTTTTAGATTGAATATTATGAAAAACATTTTCACTGCAAGAGTTAAGCATTGAAACAGGCTGCCCGGGGAAGTGGTCAAGTCACCATTCCTGGAGGCATTTAAAAGACAAGTAAAGACATGGTTTAGTGGTGGACTTGTCAGTGTGATTGGTTATTTATTGGTCTTGATGATCTTAAAGGTCTTTTCCAACACAAATTATTCTATGATTATATAAATCTATGATAAAAAAAATAGTCAATCAAAGAAGTATGAAATCTGTATGGACCTAAAGTAAAATAGGTTCATGAGCAATGTAAGTCATCAATAAAATCCCCTCAACTAGAGGAGACACTTTGACAGTCTTCTCTGCATTTTCCTGTCAAAGAACTGGTGTTCTCCAGGTTATTCAGGTGTCTATATTATCGATTTCAGTGTAGTTTTGCCTCTGAGACTCTGGGCCTGCAGTCAGAGAAGAATAGTTTGCAAAGAAAATTGGCTTGAATGACAAATTCCCTACTCTGTCTAGGGAAGAGTGCAAAGATATTATTTTCTAATTAAAATATGAATGCTGTCATCTGATAATCTTCCTTGTGAGAAATAACAAGCTTACTAATTAAATGTGCAATTTCTTGACATTTAAACAGGTCATTTTTTTTTTCTATGTGTCTGATCATTTATTTGAGTTGCTTCTTCCACTCATGTTTGTTATACTAATCATACTTAATAACCAGCACAACAGACCTTTATGAAAAAGAAGAGTGAATTATGTAGATTTTTTCCTTTTGTTCAACTGAAGCTATTTTAAAATAGACAAGTATAATTAAGTAGAGGATAGATAAGGAGTTAAGGAGTAGTCCTGCACCAGACAGAGATAGGGCAAGAACTGCATTCTACGCACCAGTGAGAAATGGCCAAACATGGCAGACTTCTCAGAAATGTAATTTTCTATGTGTATCTAAGGTCAACAGTTGACTTTAGTATAATGAGGAATTAATTGCTCAGAATCAAAATAATGCTTTATCTTGTTTTTTTAATTTAGCCATTCCTGATATGTTTCAGACATATCACAGAAGCAACAGCATCCATAAGATATCTCTGCTCTTTTGACAGCATCAGTGATTGAGTGTAATGGGTGGGATTTGTTATGCATTTGTTTTGAACAGTCTGAAGGACTTCAGAAAACACAAGTCCTTGATAAGATGAGAGGACACAAAGCCAGAGAGTGTTGGCTCTGCTGAGAAGAAACACTTCTTTCATCTGGAGGTGCAAACTTTAGGTGGTGACTTCACTATAACTTCTTTATTTTCCTTTCTACCTCTCTCTTTTCTCTTCTACAACTATAATTTTAAGGAACTGGTGTAGATACCTGGAACAAATACTTGTTAACATTCCTAAAGGGCTGCCTAGTGTCTATGGAAGTAAAGGCCTGCATATGGCCAGGGTTGGCATATGGAGACAATGGTAGAGATAACAATTTAGGAGAGAAGTGGGAGGAAGTCTGCTCAATCTGATGTGTTTCAA
The DNA here is from genome assembly GCA_023637945.1 of Phaethornis superciliosus. Lineage (NCBI taxonomy): Eukaryota > Metazoa > Chordata > Aves > Apodiformes > Trochilidae > Phaethornis > Phaethornis superciliosus. Next base: position 86,510,439 of record JAJQWJ010000003.1, on the reverse strand, counting down.
CCATGATTATTCACTGTTGTGAAACATTTGAGCCAAACTGTCCTGTAAAAGGAGCTGTGATAGTGGGCTTCTGGGGGAAGATTTTCCACGGACACCAACCCTCCCCTGGTATTCTGGTAAGATGCTGGATCCAGGACTGGTAATTTTAACTTTAATTTTTCCTTTCTCTTTTCCTTTCTCCTTTTCATTCCTTTCTCTTTCTAATTCTCTTTCTCTACAACACTAGGTTTCATAGTTACCATTTTAATACCTACCAGTTCTGCTCAATAAAGTTGTGTAATTTCACCCAATATTGTGTTGTCATTACTTTGTCCTGACGGGATCCAGCAAGAACCTCCACATTTCTATCCAGTGGACCGTGACATTTAGCAACTACAACAGTAGATTTTTTTCATCCAACAGCCCTGGCATTAAAGCAAGGAGGGTAAAGGGCAGATTTATTGACATTAAAATGTTACAGAAAAAATGTGTTGAAAGAAACGCTACATCTTAGAAAATTAAAACATTTAGGCTTAATTTGTAATTTTACTAATCATGAACCACTATGAGTAATACTAATGTCTTTTCTTATTCACACATGAAATTGTAAAAATATTAATATTTATCTTAACCTATCTAAACCCTAAATATTTTGCATTAAATTTTTAAACTCTTTTTAAGTTCTGAGGTTTGGAGAGGTCTTAATTATATTAACTTTCTCCATTATCTGGTGACTCCAGAAGAAGTTAATGACAGCCAAAAGCTGTCATTCTGCCCAAACTGGGCAGAATTAACTCAATAGGTAAATAAGCACCAGCATGTGGTGAATTGCATTTAAATCTATCAGCTAGGTTTCTTTGAGAATCTTTGCAATCTAGTTGGAAAATTCAGTTGCCAAAATTATACCTATTGCCATTTGAGATGTCCTAAATTGTCTGAGATATCTGCATGTAAATTATACAGATGACACAAGACAGAGTTAGACACCTAGTTTAGATAACAACATTGAATTGAATCCTTCCTCTGGCTTTCCGATGGCTAAAGTTAAATGTCATAAAATCTAAAAAAAAAAATACAATACAGTTGACTAAACATGAATCTTTAATGCCACTTGCAGTATCCTACAGTCTCTAAGGTATCTGCATAGGACTCTCATGTATGCAGAGACCCTACAGGAGACCAACTCAAATTTTGGGCTGGTAGCTGAAAACCAGGAAGGATCCCAAAACAAAACTTCTCTTAAATATAACATTGAACTACTCTAAGCCACTCAGATGACACTATGTGCAAGGTTAAAAAACAAATTATTTTTTAATATCTGAATATTTTATTCTGTGGTGACTCATTCCCCTATATATTTTATTTTGTTACTAATAAATGTTATTGTGTAATATTTCTCTCACCGTAGGAAGAAGTAAGAAGAAAGTAAGAGTCATAGAATCTAACCAAAACATGCGGGTCATTTGTAGCTAAGAAAATATAATCTAGAGCAGTTAATATGATATGTAATGCACAGAAATGCATTGCTTTCTCAGCCACGCTGCTCCTATAGAGCACAGTCATTCTGGCAGGTAGTGAAAAGAAATATGGTCTTTAAGATAACTATGATTCATGACATTGGATATTTGAAAAATAAATTTGATACAGAACTGAAGTAATTGAAATAAACATTGATTATTTGTTGGAATATGCCAATGAACCGTATAATCTAGGATAAAATCCAAGTAATGTCAAAATTAGAAATAGATTCTATATGCATGCATTTACATGGAGTCATATGCATTTGTAAACATATATAAGTAATTAAATAAAAAAAACAAAACTAAAATCAAATCCATAGCTACATGTCTGATTTCTTCCTCACCTGAGAGGAATAGCATGTGCCTCCAAATCAGTAGCTTTTACCAAGGATCCTTTGTTAATCTTAATTTGTAGATGTCAAATATTTAAAATTTGGAAAGTTTTTTATTTTGAGCCAAATATTGCTAATAAATAATTAGCTTTTTTAAAAACTAAGGATACGCTTAGCAACATGAACACATCTTCCAAAATACAATGGGTTTATTTTAAAATTATGGTCTTTTTTACAGCCTGTAACACTCCTTACTTTCTCTACTGATCAGCTCGGGCATAGTAATGCCAAAAGTATATGTCAGTCACAATAATACAAAGAATTACTGTCATCTTTGGAGCATGCTGCACTGTGTGGGGAAGTGCACATCCAGAGATGCACGCAACTAACAGTTTGTGCAGTCTTCTAGAAAGTCAGCTCCGTCTCTTCAGCGATGAAGTGACATTCATCTGTGCCACCCACAAAATGGGAGTCAGATACTTTATTCCTGGAAAAACAGCTACTGTCCCTATTTGTTTTCCATTGAAAAGAAAAATGGAATAGTAACTGAAAGGAAATTAATTATGTGAATAAGATTACGCTCCATTGAGCTACTAGCCATTAGATACTGCCAGACATCACTTACTAACCAATACGGAAATTTAAATCAGTCGCATTCATTAGAATGTTAATATACAAGGAATATTAGATTTACTTTCTGGTTGGGTTGTTTGTGAGCTAGAAGGGATCACAGAAAATGGGTGGTGTAAATGAAAGTGTACACAGCTGCAGTGCTGCTCATCTCCCATATGAAATGCATTCAGGCAGCGCTGTGCCAGGGCTCTGATTCTGCTACCAGATTTTGAGGCTTTTATGAGACTAATCAACTTCTCCGCTTATGTGTTGTCAATGTTTCAACATTACTGGTATCTGCATGTTCTGCTACACATTAAACATGATCCTAGAGCAATCTTTAGAGTTAGCAGCCAATATAATAAAAAAAATCCACTGTACCTCTGGGTGGTTTCTGGGCTTGCTAGCTGGATGGATGGAAGGTCATGGTGAGGATTCCTTCCTCCAAGGGTTACTGTATGGGTGCAGAGTACTTCCTCCAGTGGGATGCAGTGCTGGACTTGGTGTTATCCTTGCTGATGCTTCTACACTGAGTGAAGGAGAAAGCATGACCAGAGAGATATATTTATCTAGAGTTACAAAATTTATTGGGGATGGATCCCCATAAAACCCTAAGTCAAGAGTTGGCCCTGCATGTGAGAGTCAGTTCTCTAAGTGTGTGTCCATGAACACTTAGGTATGTGCATGATAGAAACCCTTAGAAAACTGTAAAACACATTTATGAGGCCTGATGCAGTACACAGTTTTGCCAATGAATAAAAGATTTAAAAATAAAACACATTTGGCAAATTCCAGCTCCTACTTGCCAACTTGGAAGGGAGCAGGGTGATCAGGGTAAAGTAATTAAGCATTTTTAGCCTTTGTTTTCCATGTTATTGTCTTCATTTTATTGCTCAGTGTTAAGCTAGCCTAAATATTGCTTCAAAACATGAGCTCTGAGGTCCTCCTCTTCTTACACTCACACTGAGGGTTCTCAGCCACAGTCTCTAGTCACCATTTGCGAGTAATCATGGACTAGCACAACTACCATAAAACACAGCAGAGCACAAATCTGGTTTGTAAAAAAGGCTGCACTTTATAGCCTTTAGCTCAGCAATAAGATGTTTTTGAGATTCCTCCTTGTACAGTGCATTGTAATGGGGTGTGTGATTAACAAGCGCCACTGCCAATGGAGTCAGACACGAGAGCAAAACACTTCTCTGCTCCTGCCAGGCAACAAATTTAAGGCCCAATTCAGAGTACAGCCAGTTTCCTTGCTACAGAAGCTGGCCATGATTTCTACTGAAATAAGCCTATTGCTTCCAGAATGCAGATGAGTATCCAAGACATCCCTAATTAAAAACATTAATGATTTTTTTTCAATTGCTGTTTGCTTCTGCTTGACATGATTTAATGTCAGATAGCTCTGAGCTTCAGACCTCTTCTTGATCTATGGCTGCATTCTTCATCCGTGCCAGGGATATTTACTGTACTTTGTGCTAGATTAAATTTCTTTTTCTTTTTCTTTATTTTTCTTTTTTAATTCTAGAAAAGTAAATTACTTTTTTCAATATCATGTTCCTTTTCTATTTTGTTACTACTTTCTTAAATATGTCCGTTGGTTTCCCAGTGCAATAATAAAATCACCTCTTAACATTTTCAAAATATTTTTATAATTAGTTTGTTTGATTAGTCTAGCACTAAAAGGCTCTATAAGCAGAATATTGGTTACTCATAAGTAACTTAAAGCAATTTTTTTTTGGACAATGCACATTAAAAAATGCTAGTATTTAGTGAGTTATGAGGTTAAATATAGGTGTGTCCACAGGCCTACGTTTCTTTTCATTAAGATTTTATCCTTTCATTATGTTTTCTGTCTTGCATCCTTGATTTCCTAACAGCAGATCAGCAGTCCTATCACTCTCTGTAATTTTTACCTTTCTTATCTTTGAACAAAGGGGCTCATGGCTCTGTCTCAGCAGTCTGTGTCAAGGTTACACAGCAAGTGCTTATCAAAAGCTGGACCCCTTAAGCAGATAAAAGCCACGGGGAGTGGGGCAAGCCTATAGTAGGGGCTACAGAGAGAGGGTTATGGTGTGCCCTGACATCCTCTGTGTTTCATTCACGGGCACCATTTTATTCCACTCAAGCCTCATTCTTGATTACTTCCCTGATTCTTCAGACTTCACTTTCTCTTCTTCTCTCCCCCCCCCATCAAGTTCTGAAAGAACAATTCTAACTGCTATCTTCATTCAAAATTTCACCAGTTTTGTAACACTTACTGTCCAGTTTTGCTACTGTTGTTTTTCAGATGTTTGTTATCGACTCGTGATCTACTATTCATAAACCTCCACAACAGAAACAATGTTTGGCATGAGTTTCTCATTGTAGAGCTACAATACTCTGGCAGTAAGGATATAATTCCAGACTTTTTCCACTATGAGTGAGCAGAATTTTAGCCAAAGAAAATATGGGTTTTTTTTCTCCTTTAATCCTCTTCACAGAAAAACTCAAGAGGAACATCCAGAAAGGACACCATATGCTGGAAAATATGTTATCATATACTTTGTGAGCCCAGTAGTTGCTCCTGCCTTTTAGCTATTAAAACTGCAAACAGCAGTATATTTAGGTAGCCAGCTCATGTTTACTATGTTATATAAATCCTGTGTGCCCAAAGTGCATGATCATTTAGTGCAGCAGTTGTTTCTCTGGGGCTTCCCAAAATCTTCATCAAGTCATCAAAGTCCTCTTTACTGGGCAGAGGAAAAAAAAAAGAAAAAAAAACATGATGATTTAAACCCCAGTGATATATTTACTTAGTTGATAAATGGGGATCTGTTGTTGATTCTAGTTGCAGAAGGGCTTCCAGCCACTGTTGTATAGTCAGCCAGGATATTACATATATTCAGAGAGGGTAGTATTGATCTGTAGTGGTACACTTTGAATCCACAAAATTGTGGCTTGATTCCAGCATTTCAGACATAGAGCTACTTAGGAAAAATACAATTTATATTCAGATGCTTAATTCCAGAGTCAAAAGTCATTCTTCATAGAAACTATATCAAAATCAAACAACTGATTTACCAGTCCTCCTCAATGTCACAATATTTTCTCTTTATATGCAATGCAAGAAGGGCAGAAAAGATATAGACAATGGAAATATTAGGCTGAATTTATGGCAAAAATGAATGTATAGTGCATAAACATCAGCCCAAATCTGACTGTTTTTCTCACCTAAGCAGAGCAAAGAAGTCAGTTACACCTTTCACTAGCAACATCCATTGAGTGATATAGCACACAGCTGTCCACATCTGCCTAATTTGAAGGTCATCTTCACCTAGAGTAAGACATAAAATCCATATTTTTGCATCCATTACTTTGGGGTCACTCTACAGTGGTTCATGCTTTACTCTTGAGTTCTTTTAGGAGTGGAACTTCTTTCTATTTCCCTGCTTGCTTTAATCATAAGGAAAAAAAAAACAAACAAACAAATAAAGGTTTATAGAAGTCTAGAAATGGTGGATCAAGAAATGCAGAATCACTGTTGCTGGATTTATAGCATTTACAATTTGCAGTATGAACATAAATTCTATACACAACAGGGAGGGCCAATAGACATCACAATCTTGCACTGGGACATTCCTCATAGTGCTGAATTTGAGGTACAGGCAGCTGGTGAGGGTTGATCTAAGGTGTTTGAATTACACAAGATCAGCAGCTCTAGGTTTAGAAGTAAATTTATTATTAACCCTAACATTCAGCATAGATGTAACTAGAAAAATACCATGTGCCTGTTCTTGTATTGGGAAGGAATTTCTTCTTCAACAGCATAATAACTACTAAATTACTATTTTATCTCCTAATTGCTTCTCAATTTAATCCAATTTTCCCATATAATTTTAGATGGAGGAAATAAGAGAGAGTAATAAAAGGTACAGAATTCGGGAGGACTTTGTGCTCTTTGTTCTGTGAGCAGAGGACATCATCAGGAGAAACAAATACTTTCAGTATTTAATATTCCCTCACTTTTCCAGTGAAGGAATCTGAAACAGCATCTCATAGTAACAGAATTCCCTGACCCCCAGTTACTTAATCATTGACCAGTGCAGGAAGATGAACTGCAAGTTCCTGCACTGAATGAGCTCACAAGCAAACTATTTACCATCACAAGGCTTCCTCAGACACTGAAGTGAAAATGGTCTTTAAAAAATATCCAAATATTTTGGAGATAGATGGCAAATACATGCAGCCCAGCACTTAGTTACTTGAATTCAAAGTTACATTAAATAGTTAAATATTTCAAAATATGCAGAGGATACAAGTTCTAAACTTTATCAAACACATAGGACTCCTAAGAAAATTTTGTTATGTTTAGAACTGCTTACTAAAAATGAATAGGTTCAAGAAGCAGTTCTGTAGCATTTGGCTCTGCACATTATTTATCAGTGTAAGAGAGTGCTGACTGTAGTATTAATTTCAAAATACTGATTTCAACATTTCAGAATGAGACATTAAAAATATTCCTACTTCATTATTTTCTTAAAGAAAAGCTTAACATTTTGTTCTTTGGATTTTGGCAGAAGTAAGGGAATTCTCTTTTTCATATTTTTCATATGTTTTTTTCATATATGTTCTGCCAAAATATTCCACATATGCATATATTCTAGGCTAATAGATGACAATGAAATAAATCAAAATTTAAACAGTATTGGTTTATGATTTCATTGCTGAGTGAAGAGCTGATGAAATTGAACTGTTGTGTACTATGCCATTTTGCCTGCATAATGTAATAACCACTTTATGGAAAATAAGTTGAGAATCTCATTACTTGACCTAGATTTATGATAGAACTTGTAAATGTATTTGCTTTCAATAAATCTGACAAAGATTGACCACCATCCTTGTTAACATTTTGATAGACATTCTCTTTTAATGACAACTAATTACAAAACAGCCAGTGCGATACGCTATTAAGATCAAAAATCACACTAGAAACAGCAGTAACTGCCAGATTTAAGTAATGCATTTCTTTTATGGAGAACAGAAATAGCACTTCTTTTTTCTGACATTCATATTAGAAAAGCTACTCAGAAAAGAACAGAAAAATTTCCTGAAAAAGGATAAAATCCATCTCATCTGTCTGTCTGAAGTATTTGTAAAGCATTTACTTCCATGATGTCAAAGTATGAAGAGCTCCCTTGATCGTCTCCAAAGCAAATCATACTCTTTCTGTTACTGGGCAATGTAGATTGTTGTGGTCCAGAAGTGAGTCATCCCTGAAACAGACAAAAAAGTGCAGATGGTACATTATCTTTAAGACATTGTATTTAATATTACAAATGCTGTAGAACAACTTAATTTACTTAATTTCCTCAAAATCCTTCTCCTCAACTTGTTCCACAGTATGAAGGTGGAGCTGGAGTGTAGTCCCATTCCTCATTGTGTCTGTTATGTCTATTAGTAGCACTGATGTACAAAGATCAAAGCCATGAAATTGCCTTTACAGTTTAATCTTTTCTTTTCTAGCAAATTCTCAGTTTTATCAACACTTAGGATGCCAGACATGGACAAAATTCCCAGCTGGTAAATGAGGTATTAGATGTTGGAAGTGCCCAACAAAGTAGTATTAAGAGAAACTTAAATACCTTTGAAGGCTATAAATAAGCTTGTTGAAATAACAGCCTTTAAAATACACTCCAATGTCATATGTTTAAAATCCTTTATTGCATCAGTTCACAGTGGAAAGAATCATATCAGTAACTGACAAATGTTTCTTCAAGGGGAAGTCTAATTCAGATATTCCAGTTTCTTTATTCCAATGTTACGGTCACATCTACCTTGGCTCGCACAGACTGAATCATCAGGAGTTATAGAGTTCTCCAAGTAAATATAGAAGTAACAAAAACTGAGAATTTTTAAAATGTGGGGAAAAAAAAAAAAAAAAAGAAAAAAAGAAATAAAACTGTCACAGAGATTATTGACTGGATAAATTCTTATGAAATTTATCAAGAAAACCAATACCTTGCACTGTTTATGGGCTGGTTTTACATTATTCTGAAATTTGTCATCTCTACCATCAAGTTGTGCTAGATTTTCTTCACTTTTTATCTTAGTTAAACTATTTTGTCCAATGTATTAACATTTTAATGCAAATTTAACCCTGGACAGACCCAGGTTGTTAACTAAACTGTAATTAATCATATATATAATTACATCACTGTGTAATGTCTCAGCATTTTGGGGACTATGTTCCCATTTGCCATAAATTAGTTTTCTTTTTCTTATCTGACATCTATTTTGAAGTTTCACATTCAGGAAATAATTTTGTTATTATTTTGTGGTGGGTTAATCTTGGCTAGTTGCCAGGTGTCCACCAAGCCACTCTATTATTCCCCTTCCTTCAACAGGACAGAGAAAATACAACAAAGAGCTCATGGGTCAAGAGAAGGACAGGGACAATTTTTAAAATTGTAAAAATTTGGATATAAAGCTGTAGAACTGCAGGCCTGTAAGGCCATGGATCTCTATGATGGATACTTTGGATGTGTTAGACCTAATGTCAGCATGGGTCTACTGTCTGTTTGATCACTAAAACCCTTTAAGAATGTTAAGCATAATTCCACAATCCATCTAATCTCTGCTGGAGTTTAACATAAAGCCTGTTACGTTCAAAACATCCATCTTTTTCCAGTGCTTTGCACATTAGGATGACTAATTTTAAAGTTAGAACTTCCATCTAACATTCAGCATAAGTAAAATGTTGAAGTATGAAAGTGCACACATCATTTACAAAGGGTTTATACTGGAATATATTAAGGGGTGGGAAAGAGAGAAGTGTTCTGTTTTTACTATTTAGGCTAAAAGTTAAAGACTAAAATCAACAAAGCCGTTTTGATAGCTAAATGAGCGGAAGTTATGTGCTAAAAGGTATTTAAATGCCTTTCAGATGAAACTATGCCCACAGATGTAACAGAAAACAATTTCCCAGCTTCCCTGAAGCTTAGAGTTGCTTTGAAAAAAAAGTGGTTATTCCTACTTTCAGATCATCCACCTCCTCAGAGAGTGGTATTAGTTATCTCAAGACAGTCTTATCCCTCACTACCATTTCTCTTCTTCTTCTCCATGAATTAAATGAGCCAAAATAATTCACAGAACAAAATACTGTGGAGTTAAATAGCTTCTAATGCTTTTAATTGTTGCTCCCCTATGCTTACCACTTTTCTGTGCCAGCCAATACACTAGATGCTCCTGGAGCTGCCTGATGGTCTCTCTCTGCAGGGCTTGAACTCTTTCAGAGTGGAATCAGTCACACAAAGGACTCTCAGAAGTTAGTGATAAAAAAGAAGGCAACAGAAAACTGAGGACTCTTTTTCGCTGAGGCACCTTCATCACCCCATGAGAGACTATAATGTTGGGCTAGTCATCCAGCTCTCACAGTATGGAAAAGTGTTCTTGAAAGTTCTAGCTAAAAAGAAAGTGGTAAGTGCATAATTTTTCTTCCTTTCATCTTTAATATTTTTCATAAAATCTTTTCTTATTATTTGTCTAAAGATATTTAAAATTATCTTATTTTTCATGCAGCTAATCTTCAGGAAAAAAAAAAAACAAACCTGATCATGAAAGTTTTCAAAATATTTTGTTTGGAAGTAAATTATCACTGGAATTCCTCAGTCTGTTTAAACTTGTCACCTCCGATTGTTCATAGTGACAGAGTTCCTAATGCTCACCAGGCACTCACACATTTTATGTTTGTTGGAGAGTGCACCTTGTAATGTTCACAGCTACACTGATTTGATCATTCCTATTTTTTGCAGCTGATTTGGAAAGACTTCACAGTATGGGGGAGAATAAGGAGAGTGTATCGATGATGTTGAGTGCATCCAAGCATTCTTTCAGGATTCACAAATATACAGAAAGCTTAATCTCACTATTTTTATGAAAGTGATTTAATTTTTGTCACTCTTTTATCTTTTTATGAGATTTCCTTTTATCATTATGGAGCACTGACTTTTTAAAAAAAGGAATAAAAAGGGTAGAATATCATCTAAGCTCTAGATAAGCATCTGTTCAAGCTGGTTTGCTTTGTCTAAATAGTTCCATGCATGCTTATTCTTTTCAGACTTCAAAGACAAGGGCAAATCAGCCTTTGCCCCTGCCCCTTCAGTGAATACATAACCCTTCTATAAAGTGAAAGTGAAACAATTCAATCCAGAAAACACACAAGTTTCAAAACAGTGTGAGAACTATATCATTGAGAGTGACTTCTTCAAATTTCTAGTCCAGAACTTTTCAGCCTTTTGTTAGTTTTTTACCTGAATAAACTTCCCAAAGAAGATATGGGCACCTTTATAAGCGTCACATGCCTGTACAGTTCTGCAGGACTTGCCTTTTTATTTGTTTTTTTACAAATAAAAGACGTCTACAGAGAAATGACTGAAAATCACTGTTCTGGTCTAAATCAGGCATAGAAAAGATGTGAATACGCATTTCCCCATTTACTCACAAGTGTCTTCCTCATCAGATGTTGAAGGAGGAGGTTGTGCATGAGGACAGGATTCTAAATTAAATAATGGGCAGGGAGGAAACTGTGGCTTATGCAGCAGCCATGAGAGGAGCAAAATGTCCTTGCATTTTAATTTTCTTTAAAAATTTCCAAAGATTGTAATTTCAGATGATTCACAAGGGGAAAATATTTATTACTTTAGAACACTTGATAGGAAACTGTTGTCTATTTATTATCTTGCCACATAATTCAATCTGGTGAGCACTTAGAAACTCAGAGATCTCCAAGGATGTGTAATGTGTGGACTATATTGTGATCACCATATAATTTAAAGTCTTTGTGGAACTTCTTTGGAATTTCTTTTTTTTAAATATTTACTTATTCTACTTATAGAATTTGCTTTTGAGAAAACAGGGAGTGGAATACAGATTTGGAACTGTATCCAAAAGTGACTGTGACTTCCAGAACCAGTGCAACTAAGTAAAGGCATCTATGCTTCATCACCACATTTTATCAATGTAGTGCTCAGGTGCTGACTTCAAGCTCAAGCAAACTGAGACTTCTTCACTCAAAAACACCTGCTATGGTCCATCTTTTTTCTTTACACTACCACACAATACTGTTAGGTTTATGGGCCATATCTTGGAATGGAGCTATGAAGAAAATGTTTTGACTCCATTAACAGGTATCCTAAAAGAGACTGTAGTGACAGCTGTGACTGTAATAATTAGTTTGAGGCCTCTCTGTGAAGTCTTTGCTTTTCACCATTGAACATAAAGGTTCTTTCAGAATTCAGGTGAAATATAGGATCATAAAGCTTTATAAGATGCACTCACAACAATGGGAGGCATTTTTTCTTTGTCCAAGTACCCAATGTAAAAGTAAGTTTCTTTCATGCACACAGACACCACTTGCATGCCTCCTACATCACTGTACAAAAGACAACAGGAAAAAAAAAAACCTGATCAAGTGCTCACTTACCTCAGAAACCCAGACACGCTCACAGGATCAGCACAATTAGGAAAAATTAACAAAAGAATAATGAATAATGCTTCCCAATATACCACTCAAAGTCTGATTATAATAACACAATACCTGTATCAAGCACAAGAAAGTGTAAATACATGTAACGTATTAACAACTGTCAAATCAAAACTAATAGATTTTATCTCTTATTTATGAAAGTTCAGGGGAAAGGAAAGAAATATATCTTAAATAAAACTATGCTGTTTAAAAAAAGTAAGCTTGTGATTCTGAGGATGCTTAATATCCCTTTTCCCTCCATATTTTTTAACACATAAATAATTTTAAGACTTAAACAACTTTTAAGGAAGCAGGACTCAGCCAAAGAGTTAATGAAAAAGATCCAAGTAGCTAGGAAACAGGAGAGCAGTAAAAAGGAAAGATTCATTAGGGATCTTACCTAATGAAGATGAAAAAGACCTTGGAGTAGCTGGAGTAGTCATAATTTGAGGCTTTCAAGGGTAGTTTAGTAAGTGTCAGCATTTGTCAACAATGATTTAGAAACAAATTATTCTCTTTTCGATATGGAATTTGCTCCATGAATGGGTTGTGTCCCACATTCCTTTACAGACCTCTTTTTCTAGGATTCCATTAATTTGGATTGGAAAATTTCCTCAACTTCTCCAAGTCCTAATAAATGCTGAAAAATATATTAAACAGTCTATTTCATTTTGCATATGTTACTACACTGACCAATGTATTGAAGAGTTGGAGAGTCTGATTTCACACCCACACCAAAGGAAGTCTCAAGAGGAAAGAAGCATGTCAGGAAACCAGTTGTGGATCTGTAATCCCAGACCACCCATCAACAAGATAGGACTGGACTGAATTTCTACATTGAAGTTATGTGTCACCTTAGCTGTACACAAGGATAGAGTAATAGTTCAGAAATTAACGTCTCTGAGGTGGACCTTGGCCAAGATAGTGCCCCTTCACTCTTTGTCCTTGGCAGAGGAGGGCAAGTTGTAGAAGAAATGAGCTACACTGTGCCCTACTTTGATCTTTCCTATGAATGAAGATAAACTCTATTTCATCATATTAATTTTAAATCATATTTACTTTAGAAGAACTCCCCCACTTCCAACCCCATTTCCCACAGGCATTTGAATATTTATAAAGCTACACAAATAAGAATATATGGAGACTGAGCATTCTTTTATACAAAAGCAGTGGTAGGATTGACAGAATATTTGCACCTTTCAGTGACTGAGGCTGAGAACTGCAAATACAATTTTCCCAGAGGGGCCCCGTGACTCCTGAAAAAACTGCTAGTATTATACTTCACATCTGAGGAAAAAAATTACTAGATTAAAAAAACACTATATGAGTAAAGAAAGAAAAGCAAGATGTAGGGAGAAAAGCACTAGGTATTTTCTGAGGTTGCAGTTAGTACTTGCCCTTTCCCAAACATTTGTTCTGCTGCCATTCGAGAAGCAGAGGCTGCATTGCCTAATGAGTTGCAGTGTACACAGTTACAACAATCACCATCACTGTCAGGCTTTTTAAGATGACAGCCTCACACATCCTTTCATGTCATCCTTGTTAGTAATAATCCAGTCGTACAGCACTGCATGATACAGCTATGTGTGTGGCAACAAAACTCTTATTTTATTTCTTTTTTCCTTTGTGTGCACCTTAACTGTGTAACACTTCCCTGCAACTATCGCATGTCTCTCTACAGTGTTATCCTAGAATCATGTAAAGAATTCAGCTGCCATTTTATTCTCAGAGTTACCGCTGCCAGAAATTAAAGGACACAAATGGTGCTCACTCTTGAGCTTCTAATTTAGTGTTGGTACAATGCTAACAACAGGGTAAGTTCCCCTGCAGTTAGGACTCAGGAATTTTTGAACTGTGCTAATAAAACTGTTGGTTTCCAGGGGGTGACACCATTTAGGCTTTTGCTAATAACAGCGCATAAAATTTGGCACAAGATTTGTTAATGCAGATGCAGCCACAGAGACCTTGGTTTTGTGCTTCATTACTACTATTTTCCTTAATTTAAAAATAAGTCATTCTACATTGAACATAAATGTTTTATTCTTTGACTATAGAAACAATGAGATGACAATCCAAGACTAATCACATTTTCAGGAACAATAACTGAATAGGTTTACTCATCATGCATACATTTTAAAAGACAGTTTTGTAGCTGCATTTTACTAGAGGGCAGTAAAACCTTCTGCTTCACTGAGCAGATCCTGTGTCCAAATCTTCATTTACATCCCTGTGTGGGCTGTAACACTGCAAAGTTGCATTTGAGAACACTTTCCTCCCACCTTTGTCTTCTCCCAGCCATTAAAGTTTATCTGCAGAGTAACACTAGATCTACATTAAGCTACTCAGTATTGCTACTCTTTAGTATCTTTTGTTTTCTTGAAGTCTTTGGAAATCTATATGTGAATACAATTTTTTTTTCTCTTTTGGTGGACTGTTTGTGGAAATTGTTGTTGTTGTTTTTGTTCTGAGAATATTTGTGCTGAAAGAGCATTTTATGAAATTTATTTCTGAAACAAAAAGTATCTGAGAGCCTGCTTTAAATATCATATTTTAAGGACAGGCATCAGTTTTCTTTTTCTGCACCATGTAATACAGCAAAATATACAAGGATGTCCCTATTTACAAAGACAGCTTACTGCCATTTGCATCTTGATTCTAAAATGTTGGGAAGTTTTATTCAAATTGTCAATGCAATATTCAGTGTAAATTTCTACCATAGTCATATTAATTACCAGAAAAAAAAAAAAAAAAAAAAAAAAAAAAAAAAAAAGAAAAGAAAAGAACAAACCAGTTTCATTAGAAAGAAAGATGTATTTTGGAAGAATTTTGTTACTTAGCAACAGCTTCAGGTATTAAACTTCTTTTACTAACACCAAAAAAAAAAAAAAAAAAAAGGATATTGCTTACTACAGTACATTAGATCAGCACGCTTTGTGTAAAGGATTTTAACAGTCAAGAGATGTGACTGTGTTTAAGATTCTTTTTTCTAGTCACTAGTTCATTGTCGGCAGCAGATACAGAGCAGCTTTATGTGCATTCAGAGACAGCCAGGAAATTAGTTCTGCATGACTGACTCAGCACTGTAGCACTGAGAATAACTCTCACCCATTTCCTTAAACAATTGTTTATTTCTTGGTGTGATAACAATGCTAAATATCACAATTCTGGAGGAAAAAGTTTGGAGACTTCATTTGCATTTAAGGTAAGAAAGTACTAGCTCTAGTAAAATTAAGTCCTATCTTATTTCTGGCATTACACGGGCTGGGATTTTAAAAAAATTATTATTATTCATTGTTCAGAATGACGCCTGATAGCTTGTTTAGTATTTTCATTCATGCTGAACGGATCTGAGAAGCAAAATGTCAGCAAGCTGAAATCAAATGAAATTAATAGAGCATTTTTAAAGTGAGAAATCTGAAATGAAGTAAAATCCTTGAACCGAAAAGAAGCTATCTTAGGCTTTTTAATGACAGGAAACCAAGTCAGATATTTGTAAGGTATGTATGCATTGAGAATTAAGATTGTTCATAGCAAAACCAAATACTTGAGGTTCAGAATATAGATATTCAAGAGATTCTTTTTATCCTTTGCTCAAGCTGTCTGGGATTCCCAAACCATGTAATTTACATACCTGTCCCAAGGTAAGCACCAGAAGTCCTAGGCAGTATTTTGGCACCTTTGAACAGGTCCTGGGGAGACAGTTAGATGCCCTCCAAATGCATCATGAAACAGGTTGGTGTCTAAGAAAACTCAGAGAAGAGAGTACATCCAGCACCTTGCTCCTCTACACACATGAAGTATCAGCATTCACAGCACTGAACACTTCCCTGAAAATAGGAAATATATTTTTGATTCTTGAGCAGAGTCAGAATTCATTCATTTTTTTTAATACACATCCAGAAGAAACCTTAAGTCTTCCACTGTCAGAACAGTGGTTACAGTTCAGGAAGGTGCAATGATGCAAGTCATAGGTTTGGAAAGTTCAAAGGTAAAAAAATAAACTACATGAAAATCTTATGAAATTACAGACTAATGAGTAACTGAGTGTTTCCTCAGCAACAGCTCTTGGGATTTTGGCAATACATTATCTCTAATGCCTGTTGAAAGGGTCTGAACACTTTTATTTGATCTCAATAATTTCTGTCTCCTTTCTATATAAGAAACTAAACTGAAAATACTGTCTGTGTTTTGTATTCTTCTTATTTTAAAACACAGACTTGTTCAATCAAGGGTTTGGCTTCCTTTTATAAGTTTCCATAATGTATTAGTGGATAGCACTGAAGGACCACTAAAAGCAGTGTGTTATCTAGTAAAACTCACTATTACTACTAGAGTTTGGCTGCAGCCACATACAGCATATTTTTCATTTTTCTTCTTAGCTCAAGCAAAAATCTGCTCTCATCTATGGATTTATCTATTCAGCTGGGTACATTTGTTTTGTGTAGCAACATGCCCTGTTTATTATTAGAGAATGAAAGAATATTGGTTGCTGTTGTGATAATTCTGCATTTTCTTTGATGTCTGATAAGAGATTTTGGTTTTCTTATTAACCTCTGGGACAGCAAGACAATTTCATGCTGTCAGTAACATAGTGACAAGATTTGGCACAGTTTCTTTTTTTCTACCCCTTTTCAAAAAAACAAAAGCAAAATAAAGTAAAACTCTGATCCATAAATACAGATTTCAAGAAACACAGAGGACATTCCATATTGGCTATATGCAGGGAAGAAAGACAATGACACTTAAGTTTGGGGGTTTTAATACATTTTACTAGTATGAGTACCTGGGTAACTTCAGCGTTCAGTAAGGAATTCTCAAGTGATGGAGTAAGAGTGATATGTGAAGGATAACGAAAGGTTTTAATGTAAGAAAGATGTGTTGTGTGCAGAAGTCAAGTTATCAATTTTAAATTTATATCACTCTGTCCAGTCCAAAGCATCTCCTCTGAAAAGTACCTGTAATGTGCCTTCCTTCAGCAAGGAAGACATGTCATTTCAATCAATGTGACCAACATCACAGTTATTGCAGGTAAATGTACCTATCCATCAACATGTCAATAAAAAGCTAGATAGAGAAATAAAAATTTTGTCAAATCATCATATTAAACATCAAGTATAAACCCTGTATGTCATGCACCAATTAGTAAAGCACTACATTTAAATAGATTAAATTCTTCAGTAGGCATCCCAGTGTAATAAGAAATTAATAAAATTAGTCATCAATGTTCTCTAAAGGAAGATCAACAGCAACCTGGGCTGTATTAGGAAGTACAAGCAGGTTAAGGCAGGTGATCATTTAGCTCTGCTCAGCACCATACTCACATCTGCAGTACTAGGTTCAGTTCTGGACTTCCCAGAACTAGGGGGGACTGGGTGACCTCCAGAGCTGCTGCCCAGCCTACTGGGGACAGACCTGTAATGGATAGGACCTGTAATGACAGGACAAGGGGTAAAAGAGGATCAATTTAGACGAGATTTATTTTATGGTAAGGGTGGTGAGACACTGAAACAGGTTCCTAGGGAGGCTGTGGATGCCCCCTCCCTGAAATTAAGACCAGGTTGCATGATACGGCTTTGAGGAACCTGATCTGGTTGAACTGGATGACTGACTTTCTGATTTAATACAGACACAGAATTACAATACTATTAGTTTGATGAGTTCTGAGATAGTGCTGCACATGCGCTTTTACACTTCAGGGTGATTTGACACTGCATTTCCATATGTTATTAAATAAAAGTATAGTCATTCATACTTTTAAAAGTATTATCAAAAATGAACTCTTATTTTGCAGTGTGCTGAGGGGATCAAGTTACCTCTTCCTATCTAGATCTAGGAAATTCTCTGAGGGCATGAAGAAACAAAGCACAAGCAGAGGCAGGCATCCCCTTAGTATGCTGGGCCTAGAACGGGTGAGCAAGAGGAGCCCTTCAGAGGGCAAGAAGAAAAGCAAAGAGCTGGACAATGTAACAATTTATATACACATCCAGTTGATCAGTAAAGGGAAGTGGCCTGAACCAAAGCCTTAGTCCAGACCCTGGTTTAATCTGTAGGTCCAGCCATACACATAGGAATATGACAGTTTATGAGATGATGGAAGTTACTTGAAGAATAACACTCAGACCACTTATTTCTATGGGGTACAGGGGTGTAATTGATGTAAAATGGTCCAGACCCCAGGCCTACCAGCTGTCACAAGAGCAGCAGTTAATCAAGCAACAACAGCAGACCAAATGGAAGGTAATAGGCTTTGTAGTAACTCAGAGTGTGGTCCAGATGGGAAGCTGAATGAATTCAACCTCAGGAAAAAAAAAACAGCTTGACTACACCACAAATAACAGTAGACAATGATCATTAAATGCTTTTGAAGCATAAAATGCTTTAGGTTGCAAGGGCTCTCAATAAGTCATTTATTCTATATGCTTCTTAAAGCAGGATCAACAACAAAGTTAGGTCAGATTGTTCAGGGTCACACTAGTCAGGTTTTGAATATCTTCAAGGATGGAGTTCCCACAGCCTGCTCTAGTGCTTAATCACTTTCACTGTGATTTTTTTTTTCTTTATATAATCAGCTGGAAGGTATTTTGCTGCAATTTGTCTCTATTGCCTTTTGTTCTTCCCCCATGCATGGCTGGCAGAAGTCTGAGGTCCTTTCACTAACCTACTTTAGCTTTTGGTAGACTGCAATTAGATCTCCTTGGTCTTTTTCAACCTGACCTATTCAGTCATCTTCATCTCCTTAACCATATGCTTCAGTCCTCAATCGTTTCTGTAGTCAGTTGAACTCTCTGAAGCTTGCCATCTCTCTTTTTTAACTTCATCTGTACTTTGCACATCTCTAGCCATGTCTTAATTTTCTTGGCATGGTATCATACTGGGCATGGTATCATATGTATGGTCTCAAAGTATCAAAGAGAAAGTAATAATCGACTTGCTGACTACACTGCTACTATGCTACTAACAG
The DNA here is from genome assembly GCA_023637945.1 of Phaethornis superciliosus. NCBI lineage: Eukaryota > Metazoa > Chordata > Aves > Apodiformes > Trochilidae > Phaethornis > Phaethornis superciliosus. The sequence continues at coordinate 86,491,530 of JAJQWJ010000003.1, read as the reverse complement.
AGTATACAGGTAGCTTTTACTGCTGGAACGACATTCATTGCTCACCAGGACTACACAATCCTCTCTTGCAGTGTCCCTTTCTAGATGATAGGCTGTAATGTTCCATGTGTTTCCTCTGTCTCAGATGGTAAGACTTTTTATTTGCCTTTTGTGAATTCTTGAGTTTCTGTTAGCCTCTATCTCTAGCTTGTCAAGGTCTCTCTGAATGTGATCTTGCCATCTAAAGTATCAAGTAGTCCTTCCAGTCTGAGGTCTGTTATCCACTTAAGAAATCTGCTGTCACATAACCAGTCTGTTGATTAAAATGTTAAATAGCATCTACTTCAGAATCATCCAAGCAACATCACTTGTAACTGATTAACAGTTATGTTTTGAATCATTAAGTCTAACAGTCTAGCCAATTATTTTCCTGTTAGTAGTTTACCCATCCAGTCCACATCTCCCCAGCTTGTATACAATGATTCAATGGGAGACATTGTCAAAAGACTAGGCATTTCCAAAGCAAATTACATTCATGGATCTCCCCAGTGCCAGACATCTGCTTAGAGAAAGCAAAACCATTAGTATGGCATAGTATGCCCTTACTAGACCTATCCTAGTTGTTCTACATCATCTTATTGGTCTTTATGTATCTTGAACTGCTTCTAATGCTCCACAAGGTCACAGGGACTGAGGAGAAGCTGACTGCCTTGTTGTTTCCTAGGTCCTCCTCTTTTTTTCTTTTTGAAGATGTCTTTTTCTAGTCATCAGGAAAAATCTACTCATCACCATTACCTTTCAAAGACCACAGATGATAGCCTCAGAATTACATCTATCAGCTCCCTCAGAACCAACAGATGCAACCCATCTGTTTGCATGGACTTGTGCATATCCAACTGGATTAAATAGTACCTATCTCAAATCATTCTCTGATATGGAAAGAAACTCTCTTCATCAAGCTCAGCTACATGATATAGACATTCAGGAGGCCTCAGACCCGTCCTTGCTAGAAAATAGAAGGCAAGGAAGGAATCAAATACTTCATACTTTTCTCTTTGTGCTTCATCACCATGATAGACTGTCATATCCAGAAGGCCAAAGTTTTAGTTTGGATCACCTTTGTTTGTTTTTTTTTTTTTTTATGGATCTTTGACAGCCCCTCTTATTCTCCTTTTGATTCTATTCTCCTTCCTATCTCTCTATTTTGAACTCCATCAGAATTTACATCTTTCTAAGTCCCTTTCAGCATGTCAGATCATGATTTTCTCTCCCCCTGGTATCCCACTTACACTTCCATTTTTCATACAAACTTTCACTTCCTGTGTGCATAGTCAAGTATATTCTCTGAGTGATGATCACCTTTCAGACAAGCTTTAGAGTAACAAGATTTCAGATTATGGACCTTCTTTAGAGCGGTCAATAGAAGTATCATGTCTTATCTGTCTCTCACTTTATTTGTGATTCTAGGTTGGTTTTTTATTAGTAACTCTCTGAAGAACTTCTAAAAAAATGGAATAGAACATGCAATTCTCTCTCAAACCACCCTTAAATCCAAGCCGAAAGATCAAATTTTACCTGCAGTCAGTGTATAATTGAAAGAAAGAACAGTCAGATCTTACCCCTGGCAATTCTGACATAGTAGTCTTTTTAACTCTGTAGCAGCTGCATTTCAAACATATCCATGGGAGAAAAGAAACAAAGATTCCCAGGTGCAATTTCATTTTCCTTCATACTCACTGAGAAACATCTGGAATGCAGATAACGTACACTCCTCCACTTTCCAATACACTCATTATGGTTAATGACCTAGTCAGTACAATTTTTAACTTCATCTGTACTTTGCACATCTCTAGCCATGTCTTAATTTTCTCAGCATTTTCTAAAATACTTCTAATCTTGTTTATTTACAAAGAAATTCTTATCTGGTCACAGAAAGATCACTTCTCAAAACCAGTCTTGTCTAATTCTTTATGATACAAATTATTCAGGTTAAAGGAATCAGAGTATTTCAAAACAAGTAAATTACAGCTTACATGTACAAGACCTAATGTAAATAACCTGTTTAATTCACATCATTAGTCTCACCCTGATATCGTTGTTAGAGAGCAAATGGCATTCAAATGGTGTGGAAAAGAATCATGAGACGTCTGTTGAAATAGAGATGCTGATCCAGACGTGAGGCAGAAAAACTTTCTGGTTTATGATGTTTCCTAATATAGAGTTCTGAACACACATAACCATTTCATTCTATGTAACAGTTTTTCTGATTCCCTTCCAGCTCCTTTGAGACAATTTATAGTTGCAAGGTGTATTGAAGGGAAACTTCAGTGAACTGTCCAAATGTATAATTGAAATTGAATAACCATAGGATATTGTAGAGAGTCACAATAGTGGTGAGTTATTATTTTAACACTTGGATCTTAAGTGCTTCACTGGCTTAGATTTGATAGAATGAAAATGTAGAGGAAAATGGTAAAAAGAGGGAGTTATAATTACTATGGCAGGAAGTTCAGTGTTTTGACACTGATCCAGAGATGGCAAATTAGGTGTACATATAAGCAAACCCAAGAAGGTTCAGAATTAAATATCAGAAACCTGGAAGTTATGTAGAGGTCAAGTTCAAGAAAAGCCCTAATGGACTTTATCTCATATTTAGAAAGACTTTATCTAGAAGGACCAAAAAAGAATGTTAGATGCAGTCAAACAATAAAAATTAATGAGTCACATTCTTGTGAAAATGGAAAAGGAGAATAATTAGAATTGTGTGGTGATGCATGGCTTCCATACGGACTGGCTGTTCTCTGTCATGAAACAACAAAGACTAAAATGAACAAATTAAGATGTTTTACAGTACATTGTGGAGTAGTGTAGTTGAGAAAAAGCTGTGAAGTCACCCTTAAGTTTTTAAATAATAATAAAATCAAAATTAAAAGTAGGAAATTGGGTGCTGTCATCTTTTAAAAATATGCAAAGAGAATAGTCAGTATCTTTCAATTTTAAAGTTTTAAACAAATCAAATATTCTGAGTATCTGTCCAACTTAATCAGAAGATTGAATGGCATTATCTCTTCTGAGTCTATAGACTTGCTTGAAAAGAATAGTTTAGCAATAGGATAATCTCATCTGAAAGACTATGAAGATTAACATATATTCAGAAGGAGTTTAAATGAAGCTAATAAATATATATTATTCTGATAAGGAAAAGTGGGTAGAGATAGAACTATTGAGTGTGAGACCCTTGCCTGTTCAAAAGGAAATCAGTGATTCGCTGAAAGGATTCACAGGCCAGATGTCCAAGGAAGTGTTTGAGGGATCACACATAGGCTGGGAATGATTTAGAAAGGAAAGCTGAGTTAAAGAGAACAATCTTTAAATGGGAGACTCTGAAACCAAGTCAGTGAACTATGGTAAAATAGCAGGACTGAGAGGAGAGGACATATGGGCTGTGAGATACTGATGGATTCTTGCTGTATCAGCTTATGGCCAACTGAGCTATTTACCATACAAATCCAACAGTTTTCAGCTATTTTGCTCACACACCAAAATTGCCTTTTTATTATAACATTGATGTATGCTGCAGGAGTACTGAGTATAAACTGAAATTAAGTGTTTTCCCTTGGAAAATTAATTAAACTTCTTTTTCATTTTAGAGCATATCATGGTTCATTTTAATTTGGAAAGAAAAAAAGGATAACACCAAATTACACTAATAACCAAAGTAATACTAATAATTTTGAAATGAAAAAGATAAGAGTTCTCTGATTGCAAGCAATTAGTCTATAGCAGCAGGTAGCATGAGATTTCATTTCAATGAAGAATTTTTACTTTGTGCCTTCAATGGATTTAGGTTGGTTGTGTTTTGATTTTTTTTTTTAAATTTTTAAATCCATTTTGAAAAATCCTGAAGCATCATAAATGCATATACATCGTGTCACTTTATTTTGACCTTTCCCAGTCTAGCCTCCACTTCCTGGATATGGCAGTTCCCAAGGAAGCATCCAATGTGTTTTTCCTGAAATAAATGCTGCTCATTCACACTTGGGTAGTATTCCTGAACCTGAACTCCCAGACATATACACCTGGAGTTGCCAAGATCACATGTGAATGGCTTACAGGTGGAGGGCTGACCTTGGATCTCTCCAGACCACCACCCTCTCTGTCAATCACTCCCCACCTTCAGCAAAACAGGAGGGAGAATTAAAAACTTGTGGGTTGAGATAAGGACAGGGAGATCACTTTACACCACAGGAAAACCAGACTTGACGTTGGGAAAAATAATGTAATTTCTTGACAATTAAAACAGAGCAGCATAGTGAGAAAGCCAAAACCTAAACCACTTTCTCCTCACCCCTACCTCCTCCTCCTCTAATCTTGACGTTCACAAGGCTGTTTCTCAATTTTGTTTTTCAACTTGTGTAGCATTTTTCACTTCTTAAACTACAATTTCCCTGAGTGCCACCACCTTGACTGGGGGGTGAGCCATGTCCTGAGGGGGTCAGCTGGAGCTGGCTGGAACCATCTGGGTCTGGCATGGAGCAGCCTTGCCCTCCCCCAAGAGAGGCCACACTGCAGCCCCCGCTGCCAGCACCAGGGCACCTGCATCCCATAGAGATTCAGAATCAAGAACAATTAAAACATACTTAAAGCATACCTAGTTTGTGCTCCAAGATTTCTGAAGTCATAATCGGGAGCAAGGGGTTCCCAGAACCCTTCTGTCTGGCAACAACAGGCATTTACATTTAGTAAATTTAGCCACCTAATCCTTTTCTTTTGTTTCTGAAGTGCAGGATAGAGATGCACCAGCACAGCCTGGGAAACTATTCCAGAAGTTTACTACTTGAATTAATCCAGCCACTTTGTAAGATGTTTTGACAAATGCATATGTCTTTCCTAAGGCTTTCTTACAGTAGTATTTTTAGCCAGTCCACCTGAGCCATTTCCAGCTCAGCATACTTCTTTCTTTGAACCCAGCCAGCATCCTAAAGCTGCAGTATTAGCACAACTGATATACTCTCCCTATTTGTAGTTCAGTAGCTATTTTGGTAGGCTGTAAGAAAAGGCTGAGGGCGATGTAGAATATCTCAGCAGCATTTTCTCCCTCCAAATCTTTAAGAAGAATTCATTCATGCTTATGGTAAGAACATGTCATGACTTCCCATATGTGAACTGGAATGGTTGAGCATGAACCCTGCACAGGTGGGTGAGACTGCATTTTTGTAGCTACTGCATGTGGACACTCATGGTAAAGGGGCATTTATTTGACATCAAATCTGTCAACTTCCTCAAGGTATTTTAATGCTTGAAGATTTCAAATACTTCTCACTAAACCATGGTATTTTCAGAACTTGCAATAATAAGCAAAATCCTGCTGTACCCTTCTGTGCAGCAAGACAGCATCTTTTAATAGTTGCTTCTCAGCAACCCAAATAAGGGCTGCATTTTCATTGTGAGGTGAACAGAATAAAAGCCTTTTTTAAAGCAAAATCATTCATCTGGAGTCAACTGCATGAGATACTGAAAGAAATATTAGAATTACTTGAGATGAGCCCAGATTCAAAGCACAGACTGGACATAAGGGTTTTTACATGGAGGCATTTAAGAGAAAGCAAAGAATAAAACAGTTTGGAGCTGAGGATAATTTTTTATGGGATATATGCCTGAACATGGAGACACTATAGCAGTAGTGAGGAGAATGACAGATGTACTGCAGTGGCTGGGGAAGGAAATTAGCTTCCTCAGGATCTAACTTGAGTATGCTTGTTTGTTTTACCAGAGCTATGTTATAAATATATTCTGAAGAGTGCCAATCACTTGTAAAGTAATCTCAGAATGAGATGTATTCAATTACAAAACAGTGTTCTGATGTGAAATCTGGAAGACTTTTGTAAGCGATTTAAAACTGGACTATATAAATACCTAGACAGCATTTTGTAGAGACAATCATACTCTGAAAAAAGCATTACCTTAATGACCCAATAGATGTTTTGATTTTTTATAATTTGTATGACAGTCATCTCAGAATGTACATAACTAGAGGGCTGTAAAAAATACATGCATTTTACTTACTATATTTAGTAACAGTCTCTCAGAAACACGGAAAAATTTATTTCCTTATTCTTCTGTGTTTCTGAAATGTTTTTCACAATACTTCAAGGACTGTATTTAAAAATGAACTACATAGGTCTAACCTAAATTCTTCTAGCGAAAAGGAAATTCCTCTTTTCCTAACAATAGCATTCAAACGTTTATGGAACTGCTACTCTTTAAACAGCAATCACAATCCCTAAAGTCTCATAATATAGGCTGAGAAATAGACCCAAGGCTCACTGTTAGTGGCAAGTATTGCTGCACAGTAGGAATAGTTTAGTAGAGCTAAACAGTCGGTGCTGAGGTCCCAGTGTTGATGCTACATGTGTTTCAGAGATCATTACATTTAAACAAGTTTGGTCCCATGAAACAGATGCTTTTAAACAGCTGTAGTGCTCCAGAACACACATGGCCAGGTTAGTTTTATCAGGAAGGAGTTTCACTTGTTTGCAGAGTAACTAACTGCTCTGCAGCATCAGCAAGTGCAGTAGTGGAGCTAATTGGGAGATTCACCTCTAAAACACTTCCCTGTTCTTAACTGAACTCCTAATGTGAATGTGTTCTGTCAGAGATTCCTCACATAGAGTTTTGGGCTTCTTTTGTTTCTATGTGACAATTCCATGGGAAAATTCCATATTTAGTTCCTTGGAAACATAATGATAGGGAATAACAAAATTATTCATATAAAAGAACATATAAAAGAACTTTGTCAGCAGAGCATGACAGAAGGATGTTTTTATTATGAAAAAAAAAGCAATAAAAGAGACAGTGTCAGATAAGGTTGGCTCCAGGCTTAACACAAAAATATTCACCATGATCTTTGGGTCAAAATAATTCTCATTCCAACCTTCACTGCAAGTCCTGCTGGAACTCAGAGACTGCAATAGTGTCAGCAACTGCTTGAGGGGAAGCATTAACAAGTGGATTCTGCCTCTAATACTCCTTCAAAGGCCTGTTGTGCGGGGAATTCCTGTGAAGTTGTAAAGCTGATCTGGAAGGGACAAGATGAGCCATATAACTGTAACCCTTAAACTACTAGACTGAACAGCTCTAAATTGGTGTTTTCATAAAGTGGAAATGAAGGGTAAGGTCCCTGATGTAATAAAACAATGTAACAAGCCTAGATTAGAAATAAGGGTCTTTGGTAAAGACCCTGGTGGATATGTAATAAACACTAAACCGTTAGCAGCAGTGTTGTGAGAATGTGCCTTGCCTGAAAGATAGGTACTGCCTAATTCTGCTCTTCCATTAATCACAATTCCTATGGTTTCCATGTCACACAATGAAACTATTTTTAAAAAGTGAAAACTTTTAGTTGTTTTCCAGTGCATAAATTTCGTTTTTCATTAGTATTTGTCAATTTTAAGTAGAATTTTAAGATTCCATGTATGCCATATGTGTTCCATGTATGTAATAAAAGAGAAATTGCAATATGTGCATAAATTCTTTAATGTTTGTGGTTGTTTATCTAGTTTATCCATTTAACATAAGGGATGTGGATAATTGTGAAAAGGAGTTACTTAGCAGTGGGCTGAGAGGCTGTAAATATTTTGCCTATATATATTCTATATATGAAAAGATTGCCAGAAAGGAAACTGTATACAAGCATCTCTCTTTTTACATATAGTTACAAGCCTTCATTCTGAAGGCACAGTGGTTTTAAATTGTTAACTATAATTCCTTTCCATTCTTCATAGAATAATGAAGAGCAATAAAAAGATAGTTCTGTGAAATATTTTAATTTATGTAATTCAGAAACCAATTTGGTAAATGAGACATCACAAGACATCTTTTTCAATATATTTTCCAACATCTCCAGGGCAAGTCTGAAGCTACTCATCATCAGCATTACAATTTAACTTTTATTCTCCCCAGATTTCCCCATAATTTACTATTTTATATATGTACGTTATATCACTATGCCTTATGTTTGTTTCTTTTTCAGTGATGTTATTAGCCATTGCAATGAACTTACTCATGACAGTAACTCCAAAGCATTTTCAGTCATAGAAAGGTATAACATGAAGAAAATATAGAGACTGATCTTTCACCAAAGGTTGATGGGAAATTTGCCTTTGAGGCATCCTACCACCTTTTGCCTATTTCAGATTAGCTCATAATAACGCAGCAAAAAATTTTAGCTTTTGCAGTAACACTAGCTTCACTTGCCTATTAAATAAAAATCAAACAAACAAACAAACCAAAAAACCAAACATGAAAAATATGCTGCTTTGATAGGAAGTTCTGGAAATTACCACACTGTTGACACTGTATCATTTACAACTGTTATTAATCATGTTAGGTAGCTTTTAATATTTCTGCAGCACCAAAAATATGCTAAGTGTTTCTCAGTCAATTAGCAAGTGCTAATCCATCTCTCCATGATGTATCACTGTACACATTCACATAAATTGAGAGAATTACGGAAAATTATACCACAAAAGAATACATGTGAAAATCTATGCATGTATATCTCTCTTGGTTCTATAAATATTCATCTCGTGGCCAGTCACAGTACCTAGGCTCAATGTTGGGGCCAGTTATCTTTAATATCTTTATCAGTGTTCTGGGCCAGGGCATTGAGTGCACCTCCAGTATCTGCAGACTACACCAAGCTGGGCAGGAGTGCTCATCTGTCTGAAGACAGGAAAGCTCTACAAAGGGATAGGAACAGGATGGATTAATGGGCTGAGGGCAGTGGTATTAGATTGAACAAGGCTAAGCAATAGGTCCTGTACTTGGACCTCAACAACCCCATACCACAGTAAAGGCTTGGGGAAGAGTGTCTGGAAAGCTACCCAGAGGAAAAGGAGCTGGGGGTGTTGGTCAACCAGCGGAACATGAGCCAGCAGTGTGCCCAGGTGGCCAAGGCAGCCAACAGCATCCTGGCTTGCATGACAAATCCTGTGGCCAACAGGACTAGGGAAGTGATTGTCCCCTTGTTCTCAGCACTGGTGGTACTGCATCTTGAGTACTGTGTTTAGGTTTGGGGGCCTCACTCCAAGAGGGACATTGAGGTGCTGGAGCATCTACAAAGAAGAACCACGAAGCTGGTGAAGAGCCTAGAACACAAATACTATGAGGAAGAGCTGAGGGAACTGGGATTGTTTAGTGTGGAGAAAAAGAGGCTGAGGGGAAACCTTACTGCTCTCTATAGCTACCTGAAAGGAGGTTGGAGTGAGGTGGGGGTTGGTGTCTCTTCTTTATTAACAAGCAACGAGATGAGGAAATTATCTCAAGTTGTACTATGGGAGAATTTCTAAACTAACTTGTACTAATGACAATGCAGTGATGTTTAATTAAACTGCTATTTTCCTGCTGAGTGCAAGACCATATAACAAGGTCCCATAAGTGAGTGTCTGTGGTGAGTTAATCTTGACTGGACACCAGCTTCCCACCAAGCTGCTCTATCCCTTTCCCTCCTCAACTGAACAGGGGAGAGAAAATATAATGAAAGGCTAGTGGGCTGACATAAAGGCACAGAGAGATCATTCACCAATTACTCTCATGAGCAAACCAGACTTATGGAAAATTAATCTAATTTATTACCAATCAAATCAGAGCAGGCTAATGAGAAAACCAAATCTTAAAACACTTTCCTTCTATCCCCTCTCTTCTCCCCAGGCTCAACTTCACTCCAGATTTCTTCTACCTCCACCCCATAAATGGCTCCGGGGGATGAAGAGTGTGGTCAGTTTATCCCACATTGTCTATGACATTCCTTCCTCCTCACTCTCTTCCCCTGATCTAACATGGGGTCACTCCCACAGGTGACAGCTCTCCATTAATTTCTCCAATGTGAATCCTTCCCATGGGCTGACGTTCTTCAAGAACTGCTTCAGGGTGGGTCCTTTCCACAGAACACAGTCCTTCAAGAACGGACTGATCCAGCAAGGGTCCCTCATGGTGTTCAAGCCCTGCCAGAAAAACTCTTCCAGTGTTACCTTGTCTTTCCACTGGGTCACAGGTCCTGCCAGGAGCCTGCTCCAGCACAGGCTCTCCATGAGGTCACAGATTCCATCAAAGGTGATTCACCTGCTCATGGGGCCCTCCACAGGCTGCAGGTGAATATCTGCTCCACCATGGATCTCCATGGGCTACATGGGGACACCCTGCCTCACCATGGTCTTCACCACAGGCTGCTGGGGAGTCTCTGCTCCAGAGCCTGAAACACCTCCTCCCTCTATGTGAAAAGAAATTCATTTAAATATGTAAAATTAAATACCATAGTTCTTCTTACCGAGTATCCAAAAGAATTCATATAAATTAGTTGTACAAATTCATAAGCTGATATCATGCACTACAAGTTTCAGCAACTCACCCTGTTTGCCTCTTATTTTTGATCTGTTGCTTTTTTACTATTCAAAACTTCCAGTATTTGGTTTTATTTCCTTGTAAGCCTATATAATTGTTCAGCACTTAAGAACAACAAAGCTATGATCATTTTCTTTCAGGCAAAAAATCCTTTATTACTATTTTAATGTAAATTCTATACATATAGAATGTGCAAACTTCATTTATATTTCTTCAGATTAAGGAAACAGAGTTCATATTGAGATCCATTATTATAGTTCAGTTTTGCATATTCTCAAGCCTTCCTGAAATTAAAAAAAAAAAAAATCCAAAGATTAAAATAAATAAAGATCAAAGGTGGAGACATTACAGTCAGCTAAGCTTACTAAGCTTTCACTATGAAAACCAGAATTTCCTCAAGAGGCACAAAGCCAACAAAAATAAAAATGACACTACCCATATCAGCCACCTGATGCTTTACTTTATACTGAGAGAGAAAGGGACAGGAGAGATTTTTCTTATTTCCAGTACTTCATTGATTTCAGGTGACAGAGTATACTTGTAGCAGAAATACAAGATGTTGTTGACCCCATACTGCAAGTGCAACTTGATCTGGAGTCAAGCAACTGATGGCTATAGAGATCCTTAATGTATTTCCACTGAAAGTGATTTCTAATTTAAATAATAGATTGTATAGAGGTAAGGGTAACTTGACAGAAGCATTTTTCTCTTAGACATGCATATGCAAACACATAATTACTACTATCATGAACAAGGCACATTTTGCCTCATTTCTCCTAAAACTGCATCCATTCATAATCACAGAGCTAGCGAAGTTTGAAATATAAAAGAACTATCACATTATTTAAACTGTTCTTTTGCCAGTGTTGGGTTGTACCTTATAAATTACTTCCTTTTGTTCCAGTGTTTCGATTTGGTTTTCTTTTAAAGTCTCAAGGCTAATTGATATCACCATGAGAAAACTATTTCTCTTCAAGTCTAAATTTTCTTTTTCTTAATTTCACACTTCCATATCTATTTACAGTTTCTGTTGTTATTCATTTGAGCCAGCTTTTTCTATGAATTTACAGCTTGCAGTCAGACCAGCTGTCTTTCATCATATATGTCTTCAAAAAAATACTGGACCAAATGAATCAATTTTGTAATAAACTATTACAAAAAGTAAGACCACTACAAGTAAGTAAAACTCTTACAAAGTCTTAATTTTCACATTTCACTGGTCAAAAAATTGTAAATTATTGTACCTCTCTACAGAGACCTTTTGGTCCTACCAAATAGAGGATTCATTAATGAATTATGAACTATATATGCCCTGATTTCACCATGAACCGAGAGCCTTCATTTTCAAAAAACTGGGGAAAAATATGATGATTTGATTTGATTTGATCTAAACAGATTTTATATATAAACTGCTATTCTATTATATTCTGTCATGCCCTGGGGAGCCAGGGATTCTCTTTATCTCCATATCATCCATATTTGTGATGGCAAAACTCTTAAAAGGAATAAATTTTGACAAAGGTAAGGAAATTTGACATAAAATCTTGTCCTTGTGATACCATCTGAAACAGGCAGATTTGGAACCAATTCATTGACCGTAAATTACCGCCGACTTTGCTTGGAAAAACAAAATACCATCTGGTTATGTGAGGATTATTATATGTTATTTAACACAATTTACCAGATACACAAAAACACAACCTAGTACTTTGGGAAATTAGGTAGATTTGTCACACTGCCTGAAGGATTTTGAGACCTGTGAACCAATGAATGAATTACACTGAATCATGAATGTAATTTGATAATCTTCAACAGGTAAAATACAGATATTTGCCATATTAATGTTTAAGAATATTGAAATAATAAATATTTCTAATGGAATGTAGTTTAATTTATTCATTAAAAATTTATAATACTCTCTCTAGTTTCCAAAATAGAGTAAGATAGTATAAATTTTGGTTATATGAAAAGGACTATAACAAGCAGAACTGATATGTACTGCTGAATTATTACTCTTCTCCGAATGGTAACAATTCAAGACCTAGGATGAAATGTAAAGACAAATAGTTAATGTTTAAAATGCCTGGTAAAAAATGCACTACAGACCTATTTCGTCCCTGTAGTCCACACTTGGGATTGTTTATCATTATTATATTCCTAATCATAGTCATAAATGAGGGATCAGGTGTTTTAAAAAGAGTCTATAAAGTCTGTTCTCTGTCACATCGAATAAGACAGGCAGTTGACTTGAATCTCCCAATGTATTTTCTTAAATATACCACACTCTCACACAAAACCACTGATGATTATTTTTAAGAAGCCAGTTTTAAAACAAAATATAAAATGTAACACTAAGAAAAGAAATATTATTTTCCTGATATATAGAAAAGATTTTACACCACATTTCAATAGTGTCTGCACACACTCAGGTGTATCTATGACCCATATGTTCATGATCTGCTCAAGGGTGGTAAGATTTCAGGTGTCTGGATTAATGATCAGGTTCAATACTGTGAAAGTGATAAATGCTGAAGCTGTATTGGCATTTCTAATATGCTGGGCTTTCTGCAGATCTGAGTATCAGGATCAGGCTGTAGCTGTGACTGGGCTCACCTATTTCTTGTTTGGTTTGGTTTTGAAGGAAGGCTTCAAAACCTCCCAATTCTGAGCAGTCACAGATATAGGACTACATGGTATGTAACTGGCAATTAATGTGAAGAATTTTGAGGAGCATATGGTAGTCCAATAGAGCTCTTTGGGATCTTAAAATGTTATTATGTGTTTCTACAGTTAAGATAGTAATTAGGACTGCTAAATCTGTTTTAAATTGTATTTTTATCTCCATATTGATGAAAAAAAATTACATAAATTTCTCCTATTAGGAGGCTGAATATCTATCATCACCTTTTGGGATGTGTAGATCAGTATCATATTCTACTTTGGAACAAGATAAACAGGGATCTCTGGCAAAAGGTAACTGGAAAAATGTAGTAAACAAAAAAATCCGATATGAATATCAAGAACTGTACTCTTTCCATCTAAAAACCAAACTAAGTTCCAGCAAAATACTTCATCAAATAAAAATGTTAGTCCTTATGTCAGAGGAATAAAAAAGGAATAAATGTGTAATACATCTCAAATATCAAAATCATAAAAAGGCAACAAACCTCCCAAAGCCTCAAATTTCAGTGAAAATAATTGACTGTTGGTTTCTCTTATCTAAGATCGGGGAATACTGAACATTTAGAAACCTAACAACAACAAAAAAGGTGTATAAGATTAGCCCGCAGATGCTGTAAATAAGCAAACCTTGCTAAATATTGATCTGAATCATTACAGCTTGTTGCAAAATCAAAGCCATTTCAAACATGCCAGTGAATATAATGTCACCTCCTTTGGGCAGCCAGCATGTCTTAGTGGGTTTAAAGTATGTCATCAAATAAATGAGATACTGAGCAAAATTTTGCAAAGCATACCAGATCCATCTGCTTATTTTATCAAAGTTAACAGTCAGTTATCAGGTCTACATAAAAATGCTCTACAAAAAAAAGATGGTTTTTAAAGGCTTTTACTGAAAGCTCACTCATAACAGATTTGATTATATTCAATTCATCAAATTTTAAAAGTCTGAAATTACCTTAACAACTCACACCTGTTGGTCCTGCTATCTTAAAGCTGAGGCATCTCTTCCTTAAGCATTCCAGCCTACTGGGCTCCAGCTGCCAATTACTTCAGCACTTTCAGACTTCATGCCTTCCTCTTAGATAGTCTTTTACCTATGTGAAAACAGGTGTCTTGGCTCTCAGGTCTTTCTGACTGCATTTGTAGCAAATTCCTGCTGAGTCTGGAGCCATGCTTGCCTTCTTTTTTAGCTGCAAGCCCAATAATGTACAGTTTGATTAAAACAAGCTAAAACTGCTTTAAAAAAAAAATCAAACAAACCATGGCTTAGAGCACACTGGTTTGTACAGAAAAGATACTATTCCTCCTTTGATTTATGAGACTGAACTACAGAGGATGGGCTATGCAGTCTTAACATATTGCTCATCTTAATTGTGTAAACAATGTCAGCCAGGTGGGAAGTAGGAGGCCTCACTCCTGTGCTTAAACCTTTGTGTAATCTGAATCTCAATGTAGTCATCAGGACAGTTTGAGTTTATGTCCTCAAAAAGCTCACCTCCTCAAAAGCAGCTGGGTAACTGTGGCCCTCTCTCCACACTATCCCAGGTAAAATGAAAAGGAAAGAATTATTTTTTTTTTTACCAGTAAGATATAAATATCTGTTGCTCATGTATTTTACCTGTATATTTTGCTTATGAACTGGTCTGTGAGGAAAAGTTAGTGTTTAATACAGTCCTAGCTAATTAGAGACCAAGCAAACTATTTGTTTGTTGTTTTCAATACTTTCAGGACTTTGGGGATAGGATACAGACTTTTGTTTTGGCAGTGATAGCAGTTAACAATCAATCCAACAGAGAAGGTTGCTATTTGGGGAAATGCTAATCCCTTTTCTGACAGACTTCTAAAAGTGTTTAGAAAAGGACTGAGGTGATGCCTTTGCAAGTTCTTGTATATCCAGATAACATAAACCATGTATAAGAGTTGCTTTTTAAAGATTGAATCACATCCTTAAAAAATCTGACAGCCAAACATGCTTGTACATGTGTCCATAAACACACATGTGAGCTAAAGTTTATAGTTTAAATTGAGATATTATATACGAATAGATACAAAAACAGAGAGGAGAAACTTGTGGAAGGAGAACTTCAGGCATGGCTTATTTCAGCTACCTAAAACACTGGCATCTGATCCAAGCTAATTGCCTGGGCTGCCACTGCTGTCAATGAACAAAGAAGGGAGCCCAGGGATATGTCCCACAAAATGACTTCTGTAAGACAGACAGGGTAAAATGTCTGGTGACTAATATTGGTGACTAATTGACACCAGGCACCCAATTTTGGCCTAGGTCAGCCAGGGTGACTCCCACCCTCTTTGTTCACCTAATGCCACTGTTTATTATCTCAGTGCCATTGTCACGTTTTCTGAATGCATCAAATACTTACCAGTTTATTAAAGGTTGTATGGAAACTATTAACACCCTTTTATCTGGGTTTTACATACACAGCTCCTGGATCATTTTCCCTCCTGGATCATTCTCCTGTAGCCTGCCTGCCACCTTGTATCCAGTTTGTAACAACTGACCCCTGCTTTCCTACAAATCAAACCAAATAAAGATGGTTACTGTTTCATCTCTGTAAAGTCTATCTCTGTCAAATCAAAGTTTATCAGAAACAAAATTGCTGACAGTAAGAAACTGACAAATTGTCCTTCACTTGTGTCTGGAGAAAGCTGACAGGGATGGATTGTGCACTTTGCTTATTTATTTATTTTTGCTTGTTTTGCACATAGCTGTCTATTAAGCTAATCGGTATGATACTACAGGGACTGTAAATAATATAGATATAAAACGAAAGAATTTCAATAGCAAAGGCAATTTGATCAAATACGGAAAAAAAAAAAAAAAAAAAAAAAGAAAATTCCACAGAAATTGCAATTCAAAAAAAATTCCATCACTATTTTAGATTAATACATAGTAATTTCATATCTTCTGTAAATTCAGTGTGCTTCTAAGTCACTCAAAAAAAGTGAGCTTATGAAAATCCAAGCCAACCTCCTCTAAAATCCAGTTTTAGCAAATCTTTCGTTATTATATTTATTATTAAAGTTAACCTGATAGACAAAATTCTGAGTGACTTATATCAGGTTCTTATCCCCCCAAGCACTGCTAATCCCCTCAAATACTGCTAAATTATATGTCCTGCAAAAATCCCTTCTGCACCTCACCAGGGGTCATAATAGAGATTCAAAATTATGGGAAATTTACTTACAAAATTAATCCTAATCAGCAGTTTGAATTGACTTGTTAATTTAGGGGTTTATGTTAATTGAATAGCATATGAAGGTTGTCATGTTTTCATGCATTTTTTAAATAACCACTTAGCAGATAATGTTCCCTTCAAACTACCCATTTTAAACTACTTCTATTTAATCTTTCCAAAGGTAAATTTAGTTATACTAATTTTCACCTTGGAAAATGGCTGCCAAGATATATTAAAGTAGTAAGATAGAGAAATTATCAAAAAGACATGAAAGAGAACTCTGTAAAAAGGCTGAGTATTTCTGTACTGAAACTAAGATTTATTCTTTATATGAAAGTCAGTGAAGGCTTCGATGTTTTGCTTGCTTTAATTGCAAATATTCCCATATTTGTGGATTTTCATAGTACAAGTTACTTTTCATCTCACTCTGTTTGTATCTATTTAAGAATGAATTGTATTCACCTAGTACAGAAGAGAAGGACTACTTGTTGCCTTATCTTGTAACAGTTTTTTATGAAAGACAGTCAATAACAAACAAACAAAAAAATTATTATCAAATGTCAAGAGTGCAGTCTCAGAAAAAGAACAGGAAACAATTCTGATAATGTTAATGTTATCCACAATATATTTGCATGACAGAGGCTCTGAAACCTCTGTTTCACTTTATGCACCAAATGAGTAATCCCATTGAGTTCTAAGAAATTACTCCTGTGAATAAAATTAAACTTGTGCATAAATGTATATAGAGGTCAAGGCATTAATTTAATTTCTATTATGGAAGCTTTTAATTTTCTTAAATGTCTTCTGTGAACACACCTCAGCTTTTTTGCATCCATTGTCATGGTTCTGTACTAAGAGTGCCACAGGTTGTAGCTGAAGAATGGTGGAACTAAAACATTCTATTCTCATTTTTATTGTTGTTCCCTCCTTAGTTACCTTAGCAAAGTAATTTAACGTATTTTTGTCTGTAGAATAAAGATAACTACATCTTTTTAAACATTAAAATCAATAGTTGAAAAAGCTATGATTATTAAATGCAGTATCATAAATGCATTACGTGAGTAAAGAGCAAAATGGAAAAAAGAGGAGGTATTTTTAAATAAGCAGATATAATTTAAAAATATGGGGGAAAAAGTAAAATAACACAAGTTTATTTCATTCACAATGTCTTCCTCTGTATGATACAAATGCATGTATTTTTCTAAAAATTGATATGCTGTGTGTTTAAGGACAGTATTTTCCATTGAAAGGTCATTCAAGGATTAGAAGTGTCAGCCAAGGACATGTCAGAATGGAAGGAAAAAAGCTCAGGTTATGAGACTGTGGTAATAGAGTCTCATGAGTGGCAAGGAAAGATTGGATAGGGATTGATTATTCACTGTCTTTTCTAGCAAATGAAACAGCAAGAGTCAAAGCTGGAAGGAAGCATTCTGAAAGAAGAAGAAGTATTTTTCATGCAGCATGTAACTGATTTTTGAAACTCTTTGTCAAACAATATTGTAGATAATTAAAAATTTTCACAGACCTGGAAGAGACTGGAAAATAATTGGAGACTGGGAAATTATTAGGGGAAAATCTTGCCCTGTTCTTACCCCTCCTTCAGCATTTACTTAGAGTCACTTCTGAAGCAGAATGTTGGGCTGGATAAGTGTTTAACTTGGTCTAGCATGGCTGTTTTCATTTTCACTCCTTTTGGATGTTTTAATACTGCAAAAACGAAAAGTAGATTTGCAGAGGTGCAGAACATGGAATCAGTTCAAATTTGGAGTCAAACACTGAATATCAATGTCTGGAATGTCAGAACATCAGGATTTCAGTTTGAAAACGTTGGTTGAGTGGCTATAATTGCCTGAACTGAGTGCACACATCAAAAAAATTAAAGATATAGTCAAGCTTCAGATCAAGTTGATACCCAGAAGAAAATTCTCAAGGTCTTTTTTCTGAATCTGAATTCCATTGGACTTGTAAATGTCATAATGAAACGTGAACACCACATACACTTAATACTAGCTGCATTTTCTTCTGCATTTCTGCATTTTCCACAATGCTTTAAAGAATGAAGGAGTTATATCCTTTTCTAAAATTATCTAGTATCTAAAATTTGATTGAATATGGAAAGGGTTATCAGTAGATGCATATAGGCCAGAGTGACATACTTCATGATTTTGGAAAAAAAGAGATACTGGGAAAAAGTAAAAAATATACTATTTTGACCTAATCCCTTCCTTGGCTGCATGGTGGACACCCAGAGCAAACAGTTTCATTGAAAAAAAAAAAATAAATTCATAAGTGTATGTATATGTCACATAAACTTTTGGCATCATATTATAAAAAATATAAAAAGAGCTAGAGAAGACAAACCATCATGCACTAATAGCCAAGTGCATGAATATCAAATACTGTTTGTTGAAATGGATAGGACTTTTCAAGATGACTATCAGTAAGTTGTTCACAGTCCACAATTCTACAAGGACATACTGTGAATTTCAGTTACTTGGTGAAATCAGAGGAGAATTTATCATTCAAACTTTAAGAAATATAATTCAAACTTTTTTTGGATGTGTTTGAATATGTGTTTCAGGTCATTGTGGTAGTCTTCTGAAATACTCTTGGCATGGAATTTCAGAGAAATGGGTGAAATTTCTTAGCATTCTTAGAAAATACAAAGCCTGAGTGAGAAAGGTGTAACCTGGCAGTAATTCATCTCATATCAATGGCCTTGTAGCAGCGTATGTATGTATGTGAGAATAGAATTATGCTCCTGATATATGCTCAAACTGAGGAGGGAGAGGAGGAGAACCCATTTATATTACCAAAGGGCAGAATCCTCTGTGAAAATGTGCGGTATTACTGTAAAGAGCTGTGGGTGGCTGTTGTAATTTTAAGAGACACATTATGTTTATGCTATCCAAAGTATGAGAGAGTACAAGAAATCATAAAATAACAGAATGGTCAGGTTTGGAAGGGAACTTTAAGATCATCAAGATTCAACTCCCCTGCATGGGCACGGACACCTCCCACTAGACCAGCTAGCATAAAGAGAGTTCCCAGATTGTGTTCCACAAGATAAGGATATTAGCAGGGTGGGGTTTGTGCTATTTTATATGTTTGAAAGATTAAGAATGAAATGACAGAGATGCACTAGTTTGTATAGCTATCTACTATTGAACTGAAACCAGGCAACAGAGGAAATCAACCCCAAAACAGAATATAGCAGATACACTGAACGTATTGCATCTACCACAGAGAGACACAGGATTTTCTTTCATAAATTCTGGAAATGTTCCTAGTCTTCTCCTACCAATAGCACCTTCCTTCATCCCTTCCTCCCTGCCTCCCTTTACATGCACTTGGATCTGTTATTTCACTGTTGTTAGTCACTGAATCCTAGACCTTTTATTGAGTGATATAACTAAAAATTACTGGGGAATTTATTGGTATTGTGAAAACTTCTCCATGAACATTGCTGACTGTTATCATAATAAATCTAAGTAGTGTCACTGAAGTCAGCAGAACTATGCTGAATTAATCAGCATGGAATCTTGCCCTAAAGGTCATGAATGATAAAGTTTGTGTGTTTGCAACAGATCCTTCTGACTGGCCTAACTGCACATTTCATTTATGTTACAGAGTGTCTCCTTCACACCTTCTTTTTCTCACCTTCAAAATTTACTTGGTCTTGGTTCATCTGACATGACAGCTGGTAAAAATTCAGTATTAGATTCAACGTAAAATCATGAGTTTCCAGCATTTAGGTATAAGAATGATTATCTGATCTCCCATCAGACATTACAGTGGTACCTATACCAGAACTCAACTTTTTTACACTGGCAGCTGTGCCCCATGTATTGATTTAACTGCTTGCATGTTACACACATGAAATACATTTGATTTCCTAACATAGGTGTATCTAGGAGGAGAGCATAAGATGTTTGAATCTGCCTGCAAAATTTTTAGCTATTACAAGTTAATCTTTTAGCCACTCATGAACACATAGGTGCTTATCCTCACTGAAGCATTCATATATTTATAAGAATGCATATAGTACTTGAACATGAAGTATATTTACATGCAGGCAAGGAAAAGCATTAACTGAATGCTTACTTTCTGCATCAAGAAGAAATTGGGTTATGAATATATTTATCTCCTGAGAACATGAGAGTAGAGGCTATACAGTGATATCAAAAGTAGGCCACCCACACATGTATTTCACTCATCCATTTTAAAAGATATTTCGAATGCTATTCCTCATACAGTTTATTTTTGTTTATTAGTATTAGATTTTTGTCTCTGCTTTATTTTTTTATGCATCATATAAGACCTTTAAAAGTAAGTAGGTCATCATGCAAAAGGGAAGCCATCAAATTTAAATAAGTTGAAACACATAGTGCTTTATGTTCAAAAGGGACACGAGGTTGAAAAAAAAAAAAAAACAGGCATCTGTTTTCAGTAAAAAGTTTTCAGTAAACATGTGAGAGAAAGAGACTGGGAAATATTTCATGACAACACTACTAACATATGATATTCAAATATACTGACAAGAATCTGTTCTAATCTTATCTCTTTCTTTTATATGCCTCCACTGGCTGCTTCTCTCTTAGTATATTTAATACAATCCTTCCAGAGACCTGCCTAATCTTTATTCTTACGTATTTCTTGCACTCATTTTTCTCTCTCAGACATATATCTCCATTCCTCAGTACTTCTCATCTGGTTTGCTTCTCTTTCTACCATGTTACCAGCATACATACTATCAGAATATTTTCCATATTATAATTTTACACTCTATTAATTGGTCTTTGAATTCTATCTCCACACTATTGTTTCAGCTGTGTGGAAATACAGATGAGAAGTGAAGGATATTGTTTATTTAAACAGCAAATTCCTTAACTTTTGTGAAAACATCAACCAGTAAAGAACAGGGTTCCTTCCTTGACTATTTCTACATGATGGAGGTGTTTCTCACTCTCCTTCACCCCCCCACTACCCAGAAAACTGGTCCCATCAATGGGATATTATCGAATTTTGAACAGATTGCTAAAATGTAGACAGATGGAAGATGTCTTAAATGAGACATCTATATCTGGGCTGTTTAGTCTCCTGGTATGGCCAATAAATAGAAACAGGTGCTTCTTCAATATTTTTCATTTATTCTTGCTATATGTCTCTGAAGCAAGTTAGATGATTCACATGCTGGGAGTCGCCCTGTTCAGATGTAAATGTCTGAAGCTACGCAAGATGAACCTTATTTCTCCTGTGTCCTAAAAGGGGTAGTGGGCTGACAGAAGTAATTCTCAGACTCAGCAGTTTTTTTGGGTATCCCCTGCCCTAAGTCTGTTTCTGTCTCATGAATGGAAGTCTGATCTTAAATAAAATTTCCATATTTTGTCCTCTTAGCAGCATTGTTTCCCTTACCCTGTTGCTGTCTTTTTCTTCTCTACCTCTTAGCATCACATGTCAGGGTAGGGCATCACTGTAGTAGTAGAGGCACTCTTCTGGGCCTTCTTGCAGCCTGCTGTCTGTCCTAAGTGCTGGCTGAAGTGCTCTGGCTCCTTCTGCCCCCAAGGAACAGATTGATGCAGGCAGTGGAAGCATGCCAGCTTCATGCCTGGCAGAAACCCAGCAGGATGCTGAAGCTTAGATAGGATCTCAGTGTTACTGCAGTGATTGCAGCACTATTACTCCAGCAAGGAGATGTCATGTGGCTGAAAGCCACCAGCTGGTCCCTGTAATCATCTGGTGTCAGACACAGGCATGGCATGGCATAGGCAAGTCCAGCCAGTGCTCTGGGATCCTCCATGGCTGGATACAATTGTAAGTATGGATGAACGACAATCAATTGTTTGTTTGGGAAGAGTTGTAATGATTTAAGGTGGCATACCTCAAATTAGGAAAGAGTATAATAGCTCTTAAGAAACCTTCTGATGTCTACCCTCACAACTGTTGCTGTAGAATGACTTGCAGGACTCAGTGTCTTTTTCTCCTGCCAGAAAACCTTGATGGTATTCTGGGTTCACTCTCTTCTCTCTGATTATTCTTATTAATGCAGTGCTCTTCTGTCTTTCCTTTCCTGAGTTGCTGTTTTCCAACATGTCTTGACAAGTTTCTTTTTAAGCTATGAACCCTTTGGGGCCAGGGACATGTCTTGTTAAAATTTAAGAAATGCTGTAGAAGTGATTTTTACAATGCCAGAATAAAATTTTAAAATATTCATGAGATACAATAAAACTATGCACTCCCATACATGACCACAGGTGGAAATGTCCAGTTGAGAGCAGAACAAACTGATACTTGCAGAATAAGCTGCACTGGCTGCAAAAGTCTTGCCCATTAACTACACACTTTATAATCAATAATAATCTTAGCACCTTATACATAAGTGATATGAAGGAGAAAAGTCACTCTAAATTCATTTCCCAGTAGTTAAAAAGTTTTCATTAGTGATACATTAATGGATACTGATCTAAACAGTTTATTAACTCTTTATACCTTATGATTCTGAATTTGCACATCTTTTTCAATCTGATCATTATGCAAAACTTTTTAATAATTAGATTTAATAGAGTAACTGCCGTTAGGCATTTAGAAATAAGGACATAGGTGGTGTGTCTTGTGAGATGCTTTCATTAAATATGAGGTTGAACTTTTGTACTATAGTCCTATTACTTCTGTGGTTTTAACATAGAAGCCACTCTTCTTATGAAAAGATTTTAAAATCATCATGTAGATGTTTCTTCCTGTTATATTTTCAGACACAGGACGTTAATTAGAAAACATTAAAATTATACTTGGTGCAAAGCAAGGTGAATAGATTGAACTTTAGTATGTAAGAAACTTCAGCTTTTTTATATAGTCAAAATTAAAATAGTTTTAAATCTTATCTATGAATCACATGCATTTATTTACAATAAAATTGCTAACATGCCTATTAAGACATTTAATAAAGCAGATGAGGCATAAGGCATGTATTTTGTTGCTTTTAAAGAGTGTCATAGCATGCTTCAGTAAGCTTCAATTTTTCACAGAGTATTTGTTTTTTGCCAGACTACATTTTAATATACTTGCTTTGTCATAGTAAAGAAAAGAAGTTTTCTTATTTTTATTTTGACTTATTTTCTGGTAGGTCAAAAATGTTTGCTCAGTTGTTTTTTGTCCATCTGATTGTAAGTAGTAAGATAAGTGGTTGTTGGTAGTAAGGTAAACAAACAAAATCTGAGTCTGTAATAAGAAGGTGGCTGTGGAACACATTATTTCTATGTGGTTCCAGGCAAATCAGATGAAGCAATAAATAAAGAGCAGAAGGGATATGGTATTCCAGGAAACCATACTGGAATGGGAAAGGAAAGGGAGGAGTTAAATATTTCATTTAAGAAGGAGTGTTAGATTTATTTTTCTTTCCCCAAAAGCATTTTGTAGTTTAGAAAAGAACATTGCACATTCAACCAACATTGTACTTCACTGGTTGACTTGACAGTTCCTGTTTGACTCTGCCAAAGCCAGGGAAAAATGAATTGATGACAATTGGATTCAAGAAGTTCCTGTGCTGAAAGACATACAAGGAAAAATGGCACAGGTATCTTTAGTCAGAAATAAAAGCAAAGTTCTCTGGTATGTTTTCCAGTAACAGTTTAGAAAGTAACAATTAATATGATTTATTTTTTTTTAAATAATAGAGTGCCATTAAGAAATTACATGCAATTAAAGTACCTGGAAAGCACTAGATTAGCAGTCTCGGCAACTACTTAATACCCAGGTATTTCACTCTACCTTGATCACATAAAACAATGTTTGACTCCTTAAGTATTCCCTGAAACTACAGATGCACTTATTACATTGTTGCTCTTTTTAGCACTTGAAAATGCAGCACCAAATATACAAATGTAGGGCCTATTTACACCACAAAGACCATCTTGTGGAAAACCAGGCAATAGCAGCATAGTGGCCACTTTTTGCTAAAGACCTCTTTCTTTTCCCTTTTCACTTAAATCAACAGGACAACATCTATGTTCCTGTTTCAGACTTTTCCAGACCGAGTATTTCCATTGGTGATGTCTCTATAGCAGGAAGAAAAAAGATCAAAGACTTTTAGCATCCAGGTAAGATGATTCTAAGGAATGGGAATTGACAAGAATTGTTTGGACTCCAGAGTATCACTGGTAATTTCAACATCTGTTTTCACCAGGTCAGCAGGTAACTGAGATGGCTGTACAAATCCGAGATACACATGCAGAATGACCTTGGATCAGTATTGAAGTGAACTCCTGAGAGGCCCAGAATTGTTATGGGTGACGAGCTAAAGGACACACTGTGACACATGAACTAGGAATGCAGGAAAAGAACTTTAAGCAGAGAGGAATGTCTTTTTGTCTGTCTTTCCTTAAACAAAGCATACTGCCCTGTGCATTTTTCTCTATGACTAGTCATGTAAAAACTTTAGCAGACAGGTCTTGTCTTGATTTACACCATTATCTGGAGGAGGAGATTGGGTTATAACATTCTTTGCTTGAATCTCCCTGAACTTCAGGCTACACACTATTGCTACAAATTAATTAAAGGGACTACTAGAAACCTGTCCCTTGATAATGATGGCTTTCTTCCAAAATCTTCCCAGCTGCCTCATCAGTCGGTGCTTACTTCAGAGCTGAAACTGAGTGAGTCAATAGAGTCCTATGCATGATGCCTTGAGCAGCTGTTGTGAAGAACCACATGGCCCTCGGTGTCAACTGCTGGGTCCAAGTAGCTCTGTATCTGCTGGGTCAGGCATATTCTTAGGCCATGAACTCCATGAGTAAAAACAGCGTATTTTGTCATTTATTATTTTACACTGAATTTGAAATATATTAAGTCCAAAGTACTATCTCCTCAGTAGCTCCATGAAGGAATGTCTTGATTCCAATCTTTTTCTTCCTCCATATCTAGAAACACATCCGTGCACATGCTGTGTACACACAACCCCAAACAGGACTTACTTTCTCATCCTTCTTTCCTCTGCAGGATCTGTGCTGTGTATCTGGGCATTTGTAGATTGAGCAGCTTCACAGTCTTGGATCAGAGGAGCTAATAAAGGGAAGCACAAGACATATTGGTGTCTCCTAGACATGAACAACTGTACAGTGAAGGCTGAGTCTTTTTTCAAGAGTCAGGCAAGATAAATATGCAGTCCCTAGATATGACCATATCTTCAGTTTCAGACATCACCAGCAACACATCTTTTGAAAGTAGAAAGGGTCAGGCAAAAATCATGAGCTAAGATTTTTTCCTCTGCTTCAAAATTGCTTCAAAGATGCTGGTACAGAGTTAAATAGGGCTTTCTATGAAGTGATACAGGGTAAGTCAGATAAATCCCAGAACTGATTTTCACAAGCATGCTGTCGCAACTTGTAGTAGGAAGCATGATATATGAAGACTCCTTGTTGGTATGCTCTGTGAAAGTGCCTAGGATTATGCTGGTCTAAGAATAAAGGCACTGAAGAGAATGACCACATCTTATGTGACTGATTTTTGGAAGTGCCTTAAATGCATGCTATAGACATAGTAACAGACAACCTGAGTGATGTACTGTTCTGTATAAAAAACTCTAAACAGAGTTTATACAAGGATTTGAATAATATACAATGGGAGGTTGCCCAATGTATGCATACTTTCCCTGAGAAAACAGTTATTCAGCTTGAATAAAGAGCTTTCTCTTTATTTTTTTCAGTATTTGCCATGTTTACTGCTGCCAACAAAAGTGTCACTTTGTGCTCTGCTCTATTTCTGTGTTATGACCATCTCTTTCATAGGAAAGAGGGAAGTAATTCTTTACACTGACTTAATGAGTAAGGGAACCTACAGACACTTCAATTCCCATTCCTTAACATGGAATTTGGAAGTCTGATCTAGGATGGTTTTCCTTACAGTCAGGTTATTGAGAACAGTTATGTGCCTTAGAAAGTCAGCTTGCCTAGTGAGGGGCAACCTAAAGCCCCACATGACTGGGCATATTCCCGCAAAGGATCTGTTGGAAGCCTCCCAAAAATCTATTTCCAGCTGCCATTTCCTGATGCTCAGAACATAGAGTTCAGAATCCTCTCATGGGAACTTTCTTTCAAGGAAACAGGCCGGCCATATTTGTCAACAGCAGTAATGGCAAGAACAGTGTCACCACAGTTTTTGTCACTTTCCACTCACTAGAACCAAAGACAAACATAAGGGAATAGACAGTCACCTGGATTCTAGTCCTAGTTCAGGAAAAAAATTATGTATTTAATGCTGGTAGGTATTGTGGACTGGGCTCCCTTGAATGAGGCCCAAGAGAAATAAAAAATTGGAGGATACCCTTGTTAACCTCACCAAATGCTGCTATGATTTTTGATGGTTTATCAAGTTGCAAGAAGAAAAAATTTCATGCTTCACACTCTCAAAAAAGGAATTTGAGCTCAAGTCTTCCATTAAGATCTATTTTAACATTTTGTATTGGTACATTGAAAGAGCCTTCAAAGAGAAATCACAGTTGAACTTACTAGGGAAAAGTGTTTTGTGCATTTTAAACATTTAACTCTCATTAACAGATGGGTTTATCAGCCCTTCATTTTCACTAATGCAAAGAAAAACTCAACAAAAAGACACCATCTTTTAACACTGCCCTCTATGATTAGTGATCTCAACATCACACACAGTACATAAAAATCAGTCTTCTCCAGATTACATAAACAAAGGATATTAAAGACGGTTTCAACATTAAATCAATTTTTTTTTAGTAGAGCAAGCCAAAACAATAGAGTTTTTGTATTTATCACAGTTCAATTTGATTAATGACTAAGCAATATTCTAGAATCAATTAATAACATCGGGAATGAAAGGGCATTTTTAAAATGTTTGTCCTCTTCCCAGATAAAGCGGATTTCAGTACATTTAGATAATTACCATGAAAACAGTGGCTTTGGTTTTATTTGGATCTTTTCATAAATATTTTCCAATTAATTTGGTAAAGCTTATGATATAGCCCACATAATGGAACTGCAAGGAGTTTTTCCTAGCTTTACAGTCATACAACAGTACAACTCGTTACTCTCACCACCAGAATATGCACAACAATGAATGAGTTATAAGTTTGTTTTCAGATATCAACCATTAAATATGCAGGATACAAAGTACTGGAAATACAGATTTCTTAGACTGAAAGATGAGAAAAAAATGTTCTGATCCCATAAACAAGAGCCAAAGAATGCAAAGTCATCTACAAATGTACTGGTAATACAAACACTTCTGAGTACTCAGAACTGCAACTCAGAAGCACAAATTCAGGAAAGACACCATATCTAGTCAAAATAGATTATTTATGTGAAACTACAACTTAAAAGCAAAATAAGTGAAATAGAAGGCTTTGCATTAGAAGAAGGCTTTGTTATTGTCACAATGGAAGTGTGATAGCATCAGAAATTTACTGGATAAATACTTTATGAACTATATAAAAAAAAATTAATGACTAAAAAAATAAAACCCTAAAACAGGTTTGCTGTAAACTATCTCAGAATAATAGGATAATCAAATCCTGCAAGGAATGCTGTTCTGTATATAAAGGATGCAATAAATTCCAGTGTGAAAAACCCCTCTGAAGTGCAGACCCTATCTGAGAATGGAAACCCAGGACACAGGAAACCATGTGCCAAAGAATACAGGTCACAACTAGGATATTAAGTGTTGAGCTCTAAAATGGAAAAAATAAAACAAAACCAAGAAACAGGATAGTCATAGAGCTTAGACAATGCAATTAGAAACAAATCAAATCTGCAAATGGCAAGGTTTAAAGATACAATTTCCCAAAACAACAAGTTACTTCTTGAAATTGCACATAATTGAGAGAAGTCTATTCTGAGACATGACTGTCACCTTGAAAGTCATAATAGCCTTAAATCAACCAGCTCTACCTGATAAGCTACAGACCCATATCCAAGCAGTTGACACACCTTTGTACTTCAATCACAAGTAGAAAAAATTCAAGTATTAAGAATATCCAGAATAATATGTAAAGTGGTCTGAAAATAATGAGGTTAAATGAATCTAGCAATAAGTAAGATATAAAAATGTCATGACACTAACCTTTGCATAGAGGTATTCAATAAAATGGATGTTAGCTAAAAAAAAAAAAACAAACAAAAAACCCACCAGAAAACACTGGAATAAAAGTTACAGGCAATGGGGTCATTGGTGCTGCTCCCAAAACCAAGAATATTTCCACTGATAAATGCACACACATATAGGAGGAAATAAACAAGGAAGGAAGGAAGGTAAGCTGGAAACCAGTGGAGTGAAATGAAAGGATTTGAGACGCTACTTAAGCTAAGCAGGGAACTGCCAGAATCTGCAAAGCCAGTGTTCATGAAATGAGGAAAACAATCACAAGTTGTAATACAAAAGAGGAAAAAAGGAAAACTGGATAGCAACAGTAACTGCTGAAGAGCAAACAGTTCAAAATATAAAACCAAATTAAAAGAAACTCCTGAAATATATCAAAAGCAAGAAGCTTGTAGAGTCACTATGTCTGCTGGGAACTTCAGAGACTAAAGACAGCAATTAAAGAAGAGAAAGACGTTGTTAGGAAGATTTATTTGCATCAGTCTTCACAATAGAGGATGATAGGGAGATATCTACTCTTGGGTAATAAAAATGAGGTACTATCAGATGAAGAGGTGCTGGAACAAATTAATCATTTCTAAAGCAGGAAACCACCAGGACTGAAAATCCTGAACAAGAGTAGTTGAGCTATGAAATCTCTAATTGAAAAGCAACTCTGGTGCTGGAAGGTTAGCAACTTTTTCACGTTTATCATAAAAAGGCTTTAGGATGATTCAGGGGACCAAAGCTTCAGAAATATCGCATCCGCACCTGGCAAATGAAAAAAAATTAAAATAAAACACACATTTGGATAGACTATGAGATGATAGATCTGAGCAAAGGAAGATCGTGTCTCACTCATCTGTGAGGAAGTTTAACACATCAGTAAAATACTGTAGTGGTCAAAGGAGAACCAATTCATAGAATTTTGTTAAAATCCCTAAAGGCCTTGACAAAGTTTCTCACAGGAGATTGATAAGAAGAGACAGAGAGCTAACTGAAGACCTCGGTTTAACGTAGCAGGTATCAGAAGAAAGAAGATAGGTGAATCAAGAAAAGGACTGAGATGATACAGAAAACCAAATCTGTATTAACGAGTACTACATCCTGATCTGAACTGCTGCATGCAATACTTTGTTTCTACATCTCAGAAACTGGGGGGTGTTTAAGTGAAAAGTGTCATACAAGTTCATTAAAAAGCATGGGTTTGCAGCAATAGATGGAAATTACAGGAATTATCTTAAAAAGGAAATTAAAGAGGCATGATAACAATGTTAAATAATTGCTAGAAGCCAGAATCTCATTTCTCCCTGCTTTAACACGAGAATATGGTGAAGGACAATTCAATCCAAACGCAAGTTTAACAGACATGATACACATCACTTTTCACATAATACGGACTTATGCCATGGGACTCTTTAATTGATAATGCTGAACTAGAAACTGATATAAAGTTGAAATTAAGTAGATGCTTCTGTGGATAACAAAAACGTGTGGAGTTAAGCTAGCTGAATGAGTACTGCAGGGAACTGAAACTTGGAGACTTAAATAGATCTCCCAGTACTGGGGAGTAGGTCAGACTCTATGAAACCAAACTGTCAAGAATATTCTATTCTGGGTTTTCTGCACTTAGTGTCCAGGAACCACTGTCTGAGGTAAGATGCTGCATAGGCCTCAGCTGTGCTTCAGGCCCCTTTTGCCCATGGTGCTAATGTCACCTATTGCAGGAAATTCACTGTTGCAATACCTATGATTGCATAACAACAAATTATTCAAAGCAAATATCAGGATTTAAAAGTTATTGTAAAAATCTTCACTGAGGAAGCCATATGAAGAATGAAAAAAACCAAACAAGCAGGCAAATCACTGAACTTTTCAACTTGAAAACTGTCAGGCAAACAAAAGATTGCTTGAAACATGGAAGTAGGTATTGTTTTCTCATGAAAAATCAGCTTCTCAAAGAAAGCTAATGCTTTCCCTGAAATTTTAAATTTTTTAGATAGAACTCTGTAATCACCCCAACCCCATAGTAATGCTATATATTCTTGAGCACCATCTACTGGTGCTGCATTATTAACTATTTATGAAAACAAATTCTCTAATGAATTCAAATATAATCTTTCAAAAGATACTTCAAATTGAGAAGACATAATATAACCTAATATTTAATAAATGTTTATCTTCTCTTGATGAAAGAGAAAACTAAAGGTGAAATTCACTTAGAATCTGAATTCAGAGAAATGCAACTTTTTTAATGTTTTGTAACCAATTTGTGATAAAAAAGCCCACATACAAGTCTATGAAACTCTTTTCAATTTACTCTCATGTTCTACGTGTTAGAGGAGTAAAGGTTTTTCTTCTTTACATATTATGTATTTATTTAATTTTATAATAACTTTAATATGGCCATCATCCACTTTATTTCACTTCAGACTAAATTAAATAACATTTATCTTGAGATGGTCACATTAGCTTTGTATTTAAAATATTCCCTGACAAGGAAAAACTGTTCTTATAGAAAATTGATGTTACTGTCTTGGGTTAGTGCAGTGGTGCTTGGGAAGTGAGGCTGCCTTCTTCTGTGAGAAGCTGCTGGGAGCTCCCCTGGTTCCAAGACCAAGCAGATATGGGAAGCTGGATGTACCTCTGCCAGTAAAATATTCAAGAAAGATGAACTGCAAAAAACATGAGACCTGAGACATAAAGAGCAGCAGAAACACCATGTGGGGAACTGACCCTAATGCCCCCCTGCCCCTCCCCTGTGCCCTGAGGGGGAAGCAGCAGTGAAGGAATCCGGGCCCGGGTAGGAAGGAGGCAGATGGAGATACTGAGATCTGGCCATATTTTCTCTTTCTCCTTGTGGATTAGATTATCTGTGGTTGGTTGGTTGGTTGTTTTTTTCCCCAGGTTGAACATGTCTTGTTTTTGCCTGCTACTATAATTGGGGAAAGAAAGGCTCTCTGTCTTTGTCTTGATTAATGAGCCTTTGGGTGGATTTTCTCCTCCCCATTCCACAGTGGGGGTGAGCAAGCAGAGGCCTGGTTGATACTGGATGGATCTAAACTGTGACACTTTTTGGCAAGTGTCACCCTGTGTCACTGAAGACATTAAGACCACAGAACATCTGGGGGAGATTTCTGAAGAAGATGAAAGACCAAGTCTTTTCCAAAAAGATCAGGAAAGAGTCCTCTACAAAACGTTGAGAACCAAGTCCTTCAAAGGTAGCTCACTCTTCCCTCATCACAAGAAGAGGAATCAGGGCCAGATAGAAGTACTCAATCCTTTTATCTGAAGGACTCGCAAAACCTACAAAAGGACTTTGGCTGGCATGAAGTTAATAGGCTTATTACCTGGTTGCTTTGGTGCTGGGATGGTGGGGCTGATGCAATCTACCTAAATAATAGAAAAAACAGACAACTGGGGACCTTGGCCAGAGATGGAGGCATAGAAAAAAACGTAGGGAAAAAAAAATAAACAGTCAGCCCCTGGAGACAGCTCACAGCAGCTGTGAAGGGCAGATGCTTCTTTAGGGATGACATTGAGTACCATCCAAGCAAATGGAACAGTACACAAAAAGGTATTAAATCCCTTCGAGAACAGGCTGTAAAACAGGTGATTTATGGTGACTGGCAAATTTTGATACTGATGAGATGCCCCCAACCTGTATTAAAGAAATTTATGCATAATGCACCATCAACTTACTCCCACATGCTTTCCACCAGGGTCTGGTGAGACCCTGATGGCGATATAGCAGTAATTAATGAAGTGGCTAGCAAGGTACACCAATATGAGGATAGTCTGTCCCTTCATTCTCCCACTGCTGCAGCCATGGAGAAAGCGACTGAATAGATAGTGGGTATATTAGACAAGATAAAAGAGAAATCAAATTCTGTTCTGGCCTTGACTCACGTCTCCACTTCCAGGTAAATCATCCTCCTATGAAACCAGTCCAAGCAAAATGGGAGATGTGGCAAGGTGACATGTGGCACTACCTATGCAGTCACAGAGAGGATATGAGAAGGTGGCATGGACAACCTACTGCTGTCCTGAGGCCTCCAGTATGAGCTACAAGGTGGAACTCCCCCCAAACCAAAAGACTTTCCCTGGAAGATGGCTGCACTATTCTCTAGAAAAAGGAGTTTACAGTCCCAGTACAAACCCATTCATTAATGCAACTACAAATTACATAACTGCACCTGTTGACAGTGGACGATACCAGAAAGATTAGAGGTGCCCTGCCTCCAGTCGGATGGAGGAAAGGGATAACAGTTTATCGGACAGTGTGGGTTCAATGGCCTGGCACATCAGAACCCCCAAATTATCAAGCCCTGGTAAATACTGGTGCCCAGTACATCCTGATTCCATTAAGTCATATAGGGAAAGAATCCATCAGAATCTGTGGAATTACAGGAGGCTCTAAACCTATCAGTAATAGAAACCGAGGTGAGCTTGACTGGGCACAACTGGGAAAAACATGCTGTTGTGACCATCCCAGATGCTCCATGCATCCTCAGTATAGATTTCCGTTGGAAGCATACTTTAAGGATCCCAAAGGGCACATATGGGCCTTTGGTATAGCAGCTGTGGAAACTGACAGTATTAAACATCTGTCTAGCTTGCCTGGACTCCCTGATGAAGGTAGAGGAACAAAAGGTGCCAATAGCATCATATTGCTGGAAATACTGAACCAACAGAGAATCCTTGCTTCTCATACAGCAACTGTTATGCCAATTAGAGATCCAAAGAGTCATAAGCAAGACTCACATGCCTTTCAACAGTTCAATACAGCCAGTGAAGAAGTCTGATGGGGAATGGAGATGATCCATTCTATTACAGCTTGAATGAAGTAACATCACCACTGAGTGCTGCTGTGCCTGGCATGCTGGAACTCCAGTATGAGCTGGAGTTCAAGGCAGCAAAATTGTCTGCTGCAATTGATACTGCTAATGCATTTCTCTCCATTCCCTTAGCAGAAGAGTGCAGACCAAAATTTGCTTGCATATGGAGGAGAATCCAGCATACCTGGAATCAACTGCCCCAGGGGTGGAAGCACAGCCCAACCATCTGCCATGGACAGATCCAAACTCCAGGATATCTTCAGAACATTGATGATATCCTGATATCAGTCAGAGCAGATGAAGTATTTGAAACAGGGAAAAAGATACTTGACCTTCTGGTGGAAGCTGGGTTTGCCATGAAGAGAACTAAGATTAAGAGACCTGTCCAAGACATACAGCTCCTGGAATTTAAATGTCAAGATGGGCAATGCCACATTCTCATGGATGTGGTGAATAAGGTAGCAGCCATGTCTCCACCTACCAGTAAGAGATACAGATCATCATGGGTGTTGTAGGTCTTTGGAGGATACATGTTCCACTGTCCAGTGACATTCCGAAGCCTCTCTATAAAGTAACTTGGAAAAGCAACAGTTTTGTATGGGGTCCTGAGCAAGTACAGGCATTTGAACAGACAAAACAAGAAACTGTACATGCCATGGTCTTGGGACCTGTCCAAACAGGACCAGACATAGAGAATATGCTCTGCACTGCAGCAGGGGAAGACCTGCCTCTGGCAGAAAACAGCAACAGAGACTCAAGGGTGCTCCCTTAGGACTCTATAGTCAGGGTTATAGATGATCAGAAGCCAATTACACTTCCACAGAAAAGGAGATATTGGCTGCCTATGAAGGAATTTGAGCTGCTTAGAAGTCGCTGGCACTGAGGCACAGCTCCTCCTGATACCACAACTACCAGTCCTGACCCAAATGTACAAGGGAAAGGTACCATTGACCCATCACATCACTGATGCTACCTGGAGTAAGTGGATTGCCCTAATAACACAAAGCATGAATAGGGAGCCTCAATTGCTCAGGCATTGTTGGAGTAATCACAAACTGGCAGAGGGCACAGCGTTTGGGATGCTACCAGAAGAGGCAGTGACTCATGCTGAGGAATCCCCTGCTATTTAAAGACCTCTCAGATCAGGACAAAAACTATGCTCTTTTCACCAATGGATCCTATTATCTTGTAGGGAACCAGTGAAGATGGAAAGCTGCAGTATGAAGCCCTACTCAACAGGCTGCAGAAGCAAAGGAGGGAAAATGTGAAATGAGCCAATTTGCAGAGGTCAAAGTCATCCAATCTGCCCTAGCAATCGCTGAGTGAGAGAAATGGCCAATACTTTACCCTGTACACCAATTCCTGGAGGGTTGCTAGTGCTTCATGAGTGTGGCTGAAAAGGTGGAAACAGGATAACTGGCAGCAGAAGAGGAAAGCAGTTTGAGAAGCTGACCTGTGGCAGGTTATTGCTGCCCAACAAAATTAGCAGTGAAGGTAAGACATAGAATCATAGAATCAGCCAGTTTGGAAAGGACCTCTGAGATCATCAAGTCCAACCCTTGATAATCTATGTGGTTACCTAACCATAGCACTGAGTGCCACATCCAGCCTCCTCTTAAAAACCTCCAGGGATGGAGAATCCACCACCTCCCTGGGCAGCCCATTCCAATGCCTGATCACCCTCTCTGTAAAGCCTAATATCTAACATAAACTTCCCCTGACAGAGCTTAAGACTATCTGATAGTTGTCAGGAAGAAGAGACCAACCCCCTCCTGGCTCCAGCCTCCTTTCAGGGAGCTGTAGAGAGCGATGAGGTCTCCCCTGAGCCTCCTCTTCTCCAGGCTGAACACCCCCAGCTCCCTCAGCCTCTCCTCACAGGACTTGTGCTCGAGTCCCTTCACCAGCCTGGTTGCCCTCCTTTGGACCTGCTCCAGGACCTCAATCTCCTTCCTGAACTGAGGGGCCCAGAACTGGACACAGTACTCAAGGTGTGGCCTCACCAGCGCTGAGTACAGGGGCAGAATCACTTCCCTGGACCTGCTGGCCATGTAGACGCCCACATGCCTAAAAACAGGGCTACCACTGTGCATAGAAACAGCCATCAGGAGGACCACACTGCTAAGGTGTTCTGAATAGGTTTAGATTTAGGGAACACAAAGGTAAATTATTCTTAACTCAGCAGGCCCATGATGCTTCTGGTCATCAAGAAAGAGATGGAATATACAGATGGGCCAGAGACCAAAAGGTGAATTTTACAATGGATGTTATCCACAAGTGTAATACTTGTCTTGCTATAAAGCAGTCAAGATTATTAAAATCTTTGTGGTATAAGGGACACTGGCTTAAATATAAATATGGAGAGGCATGGCAGATGGATTATATCACTTCCCTTCAAATTCACCAGGCTAAGCATTATGTGCTTATGATGGTAGAAGAACCAGACGGCTGGAAACCAGTGCCTCATGACACTGCCCATAATACCATTCTGGGACTTGAAAGGCAAATTTTGTGGTGGCATGGAACACCAGAGAGAATCGAGTCAGACGATAGGACTCATTTCAAAAATAACCTAATATCTAATTAGGCCAAAGTGCATGGTATAGTGTGGATCTATCATATTCCTTATTGTGCACCAGCCTCCAGAAAGACTGAATGTCATAATGCCTTGCTAAAACCCACCCTGAAAGCAACAGGTAGTGGAACTTTCAAAAACTGGGACAAACATTTAGCACAAGCTACCTGGCTAGTTAATACCAGGGGATCAATCAATCAAGCCCACCCTGCCCACTCAGAAATCCTACATATATGAGAAGGGGATAAGGTCCCTGGTGTATACAAAAGGAACTTACTGGGAAAAGCTGTGTGGATTTCTTCACCCCTGGGCAAAGGCAAACCTATCTGTGGGGTTGTTTCTGCACCAGGAAACACCTGGTGGGAAATGCAGGTGAATGGTGAAGCCTAGTGCATACCACAAGGTAATTTAACTCTGGCTGAGAAAACTTAAGAGTCCATACAGTTAAGGAAGCACACAGTAAGGAATAAAGGGGGGATTGTCCTAGTTTGAGGACCAGGATAGAAAAGAAAATCCTCTGCTTCCACAAAGTATGCAGTTAAGTTTCCAGCATTTGGGGAAATTGCAAGGATCAGCACCCCTGGGGTGCAAGGGATGAGCCTTGCCATGGGAAGGCTCATCATGGTGCCCGATCATGGTGTCTCCCCTGCCCAGGCAAATATATAAAAATATGTAAATATGGAGCTTACCCTCTTTGGTTGGCAATAACTTCCCAGCCAGTAAAGTCCCTCATTGGACTGGGCAGCAGATGGGGCACTCAAGCCCAGGGTCTCAGTTCACAAGAGTCTTATAGCAAGCAAGATGGTCCTTCTTGGGAAGGCAGAAGGTAACCTGTCTTGGGGAATAACACTCTTCTCCATTGAGAAAACCAAGAGCAGCAGACAGGCCTCAACCCACCCAACAAACCAACCAAATAAACCATCAGAGAGCTCTCTTGGGAGCCATTTTATACTGAGCACCATGGGACAAAGTACTGTGATTGGTCCATTTGGGTCACCCGACCCCCTCCTCTCCTCCCCATGGACCCAGCTGCTCCCCATTATAACTGCCAGGTCAACAGCATGGGAGTTGCTGGTGGTATTCCAGGCAGCCTTCTGTCCTGGTCCTCCCAAACCAGCAGAGTTATACAGCTGAACCTCTAATCCAGACTAGGAAATGTGTGCTCCAAAGGGTATTTTGAGGGGCCTTGAGTATTTGAGTGGGGCAACATATGTGGGAAACAGATGAGTGCCACTTCTACATAAACTAAGTGGCTCGGTAAAGACAGCATTTGATCCTTATTTATAATGTGGCTCTATAATCAGGGCTGATTAGGTTTGTTCATAATAAGGGGACATATCTAAGTGCCCTTAGATCTATAGTGAAGTAAACTTAATGATAATAATAAGCCATAAAGTGTGAAAATCTTTGGTGAAAAGCTTGCTTTTTGGTTTTTTGTTGTTTTTTTTTTTTTTGTTTTTTGTTTTTAATTCATGCCTTCAGCATTGGAGATTATCTTTTATTTGCTCAAAGGAGAGACACTGCAGTCTGCAACAGTCTATCTCCCCAAGGGTGGCAAGTCACTGAGTGAGAGAACAGTCCATCCTCCAAAGCCACATGCTTTGAACTGTGGCATCTCTCTTAAAATTTGCACCAAAAATGTCAGCAAGTTTTGATTTCAATTGTGTTGAATTTTGTGCTGGACTGAAACAATCTAGCTGCTGTGATCAAGATACCAAAGATCTCAAAGTGCTACTGTAGATTGGAAGAAAAACAAAATAAAAAAGCAACTAAACAAATCCTTTCATTTATTCCATCCAACATATTAAGTAAGCCTCATTTTTCTCACTAAAACGGAAATCAATTAAAATACTACTCTCCTCCTTTTTTCCTGGTTCAGATCAAGCCCAACCTTACTGAAACAATTGCATCAAGTCTAGAAAGCAGCACTATAAATTTAGCATTGACTATGTTGTGCCTATCCCTACCACACTACTACTTACTGACATAACACTTCCTTCAGTGCCTTGATATTTTCTTTATAATACAGATGGCACCACGTGTGCCATGCAGTTCTGACAGCCCTCCCATGAAACACTGTGGGACTGTATTAATATCTTATTCCTAGGTTTTAACAGAGATGGATCTAGTCAATACTTCTGAATTATGTGTATAGGTTCACTTTCCATCTTCAGATTGTAGTTTAATAGTAAATGTTAAACAAATAAATTGTGATGCTTCTATTTATTTATATATTGTAGACTTCAAGATATTCTTGCTCCCACTTCTAGACTATCAAATTCCAGGTTTTTGTTACCTCAAATGCAACTGCATGACACCTGGCAAACAAATAGTTTCTGAAGTTGGCCTCAGCTTGAGTGAAAAAGCACCTATAAATCGACAATGGATATCTGTGTACTTATAAATGATACAACTTATTTTAGAATTAGTTCCAATACTTAAAACTATCTTGTTGAAGTCTCATTGAAACAAATCTTGAGAAGAAACCTGCAGAGTGCTCTGTGCTGCCATCCCATCCTTCTGTTCTTCTGCTCCCACAGTTAACCTGTGTGACTTGTGCAACCTCCATCCTTTCCTTCAGTTTGTAGACAAGATATCAAGGAGTCTTCCCTCACAAATTCCTCTCCAGCACTGCCATGTCTTAATTGCTAAAGACAATGGCTTCCCATACATTTACACTTGAAATTAAAGGAGCTTCAACTTACCAGCGTCATAGGAATCAGATGAAAGAGGTAATTCAGGATGTGTTGGGTTTTTTTCCTGATGATTACCCTTATATTCTTTATGCAATATAAAGTGGGTATAAAGGTATTTAAATGCTGCCTTGTATCTAGACTTTTGATTTGTTTCGCTCATATCAACTGTCAATGAACCAAACTTCTCTTGAAGCAACATGATGATCACCCACAGATAATATAGCATCATAGAATCATAGAATTGGCTGGGTTGGAAGGGACCTCAGAGATCATCAAGTCCAACCCTTGATCCACTACCACTGTGGTTACCAGACCATGGCACTAAGTGCCACATCCAGTCTCTTTTTAAATATCTCCAGGGACAGAGAATCCACTACTTCCCTGGGCAGCCCGTTCCAATCCCTCATCACCTTCTCCATAAAGAAATTCTTTCTAATATCCAACCTAAACCTCCCCTGGCACAACTTAAGTCCATGCCCTCTTGTCTTGTTGAAAGTTGCCTGGGAAAAGAGACCAACTTCCCCCTGGCTCCAGCCTCCTTTCAGGGAGTTGTAGAGAGCGATGAGGTCTCTCCTGAGCCTCCTCTTCTCCAGGCTGAACACCCCCAGCTCCCTCAGCCTCTCCTCACAGGACTTGTGCTGGATCCCTTCACCAGCCTGGTTGCCCTCCTTTGGACCTGCTCCAGGACCTCAGTCTCCTTCCTGAACTGAGGGGCCCAGAACTGGACACAGGACTCGAGGTGTGGCCTCACCAGGGCTGAGTACAGGGGCAATGGGATGTAAGACAATGTAAGAGGATGTAAGAGAATATGATTATCTGTGAGCCAGTGACAGTTCAGTTTTCATTGCATTGTATTTGCTGGGCATGCACATCTCTCACATTTTCCTTGGTTTGGTTAGATATGTTTTGTTTTATTTTGACAATGGGGCATAAAGTATTTATGTTTGTAAAAGCTAGCAGGGATGTGTTTCATAGCTTGTACCTATGGAAAATGCAGTAAAAAGCTATAGCCCTACTTCCATTTACTTTGGTCAGAAACGGTTTGTGACCGGTAATACCTCTGATCAGAATTTGTGCAGCGTGTAATTGTAATCATAAAAGCTCTGTATTACAGAATTCAAACCTTTCCGGAGCCAGAGCTGGGGTTCAGGAAAGAAAACTGTTCGCTTTAAGGACTGATTGGTTTGCAATCTGACCAGAAGTTCAAACTTTCGTTTCATCAGGTTGGGTGGGAGGGGGCGTTCAAAACCAGTCAGTCATCTTTCACGTGAACTTTGAAAGTGCAGAGGGGCTGTCACAGGGAGCCGGACCACACAGCCTTGGCAATGCTTTGTTCTCCTGGCTGAATGGCAGTGGTGGGAGCGTAGAGCAGCCAGGCTGCAAGCTGGTGACTGACAGCAATATTTATTAAAATGTCATCTCCTAATTTTCACGCCGGATATCTTCTGTCGCGTAGCCTGCCTCGATCTCTCATGCCAGCAGGAAAGGCCAGAAGACAACCTCACCCGCCCTGGGGAGCAGAAAAGATACAGCTGGGGGGGGAGGGAGAAAATGCATATCCAACCCTACCAAGCAGTACCAAGGAAAAAAATAAAAAAATTAAATCAAAAGCAAATCAAACACACATCAAAACCAAAACAAACAAACAAACCAAACCAAAACAAACAAAAAAACCCAAATCAAAATCACAGAAATCCAAACCAAAATAATCAAATCACAAAAAAAAAAACAAAAAACAAAACCAAAAAAACAACCCAACCAAACAACAAGCAGCCCACCCCCAACACACACAAAAAAAGGGGGTGGGGGTGGCCTGCCTTCCTTGTGGCAGGGCTCCTTCCGCGGAACTCCGCGTCTTTCGGGCCCCACCCGCCGCTCCTGTCGCCTATCCAGCCTCTGTCACCTGCCCAGCCTCTGTCACCTGCCAAACTCCGAGAGCCGAGAGCGGGAACCCCCGAGCGGGGGCAGCGCCTCTGCTCCCCGGGACCCCCCTGCCCCTGACTTCTCCCCATTCCTGGCCGCGTTGGGCCCAGCGGCACTTGCCGTGCAGAGGCTCTGGCCGGCGGCAGCCGGGGCAAGGAGCGCAGCCGGGATCAGGGCACAGCCTTATCTCCGGCAGGGAACAAACGCGGCGTTAATTGCAGGCTCGCTGAGAAAATTGCTATTGTTCCCAGTCAAAGGCAGGCGGCAGTTTGAAAGGGTTTATCCTCGGAGCCCTGGATCAGTTAATCTGCATGGCGGTGCCGAACTGACAGCTCTTGCGGATGCGACGGGGGTGGGGGCGCGGGGGGGGGGGGGGGGGGGGGGGGGGAGGTTATGCTTTAGAAAAAAGAACAAGAGGAAGGAGATCAAGTGCGGGCTCCCCACCCCCCTCTCCCTTCTCTCCGCCACCCCCCTTTCCCTCGCTCCCCGCCTGCGAGTTTCTCCTACGCCGGGGCGCAGCCAGCCCCCGCGCTGGGAGCCGAGGCCACAAACATCCCCCCCACACCCCCTCCCCGCCACCCCTCACGCAGAAAGCAGCGTTTCTGGGACGCGCTCGGTGCCGAGCAGCCGTGACGTGGGGAAAGCACGGCGGGCCCCGCTGCCGGGGCCGGGGGGAGCGCCGCGCACACGCGCAAAAGCGCGGAGCTGAGCGCAGGGGCGCGCAGCCACCTCCCGCGCGCGGCGGAGAGGCGCTCAAAGGGGGAGGGGGGAGGGGGGGGGGCTAGGAGGGGGACGCGCACAGGCGCGCACTCCTACCGCGGCACCCAGGGAGGCTGGGCTGGCTCTCGCAGTCACAGGCGCGCACACGCAGAGCGACAGGCGCGCACACACACGCACACACACACTCACACACGCACACTCACACGCACACACACACACGCAGCGGCAGAGACGCGCTCTCGCTCCCTCCGTACTCCCTGCGCGCCCGGCGTTCATACCGCTTCTTGACATCGGCAGCCAAGGACCCCCCCGCCGCTGTCCGGCCATTAGTGCCTGAGGGGGGAGGAGGAGGAGGAGGGAGGAAAAAGGAATAAGTCTATTAGTAATAACAACAACAAAACCCACCAACAAATCTGCACTAGCGCCTGAGTCCTCCTCTCAGACCGTCGCCTGCCTGGCATCGCCGCCGCTCATCGGGCTGCTGTGCTGAGACTTTGTTTCAAGTAAAAAAAAAAAAACAACAAAACAACAACAACAACAAAAAAAACCTTCGCTTGCTCAGCCACTTCCATTTTCCCCCCCCCCTGCAGTCTCGCTGGTTTGAGGTGGTTTGGCTTTGGTGGTTTTTTTGGTTTTTTGTTTTTTTTTTTTTTTTCCCGTTTTCGTTCCCTTCATGTGGTTGGATTTGGTGGATCCGGAATCAAAGCTGCTTTTTTTCCTCGGTGGGGTATGTGTGTGGCGTGCGGGGGTTTTCTCGCTGCGTTTTTTATCTTCTGCTGCTTTTTTAAATCTTGGTTTTGAACCTGAGCCGGGGAAAATGGGAAACGGTGCTTCCGACAGAAGGGGAATCTCTCCATCACTGTTGTTGGGACGTGTGCCTGTGGTCCTAGTGTTTTAGAGACATAGCCTGACAGCTTTCGGAGTGGAAGGTAAGGGTGCCCGGGGCATTTCCATTTCCCATTTCCAGGGATTATGACTGGAGAGCTTTTAGCTTGGGATTCCGGGGAGGAGGCGGCGGAGGAGGGGGACAGGCTGTTGCTGAAGGATAGAGAGACAGCATATAGAAAATGATCTCCGCATTTACTTCAGCGCTGCAGTTTGAAAGTTAGAGAAGTCCCTTTTGCGACAGGTCTGCTTCCCTGAGAGTAATTTCCAACGAGACCGAGAAAACCTGAGGTTTGTGCACGATTGGGGTAATTTGGGGGGGGGGGGGGGGGGGGGGAGGACGACTACGACGTTAGGTTAATAGGAAGTTAAAATAAGAGAAGTCAGTGGTTCTTCTGTTGGGGGAAAAAAAAATAAGTGGAGTGATGGCGCCGTCTATGTTCGGCTTAACTACAGTGTCACCTAGAAAATCAGTTTGGGGAATATCCAAACTAAACGCCCGTTTGCTTTTCAGCAGAAGAGGGTTCTCCCCCTTCCCAAATGGGCAACCCTAAGCCTCTGTGTCCGTTTTTTAATTCCCTCCTCCATGGAAAATAGAGATCTTTTAAATCGGAATGCCTAATCCTTTCAGTGAGGAGATTCACTCTTGTATTTAGCAATATTGTAAACGAACCGAAATGCTGTCGACACACTCAGTTCGGGTGTGTGTGTGTGTGTGTGTGATGCACACAGGGAGAGGGAGATTAAGATAATGTGTTTCAGGAGCTTTGCACGAACAAATGCACTCTGAAATGAGTCCTGTTTGACTTCATTTCTTCATAGAAAACAGGCTAGCTCTGCAGATGTCTTTATTTTTCTAGTGCAAATATTACATAGGATGGGAAAAGTCAGAAGCTTTTATCCTTTTCAAACAAAAAAGCAAATAAATGCCCTTTTTGCTTTCTAGATTATAAAATTAATCCTTTTTCATGGGTGGAATTCCTAATTTAGGCACTTATTGTCACATTGGCTTTCAACGCCTACACCATCCTGAATAACACTGCGCAGAACTGCATTGCCTGCAAAGTGCTTCAGCAAAGGGGGAATTGTTTCCAGAATTCCCAATAAGTTTATCTTTTTTTAAAAAACGTTAAAAGCTGTACTGACCTTACTTGGAGAAGGAGAACCATGCTATTGATTGAGATGGACACTATTAAAGGAAAAAATCTGACTGTGTGGATAGACCCAGCAGCATCTCTGTTATTTTTTTCTTTAAACCTACGTTATAAAAGAGGGTTAGAGTTGGTGCTGCTTTGCCCATTTCAAGATTCAGAGTCTGAATTATAACCTAGGAGATAGGAAAATCTCTTCAAAGGAGCTTAATCTGACGATTTGCTGTGTGTTATGCAATGGGAAACAGAAGATGCTTTGCTGTTTGGTGAGGAGATGAAAAGCTAGGAAAAGACATCAGAACTCAGCTAACAGTGCCTGTGTGTGTGTATGTCTGTCTCTGCTTACAGAGCAACAGTGGAAAAGACTGCAATCTAGAGTTTTGAAATTAGCTTGGAATCATATCTCTCTGCTTGCATCTGACGGCAGAAGGTGAAAAGCTACTAATTTGTAAGAAATAAGCAACTTCTTAAATGTTAATGCTGAAAACGTCAAATTTGGGTTTTTTGGATAATATTACAGAGGTAAACAGAACTAA
Organism: Phaethornis superciliosus; assembly: GCA_023637945.1. Lineage (NCBI taxonomy): Eukaryota > Metazoa > Chordata > Aves > Apodiformes > Trochilidae > Phaethornis > Phaethornis superciliosus. The sequence continues at coordinate 86,447,854 of JAJQWJ010000003.1, read as the reverse complement.
GGTTCATTTTATTAACCTAGGCCACTGTTAAGAGAGAAGAGCATGTGGAGGCTGTAACAATTGACAGGTGCAGTAAAACAGCTTTATTTGGAGATAGTAGCAGAGAAAATGTAATATGTCTTTCATCATTCAAATGCACATCTGCAAAACACAGCTAATCAGACAGCACAAGATACTCATAATAAGAGGGCAAGTGAAGTCCAATAGGTGCAGAGATACTGCTGTTGCACTGGCAGATTAAATACAGATACTGGTTATAGATACTAATACAGTGCTCCATTTTATATCTCCTAAGAGGCTGTAGCAGATTGAAATTGCTGTCTTAAAAAGATGGCATTTAGTTGGAGTGTCTGACCAGCACTAGTTTCATCTGCCTGTCTCTGTTTCTTCCTCCAACAGTCTCAAAATGTTATTAATACATTAATCTTAGTCTTTCCTGCCTGGGGTTTTTTTTCATAGAGATCTCCGTATACCTGGTGGCCAGGGCAAAGGCATCTAGGCATACATATTTCATCTGTAACAAATAATAATTTGTGCATATTTAAAATATGACTGTAAATCTTAGCAGTTATTTCTCAGACTTAATAGAGAAATAATATATAACAACAGATGCTTCTGGATTTCTTGTTGTATGCCGATGAAATTCTGCATGTGCTTAATGTATATGCATATATATCACATAGCAGACTAGTTACTTACTTTTTAAAAGAAATAAATAAATAAATTGCCCTTTTCGTGGTCTTTCGGGTAAGGCATCCAGGTTTTTACTGAAGTTGAGCAGTTCTAGTCCACGCCATGATGACTACATCCTAGATAGGAGAGGACATTCCTATTAATAATCTAATATATGTTGTTTTTTAATTTGACTGTGGAAGACCTGGCTGTTGCGATAGCCACGTGATGGCGCTGTGCACACAGCAGCAAACCCGTCCCTTGTGTTATAAAATAAAAATTACCTGCCCTTCTTTCTGAAAGGGGTTCTAACTGCAAGCTTGAAAACAGCTGGCTCGAATATTGGAAGGAGTTTGGTTTTCAATGCGTGAAGAATTCTACTTGCATTTTTATTTCATTTCATCTCCTGCAGGCCAAATGACATAGGATGAAGGCTGTTCGTAATTTGCTGATTTATATATTTTCCACCTATCTACTGGTTATGTTTGGATTTAATGCTGCCCAAGACTTCTGGTGTTCCACGCTGGTGAAGGGGGTCATTTATGGATCGTATTCTGTAAGTGAAATGTTTCCTAAAAACTTCACAAACTGCACCTGGACGCTGGAAAACCCAGATCCGACCAAATATAGCATTTACCTGAAATTTTCCAAAAAGGACTTCAGCTGTTCCAACTTTTCCCTCTTGGCTTATCAGTTTGATCATTTTTCCCATGAAAAAATAAAGGATCTTTTAAAAAATAACCACTCTATAATGCAGCTCTGCGATTCCAAGAATGCTTTTGTATTTCTGCAGTATGATAAGAATTTTATTCAGATACGCCGCGTCTATCCTATCGGTTTCCCAGGATTACATAAAAAAGAGGAAGACCAAAAATCCTTCTTTGAGTTTCTGGTGTTGAACAAGGTGAGCCCAAGCCAGTTTGGGTGCCATGTGTTATGCACTTGGTTGGAGAGCTGCTTGAAATCCGAGAACGGGAGAACAGAGTCCTGTGGGATCATGTATACAAAATGCACCTGTCCTCAGCATTTGGGAGAATGGGGAATAGACGACCAGTCCCTGGTGTTGCTCAATAACGTGGTGCTCCCCCTCAACGAGCAGACGGAGGGCTGCCTGACCCAGGAGCTGCAAACCACACAGATCTGCAACCTCACCAGAGAGGCCAAAAGGCCGCCAAAAGAAGGTAGGTGCTGCTGGGAGGGGGGGCTGGATCCCACACCCGGGTGTAGGTCCTGCTGCCAGCTCTCCTTGATACTCGCGTTCATTTGACATGCTTTCCACTCCAGCTCACCTCTAGATGAGAGAAAAGGGCTGGAGAAGGTGCACACTCCCTCGGGACAGGGAAGGCTGCATTTTCATTTTTAAGCTGGCCTAACCTTCAGCATAAAGTTCTGCCGAGTGCTGTTTGAACTCCTCCTAAGTAGGATTCATCTGTTTTCAGCCCTAACTTACAGTAATGCCCACAGGCATTGCCCAGGCGAACCGGGAATCGCTCTCCCCCTCACCACCTTTTTTATTGCAACCACCCGACTACAACATCTTGGCCTTCTTGATACGATCCCCTGACTTTGCAAGGGAAACACTTCCAAAAGCACGCGGGCAACCTCACTAAAAGGCAGGAGATTTACCCTAGTCAGGACACCTGGTCCTAACTGGACCGCACCTCAACAGCCTAAAAGCAAACCAAAAGCAAATAACAATTCCTCAGGGGGAACCCTCTGCCTGACATGCCTGAAGAGGGGAGGGAGGCACCGCATGGAGTCAGCACACGCAGTTTTGTCTCGCTGGGAGCCCCGCGAAGGGGCCCTGGGGCTGCTGCTGCTGCCTCCATTCCGCAGGCGGCCTCGGCTCCCGGAGACGAAAGCTCCTGCCCCTCATAGCAGTGTTTGTTAGTGAGGAGGGGGAGCGGGGAGGTGGGTGGGATAGCAGTGTTAGTGAGGAGGGGGAGAGGGGAGGTGGGTGGGATAGCAGTGTTAGTGAGGAGGGGGAGAGGGGAGGTGGGTGGGGGTGGGCGCTGATGTGTCACTTCCAGCAGCTGCCTCGTGCCCCTTCTGGAAAAAAGGGGGTTGCGGACGGGTTGAAAAACAGGGCTCCAGCAATTGGAGTGAGGGACATCTGCCTAGCCCCTCTGCTTCCTGACGTTTTTGGGAGGATGGGGATGATTTGGAGAAGGACAGTGGGGAAGATGAGAGGCAAATAAAGCGTAGGCTGAACCTAAATGGAGGGGGCTCTGGCTGCAACCTGTGGGCGAGGGGGTCCTTCAGAGCAGCTAAGCGGGAATGAGAGAAGGGGGCAATATGCCCCACGGCAGGGAATAAATCATCGAGCCCTAGGGTATTGCATTTTAATGCAGCAAATGTTCCCTCTCTGTTTTCTGCATAGCCACAAAGCTCCCAGTCTGTGGCGAGGCAGCGCCAAGCTCCCAGCCCCCCTAATAGAAGTTGCTTTGTGGAGGAATGTAACATTGACACGTTGTTAGGAGAGGATTTTCTTTAAGGGCAGCCAAGCCCCAGTGCTGTGGGAGAAGAAAAGCTGAACTTGCTCCAGCTGCCGCGGTGCCAGCGGCCGCGAGCAGGGCCGGAGGGGTGAGGGGGGATGGAGGGATGAGGGGGGATGGAGGGATGAGGGGGGATGGAGGGATGAGGGACACTTCTTGGTGTCCTTTAGGTCGGCGTCTCTCCCAGCACCCAGCGGCTCGGGGCCCAGGAAACAAAGCGATCCTAAATGACGGGGAAGCTCCTTTCCTGTCAAAAACTCCCAGGGAAGACTGTGCAGCGGCAGGGATGGTATTTAACATCGTTTAGAGCTAATTAGTGCCCTGAGAGGAAGCCCCCGGGGCGGGGTGGTGGGGGGCAGCCGGGCAGAGAGCAGGGGTCGGGCGGTAGCTCCAGGGGCTGCGCGGGGGCGGTCGCCTCAGCCTCCGCTCAGAGTTCTGCGCGGGTGCGCAGCGGCTCACACCGCCCCTGCGCGGGACGAGAAAGTTCATTGAGAGGCGCTTAGTTGCAGCCTCCCTACCTCTGCCGTGCGTGTCGGGGGTCAGGGCAGGAGGAGGCCGCGGAGCCCAAGGTGCGTAGGAGATGTGTTAGCAGTTCCGCGCAAGTCCCGCATAGTTCGGAGTCACTGCTCCCCAGGGGGAAGGCGCATGCTCCTCGGCCCTGATTTTCATCCTCAGGTGGGGCTGGGGGACAAGGGGGGGTTGCACAGCCTGCCGAGGGTCCTTCAGCAAAAATACGCTGATTTCCAGAGGGATGCGTGTCTCCCAGATAAAGCACCCGGTTCTGAAACGTGCTTAGTGGAAAGAACAGAGGAAGTTTAGGATTAACACTTCTTTTCGTTTATTATTTTTTCCCCCACCTTAAATTTCGAAAACTTTCCAACATATTTTGCCTCACATTTCAAACATACTTTAATTCTTGCCTGTACCTGGGGGGTTTCCTGGATATTAATTTGAGAAACAGCACAGTTAGAGGAGGGTGGAAATTTTATTTGGTGGGTGAAAGGTTTTCTTCACTTGTTCTTCAGTGTATTTAGTGTTTTTTGGGTTGGGTGGTTTTTTGTTTGTTTTGTTTTGGTTTTTTTGGGGGTTTTTTGGGGTTTTTTTTTTGTTGTTGTTGTGTTTTTTTTTTTTTTTTTTTTTTTTGGTGTTGAGTATTTTAACAGTAATAAAATTATTTCAATGTTTTATGTAATTACTGTAATGGACTTGGAAATCGTTCAACAGATTGTTACTAGAAGTTATAATCAGTTAGCAAATTAAGCCTCACTCACCTTCTCAGTAATAAGATCTTTGTCTTTCTCTTAGTGTTTAAAATATTTTCCCCCTTTCCTCAGGAGGTTAAAAATCTGCAAGATAGATGTGTTGAGTCCTGGCTTTCTGTAGATACAGTCACATTTATCAAGCACATCAATGTATGTATAAAGTAGGTCTGTAGTTTAGCTGAATGCTTTCTTGTGGGATCAAAATGCAGAATATTCCTGCCACAAACATAAAGCAATTCATCACTTACATCTACAAACGTTTAGGCAAGAAATGTAGATTCTGTTTTCACGGGCAATCTGGTTCAAATTAGATTGGCACATAGAGCAAAAATGAGGTTGGCCATCAACTAAAAGAAAAGTTTCTTGTTAGAGTTCATAGTACCAACTGGAGGTAGTTTTGTCAAAGTAAGTTGAATTTTAAGGGTAATGATGGTTGTCTTTTACGAGTCTTACCAATCCAGACTTGGTAAGATTGTGTTTTATGAGTTCATGTATTAATTTGAGGTTTGGTTCTGACGTTGCCCAGCAATGACTTTTGCACAGGAATGACAAAGGTCTGACAGCTTTCTATAGGATTATCCATACCCATCCATCTTTCAGGTTTGCTTTCACCAAGCTTGACTATATGAAATGCAAAATTTTCTCCACAGACCATTTCTAGTCACGTTTTAAAACCATGATGTAAACAGAGAGCATCTAGATTAAAGCTTACTGTTTACTTTTTGATCATCTGAAGATTTTAACAATTTGAATATGATAAATGGCTTAGGAATATGGAATTAAGTGTTTTTCCTTTTTTAAAAAGTGTTGCATTTTACCGAAGATGTGAAAAGTATACAATGGATGATTGTATATCTAAAAGTGACAGAGTATTGAACAAAAAATGATCTAGGTCAAAAAAAGGAAGCTGCAACTATGATTTTTTTGATAAAATTGTTTGGAAATATATGGTTTAATCAGCATTTCTTCCATAGCCACATCATCTTTGATGTCATTGATTACAGTAATATTGAAAATCAAGACATTTTCACTTAAGACCTACTAACAGTGTATCTTGATCCTTCTCCTCAGCCTTCCATCTGAGGTGCTTAGCATGGATCAAAGCACTAGCAAATAGATTTCCGTGAACACTGGCAGGAGCTTGAATTTAAGGGCTCGGGGGAATTTCTCCTTCTGATCTCCAGTGCTGTGAGTGAAGTATCTCATGAAGTTTCTGTCAATAAGACAGGGCCCAGTTCCAGCTTTTGTGGACCTTGCTGAAGTATGATAATAAGAATGCAAAATATATTTTTTTATTGTGACCACTAAAAAGCCACAATATTATTTTTGGATTTTATAATAGTAACTTTAGAAACTAAGAGAGTTTTTCCATGTGTTTTACTGCCTTATTTGACAGGAGTCCTCATAAAAAAAGGAAAATAATTATTTTGTCCTCTTACTTTCACCCAACAGGAGAAAAGAAGATACTGATATCATTTAAATCTTTCTGCTTGGACTTCCAGGCTTGTTTATATATTTTGTTCATCCACTCTGAAAAATATTTAGTAAGGATTTTTTAATATGCTAGACATGTAGCATTGGTCTACTTTGTCACAAATTCTAGCTGCTCACTGTGTATCAGCATTTCAGTATTCAACAATGGATTTTTGTTTTTTTCCCCCTGATTTCAGTTCTGAAAACAACAGGGACATAACTTATGACAAGTTGTTGAATAGTAGTATGCTGTAATATGCAGATAATTTTGTGAAGCTCTTGGCGTATATATGCATTTATATTTCTGTTGTTCCACAAATGTCCACCTCCTGTTGCACACATTTAAGATGAATTAACAATATCTGTCACATACCCAGAAGTCACTAGTTGGCTGGACATCCCTAGTAAGAAAGTCACAGTCAGTAATAATGTGTCATAGCATTACTCCATCAGCAGATTTAAGCTATTAAATTAGTGCAGGGTTTGTATAGGAAGGTCAAACATTACAAAATGGAGTGTAACAACTTTACAATTCTGCAGGGTTGCTTAATATTTAGTGTGCAACAACTATTTGAGACTAAACATTTAGAAAATCCAAAATAAATAAATCAATCTGTTGTCCAGAATGTTGAATGATTCCACTAATATACTTGGAAGACTCTTAATAATTTTTATGTCCTGAAGCTTGCAGTGGTTCTTTTTATCCATACGTGCAAGAAGAGACAGGAAGGTGAACACTAATAGAATAGGCTTTTTAATTTTGTGTGAATAGTACTTGTCATTATAACTTAAAAAATACAGATTTAAAACTGGAAACTGATATATTAACATAAACAGTTACCAGGTAGGTTATGAGCACTTAGCAGCATACCGTTATAAACAGTTTGATCTCAGTGAAAATCTAGAATATAAAGAAAAATAATTTTAATTATTTTAAATACTTCTTATAACATCAGAGACATGTTTCTTCTGTATGGGTCTGATTCCCAGTTGAAGAAAATATTTCAGAATCTCCTGTCGATTCCAGCGTGCTTCATATAATGCCCTTTTAAACTTAATTTGCTAAAACGAAGTTCTCTCTCTAAATATTTCTGTGACATATTTGGGTTACTTTGGACCACTCATAATAAGATGCTTTATCAGAGCTATGCAAGTTTGCTTTTTTGGTGGGTTTTTTGTTTGTTTTTTCATGCAATGCAGTGTAGATAAAGCATTAATGATCAGAATCTCTTTTAATCAATATGCCCAAACTTTGTTTTCAAGGATTATATGCTATTATCACCAGTGATTGTGCTTCAGTTTGTGGTGTATTGTGGGGTATTGATCCTTTCTACCTGGTTTATTTAGTAAGGCATGAAACTTCATGTGATGATGTAAACTTTAGAAGTTTGTGTGCAACAGTAACCAGCACTTTATATATGTATACTGAATTTGGATCAATCCAGAAGTGAATTTTCTGGTACCTTCCAAAAGAATAATAACCAGGAAATTTTCTTTACAGTAGGAAAAGCTTTTGCTTCTAGTTATTTGAATGCTTTATTGGTAAATATACTTGGCTTAAAATATATATATATATAGTGGCTTAAAATATATATATATAGAGAGAGAGTATATGTCTGAGTGGAAATTTCTTTGGTATCACAGTTTCTATGAGTATTTTGTTCAGTACTCCCCACACTAACAAGATAGCATATTGCTTATTTTGTGAGAAAGATCATCCTACTGTCTTCAGCCAGATCACAGAGGTATTGTACACGATCTCAATACCAGTCTTTCATGAGCTCATTGCTTGCTTAAAACATTCATAGCTTCTATGACATAGTATGTTGGCAGCTGTGTTATAACCAAACCCAGGGGTTTGATTGTCCAGGCTGCCATTTTTGCTTGAATTAAATCTCTATTTATGTGCATTATTGCCAGTCAGACACTGGGGAGGCCTTATCTCAGCAAATGCTGCTAGGGACCTCCACTCTGAAGAACACAGAACATAAATAGAAACCAGTGATAAAGAATGGGGAAAGAAGTTATGTGTTCAGACTGAAGTTAAAGAATATCCAAATTAGGAACAGAATTCTGACTCTCTCACTGATGGTTCCAATGAACAAGTGCTTGATAGTACCAAGTCCTGCACAATTAAATATTCCAGACCAGTCGTATCTTCTTTGTTTGCTTTCCTCATACCAGTAACTGTGCCTTTCATTTTCAAATACATCTATTACACTCTGGGTGGGCAGAGTTTACAATGTATTTACTGGATTTCAGACCATATCCTCTGATTTTCTTGTGCTTTTGATAGATGTGGAAGTTTTCATGTGTAGCACAGCCATTAACAGTTAATGGTGATTCTGTTTACAGAGTGAGATTTCAGTTATTAGATATCAGTGGCATTATATGGAATTACATTATGACATAATGCAGATACTTCATTTCTCGTCATTACAGTGTTTTATACCTGTGTATTTATGTTATACATTTGTATACAATAGACTGTATTATTTGTATAATACAGTGATTGTATGATCTATTGAATTTAATATATTCTTCTGCGCTCTTTTAAAATAAATTTATTATCTTCTGTTCAAATCTATCCATATTGCTGTTTTTTTAGCTTTCTATTTGCAAAAGCATGGGAAATTCTGCTTTGTATGCTGGTATACACTGAGTAATTTTCAGATACTTTTTTTTTGTGGAGAATTCATTTTATGAAATTTATTCAGTTGTGTCTTATCAAAGGATTCCAACTCAAAGTTGTTGTAGTTCACAAATTGAAGTTAAGCTTTCCATTTATAAATATGCAATAATTAAATATGCAATTGTCATAAATAAAAGGTCACTGCAGAATTCCATTGAGTGTTATTTGCATTCACTGTTAACATGAAATGTAAAACACTCTTTAGGATAGAGAAAGTTGTACATAATAAATAAAGTACAAATTTACAAATTATGCATCACTGATTTAAGAATATTTCAGAGTGTGACCCCTTTCTGATGTCAGTTAAATCTCAAGAGAAAGTCAAGTTTTTCAAAGTCATTTGCAGTTGACCTCTTAGAGAATCTGTAAATAAAGTTTTATCAAATTACTGACACATTTTTCTGATGGAGTAGCCACCACCAGAATTAATAAAAACAATCTGTAATATTGTGTATGAGAGTAGTGTTGATACTTTACTCTGCAAAGGCCAAATTATTGTCCTTGCTCAAGGCAAGTTCCCCATGCTCTCAGTATAATTTGGTCTAAATGACGATTAGATTAGAGCCCACAAAAGAGATATGGAACAGTGATAGCATGTGTTCCTTCTACCAAAAACAAATTATTGCATGATTTGTATTAATTCTATCCTTTCAAACTTCTTAAGATTTTTTTCCTCTGTGGCTTTGCTTTTGAAACTATCCTTGACATTTGTTAGAATTAAGTAAGTGCACTTAAAAAAACCCCACAATTTTGTAACTGATGTATTTCTTTCTCTAAGCTGATTAGCTTATCTCTTTTTGTGTTTTACTTCACCCTTTGTGCTTTATCTTCTTCAATATCTGAAGGGTAAACAAGGTATATGACATACTCAGATTAGTAATTCTTTGATGGTGCTGAAAATGTGTGATACTGAAACTTAGAAGCCAGATATTTTCATTTATTCAGTGCAAATTTTATTTATATCTTATTGAAAGGCAAAAAACCCCCATAAAATGCAAATTTTTGAGTACCACCTTTTTTTTTGTTAGTTTGATAGAAAATTGATGACAACAGGGCAGTTTTCACAAATTTGCTCTTTTATTCTTCAGGAGATGTGAACAATTTTTTTTCTGTTCTTCTTCACATGCTTGTTGCTCATTCATCAGTTATGCAGAGACTGTGATTGAGTATAGCATGTTTTATATTTTCCAGCCATAGCTGGTAGATGTGTGCTATTGAGCAGCTTTGCTCAGTGGGTAGGATGAAGGGTCAAGAGGACAATTCTCCAACTCTTAGCTGTGGAAATTATTAACAGGACTTCAAAACTTACCAGTTCTCACTAGCATTGGAAAAACCTTATACTAAGTGGGAGTTTGTTAACTGATGTCATCAATGGAAGTATGTTATGGAGGTATGTATGTTGGAGAGCAGCATAGGTGAAAGGGACCTGGGGGTGCTGATGGATGGAAGGATGACCATGAGCCAGCAATGTGCCCTTGTGGCCAAGAAGGCCAGTGGCATCCTGGGGTGCATTTGAAGGAGAGTGGTTAGCAGGTCGAGAGAGGTTCTCCTCCCTCTCTACTCTGCCCTGGTGAGGCTGCATCTGAAATATTGTGTCCAGTTCTGGGCCCCTCAGTTCAAGGACAGGGAACTATTTGGAAGGGTCCAGCCCAGAGTGGCCAAGATGATGGAGTGGAACATCTCTGGGTTCTTCAGCCTGGAGGAGAGGAGAATGAGGGGTGACCTCATCAGTGTTTACAAATATGTAAGGGGGGAGTGCCAGGAGGGTGGAGTAAAGCTTTTCTCAGGGGTGACTAACAATGGTTATAAACTGGAGCATAGGTGGTTACATATAAATATTAAGAAGAATTTTTTCACTGTGAGGGTGACAGTGCAATGGAACAGGCTGCCCAGGAGGGTTGTGGAGTCTCTTTTCCCTGGAGACATTCAAAGCCCACCTGGGTGCATTCTTGTGTGACCTGGTGTAGGTGACCCTGCTTTGGCAGGGGGAGTTGGACTAGATGATCTCTCGAGGTCCCTTCCAACCCCCAACTCTCTATGATTCTGTGATTCAATGAAGTTGCTTGTGAGGATCTGAGATTGTATTGCTGCTGAGATGGTTCTGGTTTCACTTCTTCCCTTCACTGAAGTGTCAGCACACCAGCCAGTCAGGAAACTGTTCGTCTTTGGTTTTCTTCGTTGTGTGATCTTGGTATTGAGTGAGTGGGCTATGGTGCCCTAGCTGAGCTTTCATCAGTACCAAAAAGTGGCACAAGAGCTGGAGAGGAATAGTGATGCTGGTTCAGCCAGGTTTGGGTTTGCTTAGGAAAAAAACAACCAAACAAAAACAAGCAAAAAAAGCCTACCAAAAAGTGGCCCATACATGTTACCCTGGCCTGCTCTTTTCCATTTTAGCAGCCAGTTGCATCATACTGTGTTTCTAGGAAGCCGTATCATGACTGGTTACAATATTACTGGCGGATCCTTCAAAATGGAGTCCAAGATACTTGGTTATCAAGGGCTTCCTGCTGACCATGAGAGCGGTGCAGATTGCTGTGTAAGTGTGCACAGAGTGCTCCAGCACGAGTTTGCCAAGCCCTTGGAACTCATTCTTGTAGTACAGCTAGAAAGGACTTAAATTCCTGATTAAAAAAAAATATAGGAATTGAATTAATGTTTTTTTGCTGGTTATGAGGAATAATATTGTGCATGCTTGAGGTGAGAACACTCTTTCCTGAAGAAGTTATAAAAAGTCTTAAGTCTGAAAATTCCATGTGTAATATTTCTTTGAATCTTAAAAGGTTCACTTTTGCTCATATATTTTTTGCTTTTCTATCCTATAAATATGTCCTTTGCAGTCCCTTCTGCGCTATATGCATGGAAGATGTCAGTTGTCTGCAAGGCTGGGCACTGCAGCTTGAACTGCAATGAATTATGTTTTTATCCTTGGAAGTGTTTTGTTTGTTTGGTGGCATTGGCTGAGGTCTGCAGTGATTGGCACACATACAGAAGCTCCATACGGGTATGTTTGAAGGTTGATAGATCTGCTTCCTACTGACAAAGGAGAGGAGAAAAATGTTCAGCACTGCAGGTGTAATGTGAGTACAGAGCCTAGTCCAGCTGGTCCTGTCTGCACCAAATGTGTAGGAAGCCATTAATAATGTAGAGAGTATCATGAAAGTTCATTCTCCTTGGAAGGGAGGAGGGCACCAAGGCTTGGATAATAGCCAGTCTCAAGGCTTGATAAAGTTGTGAGAGTTATGTATAGGGCCATAGGGCTTCCGTTGATCATACTATTACTTGGGTTCACAAATGCAATAGATAAGAGTCTCATCTTTTGAAGAAGAATTATGATATAAGAAAGGATCGAAAAGTATCATCCTGGGAGAATGTAATATACTTAAACACAATTGGAGCAGGGCCTGGAACCAATGTTTTCCTGTCTCATCAATGAATGTTCAAATTATTGCATGCTCATTCTCTTTTATCCACTGAAATTTCTACTTATTCACAAATTTGAGGAAGCTTCAAATTTTGTAAAAGTAAAAAGTATTGCTATATCTTCTGAGAAGCAGAGACACTGAGTTCAGATAAAGATGCTGTAGCTGGTTACTGGGTCTTTAGGTTCGGTTGGCAATGTATACATGGAGATTATAAAAAGAGGATGTCATCTCTGGCTGTCATTCATGCAAAGCTTGGTCAAATAGGTGTTGTCCAACACCAACTTTTGGATTAGGCCCTACTGCCAAATAGTGACCCACAGGAGCTTGATTCTTCTCACAGCTAAGGCAATGTCTAGACCTTTTTGTGAACCTTGTGCATGTTGCTTCTGACTCTTAGATACCAGGTAGGTGTGGGCTGACTTGGAATGAACATTTTGGAGGTCCCCATTTTGGATGTAGGCCTTGGAAGTGATGATGAGGTATGTGAATTTTCTGGATTTCTTTTGTAAATACAGCTTCTGTGAGTCACTTACAGTATCATTGTAATAGTGCTGCTCTGCCATCTGGTGTTATTAGGAGGATAGATAGGTCAAAGTTTATAGTTTGTTTAGTAATCAGTGTCACACAGGTACTTAAAATATATAGATTAGTTGTGATGAAAGTCAAATCCATCTTGTCTTCATTTTTTTTCTGGTGCATGAAGTGAGAATGTGATTTTATTGGCTGTTTCACAGATGAACTACATGAAAAAATGCAGGACCTGTATATTTATCTCTTATTCCAGTCTTTTAAACTTTTGGATAATGGATTATTGTCCACGTTAATCTAAGGTGTTGCAAAGAATGTATTATGGTTTGATAATATAGCACATACTGTAACTTAAATGCGTTTCTGTTATAAATATGACCCAGATGTGCCAGGATGTGGCACGTAAATATTTTTTTCAGAAAATACTGAATTCCTACTTCTGTGTTCACTTGTACTTAATTAATCTTATTGAATTAACGGGAATAATCATGGAAATGGGATTGAATTAGAAGCAGGTTTGTCAGTAAATACCAACCAAAAATGTGGGTACCTTAAATATATATATAACAAATATAAATATATAGAGAACAGGAAACCAAGATTTATTATTTATAATAATTTATCTAAATACTATTAAATTTAATTATAACAGTAATTAATAAATATAAGCACACACAGCAATATAATAAAATAATTAAAAATATTAATAAGTTAAGAATGCATTTACTATGTGTGACTGTCTTATATGAGTTAGATAAATATTCTTTGTTCTTGTTATTCTAGAAGCTAGTTGTGACCAATTCCTAGGTCTACACTGTTTTAATTTGTTGTCAGAGTATTCTTCATGAGTTCTGGGATCTCCAGCACCATCCTCTGCCCCATTAATCCTGCTGGAACTGTGCCTGCTTGCACTGCATCCAGTGTCTCCTGCTTGGACACCTCAAACTATTGTCTCATTGTAATTTCAGTGGTTTTCTTCATTGCATCATTATGCTGGGGTAAGAAGTACACCATTCTGTACATAATAACTGTTGATTCCATCTATGAAAAGAAAATGGCTCTAAAAGGATAAGCAAGTTAAAGAAATCAGGCAGTAGCTGGATGGTCATTTAATAAGCTTAACAAAGCTCCAGCAAGAACAAGACAAGTTCAGACAATACATGTCTTGAGGCTTTTCAATGGCAACAACAGTACAGTATTTACTGGGATACAGGGCTACACAGAAAACTATTTAGAATTAAATAGTGAGAACAGCACTGGTTATTGTCAAGTACTTATTTTTGTTTCCTTTTCTGTTGACTATGTTCAGGATATGCCATGGAATTTGTTATAGTATTTCAGCATTCTAAAGTCAGCATCATTTTCCATTAGATAAAAGTAATATCACCTTATTGATTTATATTTGACAAAGGGCATCACATGAGATACTCCTGGACAACAGGCATCTCTTTAGTAGCAGTTTTTTCATGTTTGGCTATGACTGACACAACTGCTGTAGGAGTAGATACTTCTCAAGCCTTGTTTTTGTATTAACTGGGGTTTGTGTTTATCAAAATTTTTCCTTTCACCAATAATTTTAAATATATGATATGTGTTTAAACATGAATTTGACAGTCATTTAATATGACAGCCACTATCAAGCAGTTTCTTCCTAAGAAGGAAAATATGAAGTACTGGAAGATAATATTTATTGTATTATGACCCGTGGATTAACATGTTGCCCCAAAGAATATGAGAATACATAGTAAATGTTATAAAAAAAAACCATGACAAAAACATAATCTTAGAAACAGAATTTATAATTTACTTAGATGGAATGAGGTGAGAACTATAGAAGCAAGCATGTGGGATGTTTAAGTGTTCTACTGAAACATTGTTCAGCAATTACTAGATTTCAGAGGCTGGAAACTGGCATTTTTAAAAAATCCCAACTGAATATCTTGCAATATTGCTGTGGCATAGTGCCAACGGATTTTTTTGTATATCTCAAGTCTGCTTTCTATCACACAAATGGTTTGACCACAGTGTTTCACTTCACATGGTTTAGTACAGAAGATCTCAGATAATAACTTTGTACTAAAGTCTGTAGATCTTTTCAATGATGTGGTTGTTACTTTTCTGGCTAAGAGAGATCTCAATTAAAATATATAAGTTATTTTTCTAGCAGCACAGAATATTGTGAACTGCATAGCACTTTTAACAGTATCTTTGTTAGGTGTCTGATACCAGCTGAGGATTTGAATGTCTTACCCATTGAGTCTTTTCTCACAGCTCAGGTATCACGGCAAGTTCTCAGCTTATGTTTTGTGACTACTTCTGGTTTTTGTACATTGTAAGGGTGAATACTGTTAATTAAAGGTGAAGTTTTTTTGAAAATTAAAAAGAATCTCAGGTATTCTGAAGAGAAGTCTATGTATACCTTTACTTGGGAAGAAAGTTAGATTCTGAATCTGCTGAAAAGATGAAAATTTAGGAAGTATTTGTGTCTCTTATGTAGATTAATTAAGAATGCATACATGAACGAAACAACATAGATTAGACATAGGGTACACTGGAGATTTCTTGAGGAAAAAAATACTGGAGATGCTAAATTTCTTCTACTGAAAGACACTATGGCGATACGACACCAAGATGCTATCTGGTACTATGAAATAGTGAGGAATCCTGCCATTTTGGGACAGGGATCCCTTTGGCATGCAGTCAGACAGACCTTTGGTATCCTCCTTTGTTCCTTTGGCAGATGCACGTGTCTCATGGTAGTAGGGCTGTGCTGGCGAAGACACAAAGTGCTGTGTTGATCAGAGAACACATTATGTGCATGCAAACTTGAAGGATGATCACACACTGTTCCTCTCATAAGGCAGATCCCCAGGCCACACAGTCCATTTCAGCATATTTGGTATTTGTAGCTTGTAGTTCTCTCTGTTAGAAATTGTCACATTGCCCTGATGGAGCTCACAGCTAAATACTGCGCAGGCTTCTTGGTTTGCAGCTCATAACACAAGGTTTATACATACTTCAGGCTCCCTTGAAATTATACTGGCTCTAAGCATGTTTTTGTAGTTTTTTGTTTGTTTTTTTTTTTTTTTTTCCTCCTCGCTCTCCCTGCACTTGTCTCTAGTTTGTTAGCTTTTTACATTACTCTTTCAGCTAAATCCTCAGATTTCCCAGAAGCTGTCACTTTTACAGAACTCCAGTCTTTGTACTCTAAGCTTACAGTTTATCCCCCCTGGGCCACCAAATAGGTGAAGTAAACAAACACAGAATCTATGTAGGAATTAAAAATGAAAAAAACCAACAACCCAACAAACCCAAAAAACCCCCACAAAATTAAAAAACCCTTTTATTTCAGCTAGCTCAAGAAACAACAGGCTTGGACAAAGAAATAAAATCCCTGTAATTAATTCCCTCATTTTGTTTGCTCATCACTCCAGTTACACAACCAGTGGAAGAGTCCAGTATTCCCAGCTTTACACACTTCTTTGCATGTGATTCCTCTGTATTATGAATTATGAATATTTCAATTTTTCTTTTCTCCAATTGCTTCCAGTGGCTTTCTCCATTGGTTTTATACACAGAAAAGTTCTCAGTTTTAAAAAGGCTGGATATACCTTCCAGCTCATGCCCCATTAATTTCTGCAAATGCCACTACTGCTGTGGTGGTGTAGTGTAGGCAGCCAACCCCTTTGCAATGTGTTAAGCTAGGATGTGAATGTGAATTAAATACAAGTTGCCTAGAGCTTAGTCTTCTCTCAGTCCACCAGTACAGAGTGAGGTTTCCTCTGAGTTGCTTTTACTGACCACATAAATCTAATCTTGCTTTGTATTTCTTGTAGTGCTGTAGTTTCACAGGAATAACAGGACGTACCAACACTTAAAGTGAATTTACTAGTGAGGGCAGTATCCCAGGAAAAAGAAAATAAGGTCATGAGACGTTTCCTTGGGTTAAGGATGACCACGAACTTGTGTCTCCTCCTCCTGGAGATATACTTGCTTTTAAGGAGCATATTTATAAGTGAAAATTGTAATCCATCTTTTTCCATAGCTGGTATTCTTGGATAAAGCTGAGCAAAATTTTTTTGGGTTCAGCTCAGTACTCTCTCTGCATTATATAGCATTGTCCAGGAATGTGCAAAGGTTTGATCATCAGGTTAGGTGCCTTTTTCTGGTGCACGGCAGAGGGAGCAAAGTACAGTGTGCAGTTCTGGAACCCTTTCTTAAGGCCCATCAGGAACAGTGATTTCCCCACATAGGCACTTCAGGTGCTAATTTCATGCCATCTGCACCACTTGTTTGAAATGAAGCTTCCAGTTCTGCTCAGTCCCCTTTTAGACACCAAAGCAGTTATCTAGACCATGTAAAAATATTGTGAGCTAATCAACTTGCAGTAACCTTGAAGATTTTACTGATGTTGCTTGTCAAGCTTTGCTTATGTTAGTATTTAATTTCCACTGAAGTCAGTAGGATTGAAGGAGAGAAGCTGAGCCAGGGAGTCTTTTGTGTTCCTTAGTTTTGGGTTCTTGTCAGTTTAAGCACAAATGTGACAATACCTTAATCTAAACTGAATGAGAAGTCTTTGAAATCACATGAATTATAAACAACATTGAAATACTTGCATTTATGAGTACAAATTTGTAATAAATTCAATTATTAAAATAAATAGTTCAATGTATATTGTACATTTTCTTGTTTAAATTATTTATAGTGAACCACATTATAATTTCAGAGAAATGGAAATAATTGTCTACATAGAGACAATTGAGTCTAATGATACTGTAAATAGTTTACACTTTCATTTGGAGGATCCAGTTTATCAGAAACTGTTGAAAACAGGGCTATTTACCACAGAATGATTTCTACTTTCCTTCTAACCCATTGTGTCTGCAACAGCATAGTAATGTTTTAGATTGTCTTTGACTTTTTGTGATTTTCTCTGGCTTGAAGATTATGGCATGTTAAATACTGCTAGGAGAGATTAATCTGTGCAGGCTGGTTGTCACCTCTGCCAATGAAACAGATGGACTGATGACCTTTTCAGGGCAATGTTAGATCTATGTGCTTTTTAGTGGCACTGGTGCTGGAAGCACTCTTGCTCTCTGAGTTTTCTTTGTTCAGTTAATCTTCATTTGTATCACTGAAGAGCTTAAACAACCAATCGCAGCATTGGGTTTTTTTGTTTGTTTGTATTAAAGAATGCTGTAAGTTTCCTGCTCCTTTCTTTAATCACCCTGTCTACGACATATTTGTCACAGCTGAATTTGTCTGAGTTGTCCCAGGTGAACATTTAGTAGCATGAATTTTGAACTCTGGTCAGATATTGTACATAAATATGTTTGTCAACACAGGTCTCCGTACAGCCTTTGAATTAACATTTCTGTTTTCTAGGAAGTTTTGGGTTTCTGTGCATTGCTTATTAGTCACAAGACATGCACAAACACACAGCACTCAGTTTGATCATACTAAAATTTCTGTGTCCCATTCATGTACAATTCCATTGTAATCTGGAACAAATCAGTGCCATCTCACTGAGAAATATCACGTTATAATGTTTAAAGAAATTTCCCAGTGACGTTATACAATATCTCCTGAATTTGTTTTAAAAATAAATTTGAATAGATGATCTCTTTCTTATCCATTTATAAGTTCATTAGATTATTTCCTATATTTTTGCAGAAATTATCAATATACAGCTACCAAAAGGCATTTTATGCCTCCACCAGTCCGAAAAGTCTTTGATAGCACTAGAATCCTGGTTTCTGAGGCTACCCTCAACCATTTCAACACTAACAAAATAAATTAATGGAGCACTACATCTTCGTAGTAGTTCCTAGACATTTCTTAATTTAGAAAAAGTTTGTAAAAAGGGATTTTTTATTTTTTTTTAAGGTGTAGATGCATATTAAGATTTTGGGCCTCTTTCCTAGTTGAGAGTAGTTCATAGTATTCATATAACCAGATGTAATAATAAATTCAAAAGATTTTAAGGGTGTTGCCTTAAGGCTAACATTTTACTTCAGACCAGTTTTTGTGCAATGATTCCAAAGTACTTTTAAAATCATGTGGAATAGGCCCATAGATAGATACAGGTTTGAAGGGACTTCTGAAGGTCATGAGGTTCAGTCCCTTGCTTAGGGTAAAATTGAGTTGCCTGTTCAATTTAAGCCTTTTCTTTAGTTCACAGCAACGGTTTCTTGATCCCTAAAAGTCTGTATAAATGTCAGTATTTGGTAAATAGCTAGCCCCATAATCAAAGCTAGCATGTATGTGAATGAGTTTTGTTTTTCCTGTAAGTCACTGTAATGGTCTGTGGTTTTTTTTAGTTATTCTTTAACATGCCATTAGCTACAGTCATAGTATTCTTATTGGAAGTAAAATTATTGAAAACACACTCCCATTGCACCAAGTGGCAAAAATAGTTAACTGAAGTATTGCTAATAAATAATTCTAGACAAAGTTTCCCAAAAGTAATTATGTCTATGTCAACCTTAAGCTATAAATTTTTGAAATAATTTGGTATTTAGCAAGTCAGATTCAGTGTTACCAAAATATTATTTTAAAATATATATTATAGTTCTTACAGTATTTATTGCCAGTTACCTCCAAGGCAGATTAAATTTTACCAAAAGGTTATATTAAAAAAAAGTAAATTCTCACCGTATTGTTAAATCATTCACCTATAAAGTAAAGTGCATGTTTGCGTGCCTTCCTTTTTGCTTGTGATATGTCACAGCTGTACGATGCTGTTGGTAGCTTCTGGCACTGAGAGACAAGATAAGGAATCACTATTGAATGGTGTTCTGGAAAGGGGAAGGAGAAGAGGCAGCCAGACAAGAATATTCAAAGTTGAAGCTTGTAGGGGAAAGATAAGGCGGTATAAAAAGAGAAATAGATTAATGCTAGCCAAAGGGGTTAAGATAATAAGGATTTTCTTACAGCATCATAGGGAAAAAACAAATGCCGGAAAGACTGAAGGGGATGATATTAATCTTACTTAAAATATCTGAGTTTAAAAGCTTCTTTTTAGGAATAAGAAGTTAAGGGCAATTCTAGAACAATTAAAAGTAAGAAGAACTTGAAAAATCAGAAATAAGGTCATCTGTAGGAAATCTGAGTATGCAGAAATCCAAAAACACAGGGAGTATGCATTTTATACTAGTAAATTAACATGTGATAGTGTAATTGTTTTTTAAATTTAAGAAATTAGTTAACCATAGTGTTGTAGGAATTTAATATCTAGACCAGCAAAGCTGTGAAAAGAAAGTGAAATGGTATCACTCTGTGAAAACAACAAAATGTTAATAGTTTTAATGACTTTCTGTATTATTAAATTAATTCTAATACTAAAAATGTTACTCGGAGTTGTTTTCTTGTTTTTTTTGTTTTTAATTGTAAAATATAAGTGGGGACTGAGAGAAAATATAAAAGGTCATATCAGTTAGAGACATGGGCATAAGAGAATAGAATTAAAGATAGTGTAAACTAATGCTGTCTCTTGGGAATAAATTGAAATAAAATAAGAAGGGGAAATCCTGAAAGAAGTAAAGACAAATGGTAGTTGGAAGAGATAGCAGAGAGGAAGAGATCTCTAGTAGTGATTTGGCCCATAAAACAAAAGGTCTGTACATAAGCAAAGACTGAAATGTGGCTTCCAACTTCAATTTATTGTTCTTTGTGAACTAGATATACAGTTACAAGTCTTTAATTTTTATACCAAAGAGATCATAATACATCGGAGACTTCTGAGAAGAGCATCCACAATAAAGACACTGAAGTGAATGGTTTAGAACAGATTATTAAAAGCAGTTAAAATATCTAACTAAGAGATACCTGGACAAAATCAGGATCATATCCCCAAATATTTGAAGGGTATCAAAATACTGTTTCAAGTTAAAGAGAAGATGTATTTATTAAAACTACAAGACACAGAATTAAAGGTAATTAATTGACTGAATAAAAGTAGAAGGTGAAGGCTGAATACCAGATCTAACTGCTACATAGATGTTTAGATGCTGTATAATTTTCAAAGCCACGAGCATGAGCATCATTACTATGTTTAACTAAATTAATTACAAATAAAATGAATTATTCCTAGTATGCTAGCAGGGAGATGAAGCCCTTGGGAAGGGAGTATTAGAAGACAAAACCACTACACTTTCTGAAGTTTATTGCCTGACTATTCAACCTTGAAGAAAAAACAGAAAACATGAACAAAAGAGAAGGATATTCAGTTAGAATCACAGAAACATAGAATTATATATGTTAAAATTTCATGCACCACTTCTCTTTTTGCCCCAATCCATTATTCAGAGTCATTATTGTTACACATTCATCTTTACTCAGAAAATACATTACAAAGAGCTGCATGATATATTTTACAGACTGTATCATTACAGACTAATACATAATATACACTCATATTTATATACTCACTGTGTTTTTTCCATTGAAAACACTACGATCTGATAGTGAAGATTTTGTATAGTTTCATAAATAAATATGTTAATAAAAGAAAGGAAACTTTTGTCCTCCTGAACATGAAATAATTAAGACATGGTAGGCAAATCAGGCTAATTTAATTCCTAAATTAATGGGATATTTTTAATGATAAGGATAAGGATTCAGATAAGGATGATACAAACCTAAGTGTAGGTAGGAAGGTTTAATAGCTTACAGAATAGCAAATTGGACCAATCATCACCACTGCCCCAGCATTGGCCTTTGTCTTCACTGAGTTTTCTGAGTATTAATCTTGTCATTTATTTCAGAATAGAAAAATAACTCAAGAATTGCATATTTTAGTGCTTACAGCAAGACTGAAATGGAACCTAACTGGTGCATAGCATTTTTCCTGAATCTCTGGTGTAAGGTCAGTTCTATCCTAAATATCTCCAGCAAATATTTTGGGCCTGCAAAACAAGCATAGCCTTTCCAGCGATCACTGTTTTCTCATTTGAAAAGCAGTCTTGCTTCACCCTGGAGAGATTGTTAAGGGGTCAGAGTATACACAGAAATCCAAGTTTTTTTGTAGGAGTTTCTTCTTTGCTATTAAGGTAACGACAGTCTTCCAGTCAGCCTCCGGCACTTTTTCTTGTTTGTCTTCTCAATTCCTCATTGCCGGATTGATTCCTTCAAGACTAGAGAAGAATATACGCTGGGGAAAGCCTGCAATGATTTTCTGTGTCACCCCTAGATTGTCTTAGGGCTAAATACACCAAGCATGTCACACCAAAGCAAAGAATTAATTCACTGAGACCTAGATCTTGGTAAAAAGGATTAGACAGCTATAGGAATAAAAGAGAACATCTCCGGTTATACAAGAGAGGAGTTTAATTCTTTCCTTAAAGCACAAACTAATGACTTTTTAAATGGTTGGGAAAAGCCTGTCTGCTTTGGATTTCTTCTACTGTCGTAAGACTTATCTTAGATTTAAACGTGTGTTTAGGAGCTATACTCTTTTATGTTCCAAAACTCAATGCTGAATAAAATTTTAGATTGTGACGTAGATTATTTGAGTTGTATGGAACTCTAGAAGGCTCATTTTCTAGCACATAGAAATTAATAAAACCTCTAATGAGTGCTTTATTGAGTTGGAGCCCCACTAAGCGTATTTCAAGTCCTAGTCAAGACACTTCTAGTAAGAGCATACTTTTAGAGTACATCCTCATTAGATCCAGTATGGTGTTTCCTATGCTCCTATGAACAGATGCATGGTGAAGGCAGTATTTGAAACAGAAGAGAAGAAATGAACAGAAAGAAGAAATCTTTATTAGAAAATTCAGTGCAATAGGTTAAGGTCATGTATTTGTCCACAACATTGCTTTAAATTGTATATGTATTTTTTCCCCCAAGGGAATGTGAAATGCCATTTATAAGGATACAATGGCCCCGGGAATGGAAGAGGTATAAAAGATGGAAGAATAAGTCCTGGACATAACCTATTTTGATATTGTAAGCACACAGCTACTTTCTATAGAAAATTTTAACTTTTGTTATTTTTCATCATTCAAAGGACCTGCATATTTTTCAGTGCTTGCCATAGACAAGAAATACACAAACAATACTGGTTTTCTTTCAGAAAAATCTGGAGTCCCTTGCACATTAGTTTTCTAGGGAGACATAAAAATAAACTTTGTGCCTGGAGGAATGTGTTAGAGTTTGCTAAATGTCAAGGAAATTTCTTCTAATTTTTTTTTCAGCATGCTGTGTTCTGTACAGAAGAACCATACTGAAAAATGTTAGATAAAATGTTAGATAAAATAGATCTTTCTGAAGTCTTTTCTACAGATAAATGCCAGATCTCATCTTTTTAGCAGATGTCAGTGCAAAACTCTTTCCAAAGAGAATTTTACTTTATATTGAGTACCTTATTTCCATTCACAGCTAATTAGGCCATCAGAGAAACATTGAAACAGCATTTTGTATATATTTTTGCTTTGCACAAGGTAAGTTACCTTGCATCATTTGTTATTTCTTTATTCTTCTATAGTTTAAGAGAGCAAGGAAAGAATGAAAAAAAAATTCCATGAATGTTAATACAGAACAGCAGTATATGAAAAGAAATAAAAATCCAACATCATCTTTGAGAAAAAACAATATAGGTGTTCTTTCCTGATTCATAAATCAATGAATAACAGTTTATTTTTTTTCACCTGTCTATCTCTGTAATTGTTCATAACTAGAATTCCACTGCTGCACTGTTGATGTATGCTCAGGTATCTCCTATCTTGGACTCTTGAGGTAAAAGTAGGAATTACATTTCTTCAATGATATGTCCATTAAAATTTGTTATGTAAAATCTTCCTTTTTCTAGATTAATTATTGCCAGTTTCTTCATCATTCCTATGTAGATCACTTGCTATACATTTAGAATTTCTGTTTTCCTGCTCTGGGTTGCCTCCAAGTAAACTACCTTCTGCCAGAGTGATTCTCAACCAGCTGTTAGTTCAGACAAATTACTCTTTATGCCTCACAGATGATAGAGATGACAGGTATATAACATTAAACTTTCTAAGAACTACTGGATATTGGTGTATGGTTTATCTAGGATTCCAACATGACCTTCAAATTTGCTCCTGGAGAATTTCTACCTAGTAAGTTCCTCCAATGTCTGTGGTAGCTGTTGCTTAAATGAAGAACACTGTACTTAGCCTTGCTAACTCAAGAAAATTGTGAATTCTCATGTGTTTTTATCAGCTTAGAACTGTTGCATGTTTTAGAGTGTTGTTTTCTAGTGTTATTAAAAATATGAATAGAATCATCCTAGAGAGCACCCTGCAGAATTCTGCTTAATAAATCCTTCTGTTCTGAAATTGATCCTCTAATCCTCCTGAGAAGTTCTTCCATTAAGTTTTGCATCTATTTTATGGCATGTTAGTTTTATGTGGACCTTTTTATTTCTCCAGCTAAATTTAAAGAATAATGGAATGGGTTTGGTAGGAAGAAAACTTTAAAGACCACGTAGTCCATCCTGTCCCACCTTGGACAGGGACAACTTTCACTAGATCAGTTTTGTCGAAGTCCCCATCCAGCCTGACTTAGAACACTTCCAGAGAGAGGACATTGGCAGGTTCTCTGGGCAAACCTGTTCCAGTGTCTCACCACTCTAGTCATAAAAAAATGTCTTTCTTATGTCCAGTTGGACTCAGTTTAAAGCCATACCCCCATGTTCTGTCCCTACCAGCTCTGATAAAAAGTCTCTCTTGGTTTTTCGTATAAGCTCCCACTAAGTATTGAAAGGCCACACTAAGGTCTCTCATGATTTAGATGAGGGGATTGAGTCCACCATTAGCAAATTTGAAGATGACACCAAGTTGAGGGGGGAGTGTCTATCATCTGGAAAGCAGGCTAAGATTTGGCATTCGTAATTGTTGGCAAACACTGAAAGGTGCCAATTTCCTCATTCCTATAGATAGTGTGGTGAAATAAAGAGCATGTAGAACAGCATACTAAATTTAACAACACAATAATAGTATGCACTTTATTAATATAGTTTGAACTTTAAGAAAAGAGCAATATACTCATTGGTTGTATAATTCAGTTTTCAAGTAATGGGTATCCGTTTGACATGGTGTCTCTATGGTAAGTAATAATGACTATAATAAATATGACTGATTAAGTAACAGTTATAGAGCCCTGAATATACTACAATTTATGTGCCTTAGTCTTTTAAAGTTAATTCCCATTTTCAGTGAAACAAATTATACCATAATTTAAGAACTGTTAATGTACAGGATATATCCTGACCCTGTGCACGGAAGTTTTATTGGTCGCTCTCCTGTGAAAAAACATTACAGTTGTTCTGTCAAAGAGCAGAAACAATGTCATATGACTTCAGGCACATCCGCATGACTGGGTGTAGGGGGACCTAAGCTCCTCTGCTTGGACTCTGAACTCTCTGGATGTGAGCCAGCCCTGATCCAGAAATGATATATAACGATGTTAGTGAACTTCTGTGCCTTTTTTTTTTTTTTTTTTTTTTTTTTTTTTCTTTTCAAAGGAATGGGGCACTTTATAAATGCAAGTAAATTACTTCT
Source organism: Phaethornis superciliosus (assembly GCA_023637945.1). Classification (NCBI taxonomy): domain Eukaryota; kingdom Metazoa; phylum Chordata; class Aves; order Apodiformes; family Trochilidae; genus Phaethornis; species Phaethornis superciliosus. The sequence continues at coordinate 86,422,777 of JAJQWJ010000003.1, read as the reverse complement.
GGCCCAGAACAAGCTCATGCCTGACTATATGGAATGTGAATGGTGTTCTGCCTGCAGCCATCTGTGCAGACAAGACCTTAGGTAACCAACCTCATATGTCAAGTCGCAAATTGGGAAAAGAACAATTCATTTCCAGAACCTATTAATCTGAATGTAATGAGCATAAAACAGTTAATAAACTTCTGTGAACAAAAGGGAAGCTTGGAAACAAAGTGTGATGGTTTTCCATCCCCACTCACAAATTTTTTTTCTTGTATTTGTCAGAAGAGCTTCTTTTGGCAGACTGCAGATATTCAGAATGTAATCAAACATGATTTTTCACTCCATTGTTATTCCTGGGCATGGTTCTGGTGAAGCTTTCACAGTGCCTTTTAAATCTGTTTGTGTTTGATTTCTTTATATATAGTCAAAGCTGAGCTAGAGGAGTGCAGGAGTGGGGAAATATTAGTATTTTTAAGTTCTCCTGCTTGTGATACCAAAACCAAAGCAACTTATCTAAGTTACAGTCTTGATAACCTCTGTACCTCTTTTTAGTAGGGGTAATTAACAATGCTGACAACTGAAATACCTCAACTGAGTCTTCGATATTAGCAACTTACAAAAATATATTCATTTTACAACTGATCGGAGTTGGTTATTATGTAATTGCCCACTGGCTGCCTATTGACATTGGCTAGTTAGAGGTTGTTGCCTCTGCAGAAAAATTCTCTCTCTGCTCACATGAGTTCAACTCCCCATGTTGTCCTTTGCCACACACCTTCCCTACATAACACTACAAGCTGCACTATTTTAGTATACTCAGGTTCAGAACCAAGGCAAGTGGATATTAATTATGTCCTGATTAGTAGATTTATAATTCACTCAGTGTCACAAGCCTCTGTCTTGGCAGTATTAGAAAAACTTGGCAACTGTGTTACCAGTCTGATCACCAGCCAGTGGAAATGGTGTAGACTGAATGGGGTGGCTGATGCAATGTAGAAATATTGAGGATTTGTCTCTTAGAAGAGCAGGGACCAGCCTTTTCTCTCCAGGTTGATGCCTGCCAGGCCAGCAAAGATTCTTGAGGTGTTTTATTCAGTGTGGTGAGAATATTAATGCTTAGCTTGACAGTTTATTAACTCTGAGCTATATTTTGTGTCAGTTAGGCAATAAATAATACTTTCACGCTTTATTTATCCTGCTTGCCAATTTCTTTGGTAAAATATGTCTGATGAAGTTTATCCAAACAGGGACCATAACACGTCAGTGAAAAAAAGGCATTGAAGAATTTGTCTAACAAAAGCTGTGAATTTAATGTCTTTTCATTTGCTTCCATGTATAAATAGGGAAACAAATACTTTTTTCTAAGGCTCATATTAAAGTTGCTGATATTTCCTTTCTTTATGAAGGTCTAATTATAATGGTTTGATTTGGTTTGGGTTGTTTGGTTTGTTTTGGTTTTTTTTTTTTTTTTTTTTCAGCATTTGCAGTAAGGTTTGCAGACCTATTATTGAATATATATAAAACAGAGGACTGAAAACATCCTTCTTTCTTAACTGGAATCTCTTCAACCTACATGATAAAAATAACACTATATTCTAATAGTTATTATTTAGTAATGTGTGAAAGATGTTGAAAGTTTCACAGCAAGTGAATTATTGCTTTATCAAAATAAGAAAATTTCAGAAATAAAACCCTCAGATCTTCAAAGTTTCGCAAATTCAATTGACTTTGCTATGTTAACTAAAATGAAACCACAACCAAGAAAAAACCCTCAGTCTTCCAAGAACTCATACACAAAAAAAGTGACGTGAAAATATGAGAAACTGTGTGGAGGATTCTGGTGTTAGGTGCTTTATTCAGAGGGTGTGTCTTTTCCTGAAGTGTGCTCAGCAGCACGTCAGCAGCTCACTTCATAGCAGAACCAGGTAGAATCATGGTCACGGGAGAAGATAGCCGACTGATTGGTTAAATTCTGTTGAAGTTGAGTGGCTCTACAATAACAAGTTTTTGGCTTAAAAAAAAAATCCAATGAATCCCTAAAATACTATTTCAGTGCTATTTACCTTACACAAATATCTGTTTAACAGTTTGGCAAAGTGTGATAACATATTAAGAACTGCCACCATTTTGAACCTGAACAGCATATTAACAGAAGGGAGGTGACTCTATTTCTTTGCTCATTGCAATCTTTTGTCTGTTTACTGGTCAGTAACAAATCCACATCTTACTTTCTGTAAACAATCTAATATCTTTAGGTTAGATATTAGAATTTCTTCACGGAGAGGGTGGTCAGACATTGGAATGGGTTGCCCAGGGAAGTAGTGGATTCCCCGTCCCTGGAGATATTTAAAAAGAGACTGGATGTGGCACTCAGTGCCATGGTCTGGTAACCACAGCGGTAGTGGATCAAGGGTTGGACTTGATGATCTCTGAGGTCCCTTCCAACCCAGCCGATTCTATGGTACACCTCCCTCTTCCTAAGTCCACATCCCTTCCCTTGTTTATAGCTAAAGAGAATTTCAGTCAATTCTTCTTACTGTTAGAACTTCCAAAATCCCTATCATGGAATACATTCAGCATTGTCTATACGAGTGAAACCTCTTCATGTATGCAGTGGAGCCACCTCTCAACAGCTTGGTGAGTGGAGCTGTGTCTGAGTGGAGCTTTTGACCTTCTGAGGCTCTCACTTGTTTTACCATTGTGGCCCCCTGATTCTGCAGCAGATTATCCCTGCTCTCTCCACTCCTGAATTAAATTTCTGGGAAACCAGTAGCACTTTAGATGAGGGGCCGCTTAAAAGCTCTTTTATGTTTTCCTGGGATAAATATTAAAATTGGCAGGTGTGTGCTGGATGTATTGTGCAGGATGATCCAGGCAGCTGAGTGGTTGCTTAAGGATCTGAATGACAGCTGGGGACAGCTTAATGTATGTTGATGTTACTGCTTCCAGCTCTTTTCACCACCTGCACTGCACAGATACTGGACTGCCTGTCAGTCAACTGATGAACTGCCACAGCTTCCAACATGATATTTTATGCTGAACCACTGCTGTAAACCACTGGGGTTCAGGATATGACTGATGAATAGCTTAAAGACCTCAAGAAAATTCAGGCTGAAACCTCACCAATCACTGCAAGTCGAGCTGTCCCTAATTGTCACTCAGTCCTCAGACCTCGTCATCAAAGAAAAGGATTATTCTAGACTAGAGAAAAATATTTTGGGTGAAGAACAGGAATTTCTGTTTTGCTTGTTCATCAGAGTAATAGACAAAAAAAGAGATGATTTTCATAGGAGCCATTTTACCTCTTAAGAAGCTTTTACCTCATCCAAAATGAAAATCAGAAATTAAACTAATGCCAGACTGCAATGTGCATTTAGAAAACCTCATTGATAAATCTATAAATTACAAGAAAACAACAAAATGTATGATGATCTGAAAATACTGTGAACTATTTTATCTACTATACCTAAGAATTTTTCTAAATTGCAAGGTACTCAGAATAAAGTATCTGCAGTAGGGGGGTTTCAGTGCAGTTTAATTTTCTGTAAAAGCACAAAAAGTCAGTAGCAATGTTGCACTGTCAGTAAATTTTACTTGAAAACCCTTTCAGGAGATAGGATTGTAGAGAAATTAAGCAAAACTATTGAAAGATTTGCGGAGGGTTAAGAATGTTAGTTATGTGACCTAATTTGGTGAGGTAGAACTTGTTCTTCATACAAAGAAAATGTTCAATAATGAAATGCATTGTTTTGTCTTTTCAGCCTATTCTATGATTAATTTAGGTGGTGTCAGTAGTTTCCATTCATTGAATAAAGTAGGCCAGTTTCACATAGCCTCAGCTTTAAACTAAGCATGATTCTTCAGCTTCTCTAACAATTAGGCATTTTTTCTCTTTTATTAAAAAAAAAAAAAATGATAATATATCAGATGCTGGACTGGCAGACACTAACTTTAAGAATATTCTTTTTACAGAATAAAATGCAGTTATGTGAAAGATTGTAACCTTTTTTTTTTTTCACTGTTGTTTTCTTCCCTTTATCAGCTTTATACTACCTGTAGGCTATTCCAGGATAATTTTTAATCCTCTATTTTTCTCTTGTGGAAGTGCAGTGCAGCAGTTAATAATACTGTGGCCTTAATTAGAAAGCTGTGCTTAATTGGGGGACTTTTTATCCCTATTAATAGCAGTGAAAAAGTAACAGAAGGTGGTATTTTAATATTAGTGTTTCTGTAAAGGTAACTGCAGAGCTGCAGAGTGTTCTGGATTTTTTGTAGAAATGCGATTGAACGTATGAAAAACACTTGACTGTCTAAGGAGACTGAAAGTGCACAAGTCCATGACACATAATGAGATATATCTGCAGGTCCTGAGGGAACTGTGGGATGAAGTTGCTAAGCCACTATCTATGATACTTGGGAAATTGTGGCAGTCTGGTGAAGTTCCCATTGGCTGGAAAAGGGGAAACTTAAGCATATTTTTTTTTTTGAAAAGGGACAAAAGTAAGACCCTGGAGCCAGTCAGCCTCACTTCTGGGCCTGGCAAGATCATGGAACAGATCCTCCTAGAAACTGTGCTAAGGCACATGGAAAATAAGGAGAAGATTGATGACAGCCAACAAGGTTTCACTAAGGGCAAACTGTGACTGACAAATTTGGTGGCCTTCTATGGTGGGGTTACAGTGTTAGTGGATAAGGGAAGAGCATCTGATGTGACCTACCTGGGCTAGTGCAAAGTATTTGATACTGGCCTGGATGGCATACTTGTCTCTAAATTGGGGAGATATGGACTTGATGGATGAACTACTCTGTGGAAAAGGAATTGTCTGGTTGGTCACACTCAAAAGAGTTGTGGTCAATGCCTCAGTATTCAAATGGCGATCAGAGATCAGTGGCATTCCTCAGGAGATGGTACTGGGACTAGTGCTGTTTAACATTTTTGTTGACAACATGGACACTAGGATTGACTACACTCTCAGCAACTTTGCTGACAACACCAAACTGTGTAGTGTGGTCAACACACTGGACTTAAGGAATGCTATCCAAAGGGCCCTTGACAGGCTTAAGGGGTGGACCCATGCAAACAGCCTTAAGTTTCATAAAGCCCAGTGCAAGGTTCTGCATCTGGGTTGAGGCAATCCCAAGACAGATACAGATATAGTGTGGGCAGAGAATGGATTGAAAAAGGCCATGAGGAAATGGGCCTTTCAACCTGGGGTTACTGACTGATGAGAAACTCAACATGAGCATTATGCACTGGCATTATGCACTTGCAGCCCAGAAAGCCAACTGTATTCTGAGCTGCATTAAAAAACCCCACAACTTATCAGGTCAAAGGAGGTAATTCTTCCCCTCTATTCATAATATCCCACCTGGAGTATTATGTCTAGTTTGGGGGCTCCCAGCATAAGAAGGACATAGACCTGTTGAAGCAAGTCTGGAAGGGGGCCACAAAGATGATCAGAGAGCTGGAGTACCTCTCCTGGGAAGATAGCGTGAGAGAGTTGGTGTTTATCCTGGAGAAGTCTCCAGGGAGACCTTAGAGCAGCTTCTAGTCTCTGAACAGGGCCTACAGGAGAGCTGGAGAGGGACTTCTAAAAAGGGCATGTAGTATAGGATAAGGGGAACAGTTTCAAACTGAAAGGGGGTAAATTTAGATTAGCTATTAGGAGGAAATTCTTTCCTGTGAGGGTGCTAAAACACCGGACCAGATTGCCCAGAGAAGTTCTGGATGCCCCCTCCCTGGAAGTGTTCAAGGCCAGGCAGGATGGAGCTTTGAGAAACCTGGTCTGGTGGGCAGTGTCCCTGCCAATGCAGAGGGGTTTGGAACTAGATTACCTTAAGGTCCCTTCCAACCCCAACCAGTCTATGATTCCACAATTCTTTGACTTGAACCTATGCCAGAGACAGAGTGACTTTTGTGATATGTCTGGCAATTTGGCCTAGTGTGTGGCTGCTAGCTTTGAAAGAGAAAAACAGGAACAGGACATGGTTAGGTGATATATGCTTTTAGATTTTATCACAACGGAAGCTTCTATAAAAGTAGACAGTCAGGAAAAAAAAAGCCAGACAGTAACTTAGCACCATGAGCTTACTCATAGTGTCTCCATTAACTGATGTTATCGTTTCTTTAAAAGAGACTTTATAATCAGATTTATATCTTTTCACTGAGAAAAATCCTATCTGAAATGCTTTCATAACTAAGACCCAATATCCTAAGGGGAGTAAAAGGTGCCTATTACCTTTGATGGTAGTTTCACATTCTCCTGGCTTCTGGAAGTGTTGGCTAATTTATCATTTACTTGCTTTCCTTCTAAATTCTGCTTTCCAAGATGGTATAGTGTTTAATTGGGGAATGAGATTCAGCATACTTTTAGAAAACTGAGAAAATCAATTTGTGTTAAGAATTATCTGCAAGGTAATTACTTTGCCTAGAGTAAATCAGGATGTACAGTAAATTTAATCTTTAACTACATTGTGCACTTACAGCATTTTTTGAAAAAAAAAAAAAAGAAAAAAAGGATTCTTGGTATCATGAAATTTGTGAAGTCTGTAATCTTAGATACCTGGTATTGCTCGCATGACTTATATTTTAAAACAGATGAAGTTTTAGCATTTTTGCTGAAAAGCTGAGAGGAAGCAGTTCTCTCTATATGCAAGAACAAGCAAAAGATTATTTCATTAAAGTATACAATGGGTTCATTTGAACAGGATTACCATCATGGCATTGCTGAGGGTAGCTGTGTTGATACTATGGCAAGCTATGCTGCCTGGTTTGTAGAAGGAAATCAGATAAACAAGAAGTACATTTTCTCCTTTAACTGATATAGGACTTTATATTCGTGTCCTTATGTGCTACATAAGAACCATGTGATTTCAAATTCCCTGATGTGAGGAGAGAGGCAAAGACCAATCTATTGCAAAGAACGTAAACAGGAAAGGGGAGGGTGGGAGGGTAAAGAAAAGACTGAGCAGTGGGCTTTATAATGCTTTGAGATCAGCCTGTTTATCAGAGATCAGGAAAAGGGACTGAACAAATCTGTGGATAACCTTGTGTGTTCACCTGTCTCCAGGAGACTCCCTGTGTGTAGTTGTCTGCTTTGGGTTCCCAAATGAGCATGGGAAACTTAAAGGCAATGTAAAAAACCTAGACAGAAGGCATATTATTAAAAAATAAGACTTTCTTGTTCCTCTCTAAATCTGACTTTTAACTCTCAACTCACCACCTATTGAACCACTGAATTAAGAGTACAGACAAGACTGATTTAATGTGGAACTAGTCATTCTAGGAACAAGAAGGATGAATTAAGTGCTCCCTCCAGGCAGGAAAGGGATACAGAAAACACCTATACCTGATTGTGTCATTTAGTGACAAGGACTGCCTGTGTATCTGGCATGAGAAAATCAGTTTATCCAAATAGGCACCAGTTAGGATATTTCATCTGCTGGAACTCTGTTGCTATAAATTTCCTTTGACTGCATACATGACCACATGTATTACAGCAAGTAATTGTTTGTGAGCTATGAACCCTGTTCTTCTTTCAGAGCTCAGGGAAGATACTGCTATACTAGGAGGTGGGGCATAAAAAGGTTTAGGAAAAGGTCAGTGGGAAAGTTTGAAAGTAATTGCTGTTGAGAGAGGAAAGATATTGTGCAGACAAGAGTGATACTGAGTCTGTGCTGTAGAATTATTTTTTTTTTTTACTTGCCTAGGAGAAAAAGGGGAATTAATGGCATTGAAAGAGGCAATAAATACTCAGAAATCTTTGAGTAAGCCTTCTAGTTAATGTAGACATATTCTCTGTAATATAAGATTTGATAAAGAGGAATGTTATTCTCTAACAATTTGTGAAAAGGTTTAGGTTGTGCTTGGAGTCTTGAATTATGGTAATCAAGGCATTACATATATAGGATATTTTTATCAGTAATTTTTAAATTAAGTCATCATGTCACTGATGCAATGCATTTTTAGGCACAGGTGATGCAATACCTTGGCTTAGTCAGGAAGAGAGAATAGTGAGAAACAAAACTAATTTAATAAGTATTTTGACATTTAATGTTGCTGCTTATGGACAGATATGTTAATACAGGTTGGGACCAGTAACTTGAAAGGCTGTTGTAGATTGTTACATTCTAAATGAACTGTAGCTGCTCAGAATAGGAAAAAAAAAATACAACTGTATCTCATAGTAAGGGTTACTTCTGTAAGAAATGAGGTGTTTCAGAGTTACAGTAAACTGAAAAAAATGAGATGTAAACCTATATGCTTTAGTACATCAGCTAACTGCTGGCTGAAGAAAATGAGAAAGATGTGAATACTGTGAGCTTCTGACATTTTCATTTTGAAGTACAGTCAGGCATTTCCCTGTGTCCCAGAAAGTTTAGCCCGCTCTCCAATATTTTATTCTAGGGAAATTAGAAGTTGTTGGGCGTGCTGTGACCCATTACTGGGAGATCATCTCACATCAGTTTGCAAGTCGTCGTTGTACTTTTCCTGCTTCTCCATTGATCCCTTCAGTTTCTGAAGACTGTTTTACCAAGGCAGAGCATGCTGCTGTCTGTTCACAAAAGCAAGTGGACAGAAAGATATTACCTGTCACGTTATCCTCATCTTCTGTTTGTCAGAGTGCTAGGGATGAGCAGTGTGATGTGTTTTAAGCAGGTGAATGCACCAAATGCATACAAGCTACCGACTCACACAGCCGCATGTTCCCCTTTCAGGTCCTTTGCAGGGTCTCAACTCTTTCCCTACTATGATTTCACACTCCTGATGTGACAGACCGTGTGATGGTGTGAGGCTGCAGAGATAGTGTTTGTTCCTTCTTCTGTATTTTTTCCTCTCAAATGCTCTAAGTAGCTGGGGGTTAAGTAGAATATCAAACATTAGGAGATGTTGTAGTGATATGATAGTCTCCAGACAGCAGGGGAATTGCAGGAGTACAAGGCAGCATGTTTGTAATTCACAATAGGAGGCTACATCTTCTCTTTTGATAGCCATCTTCAAGAAAAAAAAATTAAGATAAGGGCTCTCTCTGCTTGACAGCTGCATCTCAGTGACAGGCAGGGACAGAAACCTGATCCTTCTGGAATAAAAAAAACCTTCTGTAGACTCACAGCATTTGTGTTCACTGAGGTACTCTAAAATTCACAATGCGTTCCCATTAGCTGTATTCTTGTCTTTATATTTAGTGTTTCAATTACAAATACATGTGAAATTGTTACACCAGAATTTATTTAGTGTTACAAAACTGGATACATTTTTTAAATGATTAGCTTCTAGACAAGTGTATGATTAAGTGGTACTTTGAATCTGTTTCCCTATCACATCTGATATTTAAACATCACATTTGTACTGTGTGCTGATTTTTTTTTCTTCCTTTAAAAGCTTCCATTACCTTTAGCAGTTTAGGGGCTTACAGAGCCTTTTTTTCCCTACGGGGCATATCATTGAATTGCACTTAATGAAACCTGCTAACAACAGGTTGGGTTTTTTTTGAAAGGATAATTTTTTACATTTGCCAGCCAGTGTAAGAGGACCTCCTCAACTAATTATTAAAGTGATTATTTTGTTATGCAGTCATGTGTACTCTCCAGGGATATTCTAATTCTGTATGTGACAGATTTTGCTGTTTCTGTTTAAATTTCTTTTGATGTCATTTGTTTCTTCCTTAGCATTTTGTGTCTGTTTACTTTTCTAGTTTCTAATTATTCCCATCTATATTTTTCAGTGTGGCCCACATATGCCACACAGGCCACATATGCCTGTTTGATGAGTTTCAACATCTAACATGGCATAAAAGTTACATTATTTACATACAATAAAAGCTTATGAGATGAAAGTATATCAAAGATTAATCCTTGATCTTCTGAGTTAAAAATAACCAGTTATATGGTTGATGATATCTTATATGCTTGCAAGTTATATACTCAGGTAAAAAAATAGTCTATCAAACCTGTTTTCCTATTATTCACCTCCAAATTCTAATATGGTATGTCTCAAGTAAAGTGTCTGAGCTTATTAGACCTATGACAGTAAATAGAATTTTTCACACAGTTCATAGTATTCATATCTGAGGATATTAAATACATCCTGAGAATATAAATACCAAGAAATGCAGTTTTGCAGAAGTTAATATAAAGATACTATATTCATAACAAGTTTCCTTACTGAAGGATGCTAAACTTAGCCTCTTGATAACAGCTTAAATTATCAGAAAAATTGTGGTTGAGTAACTGGTTGAGATTATGCACAGTGCCTTGTAATGCTCTTGATCTTGTGTAAGGGGTACTAACATCAGATTTACTATTGCCTCATTCTTACTCAAACTAGTGATACTTTTGCTTTGGTTTAAACATTTGAATGTTTCTGTTATATATATGTGTTTCAATTATAAAGGTAATAATAAGAGTATGGCTTTTATTTCAGTTAGTAATGTAAAAACAACAATTATCCATGGGCTTATAACTCATTTGAAAAGCCATTTAATGTAAATTTTTACTTTAAAGGAAACAAAGTACTGTTCTCCTTAATGTGCAAGTAGATGGAGACAGATTAAAGATACTCAGATATATTCTTAATTATCTAGGTCCACATTTCCTTCAGTGGGACTGAGTCACTTCAGTGACTAATATATTTTTGAGGTTTGCACTTAGAGTCTTTTGCAAGTTCTTCCCAGTCTAGCCCCCTTTTTTTTTTCCTTTGGAAGGACTCACATAAATCATTATAAGCTAAATTTACAGTGGGGCTCCTGTTGCAACACTAGAAGACATTTTTTCTGGTAGCAGTGTGAAATCCTTTGAAAGGGGACGCACGTAGCAGGCATCTCCATCCCGGCAGGCCAGTGGCTATCAGTGCAAGGGCATGGAAGGGCTATTGTTCAACATTTCTCTGTCATTCCTGCTTTGTATGTTACTCTTGAGTAGCAAAGTTGGCAGCAATCTATTTATTCCTTTGGGTGTTGGCTGGGAACGCTGTGATTCTGCATTGCATTTACAGAGGCCTTGGAAAAAAAAGGAGGCTCCTTATTCCCTTCCCATGTGCAGTTGTTTGAGGTTTGGCTGGATTCCAGATACACAAAACTAGTAGTGGTTATTGTTCAACTAATTAATCTTGACCAGACAGCATATAACACTTCATATGTGTTTGTGGTATAGTGTAGTGTTTGAAATAATCTTGACTGCGACACAACAGAAATGCTAAGTAATTTCCTTCAGATTCAGAATAATTGTTTCCTTCAGCCAAGTGACTTTTGAAGACCATAGCTGAAATGAATTTGAGCTATTAGTTCTGAAGAAGTAGTAACCAATTCCAACTTGAAAGTGAAGCACCATTACACAGTAGGAAGTAGGTAGGGTACAACCCCTGCCAACAGCACACCACAGATAAGCCTCTATGAGTTAGAACTCACTGCAGACTTCTTAGAACTGATTCATCTGTGCTTAGTTCATAAGGAAATGGAAAATATTAATGCAGTACATATGGACAGATTAGAGAATTCCTTTGTCCAAAAAGGAGTTTCTGTAGTGGCCCTGTGCTCAAATCTGTTGTTTTCCCAATACCTTTATGTCTTGTTATTTGTAAGTCCTTTGGGGCAATTAAAAACAATTAAATGTTGTGAACTGTGCTTATGGCAGAGTCTATTAACTTCCTAAATACAGATATATTTGCTGAACACAGAACAAAACTAATTTTTTCTTAGCACATCTGATTAGTTCTGTCTCTGATTTGCTTTGCTTTTGATTCTTGATGTGTTCTCAATGAAGGAGACAGTCTGGCTCCTTTCATAACTTTTACTTTCTTTGTAAATGATTTAGTTTTGAATATAGCACAGTTATAGATGAGAGTATAAAACTATTTTAATTGACTCCATTTCAACACTGTCCAAAAATACTGTTCAGTGACAGAAAATAAAAGAGAAATTATTTTTCTGACCCTTTGAGAAGTGAAAATTCACATTGTTGGTCCTGGAAAAATGTGAAAGTGTTAAGGCATGTTAGCTTTTGCTCTAGATACACTGAAGTATTTTACTGTCTTTTCAAATTCTGATACAACTTTGTAGATATATGTGTGCATTTCATAAGCAGGTTTGGTAAGTGTGAATAGTGTAATAGTTATATAATAATAGAATGATAGAATTATTTGGGTTGGGAGGGACCTCTAGAGGTCATCTAGTCCAACCCCCTCAACTAGATCAGGTTGCTCAGAGACTCATCAAGCCTCACCTTGAAATTCTCCAGGGATGAGGTCTCAACTACCTCCCTGGGCAGCCTGTTCCATTTTTCCACTAACCTCATGGTAAAGAACTTTATCTTAACATCCAATCTAAATCTACTCTTCTCTACTTTAAATCTATTTCCTGTTGCCCTGTCACTCCAGGCCCTTGCAAACAGTCCATCTCCAGTCTTCTTGTACCCCCCCTTCAGATACTGGAAAGTTGGTATTAGGTCCCCTGGAGCCTTCTCCAGAACTAACGACTGAGGGAACCATATTCAACCCTCACCAACTTCTGCAAACACTGGTATTTTCTCCCACTCTATATACTCTATAATTTGGCTAAGATACTTTAAAAAAAAAAAATTGAAACATTTTTTGTTGTCTGTTATTACTCTTTAATGCTTCAGATAGCTTAGTTTCCATATATACAACTGCAGACTTCTCAGTAGGGTGCCAAAAATCATTGTGCAGTTGTGTAACATGTTTGTAATGCTTTATTTCACAAACTAAAGGATGAATTTATGACCATTTTTAATGCTAGATGTGTTGTGTAATGTGCTCAGGCTGAGATACTCTTCCTAAGGATAAAAATTTTACTTTGAAAGCTTGGCCACGAGGTTTCAAATCTGTCATTTTATAAGCAGTACGTATTCCATATTTCTGAATTTTTAGTTGAATCTTGGTGGTTTTTTTTTCCTGTATTTTAATTCTGTGTTTGAAGGTTGGAGTTCCAGGCTGGGGAAAAAACCAAACCAAACCAAACCAAACCAAACCAAACCAAACCAAACCAAACCTGCGTTGCTGCTACTGTTTTCCCTAGAAGAGTGTACTTTTGCAGGACATGTATGATTGGAATATCACACACCATCCCTACAAGCAGTGGACAGACTTTAGGTAAAATAGCCAAGGATGAATGAGAAATCACATGGACATTATACAATGTATATACAGATTCTGTAATTTTCTTGTTAGAAGAGGTAGAACTCCAGCTACAATATACAGCAGATTGTTTGTCTATACTATTGTAGTATACAATACCTGCAACAGTCTGACATGACAGTCCAGTAAATATATGAAAGGAAAGGTGTTGTAGCCCAGAGATGACAAGTCACCTCATTTAAAAATGTAGGAAGAACAGGAAAAGAAAATTATGTCTAACCTTAGGGGTTCTTTGCAAGTTTTATTTTGGGTTCATTGGATTTTTCCATAAACGACATATCCAAATTACATATTCATTATATCTTAGCTTTTCACAGTGGGTACCTGTAGAGTAAGTGATAAAAGTCTCCCGCAGCATGTTCATTTTTAATGAGAACAGAGCACTTACATTGTGTATCACAATCAAATCACTTGTCACTTTGTAATAGGACAACTACCAACTGAGCTATTCTCACAGAATGCTTCATTCCTTTGGGCTAAGAGGTAGTCTGTGCTTATCACTCATCAGGTTTTGGTTATGCCCTGTGTAAAAATTGTAGATCTAGAAAATAACCATAACAGCAAACTGGTGTTCACCTTCTCCATTACTTAGGGTTGCATAAATAGAAATTAAGGTTCTTATGTCTGTTTTGAGGCATTAATAACTTTGTTTTCTTTTTCATGTATGGATTGTGATAGAGTGCTTATTCTGACTGATATTAGCTCACACTTTAGTTGTACAATCAGGGCCAGCCATTCATTGATGTATATTGGTATAGTTATCTCAAGGTACTAGAGCTAATTTATATTAGCTGAAAAATCTGAATTTAAATAATTTTGTAAAGATTGTAGAGCCACAAAGAGATGAGACACAGCTGCATAGTACTGTAGTGCCTAGCTCCCAACCTGGTGACATCTAAATCTAATGTTACTAAAATGCAAAGTGTATCAGAGTTAGTACATCTCAGAAAAGGGTTTAGAAAAATTTGTAGCAAGGAGCCTCTGAGTTAGCTAGTAGGAAATGCTGAACACAGAAATATATCTTGAATTACACATTGCTCTGAGATTTACATGCCTTATTCAGCACTACTGGGAAGTATTACCAGTCTCTTGGGATTTCAGTTATGAGTCAATTCCTGACCAAAGTGTTTCTTCAGTATATTGAATAAATAAATAAATTGACTTAATACTTTCTTTCAGGGAACCACCCTTATGCCTTCCCATCTTTCTTCAATAGCCTAATGTTTAGTTTGCTCAGCTGCCAAAGGGATTTGACCACGTTTCCATTCTCCAGGAGAGTAGCTTAATGATCAGGCTGTAAATTTGTTTGGATTGGGGCTGAACCATGAGTTGAGTACCCCTCCTGATGAAACTGTTTCATTTCACTGAAAGGAACTGAAGATCTGTCGGTCAAGATAAAACTTTCGGGGGGATTCAGTAGGGGTTTGGAGGACCTGAAATCTGAGAAGATCTGCATGAACTAGATTTTCATTACTTCAGGTTTAAATATCTATGATTAAATTACTGTATTGAATAAACTGTAGTGACAATGCCAGTATTTTTTAATCTACTTTTACTCTATGTAATAAAATCAGTATAATAGCTAGAGAGGAAGAAAATTCCAGTATAATATTTTAAAACCCATTTTGTATTCCCTTTGCCCTTTTTTTTAATCAGTAAAATGCAAATCGTCATACTGTAGGCTTTGGACAAAATCCCCTTGTCTCTTGCATCCCAAGCATGCAGAATTGTTCTGTACATCATCTTTTTTAATGTGCTGGGCAACAGTAGTAGGTAATTAAATTTTTTTCAAACATCTTCTTAGCCCTCCTTTGATTTAGTCATGGAAAGAAGTGTACAAAATGACCACAGAAAAGCAGTTTTCTGCTGAAGGCAAAGGAATGAGAGTTAATAGATCTGTCACAGAAATCCTGTATAAAGGCATATTAAATGTTCTTTTCCTTGGTATCCTGACTGCAAATTTGGGTGCTTTCTGAAAAGTTGTGACAATGCATGCTTAGACAATTAAAGAACTGCTGTCTTCTCAGGAGATCACTATCTCTAGACAACCTATGCAAACTGATCATACAAAGAAAGTTAAAAAAAAAAAAATTTCATTATACAGAAGGCTCTTTCTTATATGCCTTCAAATATAAATTCCATTATCAATAGATTTTTTCCAGAGTTTTGAAAGAAAAAAAAATTAAATTCACATTATTGAGGATATTAAATTACCATACTAGAAGAGCCTGAATTTACACACTGAATGAAAATTTTTTGCCATGAGAGCTGTGCTGCATCATTTGGCACCTGGGTGATGGTCATGGTTATGCCAAGGTCATCAATGTCTTTTCTTTTGGCTGATCTGGTATTTTCCTACTTCTTCTTTAGACCAGAACTCAGACCTGCTACTTTGCTATGCAAGTTTTATCTGAAGGAGCCATGATTTTTCTCATTACAATCAAAGACATGATAAAAGCAAATCTAAAACCAAAATTATTTTGCCTCCCTGTTTTGCTTTGTTTATCTTTTATTGTTGATCAAAATATAGTTTTGAAGACAGAGGGTTACTGACAGTTGAAATTTACAAGGGAAGATGTTTTTAACCTTGGTCAGAACAACTAAATTATTACCATTTTCTGAATAATTTCTTTTTGACTTATTAAATGATGCACAATACACTAATGCAGGGATTTTGAGGTTCCTTTGCCAGGCAAAATTCCATATAATGTAGTAGAAGTTTTTCTGTGTAAGAGATGAGGACACAGAAGCTTCAGCAATTACCTATGCTGTTTAATTTTAAAGCAGCATTGTTATAACGTGGCATCTATTATAGCTGGGTATCAGACTATTGCACAATGTGTTACTAATTTAATGACATACTTTCTTTTTGTGTGGCTTATTCCTACCATGAAGTCTGAACAATATAATAGCTCAAATAATAGGATAATAAAAGGATGAACTCTGAGCCAGGTAGACCTAATCTTAGTAAAGCAAATGAAAGAAACACTGAAGAAAAATACTGCAATTGATAACTTAGTGCATATTTTCTCAATAAAATTCAGCTCAAGAGATTTTAGCAGATTGTATGTACTAGTATTTTTACATTAATTTTACGCAGACACAGATGTTTAATTTTTTACATACACCAAAAAAATCTTTAATAAATTAGTATAAGAAATAATGTATTTGTTCAGAAGAGGTATCAGTTTTGCATCAGTTTTACAGATTAAGAAGCAGTTTCTGACTGCAACTAATTGTAATCTATTATTGAGAGTTCTGCCACAAATCATAATGAATTTTCAAAAGATTAATAGACATTTTTACTTGTTCAGAAATATTTTTTCTTGTAAACACATTTTAGCATATATTACAGCAGCAACTAGAATTCAGCCAGCAAATAAAATGACATTTATAGACCTCTCAAAGTAACAATAGTTTTCTGTTGTCTTTTTAGTTTACAAAGCATTTTTGCTTTGAAAAGTTAATCCTATTTCTTTAGCTTCATGAAGCACCCCTTTTTCTGTGTTCTGACAAAACAGCAATCGTATAACATGAAAATAATTCCTTTCAAATAGCTTCTTTCCTTTTTGTCCTTGTTGGTGAATAGTCTTGGGGAAAAAATGTCTGCTGGGGTCACTTTCTCAAAGTATGGAAGATTCCTTTCAAAAGAAGTAATACAACTCTTGAATTACATTTCTCTTTGAGTAGAGAAACTTCATTATAAAAGTGGTAGTCAGGTCAAACCTCTTCTGTCATCCTGTCAGTCATTAGGATATATTGTGCTTTCAAATCCAGCTAAACTAAACCAGCTACTGAATCCTTATTTAGGTTCAGCCTGTGGGAAATCAGTGAAAATAATGAAATTGATTTTATTCTAACAAATTAACAGGAAGAAAACAATAAATGTTAGATTATATTTATTTGTTTGATATATAGATTCTATTTATTTTTTTCTTGATGTATAAACCAGCTGGGCATTGATTCTGTGTCATGAGTGCCTTGTCTACATTTGTTTTAATAGCAACTTCATAAATACAGAGAATTTGTAAAGGACATGCTTAAAAACTGCTTCTTTTAATGAGCTTCTCTTCGTTTGCACCCTGTTCTGTTTCTTGTAGTATTCTCAGCTCAGGATATAATTTGTAGAACATATGGAATTTGCAACACCAGCAAATTTGGAACATGTATTCCAGTTTAAATTTGCTAGTCCTGGAAGTAAATTTTATCCTTATATATGTGTAAATTAGATTGTTTCCCCACTGCTTACCAAAGAGAGTCAGACTTTTTTTTTTTTTTTTTTTTTTTAAGCTGTCCTTTCTTCAAAGAAATAATTCAGTTGGGGCTTTTCTCAGAAACCACAGTACATCTGGCTATGGGCTCTGATGAGGTCCTAGCTTAAAGGGCCAATTAAATAGTTACATACATCTGGTTTTACTGATGTTTCATCAGCAAAACATGATCATGGAATAAAAGAATCACAGAATGGTTTGTGCTGGAAAGGACTTTAAAGATCATCTAGTTCCAGTTCCCCTGTGACAGGCAGGGACACCTCCCACTAGACTAGGTTGCGCGGAACTCCATCCAGCCTGTTTTGTTCAGTGCTTATTTGTCCACAGGTTTTGAAAACCTCCATGTCTTACCTTCCTGTTTTGGTGCAGTTAGACAGTCTGAGCTAGCACCATGTTAAGACTGTTTCTGAGAAATCTTAATCAGGGCTGAGGTGGTGTCCTGCCTCCTGCTAGCTCTACAGCAAGAGTAACCTTCATGCATGACTTGGGGAGTTATGGCTCACTAGTTATAGAATGACCATTCTTGCTGTGAGGACTGGGAGGAGAGAGCAGGTGTTGAAAATCAGGCAGTGTCCTCCATAGTGTTGAATTCCCAGCTGGAAGATGCACTGGAGGTATTCCTGCCTTAGAAAAAAAGCAAACAAAAAGTATTGTTCTGGATCTCAGTTCCAGTGAGCAGTATGAAATTTGTGATATTTCTTTTTTAAAACAGAACAGTTTTACAACTATCTACTGAAATAATGGCATAAGATACCTGAAAAAGAATATGGGAAAAATTCTCCCTGTTCTCCTATAACTCTTAGCTTCTATTTCCAGACATTCTTTAGATACAGACATGGTCCAAACTACTGACTTAAAACAGAAGATCTGCAGTCCATTTAAGATGACCAATGATAGCGTCTGTTTGTGTAGTTCAAATGCTTGTATCATTATTTTTTCTGAAGAACTAATGAGAAGTATAATGATGTTTTTCCTTCTGATGATATCTATTGAAGAATGGAAATAATCAACCAGCAGTGCCCATGTTGTAAGTGAGGTCTCACTCTTCAGCTCTGGATAATGTCAGAAGCAGAAGTGAGGGGGCAGAGTACTCCAGGGTGTTCCCCATCACACAAGAAGAAGGAAAGGGGAAGGGAGAGGGAAGGAGGGAGGTGGCATCATCAAAATGGAGGTGCCTATGCTGAGTTTGGGTCTATCCATGCTACTGCTGTCCCCAGCTGTTGGACCTGCAAGTGGTTTTAGCAGCAGCCGTGGTACCGCTGCTCAAATTCTTGACAGCTTGTGGCTACATCATTCTGATTTCTGCATCTGAAATGTCTCAAAGCTGTACAGCATGTTTGTGCAAGAAAAAGGAAAGAAAACAAACAAACAAACAAACCTAAAAACCAAAGAAAACAAACAAACAAACAAACAAACCTAAAAACCTGAACTGCAAACAACTGCTTGTGTTTGCATTTCTCTTTCTGAAACACCATTTTGACCACTGCTGATGTCACTGCAGCAACAATAACAGTTTCCATAGCAGTTAATACAGTTAAATATCTGATATAAAAAGACTTCTGCAGAAAGTATGCCACTGTTTGGTACATTTGAGGGTTTCTCTCTTTCTTTTTTTTTTTTTCCCTCAGAAAAAACATTAGGTAGGTGAATTGGTGCTTTGGTTCCTGCACAGCTGCATCATTCACAGCTGGTGTTTGCTACAAGCCCACTGAAATTTCCATTAATTAAATATTGTCACACTCAAAATCTTGTCTTGAGCACAAGGAAATACATCATGTATATGTGAAGACAAAGATTTATTGTTAACTTATCTGAAATCTGAACAATCACACTGGAATCATAAAACTGTTGTTTTGTCCAGCCATAATAAGGAAAGTGCTTCTAGTCACAAAGTAATGCAGTACAGCTTCATTAAGAATAATACCCTCAGAATTACTAGAACATAAAACTTAGGAATATCTCCCTATTCTCTGTGCTGCTACACTGGTCCTTCTGAAGTCCCCCTGGGTGCCAATGTCAGGATCTGCAGGAGGGGGTGTGCTGGGGCATCCCAGGGAGCTGGGTGTTGTTCCCCAGGAGGAGCTCAGCAGCCTTTTCCTTTCCAGTCTTGTATCCATATTTTTATGTTTCACTGTCACAGCCTGCTCACACAAAGGGCTATTTTTTGTCAGGCAGTGACTGCCAGGGGAGTGAGGATACAACAGTCTTCCTGTATTTGGTGGGTATGGATAAATACCATCCATTGTGCAGCTTTTACTTGCTATTGCTAACCAAATGAAATGTATTCCCATCATCTACTCTTTTAGAAACCTGGCTCAGGTATTCTGAATAACTGTCTTACAGACATTTCTGCCTTGCTTTATGAGGGTGCAGGGAATTTAAATTCCTGATTTCTCTTAACACAGTCTACAATGAGTTGCACTAATACCCCTTCTCCTTATTCCTATGAATTATTCATGCAGTTTGATAAAAGTTCCTGAATTAACGTTGCTAACCCTTATGAGTTTTATCAAAGAAGTTTTCCATAATTCATTCCTTACATGACCAACTTGTACAATTTTAAATCACAATATTCCAGTCTGAAACAGCATGATCTACCTATGCACGTTTGCAGAGGTTCAATCACATTAGAATTAATTGGAAAGTATATAAATAAAAGTACATCTTTATAGATCCAGTTGGAAAATTGGAAATAAAAGAGTTATTAAATACTTTTAGTTTGTTATGAACCTGGAACTCAAAACTCATATTAACAACTTGGGACATAACATGAGTGTTTAGGAAGTCTCAGAATTTTGGATCCTACAAAGACCAAAATTAAAGTAAGTAGTGTGACACAGGAGCTAATACATTTCTATAGTCTTTTTGTTAGAAAGCTATTGCAAAAAAAGTTGAAAAAAAAAATTAACTAGTTGAAATGTGGAGGTTTTCTTTCTTTGTGTTTCAGAGTCAGAAGCTGTACAAAAATTTTTTTCAACAAGTAACAGTTGAAGCTACTTGCCCAAAATATTATTCTTAAATTAAATACTCTGTGAAAGGACAGGGGAAAAGAAAATGAAAGATAAGAGGATAAGATTACTTGAAACAAAAAGCTGGACAGTGTTTCTCACAACATGAGAAAGATAACACCTTTTGTAATGATGTCACCTTTGGGGAATCAACACATCAGTATGCAATGTCTAACAAACTGTGGAGGAGACATTCATCCAAGAAAAATGTCATGCCCAGAGGTGCCACAGTTCTGACAGGCTGCGGGAAAAACTGTAAGTCAGAATGGAATGCTCAATATCATGGAGCAAAAAACCTTTTTCCTTATTAGATTACCTTTTTTATGCCTAATATGCAATATTACAAACATTGGAATATTTAGAGTTTGATGCCTTTTTATTCATAATTGTATTGCAAATTACAGCTGGAAGTAAAAGAAATGTTAGTAACTGAGATTAAATTGTTGTCTCCTTATAGATTGCTCCTGTTCATGGAGGAAAATGAAATTTTGCTTTAGGCTGGCAGAAAAAAAGGTGGAAATTTCAGCATTTTTAAAAATAAGACTGTGTGTCTTCACTGAAAGTCAAGCCATAAAGTTTTTAATGTGAGCGGTGGGTCTGCACAATGGAGTTGTTTTTTGTAGTAGCAACTACATTCAGCTATTCACAAAACAAACTTTTTTGACAGTTTTTTTTTATTTCTCAAAAGAGTTATGAAAAGGTCAAAGCTTTTTGACCTTTTCAAAATGAAAGACCTCACTTTTTTTCACCAACAAATGACATTTTGAAAAGTAAGCTAATCCTAGTGAAACAGTTGTCTTAAAGGTCATAACCAAATGACCTAGACAAAATTAAAAAAAAAAAAAGTTTTCTAAAAATTTTAAATGTTTTCTCTTTTCCATTCTGTTAAAAGACAAGGAAAAAATTGGAGATTTTTTGAGCATTCATAGGATAACAAAAGAACCCTTTTTCCAGGGTTGAAGATTCAATCTGTTGAAGATTCAGGTTTTAGTCATAGTAAGTATTTATATTTTCTCCACCCAAGGAGATTGATTAGATCTTGTTGCCCAGGAACTTCTACAGATGAGTTTTTAGTATCTCCAGGAGCTTATCTCCATCACCTTTTTGGATACATGGTTCTGATGTTGGAATATCCCATGGTTTCTATAAAGAAAAACTGAGAGAGTTGGGGTTGATCAGCCTGTAAACAGAAGGCTCCTGGGAGACGTTATTGCAACCTTTCAGTCTTCAAGTGGGCTTATCAGAAAAATGAAGAAAGTAGTGGTAGGGCAAGGGTGATGAAATAGGGTAGATTTAAATTGGATTAAATGAAGAAATTTTTTGGTAATGAGGGTGGTAAGATGCTTGTTCTCCAGAGAAACTACCCAGAGAAGTTACGGACACCTCATCCATGGAAGTGCTCAAGGCCAGGTTGGATGGGACTTTGAGTAACCTGATTTAGTGAAAGACATCTCTGCTCATAGCAGGCAGGTTTGCACTAGATGATCTTTGAAGGTCCTGTCCAACACAAACCATCCTAGGATTCTATGATTCTGTATTTCAACCTGTGTCTGTCACCTCTCACACCGTACTGCAGTCTGCCTCTGAGTCTGTCTTTGTCTTTGATGTTGTCTGTAAACTTCGCAAGAGTGAGCTCTCACTCACCATTTGGATTCTTAAAAAAGACTTATCATTGGTCCCACTGTCAGTGCCATGGATGCCTCTAGTTATCCAGCTGCTACTTCTTCTATCCATGTATCATGTGTCACATGATACAGTCTGTGTTCTAGTGTGGTATAAGTTATTACCTATCTCTTAACAGTAGCTTTGAATGCATAGTGCTTTACTAAAATAGCTTGGTGAAAGGCAATTAAAGTGTTTCTTTGTAAACTCTCATAATTCATTTGAGGGCTCTAATATATGTATATATATTAGTACAATCCACTTAAAATATGACTCAAAGAAGTAACCTATCAATACTTAATTAAGCTGTTGCTGAGAACAAGTGAGCATTGGAATTACAATGGAAGTTTGTAAATTTGTGAAATGTGTATCAGTTTTCTACCACACTGAGACCTATAATATACCAGAATTGTAGCAAGAATTCAATGTTCAGGGCAATTTAACTCCAAGTCTATATGGCTTCTGTGCTAGTTCCCAGTAGTAACAGTGCTCATTATGATCACAGTAAGAAATGCACTGAGACTCCATAAGGTATTGCTGAGAATACCATTTATTGGAGCTAACAGAAAAATGCTAAAGAGAACAGATAATCTCATGGTCCTTCAGATGTGAATATCCTAAGTTGTTCAGTGCCATAGACACTGAACTGCATGGCACACAGTACAGGTCCAGTCTGATGAGAGGTCACCACCACTTTAGAGTTCTTCTTGTGTTTTCTTGGAAGAAAAAACTCCGTTCAGAATTTCCGCTGTGAAAGATATATATGTTTGCATAAGAACTTGCTGCTTCACTTTAAGGCGAAGACTGAGACACAAAGGTGGCATAACCTCTGGTATTGCCTCTAGCCTTCTCTGTTACAATTAGCCATTCAAGTTTATCCTGCAGCCAAGAGATGAGCGCAACAAACACAGACCTGAAAGCCCCGCTGTGTGTGCGGTGTAGTACTGGAGAGCATGGGCTGGTGGCTACTCACGTTTCCTGGTATGTGGATCACTAACTCTTCAATGTGCAATAGTCTTCTAGTTAGGGTCACTACACCATTTCATGGACTTTGGGCTACTTCCAGATATTACTGTGAAACAGGTGTCCTTCCAATTGGAGACCAATGGGAAAAGCACCAAATGCAACATTTATACCCTTCAGCATCCCCTCTTAGAGAATGTTCTCACATCATGTTTGCTATGTGTTGTCTTTCTACAAAATGTTGAACAGGTACCTGTAATCCAGAACAGGGTGGTTTTTACCTGTATGAAAAAGAAGTGAACACCATTGAATGCCACAACTAGTTTTGGCACTCAGTTGCCAAAGGAGTATACAGGAGTATAGGGGGGATGCTCATTGGAGTGTTTCTCCAAAGAATTAGCAAGACTGAAATGAGAAAGAAGAATTGGTTCTGTCATTTTCTAATCTGCAACACTAGGGTAGTTACCAAGAATTCCAATAAACAGACATAGATGAAATTCAATAAAGTAGAAGAAGCATGGGCTAAATTTTTATTCTGGAATTACTGTGGATCTGCTCCTGTCAAATTATTCACTGTAATTAACACACTACAGAGAGTAGAAGAAGGAATAGTTTGAATTAAATTTAGTTGGTAGCAGGTTTATTTGTCTATCTTCTCTTTTACTCCTTTTAATACTCTTTTTACTTTCCCAGTAATTAACTTCCATGGGTATTTAATTTAATTCTCTCAGCATCAGCCTTTCTAGATTATTGTTTTTCCAATATTTATTCCCTGTATGATGGCAGTCCTGGCTTGTTCAATTATCCTTAAGGGTGTTTCAGTTTTTCTTCCTTTTTTTGCAGTGCTTTCCAGCCAAGTATTACAAGTTTGATTAAAGTGGTAGTTTGGTCTGACTCATTCATGGGCTTTACGTGCCTTTTTCTCCAAGTGCTACAACCGAAAGCTTTTTGTGAAAGGTGGAAGGTGGGGGGAGTTTTCTATTTATTTTGAAGTGTTAGGAATAAATTTAGTCTTTATGCAAACAAACTTTAACTGAGACTGATTTTTAGAGGCTGCAGTGTTTGTATTCAAATTAATGGATTTTTCACGTTCTGCCATCGGTACCTATTATGAACAGTGAAATAAAGTGTTCTGCAAATGAAAACCTGTATGAAATACTTTATCTCCCATGCTTATGGTTTTGATATCTTATGATGCCATACATTTCTGTCTAAAGTACATAGCAGGGAGAAATCCAGGACAGGATTAGGCTTGAGCAATACAAAGTAGTTGCAGAAAGACAGCAAGAGAAAGGCTAGTGTGAGATTCATCAGATCACAGCCTCTGTTTCCCTGTTTGCTGTGACATTGTGCATGTTAGGGTGAAAGGCAGCTGTCCCCTTCCATACAGAAGGCTTATGGACAGCAATCACCCTCTGAAAAAAAGATGCACGAGATCTTCTGACTCAAGGACATTGTGCTCAAATAAAAAAGAAAGGCTTTATTTCTGTTCTCATTTAAACAACCCTAAATGAGGAATAGTTCTGAAGAAGAATCTGGAAATGCAGAAATGTCTGCAAGAAAACAGAGAAAAGCTTTAGCTTAAAGTTCCTCTCATCTCGACATGTTCTTTCAATTTTATATATTTAATTATCATCTTTTATGAAGGGCAAGGTGTTTTAATCTGTAGTAATATGTTTGTGAATTTCTGATTTTTGTCTTCGTTCTTAAAAGTCTGTTGTGTAACAAGTGCTGAGAACAGCCTCATTCTTACTATCTGAAAAATGTTATTTTTTCAAGGAACAAAATCACATCTGCATATTAAGTTCAGAGGCTTAAAATAATGACTTGTCATTTGGTTGATTGGTGGACAAATGTTGAATGACTGAATCATTGCCCCTTAAGTTAAATACAGAAATACTGCAGATGTAGCTTTTCCCAGTTATGACTTTGAGATATTCCTTGGGACTCCTGTGCCCCCAAATGCAATTGTCAACTGACCCAGAAATATCATGGCTGTTTATGTAATTAGACAGTTCACTCATGATGGTATAACTGCCAACAAATACAATAGCACACAGAATGATTTTCTTGAGTTTGCTTCTTCAGCAAGGGATCATTTGAGTAGCATTTAAGTGTTGGGACATTTTTACTTATCCACAGATTTTTTCCATGACAGATCCTCTTACAAAACGTGTGAGCCAAGCGATATTTTGGACAGACCTCAAAGCAGAGCTTTTCAGAGAATAAAAGTTAAAATCCATAAAGGTTATTGTTACTTTAGATTTGGTTTGAAATCAGGAAGAAAAAACACATTTTCTGTGAGAAAAAAACCTGAAAAAACGTTTTGACAGTTTTAAATGCTTAGTTGTCCTTTGATCTTGATTAAAGAACTGAGCAGAAGGTAATTAAAATGAAATTGAAAAGATTGACTTTAAAAAGTTACTTCCAAAAATTTTTTTCAGAATTGTTCATTTGTCTTTTTCATTAAAAAAAAAAAAAAACATTGCAGTGACATTTCAGATTATTACTATTGTCAGGGATATTATTATCAACTGAAACACTGTCTCCCATATGAAAGAAAAGCAGGTAAAGAAAATGTTACAAAAAATAAAAGAAAAAAAGAGAATTCTTTATTTTGCCACATATAATTAATATAAAGCAAAATATGAAAGCTCATGTATTTTGAAGTGCTTCCACATCAAACAGAGAACATCAGTCTTAAAAGCGTATGTGAAAAGCAGCCTCTAGTTTTTGCCTAACATGAAATCTGAGCTGGGTCTGATCTGCAGCTTAACCTGTGTGTTCAAATCTTTCTCACATCATGAAGGGAATGTCTTGTCATCAGAATTTATATGTGTAACTACAAAAAAAAAAATATTATTGATCAGCTGTGGTCTCAAACCAGTCAGTACTGAGGTATCTTTGTGAGGTGGAAAACTTGGGACATAAACTAAGGCACCTTGGAAATACATGGGACTTCTAAGGCCATGACACACTGCGTAAGTAAAACTGTGGGATCAAGGAGGACCAGCTGGTAGTTGTACGTATTCATATTTAAAAATTAAAGTTGATGATATGTCTTTAGGTAATGACTATGTCTTCCACTCCTTCCATTTTGCAATGTGAAGTCTTCATATTTTCATGTTGTTTTCCATATCTAATTTTTTTTTCCAAAGAGAGTTAAAAGATCTTGATGGGTTTAAGAGAATAAAAACCCTGCTGTTTAAAGAAGAAAATACTATGTGAGACTCCCTGAAAACTGCAAGAGTTTGAAAAACAGCAGGATTAATGAATAGCATAATTCTAATTTGTGATGGGAGGATGTATCAAAATGAATAGCACTTTTATATTTGTTAAGGGATTTTCTTGGCTAAAGAGAATATATTGCAGAATTACTGATGCATATTTTTCAAAATTATAATCAACGGGGTAGCAGTAGTGCCTGAACTTGCTCTCCAGGCTCCACTGGATGTGCTGGCTTCCCAAGGGCTATAATCAGAGTTTAGACACATCACTCAAAAGTAGACACATTTGCATATCCTAATTTGGAGCTGAGCTCTACACAAAGTCCTGAGAAATCCTAACTGTTTTTTTTTCTTGTTTTAAATGCTAGAACATGTGTGTGACACCATTCACTGTTTTAATGTGGGACTCAACCTTGCTGTTCTTCTTTGCTGAGGGGCTTGGATAATGCATATTTTGCAGTTATTTCTAGAGGAGAAATTGTCTTCTCAGTTATATAAAGACGGGATCTTTTTTGCAATTCCAATTTTTAGAGGTATTTTAGCAATGAATAGGGATCGAGCACTTCCTGTTATGTTTTGTTAGTTTTTGTCAAATCTACTTTCGTGGGTCTCAGTTGTCTACGGTTACTCAACCAGAATGGCCTTTTACACAAAAGAATTATTTCCTAGGGCTATGAATAGCAGGACACAGACCTTGAACTCGAGTCAGAATTCAGAGGGAACTAACAGAAAGAGAATACAAAAATGACATGCCTGTGACAATCTGTTTCACCAAGCAAAATGGACTGCAGTTAAACTGTAATGTTTTGTACTAAATGGAGCCTTTTTAAGGAGCTTGTCTCCATTTCTGAGTATGAGATGAAGTAATCAAATCTACAAACAAAGAATTAGTGGATCAGCCTGTGAGATAATATTTCTGGGTCAAGCAAATTGGGCAGAGCTCTGTATAACACGTGCCTTTTTTTCTGCATCGTGTCATGTTGTCATCTTATCTTTGATATGCCCAGGTTTTTTAAAAGATGAAATGTGTTGGAACAATGGAATAGCTCTACATATGTTTGGCATTTTAGTTGGCATTATCACATCATCTTTATTTGGCTGCTGTACTTACCCTACCCATCCTCCTAGCCATGAAGTACACTGATCTAATTGCACACTTGAGCTATCACCAGAAAATAGAAATAAGTTCTCATTATTAACGTAGGATTTTGAGTGTCTGCTTCATAGAACCTTATAGTGTTTGTGTTCAGATTTGAGGCATATGCATTGTACTTGGCATTTAAAAATCTTTCTTTCATTTTTTATTTTTATAAGATCTTTTATGTGTGGAATTTTTTTTTTTTTTTGCTTATCTGTAGTAAGAGCATGCATGATAACTATGTTTAATGGTATACAGCTAAAATTTGATGGACTTAACCAGTGGTACTGAGGAGAAACTGTTTGGATTAATTAGGAAATAGGTATCTAACCCCATGCTCCCACTTTTGTTGCCTGATGCATGGTACCTGCATATTGTCTGCTGCTGTATCTCAGAAGTTGATCTTTGCATTCTGATTTGATGACAATTAATCAAAATCTAATAAGAAATACGGTTTATGTTCTCTAACATCCTCTAATCATGATGAGTAGCAATGGCCTGTTAAGCTTTCCAAAATACTTTAAAAATCACAAGATATGTTAAAAGAATATAGATAATATCTAGAGAGGGAAATACTCAGATTTCTTGAACAGTCAAATTTCAACTGAGAATAAAACAGCCTTAATGAACCTGTAATTACGTTTGCAAAAGAAAAGAAAAATCTTAAGAAAATACTAGCATGTATATAATCAAAGGAATCTCTCTGAGCCTGACTGAAGAAACTGCATTTCAGTGACCCTCAGGATGCTGCCAAGGTCATCTAGGCATCCAGCCCTTCGCTTCTGTGCTAGACCCGTTCATGCAAATTAAAGCCGCCTGCAGGCCTGCTGCAGCTTGCAATATGCACGTAGCTCTTCAAAGATTTCTGAATATGTGCAAGCAGATTATCTGGGTTAACTTTCTTTTCCAGTTCTTCTTTTATTTGTCAATTTAAGATTCATCTTACTTCTACCCTTCTTCATCTCATTTGATGCATCCAATTTGCACATTCTACAAGAAAGAATGACTTTTTTTGATGTAAAGTGAGATGTGGTCAAAGGGAAGAATTACATCAAGGGAGGAAGAAAGCCTAGAGAAAGCACCAGGATGTGTCTGCCACAAAAATCTAGTGCGCATTCTGGTTTGTTTGCTTGAACAGTTTCCATGTTTGTTGTTGCTCTCATAATTGTGTTATCACTGCAAGCAACAAACTAAGCAGCATTTTGAATTTCACTTGGTATAAGCTATGTTAGAATTTTGTTGTTGCTCATTTGTGGCTGCAGAGGGATTAAACCAGATGTAGCTTTCCGGGGTGAGTAATGCTCAGAGGCTTATATATTTGGGATTGCTCAGGGGGCTGATGGATTCAAAGAATATGTCTCAATGTTATAGCAAAAAAAACAAGAGTGAAGGCAAAGAAAGAAAAATAAAGTTCTGAGTCATCAACCTTCCACTTAATAAATACTCTTTAATCTGTATGTGTATTCATTTCGTCATGTCTCTTTAGAGCTTCACATGCGGCAGAAATCAAAATAGAGCTGTGTTCCACAATAGATCTTCCAGGCGGCTCGCTGTTTCATGTGTTGTGCTGTTTCATGTAACTTTTGGGTCTAGCTGTCAAGGAGTTAATCAAATCTTAACTTCCCATGAGGACATGGTAACCTTAAGGATGCCCTGTGCTTTTTTATAGACGAATGAGTTTTCATTTTTTTGGTTAAATCATACAGTTACAAAAAACTTACAAAGCAAAAGTCACTTTCCTGTCATCATCCCTTCTTCCCTTTTTGAGAAGTTGGGAAGTTAAACAGTATGAAAGAACATTAACACCCAAGAATGGCTAAAACCAGATACAGCCAGTGAAAAGTACAGACTATTGTATGGCGGTTGAGGTTGGACAACGTTAACTCTTGAGAGAGAAGAGGATTTATTTGTTTCTGACTGGACATTTGCACCTGTCTAGACTTGGTATCTCAGGGCATCATAAGATGGAGTCACCTTCCCTTTCTCATTTGGAGCTATGATTAAAGCACTACTTGAAGCCCTATTTCCTTCAGTCCTCTTTCTGCAGTGAGCTTCTTGTAACTGATGCAAAGACATTTCTGAAAAAATTATAAGCTGTTTTTGTGGTACTTTGCCCAAGTAATTTCCACTGATTCTTGGCATATCTCTATGTAAAGTGATCACTACTTATAAACATAGTCAAGAAAATGCCAGCAAAACTTCACAATCTGAGCATAGCTTCTTGGTGGTTTTGTCAGTGTTTTGGAAACAAGCTCTTTTGCCTTTGCCAGGCAAGAAGGAGCCGCTGCAGTCTGGGAGCATGTGCCTGGTTCCCTGCCTGCCCCACTTCTCGGCACTCAAGGTTCCACATAGCCTACTTTTCTCAGATTTTGCCAAAAATTAACTTGGTTTCTGACCTCTTGTAATACACACTGTAGCAGATAAGGAGACTAGGAGAAAGAATATCCTTTTCTCTCCTCTGTATTCTTGTGTTCTTTTCAAGCTGGAGGAATGTCAATCTCCAAACTGGCTGAGAATTTTATGTCTAGTTTTTGAAGGCAGCAAGTGGAGTTTAGGCAAAAATAAGTTTCCCAGAGAAAAAAGTATTTGTTGGTTTTTTTTTTCATTCTGAACAGCCAAAACCCAACCACTGAAAAAAATACTTCCAGTCAGATGAAAGGCAGTGAAATGTTTTGACTTGGTATTTAAGACTGAAATGTTTTGCTATAGATCAGTTGGTTATTTATTTCTGTTCCATCATGAACTTCAGGAGAGCTAAAGCTGTGGTGCCTCCCATCCCTGGGCTTTAGCTGTCAAAATCCATTGAAGCTTTTTGAGCTGGTTGAATCACCTCTATACAATAGGGCAGGCTGCATCTGTGGTGCAGCACAACTTTTGCACTTCTTTTTCAAATGCACTGAGATCAGAAGCATAAATGGTTCTCATACTGCCTCTGTATCATTGTTAGTAACTCTCTGGTTCCTACTGATTGTTGTAGGAAATCTGAAGACCACTTATGACATGAAAGTGATCGAAGTGGTTTGAAAGTTTGGTCTGTTAAAGGGAGTAAAAGTATAAAGAGCCATGGTAATTGGAACTGATTTGAAATGAAATATTTAGAATTGAAAAAAAGAAATCTCTTTTAGTAAAAAGTGTCATAGTGGGATACTTTATTGTATCCATACTGTCATTAAAAAAAAAGAGCATTTTAGATTAAACAAAATGTTAAATTAACAGGATTTCCTACAGGATAGCACCTCTTTCTCTTTAGAGATTTCAGTTCATACCTCCGCTCAATTTGCTGATTCTGCAGGAATTTATTGCAGGCATAGTAGTAAATTACTAAAAGCTTAATGATTTTCACTGGTGGTTTTTTTTTGTTTTCTTGTTTGGTTGTTTTTTTGTCAGATGGCTTCATACAATACAGTTGAAATTATTTCAGGAAATAATCTAGCATAGTTTTCAATTGCTGTTGTTTTATAATATCTATATTGCTGCAAATTGAAAACAACACATGAAATTACACATATAAAGGGAGTTTGTAAATTAATAGTGAGATTTTTTTGGGTGTTACTGTTTTTCTGGGGAGGTTACTGTGTACTGGGGAGGTTTTTTAGTTTCTCAAGCAGAGCCAGTGTTCACTCAGATCCTCAGTCCCACAGATGCAATAGATTGGTTTAGGGCCTCTACTGTTTTACTGTTGGTCTGCACAAATAGGTCTTAAGGAAGACACTATCTTCGCTTAAAAAAGAAATTACTTAACGGTTTACATTTTCAATTTCATCAGAAGTGAGACATTTGCAGTAAGGGGCACACAACTGACAGACTAATATGCTTGCTTTCATGTTTCTATGGAAGAGTGAGCCTTCATAAATCACACTAGGGCAAGAT
Source organism: Phaethornis superciliosus (assembly GCA_023637945.1). Classification (NCBI taxonomy): domain Eukaryota; kingdom Metazoa; phylum Chordata; class Aves; order Apodiformes; family Trochilidae; genus Phaethornis; species Phaethornis superciliosus. Next base: position 86,391,506 of record JAJQWJ010000003.1, on the reverse strand, counting down.
GGAGAGACACTCAATTCTCCTGGCCTATAGGAATTTTTAGGCCAATTAAGTCCTGCAACTTCACTTATGCTTCTTTAATGTAACTCTTAGCACCATTTTAGTATAGACAGTCTGTTTATAATAAATACAACATGATATTTTTTTTTTAAATTACAATTTTCTACAATTTTTAGGCCATAAATTTTATCTTTTAAAATTTAAGGCTTTCTTACACAGTGAATACAAGCCTTGTAGACTTAGGTGTATCATTCTTTCAGCTACTTCAGCACCCCTTGTAATTTAGCACCCTCCCCAAACCTGTGCTTTCATCATCAGTGGTGTTTTATTCATGGAATTTAATGGAGCTTTCCTATTAAAGTGCAAAAAACTTTTAGATTTATTTTTTTTCCTTCTAACACTCATACTGCCAGATCAAGCACAATACACCCACAGCCTTTCTACACTGAGAGGAGAATTTGGCTTATCATGAAAAGCAGAAAAAAAAAACCCTACAAAGCCAGAGCAGTGCAGTGAGGGGGAGTGCTGGAGCTGTCCGGAAGAGAACTCCAGCAAATAAGCGCTTCCCACGCTCAGCCTGCTGCTCCCCTTCTGCTCACCCCTCTGGGGAGAGGCAGCGATGGGACAGCCATGGCCAGGAGGGGAAACAATAATGCAAAAGGAAAAGTATCTTATTACAGTGTCACAGAAGAAGCAGAGATAACCAAAATGCTTTATGTTAAATATTCAGTAGTGTCCAAAATCAAAAAATGGATGGAAACAATGGACAGTACCTGGTTCCCAGTCTGTGAACACACATGCATTTCTGTTCTGATGTTACTCTATTTATACTTTAATCCAGAGTGCCAGAGTTATCTAGTAGTGCTTTTCAGCTGTTCCCATGTTTTAATGCCCAGGGCATTAAACGAGTCCTCCGGTTTTCTTTGGTGTTTCATTGAGCTTCCTTTGTAAGGGGAAACTGCCCATACTCAACAAGGCAAAATACAATCTTTCTGTCCATTCAGGAAGAACAAAAGAAGCTTAATGTGTAGGAAGTAAATGATGTAATCCATTTCTGCCTTCTAATTTGAAGTTGTTAGGACAAAAAAACAGGGACTCCAATGTAGCCTGTGACAATCAGCAGTCTTTGCAACAAAATGGCCATGCACTTACTAGTCTGTGGGCTTATTATTGCCAGAGTTCCAGTGACACTTTCAGGTAAGAAAATTCTCAGTTTCTGGCCATGTTTTAAAGGTAGAAGTAAACTAGGTGAGAAGAATGGATGCTGGTAGCCAGCTTCCATCTCCCTTAGTTGCATGGCTGGATAAACAGATGCACATTTAGCAAATGGCAGTGCTCGAGCCATGAGGGTCTAAGGAAGAAATGTAGGAAGATACGTAGATTTGTTATTGTACAAACTGAGGAGACTAGGAGTGTGGGAGAGATAGAGGTGAGTTTTCAGGCATATGGAGAAGTCTTAGTGAAGATAGGAAGTGCTGCTGTAAGTTCATCTTGATCAGATTGATTAAAAAGGCGAATTAGTGTCAATTTGCATGGTCATTCGAGTGAAGATTGGAATGCGCTTTTGAATTGGATCTCCCAATCATCTCCACTTACTTTGCTTGATCCTCGGTAAGGAATGGGCTCAGAATTCATACTAGGTATTGCTATGGAATTAAAAGAAAGCAGAAGATGAGCTCTAGATCTGCACCTTAATACTTTGAGTATTCATTTTTCTCTGTCACACTAGAACTAATCCAGAGTAGTCCCCCAAAATGCATAAAGAGTCCTTTGCACTATTTTTTCTTCCCAATAGATTAGTCTCTACTAAACTACTTTTTAAGACAGATACAAATGTACCATTTAAGTAGTTGTTCACAGCATATATTTTAGTTTTAAGACTGCTGCCTCTTCTACTAGATAAGGCTTCTGTGCCTGAAAATCTGAAATTAGGGAAAAAACTGACATCAGTTTACTGCATCATCATCTTCATCATCATCATGTCTGCCTAAAAACTTTGTCTTGCTTTTCTGACTGATGAAAATCCACTCTCTCAAATGCTAATGAAGAGCAGTGGTGGAGAGGTTAAATATATACATTAAAAAAACCTCAAACACTGGCATTCTTTACTCTGTATTCTGAGACATGCCAAGGTAAAGAAATGTGTGAATTATCTTTCACTAGTGTGAAACTAGCAAGAAAAAGGAAGACAATATGTTAAAAAAAAATCAGTTTATCAAGATTTGGAATCACAAGCTCTGAGAATCTTAACAGAAACCAAATGGTTTCTTTGTGGTGTTACTACAGAACAAGAATTTAGATTGCATGAGGATTGTGCTGTGTGTTTCTCTCTTAACATACTTGAATTTCTTTTCATTCTAACCTTCAATTTGACTTTTGAGGATTGAAACAATTATAGTTTTTCTATCATGTTCCTTATCCTAAGTTTCTGACATGCACTTTTAGCTGTAACTGGCACAGGTTTTTTCTTTTTTTCTGATGGAAAGATAGTGAAGGTTATAGCAGAGCTGAAAAAAATATTAGTTTTCATGAAGGACATATATTAGTATGGACTAAGGGCATAATTGAAGTTGGTTTTGATGGAGTTGGAAACAGCAGAGTCTGAGCATGCTGTATGCACATGAAAGCTCTATTTCTTACAGTGGTGCTTACTGAAGCACTATTCATTGCAACTCTAAAGTAGTGGTATATCTGAAGTACTGAGATGTCTGAATTTTAAAGCAGAGAGAGAAACCAGAACAGAGACTCAGTGGACGCAGGATCCTGAGGTCATAGATCTTGCTGTGCAAAAAAGATGTCTGCAAAGGGAAAGTGTGTGTTTCTCTAAAGCTTTCCTTTGCTTCAGGATTGGGAATCAAGAGCTTAAAGTATGCGTGCCGATCCTTAAAAAAAATCAAGTTCAAGTATGCAGGAATAGATCTTGTGTACATTGCAAATAATTCTTGATACATAATGTGGGCATTTTGAGGAAACTGGTGTAGGGGACACCATTCAAAAGACCATCTGGTCTGAAAGAGGAATCTAATCCTAAATCAGTTTTAATATACAAAAATATAGAAAGAGAAGAATGAAAATTCTTATGACTTACCAAGACGAGTCAGGTGATAGCTTCCCTCCCAATAAGTACACATCAAAAGTCCATGCTTGTAGAAGTGACATTTACTGAGATAGGTTGCATGAAAGTATGGAAATGCTTTGTTGCAGTGGGAGCTAGGGTAGCCTCATATGAAACAGAGACAAGCCAAGAAAGGAACTCACCAAAATTTTACATGAAAAGGGTGAAGAGTCAGTCCTAAACCATAAAGATTAAACACTCTGGACAGGAAAACATGGGGATACTATGTCAAAATCAAAGCAGGAGAAGGAAGGGAAGGGAAGGGAAGGGAAGGGAAGGGAAGGGAAGGGAAGGGAAGGGAAGGGAAGGGAAGGGAAGGGAAGGGAAGGGAAGGGAAGGGAAGGGAAGGGAAGGGAAGGGAAGGGAAGGGAAGGGAAGGGAAGGGAAGGGAAGGGAAGGGAAGGGAAGGGAAGGGAAGGGAAGGGAAGGGAAGGGAAGGGAAGGGAAGGGAAGGGAAGGGAAGGGAAGGGAAGGGAAGGGAAGGGAAGGGAAGGGAAGGGAAGAAAGGAAGGAAGGAAGGAAGGAAGGAAGGAAGGAAGGAAGGAAGGAAGGAAGGAAGGAAGGAAGGAAGGAAGGAAGGAAGGAAGGAAGGAAGGAAGGAAGGAAGGAAGGAAGTCTTCTTACATTGAGTAACAGCCTAAAGATCATTACTGTAGAATCAGAAGATAATGTTACTGTATATTGGCTAATCATTATGGTGGTTGTAAAACAACTGCACAACAAATTATGGATCTACAAACAACTGAAGGTACTGAAATGGACACTGTTGTCACTGTCTGCTTCCTATATTGATGATAATTTTGCATGACCTTTCCAGAGAGGGAATATTTGTATCCTGTGGAGTCATAAATCTGGCATCTGACATTTGGCTTTTGCATATAGAGCTAGATGAAATGTTCAAGTACACTGATGACTTTTGCAATGCTATTTTGTCACTACAGATGGCTCTGTACAAGCACAGAGGAAAAAAATTCTAGTATGTTTATGAGAGTATCCACATCCACGCAGGAGATGCTCACTGGAATGAAAAGATTGTAGCTAATATCCTTTCTGCACATGACAAATTGTGACAGTGAGGCAGAAAACAGAAAAGGATGGTAATGCTTATAAAGAGGGAAGGACAAAGAACTAAAATTAGGCAACCATTCTACCAAAGATGCTCGGGCCTGGTAGCCTGTTTATCAGAATGAAGGAAGTGAAGGCTGATTCTAGTGGATAAAAGCAATGCCTGCCCCAGAAATGGAGTGGAGAACAGCAGTATAGTGATGCTTGGAAACCTGTCTAAATTTTGGCATAATTTGTGGGCAGGAGAATGTAGACCACTTGCAGGGCAAGGATGTACAATAACAGCATGGAGAATTTTAAGCTGCAAGATATGTGAGTTATCCCATGATGTTCCTGCTCTTAGTTCCTGGACAGATGAAGACATGGAAAGAAGTAATACTGAGAGCAGGAAAGGTAAAGGAATAGCCAGATGCTTATGGAAGTGTAGTGTCTAGTGTGATTCAGTGTCCCTATAGCTGTGCATCAGTATAGACAGAGCTTTTGGGCTAATCATTTGGGATGAAGTGAAGCTACCAACTTAGCAGTGGTTATCCTGCTATTAAAATTGAATTCTCAAATTACAGATGTTCATTAATGAGAACTATGGGCAAGGACTCAAAAGCAATGGCACGGTATGTTGCTGCTATGTCTTAGTGCTGAGAGATTTGGATGAGATGATACTCTTTGTCTTTATGATAGTTGCTCCATAGCCTGATCATTTCTGGACAGTGGTAAGCCACTAAATAGGTTACTGCAAATCATCCTGCTTGAATCAATCCTTCATTTTTAAAAAATAAGCAATAAGAACTCAAAATAGCTATTGAGTGACAGGACTGATTAGCACAGCAGGCATAAGTCCTGTAGAGTGGAATATGCAAAAAGAGTATTATATTTTCTGAACATAGAGCTATAACTCTAGGATATCTTAATCAGGAGTTACTGCAAAAGTAAATATGTCCCACTGGGATTTGCAGTTGCTGGTAACAAATTGGAGTGTGTTAGCATGAGAGCATGCAACAGGTTTTGATAGATTGTTTAAAATGAAAATAAAAAGCAAGTTTTGTGGTAGTCAAGTTAGAAGGCCAGGGAAGGGCAAATATATGTGAGGTTTGAAAGGGATCTGCTATAGCTAAATGCTTTAGGAAACTGCAAATCACATAACCAATAACATAGAAGTGACTGCAAGCAGTCTACCAACATTTGGTTTTGTTAGGATCAGAGAAAGACACAAGTCTTAATAAAAGAACTGGGAACTATATCGTGGTATCAGCATATTAGATGTATACAAAATAATCAGTGTGAGTCCATCTCCATATTGCTCCTCTTCTCATAGATTAGTTTTGCTGCAAATTACGCAAGTTTAAAATTCTGCAAGAATAAAATGTTACCAGATAGAAATATTTGATGCAGTCAGAAAGAATACAGTAGAACCTCTCTGTAAACTGAAGTAAAAAAGAAAAAATAATTCTGACAAGCATTCTCTGACTTATAATCAATTTGTTGGGTTGAAAATAAAAAAAATGAGGGAAGGATGACAATGACAAAGGCAGAGGAGAAAACCTCAGGCTTCAGATGAGAAGGGATTAGGTGCAAGGTCGAAATTCAAAATATATGTGGAATAGAAGCAAAAAGTAATGTAATCATTTATTGGTAATTTCACCATACTTTGTAAAAAAATTCTTTGAACCATCTGCCTATGACTTCTTCCTGATGCTCATGGAACAAAACATTTTTGCAATAGTCTTGAGTCATCGTAAACCATGTGTGTCAAATATGTGATGTTACAACTGACTAAAAAAAGGAAAAATTAAAATATTGACAGTCTCTAGTAGCCTAATAGGACTTGTCAACTTGCAATATATCAGGCATCTCAGGCTTTTGCAGGCAGCAGAAATGACTTAGCAAATGCTACTGATCAGTTTCAATGTCTCAAAGTAATCCTTAGAGAAATAACTAGTGTAGGATAAGTGCTTATAATAGGTTACTTAATAATGAGAAAATATTGTCAAGGACATAAAAAAATTATTGATTTTCTTAAGGAACATCTTATCCTGGATTATGGATATGAGTGTTTCAGGGCTATAACATAGTTATGCAGGAACATCTATGGTCTTTGTGGGATTTTGAAATTGCAAATCAAAATAATAATAATAATAATAATAATAATAATAATAATAATAATAATAATAATAAAAAATTATAATGTGTTCAGAGAACACTTTACAATTACAAATAATTTACAAATAATTTTAAAAGTGTTATTTAAAAATAATATATATTAAAAGCATATAATCCAATAGATATTTGTTATGAAAATAAATGTTAACATTTGTACATGGCGTTATTCAAGTAATGTTTTTTCCATCTAGATAAATTATAAATAGATTAGAATACTTTTATAAATGCACAATAGAACTGAAAGCTTGCTGTGACAGACTTTTTTCTTTCTTTGTCTTCAAATTAAATGAACATTTACATTTTAAATCATAGCCTGATACAGTCTAAGTGGCAAAATACACCAGAACTCTTAATTAATGCCTGCATTTATTACCAATTTTTAACTTAAAATCACTGCAATTTTAATAAATTGTTATAAATTGCTTGAGTGTGTACTCTTCACTTGGCAGAATGAAAATGCATTTAACTTACAGTGACGATCAATTTTTTAAATAGTTCGTTCTACTTTGAAGCCCAATAGTATGGACATTTTCAACCTACTGCCTCATTAACTGCATTCATATTAAAATACCACTCCATTTAAATGAGAAGATAATTATAATACCTTGAAGCAAATGAGATGTTATTGCAATAATTAAATCTGAAATGAGATGCAGATAGTTTGGACCTGCTGCTTTCCTGGCTATTTAGTACTGAATACTATTTCCAGTGGTCACACTGAATTACAATATTGCATACCAATAACAGTGTAATATCTATTAGATTAAAATTGCTCCTGGAGACTATAGGATAATTTATTGACCTCTAGATATTTTGTTAGATATTTACAATATGGTGTTTGGTTTTTTGTTTTTTTGTTTTGTTTTTTGTTTTTTTTTCACCTATGTGCCCTTTCTGAAAAGTAAGAGGGAAAGGAGCAGGAAATTCATCTTTTCATTTTCGTAGTCATGATGATGTTCCTCTGCCTTGAGTGTCCAAGGTTAATATTTTGGAAACAGCCAAGGGAGGAGTCATCACTTTCTGTAGGTTGTTCCGACTGCCCTTTCTTGGGACAGAGTACACTGATTATGTCCACCTCAGGCAGTATTTTTTCCTGCATTTTTTCCCCAGCTCTTAGACAAAACAATGTAGCATTCAGAGTCAGGGCCGTTTCTATGGAAGAAGAAAAAGCCACACATTTTTACAATTCATCTCATATACCATAAATTTGACAGTTCCTTTTGTCTGAATTTTATCTCTAAGTGGTTCCTGTCTTCAGGAGAAGAAGCAACAGAAGATATTTTGCAACTGAATGCGAGGAAGAGAATTTATCAGAAGCAAAACTTGCAGCCACATTTTTTGTTTTTTCTTATATCGCATGTAGTTAAACTAAGAAGCACAGAGTAGAGGTTATATTCTATACATTAACTGTTTATAATTTTAGTGCTACTGATCAGCATTGCATGAAGACACTCCCAGAGAATTCCAAATCCTTATTGTACACATTATCCTGATGGAAGTAGTGTTCATGAATCAAAATCCTATTAGATCACAATACCAATCATTGCAGTACCTTGTAGTAGATAATCATAACCTGATTTTTTTTTTTTAATTTATATTTAACTGGTACCACATACAGGGCAGACACATCAAAAAGGAAATTTTGTATTTCTTGCTTTGTATATACGCCATTGTTGGATGCCTGACAGCATCATCTTTTGATGCTTGATGCATTATTGTTTAGCATGAAAGGTAAAACAAACAAACAAACACACACAAACAAACAAACAGAACCACAAAAAAATTGCAAGCGGAGATGAACTAAACAATGCAGAGGGGATTTTTGGTGATGTGTATTCCATTTGTTAGAAGGCTGTTGCCTTAACAGAAGATGTGATTTTCCCCAGAGACAGTCTGACATAAAAACGGTTTGTAGAAGTTTTATCATTTCATAGCTCCTGGTAGAACTGTGAACTTGCAGGTGGTATCTAAACTGCGTATACTCCATTTATACTGCTTTAACTAATAGGCAATCTGGTAACTATCAAAGGAAGATTCCTATCAGGTAGGCAAGTACAGCACGTTTGAGTTCCCTGGTGGCACAGCATAAATGGCACATTGAGACATCACAGATAATTCATTTTCATGTCAGAAGCCTGTTACTGTAGGTTTAAGGCTGTGACTCGGCAATCGAAACACCCTCTTGATCAGCATCTGCCTAACATGGGATGCGCTTAAAACTTGTTATGCATCTTTCTGGTTGGTGTTAAAATTCCCCAGCAGTCTGCAGCTGTGCTCCCTGGCTGAATGTCATCACCAGGCATGGCTGGGTGTTCTCCTGTGCAAGTTTCACTGGTGTCCATGGGGTGGGCAGAAGACAGCTGAAGCTCCTTGGCCTCCCAACAGGACAGAATCCGTCTTTAAAATTCACCTTCAGAGAGAAAGGAGAATTAATATGCCTGTTCTGGAACAAAAGGGTAAAAATCACAATGGACTCCAAGGCCAAGGGAAGCTTCAAATGGGGCTGCAGACACATTCCAGAGGAAAGCTGGTCATGGAAGCACAGAGGTTGGCAAGCTGCAGGTTTCCGTCCACCTTGGGGAACAAGGCTGCTTTCCAGAGTGGCTGCAGCATTACTGGAAGAAGAGTGAAAACATGGAACATAGTGACTGGAGGTTCAGGTCATGTTTAAAAACATTCACAGACATTTTCTCTTCCTTACATTCTCTGTTCTGCTGCTTTTGGTGACTGGAAAACATTTGTTCAGGAAATCTCACTCTTTTTTTCCTTACACACTGATAATTGAAATTGTTGCAGTCAAAGCCAAGAGCAGGCAGTGGCATGTGCCAGTTATGTGAGAATATGTGCTTAGATGTAATTTGTATTATTTGTAGTAATATTATGGAGTATCTCCTGGTGTCTTTGGACCAAGGTCTCATACATGACTGATTTTGTGATACTGCACAAACCTTAATTTCCTTGTCTCCCTTTTTACTTTCACAACTCTCATATTACTTTCACCATGTTGCTGCAGCTTTCACAGGAAAAGAGAAGGGGAAGGGGAAGGGGAGGGGGAAGGAGAAAGGAAAAGGAAAAGGGAAGGGGAAGGGAGGGGGGAAGGGAAAAGGGAAGGGGAAGGGGGAGGGGGAGGGGAAGGGGAGGGGTACAAACAGGAGATCAAACCAACTCTCACTTGGCACTTATTAATGGCTGCTGGAGGAGAGTCTCCTCTGCAGCGTGGTGATTTTTTCAGTATACTCTTAAAAAGCTGTCAGGTCTCCCACTTGTTGAGATACTCGTCCAGTAGCTCTGGAAGCTCCAACCCACTTCACAGTTTCAGTGTCTGAGCAATTCTGTAGTTTCACACATGTGGGAACCTTTCATTAGATCTATCTTTGTGTCTCAAGATGGAGTAAACATAAAGATTTCTTTCATCTAGTGGAGAGCTTAATTGGATAATCCTTTAATGATGAAATCCATAACAGACTAAAAGGCTCTCTGAAGTTAACTGTCATTATTTTGTCCTGTGCTATGGTGTGAGGATTAATATTTCAAACTTTAGATTGCAGTTAAAATTACAGGACTCTCCCAGAGAGGCTGTACTCCTGTATTCACAGTATACAGAGTAACTGGAATTGATGGGAAAGCGGAAGTAGAAAACCTCTGCATTTTGTCTTTTGATTCGTATAACTTTGGAACTGCTTCTTCTTGCACCTTAAAAATCTCAAGGTTTCAAACTTTTAGGCCTGCCATCATCTATTTTTGATGTGAATAAAAAGAGGTTTTTTTAACACAGAACTAAGTAAATGTGCTTGTAGTGAACAATCAAACTTCAAGTTACTTCTAGTTTTTTTATATACAAGTTATTTTTTTTTAATTTAAAAATAATAGAGTATGAGTACACTGAAAATCTATAAACATTTAAGTTACCTTTAAGGAAAATAAAAAAAAACCTCACCAAACAAAACCAAAACAAACAAATAAACATAAAACAAAGAAGACCCAACATCACAAATGGAAATACTGAGATTGTTTTATAATTGTAAAGGCAATGAAACACAGTGAAAGGCAATTCTGCCTGCAAGAGAACATTTACAAAATTGACTGTTCTGAGGCTATTAGAGGTGGTTTTTTTGGCTCATACATAAGCAGCCAGGTAGATAGCATAAAAAGGAAAGAAAGCACACTTCCCTTAACCACAAAACTGATAATGAAATATTAAAAGCACAGAGCACACAGAAGATATCTTTTGTAGTATATTTTTCATAATTTTAGTTTAGCGTGTAATAAGGAAAGGAAGATCAGAACCAAGTTCTAACAGGAGTTCTGGGTGTGATAATCAGTCTTTTAGTGAGAAATGGTTATGAGGATAAGGCATCTTGTATTTATTTTGATGTGTCACGCATCGTGAGAGTTTTAATAAGTCATACATCTAATTATGTTATTTCTTTAACTCACAGTTGGCTCATCTGTGTGTTTCTAGAATTTGTCTCAAACAGCTCATGAAATTAGAATCTCTGAACATTCCCTTATTGAAAAACCAAGTGTAAACCATTATTATTTTCTAAAACAGGCTTTACCTCTGTTATGATAAGCCTGATACCCTCAGAAAGTAACTGCAAGGGGGGCCTAAAAATTGTACAGCATCCTTTCCTTTCCCCTCCTCTCCTTCTCATCTTCATTCTGGCATCCTTATCAGCCAGCAGAGGTATATTATGGAAATGTATTAGCTATCGACGGAAAATGTATTAGCTATCAATGACAGGAAGGGTGCTTGGATCAAGTTAAACATCTTAGCTTCTGTCTATGTAGTATGTAGGTCTGGACTGTAGCATGAGCTGCTGTCACCCAAGCTTCCCCACAGAAAACATTTGTCCCAGGTCAGAATGTGCAAATCTACAAGAATCCAGGTATCATGAGTGACAGCAGCATTAAATCCCACTGAAGAAGTGTAAAGACTAACTTCACAGTACGGGGGCACCTAACTGAGTCATTTAATAGAAATACAGAGGCTCAGTAAGTGTTTTATTGGTCTGTTGTGTGCTTGCAATGTTAATTTTTTAAAATGTTTGTAAATGAATAATTAATCACAGTTTACCTGCTGTGATTTTGAAATGAAGAGAATTCCTTTTCTTCAGGCTCTAAATATCATCTGTAGCTTGCGGCTGCAGAAATACGGCAAAAATGTTATTCAGAGATTCATGTCTCAGTATATCAGATGAAGCAAGAAATAACCTAATTTTTGCTTTCATGTTTGAAAGATAGACTGTTTCCTGTTGTACATCTTTACCTTTTCAAGACTATCCTGTACGAAGTAGCTATCTCTTATGTGAAAGATAGATGTTCCATAGTGATTTTTCCATGGGACCTTTTTATTTTTTTGTAATACTTTTCCCCTTAAAATGAAATCTGTAATTCAGATATGAAAGTGTGCTCTGAATATAAAAGGGGAAGGAGTGGAGGGGAAGGAAAATCCTTCTTTTTTTCACATATCAAATGTGCCTTGGTCATTGATAATTGCTGTTTTATTCCAGTCTCAGTCCTTTCTACTCATCTGCTTTCAACTAGTTTTTACTGTCACCCTTTGTTCTTATTTCACTGATTTTATGTTTTCCAGCTGAACCTTTTAATGTTCCAAATAAAGCTGCCTTTTTGTTTATTTGTTTTTAATTCTGAGACTGATAAAAGCATATTAAAGTTAATGAATGCAAAAATTATCCATCAGTATTCAGAGATGAGAATGTCAGAGGTTCAAATTGGGTAGGCCTCCCTAGTAACAGACACATAATAAACAACATTCAGAATAGTATAATCTGAAGTTAAAGTCGGTAATGATAAATTCATTGCAGTACTTTACAGTGTAATCTTGTCTTTCCACTAGCCTGGATGTTTTTCCTTTTTCCATGCTATTTCCAGTAACTTGTACTTCAGTCTTTATTACTAAATTTTGACAGTACCAGCTATTATTTCTTCCTTTGTATTAATGTGATTTGAATCTTTTCTCTGAGCTATTGTCATCTCTGAACAGATTGTTCTGGAACCTCATAATACTGAAATCCTGATGGCCATAGCTGCTGCATGTTTTAAATGTATCAGATTATGCCAGTTCCCTGACTGCTTGATGGTGCTGTGGCCTCTATACGAGAGCATATGGTAGCATGGGGTATTTTGAATAACATAAAGTAGCAGGGGGTAGTTTTGGGAGGGTCTACTGAAGTGGTGTTACAGCATTGTGGTTTTGTGGAATACAAATTAATATGTTTAGACCTGTTAGCCTCAGTTAAAAACTTAATTTAAAAATAAAAGCTTTCTTAATTGGCCTATGAAATACACTCCACCTTTTCTATGTATGTCTGATGCCACTATACCTGTTTTTCCTGCCTTAATGATGAATAATTAATATTGCTCAGTTTTCAGAAACGTAGAGGTCTAGTTAATATTAGAAAGCAACAGAAGAATGGTTCAGAAAGGCAGGAATAAGAAACAATAAGTTAGAAGTCTTAATGCATTTTTGTGTCATGCTAGTGGTGGGTTGCTGGTAAAACTGCAGTGATGTAAAACAAGTTCAGCAAACTCAGAAGAATTTATATGATAAAACTCTTGAAGGCTCCCTGCCTACCCGGTTACCTATAGCACCACATGGCAAGAGCTTTACCACTGGGGTACTTTTTCTTTCATTGTGGTTTGCACCCTTAGTTCTGTTCATCACAGTTTGCAATGTGGGGTTCAGAGATTAGTATTCAGTGGTGCCTCAGCAGTCATCTAGTGGCCAAAGTCCTGAAATTTGGAGAGCCTTTTAACATTGATGTAGGCCTTTTAACTGATACATGACTGCTGGAAGAGAAGTGGCAATGTTAACACTTGTATCAATATAAACCATGAAAATAGCATTTTCCTAAATGCATGGTCCTTTACATGTCTGTCCAAGCTGGGAATAGTGAGAATTAAGGCTCTCTTCTTGTTTTGTGACACACCAGAAGATCTTTCTGAAGACTAAAATGAAATTATGATTTAGATGTGCAGTTGTGTACAGAGAAATGGTCATAAATCTCCCTTTAGAAAAGAGAAAATTATTGGCTTTACTTTAAGCAAAGATTTCTGTATGAAAAAATAAAGGCTTACTTACAGAGTCATAAAATAATAGAATGGTTTTGGTTGGAAGGGACTTTAAAGATCATCTAGTTCCAAACCCCCTGCATGGGCAGGGACACCTCCCACTAGGTCAGGTTGCTCAAAGCCCCATTCAACATGGCCTTGAAAACTTTCAGGGAGGGGACATCCACAGCTTCTCTGGGCAACCTGTTCCAGTGTCTGACCACCCTCACAGTAAAGAATTTCTTCCTTATCTCTGTCTACTTTTTCTGATCTTATTTGTTGCTTGCATCACTGCTAACAGCTGCACTGTACATTTGTTTGTTTGCTTGTTTTAGGATAAATACACTGTGAAGAAACATGTCTCACAGTAAAATCTGCCATTAATTGTCTAATTTCATTCATGTTTATATATTAATCCCAGATAAACAAATGATACATAGAAGGATTTTTTTACTTTCAGGCTGCTTCTGTTACAGATGATAGGATATACATCCCATTTAGTCTTCTTGTTGTCCAGGCTGACAGCATTATCTCTCTAACTTTCTAACAAACCTCTTCTGTTAGATACCTAATAATTCATTTCAGCACATACAGGATTAGTTTGTTAGAGATGTAATTGATGGACTTGAAAAATTTAGTTCTTGATGGTTTTATTTTCTTTAAAATGAAGATTAGCAAAGTCAGCTTGTTATTACAAAGTCTGTTCTTCATGATGGAAGGCATTTTCAAGATAGACCAATTCAGGTATTCCCCATCCACTGTCACTCAAGTATGACACCCTAACCTTGAGCCTGAAGAATTTCTGATCGTGAAAAAATTGTTGTACCATCTCAAAATAGGATAAAGAAATCAAATTGAATTCTGTATCAAAGCCTGTACATGGTCCAGAACCAGGTCAATGCCAGATCAGCTCTCCATCTCTTTGTGACCTGCGGGCACAGAAGAAGCATGCCCTGTTTTGAAAAGCTGTTGAATCCACTGGCCACGTACGAGCCAGTCTGGATCTTTTACTGCACTGCCAGTAATTGTCAAATACAGTTATTTGAAGTAAGAAGCAAAAACCAAAATGTCTTACTATGTTTTATCAATACAATCTAATGGATAAGATTGCTTTTGTCTGGGTGAGAGTCCTATCAGAACAGCCAAAGTTTGGTTGGTGAGAATTTTTGTGTCATTTTGTAGAGTGTGACAGCCGTGTCAGTGCATACTGACAAGCACATGGGGCTTCTAGAATTCAAGATGGGCAATAAATATGTTAGTGGTGCCTCAAATATAAGTGTCACATGGCAAGTTGTGGCTGTCAAGGGGAAAAAAAATCTAATTTGGTAGTGTTTAGAAGTGATATTTGATTTGAATTCTCAAGAGTTTTTCATGTTATCTGGCAGGCTCTCATACTCCTTCCAAAAACCTAAGATGTAACAGATCACCAAGCTCTTTGACTATTTAAGTCACATAATATTTTTACTTTGTATAACATCTCAAGCAAAAGTCAAGCTAGGTAAAGCCTAGCACTCTCTTTTCCCACTCAGTTCCCAGTGAGTAGGCTGGGTGTGCGCAAGAAGTTGGGGAAGCAGCCAAGACAGCCAACTCAAACTGACCAGCAGGTTATCCCATCTCATGCTCAGCAATACAAACTGAAGGGAGGGATTTATAGGGAGCTAATTTATATTTTTATATATATATATATATATATATATATTTATTTATTTATATTTATAGAGACCGTCTGGTCATCCAACTATTTATGGGAGGTGCTGAGTGATTGCCTTTGCATCACTTGCTTTGGTTTCTTTTTAGTTTGCTTCTGTTTAGTTAATCATTTCAGATGCTTCCTAGGAGTCTCGAATAGCCTCAGTGCTTTATGTAGAAGTGGCCACTCCTCAACCGTCTTATGACACCTTTCTTTATTATAATTAGCCTCTTTCCAGTCCAAGAAAAATGATTGCTGCTGACAGCATTGAATCCAAGATGTATCAAGCTCAAACCACAGATTTTCTTTCTTACTGAATTTAACAGTCAAATTCAAGAATTATTTAGGTGCCATGATCTCAGAGTTGTGTCAACATAAGTTAGATCATGTCAGCTAGATAATCTTCTTCTTTAAATTATATGGAAAAAAACATCTCTTAGCATGCATCATTAACTGAATTCCTAATTGAGGGTTGACTGTCTTATTATGTTTTAAATTGATACAAATCCAGAATGGCTTGTTTACATAGTCGCTTTTAGTATTATTATTTTCTTACACCATTAGATATAGATTTTTCTCTTGAAAAAAACGTTTAGTTTGATTTATAATACACAATGAAAATTAAGCCTTCTTACAGTGATAGGCTAAATTTTGGTTTTTTTGCTTTTCCTAAAATATTTTTTCTAAATTTTATCCTACTTTCAATGCTGATCACAAACTCAGCTATTCACTACCGTATGGGTATTGAATTATATCCTAAATAGATAGTCTCACTCAATCTTTCATACTTTATTGGTATATACTGACCATCAAGTGCAGAAAATAATGGCATTAATAATATTTTTTATAATTACAAATACTGATGAATGTATGGAGTTTTCTTCCTCAAGAGGGGGCATTACTTATGAGTAAAGGTCAAAAATTACTCTGTTTACTAATCTCCTTCTCTGTGATCTGAAACCTAAATCCATTCCCTTGTTCTTTTGGCTTTCTAATCAACTAGTGATATGGTATTACTCTCTAATCCGTTCTATTATCCTTATCTCCATTCTTCCATCAAGATCCCTTTGGGCAGTATGTAAGCTTTTTTCCAAGACTAGCACAAGATAGAACATCTGTGAATTTTGATATTTTTAAACAAAAATATCTGTGATATTAATATGAATATATGATCTTCGATTATAGTCTTGTCCTTCAGCTTGTATTGACATTAGCTGGCATGCCATCTACCCAACTACTGCTGACAACTTTGATATCCAATATATTAGCCTATCTGCCTAGGTTTTAGGGCTGTGAATTACATGAACATCTAGATTTGTTTGATACATTCTTACACAGAGAAAATACTTCACCTAAGTCTGGTTTTAATATTATGAAAGGTGCAACCTTTCAGAGAACAGAGGAGCTGAACCTTATGTGTTTCCTTGTTCTTATCTAACTCTTATCACCAGATTAATACATAGGCCAGCTTGTGACATACTGTGTCTGGACCTATGTTTCTTGTATTTATGGTTGCACATTGCTTTAGTTTCAAGAATAAAGAAGGAAAGAATGAGTTCTACTGCATAATTCTCATGAGCTTGTGTTCAGATACTTAAGAAAGATATCTGTTTAATCAACAGTTATAGAACAGATCCCAGGGCATCCAATTCTATAGGTCAGGCTTGCATCAGACAGATTGGATTGCAAGAGGCTGGAAAACGTACACACAAAAAAAAAAAAATCTGTACACATGTAAGCTGGCCCCTCACTTTGGCTGCATGTATCTCTGGAGGTACCTGAATAGTATTTGAGTCTTAAATCTACAATAATAAATTTTCTGGGCTTCTCCTCAGACTTCCTAGGGAATTTAGACCATTGGATTAGGCAAATAGAATATCTCTCTTTATACCTTCAAGTCAAATAATTTAAGAAACAGTTGAAGTGCTAGCTAAATTAGATACCTCCTAGTTGCTTCAGGGAGAGTTCTGAAAGAATGAAAGACTTGATCCAAAAGATTGACATTGCTATTCTAAAATAGACATATTTTTGAATTCCAAATATAACAAAATTAATCTAGTTTGGTACAAAAGTAATAAACAATTCCATTTCTTCTATATTGCAAATGCTGAAAATGACAGGTCTTACCTGACTGAGTTCAAGAACATTTAAAGGGACTACCTAGGTGACAATTCTATCCACCCTGTATTCCTTTACCTTTAAGTTACCTGAAATCCAGCAATTAAGGAAAGTTTTAATCACTACAGTCATTTGCAGTATAGCATTGCCTGGTACCCTTGGCAGAAAAAGCTGTGTTAATGAGAGCTCATGACATAGAAATCACTTGCTTTGAGCTACTCTTTATTTTTCCTTCCTTTGAAGAATCATACTTAGAGTTTGACTCAATAGGTCAACTTGATGTGGAAGTAGCTTTTCACTAAAGATCTGGAAAATCCATAACATGGGGATGGATTAGACCTCAGACTTTGAGTGCTTGTAATTCTTAAAATATACTTTTTCATGTAGCTAGTGGCAATGGTTTATAAATAATTTATACAAACACACTTTTTGAAAGGGAAAAAAGCTTTTTAAGCTGATATAAATGTATCTCAATAAGTGGAGCCCATTGGTAAAAAAAATTAATCAAAGCAGTGAAACACGTAGAGCATTCCTTTTCTCTGACTCAGGCTGTTGGTCTTTCTAAGAACACTATAAGTAATAACTTTAAAAAAGACAAGGGATTCATATTAAAGAGATAATATGAGAATTATTTAAAATATACATAAAGCACCTCATAGGCTTGAACATGAATTTCTTGTGTCATGTTTTTGCATCATTTCAGGCTAAACAAAAAATGTTTACATTTCACAGATCCACTTTATTATTTGCAAGATAAAAAAGCTAGATGCAACATGCAGGATTGTCCTTTGATTTACTACATATGGATCAGATTACAGTGGCCATTAATTACTTCATTCCTCAAATAGAGCCTTTTCTGAGATGACAAGATTTCAAGTAAATTAGAATGTTAAATATCTGGGTAACCAAATAGCTTTTTGTGAGCTTCACTAGCAATGATATATTTGGTAGCAGTATAAAGATGTTTCTATGGGTAATGAGTACTCAAACTTTAATTTGTTAATTTGGTGGCGGTAGGTAAAAGTAAAACTGCTTCTCTAGTTAGGAAGACTTCACAGGAATATAGGATGGCTCTTCTCAGATGCCTGTATTAAAAAAAATGCATATTATTGTGTAAATCTTTTGCCCAGAAGTTGGATATTCTAAATAATAAGACAAGGCCCTTTTCTGATTATTTTGGACAAGGATTTTTTCGTATTCCTGGGAGGTTGGTTTTGTTTTGGTTTGGCTTGGTTTGTTTTAAATGCAGCCATATTGATTATTTTTTAGTGGTTTCTATATCCTCTTGCCTTTCCTCTATCCTTTTAATAATGTTGGTGATACACACTTCTAAAATTTTATTCTAAACTCTTCTATTTTGAGTCTTTCAAGATTAAAGTGCTTATATAAGCTTTCAATCCCTGAACTATTCAGCTTAGTAACATATATATATATTGAGCATTTTCCTCAGATTTTGGTTTTGCACTTCCAGTGTTTCTTTAGTTTTTATTTGTCTGAAATAAACAAAACCAAAGTCAAACCACAGAAAACACCACACTATAGTTCTAAATTTCTGTTTTGAATCTGTTATTGCAGACCATGCTATCCAAAACTATTTGAAAAAGCCACCTGAATAAACATGTATTGTAATCTTCTTTAAACATTGTAGATGTGTAAGTTTAGGAGCCTACTGGAAAAATTGGCAAAAGACTGAACAGTGTACAGTGTAGTATTGCATACAGAAGTCTTTCCAGCCATCCTGTTCTGTTCATCACTTCTGGAAAGAGATCAGTGGAATATTCAACAGTGTGAAATCTGTCTCCAATATGTTTAATATTAGTGTTGTAATGGTACTCTGAAGACTGACTTGCTGCAAAAAAGGAAGTAGATTAAGCATAATTTCTTGGATGGAAGTGTGCATCTATCTATTCCTCATTTGGGATTAACAGCAGTGTTTATGAATCTTGGATATGCCATGCATTGGCCCATAGATCGGCAACCTTTTTTATCTGTGTTTCAAAAATGAGGTCTATGTGATTGTGACAAAGCAAAGCAAAAAGGAGCATTCTACCTTTGAGTAATTCAGCTTCACCTAAGGAAGCAAATCTGGCCATAGCACAACGTGCACTTATACTCAGTACATGGATCAAAATGAGAAAAATACCAACTGGGGAAAGTAATTTTCAGTCACATGCTAGAGAGCAAAAAACAAAACCAAAACTGAAAAAAACATAAAACTTGGCAAAAGGTAAAATGATATCCTCAGACAGTCTGAAGAAAAGAATCTATGTTATTGATTTTACCTTTTCATCAGTAGCCTTAACCTAAATAATCTCACAAGGACTCCTGTATCATGTCAAGAACTCATTTGAATAACATTCAAGCCATTAAATAGTTCATGTCATACTGAAACTGTTGAGAGAAGAAGCTGCAAACAGAGAACATCTTGAAGAGAGAAAATTTCCCTGAAGTCTCTTAAAATCTCAAGATAGAAAGAAATTAAGAAATTTAGGGTGGGGAGCAAGGTTGAAGCTGGGACTCCACTAACAGAAGCAGTCATTGAAGGAACTGCTATAAACACCTTGGAGATCACTGATGCTGTCAGGCTGTTTTCTCTTTATCCTTTTCCTTTGACCATGCTTATCGCCTGCCAGATAGCTATTTATTCTAATGGAAAAGCTTGTTACTCCAAACCAACTCCTCCTTTCATAGTATACTTTTCCTTCTTTCCTTCCTCACTCCTTTTATCTTCTTTGCAGGAAGAAAGTCATAGAATTAAGCATATGACACTGTTCCCCATAGAACTGTTCTGGAAAAAGTCACTGCTTTTGGCCTGGATGGGCATATGCATGGAGTTAAATCCAGCTGGTGGCAGGTCACAAGTGATGCTCCTCAGGGCTCAGTGTTGGGACTATTTCTGTTTAACATCTTTATTGATGATCTTGATAAGGACGTATCATCAGTAAGTTTGCAGACAACACCAAGTTAAGTAGGATTGTTTATCTCCATGAGGATAGGGTAGCTCTACAGAGAGACTTGGATAGACTGGATCGATGGGCCAATGTCAACAGCTTTGACAAGGACAAGTGCCAGGCCCTACACTTGGGCCACAATAACCCCATGTGTGGCTGGAAACAAGTGTGGCTGGAAAGCTGCCAGGCAGAAAAGGACCTGGGGGTTCTAATTGACAGGCATCTGAATATGAGCCAGCAGTGTGTCTGGGTGTCAAAGAAAGCCAATGCCATCCTGGCTTGTATTAGAAATAATGTGACCAGAAGTGGGGAGGTGATTTTCCCCCTGTACTCAGCCCTAATGAGGCCACACCTTGAGTGTTGTGTCTGGTTTTGGGCACCTCAGTATAAGAGAGATATTGAGGTGCTGGAGTGAGTGCAGAGGAGGACAACAAAGCTCGTGAAGGGCGTGGGGAATAGATCTTACAGAGAATGATTGAGAGAGCTGGGACTGTTTAGTTTGAGAAAGAGGAGGCTGAGGGGAGAGTTCATCGTGCTCTATAATTACCTCAAAGGACACTGAAGAGATTGGTGCTGGTCTCTTCTCACAGTTAATTAGCAATAGAACAAGAAGGAATGGAACAAGGTAGGTTTAGGCCGGACATTAGGAAAAAAAAACTCACAGAACGAGTGGTCAGACACTGGAATAGGCTGCCCAGGGAGGTGGCTGAGTCACCATCCATAGATGTGTTTAAGGTTCATTTAGATGTGGTGTTGGGGCATATGGTTTAGGGGAGAACTTTGTAGAGTAGGGATGATGGTTGGACTCAATGATCCCAAGGGTCTTTTCCAATCTGAAAGATTCTATGATTCCTTATGTAGGCTAAAAGGCACCTGTGAAGGTCATAGATTTCACACACAACACACTCAAAGCAAGGGTAAGATCAAAGTTAGATCAATAAGCTCCAATACAACTTTTAATTTATTCTGTCCTCAACACTGAGCTTTGATGGACAGTCCACACCTACTGGCTGTAGCAATACCCTCAGCTTTCCTGTCTTGTAGGAAATTGTCTTATTATACTCAAAATGAATGATTATTCATGCGGTAATGTCCTACTTCTGTATCTTTTTCTTCTTAGCTTTTCACATAATACTTATTAGAAATTTTTCTCAAATTTTTTAGTGATAAATGTATTCTACAGAAGAGAGTTTGAATGGTCTAAATAAATGTATTCAATAGAAGATAAGTTGAACAGTCTAAATGCTAAAGATTTTGTCATATTTTTGAAAGATTGAAAAATTAGAGATCAATATTTTCTGAAAGACTTGTAAAAAGCTGCAGTGACAATCTGAGCATCTAAGGATTTTGATGCCATTTTTTTAAAATTGCATTTTTCAGTTCTATGCTTTGTTGGTGCTGTTGTACCCATATTCATGAAGAGCTGCAATGCTGGTTTAGTCTTATAAAATTAACATGTAATAGAGTTTGAAAAACTGTCTATTTGACCCTTTCAACCAAGATACTAAAGTACTACAGAAGTATCATAATTCACTCTAACATAACCGTTGCAAGAACAGTCTTTTGTAGAAACTTGTGTGCATTTTTCATAAATAGTGTGTTTAAGAGAGCCAAAAGATCTGCTAAGACTTATTTGAAATACAATGAAATATAAATCAAAGGGTCATGAGTAAATATAAGGGTGTAGCACTGAACTGAAAGGTGGATCAGCTTGGTTTGTCTCAATAAAATGATGTGGTTACAGATGCAAAATTAGTATGCATATGTATCATTTATAATGACCAAAATACAGGCTGTTCATCCATCAGTCAAGCTAGTGGTCAGTTCTAGGAGGAGGAATTCCCTGACAATACTTAGTAACAGGAAATGGGAATAGTCATCTACCTACATTTCTGCAGAAAAGCATTTTTGTAATTCCCATTCCTTCTGTCAAAAATTATCTTTGTGATGTTCAGTCAGTTGTGTTTTTATGTACTTAAAGCCAGCCCTGGTATTTATATGTTCCTCTAGCAGAAAAAAAATTAAGGTCTTTGGAGAGGTTTGTATTTTGCCTCATACTCCTGCTGTAATGGGAAATACTGTGTATGCCTACCAGCACAGAACTGAGATGAGAGGAAAGGCTTAGCAAAAGAGAGCTTCAAAAAGTTAATTGGCTTCCACCTTTATCCTAGGCAGGTCTCCATCTTCTCTCATTTATAGGAGGCATGAGTATTCTGAGGGAGGAAATTGAGTATTTTAACAAAATATAGTAAGAAGTGTTAATGACTGGAGTGAAAATATTTTTAAGCCAGCAATGTTTTTTTTCAATTGAAGAAGAGACAGTCAGTGGGAGATGAGGGGAGAGTCAGAGGGCAGTAATGATCTCCTGCATAACAGAAGGAAGAGCACGTATGACCTTCTGATGGTCTAGGTGCTACATTAATCTTCAGAAATGTATAAGGAAAATGAGGTACTTCTCTCAAACTGGGAAGTAGATAGATCTGGCTAGTTTAACCATATGGAAACTGAAGGGCTGATGAATTCAGTTAAATGAATGGATATTTTTATTCAATAGCAGCTGTCTGGAACACTGGCTTGCTTGCTACACCCTGATTACCTGATGCTGGGTTTAGGGAAAGGGATCATTCCTTTCTCCCTGTACCATCACACACAATGAGAGCAATAGAACCTTGCATGGGCTGAAGCCAGTCGTGAATAGGTCATGGGTTGATGACATCCCCTAATGGAGAGGATTAATGATTTGCACTGTACAAGTTATTGTTCACTAACTCCCAGATGAATTAAGTTTAATAAGATTGTAAACTCAACTAAACCACTTTTATATATGGTGTCTGTGCTTTGTGTGTCAGGCTCTGTGATTAGGTTGCCTCTAGCATTTCAGGGATTTGGACAGCCTTTCATTTTTCGCTGTTCTGTTTCTCATCATCTGCTCCACAGTGATAGGTCTCAACATGCAAGACACCATGTGCAGTGTAATTAACCAAGGCATGATACCTCTGTACTTATTACTGCTTTTTGTAAGTGAAAGATTAATGAGTTGCAATTCAGTGGTGATGCAGAGACTACTCTGCCAGGACTTTGTCCCAGTAAGACGTATGGCATATGCAGAGTTTTATGTTGTCAGGATCTACAGAGAAGAATCTATGCTTTTGGTCTGGAAATTCAGCTGTTAAAACACTCAGCAATCTGTTTGCCTACCATAGTGACTATTCTAAATCATGAATGATGAGCATTACAAATTTATAGTCTCCCTCTGATTGAGCATATGTAAAAGCACAATGTAAAGGAGTCCAGAACAATATTGTTTAAATGAATTTGAGTTGTATTTCTTACTGGATATCTGCTTTTAAAATGTTGTAGTGTGTATTCATATATGTATGTTTTTACTGTCTATGACAGTATAATTTCATTTTTGTTCCTGTGAAGTTGACAAAAAGAAATGAACCAAATACAGTTTGTGTTAATGTAAGGAAATGTCTACTTTCACTTAGAAAACTCTCCAACATACGTAATTGCAACCTGCTACGTTCACATAGAGGTTCACTCAACTGTAGCTCCTTAGATGTATTCCAGTTCTAAAAGTTTGTACATTAAATGCTTGTGTTCTTGGTAGAACAGTGTCAGAGAAGACAAGTGAGACACTGAACCCTCCATTGCAGACCTCCAACAATCCCAGAGAACCACATCTTCTCCCCTACCCCTCAGGAAGATGCACAATGGACTGTCAAATAGCTTCTGTAGTATATGCTAAATACAAAATCATAGAATTGTTTGGGTTGGGCATAGAGGTGAGGCTGACTGGCCTGCAGTTCCCTGGGTCTTCCTTTTTTCCCTTTTTTAAAATGGGCATTATGCTTACCCTTTTCCAGTCAGGGGGAACCTCACCAGATGGCCATGATTTTTTCAAATTATAGCATTGCTGTAATTTGAAAACAAGTAAACATGTCTTGAAATTGTAGAACCAACATGAAGAACATCCTCACTGCTGCACCCTCCCAACAGAGCCAAAGGGCTAAAAAGGTTTGTATTTCTCAGACTTAATGCTGGCACTGAAAACCTTTCTGTTCTTCATTATTGAGCTACTTCTGCAGTTCATAGTGAGATACTTATTTTTTTGTTTTACCTATGTTGATGAAGAAGTTCATAAATTTTATTCACTTTTAGATTAATTTAAAGCACTGCCAAAAGAGAAAATAAACTTCTGTGACCTGTATTCCAGTGACTCCCCTGCAAAATAGTCACTTGCAGCATGTTTTTTTCTACTTTGCCCCAAAATAATTATAACTCATGCATACTTTTCTTATAATTGATCCACATAAAAACTCTTAGGGGGGAAAATGGAACTATCATGGAAAAAAAAAATTATATTTCCCATTGCATCTGATATCATGACCCTTGCTATTGTTGAACTAAAACATGTATTAGAAAATGCACTAATTCATCTTCTCTTATTTTCCTACTCCAGTGTATCAGGATATCAGGTGGAAAGCAATTAGCATTATCTTAACGTATTGCAAAAATCTCTTAAAGCTTATATCATGTATTGTCTCATTAGTTATAAATAGTTCAGAGCTTGTAACACCATCAAAGTTGAGGAGTAAGCTGAGACACGTGTTAAGTTTCCTTGACTCTTACAAAGCTGCTTGCTTAATGTGAAAATCTCAAGGACACGCATCCCCAGGGGTGGCTGTCTTATGCTCCAGTAATGGAGATTAAATTTGTGGTAGTTAGCTAGCTAGCTATTTTTCTAACAAGGAAACTAAAATTCATTAAAAACTAATTAGGAATGTATAGGAGGTTAATACTCCATGTTAAGCCTTATTAATATGAGATAAGTAATTCATAAAGTATCAAAGGACTGCAATGGACAGAATTAAGAAGAATTATACCACCAAAATCTACACTAAAGTAACATTAAGAGTCTTGTTTGAGCCTGAAACATAAAGGAAATTCAGAGTTAAAAGTTGAATCATTGTCATTAACTCACTTTTTTATGCTGGGGTAATGCACATGATGATGCTCCATTAAGAAGACTGAGAGCACATCATTAGGCATTCCTTTTTTACAATTGGATCTTCAGTATTAATTAAAAGAGAAATAAATCTTAAAGAATATGGATTATTGATGAAATGGTCTCATGATCTTAGAATGCTTAACATGCAAATTATTGGCTAGATCTGAAAAATGAATCTTCAGACCATTTCCTGCAGCTGCTTTCTATGCTATGGTGACTTGCAGTTTTAACAGTTAAAAAAGCTACTAAGCTGTAATACTTGTTCTCTGAAGCAGTCTTTTGAATCTCACACATTTAAATTAAAGAATTAATTAGTGTAATGTGTGTTGAATTTTATATTGTTTAATTGTAAGGTGACTTTATTGAATAATTTAAAGCAAACAGTATTTCACAAAATCATACAATAATGTCAAGAAAATAATTTTCATTGTGGTGCTCCAACATCTACCCATATCTAGCCCCAGACCAGCTTCAGTCCTACAACTGCAGCGAGGGCACACATGATAATATCCACCCCACCAAGCACTTCTGCACCCTTATAAATCACAGAAGGTGCTGACAGGTGCATCAGCCGCAGTCCCATCACACTAAAGCACTTAACTAGAAAAGTCTTGTACAAGACTTCTTCAGCAACGTAAGAATTACTGAGATGGCATTTAGGTGAAGGATTAGAAAACAACATTCAGGGCATCTTATGCTTAGTGAAGCCTTGCAGGGTGGGAGGAGAGTGAGGAGGAACAGGAGGAAGAATGTACATGTGTAACAAACCCTTGCACCTGTTTATTATGATTCTGTTAAAAAATCCTGAAGAAGAAAAGCAGACTAATCCAAGTTTTTCTGACCCCAGCAAAAGGATTTTTAGATCATGAGTCAGTCAAAAGAACTGCTTGCTCCTGCACATGGATAGAAATGCCAGGGAAAGATGGCCCACTACAGTTTTTTGTATGAGTAAGATTCAAGGGGATATTCTACCCAGCACCTGTCTCCATTAAAAATTATGTGCAGGCAATAGATTTTTAATTGAAATGAATTAGCATTTCTGCAAAAGTGAATTTTAAAGCTGATTTGAGTGATAAGAAAGTAAGAAGATTTGACAACTTAAACACATAAGAAATACTAATACCTTACATTTTAAAGTGCTTTTTATCCCAGAGGAACCTTAAGTGTTTTGTAAGCTACACAGATTAATTACTTCATGGATCACTTGAATGCAACTGCCTCTCAGTAGAAAACAGGAGCAGCTTCACAGCATTCAGCTTTATGATCCAGTATTGCTAAACAGGCAAAGGACAACACTGTGATGCTTCTGAATTATTTCAGGTCTTTTCTATTAACTCAGACAAGAACATCTTTCAAACATCTGTTTTTGTTTCAATCTTCTAAGCCATAAAGTTCAGGGTATTTTTTGGATACCAAGAGTGATGACTGGGACAACAGATGAGCAGGCGGCTTAGGAGAAAAAATTTAAAACCGTATTTTATTAAGAACCTGAGTGGCAGCTGCCTGCAGAGGTATGCTCTTTTACCAGAAAGTGTATATGTAATTGTCTAAACTTAAGCAGGTGGGACAGAACCTTAGTTATAGACAGTCCTGTCCTCCCCTGAAAATTCTTGTAAATCTACCTTGTGTACATTTTTTGATAGTACAGAAAGCAGGTGAGATGAGATGTAGGGAGTTTCTCTAAGGAGTCCTCTTCCTCTTCCTCTTCCTCTTCCTCTTCCTCTTCCTCTTCTTTTTCTCTGTACTGTGAAGCATTTTAGCTTTTTCTGTACATGGCTTAGCTTTATCTGTAAAATATTTCAGTATATTGACAATATGGTGTGTGAAAAAAGAGATGGTGGAAAAGGCAGAAAAAAGAGATGTCTTTAGACTTAGGAGTCAGGAGATCAAAATCCAGATAATCATGGTTTAAAAGTAGCATATTTATATCTGTTATAACATGTAAATGTTCTACATAATACTAAAAAAACCAGGAATTGTTTTGCTACTGAATAGAAAAAATAATTCAGTGAATTTGAAGTGGTCAAATAGATTTATTTTCCAAAATTATGCAAAAATGTTGACCAATCATTACAGAATTTGTCTCTTAATTATTACAAGAATAAAAACATACAATATTCTTTATCTTATGTACACCCCAGGTGCTGTTAGTTGTCTGATGTTGAACTGAATTATTCCCAGTGTCTAGTAGGAAGCCAGAAGTGATCCACAAGTTCCTTTTGCGCAATGTTTGCAGAAGAAACTGAATAGTGTTTATCTGTTGCTCCTACATAGAATCTGCTCATTAGCTGTTCAACTACAGTAATTTTAGAGAAAAAAAACAACAAACAAAAAAACCCCACAATCTGCATCACCCTCGTTGAAAAATCTGCCATGATACAGAACTCACTTCACATGGTGATAAAACATAATCTCTACTCCAGGTATACACTTTGTTTCTACACAAGACCTTCAAAGACCACAGTGACCTCTACCTTATCCTTCCACAGAACATGATCAAGTCATCTTTTAGATGTCACCCCTCACCATTTTCATTAATTTTTCATCTTGCAGATCTGAAATAACCCTGTCCATTTTTTCATTATTCTTCTATAGATCAGATCTCACAATACAGTATACCAGGTGTAAACTCATTAGTTATGCATGTAGTCTCTCTTTTTCCCTATTGCTTTAGCCCTTTCAGCTTCAGTTTCACACAATATGGTGTGTTTTATGCAGACAGATTTATTTGTCCAGAATACATACGCACAAACTTCTTTTGAGAATGGTCATTTTGCTTATGTTCTGGAACCACAGTTGTTGAAAAACAAGGAGAAAATTTAGTTTTACAAAGAAGGGAGCTGTTTGATTAAAAACTTACCCTAAACCTGTAAGGTTCTGTCACACTTCAGCACTTGGCTGAGAGTTTTTCCAGCCTGTTCTGTAGCTCTCAAGATGACCAAAACCCAATATTACCCATTTTCCTCATCTGCACACACAGAGACTTCCCTTGAAAGATGACTGAAGGATACAGCACGTTAAGATGCCTCAGAGGATCCACCAGGAGTTAGGGGTGACTGTGGGGTGTAGTAAGTCAGACCTGGCTACAGAAAACATTCCTCTTTCGACTAAGACTTTCAAAAATACAGGTGTTCAAGAAGCAACAAATTGTAGCATGGTTCATCATACTGAACAGTGCATAACCTGTATCCAGTAAGTGTCAGAAGATTGCTAGAAACAAGTGATAAATTTGTGGCCTTGGGCATAAAATTTTAAAAGTTTTAATTTTCATTTTATCCTATGGTTTATTCACATAATTTATTTTTTTTTTCTTATTTCCACCTTGGTTGCAGAATATCCAAGTAAAAAATGACATACTATTAATATGTTATTATTAATTAATATTATAATAATGTTATTACTAATTAATATAATTTGCTTACTTTGTTTTCATGGATTTTTATTATAACCAGTGAACAAACTCAGCAAAAGTGACAGCAACCCCCCTCAAGAATTATGGTAAACCTGAGATGCTTTGTTTCCATTTTTTATGCCATTTGCAAGTAGACTCATGAAATGTACTGTGGCACGTACACTGTGCATAGCACTGCCTAGCTACCTGGAAAAAACATGAAGCAAAATACACTTAGAATATTCTTGAATTCTAAACCAGAGGGCTAAGGAGGCAGGTAAGCACTTTTCTCAGATGTTGGATACAGCATTGAAGCATGGACTCAGACTGTTGAAGGGCATTTGTCATTCCCACTGTGGTCTATCTGCATTTTCAAATGCCTCAAAAACTTTAAAAACCAGTTCCAGAATAAGGAAAGCTATTGTGTTAATAAAACAGAAATAGAGAAGCATTTCTGCTCCAGACTTGGCTAAGTACCCAAAAGGTGTATTCTCAGTCACTCAATGAAATGGAGGATTAAGAGAGAGTAATATGAGAAGAATATTCCAAATAAAACTTAATCTCTCCCATGGCTCACAGAAAGCAGACAAATCAATACTTTTCTCAAATTTAAGATACAGACTTCAAATTATGTAGAACAACTCACTGTGTCTTTGAAATTCTTGTGAGAAGTAGAAAATGGGATAAATATACTTTCAGAATGAAGAAAAAACACCTTACATTTTTCCTTTTTACCATAGAAGTTTTGCCCAAAGTTACATTCTCAGAAAAAAAAAATAAGCTGCCACAAGAGCTATTGGCTGGATACAAAGTTTGAAATTAATTTTCTGTCATGACATTCACACAAAGTCTTGTGTGGGAGTGAGTGGTTCTTACTGCAAAGGGTGTTGGCAGAGCCTTGACTGTCTCATCTAATTGCCTCTGCATCAAGGGCTTTTGGTAACCCTGTCATCAAGTTGCTTCCTATCTTATATGAAATATATCACCATTCAGTACAACTCAAGTTCCAAGTCTAACATGATTTCTTTGACATCTCTGTGACTATAACCCCTTTGCTTAAAATTCAAAGAACACTGAAGAATGCCTTAAGTGACTAGCTCTAGAAATTTGTGTTGGTGGTTTTGGGTTTTTTTATTCATTTTAAGTGGCAGTAAAGGTATTTTGTTGGTAAGCAAGAAGTGGTGTGCTTAGAACCTAGGCATCTGCTTTTGAGTGGAAATCAGAGTACTGACTAAAGAGGATTTATAGTAAAAATTGCATAAACTCATCTTGAGGAGTTGATCTGTTAGCCAGAATACTTAGAATAAAGTTGCCTGACATGAGGTAAGGCACTCAAAACATCTCACTTCTGGCAGAAGGGAGATTGTCCTTTTCTCTTGGTCTTTTCTTTACAACTGACATGCACTTTCCATCTGCTCTGTAGATCATCAGGCTCCTCTGAGAGCTGATTTCATTCACTAGCCAGGAAGAAAACTAGGCTAGCAAGGAAAGGACAATTTTTCTTTTACTTCAGTGAGTTAAAGTAGATAAAGGTGGGCTTAAGTGAAAACCAGGGCTGGTGTGAGGGAGGAAGTCTGGCATCATGGCTGAGAACAAAGGAGAAAGAGAAAGATGAGCTGGTTCATGTTGCAAACAGCCAAGAAACACATTGCTGCTTTCACAGCTGGGCTTTCCCAGTCAGGGCTGCAGTTACATGCTTTTGTCAAAACCTGTCCAGGGCTTGGTACTATATCACTTATTTTTCTCTTGAAATACAGCCAATAAAGAGGAAAGAGCTGTGATCTTGGTGTATTTGGGTAAGTAAGCTCCTTCACTATCTAGTGATAGATAGGCGTACCTGCTTGCACATTCTGAACGGTTCTAGAAAATAAGTAGACACTCTAGATATCAACACTTCCAGACAACTAAATATTCTTAACTTCTTATAGGAGATTATGTCAGCTAATGTCAGATACCAAAGTATTTCAGGTTTCTACAAAGGTTATGTTCTTTTTTGTTTGTTTTTTTTACCTCCTCTCTCATCTTAAAAAATACTTTTTCTAAACATTCTGCCTAAATTTCACATTAGCTGCATCTGCTACTTGTCCTTTGCTCTATTTATAATTTCTCCTGAATTGTAGAGTAACAGAATCATATTGCAGAGACATTTGGAAGGTGAAAAAAACAGTTCCCTATTTAGAAAGTATCCACCTAGCCTAGAGCATGGAACCTTCTCATAGTAACAGCTCCTTTAGTGAGCATCTTCTGCTCATTACCTATTAAATAGGTGCTGGGAAATCTAGTCTCTAATAATATGTAAATTTCTCATTCAAGCAAGATTGCCTTTGTATTCTGAAATATTCAGCCACGTCTCTGGGTATAGGAATCTATAGTTTTAGGTGTACAAAGCACAGCATAGCATCTCCCAGACTTTTAACTCCTCTTCCCATAGAATCTCAGTAAAGATCAGAGTCTTCTGAGTTACACTTACATCATTAAGGTGACCATTTTAGCTACAGCATAGCGCTTCTATACTCATAACAGCCTTTGCTTGAGAAAAAAGCAAAAGTCATCACAAAGCAGAAGAAAACTGGAAGGTGCTTCACTATAACGCCCAGAGCAGCCCAGGAGTCACCATGACAGACTTTAGAGGCTTTGCTCAGAGCCCCAATGTACTCTACCTCAGTCATTTCCCTGCAAAATGCTGTGAAAAGAGGATTTTCTCCCTCTACATTGACAAAAAAAAGTAAAGTTACCTCTTATCTCAGTAGACACTTGCTGTATTAGATCCCTCAACTTGAACCATAAGGCCAAATTGCTGTTCTTATATAATGATCCAATCTTCTTCAGTGCGACTCCCTGATCAGCTTTCATCAAATGATAACAGGCATCTGCCAAATGCCTGTTACCAGGCAACGTCAGTACTAATAAGCCATCTCTCCTCAGCTGAGGCTTCTTTATTATCTGAGGTGATTATATTTCAATGGCCTAACACATAAGTCAATGCCTTTCCTTTGTTAGCTCTGTATGAGACTGTATTAATTTTAGTCTAAAATGGAGAGCAAGTAACACTAGGAAGGACTGATATTGCAGTCCAGGTAGAGTCTACTGTTTGCAACAGGATGGTGTCTGTATGATGCTCTTCGCAAAGGCTAAGGTGATAGTGAATGGAACTAAGGTGATTAGTACAAACTAGTTTTGATGCCAGTTCTGCTTTAACAGCAAGCATCAATTAAAGCTCTGTGAAGCTGAGCTTAGGTGTATGCAGTTGACCTCCACATTTTTCACCTTTTGTAGTTGGAACCACTCTTTGCCTGTGGTATTCTTCTCATACACTGAGACAATTATTATACCATTTGGAGGACCTCAGGGACAACCAGTGTTACTTAGTTTAGGGAGTAGTTAGAATTTGGGATAATTCATACAAAAAAGCAACAGAAAACCTGATTTAAAATCACTAATAATCCATGTGACTCATGTTTCTACAGGTACTGTGTTTTGTTTAGCTTGGTATCAGGGAAACTACATGGCAGGCTGGAAGCTCATTTTTGGGGTTCTTTCATTTATAAACGCATGAACTTTGAATAGGTTTGTGTTGATCCAGGCTGATTGTTTCCATATCCGTTCAGCCTCCCAGCAGAAAGAAGCAAATACGGACCACTTGCAAAGTATTTGTGTGTATTTGTGAAAACTTGTTTCTGAGCGCCTGGAGCCACAGTCAAAGTTCACAATCTGAACTACCTTCTGATAAGCAATAACTTTTGATTATTACTCACTTACTATCTAAAAAAAAACCAAACCAAAACCTCTCAAAAAGTAATGTAATACATCATCAATCCAGTCAAATGTAAGTGAAACAATTTTTTTTAAAAGTTTTTGATACACAAAATTAGGCACAATAATATTATGTATGTAAAAATGTTCATGATTCAGGAAAGAATATATCAAGAAGGAAAAAAAAATTAACTGAGGAGTTCTGTTCTAAGCAAAAATAGAGGAAAGAGAGAGAAAGTTTCAGCTCTTGCTTTCACTTCTGTGGGAGTAAAAAAGATCACTTTATCCATTATGGTAGGGTAAGGCCTGAGCTTTAATTGATGATTTAAAAGACAGCCAACTAAGTCTGAAATTTGTGCCAGCAAACATTTTAAAATTTTTTTTCACACAAAAAGGAGTTCCCTGTGTTATATATGCATGTTTGGAAGACTGCCAAAGCATTAGATGTCTATGAACAGATAAAGAAAGAGGCTGTATACTGTATCTACTGTAAATCTGCCTTTTCTATGACTTTTGCATTGTTCTTAGAGAAGTGCAGGAAAGTAAGCTGACTTATTCCCACTGCCAGCTTCCCACTTTCTCAGCAATACTGTAGAAAAAAATACTTGTGCCCTCTTGTTTGCAGCCAGCTAGAAAATAAACCTCAGATAGGCAGGATGTTGCAAAAATGGGGGGATGGAGCAAGGTGGAGAAAGAGAGAGATAGACTATTTGGATCACCATCCAAATGGTGATAGTTGTATATAACAAGAACCACAAGGAAGCTGAAGAATGTAGCTTCAGTTTTATTAACCTCTCATGTTTGTCCTTCACATAGGAGAGAGCTTTAGGCTTTTTCTTCTTTCTTAGTTATTTGTATGCATATATAAACAGTTATTGTGAAAATGCTCAAGTGCTTGAGTATTCGCAGCCTATGTTCCCACAGGTAGATGATCACTGATTCTGTTGCATCTTCTGATTTGTGAATAAAGTGATGAATTAAATCATTCCCCAGAGATGAGGCAATTTCTTCTTAGCAACACAAAAATATTAAATGAAAAGTAAATCAGGAAATATATATATGATTAAAACAATATTGGTATGTTCAAATTGCAGCTTATTTTTTTAATCAAAACCCCCCTTTTATTTATAATACATATGCTTTTTTTAGGTAAAAGCTTTAAATGCTTGATATAGTGCTATAGCCCTTTGCACTCTATGCTGGGGTGTAAATAATTTAAATAAAACATGCAGGTAAAGATTTTATTTTTATATTATACCCTCTATTTGTATTTAACTTATCATATTGATACACCTATAAACACAACGAAGCATAATTTAAATATGTACAACATAAAAAGTAATTTAATTTGGTGACTCTGTCATGAATTTTGGTAGTAGCACAGCATTGTTTTGACTTGTGTAGAATAGATTTAACATATGGAATATTTACCACATGTAACTCTAAAGCCTCCTACAAGTATTTCTTCCAACCGTATCACTTTATTTTGAGGAAGACAGAGATTGTATCTGACTTTTTTTAAATGTCATCTCTTTTTTTTAATTACCATTGTGATTCTAACAATGAGTGGGTACATTTGTTTACCTACCTGTAGATTTTTTTGTCTTAACAATTAGTTCACCATACTATAGTGAAACTGTACCAGCTGCTTGAAGAAGTACTGAAGCTTAAAATAAATTGTATTTTTAAAACACAAATAGATTATATAGAAATAGCAAAATTAATGCAAAATTGAAATGTTCCCTCTGGATTAATTTTGTAAAGGAAGAAATTAGGATTGTTGAGTGCATCAGGGCCTGTCTCTCTCAGTATCTGCCAGAGCTGAGGTAACAAGCTGTAAATTCTGATAAAGTGGAATATGGAAACTGACTGTCTATACATAGAATATTTGATTTACTTTAAAACAAAAATATATATCTACTTATTCATTTATTGCACAAAACCAAAAAAGAGCTCGGGCTTTGTGGTAAGGCTCGTATCTGTGTGAGTGACAACTGAGACAGCTCCTCAACAAAATAAACATTGAAAATAAAAAAAATAATTTAATGTGACACCCACAGTTATCAAGTGTCCAGTTTATAGTGCAAAAGAGACAGCTTCTTTTCCTCAGTCATGTATTATATAAACCACACCTCTATCAAAAAGGGAAATTTATCAGGAATGCAGCAGCAGGAGAACAGCCGCTGCTACCTAGAAGTGTTTTGCCTGCCTGTCTGTTGCCTGGGATTTTTTGCATTTCTTCTTCATTTGTCCATCATAGGTAAGATATCATTGAAGGAAAATCATGAAAGACTGTGTTTTCATTCAGAGTCATTGGATACAAAGATAATGTTTTTCTTTTAATATGATAAAGAAAATGCAGCGTAGGCAGGTGGACATGCAGAAAAAATTACTTCCTTCTAGCATGAAAATGATGTAAGTAGGACATCTGTCCAATGTAGGAAACATCCACATGGCATGTTTTAAGTGCCCTTACAAGCAGCTTCAAAGTCCTACAAAATGCTTGATTATATTTGTTTGAAGATGTCATCTTTGGATGCTTTCCTCCCCTTTATCCCTCAAGATATCAATCCCTGATTTCTTTCCAGTTTTGCTTCTAATATATGACAAAATATAAACATATAAAATATGATAAGAAAATGTGCATCTTGTTGTCCTGATTTTAAAAGAGCTTTGCAATACAGAAGCAAAAAAAAAGGAGAATGATTTGTTTCAAAGCAGAAGATTCTAGTGCACATATATATATATACAGGTGCCTTCTGCCTTCTGTATCTCAACAACACATTCCTGAGTTCTCCTGAACATTCAGTCTCCAGAAGTAAAAAAATAACTTCATATTCAGACCAAAAGATTCAAAGACAGAACTTGAATTTAATGTTCTATGTGAAATGTATTCCTACCATGTCATGTGTTTGAACCTTTTCCTCAAAACTTCTCAGAAAGAATGCTAGTCACAAGTGAAACTCAGTATTAGTTTTTGAAGACTGAATGGAGGTTAGCACAAGGGCGGAGCTTGCTCTATTCATTGTAATTGAAAAATATCCATATACAAAGTTGAAATAGTTAGCATTGTGTAGTAATATAGCTCTTGAAGTGATCATCTCTAATGTATTTCATTATCTGTCCTCTTCACCAAACTACCTTTTACTAAAGTTTCCTTTTTTTCCTAAGTATAAACAATAAATGTGGCTATGCAAATGTTTAGTGGTTGTTTTTCTGTTTGTTTGTTTGTTTTTAAGTATAGTAGAACTATTTGAATTCTCTAGATTCACATTGCTTTGTCTTCATCACTAGTACTTATTTAGCCTAAAATATCTTTTTTATTTATCAGTACAATCTATGGAATGTATCATTGTATACTAACAACTTAAAACAGTGACATTTTACTGGTAGAGCTTCAGTGTAAGAGATAATTCATTGTTTAGTGAATAGCTGTTGCTATTACTTAAAAAAAGTGTTTTCTGTTTTTTCTGTTCTCAAAAATAGTATGGTTGAAAACATAGTTTCCCATTTCCTAACTTATTACTTCTCTGCACTAGTTTAAAGTGTTGAGATACATGGATATATATAATCTTAGACAATACTGTAATATTGTTTAGTGAATAGCTGTTGCTATTACTTAAAAAAAGTGTTTTCTGTTTTTTCTGTTCTCAAAAATAGTATGGTTGAAAATATAGTTTCCCATTTCCTAACTTATTACTTCTCTGCACTAGTTTAAAGTGTTGAGATACATGGATATATATAATCTTAGACAATACTGTAGCTTAATTTTAGCTCCCCTGACCCCTTATTTTTTCCTCGTGTTGTATTACTCTTAAATTCAATAAACAGGTGAGTCTGTTTGCTTTCCATTGCTGTTTTATTCTTCAGACACAAAAATCCATGTGCGCATATTGCCTAGGATTAGAAAACTATTCTCAATTCTAATCCAAGCAAGTGCAGTATGCTTTCAGGTACCTTACAGTTTTGGGAGAAATCTACTAGTTCCAGGAAACAGAGGTCTTTGTGAAGTTACATATTTGTAATGGTGTGTTAGCTGGCCAGAGGGCCTGGTAGGCATCTTTGTTCCTGTGGTCAGATCCCCCTCTCATGACAATGTACAGAAAGGTTCATATTGATTTGAGAAGGAGTTAGCTTGCTGCCGTAATGACATTGCTGACTATATGGTTGCAGTTAAATTATCAGGAGTAATTGCAATGGATAAGGAAGGGAAAAAACCCTGGGAAAACACGATCCAATCTGCAACAAGAGCTCTCCTCCAAAGTGCATGCCTCTGTAAAAGCTATGCTCAGTGCCAGTGCTCTCAGAGGTGCATTGATTTCCCTGTGAATTCGAATGGTTTCTAATCACAAAGAAGCCTTTC
Source organism: Phaethornis superciliosus (assembly GCA_023637945.1). NCBI lineage: Eukaryota > Metazoa > Chordata > Aves > Apodiformes > Trochilidae > Phaethornis > Phaethornis superciliosus. The sequence continues at coordinate 86,354,818 of JAJQWJ010000003.1, read as the reverse complement.
CTCTGGAAATAACATAAATATGTGAATAAGATTAAAGCACTATATACAAAGATAAAATTCAGTCAAATTTTTAAATTGCCCTTGGGCCAGTAAACTAATAAGATATAGTGACCCACTTAAGCAGCTTGTATGTGAAAAAAATCCTGCATAAAGTCAGCAAAACCCTCTTTCTTTGCTGAGATGGTAGTTGTAGTCTGCTAAGCCTGCTTTTTTTTAATTTTTTTTTCAGCAGCACTGACTTCTTTAAATGCATGGTTTGGCAATCTATTGTACAGAAGTTATGGAGTTAGGCTACCTAATTCATCAGCTATGAAAATGTTTCATTGAAAGATCTGACTAATTCAGACAGTTTATGTTCAAGTGCTGAACAAAGAATATGTATACTTTTTAAAGTATTGTCCATGTATCTATTAAAAATCGAAGAAAACTAGATTATGAGTTTCCTTTATTTAGGCTGAGTGAGATCTATGGTTAGAGTAAATCTCAAAGACAAATATATTTTAATATAAAATTCATTTTTTGCCAATAATTACTACTTTGTGGCACCAGAAAAGTGGGACTGTGGGACTAATATTTATATAATTAATATATACTGCAAAAAAAAAAGTGGCATCGATAAAAAATCAAAATGTCACTCTCAGATGAAATAAACACTACTTTTTACTTCCTCTAATGAAAGCTTAAGGATGATTGAAATTGCCAAGAAAACTTTTTCTGAAAACCAGTGCAGCTTACCATTGTAATACATGATTGCATATAGATATATGGTAAAACTTTTTAATAGTAGAACTCTAACTTGATTATTGAAGGGCCTGGACTTTACAGATTAATTGGTGACAAGCAAAAAGCTCAAGAGTGCCAGCTAGTTAGGAGTTACAGTGCAATATTAGGAGTACCTTAATCTTTACAGTGGACAAACAAGTGATGAATGGTACCTTATGGGTTGTATCCATTTATCAAATTAGATTCTATCTCAGTGAATTTAAGACTGTCTTTTGAGAAGCGTTTAGAGAAGGAGGAGAGATCTCCTTAAAGAGTTCAGGTGCCTAAAGTAAGCACAATAGTATCTCAGCTTGACAGTGAGAAGGAGTCTCTCCTTTGTATTCATAAAGTAAAAGTAATCTGGAACAAATGTCCACAATGGCCTTTTAAATGCATCAGTGCTTTCCAGATGGTAAATTGCATGGCAAAATGACCTAAGAACTATACAAGGACTTTAAAGAAGAATGAAAATACACTCAACTTCATTAAATTTAATTCAAGCAAGAATAGATGAGATAAGCTGCCAATGTTTATAGAACACACACATCCTCTCAAAAATCTTATCTTGTTCTGCTGCATGCTGCTTTGCAGCATCTTCTTTAAACAATGTCTTGAGGGTTATATCTTTTACTTGTTGCATAGAGCATGGAAGTTCCATTAAAAATAATAGGAGCTGTGTGCCTAATTCCTCATTAACAATTATGGTTAGTTTACACTCTTTAATGCTAAGGTACAGATTAGTGTAGCCTTCACTTTCTTCAATTGCAAAATGGTCTCCAAACAAATAAAACTTTTACAATCAGTAAGTCCTAGACTTTTTAAAATAATTCACCTGTAGATGATGTAATTAATATACTTTTCCTTGATTGGCATTAAATTATAGTTTTAGGTACTGCAAATGAGTAATGCAAGGATTGATTCAGAAGGTGGACATGTTGAAAAGCTTTGATTAACTTTCTTGCATCTTAAGCATAAGTTAATTTGTTACAATCTGTTTTCATTAAAGGATTTGCTAAAGGATTGGGTTGTTAAACTGTGTTTCATATACACAGAATATAACCTTTGAAGTACAATTGTAAACCACTGTGTGTACACAAAGGCATACATGCATTATATCTGTATCACCTTGCCTTCAGCTATGTGCTTGAAAAATATTCATCCCTTCTGGAGGAGGAAGGCATACTTACAAATCTAATACAGTCTTTCTTAGTAACCTATTATTTATGAGTCTGCTTTAGGCAAGTGTTTTCAGACATAGCTATCTAGAGCTGGTCATATTTTCTTTATGTAGGCATCCTGACAGCAGCCTTGTTAAGAAAAGTGACTGCAGGTTCCATTGCATTTGTTGCTTTTGATGCAGGGGAAAATAATAATTGTTTTGTCAGAGAATTTAATGCATGGACCTTAGGCTTCTAGGTCTTATACAATAATTTATAGTTTAAATATGCCTGAAAACTTTGCTTGTTAAACTCATTCCACAGAGTGTTACAAGCATTGAAATAGGAGCTCCTATTTCAAACTACTGTCCTATCTTTTAAAAGGCTGACAATTTTGTTTTAATATGGATGCATGAAATAGTGATGATTATGAAAGGAAGAGCATCCAACTGAAAATTAACCAGTCAATAAAAATATAACTGATAGTACTGAACTTTCCTAAGAAATGGGGCACATAACAATGCATCACAATAAAACTTTATTTTTATAACATCCACCAATGTATTTTCAGATAAAAGGCCAAGAAAAGAATTAATGTGTCAAAAGACTATATTTTTCAACCGATAAATCAACAAAGCATTTCTCCCAAGGGTCAACCTTATCCTATACTGTAGACAGAATTGCACTGACCTTTTATCTATATTGACAAAGATTTCATTCCATAGAACTGATTTTTGTCTTTCATACTTGAAAAATTTGTATACTTTGACACCACAGCAATCTTTTCAGCCCAGACAAAATACACAGGCAGCTGAGAGAAGATGTTAAATACTGTCTTTGAAGATCAACAGAGAAAAATACTTTAGAATACTGACAGACTTCCACGCTGTGGGCTTACTCCTATTGTACCTCCTTTTTTTGTTGTTGTTTGTTATTTTTTTGTTTGTTTGTTTTTCTGGTTTTTTGTTTGTGGTTTTTTTTTTCCTAATAGGGAATGAATACACTAGGTTTATCAAAGTTTGTTTATATACAACTTTGAAACCTAAAGTTGATCAGATGTCTTTTGTAAAGATCCATAATATAATGGCTAAAATTTAAGGTTTCTTATTTCTTAGATGATTTTTTTCAGGTTTTCAGCTTCTCTAACTTTATCAAAAGCATAATTAAATTGTGAACCAGAGAACAGACAGATATTATTATCCATCAACTTGTCACTAGATATCAAGCTGAGCTGAAGCATAATTTACTTTACATGCTGCTAGCTTGTCTGCTGTCAATGCAGTGCCTACATTATATTAATTAGTCAGATGAAGCTCTTCCTTTTTTGGTAAACAGCAACCTGTATTTTCACTTTCTAGATACTTTGAAAATGTTTTTTAATAATATGTGTATTGTTCAGTTTCCTGGAATACTGTATTCAGTACATGTCATGTGTGCTGGCTTTGCCAGGACACTGTTTCTATTCTTGCCTTCATCGCTGATTCACACTGTTACCTTAGATATAGAACTTAACTACTAAATGTTTCAGTTTCCCATCTTTAAAAAAATTAGTCTAATTTTTGAAAACGTTTGCTACACTCATGTCTGTAAGCTGGATCAACCATAGATCTAGATAAATATTAATAATCTCATAGAATCTAGACTTATTTTGAATATTGTTTAAAGTAAAATGCTGCAATGAGAGATTGCTGAATTATAAAATTATTTTTGGTAACTTTGAATGATGGGGATTTTTTCCTCACTCTCTCCTTCCTTATTTAGCTAAACAATAAATTGCTACTGAATTTCTGAAAATCTTGGAATAAAGTCTAATCTGTTCTTATTCCCTTGTCTGAAATATTGACAAATTAATTCAGAAAAAAGAATAATTTGCAATAATAATTTGTCTCAGTTTACATACTGTAATACTTATGTCCATGGTTACTGACTGATAAAGAATATTCTAGGATGCAACTTAATTTAACATGAGCAATAGGAAGTTGTGTTAAAAACTTCGTAAGTTAGGTCTTTTTTAAAGTAAGATCCTCAGCATAAGAATATTATGTAAATCAGGTCAAATCTTTCCAAGCAGTGAAATATAATGTCAGAAAATACATATTTTAGCATAAATTATTTAGTGAAAAGTTCACTTCCTTTATAGTAGTGTGCCTGAAGCATTTGAATATAGGCATTTTGTCTGGCCATTGTTAACACAGGCCATGGGAGATTTCACTTGCTTCCAGACATTAGTTTCAAGCCTTCTGCTATTTGACATGGGGCTTTTTGTACCACACCTTTTCTTCCATCATGTTTTCCTTCTCTGTCAACATTCATGTATTGTCATCTTGCAACACATATCACTGAGTGTATTGGCAACCACATTTTAAATTGTTCAGATATTTTAAAGTCTGTTGCAAAAGCACTGTAAGTCTTCCTGGGAGAAGACAAGAAGAAAAATGGAGGAAGTGATCACTGATGGGTTGCAAGGATTATGATGCTCCTTTCTACTGGTTCCAACAGGAAGCAGTCTTAGCTATAAACCAAGTTTCTAAAATTTTTTTTTCCCATAAATTAGAAAATAATTCCTTTTTTTTTCTTCTTTTTTTTTTTTTCTCTACATAAGTAACTCTAGAATTTCTGAAGTGCACAAATACTTGTATCTACAAAGCTATTTTTAGTTACAGCTGAAGAATTCCATTGACAATTTCAGCCTACCTAAGAGCAAACTTTAGAAATATAACCTCAGGGGAAAAAAGCCCTTGAATTCTTGGAGATTGTGTCCCTGTGGAAAAGAAAATAATCTCCCAAAGACGAAACAATAAGTGAATCAACATCATATATTCATTGCAGAGACCCTGCAAAGTCTGTCTAGTTTACTTTTCTACTCGAGGCTGGAATCTGCTGTGACTCTCATGCTTGGCAGATGTTTCATGAACCTGTCTGTAAGGACACCACCATCACCACCACAACCCCATTTAAACAACCATAGGTAATATATTCCAGTACTTCACTAACTTTCATCAGGAAATATTTTCTAGTTTTTAGCTTGAATCCTTATTTGCATTTCATTTCTCGTTGCAATATCAATTGCTTCTTCTGACAGCTATGAACACAGAAAAAAATATTTCCTCCTTTTTGGCACCACTCTCCTATCTTTCTTTTCCTGCAGCTGGGCAAATTCAGTTGTTTCAGACTTTGTTGTCAGGTTCTCCCATTCATTCTCATTTACACACTTCAGCTGGTACATATCTGTCTTTTGAACTGCAGTGCGTAACACTGAATGTGGTAACTGCATTTGAGGTCTTACCCACCTTGAGACTATCAACAGGATGATTTCAGATGTGTAAGACACATTCCAGTCTAATCATCCCAGTATGATGTATACATTCTTCACAACAGTGTGATATTCTCTATCCAGTGGAAGGCTTATTTAGCCTTTTTTTTCTTCTTCTTTGTCTTGTGATGACTTGGTTGACATTTTTTCCATGTAGATCATCTTGCATTTTTCTTTGAATATTTTCCTTTTTAAAAAATTCCTCCAATTTTTCAATATGCTTTTAAATTCTAATCCTGTGTTCCAGTGTGTCTGTGATTTCTGTGCACTTGGTATCAGCTTCTGTCTCAATAAGCATTTCCACTTTTCCATCATCAGTGTTTTTAATGAAAACAGCCTAAGCTGAAGTACTTCAAGAACGTTTGGTATTTCCTTCCACGTTCATAATAGACCAGTGAGAACAAGTGGGTATGACTATCTCACCAGTTTTATATCCACCCATACAGCTATCTTTCTTTTCTGTCTGCCTCCCATTAATCTCTTCTTTATTCATATTCTAGACACATTTTTTTTTTCATGAGCATCTGTTATTTCAACGAAGTAATTATCTTAATCATTCTTATAATTACTTAAGATTTCCTGCTCATTTTTTTCTACATTTGCATGACAGCATCTAAGGCATTGGAAGAATCACTTTTTGATTGTCTTCTTGACACTCTCTCTTCTTCTATCCTCCACTTTCTCCTTTCTAGGTCCATTTTCAAGTTCACAAACATTACACTTAATAAAGGGAGAGGAGAATATAGCATATAATTATGCCTGGTGAGTTGCACACTTGGTACACTCAGTACATACAAAGTATTCTTTGGCAATATGAGACTGTAGAATTGCTGTGTCATAAAAAAGATGATTGTGTGGGTCCTCTAATCCATCATATACTGTATCCACCTGCTTAAAGTAGGAACATCCCTTCTCTAGGTCATATCAATTATGGTTTTATCTACTTGTGTCTTGGAAGCAACCAAAGGTGGAAGTTCCGTTGCCTTTCTGGTCTATCTGTTCCGTATATTTTAATGTGTGGTTTTATTTTTTTTTTCCTCTTACTGTCATACATGAGACTCTCAGATTTCAATTTTTGGGCATGGTGACAGACATCAAAATGAGTATGGGACCAGCATACTTCTTACTATGTTTTGGATAGTCATAGGCAAGTATCTCAGAAAATACTGGCATTTCTACTAGCTGGAAGAACACACTGAAATATGTTAAAATCGAATGACATAATCCCCTAATTCCACAGATTATGGTTTAGATGTGCCCTCCCATTGTATAAACACAAAGCATTCAACAAACTGTACAATATGTCTGTCCCTGACTTGACAAAAAGTTGATTAAAAGCTTGGCTGACAATTAGTATTGTAAAAATAATTTGATTTCAAAGAAGCTTCACCCTTCATTGAAAGATTATAGTTAACTTTTTAATTAAAAGGTACTAATGTTGTAAGTCTTTATGTCTAATTTAATTCCTTTCCAATGATCTGAGTATTTTTTTAAAGTAGGAACACGTTAAATTTGATTTTATAAACATATGTGAGACTGTCAATATAACTGTAGATAAGTCATAAAAAGACTGAAGTGAAAATAATTTAGTCTGGAAAAAATTCTGAAATTGTGACAAAAACATCATGAAATACATTATGATAAACAGCAAAAGAGATTTTATTAGGCTAAAATAGTACCATTTAAAACTGCCTGTCTGCAATGTAGTGATAAAACTGAACTAAAAATTAAATTCTAAAAATATAACTAGTACGATATTAATATTTATGTTGAACTTAGTGGCAGAAAAAACGCCCTTAGCAAATTTCCTGCTTAAACTTTTATGTCATAAAATACCTTCAAGGTAGGATCTCAGTCTGTGCTTTGAGTTCACACTTAATGAATTAAATGTAACAGAATAAATTATGTACAAATCTGTAAAAATACCAAAATACTGAGTGTATTGTAGCTCTCGCCTTGACACAAATTGGAAGAGATTCCACAGGCAGTAGCAGACATACAACGGTTTTTAAAGAAAAAGCAGAACATTTTTTTTTAATTTAGATGGTCAATATTTTTGCTAGATATTACAGATATTGTGCTCTGATTTACCTCTTGAAATAGAAAAAAAGAAAATATATTCCCACTATGGAAGAATATATATTGCCACTTCTGTGTTTCTCTGAATGCTTTCTATTCTGTCTGCATAAAAAAGGACCACATCACTTAATTTAGAGATATGCTGACGATAAAGGAAAAGATTTTCAGGAATGCACAGAGATGTTAGGCAATGTGAAGTATAATATTTAGATTGCCTTTCAGGGAAGATGATGATGGCTATTTTAACTTCAGAAAGCTATGACTAGATCTTTAACCCTGTCAAAAAGCATGTCTAGCAAAGAAAAAATATTGTGAAAAATTAGAGAGTATGATCAGAAATTTTGGTCTAATGTCTGGTGACAGAGGTTAGGTGAAGTAAAATTAGTAATAAATCACACCTTCTTAGAGTGAGTATAATTAATCATTGTAATGGTTTATTGAACAAAATAGTAAATTCGTCACTTGGAGTCTTTTCCTGTTATACAATTTATTTCTAAAACTGCACCAAGATGTTGGACCTGATAGTATTTATTTATGTAATAGAGTATTTCCTTCCTAAGCCAAATTTATGGACTAGACATGTGTTGTGAACATCTAAATGACTAAGAGATGTCTTTTCCATTTAAATTCTGTTACTGAGAGTAGTTTTGTCTAACAAGGTTAAATGCTGGGGGTTTAATTCCTCATTTGAGTCTTTCCTTAGAGTTACGCTTTCTTATAAATACTCAGATACTTTATTTTCTTACATATTGTATGCCTTATGTGCATATATGCAGTGTTTTTCCATTATGATAATATTGATGGCTCACATTCTTAAGAATGTTTCTCCAACCAGTAAGTCATTTACTGATGTACGTACAGTTTCTGTGTCCATATATATTTAAGCATGCACACACAGTTTTATGACAACAGCTAAGGGAATCAAAATGATAGGGACTTATGAGTCTTTGCCCCTTTGTTGGGTTTCAGATCAATGATATCTTCCTGAAATAATTAAAAATTGTGCTTGCCTTGATGTATGATTCAATTCTTTCATGCTTTGTAAATTAGATAAAGGGGTTTATGATTATATTGGATCATGGATAACACTATTTACAGTCTGTGAGGAAATCCAGCAACTTTCTGTATTATTTGAATGAAATTTTAAGATACTGATATTTTAAGTTGTTTTTTTTCAGTATAGAGTTGTGACAAATTTTGTTACTCTTCTGTAGTGAAATTCCATATATACATTCACAGAGAGTCTGCTAATTTACCTTGTCACTCAAATGCAAAATTTTACTTTTTAACTTCGGTGTGTGTTTAGGGGATCCTTCACTTCCTCAGGCTTACAGCTTGAACGACTTAAACCAAGTGCACAAAGTGCCATGAAGATCCTATCAACCATTTTGTTGGAGCAGGGTTCTGCATGATTGGCCCTTGTGGGGTCCCAAAAATATTTCAGGCAGAGTTGTTTTTCCATCTAAATATCCTTGTTACAAAGGTCCTTCACTAATCTTCTTTCTTCCTTCTGTTTTTCTTTTGGTCCTCTGCTCTTTTTCTTATCTACTACTACAGCCTTTTTGGTCCGCGTTTCTTACCTGCACTGTACAGTGTACTCTGCCTTCAAACATCAGAATCAAAAGAAAAATCTAAAGAGCCCTAGAAAAATAGCATTTGAAAAAAACCCTGAGAATTTCTTGGATCCCAGTGGCCATTCAGACCCAAAATAGAGCTGCAAGTCTCCCTGAGACGTGTTCCTGGCTTTGTGATGAAGCAGGCAAGCCTAATTTTCCTTTGACACTTCTGGGTCTAAAGGCCCTGGTCACAGTATGTCAGCAAACGGGACTGGTGATCCTACATAGGTGAATGATTTTTTGTATCTGAGCACTTGACAATCAATGTGGAATCAAGGGACTCAGCTTGATTTCCCACATGTACTTCACTATCCAAAGTTATTTTGTCCTATAGACACAGATATAAAGACGGACCTCACGAACGGAGAATATTGATGCCTTGCAGAAAGGTTCAGTCAGAGCTAAATAAGCCACGTCCTTTGGCTTTCCACAAGTCACTTTCCCACCAACTGTGTTAGTGGTATCCTTTACTAAAGCAATATGGCTTTTCTTCACTTTGATTAAGTTCCATATAGGTCTATCCTCAAATCTCCAAGGATACTGGTTAACCTATTACTCCAGTAGCCATTCTGTTCTGCAGAATCTGCCCCCAGATCTCCAGGGATCTCCCTGTTTGGGTTGTTGGCACTTGGTCCTTTTTACTCACTTAAGGTACCCTTTCTGATTGGAGTTACTGCTGCCAAAAAATTACAGAAATACCAATCCCATGGCTGAACGTTGCTGAAAAAAAATTATCTTAAAATAGGAAAGCCTTTAAAAATAATCCAAAAATCTTTGTGAGGGCTTTTTTTTTTTTATTATTATTCCACATTAAGCAAAATACTTCATACTTGGTTTTTTTTCATGAACCTTCTTTAGCTAAGACTGGTGTTTGCATCCTCAATATCAACTGATTCTTGATATCTAGATAGAGTTCATACACCAACTGTGGACTGAAATCTATAATGAAACAGTACAATAAAAAATGGCAGTTAGGTATCTCTTTTTATTTCAAGCTATTTCTATGGCTTTCTTGGGAAATATTTTGAAGACTGATGTTTGTCATGAAGATACTTGGAGCTCTGTCTATATCTTTAACCTTGGATTATGCCTGTCTGTGTTATGCAGAGCTGATGCAGCACTTGCTAAACTGATCCTGCACTTGTGACTTACATGAAGAATGAGAAACTGAAAAATTACTGAATGTATGAGAAGTACTGCTGGGAAATTACAGAATCTGAACAGATCTGCAGGATGGTGGTGCCCAAAAGACAGAAAGGATATTGTATTCTCCTGCTGCACTATAAGACCTGTTGTTTGTGGTCATTTATTTCTCCCACCCTTCAGAGTTCTGCTCAGAAATTCTCTTTTACATTCTACATTTGAGAGGAAAATGAAGTGTTGGTTAGACGTGATTTACCTTATGTGTCTGTATACCCCTCCAGAGATGGACATAAGGGCTAGGAAAAATCTACCCATCAATCACACACTGGTTGTTGGTCAGTGATCTCTCTTTAGATAGCATTAGATAACATCACCCCTGGTGTTTATATTTTGCAATATTTGGGCTGTGTTGGGTTTTTTGGGGGGTTTTTGTTTTGTTTTCTTGGGTTTTTTTTTAAGTGCTGAGGTAAAAATCTGTATTATGTTCTGAATTTTGAAAAAAAGATTCTATTCACTCAAAAGATTCACATTCTATGTGAATAATGTTCATCTGAGTTCCTCAGATAACTTTGAAAGAAGTGTGCATGAATCCTTTTATTTCTTTAACATTTTATATGCTAAGGCCAGATTCTTTAACGTTGTCTATTATTTCTTCAGCAAGCAGTCAGCTGGCCTACAGTGATAAAACATCTATATTGAGCAATGATACTGTTAGGAGTTATTAGAAAATATTGCTGAGGATATTAATATCTAATTATAATAAACTGATTTGTAATTAACTCCACAGGAGCACAAGAACAATTCTTGCAGAATTAATTAGGACAGCATTAAATAGAAGACATTTTTCTTTTCTATTTGTTTAAGTAATCAATATAATTATTTTGAGGTGTTTTGATGGTTTTATGTCTTTAAGCTTCACAGACATGCAGGTTTCTGTGGAAAAAATCTATTTATTTTCTTCTTCTAATCTACCCATTTTACCTATGCTCCAGTTTGGAACCAAACTACTATAAGGGTTGCAAGACAGGATTTATTCTTCACCTTAATTAAAGATTCTCCTAGTCCCTCAATAAATGTCCCTTAATTTGTCCTATGTAAGATAATGACCGTTTAGGACTTTGGCAAGCCTAAAGGGTTTTTTGAGCTGTTCTTTTGGGCTGCTTAGCTTGATATAAATGCAGTTAGGCATGACCTCATTTACCTCTTGTAGAAATAGATAATAGTGGCAAGATGTCAGTCCTTTATTTATCTGTTCTTAAGCCAAGTTTTAGGTTTAGTTATTTTTTTCCTTCTTCATTGCTGACCTTCAGAACAGACTGAAAATCCCTGCTTACTTGCCAGGTTTTCCATAAGGTTTGGAGAGAACATGTAGGAAAGGAGTGGCAAGGATCTACATTTCTTTTTATTAAGAAAGGGCTTAATTGGTGTTGTCTCAGCTCCTAAGCTACAGTTGTAGGGACCACAGCATCCAGAACACAATAGATAATTAAGATGTACTTCAAGACACCTCTATGTTTTTGTAATACCTTATTAGCTTGTATAATTTTTCTCAGGCCCCATGAGTTTCAAAGGATGTGCACAGTGCACACAGATGTCCTGTTCATTGTCCAGGGCCACCAATAAATGCGCATTTTAGGGCTGCTTAGTTCCAGCTGTACATAGAAAATAGTTGTTCAGTGTCCCTGACATATGATTAATTTATATACACTTCATTTTGTAAAATGTGTTTTAACACCTGTTCATTAACTTAAGTAATTTCAATACAGTGTTTCCTACAACATTTATCAGTATTGCTGTAGTGCACAGAGGCCTACTCTTCATGCACCCTCACTGAAAAAAGCTGTTCTATATGTACAGTTAGGTATAAAACTCACATGTAAGATTTCCCTCTCACATAAGCATTTATTTTTAAATGTGAACATTTCTTGTATCGAAGCATGAATCCTCTCTATGTTCTTTGCTATTTGGCAGCCAACTTTGTGTTCCTAGTTCTGTTTTTGAGAGGTTCACAGATCAGATGTTTACTTGGGCCCTACGTTCTTTGATAGGAAAGGGAGAAGTTGTTTCCAGGCTCTGCAGCTCTGCACTGAGATATAGCTTCCTCAAACTAATTTTATCTGCTTAGAACCACTTCTTCTATTTTTGCCTGAAAGCCCTTGTTATTTAAAGACTACTGTCTTCGTAGTGTCACTCTGTTTCGCTCACTTGTCTAGAAAAAGGTAGCTATTAAATCTAGTTTTAATGTAAAATTCTCAGCAAGAAAAGGGAAGCTCAGAAAAATTGAGTAGACCAGATAGAGTGTGATTTTTGTGTCATGTCTTTTCATGAGCTTTTGAAGGTGTTTTCTACTTGGTGTCTTTAGCTCTTCTTGTGGAGAACTTCATCCTTGTTGCTTAAGAGTAACTGTTTCAAGTGTACAACCATATTTCCATTCTCCTTAAGGGCATTTTCATTTCCAAGCTGATCATGCCCCTATCACATCACACAATTGTCTTCAACTGAATGGTGGTAACAGGTAGCAATGTTGTTTACTTTTGACATCTTTTGGTATAACTTGCATCACAAAGTGTATCTCAAAAGAAAGGTGATAGTATCTGCCTTTCACAGACACCGTAAGAATTTTTGATGTTCTGAAGTTGTCTGAGTATGAACTGTCCATGGCAGTCTGTGGCAGTGAGTTCTCAGAGTACAATGTTGTCATGTTTACAAACTGTAGTGCTGATTATACAAGCTACTGCAAGAGCATGAGCTGGCTAATGCACTGCCTTTGTAACACCTCCAAAGCTAGATGTCAGGCATCACACTTAAAAAGAATAAATATTTTCCATTATCAAATGCTCATTTATTGCTCTATTAGTAGCATTATTGCTTACATGTCATTGCATCATGTGTATTAATAGGTTTGGGAGTGCACACACATATATGAAAGGTTGTATGTGCATATGTGTGTGAAAACGTGTATGAATGTTCTCTATATGTGTTAGGATAGGAAGTGAAAGTGGAGAGACAGTAAAGGTATTTTGGGTGTTCAGTACGTACAGAAAAAGCACTTCTCTTGCACAAGAGACCACAGTCTGCAGCACCTCACAGCTGTGCTACCTCCAGAGAACACAGTCAAGGTTTAGACCCAGCCAGTAACAGCCGGTACCAGCCGGTACCAGCCAGGTCTCTTCTCACTCATCCCTCACCCCCACTGGGGGACAGGGAGGAGAAAATCCACCCAAAGGCTCATTAATCGAGACAAGGACAGGGACGTTTGCATTCCCCAATTACAGTAATGGGCAAAAGCAGGCAGGGTCAGCTCGGGAGGGAAAAAACCAATAAATTAACCTATTTGGAGAAAGAGGAAACATGTCCAGATCTTAATACCTTCTCCCCAAACACTTCCCTTCTTCCCGGGCCTGGATCCCTTCACTGCCGCCTCCCCCTCAGGGCACAGGGCAGGGGCAGGGGGGGTTTTAGGGTCAGTTCCCCACACGGTGTTTCTGCCGCTCCTTCCTCCTCAGGGGGAGGACTCCTCACTCCACTCCAACTCTTGTGAGTCCCTCTCACAGGAGAGAGTCCTTCAGGAACCCCTGGGCCATGAGTCCCTCCCAGGAGGTGCAGTCCCTCAGGCACAGACTGCTCCAGCCTGGGCTGCACACAGAGTCACGGCTGCTGCGGGAACAGTCACCTCCTCTGACACAGGGTCCTCCATGGCTGTAGATCACATCTGCACCAATCCATGATCCTGCACAGGCTGCTGCTTCATGTCTGCACACCTGTGACCCTTCAGGGGCTACAAATCCACATTTACCTCACCGTGGTCCTTCGGGAACTGCTCCACTGTGCTCCTCCATGGGCTGCAAGGGGACAGCTGTCATCTCACCAGAGGCTGCAGGGACGTGTTTGCTTGGGCACCTTCTCCCTCTCCTTCCTCACTGACATTAGTGTGTCTGGCATTGCTCTCACCTCCTCTTCTTCTTTGTTCTGCAGCTTTTTCTTTTTCTTTTTTTCAGTTTCATTTTCCCTTTCTTGAATATGTTACAGGGGCACATCCAGCTTCCCATATCTGCCTGGCCTTGGCTGGAGACAAGGTTAGAGTTGGAACCAGGGGAGCTTCCAGCAGCTTCTCGCAGGAGACACCCCTGTGGCTCCCCCCTGCTTTCAAAGCACCACTGCACTTATCCAAAACACATTTGACACATGTTAGAGATGGAGCACCTTGTCCAGTGAGGGTCCATGAAGATAACTGAGGGATTGTAGCACTGCTTTTTTAGAAATGAGAAGGCTCAGGGGGAGCATCTTATCAATTTGTATAAATGCCTGCATGGACAATGCAAAGAAGACAGACCCAGGCTCTTTTTAGTCATTCACAGTGAGAGGACCAGAGGCAATGGGCACACACTGAAACACAGGAGCTTCTCCATGAACATCAGGAAACAATTTTTCACTGTGAGGGTGACTGAGCACTGGCACAGGTTACTTAAGGAGTCTCTGCAGTTTCCCTCTTTGGAGGTACCCAAATGCCATTTGGACATGGTCCTGGGAAACTGGCACTAGGTGACCCTGGTTATGTCTGGGATTGGATCAGATGACCTCCAGGGGTTCTTTCCAATGTCAACAATTCTGTGATTCCATGATTTCTGTCATCTGGAGTAAAGGTAAATTTCGTCAAGCAATTTAATGGAAGATTGATTCTTCAAGTAATGTCTTTTTAGCTGGTTGCAACCATTCATAAGACTTTAGCTTATGTGGTTTTTAGTTTTATTGTTTGTATACAATTTATTATGGTTTTATATTGCTTATGTGTTACCTCTTGAAGAAAGGGAATCCGGAACTATTGGTGGTGCCAGCTCCAGTGTAGCAATATATGAGGTAATTTTGACTAGCTCAAGCTCTGGAAGTGGTCTGTCTCATTTCTGATCAGAGCACAATAATTCAGAGTAGACCCCATGTTGCTTTGTTTAGACTGTTTTTGGTACTTAGACTATCACATTGAATGGTGTTTGAAAGATAACTGTATTTTCACTGTACTTATTTGTGCTGGCATATGGTATGTTTAGCCACTAATTAATTTTTTTCTTGCTTGTGTGTAGCATGATATGCTTTCATTTTTCTGGACTGTGTTCATCTATTGTCCTTGCCAAGGCTTGTTATTTCTTTTGCTTACCTTCTGTGAGATGTTGTGTTCCTTGGAATGATTTTACCCTGCAAATCTAAAAATAGTTTGGAGGAGATGTGAGACCTGCAGTGAGTATCAAATTGAAAGATAGAAGCTCTGTGGCCTATTTCTAGTTTAAAATGCTATTGCACAGTTGCATAACTGAAGTAGTGAACTCAATTCTTTGCCTGGTTACTTCCTCTGAGGTCTATTCTCATGTAATTGTAATGAAAAAAAAATTACACTTATTTAGAATCTGAATAGTTTTGATATATAAAATATTTATAAGAAGCAGATTATGTTAAGAACTTTGAAAATTAAATTCTAAGTATCGTTCTTGAGGTTTCAGTCAAGATATTGTTTAGAAAAATATAGAAAACATTTTATTATTGCAGCAGCCCTGGAGTCTGACAAATTAATTTCTTTCTCATATTTCAGTAGCAAAATTGCAATGTGCTAGCTGAAATTAAGCAGCTATAATTTATGGAAAGTAGTATCAGATTTGAGTGAAATGTGACCAAAATAACCATCCTACTGTTAAATGAAAAAAAAGAAGTGTAGACAAAATATTTCAAACATATATATGCCATTTTAAAAAATTTACATAGACTCTATCCTTATTCACTAATAACTAGCCCCATTTGAAAAAAAACAAACAAAAAAAACCCATAAAATACTGTCTGAATGACATTTGACTTGCTTTTTAAAATGATGTTTGGTTCTTTTCTAGTTCCTTTATTATATATATTTTTACCACTTTCATATATTTTTAAAATTCCTTTAAATTTTCTGTAAATATTTCCACCCTTCAGCTAGGTTGTCAGAGGCTGCTTCTCCTGTAATCACATTGTCTTTTGCCATTAATGTTACTCCATGTGGACAGTAGTCTGTGTTCTTAAGGTTCTCTGTAGCACTCTTCCTTTATCTTTTTTAATCAAATGACCATTCTTCCAAAATGCTACTTTTTATAATAATAATAATAAAAAAAAGCAAGATTCAAGTCTTATTGGTAAAAGTGAAGTTAGAGGCCATGAGGTTAAGAAAAGGGCTAATAGAGTTTTGTATGTGTTAAGAGAAAGGTTGCTGCATTAGAGAAGAGTATAAAATCAGACTGTTGCTTGTGGCTGCTGGATATGAGAAATTTAAAAGTGAGGCTGACAGAGAAAGGACAGTATGATGTTGCCTGCAGTATATAAGGGCATCAGTATTTTTCTTCACAGGAAGTTGGAGACAGTCCTCTAAAGTCTTATCTGATAATGGCTACTGTCAGCTACAGACTATCAATTTACAAGGCCCTCTTATCTGGTGTAAGGCAATTCTTAACGTTTGTGTTTCTGAGCACTTCATTCTCTCTGCTGCAATTTCTTACATGCCAAAATATGAATTATCTGATTCTGAAATTTAAAAACTTATGGTCTCAGGGAAGGAGAGGGGAGAAAAGCTGAAACCAGATGCCATTATGTGTGTATTATATACTATAAAACAGCTCAGATTTATTGATGGTGCCTTTGGCAAAACTAATAAGGAATTACGAGGAATTTAGTTTAATATTTTTCCAGTCTATAAATGGCATTTCTAGCCTGTATTAGAATTCCTCCTCTCCAAGAATGTAAATACTTCTCTCAAACCTCTCACTCAATCTTGAAATGCTTAGTTCATTAAGTGAGTTTCTAAATTTTGAAGCTGATACTTATTTATCTCAGTCTGGACTGCCAGTAAACTGTGAATTTCTGCACCCCTCAACTTTGCCTCAGGGTCGTTATGGAACAGAGATGATAGCAATATGCCCAGGCTTCTTAATGAAATTACACCAAGTTACCTCTAGTTGAGGAAATAATACTATTTCATTTACATTTTGATTTTTTGCTTGATTTCAATCTTAAAACAAAACCAATGGTACTGTTGTATGTGTTAGATTTTCTTATTCATTACAGAACAAAGGAGAGAAAATTTTAAAAACCACATTTTTCTATCCAGCAAGAAATTCCATCAAATTTAAGATCTATTTCAAGAAAACAACTAATACCTAATTTAAGTAAACAACAGGAAATATTTTGTTATTAAGCCTTTCTTAATAGTTGCTGAATTTACTGAGGAATGTAACTGGTTTAAGAATATCACTTTTTACAAGTACTTTAGTTTCCTTGGCTATATGTGTGCTAGTAAATGAAATGGGCAAGGGTGTACTTTCTTTAGCTGGCTGGTAAAGCACATCTCAAGTCTGTACTATTACACTTGAACTGCCTTCTGGAAATAGTCCTTGGCCCAGGGTGACTCCTCAGCTCTTCTCTGGATTCTCTGAAAAGCTCTACTTGGCTCAAGCAACATCAGTGCCAGAGAAAGTGCTGCTAATGTAAAAGCAGGGATGACTGTACTACAGAGCCTGAGCCCTGGTTATCAGTGTAAACACTGACTCTATGGCACACACAGCTTTCAGGAAGGACAACTGCAAATAGCTATTTCCCTTCTTTTTTTCAATACTTTTTATCCTTCCAAACCAGCTTGGCAATGACAGGGAAGCCATTCTTGCTGGCATCATTAGTCTTAGTGCTTTTTAAAAAAAACCTGTGATTATAAATTAATGGTATGGATTCCATAAGAAGACTTAACAAAGACATAAATAAATGTATATATACATCATTGGTCTAACATTAAAAGCAGTATTACAGCCTAAATGGAGATTTCTCTCTCTCTTTGTGCATGCTTCTGAAGTACAGATTGCAGATGTAGAATTAGGACATGGTACACAGTGTTGTTTTTATCAAAATTGCTACTGGGTTGTAGAGAAATATTCAAACCATGAATGGTGATTTGTCAAGATAAAACCCAATTACCTAGCTTTTGTCCATGGGCATGCAGACCAACAATTCTGCTTAATAGAATTATTTTCTGGACAGAATGTACAATCTAGGAAGATTCTAGATTCTTCTTACCTTGCTATTTGTGAACTTTAATACATGTTTTCAAAATCATTAGATGGGTTGAGAACTCAGGTACATTTGTAGCCAACTACTTTAACCCCTGTTTTTCGTAATGTGTCCACCCAGATATCCCAGATCATAAATTCAGGATGAGTGAGAACTAAAACAAAAAGCAGCTATCATTTCATGGGGGGATGATTACTGTGGAGCAAAAGGCTGGAACAAACCTCTGAATGTCATCAAATTTGATCATTGTCTTGAAGCATGCCCAAATTAAAAGACAGATCATGTGGTTCAGGGTCTCGTCCAGTCAATCTTTAAAATTCTCCAAAACCTGACATTACAGAGCATCTCTGAGACATCTTTTCCCTGGCTTCACTGCTTTCATTGTCCAGGTTTTTCTTTAGGTCCAGTCTGAGATTCTCTTGTTACTGGTGACCATTGCCTCTTGTCCTTTCAACGTGCATCTCTGAGGTCTGCCTCTATCTCTTTTATAAACACCTTTTAAGTAAGAAGAAATCTAATCTAGATTGTAATTTACCTCTGCTTTGTCCTGCTCAGGTTAACTGAAAAACTGCAAGAAGATAGATTTTTTTTTTTTTTTTTCTAATACATTGTCTAAAAATGAAAAAGTCAAAGCAGCCAGAATATTATAGAAAGCCCCAGGGTTTACCCTGGTCATATATTAAATGATAGTAATGGAATAAGGAAAATATTTTAAGAGAAAAAAAAAGAATGTGGGAGGAATACTGAAACAAGAAATAACCTTGGTCACTACACTCTCAGGTGGAGAGACTCAATTATTATGGATTGTAATTGAACTAAGATGAAGTCAATATTCACTTATAATTTTATAAAATGCACAGATAGTTAATAGAATTATAGAATGGTTTGTGTTGGAAGGGACCTTAAAGATCATCTATTTCCAACCTTCCTGCATGGAGGATATGTTTCACTAAACCAGGTTGCTCTAAGCCCATAGTAACTGGATAAGCATTTCCAGGGAGGGGGCACTCACAACTTTCTTGGACAACCTCTGCCAGTGTCTCACCACTCTCACACTAAAGAATTTCTTCCTAATATCTCATCTTGATCTGCCCTCTTCCAGTTTAAAGCCGTTATTCCTTGTCATATACGTGCCCTTGTAAAAAGTCCCCCCCCAGCTATCCCATAGCCCCCTTCAGGGACTGGAAGGCTGCTCTGAGGTCTCCCCAGAGCCTTCTCTTCTCCAGGCTGAACAACCCCAGCTCTCTCAGCCTGCCTTGATAGGAGAGGTGCTCCTGTCCCCTGACAACTTTCACGGCCTTCCTCTGGACTTGGCACAATAGTGCCATATCCTTTGAATAACAGAGAAAATTTTTCCTACTCAAATAATAAAGAAAAATAAAATACTACTTAAGTTTTGAATTAAAAATTATTTTAATCTGCAGTCCAACTGTCTTAGATCAACAAGTGTGTTGTGTATGTTTCCCATTCAACAATTTTCTCAACATATCTTTCTTTTTATTTGTGGATATATTTCTAATATTAGAATATGTGAGATGAAGGATTATTACCACGGCATTAGAATTATTTTCTACAATTATCTCGTTATCCACAATCTTTCAAGTTCTTATTTTGAGGGTGGTGCAATTTGGTTTTCTTTTTATGGGTCAGGCTCTCCAGCTACATGCCAGACTCTGGAATAACTCAGTTACCCAGTGACTAATATACAGCATTCTTTGTGCACCAAGGAAGGCACAAAGACACACATTAAGAATTTCAGGTTGGAAAGGACCTCCAGGATTATCTGGTCATCTAATATTATTGTTTATATGATACATCTCAGTACCTTTTTGAGCTGAGACTTAAAACTTTCCAAAGTGGGGGAATAATGTCCCCACTTCCTCTGGGACATCATTCCAGCATCTGACTGTCCTCATAGTGAAAAATTTTCCTCTAGTCGACTTTTTCTCATTTCCAAACATCTTCATAGAGAAATTTCTATTGTGAAAAATTTAATCCATTGTATCACACTAATATGGCAATGATGTTAATATCTAAGATGAATAAAGATGATTTGTTTTATATTTATATGAATTAGAATTGGGCAAAATGCAAGCAATTAAAAGAGAAGAGCACTTCTATAGAGAAAATATTTTGAAAATTCTCTTTTTTTAAGAGAAAGAAAAAATTATTTCTTTTTTTTTCCTCCTTGATCTGTGGTTAATATGCAATGGTGATAATGTAGAAAAAAAAACCCCATATATATTTTAAGAAAGCATTTCATACCACCTACCAGACACAGGCAGCATGAATCATTGTAGCAATTTCTGTATAAACAAACTCAGGAATATTTTTTTTTAAAGTTAATTTTTAGATACAACAAAATTACACTGAACTCTTCAATTTTGTAATAAACTTTCAGAAAAAATGTTTAAGACATAACATTGTAATGGAATATATTTTTTCTTAGTTTAGTTTTTATAAATTCCTGTTCAAGATGCATCATATTCCTAGCATCTTCCAGTAGCATATTAAATGTATATTGAAAGTGTCAGAATGCATTCTGACACTTTGTGATTTTGTAGAAGATTCAATAACTAATTTTAAATTTTATGTGACATATATCCACACACAACTGCAACATACATAATGCTGATATTCGTGCATAAGTGAAAGGTTTTTTCTTTTCTACTTAAAGCAGAAATCCCCACACCTACTTGTGATGCTCTTTGCTTTCTGTGAGAAGTATCAAGCAGAAGTTATTGCTGGTCCCTCAAAAAGGCTCATCTGTTGAAGATTCTGTGCTGTCTCAATTTTAACCAGCAGTTGATGAAACAGTGATTGATGTATTTTTATTTTTAAAAAAGACAAACACTAAGAGAGATTGACCATAAGTGAAAGATGAGGCAAAATTTTGTTGGGAGTAATATTGCTTGCTATCTTTAATTAGACAGGTATAGAATAGTTCTCTTACACTTTATCCAAAGCATAAAGTCAATTGGGAAAAAATTTTGCCTTGTTGAAGGTCAAAAAATGAACAGTACAGTAAGTGCCAAAAAGCTCACTGAAGAAAAAGATGTGTTTAAAGGCACTTAAATGGTGACCTTCAGAATAGTGGCAGATGATGCTTTTTTTTTAAAATAAAAGGCTTAATCTTTTCATGAATCAGATCCTAATCATCATCAGTTACCAGTCTTCACTGACAAATATTATTTTTGACATTTCTAGACTTAACCTAATTTAGTTTCAATACATAAAGAAAAGACCTTGCCCTTCACTGCCTGCGGAAGAACAAAAAATCAAAGGAAAAATATGTATAAAAACTTACTTAATAAACAAATTTATTAACTTATAATGTGCTTCCTCTTATAGCAGTCCTTTAACATTGGTGTTATAACTGTAATTCATACCTGTATTCAGTGTAAAAACCAGCACTAGACCAGTACAGGTCTGTAAACTGCAGCCACTCAAACTGAGCTAATGGGATTTAAGATGCAGTTTTTCTCTGCATGGAGAATTCACGTGTGTGTCTATGTGCCACTTGCAAGCTGCAATTAATCAATTTGATTTGTAAAAGAGTACATGCTTAGTTCTTTAGCTTTTATATCATAACTAGAGGTCGGTTTTATACAAGTCGAGCAAAGTGTCTCTCTTTTTTTAAGTTTGCTAAATCTGAATTTATAGTCCAGTCACACTTTGCCCAATTGGATGAGTGTTAAAATGCAAAATGTGAAGTACAAAAGTTAGAGTTCAAGTTGTTCTGCCCACTCAGAGAAAAAGACAGTAATGAGAGCTGACTGGTCTGTACCGTTCTTTTTTCATGTAAGGAGTAATTCAGTACCTTAACTGATAAATGGAATAGAACCATGCTTCTCTTCCTTTCTTTGACTGTTCTCCTAATATGGGTAATTTGTACTGGAAAAAGTGGATAAAGTCTGAGTATTCCAAAGTTATAACCTTTTAGGTAGGATACGGATGTTACAGTTTTTTTCTCTTTTGTCTGCTTTCTGCTACTTCTCCATTTCCAAAGCCATAAACAGGAGCAGAATCTTGTGCCATATTTGTTCCTGCAGCTCCATTAGCAAATTACCAGATTGGTTTGTCATAGGCGATTTTGTTGAATTTGGAGAGAATGTTAAAAGAAACCATCTTTTTAAGGAGCTGGAAAAGAGCAACAAACACATGTAACAACACTCACAGGTTGATTATCAAAATGTTTCTCTTGCATGTACACATTTTCCTGACTAAATCACAGTAGTCTCCTGTTGTGGCATCAAAGAGATGTTCTGAAGAAATTATTACTTCGTGCTCGCTGAAGATCTACAAATGTATCCAACATCTGTTATCTTTCTACACAGATCTTTTTTACATCATCCTGGACTTTCAGTGAGGAAGGGGAAAGTGCACACCTGAAGGAAAAGCTGTGTTGAAAATCAAACACAGAGTATTAAACTCTAGCTAAGAAATCTCTCTGATTAACAGACCCTGTAGAAGCAAATACAGGTCTTGTTCTTCTCTCATCACAGTGAGCACGACCGAGCCTTGTGGTAAATTGCAACTTCAGTTCTCATTTCTTTTGTATTTCACATGATGACATTGCATATGAAGAATTGGTAGGCCTGTGTAGAATATATACTCTCTCAGAGACCTCTCCAGACAGCATAAATTATGAATTAACCCCAGACCACAGTAATGTCTTGCCCAATTTCTAGCCTGAATCTCAAGGGGGAAAAAAAGTGTAATTGGATAAAAGCTACTGTGAAGAAGTACCACCTCAAAATAAGATGATTCTAGTCTGTATCATTTTAGTGACACAAGTTGTGTCAAAACTCCAAAAACAAATGTACTAATGTGGGAGAGAAAACTTTAACCACTAGAGCAGGAAAAAGAAGATTGGGACAGAATGTTGGCCAGCTTCAGTGACAAATCCAGGATCTCTTTAAGCTACACTCCGAAAAACCTGCAACTTTTAAGACTTGTCTAAATGGCTCTGGGGCTTCAAGCATACCCTCTGAGATCATCCCTTTGAAGCTTCTCTAATCTTGAAAAATGAGCTGACACGGACTCAACGCTGGTAGATGGATATGAGGTTGCTGGATAAGGGAACAAGATTTTCATCAAACTTCAAATTTCTGAGGACAGAACTGCTTATTCTTTCTAGCATAAAGACACAGCAGGGAGGAAACAATTCCTCCTTTAATTTTTTCTTTAAATTTTGTTACCACATAAGAATGGTTAGAACTGAAATGGTGCATAACGGACCACCCGTGTCAGACAGAGTTGCTCAGCTAGACTTATCACTATGGAAGATGGATTTTGCCCTATAAGAGTTAGCAAAGAATTGTAATTTAATTTTAAAACAAAACATCTGAACCGCCCTCCACATTGTTTGCTGATCAGCAGCCTATTTCAGAGAGCAGAGTCCAACAGGAAAGAAATCCAAACAGGAAATCACATACGTTCTTTTCTCAGATTCTAAGAACTTACTTTTTAGGAAGATGTTGCTAGAGTAATTTCTGTTTATTGTTTTCCCTGTTTCTATCTGTTCAGTTTTCCAGATGAACATAATTACTGACAGAAAATTACATTTATTTAAAAGTAAAATTGAATTACCCTTACCATCCCCTCCTAATCTGTATCTGAAAGGATTAGAACAGTGTCGATTACAGACCACAGTATCATTATGATAGAAAGTCCCATATTCTTTCTCTTTCTACCTCTTCTTGCATATCCCCCCATCCAAACATAATAGAAAGTTTGCATTCATTGAAAAGTCAGTCTAGTAATTCCTAAATATAATTATACTGCTTTCACCATTAAGGGATGCTAAGTTGCACGTTCTTGGCAAACCTGGTTTTAGCATCAGCCAAATGCACATCTTACCTAAGGAACAGCTAGCTGCTTCTATGTGCAGCATCCACATACATTGTGAATCTGATGATGCCACATCTTAATATCCTCTGAATATCTGTTCACAAATGACACGTAATAATTTCCTGTTAGGGTACTCATTGTTTCTACTTCGTGGTCTCAATACTGTAATTTTTTTTTTTGCAATTATTGTAAGTAAGATGGTATTGTCTTATTGCACTATCAGAGGAAGTTTGGAATGCAAGATGATGTGGATATTCTTCCAAAATAAGATCTGTGTTGTGGACATCTACATCAGTGATTCCTGCAGTGACTAATATGAAGCTCCATCATTATGCTTTCAGCTATGCACCAGGGCAGAGCTGAAATTTATATGCTGTCTTGCATCATGACAACGGAAATTTTGAAAAAGAAAATTGGGAGTCTTAAGATTATAGATTTAGGTTAAATATTAGGAAGAAGTTCTTTAGTATTAGAGCAGTGAGACACTGGAACAGGTTGCCAAGTGAAAACTGTAAGTGCCCTTTCCCTCTAAGTGGTCATCCAGTTAGGGTGGGACTTTGAGCAACCTGGTCTTGTGGAAGGTGTCCCTGCCCATTCAGGGGTTTTGAAACTAGATGATCTTTAAGTTGCCTTCCAACTCAAACCATTTTGTGATTCTATGACTTTCATATGAAAATATTAACTTTTATCTTCTCACAGACATTACTTTTTTCCCAGTTTTCAGTTTTAACACAATTTCAATGAAGAAAGAAGTGCATTGTTTTATTTTAAAATAAAATCCTCTTCAAGAATTAATACAGCAGGCAATATAAATAAGTACAGAGCTAATGTGGAGGCACTACTAAACAGAGGCAAATAGTAAAACAGCAGGTTTCTTTGTAATCATAAGTAAAGGGATACAATGACATTCTAAAGGAAGTTTTTCCTTCTGAACTACTGTAAATCTGAGAGCTGACAGCAAATAGATATTTCCTTATATCTTAAGAGGATATTGAAAGCCCCTTTACATTTTTTTCATCACAGAATCTTCAGTGTGTATCTCTTAGGAGGCAGAAGACGAGGCTTGCTTGCTTCTTTGACTCACATTAAGAACGAAGTTCTCTTTTTACTGTCTTCTGCCCGTTCCTTCCTTGAAAATTATAAAATATTAACATATTCATGCCTTACATAGCTATACTGAGCTTCTCGTGCTTCTGATTTCCCAGGAAGCCATTGAGGCATTCTGCAGTTCCTAAAATATTCTTGGTCTGAAAAGGTTCTATTATAAGTCCAACAAGTTTCCAATACAATAGTTCATATGGAAGTTCTCTAATGTACAGCATGGCCAGGATTCCTCCTTTCTCTCCACTAGAGTTTTGGATCAAGCCTGGTTACAGGCAGGGGATGATACCTGTATTTTCTGCCCTGCAGTTTCCAAAGTATTCAGGTTCATAGTTTTGGTTCTCTTATTTAAAGGTCTTTCCTTTGAAGTGGAATAAACAGGAATGTAGACCATGAGCTAAGGAGTTCTCTGTAAAGCTAATATGAAGTGTTCAAATCTGGAAATAGAAGAACAGAGGTCTTGTCCCAGATGTGCCATGAAAGACTAAAACCTGGAGAAGAATGTCAGGCCAGCCAAAACTACCACATTCTGCTTCTTCAGGTGTAAACAATGGAAGGCTGCCATTCTCTGAGAAGTCTTTAATCTTGTTGTGATTATACACCAAATTAAGAGGTTAGGAAGGTACACCTTTCTACTTCAAATTTATTTTTCTCTTTTCTGAAATTAATTTTTCATATGAGGAATTATGCGTTAATCCTTCCAGGGCAAAGCAAAAGTAAATGCCTTGGAGCTGAGATAATGCATTAAAGTTGTCTCACAATTAACTTTGTTTTATTAATGTTCAAAATATTTTAAAGCAATTAAATTCAAAGAAGTAATCTGACCATATTCTTAAAAATAAGTTATATGCATGCTGAAAGGACAGGAGGGAAATCAATCTTCAACTGCATCAGCATCTCAACTTGTAAAACATTAAAACACGGACCTGTGGTCCTGCGTACTTGCCACTTACGTGAGGTTGCTCACATCCTTGAGTTCAAGCAGAAATGTGATTGTAGGATTAAGGTCTATGAATTTGCCTTGACCAGGAGTTCAAGCTGACTGTAAAAAATTACCTTTAAGACTAAGACCTTATTTAATAAAAATACTTATGTTAGTAAAGGCTGTTTAAAACAATGAATATTGTGTGTGTTCAAAATAAATATGCAGTAGCTATACTCAAGGCAGAATTATAGCATCATACTCAGTTTCTTTTTATTCTCTTTACCTATAGTTTGCAGCAATTAATTCAAATTAAAATCCTGTTCTGAAAGTGGCTGGATCATTTTTTTTCCAAAATAGTTGTCAAAAGGCAGCACAATGTAGTAGTTAAAAATATTACCTGAATGTAAATGTGCTTATCCTAAGAACATCTCAGTACTTCAATAATTTAAGCAATGCTCTGATAAGACTTCTTTCTACTGAAAAAAATTAAACTCATAGAGAGAGGATATATTAAACAAAAAGTCATTAGAGAGGAGGTGATGACATCAGATAGCTGTGTAGTTAATCAGAAGAAAATAGGATTGCACACTTCAGATGGGTAAGGTGAAAACATTATCAGAGAAAAATGTGGATTCCTAAATCAAAAAGCTTTGTAACCAGTCAAATGTGTGATTTTGGATGATCCTACAAAAGGACTGTGCACAGAATGTGAGTTCCATCTGAAAGCAATGAAAGTTTTTAGCATACCCGCAAGATGTAATTTACTCCTGTTGCCATCACTATAATTTGTAAGGTTTTTTTCTCCTTCCTTAATTGCAATGGAAAGCTTCTATGCTATGGGAAATCTTTAATTTTGTGATTACATACCAAATTAAGGGATTAAGAAGTTAAACCTTTTTGCATTGGCTTGATTTTTTCTGAAAATAATTTTTCATATCAGAAATTACTCATTCGTGGATCCAGGGCAAAGGAAATATAATGCCTTGGAGCTGCGACAATGAGTCAAAGAAATTCCTGTAAAAATCACCATATTACAAGACATTAAATTATTGCAAAGTATGATAATAACCTACCTTTCACTTGTGGTGCTGAAAATACTATAGTAACATCACTATAGAATATGGAATGCTTATGTTTAGAGTAAGCATGATGAGCATTCTCTGTAACTAAACAAAAAAATCTTCCCTATGTAGATTTTTACAGAAGCAGATAAACCTGAGCAAATTGAACATGAATGGGATAAATTTCCTGCATAAATCACTTTAATTTTAACTGATTGCTTTCAGTTCTTAAGTGATTGCTAGAGCTAATAAACATTAGATGCTCTTTTGAAACATCAGGCAGAACTGAAGTGCTCAGGTCTGGATTTACCTGTTCAGGAAATTGCCTCCATCCATTTTGAAGTGGCATTTGTGATCTTTTATTTATCAAGGTCTTCTCATTTCTGTTGTGCTAGTAGTATTCTTCTCAAAGGGCTAATGGAGAAAAACAAAAGTAATGATGACAAATTGGTATTTAAATTCTGCAGTAACTGTGGGAAGGTCTGTTACAGCTATGTACCAATGTTTTCTAGTCCATTGAGATACAGGGTAGAGTCTCATTCTTTGTTTAATAACATAACTTCTTTGTGTTCAGTCTTTATGATACTGCTCTAGAAAATAATATAAATGAAAATTTGTGTTCGAGTATATATTGTGTTTCACTACTTGTATTTAAAATAGGATAAGGAAGTTTGCAGAAAATCTATGAGCCCATTCATATTTATAAGGTGTTTAGTGGTCTTAGGCATTTAGTTTTGCTGAGGTAGTGTTAGGAGGAAGAAAATTTTTCTTTTCTACAGCCTACACTGTAGGCCTCCAACACTGAGAGTTAGCAGTCTATGTAACACAGGAACATATGCCATTTAGTAGCACCAGAAGCATGAACACTCACTCTGATTTAGCAAATGAAAGTTACATCTGTATTTAGTATAGGACTATATCCATTGTACAGAGTCCATATTAAGTTAAATTAGTTGCTATGCTATGAATTTATTTCTAACTTTAGAAATAATTAATTTCATCAATAATTGAAATGTCCGCACAGAACCATTATCAAGCTCAGGAAGCAATAAAGTATCTGTGTGAGCTGTTTATGTAGAACTGAGGTGGGAAGGAACCCTGTTGTGGGGGGAAAAAAAAAAAAAAAAAAGACTACAGGGGGTTTGGATCCAAGAAATACCTGGGTCTTGATAAAAGAAGAGAGGCTGGAAATCACTGAATGATGCTTTAATTAAATTACTCCTTTCAGCACAGGTGCCTTTTAATTTTTTGTTTGGTTGGATTTTTTGTTTATTGTTTGTTTGGTTGTTTGTTTTATTCCATGTATCTTACATCACCTGTAAAAGTTTTTAACTCAGGGTTAAAGGGACTAGCCACTGTAACAAACTTAACCTTGACACATCTGAGATTTTCAGCTTTGGTAGGTTCAACAACATTTCCAGCAGGCAACTATGGAATGCTTTGTTTTGGCTTTGTCGGTTTGTTTCTTTGTTTGTGGTAATATTCATTCAGCTTTAATGGTGAAATTTTAGCATCATAATTTTCTTGCTGACTACCTTACAGGACAGATTGGAATATATGTTCTTTTCTGATTTTATTTTTATTTTTCTAAACCAATGGTTCCACCTTATGGGATTGCCTTTCCTCCCACGACTGATTAGCATCAAGTTTTTGGAAATGAGTTCATATAAGCTTTGTACTGACCAATTCATCTCCATATCAGCCTCATTAATGTGCAGTGTCACTGCAGTGAATAATTATGATCATCTTTGCTACACAATTAATTCATACATTCTCATCACTGCCCTAGATTAGTGTATTGATACCTACATGTATAATAAGCAGTCATGCCCCTTGTGATCTACTAAAATCAGACTAAGAGCTTTTAATCAATTATTTTAAGCCTTTATAAGCAAAAATCCAGAGTACCCTGATTTAAATAAAAAAAATCCACACTGCATGAGGTGTGTCCATTACTGAGAACTGAAGAAACAAGGTATTGATTTGCATGACTTAGTCAGGAAGGGAGAAATCAGTTCATAGTATATTTTACAGTCTTAATTTTCTGGGGTTTTGTACTCTCCAAGACAAAGACAGGAAGTTATGCTTTTAGTGAAGTTCTTCTAGAGCATCAAGAGAAAATGGCAGTATTTGCTAGACTGAAAATCCATTGTAAATCAGATGGTGGGGTGTGGATAGACCACAGTTCATGACTGTAATTACTCCCACATTTTCAAGTCATCTGTTGGACATCAAATACCATGACATTGGCTCGAACATTTTGCATGTGTTTTGGTTACTTTTTTAAACATACAGATGGCATTCTGTTTCAGGGTTCTGAAATTAAGAGTTCACATGTAATTTTCAGTCTTCTCTCTATATCACTGAGGGCTAGAAAGTTAATCCTTTTAATGATCATCAAGATTTTGATGGGGGCAAAAATGCCCAGAAGTTGTAGCTTAAAAAATTCAGAAGTGCAGTCATATACAAAATAAGAAGTGAAAACTGTTAATTCTGCTAAGGAAGAGTCTTTGTAACGTATCCAGGTCATGAAAGGTTCAGCCAGCCCATGAATTGATCCTATGCATATATTTCAGTTTTGGAAGACATGAGTCTGCCTTGAAATCTTACCATGTCAAAAAAAATTTTTCAAAAATGAATAGGACTTTCTTATTTGGCACCAGACCTACAGTAATAAGTGTTATGTTTCATAACACTTAGAAATCATAAAATCATGTACCTTTAGTACAACCATTAACCTAGCACTGCTACGTCCACCACTAAATCACAAAATGAAACAGTTTCAATTCTTTCTATAGTACAGATATTGAAATTATTTTAAATAATACATTTCCGTTAGCATCTGTGTGTACGTCCAGATGTCAGGGAAGACATATTTTTCAGTGCCTGAAGTCTTGAGCTCCTGATTGTTCAGATCAGGGAATTCTTGTTATTTTCTTTCAGATTTGGTTTCCCTTCCTCCTTTCTAGGAGAGGAGCACTGGTGATAAATGATGTCTTGTCCCATCATTTATTTGGGAATATGGCAATGAAGACAGCTGGGAAATATGCATGTAATGTGTCTGCTACCATCAATATTGTCCCATGTTAGATCAGCTGGAAACAAGACTTGCCAAATTTTGGGCCTTACAACATGCCTTCATCATCAGTTACTCCAAAACTAGAAGTGTATGACAAGTTTATGTCATAGTGGCCATAAACTAGAAAAAAATACTGTGTTACTCATCTAATAAACCTGTCATGCAGTTCAGAGGAAAGATCACATTACCCTATCACATTACCCCGACCAGCAAATGAAATGGGAAAGTAATGTAAGATTTTGTCTACAGCATGTGTGAATGATCTGCCCATGTGCTAACCAGGCTGATAAGCAGTGTTGTAACAGGAATTAGTTTCCTGTATTTTGGGACCTAATAAGAATAATTTTCTTCATGCAAACTGTTAAAATATTGGCTTTCACATGCATGTAGTTCAGATGGAACTTTTCTTCTGACATGATTCCAGCAATATCCTTTTAATGCAGGATTAGAAATAACACCTTTTGTATCATTTGAGAAGCTGGAAGACGTTTTTAATTATACTAGTGTTTTATTTCTTTTAAAATGTTCTATAGCTTCAGATGAGTAAATTAACCCATTGCTTCAGTTTCCATGTATAAAGTCTGGAATGTTCATCAATGTTTAGAGATCTGATTAATTATCCAGTGTAAGTGTAAGCACAGATTCTCCTATGCCCATCTCTGACATCTGAATAATTCCTTCAGAGAAATAAAAATTGCATTATTCAAATTACATGACAAATTTAGGTTTGCAGATGTTCCCAAATTAGAATTTAGTCAAGACATCATGAATAACACTTCTATTTCTGTGAAAAGTACAGACGGAATTGTAATAAGCGACCTTTTTTTTATTGTAACTTTTCTTCATTTCACATAATACATGCACTTTCACATATGATACACAATTCTAGCCTCTTGGTGGAATATTAAATATAAATCTAAAGATTAAAATATGAACATATTTCTTTTCCTTCTTATCTTAGCACCAAAGTTTCTTTGTTCATAACAAACAATGAAAAAAACCTGGATAAAAGCTATTTCTATAAAACATTTGTTTCGATTATGTAGTCAGCTTTTTTCTGATAAGGATCTTATCTTCAGTGAGGTCTTGTGTAGCTCTGTCTTTTCAACGGAATTTACTCAAATGTACTAGAATAAAGTGTAATAAGAACTGTAGGCCTTTCTGGTTTGCATTTATTTGTTGATTTTTTCTGGTTGAGTTGGTTTGTGTTTGTTTTGGTTTTTAAGTTAATAACTTGTCTAGTAAATGCTGTGCTGTAATAACTATATCTTCTAGTGGGAGCACTATCGTTTTAATTTGCAGATAGCATTATATGTCCAAATATGTGCCCCCCTAAATACCTGGGAAGAGTCTTGGCTGAAAGCAAAATTACAAGACAGAAAATTAGTTCTGTCCTGGTCCAAGCCAGGACATATAGTAATAAGTATATCTTCTAGTGGTAGTACTGTAGTTTTCATTTTCAGGTGGCCTAATGTGTCCAACTCAGGAAGGTCTTGCTAATTTTGCTAAATTGCTAACTTTATACTTCATATTTTTATAATGGCTCTGCGAGTCACAATTTTCTTCTTTGTGTTCAAAGTATTTAAGAAATAGCTGAAATAGTATACCAGCAGTGAAGGCCTTCTAATTGCTATTTTTAAAAAACTTATGTCTTATTTGTGCAACATGCACAACCATCATATTCATCCAAGAAATAAAATAATAAAATAATTTTTCATTGTTTTAGTACTTCGTTCAAGCAATGAACAGCAACAACCAAAAAACCACCCTTGAAAATAGTTTATTAAAATATTTAGTAAAAAGATGCAAATTATATTTGTACTTCATAGCAGGAAAGGTATACATACAAAGTTAGTTATGTGAAGTGATGAAATTCGTATTAATTTTCACATATGAGCTCTGTGTCAATTGTTTCTGAAATTTTGATGTAGTTTGTCAAAATGTTTGAAGAGAGAAAAACATTAATTTGTCACATGGTTGCCAACAGAATCCCACTGTAGTTATCAGGAATTACATTTCAATGGAATTAAACAAAAATGTTTAAGACTTCCTCATATCTGAGCGGTATGAATGTTTTCTTTTGATTTGAAATGTAGATATAATCTACTTCTGCTAGGGCCAATTCCAACAAAAGCAAGTGTGACATCTTTTCAAAGTACCTCTGTCCATAAGGCTGTCTGTGCATATTTCAACAGTAAAAAATCTCCCCTCCTGTTGTTTTTTTTTTGTTTTTTTTTTTTTCTTTTAAGAGTTCTTCTGCTTGCAGCATTGCACAGAGAAACAATACGAGCTGTCAAAAGCTAGATAACCAGTTTACTTGGAAAATGAATTAGTGTTTTTCTCATCTGACAGTAATTTTGTTGGAATTGTGTCTCAAGTGGAAAATGTTGGCTTTGAGTGAGGAATAATAGCAGTTACTTCTTTAGACTCAACAGTCTGAAATACCAGGAATGGGAAGCCACGTCCCTGGTGTGACTGGAATATCAAGTGACAACCTTGGTGGGATGTTTTACTTACACTGTTCAGTCCTGTGTGGGAATGAATGAACGAACTCATCAGGATTAAATTTTGTGGTGCATTAACAAAATGTAGTGATGAAGAAATCCATATTTTCATACATTTGCATGTCGCTTCGTAGAACCTAGGACATACTCACTAGACTATCACTAGTATTTTGTGGTCAGTCTCCAATTTCCATGAAGGCACTTCTCATTCATGTGCTTTATAATGATGGCAGCTAGGCTGGTCTGTAATTGTGTTTTCTGTTGTCCTGGGAATAATGCAGCAGGAGTGAGTTTGGGGTAGTTTTTCTCTACTATATGTATCTCTGCTGTGGAGGTATTAGTTTATGACTGGAAATGTGCATTCAAATCATCATTTATTAAGCGCTTTCATATGCAAAAATGTTCCATGTATTTCTCAGTTTAGCCCCTGAAATGTCATTTTTACTCTGACTGGCTTTTTTATTACCAAACGCTACTCAAGTTTTTACTGTCATATCCCTTTTTATGAATATTGGCAATACTTCTGGTAGTTCTTAGCAATGTGTATTTTAGGATGTATTTTAGAAAAAGGGCAAATTGAAAGTTGAAAGCTTCATGCAGCAAAGAGAAGCAAAGAAAGAACGGCAAATATGTATTTATAACATCACACAGCACTGAAAAATGTTAGGGGCTGAAAGAGACCTTGAAAGATGAGGTCCAACACCCCTGCCAGAGCAGGATCACCTAGAGCAGGTCACACAGGAATGCTTTCAGGTGGGATTTGAATGTCTCCAGAGAAGGAGATTCCAGAGCCTTGCTAGGTAGCCTGTTCCAGTGCTCTGTCATTCTCCCAATAAAAAAGCTTTCTCCTTATGTTCACATGGAATCTCCTATGCTCTGGTTTGCACCCACTCCACTTTGCCCCTTGTCCTTTCATTGGACATCACTGATAAGAGCCTGGCTCTATCGTTCCAACACTCAGTCCTTACATATTTATAATCAGTAATGAGGTTGCCCCTCAGTCTCCTCCAAGCTGAAGAGCCCCAGCTCCCTCAGCCTTTTCTCATAAGGGAGATGTTCCACTTCCTTCATCATCTTGGTCACTCTGTAATGGACTCTTCAAGCAGTTCCCTGTCCTTCTGGAACTGAGGGCCCCAGAACTGAACACAATATTCCAGATGCGTCCTCACCGGGGCAGAGTAGAGAGGGAGGAGAACCTCTCTTGGCCTACTAATCACCCCCTTTTAACACACCCCAGGATGCCACTGGTCTTCTTGGCCACAGGAGCACATTGTTGGCTCATGGTCACCCTTCTGTATACCAGGATCGCCAGGTCTCTTTCCTCTATGCTGCTCTCTAGCATCTCAGCCCCCAACTTATACAGGTACATGAGGTTGTCCTCTCCCAGATGCAAGACTCTACACTGACTTTTGTTGTATTTCATACATTTCTCCCCGCTCAACTCTCCAGCCTGTCCAAGTCTCACTGAATGGCAACACATACTTTTGGTGTGTCAGCCACTCCTCACAGCTTTGTGTCATCAGCAAACTTGTTGACAGAGCACTCTCTTCCCTCATCAAGGTTACTGATGAATATATTGAATAGTGCTGGTCCCAGTACTGACCCCGGAGGGATACAGGCCTCCAACTGGAGGTCCCATTGACCACAGCTCTCTGACTTCTTTCTTTTACCCAGTTCACTGTCCACCTCCCTCCACTGCCTTTTTTTATGTACTTAACACATATCTCACTTTTCTGTTGAACAGCCCAGTCCTTCAGAATACTTTCTGTGCATGTAGCATTTTTTTTCCAACTTTTCTTCCAGCCTCCTGCTAATGGCCATGCTTGATTTCAGAGGGACCACTGAAGGACATCTAGTATCTTAGATCTGAGTGGGACAGAAAGATAAACATGTAAATAAGAGAATGACAAGAAGTTTCACTGAAAAATAATTGAAATTCTATTTATTAAGTCATTAAATTGTAGCATTATCCTTGTATCTTGGCAAAGTTTAAGAAGATTCCTAGGGATTTTTTTAAATGCTAAATAGTGCGTAGTTTCCTAGAGTAATTTTCTCCAAGTGCCTTAGAGCATTGAATAATTGCAAAACATATAAAATTATTTTTGGATAAAATAGTAATTAAACTGCAGTGGATTAAATTTCACTTATATAAGAATAAACTGGTGTCTGGGTTTATTTCCTAATAGTTTCTTTGAAAAAAGTATAGTTTATAATAATCTGTAAATTACAGATGATTCACAGAAGACTTTCAAAAGATAAAAGAGATATCCGGATGTTTGAAAAAATTGTTGCGTCTCTTCTTACTCAATAGCTTACAGGTTAGAAAATGTGTTTCTTCCTTGTTAATAGTTTTAGCGTATCTTGGGGTTTTATAGAATTACAGAATGCAAGAAGATATGTAATACCGTATTATCAGTCTAATAGGCTTTAAGTAAAAAAGTGATGTATACATCTATGTAAACATAATGATCTATAACATATGTCAGATGTCTATGTGCTAGAATTTAGATTTACACTTAGGGCCTTCAGCAGGTTTTTTTGGTAATGTGTGGTTTTCTTTTCTCAACACAGAGTGAGTCACAAGATGAATCAGGACCTAAAAATGCCTGTTTCTCACCACTGATTATGAGTCTGGTTGTCTGGCACATTTATAGATATCTACTTTATATAGGTAATCCACATTTAATCAGATAAATCTTACTCTTGTTTCACGATCAAAAAGTAATAGGTTCTACTAGTCCATGTAGGTTAAAGTGTTAAGAAACTCAATTTGCTGATCAGACATTTCTGCATCACTAGGATGTCTCAGCAAATTACTGCAGACTTTAAAAAAGTCTTGAAAGCAAGGTCAAATCCATGAGTTTTCTTCAGTCTAGATGCTTGCATTCATGCTGCTAGTACTTTCTTTATGTGTTGTTTCTCAGTGTTCCCTCTTGCT
The DNA here is from genome assembly GCA_023637945.1 of Phaethornis superciliosus. Taxonomy (NCBI): domain Eukaryota; kingdom Metazoa; phylum Chordata; class Aves; order Apodiformes; family Trochilidae; genus Phaethornis; species Phaethornis superciliosus. The sequence goes on along the minus strand of JAJQWJ010000003.1, from coordinate 86,319,217 downwards.
TCCTGGGACACTTGAGGAACAAAAAGTAACAAGTAACTTTTAATTAAAAAAAATGTTTAAAAGTAGCTAAGTAAAATCTGACCACAGCCAGCCAATACTCAGTGATCAGAAAGGGGAAGGTGCCCTGTCATCTGGTCCTTCAGCTCCTCACCCGCTGTTGCAGAACACACTTTGCTTGTTATTTCTACTGGGATTTGGGTGGGCACAACTGAAGGTGAATGTACATGGAAAATGAGGTCAGGAAGTAGATCTTTTTGATAATTTTAACCTATTTTTATTATTATTTGCAGTACTATCCAGATTGCTTAAAACTGATACCTTTTGCATTAGCAGATTCCATATTCTCTCACTGTAGGAAGCCATGAAACACATAGTCAGAATAGTCTTATATTTGTTAAATTATTATTAAACAACTGCTTTTAAAAATCTGTAATTGTAAGTTAGACTTTCTGAACAAAGCTGAACACAGATTGCTTTGCAAGTGTATAGAAAGTTCTAGTGATTATAGTTTAGTTTGGGATACAGAGGAGCCCCACTTCCCTCATCTCCTAAATAGTTTAACATTTTCAGCATTTCATACAGTATTTAAGCTACTGTTTAAGAATCATGGTCATACTTGCATGTTCTCTTCTAATCTCACAAATTATTATATGCAAAGAGGTACAGCCTCAGCAATTACAGAATTATTCTTTATTTTATTTTATTTTTCTTATTAATACATAGATATTGTGAAAATATTTTTATAGGAGAAAAGAGTTCAGAGTCCCTCTGACAGGTATAGAAAAGAAAGCTTTAATAAACTTTACTGGAACTCAGTGCTTCAACTCTTCAAATCCCACCTCTAGAAAACCAAGAGGTTTTCCTCTGGTAGAGCTTAAGAGATTGAGTTCTTCCTGCAGATGTAATAGTGAAAAATATATTTTGTGAAACCTGATACGGCTTAGTCTAAGATCAGTGCTTCACTCATTAGCAAATCCCAAAGTAGAACTTCAGGTACCGTGAGAGCTTTAATTTTGGAAACTTGGAGCTCTGCAGACTTCAGACAGGAGCACCAAAGTAGATATTTTGAGCATCTGTGTTTTGTATTTCAGTTCCTAAATCCTGGTTATGTCCCACTTTAGATGCCTATGACCTTTCTGCAATGTCGTCTATAAAACCCAGTTCTCAAAGGTATAGCTCTGTGGAAGTATTAGTCTCTCACTGGGTTCAATAGAAATTTGTTATCTGTCTTTGAGTATCACAGTTTTAGGTTAGCTTATTGAAAATCATGAGAATTAAAATCTTAAATACCCTTGTGTTTCATAAAAAGAAAGTTTAATTGTGCAAGAAATTTGCTGTAATTTTACATTTTTAGGTATCCCACTGGCTAGCAGAATCAATTCATTAAAACTGAATTAGATGCCCAGAGTTCCTGCACAATGCCTCACAGGAGAGAGGCACCTGAGGGAAAGGTATTTCTATATTATGTTTGCATGCTACAAAGATTTCCAGTGTAGAAATACCTAGCTTGAGGACTGAAACAGCCCACTGTACAGCACGTTGTGCAGACTAATGTACCTTGAGAATATAGGCTCCCTGCAGTAGGAACCTAGATCATTTAAAGTGGACTTTGATGGCTTCACACAACACTGTTGGGCTCTTCAGTAAAGCCAGATACTGACAATGGGCCTGACAAAACTCAAAGTGGTTCTGAGTGAGGATCTGACTAAACTACTCTACAGAAAACACTGCAAAGGGAAATGGGGATAAACTCTGTCCCTTGAAGGTCAGAGTAAAGCATGTATCTGTGCTCTGGGCTTTTGGTTTACATGTGAGAATCAGGGTAGGTCTTTCCTGAGAAACAGGTAGGTCCTACCTGTTGTACCCAGTTGTAAAAGATGTTAGTTTTCAAACGTGGCCCTGCCGTGATTTCAAACAGGTTTGCAGCCACCAGACAGACTTCTCAGTTCCATGGGGTTGTCTTTTTTTAGTCTGCCATTTTTACTGCTGTTTCTTCTTGCACAGTCAGCTATTCATTGAAGCAAAATTTTATTTCTGATTTTCATCCCCCCAGATGTGTGGGTTAGCAGGAAGATTAGAGAGTCAGACAGCAGCAGGCTATTAAATAGACGCAGAGGGAAATTTGTTTTAGGAGCTTATCACAACTCACCTCTTTGAGCCAAGTTTTTCCAGCAGGCATCTCAGCTCATCCCCTCTCAGTTCTGTCCTTGCAAGCCTTGCATGGCTGTGCTGAGAATGCAGCAGTGGAGCATTTTAAAATACAGAGCTTTTAGCTCTGTGATTTTAGCACTGATGTAGTTTGTAATGCAGTCCGAGAAAAAGTTACATCAGGGTAACAGAGGATGAGGAACTATAAAGGGGTACACAGCAGGGCTAAATGAATGCGCCAAGGCACAGGAATCAAACCCTCTCGAACTGGATTGACCATGAAAAACATACTAATGTAAGATGAAATTAAGAATGTCCATGCTCTCTTTCCTTTTGGCTTGAACAATGGTAAAAATACAGAAGTGAACCCCCACATGAAAAAGCTGTAGCAGTTCAATTTCATCATTACAGTGAAAATGGAACAAGGCTTCTTCATTTAAAATAGTGCTTACAGAAGCAATGTCCATATTCCAAAATATTTGCTGTAGGCATTCCTGGCAGACTCACCAAGAACTGGATAGATATGGAAAATTAATTGACTGGGTGCTACACGGAGTAGTTTTTCCAGGGTCAAGATGTGACCTACATTAGTGGAGAAGCATATACTCCCACTATAGAGGCTGAAATTTTCTGTAGATGAATCAGAAGACTTTGCTGCCCAAGGCTGTAAGTTCAGCAATTTTCTATGAAATAAAAGGAAAAAAAACCCACCTATACACAGAGCCTTTTTTTATTTTTATTGAAAAGAATGCTTGAAGCTATATTGTTATCAACATGAGCAATGAAATTGAAAGCTGTGCTTTCATGTTAGTGTCCTGTATAATTTTTTTTTGTTAGTGCTTCACAATGAGTGTCTACAGGCACCTAAATCACTAGAATATAGTTATTGTGAATAAATTTTATATATGAAGTGGATATGGTCAGCAAAGAGGAATGTGAAGTTCTGCATGTAGGCAGGACTCATCATCTATTTAGACAAGACAGGAAACAACGAAGTGTATAGAAGTTTTGCATAAAAAGATGTCAGATTCAGGGTGGATGACAAATTCTGCATGAGTCAGTTTTATTAAGGTACGACAAACAAGGCAAATATCCTACTGGGATGTGTCAACAGGAATATAACCTGTTGGAGTAATCCCTACATTCTGCTTAATGCAGGTAGGGCTTCTGCTCAAGTACTCCATCAAGCTTTAAGGAAGATGTAAATCAATTACGGAGTCCAGAGAAAAGCAATGAAACAGATCAGAAGTCTAGACATATTGCCATTAAGGTATGTATTTGAGGTTGATAAATCTTGAAAAAAAGATAGCATAGCAGACTCTGAATAGGGAAATAGATGCTATGATAAGAAAGGTGATACAGCGCTCTCAAATATCAGCCTTCAAGGGCAGCATGGGACACTAGGAAAAACATTCTAAAAGAAAGATTGATTGTGTGTTTGAGTGGAGTGCAGTCATGTAGAATTGCTGTTACAGGATGATTTTAAGAAAAGGTTAGACAAACACTTGTCAGCAATTATTTAGGTCACTAGGATAGACAGAATAACTTCTGTTGCTTTTTATAACTATGATCTATATTTCTCTAAGTAGACATGTGACTTCTGTTTTTCACACTATAGATTCTTCAGATACAGACCTCAAGAATAAAATAAACTAATACAATTTCTGCAGTGGGAACAAATACATGTTTCTGACTTGGAGTACTAAATAACAAATGGAATACAATAACTCTCACACCCATTAAATAAATAATAATGTGAGAAAAATCATACTCAAATGAATCATTCTGTATGCACTAGAATGGTGGGAAGGCCAAGTCATCTCTTAGTATACCTAAATTCTAAACTTAATTACTGGCATTGCATTCAATCTGCATTCAATCCCCTTTTTATTGATGTGTTTGATAAAATCAGTTTTTTAAGAAAAATATATTAAGAGGATAAGTAAAAAAACCCAAAGTCATAATGCATGATATAGTTATAACTGAAGACTTTAAAATAATCTTTATAAAGAGGTAACAACAATTATTTACTGCTTGTGTAAGAAAATCTTAAAAGAAAGGTACAGTCCCTGAGGAACTAAAAAAATAATAGGTGAATACAAATCAAAAGTACTGAAACTGTCTGGGGCATGAAGATCAGGGCCTAATAAAGCCCATTGCAGGAGACTGAGTGAATGTACTATTATGCAGTGTTGACTTCTTAAGTACTATCAGCAATATGACTATCAGAAGAATTATATTTAATGATTTGTATTCTTGAACAGTTTACTGAGATATCTGGACACTTTGTTAAGTCTGAAAAACTGAGCTTTTTGTTTTAATGTTGGGAAAAATAAATACAATGAAATTGAACAGTATGAAACTGAACATCAGCCGAGGGGCATAACTTTCTGCAGTTTGATTATATCCTGCTGTATTTGGTCTCACATCATTTTGTACTGAAATAAAAATCAAAATTAGCTACAAAGGAAAATGAAAAATAAACAAAGCTCTATTTCAGCTCCAATTTATTCAGAGCTATGAGGTAGTGTTTACAAATGAGGGTTAAGCTGCGGGTGTCAGAGCAGTCCACGCCACCTAAGAAGACTATTTCATAATTTCATATATGTCTCAAATGAAAGAAGCAAGCTTAATGATTCCTGTGTCACTCTAAAATTTCGTAGGCTCATTGTCAGACAGCTGCTTGTGATTTTTTTTTTTTTCTTTGTCAGTGCACAGATGTCTTAGAACCTAATGAATATTTTCAAGACCATGTATTCTTCTTATCTAATATGCAAATTTACATGGAATTATTTATTTTTATTGCAATGACCTAACTCCTTGGGCATGCCTAGAAGAGGGAAAATATTCATGTTTTAAGCCCATTACATAAGACTTCCCAGCTAACAGATTTAAGTAGAGTGTGATTTTAAGGTAGACAAATAAAGGATTAAGAATATGTTAACCAAACTTAGTACAGACTATGTCTGTACTAGTAAACTCTAAAAATTAGAATTTGCTCGGGGCTGGGCCCTGAATGAAAGTGGAATCATCCATTTGGATAAATGCTCTACCCTTCAAAACCAGTATGAAGGGAAACAGTGAAGGGAGAACCCACCAGGAACCAAACTGCCATTGAGATGGAGGAGCTTATGGCCCTGCTCAAAGTGTATGGATGAGAGGCATCAGCATCCTGGCAGTCACATCATGACAGAGGGGTATTCACACCCTGAGGGACTGTGGCTGGGGGCAACCCATGCCAGGGTAGCAACACTAGGAATGGAGCATCAAGAAACCATGTATTATTTTGCTCAGAGCAGCAGCAAACTGTTATGCATATATCACCTCAGCCTCCTTGTTACTTGTCCCCTCCCCAGTAAAATTTTGGAGGACAGAATGTAACCAGTGAAGAAAATATGGAAAGATGAGGTGGTGGAGGGGGAAAGATAGCTGTTTACATGCTTGTTTAGTTGTTTGTGCTCTTCTTTTTTTTCAGTACCCGAGAGTGTGATCGGCAGTTTGTGCTGCTTAACACTTGAGTAAAATTCCCCAGCTGGTGCCTGGTGTCCCCTTGATACCTATTTTATTCTTAACAGCCATACCCATGAGGCAAAGGGGATAGCATGATCCTTCTCTGGCCAAAGACATGTCAGACACTGATTGTACACCATGAAAATTTACAGGATAGTGCTTGATCCTGTGCTTTGCCACTTTTTACTCGATTGGGATAGCCTCTGATTCATCCTGGCAGCTGCAAATCCAAGCACTGTATTAACTAAGCATAATTATATTTTGGTACTACCTTTATGTCTATCATGTATTTACTGAAATGGATTATCTGTTTTCATCCCACTTGTCCCTTCAGATGTGGTTTTATCCACAAAGTGATCTAGCACTGAAAAATGAGTCACAGCCCTATCTTACAGCAAACACCTCAGCCCTAGTGAGCAGTGTAGCAGATTCAGCTGCTTATTGTATGTAAATTTCCAGTTATCAACAAGCAAAGTAAGCATTGGAGATTGCATTTTTCTCAGCTACAGGGGGCTCTAGAAGACAGTGTCTGCTTCACTTCTGCCCCTTGAAGGCATGCCTAAGAGACCCATTTTCAGTAACCATTTCAGAATGCTATATCCTTTCTCAGGACAAGCAGTAGCTACAGCTCAGTGGAGATTTAGTTTAGGTTTTTGGTTAAATAGATGATATTTAAAAGCTCCTAAACCCATAACAATGAAAACATATCAATCACTGATATTTTAGTAACTTTCAAGATTATTTCTTACGCGTTCCCCGTGTGAAATTATTTTTTCTTTACCACTAGTGTCTTGCTGAATTTTTAGTTAAAACTAAGAACTTCTGGTGTTGCTACCTGTTCTGCATGCCTTCTTAGTTCCCATCACTGCACTGAAATTTCTCGTAAAATTTTTACATGCCCTGTCTCTCTGGGCATTCTTTCTTGTACTTGTATTTCTTGTACACAAGCAAGCTTGTGTCTCCCTAGCAGTATTACAGAAAAAAATAGGATTCTTATATTCAAAGAAAATCTCAATCATACCAGTAAAATGATACAGTTTAAACTGTACACATACTTCTCAGACTTAATCCTTCAGGGCAGTACCTTCAGCAGGGTGTGTCTATGAAATGAGTAATTGCTTCTTACTCTTTTCTGTATAAAATGTCTGTGTCATAGAAATATTAAAAGAAGTAAATAATAATAATAATTTAAAAACAGACACGGCCTCCTGCTCTGATAGAAAAATCATGTAGGAAAAAAAAAACAAAAAAACATGCTACAGGCAATTCAGGAAGAGTTCAGACAGAGCAAGCCTGAAGCCTTTCAAACTCAGTACAAAGCTTATGGTGTCCTATTATCCATAGCAATTCTGTGTTTCAGGGTTACAAGTTAATAGTAGTACCTAAATCTTGAATCCTAATTCTTCTCTGTTTCTTCTTAAACATAATATCTTCCTTGTACATTCCAGTGAAAGTATTCTCATAAGGGGTGCCTAATTGTCTCAGAAAAAAGATCACAAAACCCAACTAAACCGTGCTTTCTTTTCTAATCTTCCCAGCACCATTTCTGTTCATCCTTCGTACTGATTTGTCGTCTGTTCTCTTCCTGGCTCCAATATTGCTTCTAACATACCCAGCTCTGGTTATTCTTTTGCATTTAGGAAAATCTCAAATTAAAACCAAAACATAGTAGAGCTCGTGTAGTCTGTACTAGCCACATGCATGTAGTAATTGGAAATATGCAACTACCATTATTGACTTTAAATAGATTTTATTCTTAGTAACCATTTTAATGAGGCAAATGGTTGAATATTTACTTTAACTAATACTTCTCATGAACATACTAAAACTGCAGCAGTTAGTAGATTTTATTTCTAAAATACATTTCTAGAACGGGGCATCTGAGAGACAGCTTGTGCTTTTATGTTTGCAGATTTATCACAGGAATTGTATTAAAATTTGAGCAATTGTACTCATGTAGCAACAGCTGTGGTCAGACAAGCTTTTACGCTTCATTTTTTCACAACTCCTACATAAAATCTTGGAAGAGTTTTGGACACAATATAAATTAACAAAACTTTTTGCATATACTATGGTCTATAATTAATTCGGAATATTCTTTCGGTATCCTTTGTACACATCAACTGTCAGGCTACTAACATTTTCAAAGTTAACAAAGTATTTAATTAATCACGGGCTAAATTCTACAGTAAGGACACCACCCAGAGCCTCAGCACCAAAATGGATCTTTACCAGGACTGCTACTATTCAAACTCAAATTTGAAATCGAAGGCAGCCTGAGAAACATCTAGGAATCACTAGAGCATGCTGACTTAGAAACAACTGTCTTATAAAAATAATAATAATATTTTTAAAAAGGGGAAAAATTAAAAGGAAAAAAGGAAAAAGAAACAGTTGTCAATCTTTCAGGATGTAACCCTTTGATGAGAAAGAGCAGACAGTGTTTCCCTCCTCAGGGCTTACACCCGGGCGTACTGCAGAGGCGGGGGTGGGGGGGTCGGTGCCGCACCCTCCGCTCGCTGCCCCGCGTTGCGCTGCGCGTTCCGCGGGCGGGGGGCTCTGGGGGGCGGGATGGGATGGGACCCCCCGGTAGCCGATCAGTGGTGCTTGGCTACTGGTCTGCTGGCACAGTTTGCCGTAAGGAGCCTTTTTCTGTCTCTCAGTCCTCTGTGAGCGAGTTGCGGGTTTTTTAATTAAATTGTTCTGAATTGCTCGATAGAGGGATTTCATAAAAGTGTTCTAGGCTGTGAGCTCACCACTGATTATTTAGTTTATTTATTCCTTAGAATTATGTCTGTGGCATTGTGTGGCATAGTTGCTCCCTCTAGTTGGAAAGGCGAATCTTTTTAAGTAGAAGAGAGACCCTTCTATTTCTAATATAACTGAATGTTCTCAATCAGTTAATGAATTTATTGTGCAAATAATAAAAGAGCTTTTCAATATGCTACTATGCTAGTGCAAACATTCTTACATACACTGGTTTACAGAGATTTTTTTTTTGGTAACCATGAATATTCTATTGAAGAAAAGTTGTTTACTGAATATTCATGTAGAGTTGGAGGAAAAAGGGGTCATGAATATGAAGAAGTCTGATTTGGTGGTGTTTCATTGCAAAGGAAAAGGCCAGCATTCTATTTTGCTGTCGTCATGCAAGTCTATTTTTTAACTTATAATGACATTCATATTTAATTCAGCAACTAAGGTTTACTGGAAAGATGAAACTCAGGTATTTACCTTTTAGAAACCTCAGTATAGATACAACATTATGCTGTTTTTTCAGGGAAGTGTACATAACATTGTCCAGATTTCTTTAATCCTTACTGAGAATGAGTCAGTTATTTAAACAAAAAGTTGTCACAGGTATTTCTTCTTCCTTAAATGTATTCACTTTTTTGATGAAAGACACGAGGAGAAATTCTCATCAGAACTTTGTCCCTTTTCCTTTGTCCCTTTTTATCAGGATATAGCAGGGGAAAAAAAAAGTTTAGAAGCTACATTTGGGGTTTTAATTTCCTGAGAGTTAAAGAAAATAACTTCTGATTTCACCCTTACTTTCAAAAACTTATTTTTTCTTTTATTTAGAATTTGTTATATTTTCATGTTTACAGACATATATAATTATACTTTTTTAAACCTTGGAACAACATAAATATCCAACTGATTTGAAATTCAAGTGTGATATGTAGAGGTACAGTGAGAGAAAGGAATGAGTTAAAAGTACTCCATGCATTATAGAAGGTTATCCTAGTCAAACTTGGGCTTAACATAATGTAGATGTTTTTAAAACTCTCAAATATAGATAGTTTAAATAATAGGGAAGACATTTAAAATGACAAACAGCATCACTATTTACATCACCAAATCCTATTCACTTTCCATGGCTACTGGATGCCCATGTGTGATTTTTAAAATGTCTGCCAGTCTGTAATTAGTTTTAGCAATTAAGGTTGTAATTTGTGGCTGTTGCTTCAGCTTCTGGCCATGTTGACTGATATCTCAATGTGTACAACCTATGTCACACCATATGCTCCTTGCTACTTGCTACTAGACCGATTTTTTTTTTTCCCCAGTAACGCTTTTCCTGGTACCTTTCAGGAGATAACAGAAAATCAAAATGTACTAATTCTGTTTCTCTGTTGTTCCACTCCTCGTATAGCATGGCAAGTGAATATGAATTGCCAGTGAATAGAGCATTCTTGTTTTCATAATTTTTCTATGCTCACTTTGTCCAGGTGAAAACAGCTAGAAAATAAGAAGCTGCTGGAAGATCAGTCCTGTGTGGATCCAGCAGCTTCGACAGATTAATCACAAATTTAATAGACAAAACACTAGTTTTACTAAGTCCACAGAAGAAATAAGAACATCTTTATATTTTTATACCTACTTTATATCTAAACTTATGTACATTTGTCAAGGTGTTTTGCAGTCTTTTTTTGACTTTAAAATAGAAATAATTGATGATACAACTTGAATACCTACCTGCCCACGGAATTTGACATGGATAAATGGGTGGGCAGAAGCAGAGGCATATTTGGAAGAGAGTGGTTTTAGGAAGTTTGTCATTCTGTTATTCCATGATTCTTTTTGTCAGTGAAATAAGTTATCTTGTTTCCATTTTTAACACATTCATATGAGAACTGAAAAGGGGAATGTAAAACCTGTCTCAGAGATTTTTGGATTTATTTTTCTGGTGAAGACCAACTGTATCATTACTTCTTGATGCAGTGTCTGCTACAGATGGTTGCTAAATTACTTATACTTGATGGGTTATTGTTTTTATTTGTATAATGGTCCTTTTGATCAAAAATATAAAAAAGGCAATCCACATGATAATTTTGGCAAGTGAAATACAGGAGGCATTTCCAAATGTTTTTCAAGCACTGTTTGAAAAAGAAAAAAAAAAGCCATACATGTTTTAGCAGCACTAATTAGTAGTGGGGAGCCTTGGGTGGAAAAGGTTTTCATCATTTGTTCAGAAGCTTCAAAGCTTGATTTTAAGTGCTTAACTTAGGGTGATAGGAACTGAAAAGTGACAGTGACAAAGAGTAAACAACATTTACATAGCAAAACCAATTTGACAACAAAATTTATGGATATTAGAAATGAGGGGAAAACTCACTTCATTTTTAAAGAAAGATCCCCAGATTTTAGGGTTTTTAAATTATTATTATTATTATTATCCTATGAAGGTAATTTTATACTGTCCATTCATACAAATATTATTTCATATGAGCTTTGAAAAGCAAGCTTAGATATGGAATCCACATTTGATATTTGTTAGTGTCAAAGGGTGCTGAGGGCAACTAGATATTCTCAGCTTTACACTATAAATCTTTTCATCCTCGATTCATATCACCTCAGTATGTTCTACACCTGTGTACATGCAGGCCTCTCACAGAATTTGATTTAAAAATAAAACAGGGCTGTGGTACCAAATCTGCCTGCAACATTTACAATGAAGACCAAAGAAGACAAAATTGCTATGTCTAGCAATTGCTTTGTCTCATTGCAGCCAAGATAATACTGAAGTAGAGGACTTTTTAATTCAAGTTACTGTAAATTCAAGACCTTTATGTTTTTTTCCAGAAGCAGTTAAAAATCCCACATTTGGAGTTACAGATATGTTGCAATTTGAAAAATAAGATTTTTCTTTCATTATTAAAGAACTATAAATATAAATAATATAAAGATTTCACAGCTTCACACTTGTTTTTGATCCAAATCACACTCAAGACTTTATACAGAAGCAGTCTGGAAATCCACAGCCTAACTAGGCTGGAATATGATGTCATATTTCCAAACTTTTATCTAAATCTATACTAATAATGTCATTCTGACTCAAGAGTTAGTTTTCAGACAATACTGATGTTCACACATAAAAAAGGCTCTTGAAGATAACTTTGACAGCAACTTCTTAGGGGATAGTACTTAAAAAGACAAAATACCGTGGCTGCTGTTCTATTACCTCTTGACTAACAGGTATATTTGGTGCCATCTCTGAAAATAACCTGCTGTTCTTCATCTGGTGGCTGTTTCACAGGTGTCCTTAGGCTAGTGTGAACTATGTTTCTACTTCCAGTACTGCTCCACTAAATCAGAAATACTTGGACAGCTATAAAATGAGCCTAACATGTACTGTGCTAATGACTGACTATTGATCAAGAGCCTTGTGGTAGCACCTGGAAAAAAACTTTCAAGCCATATCATGTAAGGCAATGTGCAGTTCTTAAAAAAGGCCTTTGATAGATTTTCTCTTTTAAAACCATCTGTGCTGTTACTGCATCCATGCGGGTTCTGCTATTTACCCTTCTATCCATCCTTAAAACTCCAGTACCTTTGGCACTTGAACTGCTAAATTTGAGCTGTCTGGCTCTGTCCGCTCTCCTATAGCCCTATAGGAAAGGGAGAGGTTCTATTGCAGGATGCATATGACTTCAGCCTACCTGAGAGGTATTAAAACATGAAACTATGATCCATCTGAAATCAATGGATCAAATTGTCGTTTTAAGCAGCCAACTGCTCCCATGTTACTGATTTTCTTTAAAGAGAAAAAGCTGTAACCTTAAGTCTGCTATATTTACTCCTTCGCGGTGCATTTTGGCAGCCGGTAGCATTGTCAGCAGGAGGGATGCTTCCACAAAAGATACCATGCTCAATACATTTTTGGCACAGACAGGTGGCCATCATGAGTCACTAAGGCACCTGCTGTAAATCAGCCTGTTACATTGGCAGTCTCAGTTCCCTATGAATTCCAGATCACACTTTCTTATGTTATTGTTTTTTTGGCAGATAACTGTCAACAGGTGTGATTATCAGTGATAGGGTGCATGTAGTGATGATGGTTAATGGATTTCACAGACTTCTTGAAAGGACTTCTTTTTCAATAAGCATCAGATATTTTATGGTTAACAGTTGTTTTTTATTAGAATCAGTCTCTTTGCTCCTGCTGTTACCCTTCCTACTCATCCGGAATCTGAAAAATAAGATGAAAACTGCTGGAAGAATACTGAAAGATGTTATTTTCATGAAATACTGTGGGAACAGTTCCATAATAGAGCAAGTGACAAACAGCCACATTCCAGCTGGCAGGAGGGAAAAAAGATGAACAAGAAGAGAGGGCTTCAGAAGAAAATACTAAATAAAGAGGGGAGAATAAGAAACTCATGAAGTTTGAAATGTCAGAGGGAAGCTGAGAAACAGCATATTGAGAATGCAAAGAAAAAGTTATAGGAGAAATTAAGAGGTAGGTGAGACAGGTAATGGTGGAGCTCTTTGTGACATTAGTCTTAAGAAATTCAGCAGAACCTCAGAAGATAAATCCAAATTAGTTGTTCAGACGTAAAGGAAAATCAGCAAGTATACTTCATGCAAAGTATGTAACAATCGAGAAAAAAATACAAAAATGAATAAAAACTCTTGAGAAATCATATCAAAACTGTTTGAATATTATCTATAAATTAATAATAAATTTAGAAACTGGTTATATATTTTGAGAAACTGTCATAATTACTAACTTAAACCAGCATAGCAGACTAGAGAAACTCTTCAGTTCTTATTCACCACTTGGGAAATGTTTCCCTTCCAAACAAATCATTCACTGGCATCTAAGCAGTCACCTTTCATCGCTTGACACCTATATCCCTGGGGAAGGGTTTGATGAACTTGTAAACAAGCACCATGCTTTGAAGTTGAGATGAGCATGAGGGTAGACAGCAGACATCGCATATGCACACTGACTGTAAGAGTTCATAATAGGACTCCTGTCCAAAACTGTGACTACAAGGATGTGCTGCTTGTACTTCCACTTTCAGCTGCATCATTGAAAAAGAAAAATCCAAGCAAAACAATCACATATCTACACTGGGAAGTTGGCTAGAGCTTCATTTAGCTCCATTTCTTCAGGGCGGTGTCAAGAGTACTTTTATACTGTTCCTTCAGTAAGGTGGATCTGTTGTGTGACCCTTGTCCATGTCTGAAGTATACCTGGACACATAGAATATGACCAGTACATGTCTAGACAGCCCTGGGGTGTTGTGGGGAAAAAAAAATAACATGACAGACACTTCTGACACCTCACCATTAGACAAAAAAGAAAACTTGTAAGAATTTCTTTTTCAAGCCCCAAAAGTAAATACAATTTTTTTTTGCATCTTTCCACCAAAATGTGGCAGGGACCAAAATCCTCTGAGAATGTATGGATTCATTCTCATGATAGGAATCAGTGGGTAATCACAGGGACAGAGGAAATAGCTCATCAATATGGTTTGGTGGCTTTAGTTCCTAAAGGCCTACATGTGCTTTTTGCATGAGTTACAAAATTTTCAGGGTTTTAGGAAGCTTATGTCAAGGCTGTTGGCTCTGAAACAGCCATGAAATATAGTGAAAATAGTTTTCTTTGTAAAGTTTGCAGTGTTCTTCATGATCAGCATAGCTGCCCTCATGGGTTTTGTTCTTGCTTTAGGTTATGACTGAAATTAGTAAGATAAAAGACAGATGATAATTCTGAGAAGTTAAATGAAGTTTCATGAAGTTCAGAAGTTTCAAGTGAAGCTGAAATTATATGTAGAGTTTTCGGGTTATCATCCAGGAATAGGTGAATAGCTGAAAAATGTATTTGAGTAATGCCTATTGCAACTATAATAAGCAGAGACACCTTTAACTTAAAAGAATTTGTGTGGTGTTAGCCTCCCCTTGTTTCTTATTCTCACTAGAGTTGCCAGGAACTATAAGACCACTCTGTATGGTATGACTGAGTTTCTAGTGGTATGAATGAGAGTGTTGCTCCACAATCTTCCTTCACAGTAGTTAGTAATTACTAAGTTTCCATCTGCCATCACATACTAAAAGGTATCCCCAAAATGAGAAAACCTATTTTCATGGTTAAAAAACACAACTGCATAAATTTTTGTATAGTTACAGAGGATCTTTTAAAGAAACTATTATTTTGGAAGGTGTCATGGGCCTTGCTGTGAGGGACCAAATCTAGCAGTCTTTTTAAATAATGAGATGTGAAATACTAAGATAAATGTATGCATTGCTTTGAGAATGGTAAATAAGAAGGAAACATCTTAAAGAAAAGAAACAATCATGTTTTAGGGTTTTACAAGTAGCTTTCTTTTGTTTGCATGCTTTCATAAAAACTTTACTCTTGAAAATTTGTCAAGGGAAATAAGGTGATGTTATGTTGTCAGTAGCTTTTTCGAGTTTGATTTCTCAAAATACTGTACCTTGAGAAAAATTCAGGTCACATAGTTTCACTATTGTTCCCAACATCACTATAGTTTGGAGTATTTGGTTGCAGAGTTTCATGTGATTTATAAGAGTACTATAGTTTTTTCTACACACCAATATCTCAGCAAAACTCCTCTGGCAACTTGAGCACAATTGCATACTACTGGAGTAAGCTTCTCTGCCTCAACTGGGATGAGACCCAGTCAGTTTTCTCAGAATTACTTGGGGGTGAAATCAGGGAGGAAACTGAAAGGTGCCCAGAGCCAATTCCCCAAATAATTTTTTCATCAAACTGCACAAGAAGCAGTTTCAACTGAAACAATTTAAAGATTTTTTTTTTTCCTCAATGGAGAACTTGGAAAATTGTTGCTTTATATTCTGCCTTTGATTGACATCAGTCTTTGAAATCTCCAGAGGAGTACTGTAATATGAAAAGAAACCTGAAAGAACAGGAAACATTTCCTGAATCATTGAGCCATTGTCCTGTCTTCTCAATCTATACATCTGATAGTCCTATGTGAGATAAATTTCCATCCTTTACACAGCTCTGCCCAGGAGCAGGGTTCTGTCTCACTTCTAAATAAAATGAAGTCAGGAATTGTAAAAGAGTGATAGATCCTTCAAATCCCTGCTTGATAAAGAAAGACTATAAACTATGAGGAAACTATAAGAAAGAATGAATAAAAAGGTGAATAGGGTAGTATCATAGTGAGCTATCACCTCTGTGCTGTTGGTTTGGATGAGACATTGGTGTTACGCTGCTCCTGCTCCTGAGAGTATTCTGAATGGTAATGGGTTTGGTCCCTGAGGGACAGAGCAGAGCAGCTGAGACAACATTTAATCCAGCAGATGAAGGTACAGTAAATGCCACAGGCACTGTTCAATTTTGTGTGTTAGCAGCAAGGGATAGACATTTAAAAAGTGGAGAAATGGCAACCTTGTGTGATGGGATGTGATAGGAAAACATTACATTTGTCCTGAATTGGCCTTTTATGCAATTAACTACACTTTCTTTTGCTACTTCTTTGTGATGGAAATGTTTAATTAATAGAAAAAAATAAATTTACAGTATAAGAGTGTTTCCCACAAAACATAATTAGAAGGTTAGTCTGAGATGCCTGAAAAAGGTGTATGAAATAAATCTATGGCATTCAGACAGAAGCTCGTTTTTAGTGCTAGGGGCCTAAAGGACATTACTTCTAAGACAGGAGGGCTGCAGAATAGGCAACAATAGTGCTTATCAATCTTTCACAGCACATTTTCTAAACAATCAAGATTTTACAGAAAAAAAATTTGGGATAAGATCTACAACTGCAGTGTAGTAGAGTACGTTTATATTTTAGTTTTGCTTTGTTTTCTTTAGTCCTCGGTTAGCTTTAGGAATGTGGAACACCTAAAATCTCACATTGGTTATCAAAAGAATGAATCAAATCCCATGTTCTAGGAGGCGACCTGTCACATTAATTTCTCTGATTAGCAGTTTTAAAAATCTGATTGTTTTCCCAAGTTGCCAGACTAACATCATTTTTTTACACTGTTCAATTCTGTCCAAACTAATAGAACCTGAGAACAGTTTCTGTTTCCATATTTGTCCTCTGCCAACAACCCAGCAGACACACAGGCCAGAAGGAAGTATGGAGACTCTCGAAGCAGAAATTATCAAGACACTGAAGTATAACTTGGGTGTCCTCCTGTACCTGCTTTACCATCAGTCCTGTCCCATTAACTTCCTGAAAGGAAAGCATCTAAACTTACCATTTTCTTTTGCTGGGGAGTATTAGCTTGGTTACTTCCCTAGGAAAGAAAACTGGAATTGAAATACAAACAGAACACATATTCCTTGGCAAATGTGGGACACTGGAATGTTCCTAATGAGAATGGTATTCCTGTAGAGGTTATTGTCACTGCAGCAATTTAATACAGGTATTCCTTAGATACAATATTATTTTTTTTTTAAAGCTAATGAACAAGGGGTTTTTGAAATTTTCCTGAAACTCCTTGTTTGCCATTGATTGACTGCAGGACACTTTTCTTTATGGCATTGCCTGTTCTCGTGATTTTAAAGTATTTACTGAAAATAACTTCCTAAAATCAAGGGCAAAACAAGGTAATAAAGAATCATAGCCAATGAAATCTTATACCAATCTTTCTTCATAAAAACTGAAGGTGATTTTTTTTCAGCCTACAACTAAATAAATAAATGAACTTTAAAATAATGATAAAAGAAAATTCCTGCTAACAGGAATGCCAAATATACTCATCTAAAGTGTATTACCTACACCAAGTGTATCATGATTTTGTAGGGGAACGTATTACATCAACTTACAAAACTGAGGTGAGGGAGGAAGTTTTCAGTGCAAAAGCCCAGAATTTTAATTAGATTTTTCTGACTTCCTCTATCAACAGAACTTGCTTTGCTTTTATCCTCAAACCTTGAAAGCTACAGTCTTACAGGAACTCTACACTTTCAAGCTTCTCATACATTCATTTACTCCAATCATAGAGTCTGGTTTTCTTGGTATCTTGCATGCTGTCTTTCATACAAAGTCTAGTGACTACATACTTAACAGCTACATAGTTAAATTCTGCAGAACATTGCATCTGTTGATTGCATCTTACTTGATGTTAGGATAGCTTAAAACATTAGAAAGATGGCACATGTAAATGACAGTAAGAGTAATTTTAGGTTTAGTAGAGTCTCATTCTATATCCTGTGCCATAGAATACCTTTCCTGTGGCAAAAAACATTATTTTTTTTTTTTTTTTTTTTTGTCAGAGTGATGAAAAGATCCACTTAATTTTAGTGATTGCTTGAAAGTATCCTCTTAAGGACTACTTTATATGGAAAACCTATATAGCTCCCACAAAAGATGTTAGGCAGGTTTTTCATTTCTGTTTTCTAATTACTAAATCTTTAAGTTAAAAGCATATAGAGTCAAATCATATTTTTTTCCTGCATGTGATGTTTTTATGCATATTTAAGCAGTAATCAGAATTACGAAGATTCAAATATATTGCGCATTCCTTTTTTTAATAAGTTAATAGAAATTACGTGTTCAAATTAGAGGAAGTGTATTTTTAACTAGAAAGCAAGTTTGGAGATTTTCAGTAGTGTCAGCTCTGATTCATTCAGCTCATATAAAACCTTTTTACTCTTTATTTTTTATTTGATCTATAAATATGGTGATGTTTCAGTAATAAGACTATTGAAGATAGAAATCTTGATGTGGACCTATCCTTTGAAAAACCTATATCCACAAAATATTTTCGGGTAATTAACCATATTAAGCACAAATGCATTTGGTACGCGATACCCAAGCAACAGCTCTGCAATGCTCTATTTTACTTCCCGCTGTTGCACACTTGAGAACTGTTTCTCATCTGCTCATTTTTGCCAGTTTTAGTCATATTAATACATCTCTGTAGTTGTTCTATGTTTTAGCCTTTAGGTGGCAGCATTTGAGAAGAGTTGTAGTTGGCTTTCCACCATCTAGAATGCAACTCATGGAGAAGAATTCTAAGTAGCTAAGACCAGGCATGAGGCATGGAGGTATTCACTTTGCTCAGTTTGCAAGTCACAGCAAGGTTTATTCAGAAGCATTTAAAACGGAAAAAAGCATAGCGACACAGGACCACTTCTTTCTTAATATTTCTGCTCACATTTTGACTTTTTTCATGAAGATGTGTACTTCTACGTTATATTTATATGCATTGTACTTATGTGCATAATTTTTGTAAATGCTTTCAATCAATATGGAAACAGTTGTTTCACACGGAATGTGAAGACCTCTATTCCTGCGTTCTTTTTTTTTTTTTTTTTTTTTTTTTTTCCCTGTTCCTCCTGTCAAGGAAAGGGTTGAGAAATAAGAGTCTTGAGTTTATTTGCCTTCTCAGTTATCTTTCAGACACTTCAATATGCCTAAATCCTGATCACCTGACTATGATGTGATCAACAGGAGTGTTTTAAAACATACACAAAACTTTAAATTTTAATTAAATTTTAATTCACTTAAAAAACCCAAAACAAAACAGTGTTTATCTGACAGCAGGTTGGGTATTCTGTATATCACGAAGGTCTATTTATTTCTCATATGTATTTCATGACAGTAGGTAATTAAATGCATATATTGCTTCATTCCACATATATAATACATAATAAATGTTATAGGGAAATTTTATATCCATACAATGGAAGAAAAAGAACTCCTGCTCAGGTATTTACACTTTTTCCTATATACCCTAAGTCTCACTTGTTCTAAGCTTAAAACCATTCAGATGCTACTTGCTCAATACTTGGTAAATATGGAGTCAGCTCACCACTGCCCTATTTATACTGTTTGCATGTTTTTGAGGGCAATGTTGCTAGACTAAAGAAATCAATCTTTTTTTTTTTTTTTTTTTTTTTTTTTGTAGTTCATATTAATTCAAGGACCATATGATCACAACACAATCACGCAGTATTTAAATTGCAGAATCACAATGTTTTAGTTGGAAGAGACCTTTATTCACATTTCACATATCATTATTCACTTATTCAGAAATTATTCACATTTGAAGATAATCCTGTGAATTCTGAAAGTCAGAAACCTGGCTCTATAGTCTGAAAAGATGCAAAATAGTAAAAGATTCTAACAGTCAGGATTTTCTTGAATATTGAGAGGTCCAAGGACTCTGCCTCATAATTCATATTCATATATAAGGCTGTAGTAAATTATGAGGCTAAATACATCTATGCTAGAATTTGATGACCAATCTGCACAATAAAAAATTCCAACAAGATTTTGATGATCTGCTTTGCAGTATGTAAAGAACACTACTGGAACCTTGCTGAGAACTACTTATCTATTCAACATAGGAACAGAAGAGAATTGCCAGGTTTATCTATTAGGAAAGAAAGTCAACCTTATACTTTGAGGTAGTATTCTTTCAATTATTATTATAAAGTTGATATACTTTGACACAAAAGAGAGGCTGAAAACAGGCTGTCTTCATAACCTTTGTATTACTAATACCTACTATTTTTGTGATTGTGTTACTTTGGGTCATGTTGAGAAGCTCTCACTAGCTGATAGGCTCCTTTATTTGGATCTCAGAATTGAGATTTTGTCACCATGACAAAATGACGTTACTGATACACTCAAGAGCTGAAGTTTTTCCTTTCTCATAATTCCTATCCTCCATTCTTCA
The DNA here is from genome assembly GCA_023637945.1 of Phaethornis superciliosus. Classification (NCBI taxonomy): domain Eukaryota; kingdom Metazoa; phylum Chordata; class Aves; order Apodiformes; family Trochilidae; genus Phaethornis; species Phaethornis superciliosus. The sequence goes on along the minus strand of JAJQWJ010000003.1, from coordinate 86,299,141 downwards.
TGTGAACCTGCTGCTGAAAAAAAAGGAATTTTAAAGATGAGCATTCAGCTCAGTGCTCTCTTAAGAACCGTGTCATCGCCTTGGAGAAGTTTCATTGCAACAAAACCAGAGATTGCATGAAAAAAAAAGTAAACAGATAGCCAGGTTGCCCATTAATAGTTCTACACCTGCTACTGCTCTGCAATTTACAGAAATTTAAAGCCTGTTATTAAGATACTTAGACATCCAAGAGAGAAGGAAAATATTAAAAGAAAAAAACTCAGGTGTCTATTTGGGCAAAATAAGAAGTGTATGCAGTGAGATGGAGAGACAAATTCCAGGCTTGTCTTTGTGGGGGTGCAATGGAAAATTCAGAATCAGCAGGATGTGTGACCCTGAAATAAATTACTTATTCTGCTTTGTGGACAAGTCTCATTCAGAGTTAAAGTGGCTTTAATTCTTTTTAGCTTAATTTACCAAGTAAGCTAAAATGAATTAGGGCCACTTTAATTCTGAATGAATAATTTAGTCCATCAATTTAAGTAAAGTGCTGTGGTAGTTATTCATGAGATAACCCAAGCCTAGCATCTAGACTGTTTAATGACTTTAGGCAGCAAAAGACAAAGTGTACTTGTCCCTTTAATTTGCATTTGCAACCACAAAAGCAGTCTCAAGGAATTTGAAAAGTTTTCTCTTCTGAATTACATTTTTTCCACCAGTGGTTAATATATGAAATCCCAGATATGTACTATAAGTCAGTCTAGCATGCATTGAGCAACCTGATAAACCCAGATGAATAATTATTCTGGTTTGAGAGCCAATATTTTATGCCATTAAACATAGTACTTCACATTTTCCCTAATTTCATACTCATTATCAGCATATGTTAATACTACAAGCAAAATCGTAATTATATGTTTAGACAGAAAGCTGGGATGATAAGTCAAATGGAGTTATAAAAAAGTAGTGAAACAAGGAGGATCAATTGCATACATATTGGAATGACAGTATGCAACCTTTTTACCCACTTCATCACACTGTGACGCACACATAAGTATATTAATATGCATATTAGTTGTTTTCCCTTTAATTTAGATTATAGATGTTCAGAGAATGAGATTGACATTGATGATTTCATTGTCATGTAGAGTACACAATATCTTGATTTCTCTGACAAATGGAAACAGTAACATAAAGATGGAAAACTCCCATGAAATAGTAGGTGTTGCTAAAGAATTTAGCTGCAGTATTTGCATTTCCCTTGATATATAGTTATATTGACAAGTATGATATAGTACCATACATAACAGATTGGGAAAATGTGATTATACGTATTATAATAGAAAATATCCTAGGATCTGTTTGTTCAAAGCAGAGAATTATTCAAAAGGTTTAAGGAATCTGTTCTGAAAGTGTATGTTTATAGACAAACATCTGCCCATAAGGGTTGGTCTGAGGGAATAGTTATAATAAATAAAGCCATGATTCAGCTGTAGAAGTTTTAAACATGTTTCTCCTGTGATTTCAGTAGAAGATACAGTAGTGGGAGGGATGTTTCCAGTACATGAAGAAAAGATCACTAATATTTTTTCAATGCAAGTGAAAGTTCTGTGCTCACTACACAGCTGCTGTGCTATAGTTTTGTTAATCTGTCTGTCAGTTCTGGCTCACATTGTGGAATGTATATTTTGAATAGTCTTTTAAGTAATTAGTGTACTTAGTGATCCATAACATCATGTGGAGCTTATTTGTAATATGGTGTCTTTGTGTTACAGGAAGAGCCCCTGAAAGAACAAAACTTCTGATCTCAACATTTTTTTAGAATATATTATTCTAAGCATTTTGATACATTTATTGGAAATTATATTTCTTCTTAAAAACTAAAGTCTTGATTCATACATACTTTTTGGAAAGAGAGTTCTCATAAAACTTCAGAAAGAGGGGTTTTAATTTATTTCCTGATGTCATGCTACACATACTTCTCTGTAATGCTAAAATAAAATCAGCTGTGGTCATGGAAGAAACATACAATGAATAAGACAAAATAAAGTATCTCACAGATATTCTCTAATTTTAAAAAACAAAAACAAAATCCATGAAACTTGACGTTATAAAAACTGCTTTTATCCTTCTGAAATACGAACATACAATATTTTTTTGTGAAGGAAAGACATGAAGTGAGCAAATATACAGAGAAGATCTTGAAGAGAAAACCTAAAGAACACGTAAAAGTATCAGCTTTGTCAATTAACAGCTTTGTTCCCATAAGATTCTTCGTTTTCTTTTAGTTGTCTTGATATGATGTTGACTACAGCTGAGACTGGGCAACCAAAGAAAGGCTAAAGAGCTATGGAGCTGTCAACGTTATGTTCCAACCAGCTGCATTTAATCACTGTAAATGGCCTACATGGGGAAAGATCACTGCAAATATAGCACAAACTGATTTGCATTGCTTTTAGTGTTTCAAAATTATCCTAGTTGTCCACCTTTATAATTCCTTGTCTGCTTCATAAGAACTTCTTGTTACTCATTTGTGTTATCTTACTTTTTTTTTAGTTCTACCATATAGTATATTTAGGGGTTCATATTGTAGAGTAACAGAGAACAGATAAGATACTTCTTCCTTCTTTGGGACACAGCTCTACATAGCTGTAGAGCAGGAAATACTCCACAGGTTAAATTCTTCCCACCTGAGATGTGCTTCTATATTATGGGTTTACTGATGACTGCCATAGATACATGATGTGTTCATATGGGTAGAAACCTAGGGCTATTCAAAATGTATGGATATATGTTTTATAAAGTTTAAAAGAACCATTTCCGGTGACTGAGATCTATGCTGTGTGCTAAACACAAGTGTGGAGCTTTCCTTTACTTTTCTGAAGCCTGTTGAGGTTAGGAGGACAAGTACTGTCAGCTGCTTTCCCTACAAGAAGATCAGAGAAAGCCTTTGTGGAAATGGAACTGATAGACCAAGAATGAATTTTGGTTTAATGTCTGATGAAGATATATCCTAATTCCCATTCATATATTGCCGTATGAGAAACAATTATGATAAAAAATATTGAAAATGCTACATTGTATAACACATATGGAAAAAGTAGCAACTTGAGACTGAACTTTATTTCATGGATTCTAGTATAGGAGTCATCAATTATATGTGCATATGCAATAAAAGAATAGATTTTTTGTATCTTCCTCTTCCTTTTAATTGATAATTAATATTTCGTATCTCACCTCATCTCATCCTCCCCTTACATAGTGTAAGCAGTTAGTAAACATTCAGTTGCCCCTTCTCCATTTACTGCTTCTGTTGAATGACACTTCCTATTCTTTTCAGATAGGTTGTGCATTCCAACTATTTCATTTCTTGAATTCTGGCTGACTTCTTCTAATGCAATTGTTTATACTGTTTAACAGACTGCTTAAATGTTCAGATTTTGCACCATCATCCCTTCCTAAAGTAATTTTTATATTTTTCACATGAGTACTTAATTTCAGTCTAGGATATTATTTCAATCTAATAATTTATTCTTATTCTAATAATTTAGAATCTATATTTTAGCAAATGTACTTGTTTCTAGTCTAGAAGACCTTTTATTATAAAAACTTTTTTTTTATATATATATGAAATGACAAAATACTACAGTCTGGGTACTGGTATCAGAGTAAACAACTAGAACAAATCATATGAAAAAAAGAATTTTGTATTACCCTTCTTTTTTTTCTTCAGATTTTTCATACTTTACGAACCAAGTTTTGGTAAACCAAAGTGTCTATCTGGACATTTTAAGGAGATTTATATTTCTGAAATCCTACTTGCATTTCCCAAGAAAAATGTAGAAATATTTTACTGTTGACTTTCTAATCACATAGGAATACAACTAATGCCACTCAGCAAACAGAATATGACATGTAAAACTTTTCCTTTTACTACTATCTATCGTGAGGTATTTTTCTTGTTGTTGATAAAAGTAAACATATAGATACATGAAAGTTAAATGAAACACAACTTGGTCCACCAGTGCATCTTAAAGTACTATGATTAAGAGTAAGTTTCTCCAGTGTTCATTATCAATTCTTTTCAGTATTTCTGAAGAGTAAATATAAAGCCGTAGATGACAAAAACATTTATTACAGTGCTGAAGTGACTCTAAGGGTAGAGTAGTCTTGCTGGATGACTTTATTATCCTAGTGTGGTGTTCTTTAATAATCAAGAGTAAAAATCTACACTTGAGAATTTAGAGATTAATAAATCAAGTAATTAATTTATTTTATTAGACATATTTTAACATGAATAGAGTATAATTCTGGCACCACGTAGAGGGGGGGAAACAGACTTTAGGTGAACAAATAGCAAATTGAGGTAGATAGAAAGCCAGATCTGGAGCATGAGGTATTTTTGTGGCCACATGTAGTACTATGGAAAACGGTACAGCTCAGAGACTCTGACTTACCTAAGAAACCTAAAAACCTACGAGGAAGCAGAGAAAAGCCTCTAAAATGCACTAATTTTAGTAGGCAATAATAATAATAGAAAAGAAACAAATATAAATGGATGGGAAACTGAAAGTGAGAAATTAGGATCTTCCAGTTCACATTTATCTATGTAGCCTGAGCTGTCTAGGCAATAATTTTCCAGTGAAACAGTCGCATGAATGTGTTCTCTGCATTTATCAAAAGGAGAGGTTTATAAATGGCACTAAGGAATCCCAAGCACTACTGCAGTGATAATTTTCTTCTAAAAGGAATAAATAATAAATATGTAAGTAGAGTAAAGAAGGCCTCCTCTTTTCCTTAAGAAACCTGCCCTAGCTCTATTTTATTTAACTCTGTCTTTCTTTCTCTGAGGTCTATCTTTGTCAAGTGCCATATTCTAGAGTGATATTCCCTTGGTTTTTTGGCTTACAGCAAACATCATGGAACAGCTATTTATTTTGACTTTCCTAACATCCCAGAGTCACAGCAGTGGCAGCTTCCTGCTGAGGTGAGCATCAATGCAGGAGAGCCTGTTTAGTATCCTGGTACAGGTGTTACTCAGGCACCTTTGATAGACAGTGACTGACTCAAGAGAAATGGTTGTGTTGCTCCCATTTTCAGAGTCACAGCTGCCCATACCTTTTGTTATTCATAAGGGAGGCAGTGCTCTCCTCTAGAGTTTGGGTGGTCTTGCTGTCTCTAGGTGAAGTTCTCTGGATTCACCAAACTCTTTATATGCAGAGGCTTCTGTTCACAATTTGCAGACTCTGGCTGAAGAAGGAAAATTCTGCAGTGGTTCTACAGTGATATGTACAGATCTCCAGACCCTTGCTGTTCTGCCACTGATCAGGTTTCAAATAAAGGATCTACCACGGGCTCTCTAACAAGCACCCCACAAGCCTCATCTGTCACTGGTTATTTATATCAAAGTGACCTCAGAGTGATGTGCAAGCAGAAGATGCTTAGAGAACATGGTATTAATGATCAAGGAAGATGTCCCACCAGGCTGTCAGTGGCTTCAGAACAGGCTTCTTGAGGGCACCCTGGTGCTTGGCTGTCTGTGTCCCTGGGCAGAGCACTGGCATAAGTTCTGTGGCCTGGCAGGATCAGAGGTCAGTTCTCTGCTCAAGTCACCCCAGGAAGCAGGAGCAGTGGAGATACACACTGTTCATCCCTTCCATTATAAAACCGTTCCAAAACCACTATTCAGAGAGATTCTATGGGAAGGGTTGTGAAGATGTAGAGCTCCTGGCTATAAGTAAAATCTGAAGAATCAAATTGTTGTTATGCCCCAGATCAGGTCAGAAAAAATGCGTCATATTGAATTTGTTAGGCTTTTTTCTTTAATTAACATGTTGAGTGATCATGCCTTACAGTATAATAGCTGTGCTTTCATGTGAATTTAAAATGCAGCTAATATGTCTGCTTTTAGTTCATTGCAGCATTTTGAACAGTAGCAGAATATTTATGAACTCCTACAAACCCTACTCTCAGCTGTAACTCCTTTTTCCTAATGAAAACGGCAGCTGACAAGCAGCAGCATCAATAGATTGGACATGATAAAAATTCACAGCTCTGAAGCTGTATGCCAAGTCTGAAGAGAAATAAGATGACTGGGTTTAGGTACTCACTTCCCTGGTGGTTCATTTTATTCATCCTCAGCACATGCAGAAAATATCAGCAATTTTTCCATCCGTGAGTAAGTATTTGGAATAGAAAATATAAACGGATACATGGTTTTCAAAGATTCTTAACTGCTTTTTTACGCTTGATCTAAATTCAGAAATGTTCGTTTCTTAACAGCCTTATGGGGTGGGAAGAACAGGGTTTAGAGTTGCTTCTCATTTAGTTATTGAGTTTAATATTTTATACCTGTATATGCTCAATGTAATTATGATTCTTGGATTATATCCATGATGATGATTCTTTCTTTCATTTTTATTTTTCCAAAATCATCCAGTGATTCAGTTTCTGGAATAACCAGTTTTTTTCTTCATGAGACAGACAAAAAATATTTGGGGATGAATTAAATGTTTAACTCAGGGCTTTAGTTTTATTTTCAGTGAGGTTTTTTTAAGTGGAACTCAAATTCAAACTTTATCTATAATATAATAACAACAACAAAAAAAGCTATTTCAACTTTTACAAATGCTATTCTTCTTGCTTTCTCCTTTCTTCTATTTTTTCTGAAATTCTTAATTTAGTTCAGATTAATCAATGAGTCTGGCCTTGGAATGGTTTTTTTTATGAAATAAGTTCTTTATATGAAAAATATCACCTACTAGCCACTGGAATGCACTGCTTCAGTTCTGAATTAGGTTCAATGTTTACCTGTACATTTGCTGCACGTCAGTACAGTGAAATAATATAATCACCTGCAATGATTTTTGACATTTTTATTCTAACTAATGTTAGTTAGCTTAAAGGTGATAAAAAACAGTGATGTAAAGAAAATCCTATATATATCTATTCACACATAAACCATACTATAATGTTAGCTAAGCAGAGCAGTTAAATGACAGTACCTTGGCTTATATACCATAAGATGTATAGGTGTGTGTGTATATATATATATGTCTGAATTAAGTTCAGATACCGCTAATGAAAACAGGAGACCTGGTGATTATGTTATTCACTGTCATCATGTGTCCTCCTGCCAGACTCATCAGACATGTATGTGTATGTGCTTTATTTCCTTCTGAAGAAATGGTTTTCTTTTTTGACCTTTTTTTTTTTTTTTTCTTGGATGACATTCTTTAGATACTGTCTAGTTAAGAATTGTAAAACTGCTTTTCCTGATGCCCTGAAGCCTGAAGCAGTGTCCTTTCTGTTACTTCAAATTCTGTGCCCTACAAGTAACTTTTCAAGTTTTCTAATACATCTGAGGGGATCTACACTTTGCAGAGGACGTAAGAAAGAGCTCTTTCCCAACAATTTACACTCTGAAGTAACAGTGTTTACACAGGCTCTTTACAACTTAGCCAGATACTCAGTTTTTACATATTTTTATTTAGAACACCTAATATTTGTTTCGACTACCAGAGTTAAGAGCTAAATGGCCACAGAAATATTGCAACTCTCCAAGTTCTGGATCTACATCTGGTTTGTGAAACTTGTATTGAAGACAAAACAACAGCTATGAGATTTGTCTTCCCTCTGAGAAAGAAGTAGTTATCCATAGGGCTAGCAAGAATTACTTCATTTAACAATTTACATTTATGTATTTCAAACATCATCTTCTTTTTAGACTAATATTCATCTGCTTCCTGATTGCTATAGGCATTTGCCTAGAAAAGCACCAATAGTCCAGTGATCATGTACAATAAATAACTTTTCTCTCCACGAGTGTTTTACCACTTTTAACCAATTGTCAAATAATAAATAAATAGATTTTTTTTTTTAGCAAACTGCCCAAGTCCTGCCACAGAAAAATAGCAAAGGTATAGTGATTGACATTCCTAACTTTACTTCAGTACATACCCAATGCATACAACAGTAATTATTCATGTAAATAAGAATGATTGTCCTTCAGGTAAGAAGAAAACAGCAGAGGTTAACAACTGCAACAAAAGGTGTTCTCTAAACTGGCACTTTTCTCTTAGCCTTTGTACTGTCCCACTTTTAACATTGGGGAGAATTTCTTGTCATTGCCTTTTAAAAGACTGCCACTTGCAGGTAAATCCAAGCTGATCTCATTGTGAATATGGATTTAGTGAAATCACACTTCCAACTAGTTGTAATAATTTGTGCAATCTAAGGGATTAAATTGTATGGATATACACATAATACACATGGTCTAACAGAACATGAAGAAGGGACCTAAACAAAATCATATCTTATTGTTCTGGTTCTGTCAGTCATATGTGTTGCTCACAACCACAAGATCAATCTGTATGTGAGAATTTCTGCTCAAGCAGCAGTTGTACACACCTTTAATTCCATTATTTCGTGACTTTTGATTTATACCAGTAGAGGTGAAAGTATTGCCATTTATAGATGATGTTATTCTGATTTTCACTATTAAAAACACAACATGAAGCAGAACAAAACTTGTCTATTATTTTGATAATTTAAAGAATAATTGAAATGTACCATATAGAATGATGAAAATTAGATTTAAAATTATATGTAAATGCTGACCATGATTAACAATATAGGGGATTGTATGTTAGCATTAATGACTTTTTTTTTTTTTTTGACAGAATCTGTTACATAAAAAATTACTTCTTCATGTCTATTGGGAACTTGTAATGACTTTTTAAAACTATGAATTACGTGCAAGTAAGAAATGGGAACATCTGTTCTATGGCCTAAACTCTCTACATGTGCTGTCATGTGGCACCAAGCCCTTTTCCCAGAGGTACATCTGTGCACCCAGACTATCCTTTTGAGATATTTTACATATGTTAGTGTGTGGGCATTTGTATAACCATGTCTTGCATCAATGGGTTCTGCAGTAATCTTGGGAAATAAACTGCTTTGACTGCAGATATAACTACCTCAGGGCTCCAGAGTCAGTTCTGCCACAGAGCACTCCAGTTCAGTCAGGCTTTGCAGACCCATTGCTGCAGCACTTTGAAAACCTTCAATAAAACTAATGGGATGTTACTTTTGAAACTTAGGAATCCTTGAATAGATTTTAGTGGAGCTTGCTACTTATATGTCAAGCAAACAGTGATTTTCAGAACTCAGAATTGTATTCTTATTCGCCAGCATCATAAGATCTTAGAAGTGTGTTTGCTCTGAGATGTGAATGAATACCAACTTGAAGTAAACTGTGAAATAGATTTTTTTTATTTTTATTTTTTTTTAAATATATATCCTGGAAAATATCAAAAGTATTTCACAAGATCAATACATAATGAGTAGCTTTAGTATTAGGCCTAAAGCTAGGTTTCCTTTTCTCTAGTCTTCTGAGAAGTGGTATCTTGTGAGCGTCAACATTAGCTTTGCAGGCTGCCTAACATATTTTTGTTGACCAGATTGAAGAGGGTACTACAAGCTGTATAATTTTTGTGGTCAACAGAGCCAGTGCTTTTTTTTTCCAAATTTTCTGAATTCAAAATCTTTTCTGCCTTGTTCCATTTTTTAAGTTAACTGTTAACCACTTAACAGAAGGTGAAATATGTCTAGTCTGGTAATTGTGGTAGTAGTGTTGGATGCATGGTAGTTGAAGTACATAAGCAAGGCAATGTTTAATTGTAAGTGGCAGTAATAAAATGACTTAGAGCTTTGAAGTTCAATGGTTATTCTTCAGAACTGAAAACCTGTGTGCTCAGAATCTGCCTATTTTTCCCTACTACTTTAGCTTTTGAAAAAAAATGCATCATTTCCATCCACAAACACTTCCTCTAATCCTCAGTACTCACTGTTCTTTATTTTCAGTTTACCATGCATATTGGCCAGCTGCGACTAGATGTACTGCTTTTATAGTTCTGATTCTGATTCCTCATTGTATAACGAGAACACATACTATTAAGTCTCTAGTAATTTTTTTTATTAAGAATTTGCTTACTATAAATATTCCATTATACATGCTTACAATAGACCTTGAGAACATCTTTTAGATAATTAAATCATTAGAAGATTTTCAGAGAGAGAACACATGCGAGGTAAAAATATAATATGAAGCAAATTATTATTATTTTTAATATCTTTGTACAAAATACATATTTGGAGCTATTTTATGGCATTCCCTAGTGAGCCCATTCCATCCCTTTCTAAGCAGCAGAGTTGAGGCAGTGAGAGAGATTGATTGTGTGTCTGTGGGCAGATGTGCAGCTAGCTCTGGAGTATCACAAACTCTGTAGTTCTAAATCAGGACTAAATATCCTCACTGAAAAAAAATCCCTGCTTGCAGTCTCCAGATACTCATATATGTTGAATATTGGTATAATTTCTTGAAATGATGGACCCTGATGAGCTAAAATAGATTTTAGGTTTAATCACATAGCATATTATGCTGCTAATCTGAAATAAGTTACATGAGAAGTACCTTGTGGAGCCATGAGGGTGGTTTTTAAAGATCCTTATTATTGACAACTTAAGGGGAAGCAGCCCCAATTCTGCACAGAGTACATTTCCATTAATCATTCTGAAGGTCAAAAGGCACAGATGGTTGCTGTAATATTTGCAGGAGAATTTTCAAAGAAGTGTTTCAAATGTTTGACATCATGTAGGGATGAAGAAACACTATGGCTATTAAAACAGCTACTTTGATGCTTATTGATGAAAGACAGGCATGCCCTTCCACCTTGGAGGATGATACTACTTGAGTCGTATCGTCACCATCGTTCTGCCTGATATGAGTATAAATGTCATGTTGACTAGTTTGTTTTTTATGTTGCTTTCTAATCTAATCAAAGAACTAGGCCAAGGGACACTCAATTGAGTAATGATTGAGTAGAAATTCCTGTCACAGTTACAGAGCTGTATTTTTAAATGCTATAAATTTTTAAATATTGTAGTATATATATACATATACTTATTTAAAAAAAAGAAAAAAAACCCACAAACAAGTATACCAAAGGCTCTCAGAGTAATCTGTGTATTTTGTAGACCTATGGAACATCATAATTATAGTCTCACTAATTCTAATGGATCCATTTTCTCAGCTCAGTGCAGTTCTGGTTTTTCGTGTTCAGAATAGTACATTATGATCACATAGATGATGCTCATCAAATACATCTGCTCTTAAGTTAATTTTTCTCCTAAAAATTTTATGTTTGCATTAGTTATTTGATCAGGTGTTAAGGAGGAGAGAAATGTTGAACCTCTGCTATTCTTCAGTGCTGGATTCAGAGTGAATTTCTCAAGAAATGGTTGATAAACTGTTCATTGCTTAGCTCAGATCTACAGTTGAACAGTTCATTTACTTTTATAAAGGCATTGTGCAGACAATACGTGTCAAGTAAGCCAACAATGTGGTCCTCTCTGACACTGTGGGCCTTAGAGGTAGAAAGGATATATTAGCAGCTGGATGGATTATGCAGTAAGAGTGAAGGAGAACACTGACTTTTACATTTAGTGTGATACCTGAGTCTTTAAAACCATTAAGTGAATTGCTGAGTCTGGAAAAAGAGAATGTGAGAGACCTAGAAAAGTGTGCTTTTATGAAACCAAGTGAAAAGATCTAATGGATTTTCAAAAAATCCTGAAAGACATATGTGTGGTTTTTATTGACAATTTTTGGGTTAATCTCTTACCTGCTTTCCTACGTAAAATCCCATGTATGTATTTCTTAAGGAAGGATTTAATTGTTGTGAATATATGTGAGGTTTAAATTTTGAATCACTCATCATTCTTTATTTTGTCTGATCCTTTTCCATTAAGGTAGTTCTGTTGACTAGAAAACAGTTGTTTTAAGGCCATGGAACAAAGGCACAATTTGTCCAGAGAGGTAGTTAAAGCCCCATCCCTGGAGATACTCAAGGTGAGCCTCAACAAGTCTCTTAGCAACCTAATCTAGTTGAGGATGTCCCTGGTTACTGCACGGGGGTAGACTAGATGACCTTTAGAGCTCCCTTCCAACCCAAACCATTCTATGATTCTATGATTCTGTATCACCTTAAGAGTTCAGACCTTTCAACAGGTTACAAGACCATTCTGGAATCTATTGCAACACTATACCTGTCAGGGGGTTGTGCTATATACACATCTCCCAGGCTGAACTGGGTTGAATAGTATGTTTGAAATTGCTTGAATGTGATTTTCAACCTGCCAGTGCTGGTTCTTGCAAGCAGGCTACATAAATCTCAGCTCAGAGTACATCAAAGACCTTCTAGACCATATCCTCAGCTGATAGAATTTGGCCTGGCTGGGTGGAACCAGGCCAGTTTACAAAAGCCACGACTCCTCTCTCCTCTCCTCTCCTCTCCTCTCCTCTCCTCTCCTCTCCTCTCCTCTCCTCTCCTCTCCTCTCCTCTCCTCTCCTCTCCTCTCCTCTCCTCTCCTCTCCTCTCCTCTCCTCTCCTCTCCTCTCCTCTCCTCTCCTCTCCTGTCCTCTCCTGTCCTCTCCTCTCCTCTCCTCTCCTCTCCTCTCCTCTCCTCTCCTCTCCTCTCCTCTCCTCTCCTCTCCTCTCCTCTCCTCTCCTCTCCTCTCCTCTCCTCTCCTCTCCTCTCCTCTCCTCTCCTCTCCTCTCCTCTCCTCTCCTCTCCTCTCCTCTCCTCTCCTCTCCTCTCCTCTCCTCTCCTCTCCTCTCCTCTCCTCTCCTCTCCCTTCCCATTCTCTCCCCTCCCCTTACCTCCTCTCCTCACCCCTCTCCTCCTCTCCTTTGTAGAAACAATCTAGGAGAATTAAACAAGGACAGGAAAATGCTCTTAAAAAGCTATGCAATATCATTTAGCTTCACCTAGAAGCTTTTTTGTTCTAAATAAACACCCCACATTTAGTTTAACAGTGCTTACTGAGTAGAGTTTGCAATACATATTATTTAAAATATTGATTCTTGTTCTTCCCTTTCATACAGCTTTCGAGTATTTCACAGACTTTAAACCACCCTATCATAAATTCTCAGATAATCCATCTCAATTTTTAATGAGTGCTGCAATCATTTAGAAATGATTAGGCAACTGTCTAAAGGAATGTCTGCAGTAAGTGGTTACAAAGCAAGGAAATAGTCTAGATGTCCTTATGAATCCTGCTTTCTACAATTACCCTTACTTACTTTTCAATGTTTCTAGAATAGAAAGAAAATTAAGTTATTTTATTCCAGAATAGCTCAGAAAATTACAGTTTATCTTCAGTCATCTTCTGTTGAGTTGCACAGAGCAGTAAAAAGGCACATACTAGCCTGTGTCTAAAATTCAGGTAGCTAGCTGCAGTGTTCAGTAAAAAGAGATTGTTTATATAATACTGCTACAATTCTGAAAGAACTAATGCACTGGCTAGCAATATAAATAGTTCAATTAAGTAAATATATGAAAAAAGCAAAATACTTAATGGAGAAATAAAAGAGTATGGAATGTAACAACCCAATGAAGATACAAAGTATTATTATGATGCTATGATTTAATTTTTTAAAGGCTACACATGAATAAGTCATTATAGTAGAAACAGTAGAATTATGAGAATGCTACAAAAGAATTTATTTAGGGTTTTTCACTTAAAAAGGAAAAATAAATAAATGTAATCCCCTGTGTTTTCATTCTTTAATGTTTTATTACACCCATGAATCTCTTGAGAGCAATAGGTAATATGAGGGAATGATACATGGCTGAATTTGTAGGATTTTAATGTTAAACTTGATAAAGTAAATTTTCTGTATCAGTTTTATTCTTTTTATTTGAATACAAAGATTTGGGTATAGTTTGTTAGGGAAATATTTGAATGGGAAAAATGTGAACTACAGATCATCTTCTGCATACTGGCCATGATAATTTACAAAATATGTCAGATTTAGTAAAGATATAAATGGGTAAAATGACAGTTCGAGCTTTCATTCACACAGACACACACACTCAGATGTGCACACAGAGCACTTTTACTCTGCTTACTATAATGCTACAAAGCACATGTGGAAATAGTCTACCTGCTGTGGTGACATTTTACATACATTTGGACCAGGTATGATTCATTTCACTAGATTCTCATGCTCCTGCCTAGGTGTAAGATGATAAGCAATTTGCATCAAGTAAAGCAAGTCATAGAGCTCGCAGTTTCAGCATTCTGTGCACATGCAAAGTGAATAAATATTACACCTTTATTATATTCTTCACTGTCCAAATCTGTAACCATGAGTAAATACTCTCAGATCCCACGGAAGATAATAGCAGGTGAAGGGAGTCACTGCAGAGATGCACAGAGAGACAACAGGTTTCATTGCCATGAGAAAGTCAAGCTCATCAGGATTTGTGCTGTAACTTATATTTTAATTCAGTAATATCTAATTTCTTATGTCAGTAAAAATAGCAGCAAAAGTATTAATCCAACATGATTTCATAGGAGCAAATGGGTCTCCCTTGAGATAGACACAAAATAATTACCTGTGTACAATATATTGGCTGTTTAGAATACATAATTATTTTTCATAATTTTCTGAAAGATGAGAATGCACATGTATATGCATTAGTATATATCTGAGTGTGATAGAAGGGAAATCTTGTATCTAATTTACTACAAATGTTAACCTTTTTCTTTTACCTGATAAATTGCAAGGATGTACTATAATTAAAAAAAAAAATTACTTTGTAAGTGCAAATACTATTGCCTTTCATATTTCCACTACTATTAAAATCCTTTCCATGTTTTCATGAGTAACAGGATAGCTTTAAAGACTGTGTTAATGAATACAACTCAGTTCAGATCTTAATTCACTCTGGTGAAAGAAATTATTTCATTCACTTTGAAACTGGTCAAAGCTCTTCTATACTGTTTTGGGGAGCCAAAAGAAGACTTATTATGGGACCAGGTTCGACATAGGAAGTAAGCAAAGACTGTTTTAAGAACGTTTTCCACATTTCCTAAGAAGAGGTTCCCATGGAAATCTAATTCAGCTAATAGCTATGTCACCATTTTGGCAACTTGCCTGCCTGGTGAGGAAATCTCATTTTAAGGGGTTCCCATAGAAAGCCATAGCTTAAGCCTCTACTGCAGTGACGATATTCACTGATGCCCTGCAGCTCTGTGTCCTGCCAATGCAACATTTGAGAACAGCTTCTTCCTTGTGGGTCCTGGGTGCTTTGCTAATGTAGAGCAGGGATGGAGACAGGGAAGGGAGTATGCCTGGGATTTTCTCTTTTCTCATGGGGTTTACTGTAAGGGAAAAAATAATAGTAGCTCATGTTTTATTTGGTTCTTTTTTCTTTTTTTTTTTTTTTCTTTTTTTTAATCAAGACCTACAGAAGAAGAACTGAAGAAAATGCAAACAAAAACTCCTCAGTCCTTTGAATGTAATGATTTATTTTATTTTTTAATATATGGGAGGTAATTTTATAATGAAAAAGAAAGTTCCAGCTTCTTGCCAGATGCACTTCAAAATTGTGCTTGAAGTCAACACACATTCTGCCATCTAGTGACCAGAAGAAATTGTACTGACCAGCTGGAATTGTGACGAGAAACCCAAGTGCTGCTACTACTGCATATTGCACCTGCATCTTTATGGGAGAAACTGTAAAGCAGGCTATGAAGACAGGAAATGGTCTGAAAATGGTTTTCAAGGTCCTGAAAATCAGATCTATTGTAGTCAGTATTGAACTACTGAAGTAGTTCAGTTCCAAAATTAATGGAAACAGACTGGTTCTTAATATATAGCCCTCTTCTTTCTTCCTTTTCTCCTCTGCATCCCCTTCTTTGCCTTCACTTGGGACAAACATCATCATTTTTCATACCTTCTGTGAAAAACATGGCACAGAGAGAATGTTATGTTACTTAACATGAGACAGTTTGCATTAATGCACATTCTGGCTACAAGTCCTTTAATATTCATTCTGTAGTCAAGAGTAATTGAAAACACTCATTTGACTATATACAGTTCAGGAGTGGGTAGGATAGTGTGACGTACACTGCTGGAGTGCTGGGGGTGAGAGCAGTAAATGACAGTCACTTTGGGGAATCAGTTGCCTCTTCCTGCTATTAATGTTCTGATCAGCCTCCAGGGAGATGCCCACCATCTTACCTTCCAGGCAGTTCAGTAGAAGCTGAGGATGCTCAGCAGTTCACAGAGGTTGATTTCATTTTACACAGCCTGAAAGAGTAACCCTAAAGGTATCAGAATCAGTATTTTTAGTTCAACAATTCATTCATACTGTTGTCACCAATTATTATGCTGAAAAGGGCTTTTTTTT
The DNA here is from genome assembly GCA_023637945.1 of Phaethornis superciliosus. Lineage (NCBI taxonomy): Eukaryota > Metazoa > Chordata > Aves > Apodiformes > Trochilidae > Phaethornis > Phaethornis superciliosus. Next base: position 86,282,899 of record JAJQWJ010000003.1, on the reverse strand, counting down.
CATTAGTGCCAGTGTGTTTCACATTAGTACTAGTACAATTCATACTAGACGGTAAAGCTATAAGCAGATTTATACAAATATATTGTGATTTTTCCATGAAATGTGACATAAAAATAATGGTAAGAACCAAAACAACATGGTTTATAATGTCAGTTGATGACTAGGATATATATGTAGTAGACTTACAAATATTATTAAACAGTCTAGGCATAAAATCCATTTGGCATGTACCTTAGTGTTAATGATTATCCATTTCTAAAAAATCAAGGACTAGCTGCTGGTGAGTAGAACCTTGCAAAGCTGGTATTTCTCTTTTGTATTGCTCAGTCTTCCTACTTTGCATCTTTATACTGTTAACAGATGTTTTTTCTCTTTGTCCCCACAGAGAGCACATGGCACCTCTCTTCTCTTCTAAAAACGTACACCTACATTGTCCACAAGATCTTAGCTCCTCCTTTAAAAAGTAAAAAGGTTACTCAATAGGAATAAAAGATCCCATAACATAACATAAAAATAAAGGTAAAGCAAATTGGACACAGATAAAAGTTGTAAATAATACTTAACTATAAATTTGGAATTTCAGAAATCATTGGGCTTTTTGCACTTCTAGAAGGCATGGAACTATATTACATGCTGCAGAATTATACGTAAAATGACTTGATAAACCACATGCATATTCAGACATAGACATTGCTAAAATACTTTGAAGTATTGGTGCCTTTTGTACAGCAGAGGAGGGAAACAGTACTTAGCCAACTGAAGGAAACTATGACCATAGACATGAAAGGACCTCTTGACAGCAGGATATATTATTTTATCAGATAATTAACCTCAGATTTTCTACGCTATATACCCAGAGTATGTTGTAACTGTTTTAAGTCACCGTCTAGTTAAAATGATCCATTCAGGATTCCCCACAACTCTATTTGTTATTTAATTTTGAGGTATCTCTTTGAGTTTTCTTCTCATGCAGATACATTGTAGCATTAACAATCTAATAACAAGTGTTAAACCCTTTCAATCCCCATCTTAGAGTCACATTGGCAATTTCTGGATCAGTCCATGTACCTGTCCTCTGATGAAAAGATTCATTGTCCCTTTTTATTTAATAAAACAATCTGATTAATATCAGTGTTTGAGATAAAAGAAGAGGACTGTTGCTGTTTCACCAAAGGTAAATTAAGACATGCATCACAAAAAAATTCAGTTGAGAAAATGATATCCACTGAAATACCACCTTCTACGTTAGAAAATTTATTTTCAGTAGCAAGAACTAGGTAAGAAGAGCAAGAATGATAAAAATTCCTTAACTCGGAATCTCTGTTAAAACACCTAATGTTATATCTGAGACATCAGGTCTTGAATCATTCTGGCTTGACCTTGGCAAGGCACTTCTATGCCAGGTACCATCTAGAACAAGATGGTTCCCATCACCTTTTCCACACAAACAGGTCCTTGAAACTATTGTGCCATTTAGTCACACTACTGTCTGGCTTGCGTTAAAATGCTTTCCCAGCCCAGAAAGCGTTTAAATACCTTTCTGTGAAATACTGAAGGAAACCAATGTGTAACTGTTTCATCTTCTACTTTGGTTATTTAGCTAAAATCTGAAAACTAAGAAAAGTTTTATTCTCTGCAGGTTATTGCATTGTAAATTATGGCAGTCACTTAAGTAAGGCATTTTACTGTAAAATGCTTAATAAAAAGTGCATTACTGTTGAGTGTCTTAGATTAAACAAATTTGAGAGCACTGTTTGTACTTATAAGGAGAAGCCGAGCACTTCTGATCCCATTACAAAAATGTATTTGACCCTTACTTTTCTTTTCGTGTGAGGCCTGAATTTTAATGAGGCCTTAAAGTCCTCACCCACGCCAGTACACTGCATTTCCTGTTACTGCTTTTTGTTCTCATGCAACATTTGGTTAAATACTTCAGCTGAATATGGAAATGAGAGAAGTCTGGTTATTTTTATCTTTGTTCTGAAACATTTATCTTTGCTACAGATTTAGATATTCACTATATAAATGCTTAATACATCAAAGGGAGATTAGTCGAGAAGTGCATCTCAAAGACCATCAGCAATAGCTGAAATGAATTGAATGAGGAAATTAAAAATGTGTTGTCACTAAATGGAAAGAAAAAAAAAAAAAGTCAGGTCCTGAATAGATCCTGTATCAATCAGTTCTATTTTATATTACTTGGTGATATTCTACATTATGATAAACCACAATTTAGAAAACTGATCTCCCAGACTTTCCTTTGCCTCTTTACCAGAGGTCTGTGCCCTCTGGGATGCTGCATGTGCCTATGCCCAGCACAGGGTGCTGTGGGACTGGGACTGGAGCATTCACCACCACCCTGTATGCCTTGGGAAAGCCTTGCCCTAGTAAAGGTCTCCCATTATTGCACTCTGTTTGTAATGCAAGAAATAGAATTAAGTCTTCTGTCAGAATGGTGCTGTGTTCTCTAAATTTCCTGACGAGAAGGCAGCACACAGGCAGGAAACACAGAGCAAGTGTGCCTTGCTTCCACAGCCTCTTCAGGGGAAAAGCTATGTAAAGTCTTGTCATTCACCACTGTTAATTACAGTTTAAATGGTAATCTATGCTGCACCTTTTAAAAACTGTAGAAGTATAATTCTGATCTTAATTTGCATTAGAATATTGATTGTAAAAATTTCACTAAAGCAAGTGATTTCCCACAGACTAAAAGTCTGCCTTAAGCTAGAGTACCAGAGATATATTTTATATAAAGATATTAACAGTGTTTTATAACACAGATATGTATGTATACACATACATGTATGCATTATATAAATGTATGTGCATATATATGCATACAAATTATCTTTGACATGTATTTCTAGGATGTTTAAAAGCTACAGAAACAACTCTCAAATTATATTTTATTAATTAATTTTTCAAATATTCTCTTTAGAATACAAACTGTATTGCTGTTCTCAAATGCATAATTAAATTTATATTTTAAGTGATGACATTAATATTTACTAAAAGAAATATTGATGTGGAGAAATATATGAATAACTTACTAGAAAGTAAAAAAGCCACCTCTATCTGCTGACTGACCTCTTAAAATATATATTTGGCTTTTATTGTTTCTTTAAATAGAAATATTTAATTTAACTGTTTTTAATGTTTTACCAAAACAATGTGTTTGTAAAAGAATATTGGTAGCATTTACATCTTATGTAATGTTTTGCACCTTTTGAGGCAGGAAGGTAAGTTTTTTTATCTTCATGACTTTACAAATTGGGGAGAGTTTTGAATTTTGCGTTTGCAAGATAACCTTCCAGCGGAAAGATATTTTTCAATGTTTGTATTTCTAGAGCTTTAGACACCTTCTGCCTCATCAGAAACTTCATGTAGCTGTAGCTGAAGCAGTTGCAATGTTAACCCACGGTTCCCAGCACATGCTTCCTAAATTAAGAGTCCCAACCAAAACTGAGTATGGAGCACCACGCTGCACACAGCTGTGTGTGCCTGGGAGAGCCAGAGGGAACTGTGGTGAAAGCACAGCTGCCTCCCTCTAAGTGCAAGGATCCCTCCACTTTTCATCACAAAAGCAAAACAAATGGACTGTGAGGTAGAAGGCTAGGAGGTTTGCGCAGGACCACAGAGGGAGAATTACATCAGTGATAGGATAAAAAGTGAAATGCTCTTGTCTCCCATGCTCTGAGCCTTTATGTCATTGATTTTTAAGTAGATTTCCCCATTAAAATTAATGGGGATTTCTTTTTAAATACTGAGGGCAAGATACAATCTGTAGGTTTTATATAACTGAGAAGATTTCATAACTTGTTCACAAAACAAAACCATTCACAAGCACTTGTTCTGATGGATTCAGCCTAAAAATTAAAAAGTTCATTGGATAAATTATTATTATTTTGCATTTTTGACCATTCCCAAAGATGTCACATTATCACTGCTGGAGGCTTGGCAGCCTAAAAGATGAGTGCAGAAATAGAAGTCCTCTGGAGGAGCATCAGGCTCTGCTGTAGAACATCAATGTCTAACACTGTCATAATCATTTTCTGGTGTGGTTTGCGCTGATTCAAAACACAGGAGTAAAATGTCTGCATTTGAATAACTGTTTTTGTCCCATGTCATACAGCTGATTTATAGTATGTGTCAGTACACTGAATGTTGGTTCATACAGTAAAATCATGTGTGAAAATCTGCAGACATATTTTCAGTATTTATTAAAGGCTGAGTATAGCAAAGTTAAGTTGATGTTAACTGCCATGATCACTTGCCTGACTCTTACCAGCAACTACCAGGTATGTTTAGGAACATATTGCATGAGACAGTATGTGAACTTTTGAGAAATGTCTGCACACAAGCTTTCATAAACCTTTATTCTGTCTTTAGAATTTGGAATGATGGGAGATCATACAATTAAAAGTCAGCGACCTCGATCTGTTCATGAGAAAAGGGTCCCTCAGGAACAAGCTGATGCTGCTAAATTTATGGCACAAACTGGTAATACATCAGTTACATTTTTCTATTTACTGTTGTTAATTTTAGCAAAACCACTGCATGTTTCCATAATCTTTTGCTGCATATTTGTCAGTTTTCTAAGCTGATACTTTTTTTGAATCATTTATTTTTTTGTCACCAGTTAAAGTCCATAAATAAAGTAGCTGAGAATTAGGTAGATCATAGAAAAACAAGTATTGTAATGTCAGTACTGAATCATTTAGTGTAAGCATGAATTTCTTTCATAGTAAAAGCAGTCTCACATATACAAGATGCAGGACAGCTTACTGTGACTTATTAACTTTTTGTCATAGCAGATGTTAACAGAATTTCTTTATAAATAGACTGAAGTCTAATCCCAGCTTTAGGCATTTATCAAATTAATTAATTACTAGGGTGACTTTAATGTGTGCATATTCAGCATTTACTATCTTAGGCCCAGAACAACGCTCTATTCTCTAGTTTCCAGATTCATAATTGCTAAATGATATTGGCCATAAGTAGTTTTTAATTGGATGTGCAAATTATTTAACCATTTTTCATCTAAAACATGTTTTCTAATTTTGTTTAAGCAACTTCATCTTTAGATAAAGTTACTAAAATGATATTACAAACCTAGAACTGAAGTAATTAAAAAAAGATAAAAAAAAAAAAAAAAAAGGAAAACAAAAAGAGCTTGTTTACCAACAGTTACCACAGCTGCCTTTGAGGTCAGTCATGGTGTGTTGAATTGAGCTCTCATGCATCAAAGCTACTGCCCACTTTGACATCAGTAATGATCTGTGTATCTGTTGGAAAATCTAACTCTTTAAAATATTCCCTACACATTACATTCCTGTAAGTTACTGCATTGAAAATCTTGTGCACTATAGTTATTGTATGGATTTCAAACAAGTTATTTGTATTCCATAGTTACTAACGTAGAAAATCTGCCTGCATCAATCATACGTGTTGCTTCCAATTTTATATTCACTTTAGTAAAAGAAATATAATTGCTTTTAGTTACGTTGCATGTTGACTTCCTTAGTAGTAGGATACTACATTTAATAGACTTGTGGAATTCAGTATATTAAGTAACCTAAATACACTTATATCTAATCAGTGTAGATCTGTCTGACAAAGAATTTAGGAGGGGAAAAATGTCTGTTTCCCTTGTATTAATCTATAGAACTACTTCTGTGGCTAACTCCCAGTTCATAATACTGTAAAGAAAGGTAGTGGAAGTAGGAGGCCTAGAACCCTCTTGGTGTCCATGCAGTTTTTCTTTAGGCAAGTAGAACTTGTTACTTACATTCCTAGCTCAGACTTATAATGTTAGTTGCTTACTACATAGTATAACACCTTTGCTTTTATGCTGCTTCTGAATTCATACAATTACTCCAAAACATAAGTAAAATGATCTGCTTTATTTCCTCATATAAATCCCCAAAACTTTCATATTATCAGATAAAACTTGTGTTTGATAACTGCTAGTCATGCCTTGCAGTGCTTCTATTATGTGTGTTAGAGAACTGCGTTATAACGCAGCACTTTACAATCACCTCGTGATAGATTGTGTGAGTGGAGTGGGAGATGAAGGTTCAAAATTATACAGGCTTGATTTTCAAAGTCCTGTTCTGAAAGCATGTGAGATGTATCAGCAGAGCATATAAATTTACACGCTCAAATTCTAGGTTGTCTCTGTTTTACAAATTTTAGGTAAACACATTTTAAGGAATATTGTGGTACTTTTTGGACATACCTACTAATTTTCATATCTTCATTTTGATTTTCCTTTTTAGTGATCATTACATATTTTCTTCACCTTAATGCATTCATTTTCATGTGATTGTTGTGCTAGCTTCTTAAAGTGATTCATAAGGTGTTTTTTTTCTAAAACATCTATCACATTAATTTATCCATGTACTAAGAAGACTAATATCCTTTAAATAAATGGATACTGAGTTCATCAGGTTTCCTATATTTTAAGTCTGTTTAATATTTTACTCTGTGTAATAATAAAACATGCAAAAGTGCAACAAAATGTTTATGGTTTTAAAAGTCAGAGAGACAGGAATAGAGAATAACCCTGGAAAAGATTTATGAAAAGTATTTTGTATTGTTAGAATAGCAGACTTAATCCACTGAATTTTGTTGGGAAAGTTAGAGAATTAAAATTTTGTATTAGAATATGTACTTTCCTGTTTGTTTGTGAGTTTGAGGGAGTAAAACATTTAATTTAAGAAAAATACTGTGTGAATAATTTATTGTCCTATATTTGTCATTTTATGTGCTTGGGCTGATCCTTCCCTTAGGTGTTATGGGATTTAGAGAATATAATGCAGGTAAGTGTTACACAGATCAATGAGGCCCTTCATACAGTAAGTTATGTTTCCTCTTACATGTTGAGCAGCAGGGGGAAATTAGGACTTCATAAACTGCCAGTGGCTAATTTGAGATTTTAGGTTTATTACAACAGAAGTAGAAATTTAAGAGTTCTCCAGTAACCCAAAACTTGAAGGCAAGTAAAAAGAAGCCATTTTTAAGCTTTGATTTTAGAAAATAAAAATATGGAAAACAGAAAAGAATAAAAGATGTGTTTGCAGATTATGTAGGCAATATAGGTTTATTCTAGGAAACAAATATTTATTATACTTAAAAATGGCTAACTTCATGATGTTGTTAAAGGTGTTTCCCTCCTTAAAAATATTTTAAAATAAGTAAAAATTATACTGACAGCAGTACAAAGTACTCTGAAAAATTATAAATTATATAAAATAATAATGTATTGTGCAAAAGGAAGCAAAGTAATTGGTGACATAAATATGTTGTTTATCTAGTATGATTTCACTCTTATTGCACAATACATCATGTTACTGGGAAGGATTTTCTTCAGGAAATGTTTAAACATACTATCCCTTTACATATGTCAAAGTACATTGCTGCATTATGCCTTCTGTGAATGGGCAGTACATGTATGCTCAGAACTTTTTAAAACAAATACTTATTTTGAAATTCACTTCATACAATCACACTTCTTAGTAACAGGTTACTACTGCTTTTCATTGTGTTCCAAGAGGGTTAAGAGCAACTTTTTATCACTTAAAATTATCTGAATTTTAATTTTTAATACTTAATTTCCGTATTTTTAAGATCTGCACTGGCACCATGTCTGTGTTGGATAATGGATAATTTACACTGAATAAATGAGTGTTTTACATAGTGATGAACCTCTTGAGAAACAGCTTTGACTTCTGCGGTTTGACCTTTCATCTAAGCCATTTTAACCAAGGCAAAGTCAAACTTCAAACCTGTAGGAAAAGAGAAAAAAATATTAGCCTAGAAACCTGAAGTAATACACTTAGTTTTACTATGTTCATAGGATTTAGAGTACACAAGGTAGAATTACTTTCTACCTAGATATTAGCTATATTTACCATGTTACAGCATCTAAACTGAATCCAAACCATGTAAGAACCTAATCAAAATGCCAAATTCATATCAGAAAAAAATATTAAAACTATAATCAATGATTAAATTTCTCATTTTTTTCACCTAACAAATAGAGAAAATTACTACAAAAATCACTTTGGTGATAAATCACTTCGTATGTAAAAAACCTCATCATTTTGTCCTTGTCCACAAAAACTGTATATAATTTTGTGAAAAGCAGAGGGATTTGTATGCTAAACATTGTCTCATTACTGAATAAGGAGCACATTGCTTTTTAAAGCATTTAATAGCTTTAGTGTTGCTTCTTAGAGGACTAGCAGCGACAAGCATCTTGCAAAGGTTTCATGATTGGCCTCTAGAAACATGAAAAAAAAACAGTTTGGACAGATGCTTGCTACAAAGGCACAGTTTTGCAGAACAGTATATCATTTACTGTGTTCCTGGAAGATAGCACTAGAGTCTTCCTGGTTTGCAGACATTCCCTTGATTTGGACAAAAATAAAAAATAAAAAAACCAAAATATATCAAAATCACAGCTCTGGAAAAGCGGAGGTATTGAATAACTGAATTTTTCAGCAAGCTGTTCAAGACTGGAGGTTGTATCATGGCACTGATATTAAAGCAAAAAAACCCCAACGTTTGCTTCAAAAAGGACCTAGGCTGAAAAACCAAAAGGGTAACAGATGCTTCAGTGTGATATTTTTAATGGAAGAAGGTGAACATGAATCTACAATTATTTACTCAAGTTGTTGAGTGAGGTATATTCACATTATTTTTGGATATGCTTTCTGAGAATACTCAAGGGATACAGTTTTCTGAACTTGAATGCCTTTGGGAAAGGAATTCCAGAATTGTGAGTATGGCTGTTCACAGAAACTGTATTTAAACAACCTTTCTTGAACATCCATGCAAGAAGATTTTATGCAGTGCTTGCTATCAAAAAATAGGAGTAATAGCTCTCAAAAATTAAAAAAAATTACTCTATTCAAAGGTAAGGTATTTATATATGACAATTATTTATATGACAGTTTTGAACATAGTGGTGTGTAGTATAATAGCAATGAAGTCTAGTGCATCCAAGAGTTTAGCACACCTGTAGATCAAAAGCAAGGAGCAGATATATGCAGTAAAGAAGCAAACCAAAGTTCCCACCCTATAATTCAGGTTATAATTTGATAAGCAAAGGTCTTTTCTTTGCCAGAGAATGTCTCTCAATGCCAGATGACTCTCCTTAGCCAAAAGAAAAGATTAGGAGGTTTGCTTCCTTGTTTATTTTTTTAATAAGAGCTCCCATACTGGTAGAGTTCTTTAAATTATTACCTAGCCTGCATTCTGGAGTCTTAAGTATTAATATCAAAGATAAAACCTTTGTTATTATATGAAAAGAGTTTTGTATGTTTTTTTTACCATCTTGAGGGCAGTGTTGTTCCTAAAATGTTTAAGGGCAGTAGTTTTCATAAAGCTGTTAATGATGCAAAGCAATCAAAGTGTTTCCCTCTGACAGGCGTTATGTGACTGCAGCTTTGTAGGTGTCTTTATTTTCTATTCATTGCACATTTTCACAGCTGCTTTACTTCATGAATTTTTAAATTCTTTTTTTTTTTTTTTTTATTTTGGTGTGGTATTTTTTCTTTGATTGGATTTATGAGAGCAGACAATAATAAGCTTAAAAAAAAAAAAAAAGAAATCTCATTAATACTTATGTCTATATTCATGTTTGTTTGTTGTCTTGAATACAGGTGAATCTGGTGTTGAAGAGTGGGCCCAGTGGAGTACGTGTTCAGTTACTTGTGGTCAAGGGTCGCAGGTGCGAACCAGAACTTGTGTATCACCTTACGGGACACACTGCAGCGGCCCTTTAAGAGAATCAAGGGTTTGCAATAACACTGCCCTCTGTCCAGGTAGTGTTAGCAGCCAATAAATAAAATTGTGGATGTTTATGAACTGTGTAATGATAAGAATTTGAAATTATATATTTTATTGTTTCAATGTGAATTTCATAAGGGTGCGAAAATTAGAGCAGAGAAGTGTAACTCTACTCATCTGTGAAAGTTTGTTATGCAGATTGTTGGTTTTACTTTCAGAACAGTCAAGAGGTGGAAGAATCCCTTTTTTTTTTTTTTTCTGACAGTTTCAGGCTTTTTTAAAAAGTCAGTATTCTTTGATTTTCACTCAGAAAAGAGAGAGTATAAAATACACACTAGGGAAGCAATCCATCTCATCAATACTTTAAGAAGCAGGGACTGATTACCAGGATAGGTTAAGTTACATATATTATTCCGCCCTGCAATTGTTTCACCATTCATAATACAGTCTTGTACAATGTTCTCTGCACAGTAATCTCTTCATGGGCTTTCCTTTATATTGTTCTGTGAAGAAAGGGCAACAGCCTTTCTTCCATCAAAGGAAGAAAGATCAGGCTAAATCAGCTCTTTTACATCTGACAAAGTAAAGGTCATCAGTATCTTGCATCTCCGTTTTCGTTCACCTTTTCCTTCAGAAATCTGGGCAGAGTTGGAGTTCAGCAGTAGTTACAAACTAAAGAGAAAGACAGGCTTGTTCGAATTAGTTGCTGGAAAGGCCCATCTCATTTCTTTAGACTTTACCATTATATATGGTTAATCTGGGATGGAAAGTGAAAGGGAAGGCATATGCCCCATAACTATGTCCATTTTCCTTTGCTGTGTCTGAAACTTGAAAAAAAAAATTTATGCCTCAGATATAATAGTTCCTTCAGATGTAGCATTTGTTCCCAAGAAGGTGGTGAGCCATCTTCAGCTTCTGGGGAAGCCCAGTCCACATTTGATGTAAATTAAAATGTCATACACAATACCCTGGACTTTCTCTCAGTGAGATAAACTCTCAAAGAGTAATAAAATGTAGAGTCAAACTCTTACATTGTTACTGTGTGTGATATTCATTTAGGGAACCTCTGTAATTAAAAGCAACTTAAAAGTAAAAGATAAACCATTAGGTGTTCGCGGCACCTAATGCTTTTTAACTGTGCTTTGGGTGAGCATTTCACAAGGGATTTTCTAATATTTCAAGGTAGAAAACCCCACGCAGTGCTTAATTTGATGACTTGAAGTGTTTCCATTCAAAAATGGCAGCTATTTCTGAAAAGGTTAGGCTATCTTATATTCTGCTGGAGACAGGATAAATTGCAAAAGAACTTCCAACTCAAAAGTATAAAAATAAGAAGTGAAAAAAGAGAACTATTATAAAAATAAAAAGAAACCTTCCAAACAAGCAAAGATAAAAATTCCTTTGAACCCGCATGAAATATGAACATGAAAACACACAGTCCAGAACTCACAATGAGATGTTCTATCTGTTTTTTTTTTTTTTTTTTTGTCATTTTCTATTACCTAAGTAGAGGCAAGACATTTAAATCACCTTATTTTACATAATTTTATCTTCTTTCTCTCCATTAAGGAATGAAAGCAAATAAACAAAATCATGTAAAGCAAAAACCCAGGTAATTAATTTGCTGTCAAAGTGAAACTGGAAAGAAGCCAATTCTTAAAAATCACTTTGTGAAATTTCTAAGCATACACGCACAAAAAGACTGCTCCATCTTTCTCAGGTCACAGAGGAGCTCTTTCCTCACAGATGAATTCCCACTTTAGTGTACAGCTTTCATTTCCAGATACCTGGTATGAGCAGTGGCTACCAATTGTCACTGGCTAGGAGTGATACTGCTAAGATATTTTCCTTTTCAGATCATCACAGCTGGTTCTGATAACCTTTATGTATTTTGATTTACCTTTGGTAAAAACAAAAAAAGGTCTTCTTGGCTTAATCTTGCATGTAGTTTCACACAATTGCAATAACCTTATTAATATATTTAATAATTAATAATTTAATATATGTTCATCTCTGCCTGGCTACAGGGTCATTACTGTGTGACAGTGTGCAAGATGGCAACTTAGAAATGTTTTTTTCCTAGTCACAGCTGCATTAATTTTTCAAACATCCCTTTAAGTATTAGCCTAATTATCCTCTGTCATTATATTATGTATCCTGACTCAGCGAGCTTGATAGTTCAGGATTGTCCCTGGTCCCTGCATCATAAAAATGCACAATTTATACACTGGTATAACTAAAGCACATCATTGACAAAGAAATCCAAACATGCATACATAGGGGGGATCTGGCTTGTGTACCCAGACCTGTATGACTCATTCCACAGTTTGTGGACTCTGTTAACAAAGTAAGATTTTGTATTGTGGAGTACAAACTGGAAGCAATAAACACACTAATAGGCTACTGGCAGTCTTTCCTTGTAACCTACGACTACCACATCAACTAGGGCATATTCATTATGTGTTTAATTGATTAATAAAAGGAGGATGGCCCGAGTGGTCAGGGCATGTTTTTAGAGCCATAATAATTCTCCCTATTAAAAAAGTTGTCCCCTCAAAAGAAAAATACTCTGCATATTGGCCTACTAGCTTATGTTTCAGGAATGTATCCAAAAGCTTCACAGGAACATGCTAAACTTGTAAATAGTAATGCAAGACTTCAAGAGTATCTTCACCTATTGCTTTCATAGGCTGTCTAGAGATACTCACTGGGTAGTTAGGGAATACATCCATTTTTATCTCACTGTCCTGGAAAACTGTGAAAGTGAGATTCATCAGTTTCATCAGGGTAGATAGATAGATAGGTATTAGTATTGGAAAAAAACCTTAAATTTCAAAATAGTACTTCTGATAATTCAAATAAAATCATGAAGGAACCATTATTTACATTTTTTTTTCCTTTATTTATATTTTTTCTGGGTCAATAGTATTTCAGGAGCAGGGGGAGTCTATTATGTAAATCATTCCATCTTGGTATCAGGAGCCTTCCAGAAAAGTGCAGCAGAGTAGGCAATAAAGCAGGTTAGGTAGACATAGGTCAGGTAACCATTTTTGTTACTTTATGAATAAGGACATCTTACACAGCTAAAGTTTAAGGAGAAAGAACATGAAATTTCCATTCCTGGAGATTATGTAAATTAGTTTTTATTTCTCATTCTCCATTGTCTTTTACCACAAAATTTAGTTGAATCTTGGCATTTTCAGGTTTGGCAGGAACAAGAACACCCTCAACCATTTTAAACACCAATACACTCAAAAGCTGTATTTTGGCTGGTGTGATATGCTAAGTCTCCTTTACTAATTTTTTTTTTTTTTTTTCTCTTAAGTCTCATGTCAATTAAATTTAGAGGTATTGCTGGAACATTGCACATTTTGATACATTCGGTGCCTGCATGGTACTCTGAAAAAATCGTTACAGATAAATTAGCCCTATCCTATTAATTCCTGTAACTTTCTTAGCACTCTATGCTCTGGAAGTTCAGGCCTTCTGAGTTTACTTATGTAAACTTTCTGGGTTTACCTATGAAACTAGGAAAGATATTTGCTGGACAATTTAAACTATACTAAAGGAAACTATAGCATTTAAGAGGGTTTAACTTTGCGCATACAAAGCCTCTAATTTAATTTTTTAAATTCCTTTAATATAGCATCTGTTTAGATGCAGTTATTCAGTCATATTAAACTATGATGCCACTCAGAGTAAAATATCAGTGACCATAATCGCTTTCCAATATTTGTTCAGTATAAAGCTAAGCAAATCAAAATCATTTAAACATTAACAAAAATATCCAAAAATATGCTTGTAGGATGAAGGCCAGCATGGTCTCATGCCTCCTCCCACTTCACAACAGTTGCATATTGTGAACACTGTGGGTGTTCACTTCAACATGATTAGGTTCACTGAGTGGCAGAGAGAAGGGAAGGATGCTCTACAGTAACCCACATTCGTTGTGCTAGCAATGTTTTTGACAGATAAGTTGGCAATAATCTGAATATTTTTGTCCCAAATAATGAATCTTGCATCTGAAACTGCTTTACAGAAAACAGTAACTCCTCTGTGGGCCAGTTCTCCATCTGGTATAATTTGGCATAGCTCATCTGGATATAATTTCTCAGATGTTACAGGGTTTTTTGCATTTAGAAAATGGTATTAAAGAAAGAAACTGTAAATGAAATATCAGAAAAATATTTTAAGAAATTTTAAATTAAGATGTTCTTCGAAAGCTGGTCTGGATAATACTGGACACTTCTTTGGTGCATTGAGTGGAATAATTCTACTTGATACTTGTTTGCTGACGTTGATTGTTTTCTCAGTGTTAGGCATTTAACATCCTTGACTGTGTTAGATATCTACTACTTTCAGATATGCAATGCCACAAATGCAAAAAAGCACTGTGATTTTTTTTTTAATGAGCTAAGATTTGTCTTGGGAGGTTTTTGGACACAGCTTTAAACCACGGACAGAGGCTGCTGGAAGTTTGCATTCCTCTGAAGTGAAACATTTTGCTTTAGCTTATGCTCACATAAACTAAAAATCACAAAGGTGTTACTCTGTGTTTCTGCTACCATGCAGTCAGTCTTGCCAGAAGAGATACATATCTTTTTGGATCAAGACAATATCTCTAAAGAGCCCCTCAGCAAATAATTTTATCATTTTTAAAGTAAGATAGCTAATTTACAACATTTTAACAGCATATAAGCAAAACTCCAAAATAAAAAACAGGCTTAAATTTAAATATCCTGTCAAGACCTTTCTAATTTATTATTTTGTACAAAATATTTTTTCGAATTTGGTTTAATTTTTATTTTCTCTGGTTTGTACTTTCTGAAATTCTTTTTGCACCTGAGCATTCCAATCAACCACTGTGTAGGCAGGAGATGAAATTACACTGATGTTGCTAATGGCTGCTGTTTGGTATCTGAGCTGTCAAATTGTTTTCTCATTAATTTTTCTTATATGATTAAAAAATTCTAGTCTTAATAGATATGTCTCCATTCAGAATCTAATACTTTGCCAGTGAGAAAGCAATTCTTTAGCTCATATGGCTGGATCAGAGCATCTAAGTATATAGTAACTATTGAGAAAAAATTTCATGCAAGGGACCACTTTACTAGTTTTAGAAGCATTAGGTTTCCTGCTTTTGGCCAAAATGTCACATTTATTCCAGATTTCTAAAATAACTAGGCTAAAATCTGTCATTCTAGCATTAATTTGGAATGTTCCTGAGGGTTGTTTTTTTGAGAATATAATGCAGATTGATGTGATATTTAGAATAATTTCAATAAACTAACCATGTAGGGCACTGAATAATTGTTGTGCTTTTTGACTACTCATATGTAAGCAACTGAAAAAACCTTTCACCAACTGAACCATTATCCAGTGGGTTAAAATCTTCCCTGAATATAACTTGATGTTTTCTGTCAGGTACAGCTTCTTAGAAGTTAGGTAATGTACTTTTTACCTCAAAATATCATCTGAAGTGACAGTTTTCCTTACTTTTAATGAAGTGCAATAGAACTTACGTACATGCAGAATATCCCTTGATCTTTCTGATGATATTGTGATCATATGTCAGAGAGCTGAATCTCTTTCCAACAGAGTAAATGATGGAATTTCACCTCAGGAAATATTATTCTGATCCATACAAGAAGAGAGGTTTATTCATAGAAACTGTCCAGGTAATATATGTCTTTAGAGCAAAGGAAGTTCTTTGAGAACGAGTTCTCTGACAATGAGAAAAAAAAAGAAAAAAGAAAAAAAAAAAAAAAAAAAAGTGAGGACAAATCAGAAAACCTGTTTCTTCTTTAATTTGGTGAACCATTACCAATGGTACACTAAGATAATGAACACTATTTCATCTTCCATTCCCTCCTCAAACAGAGTTGAAGAAACACAGTGTTATATGATCCTGAATGTGATGCTCAGTCTGGGGACTAAGTCTCTGGATTTTTCTAACTGCCTAACATTACTACAGTTCTCATTACTACATTCCTGTTCGCACACCTAATTTAAATTGGTGCAACTGCTTTTATTTACACAGAAGAAAAGTAACTTAAGTTTGTTTTGCAATATTTTTCAATTTATAAGGAAATATTTTGAGGTGGCAAAAGGTGCATCTTCTATGATTCTTTATGTTTATTTTATAAAATACTTGTAAATAAAAATATTGGTATGTGTTTGCAGTTTATTGTGTACTTTGAAGGTCTTTGAAGTATGCTGAATGAACTTTTTTTTATGATAGTCATGCATGTATTACTGTGTATATTGAAACAATGAATTCTCATGTAAGGAAATGGTGCAGATCTCTTTTGCTTACATGGTCTTGGAATTTTTGAGGAAGATAATCAAGCACATATGCTGCCATGTTTCCACCAGAATTTAAACAAGGGAAACAATTGTGAGGTTACAGCCAATATTTATGATGGTGACACAGTAAGGAGTTATTGCATTTATTCCTTTATTTTGAAATGAAAGCTTAATTTTTATTGCTTCAGTTTTGTGGAGTTGCCTTGAAACATAAACTGTGTGCCTGATTTTCACAAAGACTGTTCTCTTCAACCTTAGGCTATTAAACACATCTCAAATGAGGCACCAAAGATATACTAACTTTTGAAAAGGGAAGCCGTCTTTCTTAAAAGAATGAAAGAATAGTCAGAGATTATTTAAAATTTTAGAGAAAATGGTTCAGAGCTAAATATAATTTAGAGAAAATACACTTTTTAAATAGAAATCAATTACATTTATAGATTATGTATTTGCCGATATTAAAAGATTGCCTATGTACTGTTTTCCTTGATGCTGGCAAAATAATTCCCTTTCAAAACATTGATCTTGTTTATTTTGAAATCCTTCTATTACTTGTGTGTCTGTTTCTGTTTAAAATCTGTTTGGTTTGTTGCAGTACATGGCGTTTGGGAGGAATGGTCACCTTGGAGTTTGTGTTCATTCACATGTGGTCGAGGCCAAAGAACTAGGACGAGGTCATGTATACCTCCTCAGTATGGGGGAAGATCATGTGATGGACCTGAAACACAACATAAACCTTGCAATATTGCACTCTGCCCTGGTGAGCCTATATGACAACTATCTGCTTTGTTACACTGCATTTGATGTGGGTTGTTTGTGATTGGTTTTTTTACTGCTCTTTGTACACAGAAAATAATATTATGCAAACTGAGTAGAAGGAGTAGTGTTGTTCATAATTCTGACTGCAGTGATTAAAGAATATAATGAGGTAACTGTTGGATGTGCTAGATGAGCAGGCAATTATTATTGTCTTCAAGATTCTCTGTAAAGCATGGTATGTCATGTAGGAAATTGTGAGTCACAGTGGTTCTTGGAGAACTAAAATGCAAGCAACTTTCTCAGTGTGGCTTAAAGGGAGACACTCCAAGATTACACAGTCTGTGTCCAACATTTTTCGTTTGAATTATGTTTGCTAGGTTCACTGTAATTATTTTATCATCATAAACCAAACATATTTGAGAAACGGTAAATTATTATTAATTTCTTCAAAATGGATACCATTTACATGTGCACAGAGAGAAAGACTGACACATTCTGGGGCATTATTTGAATCCCAGTTAATCCCTTTCTGAGTTAGTTGCTAAACCACATTCACTATCCCTAGCCTATTAAGTAGTGTGTGGGCTTGGTGTTAAATCTTCCACTGAAACTGAAATGAATTTCAAAAAATCATATGTTCGTTCCGAACTGATTTTAAATTTTTGTCCATGGGTTATGATTTTGACCACAATTTTCAATATGTGTGTAAACATATGTATGTGTGCATATATGTATACACACATATGTGCATATGTGTGTGTGCATACATATATATATATGAGTTCAATACCATAGAATATTAAATATATAATAATTGAACTCACTGTAATACGTATCAAAAAGTGTCAGGTAGATGTAAGGTGAGAAGTTTCTTTCATGAGTTCTCTCTAACAATGTGAAGGTTGCCCTTTCAGTGGACATGTTGAATATCCACAGTTCACAACACTGCTGCAATAGCTTCTCCATGACCAGAGGCCATGACCTCTTCCTGAAAAGGGTTGGTGGAGAATTCATTAGCAAATGGTTGTTTGATGATCTGAAAACAGAGAGGAAAGGTTTAAATGGAACTTTGTGCCTCACTGAAAACTCAATTTCTTATATTTTTATTGAACCTGAATTTTGTTTTTCTTCTGGTCAGCAAAACATATTCCAACTTCAGGACAAAATTTATGGAAAAGTTTTAGTCTTGAATGCAAATACAAAAATTTTGAATTAATCCAGTTTCTGGCCAAGTTGGCAGCTGTGCAATTTTACATATGCCTACACAAAAGTAATTAACATGCTGTATGGGTTTGAAGTAGAGTTGACAACAAGAGAAATGACAAATAAAAATAGCAGAGCAGAAATTAATGCATTCGGTTCACTTCAGGATTGCAAAAAAACACATGAGATATTATGCCTAATCTTTCAAAATGAGCAGTTATTTGAGAATTTTAGATTTTGAACACTCATCTGTATCTAAATGGCTTTCACCAGAGGAAGATACATACTATAGATATATACAGTTCAAAGTAACAGCTTAAATCTTTGCTGAACATTAAGATTTTCTGTAATTTTAATGTTCAATTTTATAAGGCAATCTTCATGCTGAATTCTTTAGTCTTTTAATGTTATTTCTGAAATAGAAAACTAGTATGCTATTTGCTCCTAAAGATAAAGAAGGGAGATGTATGAAATATATATGAGAAGCCATGGAATGAGTTTTCTCCAAAGACAGTATAATAATTGATTCAATCTTTCCTGCCCTAAATAGTACTGTATAGCAATGAATAAAACTGAAGAGGATGCATTGAAATGTAATTTCCATAATGTTTTCCTCTTCACATAAAGCCTTTATGATTAATGAGTGCAACTAACTTCCATGTTTGGAAAGATTTCCATTTTTTGCTGAATAAATTATCAGGGTGCAGCTTCATAGCTTGAGAGTCATCTGCATTGAGAAGTGATTCAGAACCAGGCATTACATAGAATATTTAATATAGAACTCTGGGGAAAAACCTCTAAAACTTTCTTCCTTTAATTCACTGGCTGCTGACATCCTGGGCATGAGAGATATGGATAATATCTTTGAACTGTGAGAAATGTTCTGCAGTTACTGTCAGGCAGCAGTAAAATAATTCACATCTGTGTTTCACTGAACGGTGGCGCACCCATACAGATACAGTATGTTAAATCATGAACTTAAGGATTCTGCTTCCTGTTTTAATTATTAACACCACCAACTTAGAAAGCTGCTATTCCGACCCTCCTTTAGAAGAATCCTGAAATCAGGCTGTCAAGTGTGCCAAGTGAAGTTACTGGTTTTCAGCAGTGATGCTTTTATGGCAGTAGTAGTTATAAAACCAGGTTTTAAAGGAAGATTATTAATAGAAATTATATTGCAACCTAAATTTTGAGTTTATACTGGGTAACTGCAGGTGCACAGAGGAACTGATGATTGCTGAAGCCTGTGGGAATGCAGGATTCTGTATTAGCTCAATCAGTAATAACACACTTCATAAAGCTTACTCATTTTCAAAAATACTGTCTAGTCCTATTATCTATTATAGACCATATAATTTTTCACCTGTATAGAAACTGAATTAGTTTATATTTGTTTGTTTGCTTGTTTTTTAATATTTTCATTTGCTTCAAGAGGCTTCCTGGGATATAAAATTAAAAATAACAGTCCTAAACCTTTACTTATGGGGATATTCATCTAAGATCAAATGTACAGGCTAACATAAAACAATAAATACAGAACTAGTCCTAATTTCTATATATTGTTTAAAAAGTTAAGTTGACAGATTCAGAAAAAATATTGATCAGTATGCAAACACAGAAGCAGATCTGAGGAGGAAGGAAGGCCATTTCTGTCCTCCTACCTTTTATCTTAAAAGAATGTTGAAGAACTGGGATCTTTTAACTTACCGGGAGGATGAATGATTAAATTTTACTCAGCATTATAAGTACCGAGAACAGGCACTGTATGTGAGGTGAAGTGGTAATAACTCCTGTTTTCCTTTTCCTATTCAAGTAAAGAGACCTAATTTCAGGACTAGTGATCTCATAAACTGACCCATCTGTGTGATTGATGCAGCTGTAATAAGTCACTTTGAAGGTCTCAGAGTTTAATGATAGAAGATTGGCCCATACTTTTGCCTAAAAAGGCAAGACCATTCTTTTTAATAAGGCTTTTTGAACTGTATGGTATGTGAGCACAATCATAATTTATCCTTTGTTATATCAGTGTACAGTTAGGGGAGATGAAACATCGTTTATTTGAAAAAGGAAGAGGAAAGCACTTTTTAATAATTTTGTAGTAGCTCATATTGGAGGTTTCTGTGTTTGATTGCTGTAAGAAGTCAAGTGTCTTCATGGTAGGCCCAGTCCTGGGGCCTGCGTTCCGGCCTAAGTTGAGCCCCCCTAGCCTAGAAGGAAGCCTGGAGGCTCTGTCCTGCTCCAGTGGTAATTCTGATGTCCATCTCTTTTGTGCCTGCCGTGGCAGTCGACGGACAGTGGCAGGAGTGGAGCTCCTGGAGCCAGTGCTCGGTGACCTGCTCCAATGGCACCCAGCAGCGGAGCCGGCAGTGCACGGCAGCGGCCCACGGCGGCTCCGAATGCAGAGGGCCCTGGGCCGAGAGCCGGGAGTGTTATAACCCCGAGTGCACCGGTGAGTATGGAAGGGTCCTGGGAGCGGGAGCTCTGCCTCTCCTACTCAGGAGAGGCTCGGTCTTGATGGGGCTCCTCAGAGCTGGGAAATGAGGGGAGGACACTGGCAAGCACTGGGACAACTGCGGGCTACACAAGGACGGACAGATCAGCCGCCCCCAGAGCAAGGGGCCTTAACAAGTTTTTGTTTGGTGAGCTGTCGTCTGGAGACAAAAAGCTAAAAATACACCCGCCAAGACTGCATGACAGGCTGCATTGGCTTTATAACCATATAAAGGACATTCAGCAGTTTTAGAAAGATATGTTTGAGGGCAAAAAACCTTGATCAAGTGTTTTGCTAGCCTAGAAAGTGAACATGACTTCCTTTATTGCATGATCCTCTGATAGTATAAAAGTAGCCTTCCTGGGTGGGTGAATTACATTTATACCTACTTTTAAGCTTCTTTTGCATTGTCAGAGTGTGTAAAAATGAAGCTCCTGAAATATCACATGCAATGATGTTTTTATCTATTTTTTAAGGGTAGTTTCGTACATTGTGAATGTGTATCATACAACACTGTACTAGTGTATAGAAAAAATAGAAAAGGGACAATGTCTTAATGAGTATTTTGCAGTCTAAGTGGAAGCTAATGTGAGCTAATTCTTTATCTCAATATGCAAGTCATTTAGACAACAATCCCATATTTAGGAGCCGAGACTTCATCTTCCATACACCTACATCTACCACTTCTGTCACTGTCAGTAATATCAGGGGGGACTTTCTTCTCATTCCCAATTAAATAGTAATCCAAATATATGCCTTAGTGATTGTCATTATGTCACCACTGCACTGTATTTTTCCAAACAGCGAATGGCCAGTGGAACCAGTGGGGCCACTGGAGTGGCTGTTCCAAATCCTGTGATGGTGGCTGGGAGAGAAGGATAAGAATCTGTCAAGGTGCTGCTTTGACTGGACAACAGTGTGAAGGAACCGGGGAGGAAGTTAGAAGGTGCAGTGAACAGAGGTGTCCCGGTGAGATGCAAATATAATAATTATTATTACCTACACTAGAGTATGGCTTATGTTAATGGTCATCTTTAGGAGAGGCAAGATAAATGTCCATAGAATGATAGTCATAGAGTCATATCTGGCTTTGCTTTAGATAAGTCACTGTTTTCTCACCAGAGTTTATGTAGCTAGGTCTAAACTAGCATTATAAGATGTATGAGCAATGCATCATGTTTTAAATAAATCAAAAGTTACCAGCAAGATATTTCATGGCCTAGGTGTGCCTACATTATTCAGAGCAGTGACGATTTGCTACAGAAATTCTTTCTGAATGCACTGTTTCTCAGAATATTATGGCTGGTTTTGCAAATCATGGAATTCTTTTTAGATGGTATACAAGAGACATCTTTTTAAATACTTTTGAGGTAAATTTCAGGAAGAAGTGAACATTATTGCACTATACAGAATGAATAAATACATGAACAATATTTTATAAAAAGAAAAGGAATTTTAAGTGAAAAGGTGCATTTTTGGTGTTTTAATGCCTAAATATATTTCTTTCTATCACTTTTTACTTTACAGTCTCAATGAATTTAAGTCTTTCCCACAGAAAGCTAATAAAAGTTTACTGCTGAGTTTCTTCAAAAATGATGAATAAAGGACAAGTGGTGAATCTGATAATATTTATCTGTAAAGACATATTGTCCTAAGGTAAAAAGAATGCATTGTTGGCTAGGTATAAGATAACAAAATAAGGTGTAAGTAGTTTATGATTCCTTAGCCATTCACTTGGGAAATTAAGTCTTCTGAACTGCAAGCCAGGAAGCAGCAAATATCAACATAGCAATCTCTTAGGCTTCTGGACATTTTGATGCCTGTATTCTCTCCAAGTCAAAGGACTTAAATGGCAGGGATGCTTTAGGCCAGGAAATGGGAAATATATTAAATGTGAATTCTGTTATCAAGCCCCAGTTTTCATAGGCAGCTTGTTTATCCCTTGACAAATATCAAACAGTTTTCTTCGTATTTACAGTATAGTAGAACAATGAACCTTATTGCATTTGAAGAACAACAAAAAAACACCTATTTGTAGTTATAAAGTTATAATAGTATACTGAAAAAATAACCAAATCTAATTACATCTCAAATTATCTCTTTAATTTTAATAAAACATTGATTACTTGAAAAGCAGTACAAAACAGTATTTGTTTTGGATTCCTAGACAAATCAAAATTTCCATGGTTAATGCAGACTTCCTCTATAGTATTAAGTCTATTGAATTCCTCACAGCACTAAGAGAAAGTCAATATAAATCTTCTCAATAAGCAGGCATTCAGATCAACCAGCTTCTGCTTATAAACCATTCTTGCTTTATGCATTTGTGTATATAAAATAAAACCATGCTGGTGCAGTCCAATTTTCAAAGGTTGCCACCTGCTGTTAATACAATATTTTACAGATGTATTTACAAGTCAAATGCACAAAGAGCTTTGTTTGCCATTTGATATATTTATTTCTTTGCTTTCTTAATTCCAGATTAGAATCAGTATGCTTATGAAAACCATAACCTAAAGCACCTTTTAATTCCATACTTGTGCAGAAGGTTATACAGAAAAAACAGATCTAATTTATCTGTTTCTGAATTGACATTTAATAAAGCATCTCAGATTTAAATATAGATAGTGAAGAATTTATAGAATTAGATACAGATTTGCATTTTATAAATACCAAGCAAAATTGAAAAGTACTACACAGAGATGATAATTCAAAGAATAAGCTAATTTCATTATTTTTGTGATTTTTCTTTTATAGCTTTAAATTAATTCAGAAAAGCTACTTTTGTTGCTGTGGTTTATTTTTCTGTGTAAGTCATTGAGAAACATGACAGGCTAAGATGTTAATGTTTTTCTTATATTAGCATTTCTTTACCATTAGTATAAGATCTGTAAATCTGCATTACGTATTTGTAAAGTGGATGAAGCTGCACCTGTTTGTACCACTCAGGGGTCTGTAAACTTACACAAACTTAATTTATAGCTGGAAGCAAAAGGAAGAATAAAACCTTTTATTCTATTACCCTGGTCACTGTTAATAAGATACTTTGAAAACAGAGCTGTTCACTTGACTGACTGAAAATTTTGATTATAGTTTGAGTTCTGCATTATCTGAACATTATACAAGATTTTCTTCATAGTTGATATAATTCATAGTGATTTTCTTTAGATGGTTCAGGCAGGGACATCAGACACTCATCTTAGAAGGTAAATACAAGAAACAGTAAGAAAGGCAGGCTCAGAACTGTTATGTGAAAGTTAGTATCTCAAACAAAGTTAGTTCCTGAATACATGCTGAGTATCATTCTTTGTGATTTATTTCTCTTCACTATTATAAATTTTAAAATTGTCATTGTTTCCTTCTATTGTGTAATATTCTGTGAATGAAACACAAAGATCTGAAGATATTTTGGCTTCCGTCATTGATCCTTTGTTATTTCTCAAATGTCTAAAGTTAGATTTCACTTTAGTACTCAGAGTCTCCTTTGGTAGAAGATAACTTCAGAAAGCAGGAAACAAATCAGAGAAAATAAAAAAGCTTCTAGATTTGCTAAGCAGATAGTCACACAGGAATCATAGTGGAAAACTTACACAAGATGAATGAACAATAGGTCTGTTCCACAAGAATAAAGGGGACAGCTACGTAATCAAAGAAAATTGCAGTCCATGACTGAAAATGAGTTACATAAATCTGAACAGAAACTCTTAGAGAAGTAAGAGAAATAAGATAAATCCCATAAAATTTGTCAATAAATACTAAGAGGTGCAAGATGGAACTTCTGTAAACTTATTTTTATAAAAATAGGACCATTATCATATGAGAGTTTTACATTCTAAGAATGTCTTTAGTTCCATTAGTATAGTATTGGTTTCCAGTAATACTTAATTCCATAATTGTTATTTCAATAATAATTATATACATATTCCAATGTGGAATATATTTATGCTTTACCCAGATCCACACAAAACAAATCTTCAGTATTATTCTCACAAGCCTATTGTGAGGGATAAAAAAATAAAATACTGGAACTGTTTTCACCAAAATATTACTGAAAGCAATGATAGAGTACCTTGTTTTTCACAGAAAGATAAAAGTGCACAACAGCTTCCAAAGACTAGCTTCCTACTGAAGGCAGAAGGTTTCTTAAGGGGCAGTAGTAGCCACATAAAACAGAATATGAGAACTGAATGAATATGAATATTAAAATTAAACGTTTGTGTTGTCTCTGATTATAACAGTATTCCACAAGACATTAAAATGTTTTTTTTTTCTGTTGTCTTTGTTCAAAATAATTTTATCTGTGGCACTGAATTAGGATTCAAGAGAGGAACTGCAGATTTAGCTTCATTTGTGAGCTATTGTGTGCTGTTGGCTAACTTACTTCACCCTTTGATTATCCTGTCCCATATTTAGCAGCTTCCTAGGTAGATCATAAACATTATGAGGTGGTAGGTGTCTCTTGCCTTGTCTGTGTGCTTTACAGAGCTTCCACAGATCCCAGGTGGGTTGATCTCTTGAAAGTGCCTGTCTTCTTCAGAAGACTGCGCTTATAGACTACTATAAGTGTGGTTAGGTGGGATGAATTCAGGGCTATCATCACAAGGTTATAATGTGGTGAATTTGTATATGTGCTCTGTGTGGGAAGATATTACTAAAACATATCATCAGTGAAAAAGAGACCTCCTTCTTCTTTGCCAATTTTAGCAAATTTACCTCAGTATTTGTTGTTTGCTTCTAAATTTTAGCAGTTTTCTGTACAGCTAACTCACATTTTTATGTGTTATGAATTCATTGTGCCATAGGGACACAAGTACGTGAACTGGTCCTGAGCAGAGCCAGAAAGACCAGTGAGGCTTTTTAACTCAGATATAATATACCACTCCAGAATGCCTATAATGTCTCCATGGGCAACCTGGGTTGAAGCATCACAGATGCCTTAATGTGGGTGGATGCCTGATTAGTAAGCTCTGCCAGATATACCTTAGTTTGCGGGTTTTTATGTGGTTTTAAAGCATCCATTGATCCAAGATATTTGTAAAATGTATTGAAAGACACAGCATCAGCCAGACCCCAGGACAAACTTCTTTGTCTGGTCTAAGTGAGACCTCTTCCAAGCTTTGACTTGCACTCGCACCTCTTTTCTGATAGCTCTGTGGCTTGGTAATGCCTTTGACTTCGCATACTGCACACACATGCACAGATTAGCTCTGGCACCAGGCTAAAGGAGATAGATTGGTGGAGCCAGACTCAACTATCCCTGAGGCAAACTTAGCAGATGGAAGCTCCACAAGAAGCAGAGGATCCTCTACCTGCTTGTCACATGATAGAAGGAGGTGACCAAAGAGACTGGGGGAAATGGAAACAGGTCCCTGCTTGGGGAGAGAGGAGAATCCCTTTCTGGTTTCTCCCACCTTCTCAGTTGCTCCTACACAATAGATAAGGGGCTCTGGAACTTGAGGGCCAGGCAGATCACTATGTAGGAGATAGTCCATCCAGGATGTTGCCTAAGGTGAATCAGTCAGGCCCACACATTACAACTGCCTCTGTTAAGAAAACATGGAGGGTAATTATTGTGGGTTATTTCTTTCTGAGGGGAACAGAAGACTCACTATGCTTCCGACAAGAAAGCCTGCTGAGGCCCTTGGCCTCAGGTTAGAGATGTTCCCAGGAAACTTCCTGGTCCAGTTCTGCCCTCTGATTATTACCTGCTATTGGTCATGTGGGTTGGCAATGATGAGGTTGCAGAAAGAAGTCTAATAGAGATTAACGTTTAGGACACTGGGACAACTGGCTGAAGGTTCAGGAGTACAGGTAGTGTCCTTAATCCCTTCAGTTCCAGGGAAGAATACTGAAAGGAACAGGAAAAAACATGGACTAGAGGCTGCTGCTATTGACAGAATTTTGGGGGTTTTGATCATGGGGAGGTTTACTGGCACTGGGCCTACTGGTGAGAGATAGAGTACAGCTGTCTCAAAGAGGGAAACAGATTCCAGCTCATAAGTTGGCAGGGTTCGTGGAGATGGCTTTAACTAGGTTCAAAGGGGAAAGGAGATAAAACCAGGCCCACTAGAGATGAGCCTAGGGGTGGCATGTCAAAGCTGCAGGTGAAATCAATCAAGTGCATCAATATGAATGTATGCATCATGGGCAACAAAGGGGACAAGCTAGAAGCCATTGTGCATCATGATAGCTATGTTGTCATCACAGAATTATTATGGATGGAGTGCTTCAATGGAGGGCTGTAAGATCTATGGGCAAGGAAGGAGTGGCAGTGGGGTGGCTCTGTATGTTAGGGAATGTTTTAATTCTATAGACTTCAACCACTGTGTTGATGAGGGGAAAGGCCAACCAGACAGATGGCCTCTTGGGAGTCTGTTACAGACCACCCAACGAGGATGAAGAGGCAGATGAAGCATTCTCCAAGCACCTGGCAGAAGGCTCACTAGCCCTTGTTCTGGTGGGAGACTTTTTAGCAGTTTTAGCAGACACCTGCTGGCAATACAACACAGCAGAGAGGAAGCAGTCTAGGAGGTTCCTGGAGTCTGTGAAAGATAAGTTTCTGACACATCTGGTAAATGACACTACCATGGGAGGTACCTTGCTATACCTGTTGCTTACAAACAGAGAAGGACTGGTGGGAGATGTGGTAGTTAGAGGCCATCTTGGGCTTAGCAACCATGAAATGATTGGCGAAGTAAGGAGGGGGGCCACCAAAACTACTCCCATGGACTTCTCTATGATAATAAATTGTGAAAATAATTTTTCCCTCTAAATTGTAATAACCAGTAAGAGGCTATCTCATTTCTTATCCATGCAGTCCCACATTATTGACTATACTTGCTTAATTACCAACTTGTATGGAAATACATTTCAGAGAAGTAACCTGCTTTTTGGTGTTTAGAATATACAGCTCTCATTTGATACCTTTACCCTTCAGAACTGATTCTTCGACTTACAGTTTGAGTTGTATAAAAATCTTTAAAAACTGTTGTGTAAGACAACCATAATATTTTAAGCTTCATCATCTGATAGCTGCTTAATGTTACTCATGAAAATAGAACAAAAAGAAAAGATTCAAACTTTTTAACATTGTGGGTACAACCTAAAGTGTTTTATGACAAAGAGAATAAAAGGGTCACATTATGTGAACTACATACTGTCTCAAAGACAGATATACAAAAACTGCAGATTCTGCATTTTTGCATCTTTATTAAGCCAAATTGTATTAACATATGCATCTCAGGAAAAATTAGGTCAAGAACGAAGATTTACTTTTCTGATACAAAATACCTGTTTTACATTAATTTAAATTCTCATTTTTAAATGGGCAGCACCTTATGAAATATGTCCTGAAGACTATTTGCTGTCAATGGTGTGGAAAAGGACCCCAGCTGGGGACATGGCATTCAATCGATGTCCTCTCAATGCCACAGGTACAGTAGTACTTTGAAATTATTTGATGAGTTTAAAAAAAAGGAGAAATATTTCACATTGTTTTCTAGACATAATCAT
Organism: Phaethornis superciliosus; assembly: GCA_023637945.1. Lineage (NCBI taxonomy): Eukaryota > Metazoa > Chordata > Aves > Apodiformes > Trochilidae > Phaethornis > Phaethornis superciliosus. The sequence continues at coordinate 86,254,833 of JAJQWJ010000003.1, read as the reverse complement.
TACTAGACTCACATACATTCATATAGATGCATATATGTGAATATGTCTAGATAAACTCCACATATTTACATACGCATATGCATACATATAGAGTATATACATGTTTGTATATTCTATCTCTTACAGTTTATATATATACATAGTTCTGTGGTGTATATATGTGTATACATATACACCTGCGCATTACAGGCAGAGACAAAAAGCTGAGAATAAGTCAATTTGACAGGACCTATAAGGCAAAGTGATGAAAATTGGACAAAATATAAAAATCTTTTAAATTAAGAAAACACTGCTAAAAGCTCACTAAGTGAACATTGAAATGTATTTCAGAATCTTATACAACTCTCTATATAGTGATGATGATTGCATGAAACTGTGTATGTGCTTTTAAAGTATCATGGAATGTATTTTAAATGAGGTTCATTCTTACTTATATAAATTTTTCTGTCTTTGTGACTTACAGGCACCACTAGCAGACGCTGCTCTCTCAGTGTTCATGGAGTGGCCTTCTGGGAACATCCAAGCTTTGCTAGATGCATATCAAATGAGTACAGACACTTGCAGCATTCAGTAGGTGCAAACCCAGCTTTAGTACTTGCTCTGTTTATTCATTACTAATCCTTGGTGTGAAAAAAACACAACTTATTTACTTTCAGGACAGATTTCTGATAAGAAGTGCCAGGAGGAAAACAGACCTAAAAAAGAATAATTTATATTAATGTATATAATTCTGATCTTGTATATTACTGGTGTTTGAGTGAAAGAAGCTTTGTTTTATGGTGGAATGAAAAAATGAATCAGATTGTTTTTTCATGTACACTATGTGGAATTTTTCTAGGGGTCAGAGGCAAGGCTAAGGCTTTATTAGAAAATGAGATGTGAGTAAATGAGTTTTACTGGAAGAGTGACCTGCTGAGTGATTTTATAATGCCTTGAATTCTTTATTTGCACAGTAGGAAGTCAGAAAGGATGCTTCTTTTTGCTATCAAGTTTAGAAATTCACCTTCAAATGTAACAATAGGAAACTATTATAGGGTAAAGCTATTGCAATGTCTTGGGAAAAGTAAAGTAACCCTAGATGAAAAAACATCATGGTTTGTTTGTTTTTTTAAAAGTATGCTTAAAAAGGTTTATTTGCAAAACATATACATTATAAATTTACCTACTGCCTAAATGTGTTTATATGTGTAGATGTAAAACATTGTATATATTGAATTATAAATATACTACCTTGATATATGGTAAGTATTTTGATTACATTCTATTTCCATTGCTGAAGCATTCAGCCAGGTCAATACTATTGTGGGAAGAGTTCCTTTTAAGATTTTCACGGACAATGGTTTTTGCCTACATGATGTATTTTAGTGACATTCTTATTACTCAGCTTCCTTTTCCAAAGGCTACTCCGTTAGTCATTCAGCAGAGGGGCACTAATACAGCCATGTGCTTCCTAACTTCCCAGCCTCTTAACCAAGTGCAACATTTCTGTAGCATGTTTAAAAATCTTTGAAAAGTAGTAGCCTGGCTGTCAATCCTCAAATCTGGCTTGCCACTTAAGAGAGATTTTGATGAATTCCTTTGAACTGCATTTCTGTTTCATTAGATTTGTACTTAATTCAGGCCTGAGATTCAGTTTCAGAGTAAGCCAGAGAAAGTAATATTTTTTTAAAAAAACACACAATAAGCTGTCAAAGCAATTTTCCCCACTAGAGAAACGTTCTTATTTTATATAGCTATCTACGTTACCCTATCTCTTTACTGCTCGTGCGGGAAAAAAAAAAACAACACTAAGTTGTCTGTAGCTGTTTTGATATTTTATTATTTGCAACAGCTCCATATAGTATGTCTAAGCATTCTTTATGGACATGGATAGCAATACAGTTGCTTAGAATCTATATTTTGGTAAGTAGCACAATAAAGGCAATGACTGTAGGAAATACGTCTACTTTTTTGAATACTAGTAGTGGAATGTTGCAGAATTTATTTTTTTCACATTTTATGAACGAAAACAGATATTTCAAAGTAAAGGAAGTTTCTTCTCTTTTGCTTGCTATTTTTGCATTCAGATATTAACAATCTTCTGAACTGTTTAAAGGATTTTAAAATATTTTAAAGGATTTATTAATTTGGAGCTGCCTGACAAGAAGACCATCCAGTTAAGAGTTTTGTTCTTCTGCTCTTTCCTTTTTACATTTCAAATCAGCGTTTACTCATAGCGTCCATCCTCATGCCACTGGATCTGTGGTGATATTCAGCTTGTTCTTTTCATGTTATTTCTAAAAATCATTCACAAGCAACTCAAACAGTGGGAGCTTCTCGTTAGTGTTATTCAGAGGGCAGACTTACCTGGCCAACTTTTGGTGAGGCAGATTTTTTTTTTAAGACCTGCAAGTCTGCCTGTCAGGAATGAGTCATTGCTGGACACAAGAAAGTATTTCTAACCCAGATCAGATTTATCTATTATTCTGTTTCCTTTTTCAATATATTAGATATGATTAGACCACACTGTGAAATAATCTTTTGCCAAAGAACATTTGAAAATAGCTAAAGCTTCTTTAAAATTACACAAGCATCTAAACAACAGCTGAGGACAGCCCTGAGGAGAAGGACTTAAGGGTGGTGGTGGATCAGAAGCTTAACACGAGCTGTCAATGTGCATTTGCACCAGAGAAAGTGAACCATGTCCTGGACTGCATCAAAGAAGCATAGACAGTAAGCCAAGAGAGGTGATTCTACCCCTCTATTCTGCTCTTGTGAGACTGCATCCGGAGTACTGTGTCCAGTTCTGGAGTCCCCAGCATAAAAGGACATAGAGCTCCTGGAACATGTCTTGAGGAGAGCTACTAAAATGATCTGAGTGCTGGAGCAGCTCTTCCATGAAGGCAGGCTGAGGAAGTCTGGGAGAGAAAGCCTAGAGAAGAAGAGGCTTCGAGGTGACCTTATAGTGACTTTCCAGTATCTGAAGGGGCCTACAAGAAATCTCGGGTAGGGCTTTTTACATGGGTGTGTAGCAAGAGGACAAGGGGAAATGGTTTAAAACTTGAAGAGGGAAGATTTAGTCTAGACATTAGGAAAAAAATATTTTCTGTGAGAGTGATGAGATGCTGGAACAGGTTTCCCAAGGAAGTAGTGGCTGCCCCCTCCCTGGAAGTGTTCAAGGCCAGGTTGTATGCGTCCTTGTGCAATCTCGTCTAGTGGAAGCTGTCCCTGCCCATGCAGGGGGGGGTGGAACTAGCTGATCTTTAAGGTCCCTTCTAACCCAAACCATTCTATGATTCTGTGAACATCTTACTGCTGAACAAAATTTCAGTCTAGTTTATATGCCTATAAATTAAAGGAGAAAAGTTGATTTCCTTTACAGTTGGGAGCTGATTACCAAGAAAATCAGCTTGTCTTACATCTTACTGCTTCTCAAAGTGAAGAACACAGCATATTTAAAGAATTGTAGAAAACAGAGGTAAAGACCGATATGGTCATTGCCCTGCAAGTGTAGGCTTGTCCCCCCACGATACATATGTCAGCTCTATAAATCCCTGAAAATAGAGCTTTATAAGGAAGATGTTGACAGAGGGTGTTGCTATAACAAATATGTGTTCTTATGAAAGCATTAATGAGATGCTTCAGTATGCTTAACTTACCAATAATGTTATTTTACCAACTCAGACCAGCAGTAGTGAGAGGTGTCACTCAGTTCTGTGAATATTCTAATATAACCTGAGCCTGAGGTGAATCCCTTTCATTTCTTGTCTGACACACATAAAACAAAAGTAGGTGTAAAGTCTTCAAAAATTATGTTTCTGAAGTTGATGTAAAGCTGTTGACATACATGCCCACCTGGAGGAACAGAGACAGATCCCTGTCTCTTTGACCTCCAAAGAAACCACATATGGTCCAGAACCATCCCCATAGTTATGCTGTTGAGTTCAGATGGTGTTGTGCCCAAACAAATACTGTCAAAGTATTTCATATACTGGAAGCCAGAGAATACTGACTGGGCTACAGACCTGGCTACACAGATTCTGGACTGGAAGCTTACAGATATTTTAGTAAATAAAGTAAACAGGGTGACTGCCCAAGCTTAGACACTGTGCTTGAAGTCATCTAAAGTGTTTATTGTTTACATGTTAACATAGTGCCTGACATGATTTATGACCGTGCCAGTAAGCACTCTCCCAAACAATGCCTGGCATCCTTCAGAGGAAGTCATGTCAGAGAGGCCAGTCTGAGCAGGCAGTAAACCCACTGTTTTCTGGGACAGAGGAGGGGAAGAGAGCTTACCATGAGGGATACAAGCTGTCTGTGCTCATTGGCCTCAGCATTAGATAACGTTCCAGTGGCTGTTTTACTTACTTGTTGTTGCGATCCGTGCTATTATTTATATTTTGATTGTGAGGAAAAATCAGCCACTACTCATAGACATTGCATGAATTTACAAAAATAACAGGCTTTATGATTTGAGCAAATTACAAAGATTTATTTTAGGGAAAGGAGACAATAACATTACCTTTAAAAGAAAAAATAAGTTTAAAAGAGGAGAGAATTTACACAAAGTAGTCACTTTGGGCAGAGAGTTGTTAAGTAATAAAAGGAAAACAAGAGAGCAATTAAGTTTATCACTGTCCGCCGGCCCTGGTCTCTGGCTGGAGGGGGGATGCGTAGGACCCACAGTTCCTGCTTGGTGCTGTTCTGCTGGTGCTGTCCTGTAGCTGAAGCCGAAGTGGAGAGCAAGCACGGAGGGAAGAGGGAGTCCACACTCTCCTTTTCTCTTGGAGTTTTTATACAGCAGAAGGGGTTTCTGTCTTTTCATAAATCACTGGCACCCAGACTTACTAAAGATAACACAGATTTTGCTATCCCAGGAACTTCTTTTTTATTTATTATCATCTATCAGTTCTGGTTACCTTGCTAAATTTATTGTCCTTGTCTGGACCATGTATCAGGAGGTGACCTGACTAACAGTCTTATCTTTAGGTCCCTGTCAGGCATGATACAAAACAGAAGCTAGTTAAGTTTTGGGGTAAAAATCTGCTAATTGAGAATATGTTTGGTATATTTTAAAAGGGCAGAAAAAATACTGATTCGAGAGACATATTTCGTATTTTCAGAGCGTTTACATCACTTGTATTTACTATTTATGTAGTAAAAGCACCTTACATTTGGGCAGCTTGGACTGTAAGTAGAGAAACTGAGGGCTGCATTTGTCCACTGCTGAGGCCACACCTGGAGTACTGTGTACAACTCTGGGATCCCCAGTACAAGAGGGTTATGATGTTACTGGAGCAAGTCCAGCAAAGGGTCACTAAGATGATTAAGGGACTGGAGCATCTTTCCTATGAGGAGGAGCTGAGAGAGCTGGAACTGTTGGGCGTGGAGAAGAGTAAGCTAGGGGGGATCTTAACAATGTATGTAGGTACTGGAAGAGAGAGGAGGACAGAGCCAGGCTCTTCTCAGCAGTGCAGTGTCAGGACAAGATGCAATGAACATAAACTGAAACACAAGAAGTACTGTCTGAACGTCAGGAAACACGTTTCCACTCTGAGGGTGACTGTGCACTCACACAGTTTGCCTAGGGAGATATTGTGGAGTCTCCATCCCTGGAGATATTCCAGAGCCATTCTGGACATGGTCCGGGGCAACCCATTCTGCGTGAATGGGTTTCAGCTGGAAAGTTGGACCGGATGATCTCCAGAGATCCCTTCTAACCTTAACAGTTCCACAATTCTGATTTGTGGCTCTCGTGACTCCAGAAAATTGCAAATTCACACAAGGCAGCAAGCCTGAAAAGTTAATTCATAGAATTCTAATCTAAAAATTCTTAGATATAAGCTTTTCATGCAAATGCTAACACAGGTTTTCAGCAAATGTCTACATTCAGCCAGAATTCTACGTGTAGAACTTTACTGCATAACCACAGGTGATTAAGTCCCAAAGAGTCTACAATTGTCTCTATTACTCCCATGGAAGTAACACAGGACAACTTTCAACCCTTAAAAAGTAGTATTAAAAAAAAAAGTAGTATTAAAGTAACTAGCTAGTGCTGCATTTTATTCAGTTTGGCTCAAGATTTGTATGTAGGCCAATATGGTACTGGTACATATCATGCTAACATGGAACTGTTTTTTAATCTCAAAAGCCAACTGGAAGTCTATTTGCATCAGTAAAGTTAGAAATACACTCATAATACTAAACATAATATATTTTGCTCATAACCCCCAGCACAATGAATAATGTAGTTCTTTTTCCATCCACCTACAGAATGTATCAGGAAGAATTACTACCTCATATGTGGACCCCATTTTGATATATATATCAATATTGTGCTTAATATTCTATTACAATAGTTTCAGAGTAATTCACAGTCTTGAATTAATGTTCCTACCTCTTCGTATGCCAACACAGAAAATCCCTGGCATGCTAAGAGATATAATAATTACTGGGCCTCTGAAGAGACTATACACTGGAACATGATGAAAAAGTGAAAGGGAACAGTTTGGCTTGTGGAGCAGAGATTGGCAGTCAGCTTGCATCTTTTGAGGGCACAGTGCCCTACACAATTCATGTCTAGGAGCTTGAATAAAAGCAGTTAAGAGGATAATGCACTTCAGCTGTACCACAAACATACAGCCTGTATTTCATTAGTTTATTTTACCTTGTGTGCTGTGCAATACATCCCTTTTAAAGCTAAGGATGATAATTGTATCTCTTTGAATAATGTATCCAATTAGTCATGAATAATTTATCCAACATTTGGTACAAATCAGTTATCAAAAGCATTCAACAAATACTGCTTGACCAGTTTATACAGCTGGTTGACTTATGTGAAAAATTATTCACTGAACAAATTAAGAAACCAAAATGCCAAAACTCATGACATAAACCCTTGGGAAACTGTTTGGTTAGTTCTAATTATAATACCTAAAGAACTTAATTGGTTTTATTGTTACTAAAGCACTATGAGTGAAACATTCAAAATGATAAATAGGTATGCTTTGTCTTCTAGAATCATGACTTAAGGGATCAAGCAATAACTTGCTGAACAGAAAAAAGATCACAGATTACCTATAATTTTTTTTTTTTTAATATTGCCTTACTGTGTCTGCAGTACATGCAGATTCACATTAGGAAAATTATTCAAGTTAAGCATGAAGTTTCAGGACCATTATCAGTATCTTTGCATCTAAGAAGGAACACTATGCACAATTTGTGAAATGTGTTCTTCAGAAAGAGCAGCAAACCAAGTCTCTCAAGTATCTTTTACTGTGTATGGAGATGAAGTCACAAGGTTGAATAAGATCTAGTGGCCGGGCATATCCATTCTTAAGTTCCTTCTGGATAGTTCTTTGTCACATAGTGATCTCCAGATTTCAGTTAAGAGTGAGTAGTTTCCCTGGTTTCTCTAAATCCACATTATATCCTCAGCATTTGGAGGTTTTTCCCCAATGTGGAACAGACATGGTTTGGGTTTTCAGACCATTTTACCAAATGAACTACTGCTATAGATGAAATTATGAACCTTGTTAAAGCCTATTGTTTCTTTCTGCCTTTGGCAAATAGTTTCATTTTCTGAAAACTGGGCTCCTTTGGTCTAACTAGCATACTTTAATCTTTTTAAAGAGTGTGCTTTGATAGCTTCATGAACTTTTATATACAGAAAAACAGATTAGATGAACAAATGACCTAAATTTAGACAGTGTAGTATTATGAAGTATTTTACTCATTGCTTATGATCTTATTTTAATCTGGCAGCAGAAAATCATCTGCCTAATTATTTTACCTAAAATAGCTTATGATTGGACAGTACTTGTTTAATTTGGACTAGTATTTCTCAAGATTTGTTTTCATAAATGTAGATAAAGTATTATTCTGCATAACTGAAATTTTATAAGGGTATCAGACATTATACAAGTCTACTGACAAAATACACTGTCAAGTTAGGTTTAGCATCACTGTGAGAGATTGCAAACTGCCTCATGTGCACATTTTGGCTGCCTCTATCTAGCCAACTGGACTGTGTAACTGATACTTTGAGACAGACCAAACTTAAGACTTAGCCTTTCACATTTATTTAATTTCTACATTTTCAAGTGTATGCTAGCAAGCTATTAATTATTCTTAGTGCAACAGCTGGTTAGCATGTAAGGCAATATCTAATTTCTAGTTTGGTCTTTATTGCTTTCTAGGTATTAATTCTAGAAAGAAACTATTATGACTTATTAGCATAACTGCCTGCATGACCTCCTCCTGAGCTAGAATATCTCTCATAGGGAGACATCTAGGCTTCAGTGTAAAAATTAGTTCAACGGAGAATGCATTCTACAAGACTCTTTTTTTTTTAATTTGCACTCATGTTCTTGAAGGTTTCAGTCAGCACACCTCAAGTGGGTTGTAACTGATTGATTTTTTTTCCTTTTTTTTTTTTTAATTTGTTCATGTGGATTAACAGGGTAAGATGTTTCCTGAGCATAAGAATTCAAATATTTGTACTATGATTGGATGTGACTGGCTGCAGGACCAAGAATAGATTATGAGCCCACAGGCTTACCACAGATGGTCTCTGAGGAAAAAAAAAAAAAAACAAACAAAAAAAAAAACCCAGAAGCCTATCAAATTTGTTATGCAAGAAGACAAAGAAGCAAGAGCCCAGCATTAGGAATATCTTGCATCAACCTTTGTATGAAAAACTATGTCTGAGACACATAGCTAAAGTTCATCATCTATTCAAAATCCATTCTACAAATGATAGCCAAGTTAGAAAAACAAAACAAATAAAACCAACCAACAGATCAAAGCAAAGAAACTTCACCCCTTTTCCCAGCCCCTCCAAAATACAAAAACCGCACAAATGCGATAAACAAAAGGCTTTGATCAAAAATGCAGAAAATGAAATTAAAATAGCTTGGTATGGAATACCAGTAAGTTTTCATAGCTTATGAAATCTTTATGAAAGTAATATCTGAAGACTGTATTACCATTTTGAATTAAGACCATTAATGGATAAGATTTTACCACAGAATGTGAGAAACTGGTTTTGTGAAGAGAAGTTTTTTAATTTTTTTTTATAGGGCTATTTCTGCTATACATGCATTTTAAGTGACAGGGTTTATTGAACCAAAAAATAAAAAGAAGATAATTTTGTGAGGGAACTGTTTAAGAAATATTTGTAATCTATCACTGATGCACCACAAACTGGAATATCATTTTCCTAAAGTGAGACTTCCTGTAAATGGATTTTGGACACTGCTTTGGAAGAGATTTGCATTACTCTTGTGAATGATGAGGAAGACTGAAGTCACCAAGACACTTAGTTTCTGAAGGTCATCTCCAGTATATACAGAGAATCTCTACTAAGCTCTGTGTAGCACAGCTTTCAAATCTGATGAAATTCTACATTTAGTTGCTTCAGTAAAAAAAGGGTACTAATTTGTGCCAATTTGAGTGATATAAAACCTGAATCAAACATGCAGTTCTTTCTATCAGAAAGAAGCTGGAAAAATGAAAAGCTTCTTAACTCTTGAAAATTAGGAAGGAAAAATCTGCATATGAAATATCAAACTAGTGTCAAGATATTAGCACTTATAAAGGAGTATGGAAGACTTTTGCAGGTGAGTCTTTGCATATCAAACTGATGATATAGCCGTAGAAATGCATTTCTGCTGCTTCTGGTTCATACATTAATTTTTTTTCCCCTTTTTCCACAGCAGCATTATTCACAATTTCGCAAGTGCTTGGCTAAAATATAATCTGGTAAAAAGAATCCTGAGGTGAATGATTATTTCCTCAGCTGCAGCTCATTAGAGATTATTTTGTTTTTCCAAATTATATTACAAGGGTAGTATATCAGCTTGTCCATGGGCTCTCAGTGAAAGGACTGCTGTACTCTGAGGATTGAAAGGCTTAATCTTAAAAATTACTGCTCCTTTCTTGCCAGTCTAATGCTTCATTTCTTTTTATATAGCTGCAAAGTATAGCAGCCAGGCTTTATTTTGTATATTTGAATGTACAGGCTTCAATAACAACATTTTTGTTCTACCTATTTCTTTATATTGGTATATGCCAGCTCTTCATCTTCACTTTTGCAGCCTTTGAGAGGCAGAGAAGTTACATCAGTAAATGATCTGCTTTCTTTGCCTTGCCTCTTTTGTAAGCTCAGCAAGTGCAGGAGTCAGATCTTTTTTGTCTCCTTTGTATCTTCGCAGGAGGATAGCAAACTGTTTTCTCCTGTCAGAAAGAAATGGTTCAAGAGATTGTGTCAGGCAACAGTTTTCCTCTGCCTCACTAACGTTTTCTCATTCTGCATGAGAGAAGATTAAAACTTTGGGAAAAAAATAATTATTTCAGTGTTACTGTTTGCTTGATGGTGAGGGCACTCATTTGGTTGTGAGAAATCTCTACCTGCTCCTTCCTCCCAAACTCATTGCCTGGACCAAATTGTTGTCTTTTTTTGAGTGCTTTTAACACCATGTTATGAAGTTAGTATGACTTTCAGTCTCCTAACAGATCTGCTTCACTCTTTCTAAATTAATACACACTTTGCCAAAGAGGGCAAATAACCCCAAACTTCAGCCACTCATATGAAATATGTAGGCTAGAAGCAGACTGCTGCGTCCCAAGTGAATGGCTGCTTTCTTCATAACTGTCTGTATGAGCAGCAGAAATGACCAGATTAGGGTCAGGAGAGTGAAACCTATTTAAAACTACTTTGGTACTTACTCCACCACATGAAGTTTTAGTCCTTGATCTCATCAACCTATACAGGCTTCCCAATCTTGGAGATGCTGTGTAGTGGGAGAAAACATTAGCCTGATATTCCGCATAAGCAAATCACAACTTAATTCAACTGGATAAATTACTTTTCTTCCTTTCTGCTTTGGAGTATCTATTTTTTAATAGCCAGCCAAATAAAAGCTCCCACTATGAGCTCAACATACATAATCATCCTTCTGCGTCTGGCTTAGTGTATGGGCAGAGGAAAAACAAGAGATGGAGGGCATTTAGGAGCTCTGTAAAGAAAGAATTAATCTAATGTTCCCTTAAAGTCTACCAGAACTGAAGGAACATTGACTCCAGTAGAGATCCAGACTGACTTCAGGAACTTGGCTTGGGAGCTACTGCAGAGCAGTGCTTACAGCATCTTACTATTAAAGTCATTACCCTGTTTTGGGTTTTTCCATTACTTCATCTTTGCTTGAAGAAACCATTTTGGTTTTCCCTGTGAAGAAGAGGATGTATAATTGGCATGAATGTATAGAAACAAATTTAAATAAATACAGACATTGGTTAAAATCAAATAAACATAAAAAGTGAAGCAGTTAATCAGAGCCTCATGTTTTAGGCACACAAACTTACCGGATGACCATGTACTATAAAAAAGACGACTGCTCATTCAGAATATGTCCCTTTGTGGCATACTTAGGTCAGTATGGACAACCAGGAGACTAACTTTACCCCAAGCTATGTTATGTCTGTCACTAAATGAAAACAAGCCTCTAAGAGTCCTCATTTTCTTTTTCCTCTCAATTCTTGCTCTTGTCATGTTGCATTATACGTAGATAACACAAATCTTGAAGACATGCCCTCTGGTTAAAAAAACAAAACAACAGTAACAAGATCTCTCACACAGCATGCCAACGTGATCAGGATTCAGTCACAGATAACTGGAACATTTAAAAGCAATACTTTATATAATAATAGAAATCCTGGTGAACAAACACAGTGGTTAGAAGAAACCAAAACCAAACAAAAATCATGAACCCACCACCCAGAAGAAGTTATCTGTTTAAGAACTATTCATTTCTTATCCCTACAGCCATTTCTTGTGGAGTAGTGTCACCCATTCAAAATATCTCTTAAGATACTTTGTTGTATCCATGCAGAAATCAAAATACTGAAACTTTATAATTACTTTCTCTGTCATCTGTTTTGTGGTTATATCTTAAGTACTAGAATAAGTGCCAATATTGATGACGATGATGATGATGATAAAAGAACTATGCAATAGATTAAGGTGGCAAAAAAATCCCTTGATTGAATATCTTGAAAATAATAGGAATCTTCCTGTGAAAGACGATAGAGAAAGAAGGTAAAAAAAAAAAAACAGAGCAAGGATCCCTCTGAGCTGTCTTTTTCTAAAAATATGTTAGACTTCCACAGATAGGAGATTATTTTTTTCAAAGATTCTCCATTGCACCTCATCACATATACAATTGCCCTGGCATCTGTGCAGAGATTCAGTTTGCCTGAGAAGAACAGCACAGGATTGTCTGTGGTTAATTGCTGCTTTTCTTTAGAAACAAATCACTGTTTTGAGAAATATTTTTGCCTGAGATAATTGAGAAGTATAGGAAAGTAGGACAACTTTGTACTTTGTATACAGTGAAAAAAAACAACTTTTCTTTTCATCAATGTAAGTTTAGAATTAAGTACCTTATAGCACAAGGCTGCAGTGATTTCAGACAAGTTTATAGAGGCAGACTGTATCTGCAGAAACTTGATGCATCAAATTGCACAGTGACAGTGAATAAACGCAGGAAAGCAAAAGTCTAGTTTCAGGGCACTCTGTGCACTTGGACATTTCTGGTTGGGGTAAATTACAGCAGGGGGGTTGTAACTAATAAGGTGATCTTTAAGGTCCCTTCCAACTGAAACCTTCCTATGATTCTACGATTCAGAGCATTCGGCTTAAGATTTCTCGTGCTCTAGGTTTTTCTCTAGAGAAATCAACACTCTCAGGAGATTTTACTTTTGCAATACCATTGTGTAAATTAGATGGCTATTGTGGGTGATGTGAGTATTCCTTCCTGTTCTGCATCTTAAAAGCACTCTGAAAAATATTTTACAAAATATCGGTGTTGGGTTGTGAAGGTACAATATAAAGTTGTTTGCAGATAATGTGCAATTTCAGGTTATATTTTGATTTCAAACTATCTTTCTTCACTTCTATATAAGGATTTCCAGTGTGGGTTCCTACAGTCTCCATTACCATAAAATGTATTTATGACATCATTAGTAATACCTTGCCATGAATCCAACATCATCTTAAAAAATAATGAAAAAAGGATGATGGTGTAGTTACTCTTCAAATTAAATAATTCTCTTCAATCTCTTATAGGTTTCTTCAGGGTTCATTGTTTTCTGTCCTTTCAAACAATGTCTAGCTATTAGGTTTATAGTAATTATTTTGCAGTAATAAATTTGTACTTCAGTGCCAGAGGCCTAGAAGCTCTGTCTTTGTAAAGAGGCATTTTTATCATACCATACTTTCTGACAAATCAAGGCACAAAGACAGTTGGACTCTAAGTCCAGTTAAACATTTCAGTAATTTTTCAAGTATTCAGACATATAGTGCAGGCATCTAGAGGTTGGGCTGACAACTGAAGTATCACTTTAACAGCTGTTTCATTTCACTATCTCTCGGCTCATAAACTTTATTTTTAATGAGCCTGCCTTCAAGATCGCTAAAAAATGACCTTCACAGAGAACTGGAAGGACCTACAGTGATGACCAAAATATCTTTCTTGGACAGTACATAATATCACAGTGATTGACATAGCATAGAAAATAATCAGTATGATGCGAAAGACATTGTAATAACTACTGATGAGAATATTCTGTATTTTCACACTGAAAGATTCTTGTGGTAACTGTGTAAGTAATACAACTACCTTTGACTCATGCTACTCCTTGGCTTTGTTAGGGTTGCACAAATTTATATTAACTGAGCAAATGGCCTTTGATTTTAAAGTTGTCTTAGGATCTGTCAGCTGTCTTACATCAAAAAAATATATCATGCAATCAATTGATAATAAAGAGGCTGCTTAGCCTGCTCTACACATTGCTTGATAGTCAGTAGGCAAAACTTTCTACTAATTAACTCTGATTTTTGCCCACCTTCCTTACCTAAACACATTTCAACTTTCTTTTTTGTTACACTACTTCCAAATGTTCTGCTACAGTAGCTAAAAGCAGTGTGGGCATGGAGGAGTAGGGAGGGATCAGGCAAAAGGAGTTTCTGGGTTGGAGCTTGTGAAGGTGAAGGAAAGGTGCTCAGTAGGCTGTTAACAAGTGGTGTGGTCCAAGGGAGGAAGGGTACTGGTGTTGGGAAGCTGTTTTCTGGGCATGTTTTTGAAAAGCACTTCCAAACAGAGCTTTAATTTGACAGCCAGATGGTTTTGAGGTACTTTAAAACAACTGCGTCACAAAAATGCTTACTTCTGAAGTATGTAACAATTTAGTCTTGTGGCATTGTAGACACTTGCTAGACCTTTTTAATCATTGTGTCCAAATGCAATCAAAATATCTTCCTGAAAGCACATAAGGGCATACTACAGCTCTTACTTCTGCTGCTAGAGATCTGTAGACTTTCTCAGGGAAAACAGAGCTTTACTTCTTCAAAAGCCTAAAAAACTGGCTTTTCAATGTATTATTTACATTCCAAGAACAGCTGAGACAAAGACTACTGTGTACTACGGGTGTTCCAAAAACAACAACAAATTGGCCCCTTCCATCTTTAAAATGCAAGTTAAAGTCTAGCATGAGTATGGAAGAAAACAAATGGGGGAACAGACATACAGATGGAACAAAAGGAAGCAAAATAATGCAAGACAAAAACAACATACAGCTTGACAGCTTTCCTAGAAGTGTTTTATATAAGCTTAAGAGCACAGCAGAGTTTTAATGAGGACTGATCACTTTGCTCTTATGACTGGAATTAAAAGAACCTTTATGTCCTCTCTTCAATTCTGCTTTCAAGTTGAAAATGTTCTGAAGACTGAGGTCTTCCTGCTGAAGTATTTATTAAAAAAACCACCCACAGCCACCTCAGTTCTCCTCAATTAAATTTTTGTTGAAAGTATTTGATTGCAAAATTATGCTTGTACCTCTTTACTCGTAGTATAGAGTAGATTCATTCTGTATGCATGCTGCAGCAGGCAGATGTTCTCCCAAATCTTAACCATTTCTAGGGTTTGAGCAAGCCTATTTTTTTAATCTCAAAACTGGTTGAGAATGTAACCAAAGTATGATCCAAGAAACATGAAAAAAAGTATTTAGATTGTGTATGCCAGGGAATGTTTGCATTTTTAAAATCTCTTTTATGAAAGTTACTTTCAATCTTTTAATCACTGTTCTGTTTTTACTACATATTCTGGCCTTTTTGTTTGCGTTTTTTTGGTTGTTTTTTGTTTGGTTTTGTTTTTTTTTTAATGAAGACCCACAAGTCCACGATGGGGACTTGTGCTGGGGAGATCTGGAAGTGGCAAAAGGTATCTTTGTGTTTTTCCTTCCACTGCACCACAAAATTATGTTACATTAGTCTCCCTTCCTTCTGTATGTAAGAAGGCCAAGTTAAAAAGCAATAGAAGATAGATTCAAGAGATAGTGTCAGCATTTCGATTGCCAGTTGCACAGAATTTTTTCTTTAGCCCTCCTGCTTAGTGTGAGGTCTGTCAGATAATTTATCTTTTCTTTAATTTAGCTTCAATTTGCAGAATTTGTGTTTGTACACATAAATTCTTACATGTATTTAAAACCAGGTAGTTTAAACCATGCACTCTTCTTCAACCTTGGCAGGCCTTGTGACATCTTTGTTATGTCTATGCATCTTCCTGAGATGCTGAGTCAATTTTAAGAATTTATCCGATCCACAAGTTCAGCTTCTTATCAGGCAGATGCTTCTACCAGCTTATCTGTTTTGGATTGCTTTTACAGGGTGCCTTGTACAGACCTACTGTGAGAGTACCACTGATGTATGCTCTCTTGGCCAATACAAAGGAGTAGTTCATAATTTAATTTTCATTTCTGGAAAAAACAAACAAGACTGTTCAAAGTGACCATCTTTGTGTTTTTAGTGTACAGAGGAGTGCACCATAATAATCGTCCTCCTAAACCATCACTCTTGTGTTGACTAGCCAAGCTGGACTGGCAGAAATGAAGACTGTACTTCCCTGTAGTAAACTAGATTATAGAATCATAGAATATTTTGGGTCAAAAGAGGCCTTAAAGAACATCTGGTTCTAACCCCCCTGCATGGGCAGAGGCACCTCCCACTAATTGTTTAATGAGTGGCAACAGTGGTTGTACATCTGTTCCTTCCAGGAAGACCAATTCCTTGCTACAACGTGGCAGTAGATTAACTGCACAGTCCAGCCTATGAAGTGCCTCTGAAAACATGGATACTGAGAAATTACTGGTGTCCAAAGAGAAGCAAATGCATTAAACATGAAAATTTCAGAATCTTTCCACACAAATTCTTTGATAAAAATATTTATTTAATCATCATTGTACTATTTTTTCTTTACGAGGGTGAAATTTTTAATAATAGCATTACTATTTAATATTATAGTACCTTTAATAATTAAGACTTTGCTGTGTTTAGAATTTTCATGCCTTTTTTTCTTTTTTCAGTAAAGTGGGTTCTGATACTCATTTGTTCTTCTGGTACAGATCAAAGAGCACCTTGCTAAGGGACAGAGGATGTTGGCTGGTGATGGCATGTCTCAAGTAACCAAGACACTATTGGATCTAACTCAGAGGAAAAACTTTTATGCAGGAGATCTTCTTATTTCTGTGGAAATTCTCAGAAATGTTACAGATACATTTAAAAGAGCAAGTTATATACCTGCATCTGATGGGGTACAGGTAAGAAAAACATTGAGAGGGTAATATTTAGCTTGGTGGATTTATGTCAGTGTACTGCGTATCACCTATTTAATGCACCAAGGAAACTAAATCTTATGAATAACAGACATAAACATTGTTCACATAAAACTAAGATCCAAATGTAAAGTGTGAAAAGACTCAGCTACATTTGATGAGAGAAATACCCAGAATAACCTAGCAAATGAAAAATGTAAAATCCTTTCTTTTTTTAACATTTTCAGTATTTTTCTTTTCCGAGGTTTGAGTTGATTGATAAGGATGTCTTCGTATTTCTTGGGGTTTTTTGTTTTTGTTTTTGGTTTTTTTGTTTGTTTTTTTTTCTCATGAAGCAATTCACTAGTGTTGTTGTTTGTTCCAGTTCATTTCAGTTCTAAAATCTGATAGATAGTAGATTTGATACAAATTCTGTATTTCACATTGTAGATTAACTCTTCTTGCGCAAGAAGCCAATTAAAACACTGTCAAAGATAAAAGGACTATAATTCTTTCTACATAATGGGCTGAACAGTTCATTGTGTAATGTTCTTTAAAATAAATATTTCACAGGACTTCCAGATAAGGATATTGCTTTCATCTATATCTGAGAATTTTACACTTTTCAAACACTGTAGATGTACTGAAAATGAATTCTAAGAAGGTAGATACGTATATTATTTATTAAAAATAGTTTCAAGATCATTCATAAATTAATAATGAATTTATTAAATGCAGGTCATATGTATGTGTTTGTTTAAAAGCAAGCATGGATTATAAATACTCATTGGAATATATATATATGCAAATAAATTGGGGTATCTTGGATAAGACAATTTTTGCAGTTTTAAATCTTAAAGAGCTTTCTAGTATATCTTCAGTTTTCTTAGCACAAGGAAAAATTACTTTCCACAAAAGATGATATTGTCATCTAGCCAGCTGAAAGTAACACTTTTTAAAATTTTTGAACAAAATACTTTTCAAAAAAGTACTTTGTCTAGACAATCCTTTTAAAAAAAATCTGTAAGAGCCAGTATTTTTTCCTACTTTCAGTACATTTTAGGGTTAAACTGGATGTTATTTTATGAAAAATTTTCATGTATTCAACAGTCTGACATTCCGGAGTGACTTCTTGATGGTTCCCAGGCACTACAGAAATCTGTGGTAGAACCAGCCTTGAAAAACTTCTTGGCGCAAGTAACTTTGTTCGTGAGCTTATCAGATCAGCTTATTTGCAGTTTACGTACGTTAGAGGGAATTTTGGCACTAATAACACTGCCAAAATGTTATGTTCCCTTCAGGACTGTGGAGCTGTTTCCAAAATTTGCAATAGTAACCTCTCAGAATTTGGCAAAATGATCAGTGCTATTTAATAAACTTTGATTTATCATTTTGAAGTGAGGAAATAAGAAAAAGCAAAAATTGGTAAAACATACTGTGAGAAAAATAAGATTTCTCAAACCAAAGAAATAACTGTATTTGAGGATTTAGTAGCGTAAATACCAAAAGCTCATACACAAACATATGTCATGTTTTGCCATACCCTGGAGAACTGTTCCTTATCATCTCTTGAGGCTTTGAGCAACCTTGTCTAGATGAGAGGCTGGAGCAGATGATCTTTAAGGTCCTTCCAACCTAAGCCATTCTATGATTCTGTGTTACAAAAAGGTGAAAATGAAATAAATTTCTAAGATACACTGAGATTATTCTTTCTGAGAATGTCTTTCTGACATTCTTTCTATGTCATGTTCTAATTCCATTTTATTTTTAGCAATAAGGAGTAGAATTCGGTGTTGTGTTTTTTGTTTTAAAGCCATTTTCAGGAAAACGTGAGGTTTAAAATCCCTGATCATCATCATTTATCATTTCCCATGATGTCATAACAGTAGATTATGAATTATGGGTAACAGTATTTTTAAAAGTCCATACAAACCCAGCACTTTTAGCTCCATTAAAACTGAGAAAGGAAAAATGTATAACTGGATATATGTATTTGTTTCTTATCTGGATTTCTGGATGGTTCCTCTACTGTCTCCGATCTCTGGCTTATCTAGTGTTAGTATTAATGAATGGTGCAAAGGATGTGATTCACAAACTCCGTAACAAAAAGATTTAACAGAAAAGTGAGCTCAAATTTGAAAATACCAGGCTAATTACGCAAAACAAAGATGTCACTACCTGATATACTGCACAGAAAGTGCCACTTGTTTAGGCAGACAGACGCCAAGAGCAAAACAAAGCTTCGAAAGTATGCATGTCTAGTGCCAAATTATTTATTGTGTGACTTTTTCTTTTTGCATATTTTAACCTTTTGTGCAACAATAATGAATGCATTGCTTACATGGTGTCAGAAGAAAAATAACAATATATGAAGCAGTTAAACTATATGGAAGGGATCCTGCAACTATGACTGAAAAGAGCAATACAGTAGCAGAGATAGCAGAGGAGCCATTTAATTAGACTACAAGCAAGGTTTTTCCCTTAATATGGGAATTACTTTAAAATAGACTGTGTAGGGACACTGAGGCTATGAGATGGTCACTATAGTATTACTTTTGTAAGAAGACTGCTAAGAGGAAGTTACTTAAAAATCTAATAAGCATAATGTAAGAAAAATTTTGGGACACTTTCCAGAACTATTCAAAGAGTGCTTGAACTACCTTCTAAAGAGAGAATAACCAGAAAGGAGCTACTTTTAAGGACAGGATGGCAAAGAGAGTTGTACAGTTGCCTGATCCAGGAACTAACAGGAAATAAAGTTTCTCTCCAAAGACATTAGAGCAGTATAATCCCATTTATATCATTATATCGTCCATAGGGACCATTACTGTCAGTTAGGGATTAACAGGATTGCCCAATGCTTTTTTTTCCCTTCACCTTCTGCCTCCCACACACACAATCCCTATGCTGAGGTCCAAAAGCAGAGGTAACTTAAGGCTATCCATTAATTCTTCCAAGGGAGGAATTCTTCTCTGGCTGTATAAAAGGATTTATGGCAGCTTTATTCCTGCAGAGAGGGTCAAAGAACTTGGACTGGAACAGAGAACTGCAGCCATTATATTACAGAAGAAAAAGACTGAAAGGAAGGAAATTAAATTAGGAAAACATAACTGTCCATTCCCAACTGTAACAGGCATTATCCTCAGAAAAGTCTGTACAAAAATAAAGGACTTCAAATTTCAGCTCTGGCCTTCACAGTGTTTTCTGTAGTGGCCAGTTCACTAATACATAAGCCCTGCCATGAAAGAAAGGAGCTTGATTCTACAAGGAGATCCAGTGTTTAATGCAGTAATATCATGAGATCATGTCCCTAATGCTTCTAAAATTTAGCCTTCAAAATTGTCAGTCATTTTACTAAAGGGCAATATTGTTTCTTGCAGCTTTAATGCTATGAGTGAGAGAACAGTTAAAGTAGGTGAAAGATTTGTTAACCACTATTCTGCTGTCTCATTTTTGGAGGGCATCTCATACCTACTCATTATTGAAGCAGCAATGCCATTTAATCATCTCTCTGTTTAAAAATCGTTATACATCTCAGCCTCCACTCTTATCATAAATATTACATCGACTAGAGAGAGAGTTAGAGAAAAAAAGGATCTCAAGAAGCAATATATTCTTGTCACTGGGCTCATATACATAATTTATACTTTATTGACAAGTACATATTAAATTAATTATGTTCGTCTTTTGCTTGTGCTTGAGACTGGAGTTATTTATAAACTTCTCACATATACTTCTTTTAGTTATTGGTCATTTTAATTCTTTCATGTAACTGAAATAAACATAAGATATAATGAAAAACTACATTATTAGCAAATGCATGCAATTTATCATCTACAAGAAACATTTATATATCCTGACTGTTTTGCAGGCAATCTAGGCTACCCTCAGATATATCTCATTACAAAGACATGCATACATTTGCAACTAAAGCCTTGATTCTGCAGGGAAATCAGTGTCTGCAATGTAGTGCAAAACTAGCTTTGAACCAAATCCTTAGTATGATAAATTATCCCACACTGAGCTCCATGCTGTTGAGCAGAGAAGTATCATCCTTTCAAAAATGTTTTTTCTCAGGCAAAATCCACCTAAGGCTGACTCTGCCTACTAAAAGTCTTTGCCAAAATCATAATATCCTGGAGTAGATGTGATTATAGTGCCAGGAAACTGTTTTGGCCAGTATAGCTTATTTAATCGGGGAACCAATAAATCTGTACAACTTTCCTAGCTGAAGTTGCATTTACACAATTAGGACTTCCCGACATGGTTTAACTGGCAAATCCATTGTAATGAATACTCAATGTAACTCTTTTCAGTATGGTTTATTTTGGTACTGAATACCTAAAAGAGATGAGATGTAGTCTTGGTACTTAAGCAGCATCTAGCTATATATTTTTTTTTTCTTATCTTCAGCTTGACTGGAAATTTCCCTTCTGTATCACTGCAAATTGGATCAGAGCATGAGAACATGGTCCTGTCTTTAATCTCTATCATCCTGTCCCAAAGCATACTTGTAATTTTCACAGGAGATTCATGAGACACTTCCTTTTTTCCTTTCACAAAGTTTTTTTGTTACTGAAGCTTATGGATATTTTGCTGCTGACTTCAATGAGAGAAGAATTGTGCCCCCATTAATGTTACTGTAATTAATTTAAATATGTTTTAATGTTGCTCTAATTAATTTAAGTATGTTTATTATTATTTAACATTGATTATTAATTTTAATTCATTAATTAATTATCTTTTTGCTGTTCACTAAAGCGTCAGTCACCTCTATATTAAATTTTTATCTGTGACATTTTTATGGCTAGCATAATTGACTTCCTAAAAATGAGGCAAAGATAGATCTCACTAGCTTACACTGGTAACTATGTTTTTATGTAAAAAAAGTTTTCATGTAAAAATTGTTTTCACAGAAAAACAGTTTCAAAGTTCTATTTGATTCCATTTCATGTCCTGCATTTTATTTATATGGCTGTGAGACATCAAAAATGTCTGCAAGATGTCATATTTTGAAATTAATGTATTTCAGGCACAACCACAGTATCCATAGTACACTAAGCTTGGTAATTATTTCTGCTCTTATTTCAGTCACTGTGCAGTCAAATGCTATTTACTTTAGTAAATAATGAGTTAAAGTTACTTCTTATTTAAACCTCATCTGCACCCTATTTACTTTCCACAAAATAGATAAAAAGTAAGTCCTGGTGAAGAAATGACTAGTTAATCCAAGTTAAAATAGAGTCCTGTGGTTTGTATTGTACTTGAATGTTTTTTAGAAGTTGTGAGGTTCTTAATTGCGTTCTTCAGCTGAGGTCAGTGGAAACTAAATGTACTTTTATGAAGGAACAGATAAATTATAGTTGACAGGCTGTAGACAAAATTGGCATTCGAAACAAAAAGTGATACAGAACTGAGAACAAACTGCACAGATTTCTAGCTTTCAAAGATGAAAAAGTCAGGAATACAAATTGATAGAGAGAGCACGCAAACCTAGAGAGGAAAGATCTTCAGAAGCACTTGGAAGAAAGTGATTTTGAAAATGTGTTATTTAAGGGATAAATGCTCTGGCTTTTGTTTTATTTTATTTTATTTTACAGTTAAATCAATAGGAAAATCTGATTTTAAAAATAACAGTTTTAAGTTAAAGGAATAAATAAAGGAATAAATTCTTTATTCTTTTTCTGTTGAAATTACTAAATTTACAGAAGCAACTGTAACTTTTTAAAAGTAACATGAACCTGATTTGACAGCATTTATCAATGAAATACCATTGTATGCCTTGCTTATGGTCATTAAGGTTAGTTTTTAGGTTTGAAATAGAAACTAGTGACCTTGAGCCTAATTTTTTTCTTAATATACTTTATTTACAAAATTTATAGTTGTCTAGGTTCTGAAATGAGAGCAATTTGAAAATAGAACACTGCCGCATATAGAAGTTTAGCTAGTTTAAAATGGTTTTTATTTTATATAAAGCAGCAGTATGGAACCTGATTAGATGTTCAGAAGTGAACAATTAGCCATAAAATGTATGTGCCCTTTTATTAGTCTAATATATTATTTTGTTATCTCTTCCACTGACAGAAAATAGGCTGCAGACCAACATCTGTAATAGAGAAAGGAAAGCTTTCTTAATTCCAGTTTAAGGATATGACATTGAAAGTAATTTTACTTTGTCTTTTATTTAATTGATTTTTCAGAACTTCTTTCAAATCATTAGTAACCTCTTAGATGAAGAAAACAAAGAGAAATGGGAAGATGCGCAACAGGTAAGATTTAGGTTTTGTGACCCATCCATTGGAAACCAAGTGTACTATGACTATGACTTTCACTGTGTCAGTAAACCTTGATAAAGTGGAATGTATGTTTAAAAATTCAGGTTAAAAGTACACACTGCTGTAGGTGAAACTAAATCTTAAGTGAGATGATATTTTGGAAATAACAACCTTTTCAAAAATGAACAATTACCAGACCAATTGGCTAATTCCTTAGATTAACATTATATTAGCAATAAAAGGTGCTTCTCTTATTGAACAAATTTGCATTTCATTCCATGGCATTATTCATTATGTCTTTTGATATTGTGATGAAGTCCACGCAAAAGCTGAAAAATGCTGCTAAAGGCTAGCTGCAATGATGCCTTTATTAAACAGAACATGTTAGAACTCACCTGAACAACTTACACACCAACAAGGAATTTACAGAAATTCAAATGTGAGACTGTTTTTAAAAAGATCTTTTTAAGAGAACAGTTGTGATCCTTAAGACTGATAAATTTCAGGACTAAGTCAGATAAAGTCTAACAAATACAATAAATTTATAATAAGAGTTTAATTCAAATGAGAATCTTTTGTTTGTTTGTTTGTTTTAAGTATTTCCTGCATTCTTATACTGAGAACATTATAGGACAATGTTTATAGTAGTTTTCATTAACAAGACCATAGAACTGTCAGATTTATTCAGATAGAAATAACTGTGATGAAAGGGGTGAACAGATAATTATGTACAGAGAATAAATTATGGAGGTAGTCAAAGGCAGGAAAACATTTCTAGATGAAGAATGATTAAATAAATAAAGGGGATATATCAGTATGGAAAAGATTCAAAGGTGCTTATGTACAATAGAAGCTTTTAAAATCAGAAGTGGATTAGAGAATAAGATGAGGAAATGATAAATGTATTCACTCGTACTTCTTGTAGAGTAACTAAAGCACATCAGATAATGACTACTATGCATACAAATGAATACTAAGCAATACTTTTTCTGCAGGAAGTTAGAAATTCTTGTCACAGAAAGTGAGAGTTAAAAAAATAAAACAAATTATTGGAAGAAATGTCACTATAGTTCTGTTATGGAAAGATCTCATTTTTCCTTATGGACATCCAAATGCTGAAGGCTGGGGACGAATTAGAAAAGTATCCCTATATGCATGCCTCTTTCTACTCTTCCTTAGACAGCTGCTACTTGCTACTGTAAAAAGCAGGAAAAGATTTCACATAGATCCTTGGTCTGCACTTGTATGGTCATTGCTACCATGTTACACAGATAACATGTTGAAATTAAATTAGTTCACTTTTAATGGGATTCTCAGTAAATCAGTAGGTGTTTCAAAGTCTTAGAAGATATTTAACTTCCTTTTTTGGAAATTCATCATTATAACTAAAAAAGGGAAGATCAGGACTTTTCACTACCTGTTCAAACCTTGCACTAAATATATGATGGATGCTGCAGCTAATGAGCAATCATATTTTTCTTTTGCTGTGTTTCTGTTCCTCTGTGTAAGAGACAGAGGCAAAAATAGACAAAGTGTGTCATTTTCTTTAGTGGTGGTGGAGGGAAGATGCAAAATCACATGCATGTGGGCAGTTTCCATAAACAGCATCAGGATTAAAGAACCAATATTAAACAATTGTTTTAGCCCCATTAATGAACATACAGGATATCACTCCTTATGTTATCAGCCCTGTCTTCTTCTACCTCCACTCTGCCTGCTTGCCCATGCTGTGTCCACCATCTCTCTCAGGAAGATCAGGAGAAGAAATGTTGAGAACATGGAGGTAAAACAAGAAACAATTAATTTCCAGTTCTCTCCCCTCATTGCTGCTTGTTGAAAGCAGCAGTGTTGAAAAAGGGAGAAGAAACAAGTTATTTGTACTTTTCTGTAGCTCCTTCCTTCTGCTTGGCATTTAATTTTCTTGTAGTCCTGAGTACAGCACTGGTAGGCAGCCAGGAACCCAAGCAAGTATCAAGATGAACTGAACCCAAGAGTAGTGGGGCCATAGCTGCCTGGTGACAAAAGTGGGGAATTCACTAAATCTTGGACTCATGAGACAACCTGAAAAAAGCATACCACTGGTCTTAGGCAGTTACATAAGCCATCTCAAGGAAACTATTAAAGGAAGTAGGTCTTAATAAGGCTAGGAAGGGGGAGCTGAACTCCTAAGTACTCCTAAGATGATTTTTTTTTTCCTTCATAAGCAATAATAATAAAACTGCTTCCTATAAAAAAATAATTTTCTAGCATATTTTGGACAAAAGACTGAAACAGTTATATAGAGTTGGATTCTGAAACAGAAATTTGGAAAGTGAAATTGGAGTGAATTGGAGTGAAATTTGGACAACTCATTGATATTGAAGAAAAAAGCACCATGAACAAGTTATACTTTCTTTTCTATTGTAAAATACTGTATTACTGAAAATTGTCCTGTTAATAGCAGGCCGTAACAACTACAAATGATTTTTATATATATGATATGACCAGAATTTTTAAGCTTCATAATAACTGTTTTGACCTTTAATGAAATGTTTACGATGCATAATTTTTAATGTTGCTGTGATTGCAGTAGCTTAAAGCTTTGCAAATAAATTATATTTCTGGGAAATGTGCTAGTCTTTACCATTTTGTAAGTCATACTCAGATGTTGTACTAGCAATGCAAAGGCTTCTGCAATTTATTTTAGTTTACTGTGTCCAGTTCTGGGCTCCCCAGTACCAGACATGGTTGTAATGGAATGAGCCTCGTGAAGAAATATGAAGATGTTAAGAGCATTGAAGCAAATGATATGCAAGAAAAAGCTGACAGTATTTTGCTTAGAAGAGAGAAAACTAAGCAGGGACCCTGTCAGCATTAAAAATGCTTGGGGCAGGCATAGTGAAGAAGAATGACTTAGTGGTGTCTGGTAAAAGAACAAGAAGCAACGGGCAAAAATTAAAATACAGCAAATTCCATTAAAATATACAAAAAACCTTTTCAGTGTGAGAGTGATTGAATGCTAGAACATGTTGCACAGACTTTTATCCCTCCATTGTGGGATATGTTCAAAATCCAAGTGGATGAGGTCCTGGGCAATGTGCTAGAACTGATCTTGCTCTGAGCAGGAGGCTGAACTGGATGATCTCCAGAGACCTTTTCCAGGTTCAGCTATTCTATTATTCTACTACTCCACATCAACGATGAAAATATTATTACCTGTAACAATTTATATTACTTAAATATTAATCAACAGAGGATGGAGAAGCCATGGCAAGGTTTGCATTCAGCTGTCTGTATCAATAGTTCTGAAGTTATTGAAGATATCTTCTGGAGGAAGGAAGAATATCTTAATTAGAATTATTGGGAATATAAAGTATTTTAAACATTCATTAAAGCGATAGCAAATATTTTTTCTTCTTTGTTTGGGTTTTTTGTGTTTTTTTTTAATATGTAAAGGTAGTGACTGAGAGCAAACATTCCACACTTCCATGCAGAGCTGTTTTCATGTAGCTTTATGTGAAGTAGTGTCTGTCCGCACTAGGATCTGATGACAAAATAGTTGTTTTATAGTGACAGAAAAAGCTGTGTATTGAAACATGAGAGGAGCGGTTTGATTGTTATGTCTCAAATTTCATTTGATGACATTTAGATTTAGATTTTATTTTAATTTGCCTCTGTGTAAATGTGATATTAAAGCTAACAACATTTCTGACCTTCCTTTGTTAGATCTATCCAGGCTCGGTGGAGTTAATGCAGGTGATAGAAGATTTTATACACATTGTTGGAATGGGAATGATGGACTTTCAGAATTCATACCTAATGACTGGAAATGTAGGTAAGAAATAGGTATTTCTTCTATCAAATTTATGACCTCTTGAAAATCAGAAATTACAAGTATGTATTACAGAGTTGCTGCTGCTCCCACAATGCTGGCTGGACTGCTCCTCTTCCTCCAGATTGTATCTATTGTTTCCTTGTCTCCTCTCTTGTTTAGCAGACTTGATATGCATTACACATTGGACTATCTCAAGATGCAAAGTTTCAGACTTCAAATAAAATACAAAATTCATTGTGTTTGACACATATGCTAATCTTCTGAGATCCTCCACAGATGAAATTTTATTTCTTCTTTCGCTCAAGACACAGAAGCTGTTGCTTAATGAGTTACTATACAACAGCTACTCTGTAGCAATGATTGTCCATTTCATATTCCCAGACCATTGCACATGGGAAGGGATGGAAGTTAGCTTTATTATATGGTAGGCTATACCAAGACACACTATTATACATTTCAAAGTAGCTAAAATGTCCATAAAGACAGTTGCCCTGACACTGTCTTTATTATTAAAATTTTGAATATGGTGACTTTTAACTCCAATTTTTCATTGCTTATGAACAAAACATTAGAGACTGGTTCCAAATCCAGATGATCCAATACTTGCTTTGGTGTTTATTTAGGCAGTTCAGTTATTTCCATTAAAGTAATTTCCCTTCCAATGTGTTTCCATTAAAGCAAGGTCCATCTCCTCTTAGCTTTTCTTTCAAGGATAAAGAATAAACTCTGAAAAACTTAACAAATTTAAAATCAACAATTTTCTTTGATCATGCATGGCATGTCTGGGACAGGTGGCATTTATTTGTGTTCTCTCAGTTCTATATTATATACCTTTAATAAATTATTAGGTAAAATAAAAGCCTCTGATAGAAAATAGAAGCCTCCTTCCTTATCCTGCTACTTCTCTTCTAAGGAAAAAAGCAAGAACTTTTGCTACCACTAGTCCCTGAACTAGCTGGAAGCACAGACTCTCTTGTCAAAAATGAAGCTAACAGCTCTTAGAAGATATTAATGAGAACACTAAATAATATTCAAGTGCAGTGTGTTGTCATGGATGTTATTTGGAACTGACAGAAAATAAACATAATTTTCAGCATGAGAAAAGCCACTTTTGTAAATGTTAATTTTGTGAAGACTGAGGATTGAGTGATCAGTAATGTTCTAAAATATGCAGATATCACAAAGTTATTTAGACTAACGACAGGAAAAAAGTGAAGATCTCCAGGGGGTATAGCAAAATGGAAAGAGGAGGATATCCACTGGAAGATTGAATTCAGTGTTGACAAAGCATGCAAGAGGGAATAGGTCGAACCGTACATAATATAGGAATCTAAAAGTATTTAGTAAAACCCCATGGTCACTTTTCAGTAGAGCTCAGAGAAAAGAACAGTATTGCTGTCCAAAAAGAGCAGTATAAAGAATACAGTTGTTGTTTTTTTTTAATTTTCCATAGTCATCACTTGCAGTGCTCTTCTTAATTGAGATTATATTGTTGGGATTCATTTTACTTACTTCAGTTTAGTTTGCCAAAATCACCTCAAATTTCCTTCATAATCAAGGGAAACTCTCTCAGGAGAGCAATTCATACGATCTCAGACATCTAAATTCAGGGTATGAGTTGCCTCTTGTAAATTCCACTGAAAATCTAGTGACTAGTTTAGGCTTAAATGATTCATGGAATCTAAAGCAAAGAGTGGTGCTTTGTCAACCTGTGAACATAGAGTTTCAGAGCCGCATGGTAATAAAATAACAGATTGAGAACTGGAATGGTTAGAATAGATATTTGAGAACAGATTATTAAAAGGAACTAGATGACATCTAGTCATCTAACATTTCTGTTTAACCTTGCTCAGAGGAAAACCAAAAATTAATTCTGAATGATCATAGGGCCAAGGAGTTAAGAGTAATAAAATAAAACCAAGTTAGATGTCTATGTGGTGAATGCAGCTAGCTATGAAATCATATGGAAAAAAATGAAAAGGTGTAAACCATTTCTTACATGCAAAAATCAGCTTCTAACCAATAATCTATTATCTGTCTACTTAAGAATGGCTACTGTGACATTGGTAGTCTGATGAGTAATCTGATCCAGTATAGTGACCAGCATATCATTTTAGACATGATGCTGAGCTGTTTAGATAAGCTTTATAAATAATGGCAAAGAGCAAAGTTTGATGTCTGCCTTCACAGGCAGTCCAGGTTACCCTAGGGGAGAAAAATATTTTGAAACAGCATTCTTTGTCTTGTTTTTTTGCATACTTTCTTGTTTCCTCTTCATCTGGCATTCCATGTTCATATCTATGAAATCTTTACCAAATGGTTAAAGAATCCTGCAGTCTTGTGGTGTGTATCTTAGAAGTTTCCAGTCCTAACTAGAGATATGTAGAAATGTTAGTGACCAAGGGAACTGTCAGAAGATGTACCTTCTTTAATTATACGACACAAACAGTGGTACACCTGTTGAGCTTTGGGATTTCTAAAAAGTGAGCAAGCTGAATTTCTGTCACTTACTGTGGGTTCATTCACCTTTTCCCAAGGTATGATTTTAAGGTCTTGTAAATTGTGGATCTTCTTCATCTCCTCTAGAAACCATTATATGGTTCATTGACTTAGCCTAATAGCATCTGCCTAGTCTGCTTATCTTTTTCATACCAGAGTTGGTGATGTGAATCTTAAATGCAGCACTCAGGATATATCTTAAATATTGTACTGGCCTAAAATATACACAGAGACTGAATTGATTTTAACATTTTTAAGTGTCTTTTTTCAAATATATTAAAGAAGACAGAAAAAAAGCCACAATGTTGATTTTAACTTGTCCAGAGTTGTAAAGAAAAGGTCTAAATGTTTAGACAGGAAAAAACTATTTTAATAATTACATACCCCTTTACTAAGAATTAAATTGTAATGAATTACTGCTTGTTCTGAGGCCATTTAGTGCTAACGCGCAGTACTTGGGAATTTTGAAATGGATATTTGTGATTAATAAAAAATCAGCTGGTAAAATTTCAACATTTTTTCCCAAGAGAAATAAAATGTCATACAAATGAAAATGCAAATTCCATAGAATGGCCCAAAATAGCCACTTAGTTCTCTTTCCTCTTTTCTTCAAGTTATTCCAGAACACTCTGTGTTTTCACAAAACAAAATTTAAGGGTACACTCTTTAAGGAACCACTGTGTGGATTGCACTTATTTTTTAGAAAGTGAATCATTCTGTGTAGTATGCCATAGTTCATGTGTAAATACCTTTGTAATGATAATATAATTATGTTTGGTTTTCTCAGGAATAAATTTTCAGAAGGAGAAAATAAAGTGAACCTTGCATGGTTTTGCAAAGAGATACAGTCCTAATGGATATAAAAATACAAGTCTCCTTTAATTCTTAGAGTATGTATATTTTCTCCAATTTTTTTTTCTAGCTTTTGAATACTTTTTTGTATAACTTTAAAATATTTTATTCTGTAATTGTGCAATGAAGACTTTTGCCATTTTCCATTATCTAACATCTCATTTCTTCTCAGAACAGCCTAAAAGGCTCAGTGCCCATCATTCTCCTCATTTGGGCTAGGATCTGGGTTTTAGGACTGTGTCTGTGTACATGAATCAAAAAGGAACAAATTCAGGCTTGAGAACTGTCCCACACTTCTTCATACTCTTAATTTCTGGCACCTGCCCAAACTATGTCAAAGGCATGGTTCAAGGGATAGTCCAGGTGAGAAACCAGCCCTGGCAGGCATGACTGCTGCTTTTCTCATTGCACTGTGCTGCATAGCTGGTCACATTCTATTCTCAGATAGTGAGCATGGTGGTCAGAGGAGCTACAAGTTCTGCCTTCTGCCCCCTCTCCTTTACGTTCTTGACTTTGGCTCCTGATCCTAATCCTCTTTTATTCACAGTCAGTTGTAGCTGACCGGTCTTTCCTGCCCAAAACCTGTACATTTTCAGCTGAGCAGATGCTCTGTTATATGAAAATGGGTGTCTGTCATTTATTTTCTCACTCCTCAAAAACTCCTTCAACTCCCAGGATTCATATTCAGCCAGTGTCACCCTGCTGTTTCTCTGTTCTTCATTTACTCTAACCTTAGGTAGCAGTATTCTGGTGGCTAAAGGCTAACAAAAGAGACAGTTTTCACAGAAAAATAGACAAAAGTATAGGAAAACTACAGAGAAAGGTCAATTGGATTTTTTTTTATACCCTTATATACTTTTGCTCCATATATATTCATATCATTCAATTTTCAGGAGCCTTGGCAATTCCTTGAACAGATCAATATGTTTGCTTTCAGAAGAGTCAAGCTTTCTCTACTAATTAAAGGAGGAAAACTTCATGCACAATTTCAAGGTCTAACTCACCACAGGATCTGACTTAGAGCCTAAAGTAAATGATTGAGAGCACTTATTTATTTCTCAATATCAAACAAGTTTATGAAATGATTCCCGTTCCCTGAAAACTTGTCTGTGAACAGTGCAAAACTGTGAACAGTTCTAAACCTGCATACTCAGTGATCCTGATGAAATATAGCTCACAATTTCTTCAGGTTAAAAATTACTAATACCAAGAAAATGTCTATATGTATTGCTATCAAGCAATCTTCACAAATGTGGAAAAAGACCTAACTTTATTCTATGACCATATTCTATGTAATAATCATAATTCAGTACTTAGTTTTTTGTACATGATTAACTAATTACCCTTAAAGATAAAGCTAAATAAATTAGCCAATGAACTATTTTTAAATAGGTGCTGTAGGAAACTGGACTAATCTAAGGTGTTCCCTTAAATAAGACACAGTGGAGTAAAAGGTTGTAAAGAAACGGAAACAATAAAAACACAGACATCCAAGCTTCAGAATAACTAAAAAAAATGCTTCCACCATCAACAACACTGTCTGCAACTGATTTGTGGAAATCGTTTTTTCAGCATTTAAGTATATATGTCTTAAATTCTTGTACCATTACAAATTAAGTCTTTAGTGGTAGCTGAGTTAACAGAGTAAATGCATAGCCAAGAGAGTCTTATCATTTCATATTAAGCTAAAGAAGCAATGATCATACTCAGTGCCGTATAGTGTCAAGATATTCCAGACAATACAGGAGAGGCACTGGAGTGTCACAGTCTGATAACAAGATGTGATTCTGCATAAACTGATGACTCATTCTAGAATTTCGTGTCCTTGTAAGGCAATCACTACAAAAGTGTCCTGCAGTCATATAGCGGTGCATCAGCTAGCAGTGTTCGTCTAGAGATGGTATGACTAGGTACTGTAAATAACATAGTTCACCCTCAGTTGTAATGAATTCTACAGGGTTTTGTTACTCATTCTCTAGTGAAAATTAAAGCAGAAAAAAGTAAATAGAATTAAACTCCACAAAATATAAATTATTTAAAATAGGAACAAACACAAGGAATCATACTTTCAGCTGGTAAAAACTAGCAAAAATGATTAGAAGCAGAATGGTTTCCTATTTGAGACTGGAGTCAACATACCATATTACTTACAAAGACTAAGAGACTGCTCTTGAATCTACATGTTACTTGCAGCATGTCAGAGAGATCTATTACCCAAAAATGAGCTCCATTGTGGAGGTTGAAGTAGCATGGTTTATACCAAGCTAAGAATGTGGCATACCATCTGTCAAAGTTGGTTTCAATATTCTGGCTTTTCAGGAAAAACAAATTAAACAATAATTAAACAAGTACAACTTAAAAAGTGCTAACAAACAAACACAAAATGCAAAAAAACTCACCAACCAAAAAAACAAAAAAAACTCCCAAATACACAAACAACAGAAAAATCCAAATAAAACAAACAACAAAAAAAAGAAAAAGTTTAATAGAAAAGACATTTGATCTCTACATGAATAGCTTTTCATTTATTCTGTGTTTCAAACTTTTGCTGTTCTCTCACGATTTTTATTTTGTGGTAATTTTTTCTAACTTACAAGGTCTTCTACTTTCAGTGCCAACTGCATGGGTTAATACTTAGTGTTAATTGTATGCCTTTTTTTGCAATACATAAATCTTACAGCTTCATACTTCCTTCCATTGCTCATTGGTTAAGTATCTTAAAAGGAGGTAGATTTCAAGTACATCTGTGGGACAACAGTATACTAGTATAGCAAACTGTACAGAAAATCCTGTCACTTGTCCTGTTGCAGAGCAGCATAGCTAGAATGTGAGCTGATCTCACAGGCAAATACTTGGAAACCCATTCATTTGTGTGTAAATTGTGCCCTTTGGTGAAACATATTTCCTCCCTATATTGTCATCAAAATCTCATCTGCAATATAATAGAGGAATGGAAAGAAACTGGCCTGCCAAGGGGAAGAAACTGGGACAGTCAGCAGGATAACTGGATCTTCAGGGATTGGCAGTCAGGCAGGCTGTTTTTTCTGCACATTCTCCCATTTCTGAGGGAAACTTATCAGAAATAGAGCAATCTTATCCCCTCCTTTCTCATTTTTTACCCCAAGAGGATACAATACGTTCATAAAGATGAAAGGCAATGTCTCATTTTACTATTAGGTATCTTAGATTGTTCATTGCAAAAACATAGAATGAATGTTTTTAATGCTCATTTAGCTTTGAAAATTGTATCACTATCTAGGCAATGAAAAATAATTGTCTCCATTCGTAGTCAACAATGCACAAAGAAAAGTTAATTTCTGCAAAATGGCTGTCATTTAACTTTGCCAAATTGAACTTTTACCTGTTTCTTGGATGAATAGTTCCTCTACTGGAACACGTTGCTGGTGATTTTATACCACATTATCTGTTTTACATTCCTGATTGTACATAGAAATAATTTACAAAAAGTTAAAATTATGGATATCCAAAGTGAAATTATAGACACTGCACATCAGTAGGATAAGGCATTCAAATATAGCACTGGTTTATCTACTTAGAAATAGTATTCAACAGCAGATCTTAGAGGGGTTTGAAGTGTTTATTTTTGTACTGTTTATCATGTTATTTGACAAGATATTAAAGAAAGTTTGCTGGATATATGTTTTTGATCTCTGAATGTACTTGAAACATGCACTTTGGAGCTTTAAAGCGTGGAAAATAAGGAGGCAAATGACTGTGTAGGAATGTGGCCATTTTTCCTTTTTTAGGCACTTGTTAGAATATTTTCTTCTGTTTGTAATTTTTAAAAATCTCTAAAAATCTTTAAATATTTTTTAACATATTGGTTCATGAGTTTTTTTTATGATTTGAGATGTCTGTTTTTTCCTATGGATATAATTTCTATTGGCAGCACCAGCTGCTGAATACAGATTTTTACCTGTCAGTCACCATTCTCTATGCTCACATTAATCTGCACTACCACTGGTTTTAGCAATGTTTAAAGTCTGTCCTAGCTATAGCTGGGCATAAAATGGCATTGCTCTCAACCTGCAAATTTTTTACAATTTTTTTTTTTTCTTTTACATTTCATGCTTCACTGGAATAAGGTCTAACCTTCCATTAAAACAGCTTAAATAAAGTTATGTTACCTCCCGTCTGTGGTGAACAGCTATCACAGGATGCCTGACAACCTAAGAATTGCTAAACTGCCAAAGCATGATTTGGATTCTTCAAAGCCTTTGAACCTCTTGGTTGTACAAAACATCAACATGTGGTGCAATTTGCTGAATGGTGACATTGAGCACCTTTTGAAAATGCTTCAGTACCATTTAAATGTTCCTTTACAACAAACATATGGTAACTTCAGAACTCAAATATTTAAATCATTAAAATTTAATTAATAGCCAGAGTTCATATCAGTGTAGGTCCAGTTTATGTGGTCCACATCTGTGCTTCTGCAAAAAAGTTACTGTTGTGAAATATTATCAAATAACTGAACATCCTTACACTGACCCTTAGCTTTGTTCCTCTTTTGTTCCATTTAGAAATTTTTTAATGAATGTTTGCCACCAGAGTGCAGTTAGCTTGTTTTCCAATAAAGCACCATTTAGATGTTTTGGGATTAGGGACAGAAAACCCATTTAGTAGATCAAAACTATTCTATAAAAGCAATAGCAGTGTAAAAACTACACAGAACAGAGAAGGAAAAGTAACTAAAGGGGAAAAAAACATATTTACTTTCTCTCATGCTATTAAATACTAGTTGTTTGGTAACAATATTATAATCAGGTTATGGTGAGGGAAAAAGAGAATATAAAATAGCACTTCTTGATTGCCCAGTTTTCCAGGGAATGATTTGTACTAGGAAAGCCAACTTGACTGTGGGTTATAGCTTGTAAGTGATCAAATAGTATTGGAAGACAAGAATTTTATTTATTTATTTTTTCTGCGGATCTCCTAGGTCTGACTATGAAAATAATGGCAGTTATCCCAAATATGGCACAGCAGTAATAACAAAGTTGGATTCAGGTGTAGAATAGTTGATGCCAAATGATTTTGCAGAACTAAAAGTATAGATTATTTTCAAACAGAATCTGCAGAAATTTTCAGTAAGTTAATAGCTCTTCTGGCATGTAAATTCAGTCACTGTGTTAGTGCTTTCAGATACATGAAATTACTTGAAGTGTTACTGAGTCCCAAAAACTCTAGTTCAGTAGAAAACAAAAATTCCATCACTGCTTCTTATTTCCATATTTTGTGTTAATGATATTCCATTTTTAAAAACTCTCTATACTTTGTTGTGAAATAACATGAGCAAACAGTCTAGAGTAAACTCCTCCTTTCCTCTGGTTCTGGAAAACCACAGATGTTTTCTTTTCCACAGTGTTTCTACATATTAAGTGTCCAACGTGGTAGTTCTCCACTTTATTGAGTGTAAAAAAACAAAACTGAAGGCACTTTAAGGGCATCTGAAAAGTCAATCTGAATCAAAACATCCTTTTTAAGAATTAGGAGCTGTTGTGGTTCTGGCCCAGTTGGCAGCTAAGAACCATGTTGCTGTCGTACCGCTCCCCACACAGGTCAAGGCAAAGACAGGGAGGGTTCTCTCACCCTCACTCACCCTCACTGACCCTCACAGTCAAAGCAGACTTGACTTGGGAAAAATACCAATTTAATTTCTGATCAATCGAATCAGGGAAGGACATTAAGAAACAAAAACAGATCTTTAAAGCATCTTACCCCACCCTTCCCTTCTTCCTGGGCCTGAATTGCTTTGCTCCTGATTTCTCTACCTCCTTCCTCCCCGGTGCAGGGGGACAGGGAATGGGGGTTTGTCACATGGGTGGTAAGTTTGTCACATATTTGTTTTCTGCTCCTCCTTCCTCCTTACCCTCCAGTATTCCTAAAATAGAGCTTAAGGTCACTGTGCAACATATACAAAATTCAGATGATTTTTTAAAAAACTTGAGACAGCAACACAAGCAACTGTAATTGGGCATCTCTATCTTTTTGTGTCAAGTGCACTCAAAATTAATGGATATGTAAAGCACCTGAATGCAGACAAGGAAAACAGTAATGGCATAACATTTGACTTAGCTGACTAGTTGACTGCTGCTTTAGTCCTTTCTTAGCTGCTTGGATCTTTTTGATTTCTCTTCCCACAGCTTTCATAAATGTGAGAAGCTTCTCATTTGGGGGAAGTAGGAGGGAATAAGCTAGGAATGCTGGAGATGGAATGACCAGAACTGGATAACAACAGCTGAGCACAAGGTTCACATGCCATAGTGATTCATGTGATTACGTTATAACAGCTGATAATAACCAAGCTCTGTCATTCTTCATAGGCCAAATTTTCTATTTAGATATTTTTTGAAGCATCTCCTCATCGTGCAGTTGTTTTATGGAAATGACCGTAATAGCTCTAAGAGATTTCTCTCGAGTTATTGAAGTTAATTTAGAATTCAGCAGTGTGAACAAGTAAATCAAACTCAGTGTAGTTAGTATAACTTAGTACATATATTGTATATATCCCACTGAGGTACTGAGTTTTCATTGTGCCATGCATGATGTAAACAATCTAAATAAAGCATATGTGTATTATCTTGACAATTAGATTTCACAGTGCCCCAGGACAATTTTTTATGATCCCTTAAGCAAATCTTAATCCACATTATGTCCTCCATGGAGAATATTAAAAATGAATTAGACATATCTCCAGAAAACAAAGGCTTATTTATGAATTCCTGTGAGAAGGGTTAGAATCATGGCTTCAACATGAAACTGAGACACAAGAGACCTGTTTTTCTAACAGTTCTCTTTCAGATTTTCTGTATGACTCTGCTCAAGCCTGTCTTGAAGGCATTTAGCAGGTCGATGTTGCTGCACCTGCTTATCAGGTGCTGGGTTGAGGGGTAAGCAGGAGTGGGCTGGTCTGTGAATAAATCCAGGACACAAAAAGGAATGCACAGCAGCCTTGCTGGCAAAGGCGAGGTCCCACAGAACTGAGGAGTTCTGTGGAAGTAGCGAGGCCCACCTAATATTTCAGATCATCATACAAGTCCCTAGTGATAAGACAAATCTGGTGTCTCAGGTATATTCAGGTAATAGTGCAATGATCTCCAGGCAAGCCCATGGTGAGAAGGCAGAGCCTAGGTCACTTGACCTTGACATCAAGGTTGAAGGTCAAGATTCAGACAAGCACAAAAACTGGCCATGCACACTGACAGCTGATTCAGCTTGCGCGTAGCTCCTGAGTGAAGGTCCATGGGCAGACACTTCTCACGGCCTTATTCACTGTATTCTTCAATTACCAAGTTTAATTACACCAGAGCTGATTTTGAGTCTTGGCATCAAAAGCTGTGGAGGGGTGTGTGATGGAAATACACTAGTTTATGACAGCTTGTTCTCAAATTTGAAAACAAAAGTCAGAATGGAAGATAATCTCCAGAGAAGTACTTTGATGCTGATCAGGAGTCGTTAAACTTATGACAGAATTCTTTG
Organism: Phaethornis superciliosus; assembly: GCA_023637945.1. Taxonomy (NCBI): domain Eukaryota; kingdom Metazoa; phylum Chordata; class Aves; order Apodiformes; family Trochilidae; genus Phaethornis; species Phaethornis superciliosus. Next base: position 86,217,264 of record JAJQWJ010000003.1, on the reverse strand, counting down.
TCCAAAGGTATTAGAGTCAAGAAGTTAGTAAAGCACAAATGTGGGACATTTCTCCACTATTTGAGATGAATTAAGCAAACTAGTCTTTCTTCAGAACCCTTGGGTTATGCATTGTGCCCGTTGTCAAATAAGTAGTCAAATAGGGCTTAGTCCTCCTTTCCTCTTAAATAGCAAAGCTTTTGATAATAGCCTTGATTCCTAATTAATATTCTCATCGAACGTGAGGTATGGTTTATAACTCCTTCAGGGGATTCCCTCTTCAGATGGGAACCTGATTCCATGCAGATCTCCCTAATTCAAGTGTTCAGACCCTTAGATCAATAGTCTAGCAGGCAGTGTTAGAGCAGCAATGTTTTCACTGACTCAGATGTGTTTTGAAAAAGAAAGCAACTAAATTTAATGAAGAAACCAATATGGTCAGTAAACATAACTACAGGCTTGAGCTTTTTGAGGATCTTTCCTGCTGCTCTAATGTCTCAATCTTAATGGCTCTGAAATGTAAAGCAAGCACTGAGATGCTCTGTTTGGAACACTTCCGGAAAGGCATATGGAGAAATTAGTACATGCATAGTGAATTGCTGTAAAAACAAGGCACCTGCAGGTATTTCCTCCATATCTACTGTTTTGCAGGATATGCCTTTTAATCAAGCTCTCCTTTGTAGGTTTCACTATTATCTTCTATACCATTAACGTTCCACAATTCTATGCCAGAGTAATTTACAGTTTTCTAAGTTCTAATTTGCTCATAGTTGAAGCTGAAAGTTCTTCAAGATGTGACTTTGTATGATTAAAAACACTGTTCAATAATAAAGTATAACAGAGATCTGCTTTTAGTATGCTAAAAAAAAAAATCGTAATTAAAAGCATATATTGATTCACATGCTTTGTTCCCTCTGTGTGAGGCTTCGATATATCACATCTTCTACTCCATGAAGGAGAAATCTTTACTTGTATCACTTTTCAATATCCTGCATATCCTAATTCATATCTTTCTATTATTCTGAATGACAACATTTAGTTGTCATTTACCTACAGGTAAGGCAATGGCCATATTTGCTTCCATTTCCTACTTCTAGGAAGAAGTCATTCTACTTCTGCACTTATTGTCCCCAAGGAATACTCGTAGAATATTTTTACAAATTATTCATGATTTGCATGGCTGTTTACCCCCTTGTTGACCTCTTCTCATCTGTGAAATCCTCTGTCTCTTTTTTTCAATGCTTCTTGTGGATACCTGTTCATCAGTAAACTTGATGAATAAACATTTCAATGATATCTGTTACGGTCCAGAGGTAACATTTAAAATTTATTTTTGTTTGGATACGCGAAACAAAGTCCAACCATAAAAAGGTCGAGTGCAAGCAGATTTTATTTGCTAATTAATACAGGCAAAGATATGGAGCAAGGCGAAAGAGGGAGAGATGAAAAGAAGATATGAGAGAGAGAGAAAATTGTAACAAAGAATGAGATAGAAAAGTGTAGAAAAAAGGGTAAGATAGTGGGAAAAATGAGAGAGAGAGAGAGAGAGAGAGAGAAAGTCACCACCAGGGGTCCGGCTGTCCAGCGAGTTTTCTTCGGGAAGGCGCTGATCCTGGACAGGGTCCGATGCAGGAATGGTGGTGGGTCAAGAGACGACAACGAGGCAAAGCATGGACAGACAGATATATACCCCTGAGTCCCTTTTGTTTGGAAGGTGCAGCTGTCAGTCATCCAGGTTCCTTGGGAGACAGGCTGCCCAGAGGGGAGCAGAAGGGTGTAGTCCTCCACCCAGTCATCAATTCTTGTCTTCGTTCTGGTGAAATTCCTCTTCTGTTCCTCTTCTGTTTAGCCAGCACATCATGCTTCCAGGGAGGTCCCAGAACTGAAGGCTGGCCCTCAGGAAAGGGGAGTAATCTCCACCCAGTCATCAGTTCTTATCTCCTTCCTGGTGCCATCCTTCAAGCCACCTTAGCCAGGTACTTGGCAAGTACAATGGAGGTGGCTCAGTCATGCCTGGAGGGACCACCCAGCATTGCAGCTGGTGCTCACAGAAGAGTCACCACCCAGAAGGTCTTATCACATCCCGAGGTGTCACCTCCTGCTGTTCTGGCCAGACAAGTTCTCCACCCCACCCAGGGCTATTCATTCTTTAAAATTGATTCCTTTGAGACAATTATAAATCTGTGGTCAGAACCACACAATATCTTTCTCTCACCTTTTCTTTCTGACTTTTTCTGATGACAGCTTCATCATCCTTTCCATCTTCTGAGATCACTACCTTAACATTACCTTCATTCTCCTTGTCTTTTTCTCTCATTATGATCTGGAATCACTATCACAGGCATGTCTTCCAGTCACATTAGTGATCAAAAAATGCTTGGTATCTGCACGTGCCCTGCTCGTTCAATCAAAAATACTGTTCTAGTTGTCTTTTGCCCCTCAGTGTTACCTTGGTTTCCACCTCTATATCTGTAACTTTAGCACTCATGCACTTAATGTCAACTCATTCTTTATCTTGCATCATCTTCTGTCTTGCTTTATGATGAGTCTCTTCTTTCAAAGGGCTTTATGACAAAGCACGGGTTGCTAAAGGGAGGCTTTGTGAATGCACAATAGTGCTAAGAAGAATGGAAAAAAAAACCCAAAACCTAAACCCAAACATTTTCATAAACACAGAGTACTTTGGATGTGGCTCTGGGTTTCTTTGTTCATGTCTTCATTTTCATCAATAACATACCAGCACAGAATAATCATTGGAGTTGGAAAGAACCTCTAGAGACCATATAGTCTACCCTGCTCTGCTAAAACAGGATTGCCCGGAGCACATTACACATGATTGCATCCAGATGGGTTTTGGATGTTTTCAGAGAATGAAACATTCCACAGCTTCCCTGGGCAGCCTGTTCCAGGGCTTTGTCACTGTCACAGTGAAGAAGTTTTTTCTCATGTTGAAGTTGAACTTCCTGTGTTCCAGTTTGTGCCCATTACCACTTGCCCTACTGCTGGGCACTTTTGGAATGGAATTGTCTTCTAGCTTATGAAGTACAGCCTCCTACCATGTTTTGTTTAAAGCATTTTTCTGAACAACCACATATTTCAGGAAGCATTCAATCTATCAGTTTTTCTAACTGCTCATAATTTTTTTTTACATTTTCACTAACTCAGTTTTCTTAAGCTTCTGATTCAGATTTGCAGATTTAAGTTATTTCATTCTTTACATTTCACATAGGTACACAATCTTATTTCACTCAGTTTTTATGACACATTAATTAACCACTTTTGTGCTGCTCAAAATAAACTGTTTTGTATTGTTCCCATCTTACAGTGTGCAATCCTCTTTTTTGATAGTCATGGAAAATTTTAGTAGTTGCCAATTTCCAATCTAGTAGTTGCCAATTCTGAGATTTCCAGTAGAGCAATATTGAACATGTTGTCTGCAACTGCAGCATGAAATTGAAACAAACATAAAAGGAGATATATTTGTAAAGGATATTAAAATTAATCCATTAGGGGTCAGGGCAATCACTAAATTGATTAGACTACTACTTAAATAGATTTTTCTGAATCAATAATTATAATGAAATCATCTAATAGGTATGTGTTCTTACATGTAATTGAACTACTGTCTTGTCATTTATACCAATGTGCCTCAGAAAAATGCTTGAAGAATTCTAAAAAGAAAGTTTTTTTCTCCATTTTCCAGCTTATTCTTAGGTGAGTTTTGTTTTGGTTTTTTTTGGTTTGGTTTGGTTTGGTTTTTGGTGTTTTTTATTTTATTTTTTTTTATTTAAGACATGTAAGTTTCACTTGGAATATTCAGAAGTATGATGGTGACACTTTTTGAAGAAATATAGACTATATTCCATTTCCTACATTTTTCAAATGTGGAATACAGTCAAGTAGCATGGATGAGATTCCTTTTTCTACTTTATTTCTTATTTTTTCTTAGCCTTTGGAAATCATATTTAAAGTGTAACTGAATGTATAAAGGACCCACAACAAGTATAGTTGTCCAGAGAATGAATGACTGCAATACATTCTACACCCTAAATTTGTTCTGCACATTCAAAGACTTTCTGTCTCTGAGGTTTTTTTCCTGCCAAGATCCATCTGGGTGGCATTTTGTCATTACTGGCTCATGCTGGAAAAGTCCAAACCAAAGAATTTTTCCAAATCAGTATTAGCTCTGCATCTTTCAGTGTTTTGGGTTTGTTGTTTTATTTTTTTTTTCAGATTGATTTAGTGTTGGTTGTTTGGGTTTCTTTGTTCAGGTTTTTTTGAGCAATGACAGCAATATAGGAATTGCCATAATACAAATAAATAAAAATGACACTTTTCCATATTGGAAAAAATTTCATGACCAGGCTGGTTGCTTGTCAGTATTACATCCTTAGCATGAGCAGTTCAAGAAGAAGCAGTCAGGTTTGAACAGAAGAATATATTACAGCAGAATTTCATATTTGTTTTTATCTGAAAGAATAACACATGCTGAATATGGTCTTTAAGGGAAGTTTAAAATATAAAACTTCCTTAATTTAGATTTAAACACAGAGATTTTCTTCAGTTTCTTCCTAGATAATTTTCATTTTAGTTTTTCTTTTCCGTCTTCTTTGTCACTTTTTTCCACTTTATAATTTCATTCTTATTAATATTTTTAATTACGCTTTTTCAGAATTATACAATTTCTTGTTTGTACAAACAAGCTAAAATAAGTCTCCACAATGCCTGTAAATGCCCTCATTAACTAGTGTTCTGTATCACAAATTCAGGATAAGATATTTTGGCATTGTAATTTTAGAAAAAAATCAAAAATACAGATATTTTTTTTTTTCAAAATGAGAAGACAAAGTGCTTATGTGGCAATTGAAAAACTAAATAATTTGGGTTCCCAGATTTGGAGCATCACTTTCTCATACAAACATAAATGTAAAAAATTGAATTAAGCATAAAGTTAATTACATATCATTCTGTCCTATTATTTTTGTATAATAATTTTATAAGAAAATGGTATTTGAGTTTCTCACATGTTAACGACCCGGTAGGTGAATTATAAATATTCTTCTCTAGAAGTCCTGTTGACTTTCATGTTTACAATAACATAAATAAATATTCCGTGCTGCAGATTAAAACTGGGTTAGAAGATAGCAAAAGCTACGTTACATGGGGCAAGCCTTTTGGTAAACCTGTTTCTATTATTGGTTTGTGTATGCTGTGTATTCTCTCTTTCTATGCAGAGATTCAGAATCCAGGATGTTAAGGTTGCATCCTCTGTGAAATTAAATAGAGACACTTTGGTTGATTGTGAGAGAAGAAAAGCTTGTCTGAACCATGAATGGAAACAGAGAATCATAGAATCATTTAGGGTGGAAAAGACTCTTAAGATCATCAAGTTCAACCATAAACCTAATATTGTCCAAGAAACAAATATATTTTTATGTCTTGTATGTAAGCCATGAACCAAATGCCTAGGTTTTATACTTAGGTTTTGTTTTATTCATCACCGAAGTATTAGCAAATAATTTCAAATCTTTGGTTATAAAGTAGTACTTAGATACCATAATGAATTGGCCTGCTTAAAATACAGAGAAGGACAGAGTCTGGAGAAGAACTATTCTAGACCCTCACTGTTTATCCAGCCCAAAAGCGGTTTTCTGTTTTACAGAGTGAATTGCACTGAATAGCGTTGATTTCTTATTTCTATAAAGGGAACTGTCATCCAACAGGTCGATGAAATATCAAGGCTTCACAACTTAATTAGATAGATAGACAGATAGATAGGTAGGTACACAGATAAATGCTGTGCAAGAAGAACAAAAATTATATTGTCTTACACCAGATGTATTTAATTTTGTAAGCTAAATAAATGGGAATTTAATTTTATTTATATAGAAAATATATTTTTTAAAAAATACATTTTAAGAACTATGGAAAAATCCATTTTCCATGTTAACGTATTCTGAATAACCCTTGATTGCATGAGAAAACATGCAATCCATTTTATGCCCTAGTAATTCTGAAACACCTGATCTCTTCTCCTTCCACACACCACCTAAAAAATCAGAAGACTAAGCATCGCTTCAGGACAGGGAATTTGTTTGCCAGTGTCAGCCCAGAGGCAATTGTAACTAGCCTTGTGAAGCTCTGATGATAGTTTTATCATGGAAAGCCTGAAAAAACCTCAAGTACCGCCTCACTGATGTTATTCTATAATACATAACCAGTCTAATTTGAAACTAAGAGTCAGTTATGAAGGAATACATTAGTAGAGTCAATAATGTTAGCCTCTTGATTTTCCCCTTTTCTTGGATTTGAAGTACAGTTTACTTTCAAATAAAATCCACTGATGAGACACCTAATGGTTTTCTACTTTAATTTTGCTGTTCTGATTGCTTTTGCAACTGTGCCCCGTTGTCTTTATATTTAACTTCCCTTGCAGTCCTTGGAGTAAAATCGTTATGCAGAACAAAGTGTAGTCCTGATGTCCAAATGCTTCCAACCACATTAGCCTCTTTATAAATGGATTAGGAAGAGCGTTGCAGAGGAAATGGCTATCAACATGGCTTACACTGCAAACAGAGCTAGTGTTCCAAATGTGTTCTTTGTCATTTCTCTCAGTGTACATAAACATTTGCAGCCTTGTCAGTTCCTTAAAAGTACTTCGAGTCTTACTAGACACTGACAGTGTTGCCATGGATTCATACTTAGATTGCACAGCAAAACGAAAACGGATTTCCAGATGATAGTTGAGTTAGAAAACAGAGAGAAAATGAGAACGAGTAAACAAAATTCCAGACTGCCTATTATTAGATTTTATACCTATTTCTGCTGTCTTTCTGTAACTGTTACAGATACAGTAATGATTCTGTTTGGCAGGTGTGTGTGTGCATGTGTGTGTGTATTGTTTTTTAGATGGAAAAATATAATTGAGAGTTCTGAATGGAAATATTTCTTTCAAGAAAAAGAAATCAAGTGCTATACCACATTCTCGTTTGTGTGGAAACAATGAGGTCTTTTAATATGTGAATCTCCTTAATGGGTCTCTTTTAAAACTGTGTCTGTATGGGAGATAAAATCTCCCTTATTGCTTCATTAGCCTGCATCTAGCAGTTATGTTTCCCAAAGCAATTTTCAGCATCCTCTTCCTTTCATTGTCACATTTGATCATTTTAGAATTTGCTCTGAAGACACGCCAGTGTCCTTATGTGTGTATTTCAGAGTATAAGCCAGCAAATTCAATAGTCCCTGTTAAGAAACTTAATCAGAATCTGGCTGACAAATGATACGATCAATGTCACACAATTAATCCATAGTACAACTGCATAATAAACAGAAGATTACACTTTTTGTGCTAGTTACTGTTCTATAAATTCCAGCTTTACTTGAAATGTATTATTAAACATTTTTGTTATTGCTGTACTGTTATCATTTTGTGCTGCTTTAAAGTATGAAACACAATTTTATTTGATTTTGTGATTTCTCTTTACTAGTGGCTAGCATTCAGAAGCTTCCTGCTGCATCTGTTTTAACCGACATCAATTTCCCCATGAAAGGAAGAAAAGGAATGGTTGATTGGGCACGCAACTCAGAAGACAGGGTTGTCATTCCAAAAAATATTTTCACCCCTATGTCAACAGGTAAAGAAGCATATCAGCATGTTAATTTTGTGTTAGCTTTAAGAAGGGAACTTGAATCTTTGTCTTACAGGACCACTGTATGATATAGATGTGTTTATTTTATCCACCTTCAAAAGAAATCAAGTACCCACAGCTTATCCCAGAGGGATATGCTGGGGCTTAATTTCAGCATCTTGAAGGTGAAACTACAGAAATCTTATCTGTAGTTTCTACACAGAAGAGCCAAAGATTAATTATTGTGCATAGGAATGTACCTGTGGTGGTATGAGATGATCTAAAATACAGCTCTGATGACCCCCTGTAGCTGCTCCACTCTTAACAGACTGGGCCATTCCAACAGGTGACCTAACATTTACAAAGGATGCTCAGGAGGCAAATTACCCTCACTTCAGATAGAATTTACAAACAGTGTTGCAGTTCAGATCTCTCAAATTAGTGAATTTATTTGCTAGGCATTAAACTTTCAAGACAGATGTTTTAAGGATGCCTAATTATAAAGGTAAATGAACTATCATGGATGTCAGTACACAGTAATGGATTTTTTTAAATGTCATTTTTAGTGATTTAAATCTTTTGATATATTTGTGACATTGTTACATCTTAATGACAGAATTCCAGAATATAATTCAAAATTATGATGGTTAACTTAAAATTAAGGTTCTACTAGAAAGAAAAATGCTATCGACATTTGTTGTGCTGATGAAGTCTTGAGAAGTGAGTTTAAAAGTCTTTTTTTTCTTTACTCTTTTCAGAACTAGATGAATCAACTGTATTTGTAGTTGGAGCAGTGCTATACAAAAATTTAGAACTCATTTTGCCCACTTTGAGGTAAGATATTTCATAAATAAAGTAAGAATTAGACTATTTCAAGATCATAACTACACTACATGTCAGGATAAAAGCAGACAATCAAGACAGTTTGCATATTAGTATTGAATTTTTTTTCCATATTATTTAAAATGTATATGTGTATATTTGTCTTGCTTTCATATTTATTAATTTGCATGATTTTAATAGCATTTTTATGAAATTGGCTTAATGTACATTTTTTAATCTATACTCAGCTAAATTACGGAGATGTTCAATTAAAATCAGGCACAGTGATGTACATTAAAGGTCAGGCCACTTTTGCTTCAAACTACTGCTTGTCCAATCAGTACAAGTGATCTAGTAATGATGTCATAACCTTATGTGCTAACATCTGCTCTGCTTCTATAGAAGTCTTTAGTAGTAGTTTTCTCAATACTTTTTCAGTTCAAGTTGTATTCAGAAGGGACAGCAGAGCTATAGCGAGAATTCATTTTAGGAACAAGACATGCATGTGCCTGAACAGCTGTGGCATGTCAGTTATGAGGGCCATACATATTCATAGAGAAATAGCAGGGTCTCTTGTTTCACTTCTTCCTTTCTGCACTTGAGAACACACAATTTGGAAATCAACATTTCCGCTCCACTTCTCAAATTACTTGTTAGGATCATTTCATGGTCCATTAATAATATCTTATTTCACATGATCCTGTGCACCATTGGTCTACTACTAATGTCCTTTTACATCTAAAGAAATGGCTGCAGATTGTGACACAATAACTGCTAATGTATTCAAAATAATTAGAAAGGATAGCAGGAAGATACCAGATCACCTTTCCCTATTTTATAAAAACAAAACTTCAGAATATAAAACAAAAGGACAGAAAAACAACATTTTTTTGGCCCAAATCCACTTGAAAACAAACAAGACTTAGTCCTAAAAAAAAAAAAAAAGCCTAAAGACTTCCCAGTACATTTGCAATACGCTGTGCAATGAGTATCTGCAATGCTGGGGACAGAAATCTCTCTGAGGTAGAGCACCGTTTGACAGTGATGTCCTGGCAGGACACCTGGAAGCCTGGGGAGTGCTGGTGGTAGCCGTCTATGCTTAAGGCAGAGTATAAATGACAGCTCTTCCACTTCTGAAATGTCACTAAACATTTTCCATTTGTTGTGCCAGTTTCTGAAATTAGCCAGGAAGGAAGATATATTTGTAAGAGATAGATTTTTTCTCCCATATTCAAAGCAACAGAGCCAAATCGATGTTGTAGTCATTCCTTTTTGTCATACCTTAGAGACAATCTACCATTTCTAGGAAAGCATCAAGGTGTCCATGTACCTTTCAGACATTTATACTTTAAATCAAAATCTACGATCATGCCTTTTCAGCTGTCATAAATCAATATTTTAAAATTATTTAACAAGTGTGAACCTTGAATGCTGTATATTTGCTTACGTGAAAAGCCTTTCAAGGTTTTTAATTCATCCATTAGAATAGTGAGATTTATAGGCCTTATTAGATTCAGCAACTTAAGTCCTAGGAACTATGAGAAAGTGAATCTCTGTTCCCATTTTTTTTGCTTTATCTGTTCAACTTTCAGCAGGTCACTGACTTAAAAAGTAAATTTGACCATTTATCTGTACAGTTCATAGAGAAGTTTTGTGAGCTTCAAAAGCAAAATAGTCTAATTCTAAGTAGTTTAATAATCCATGTGTAGCTTCTAAAGCAAAATAACCTAATTCTAAGTAGTCTAGTAATCTATGTGTACCTATTCATAAATGAGGTCTTCAGCAACTGAAATATGAAAATATCCCATTTTGCCTTTGAATATGTTCAGTATTATTTGAATCCAATTCTTAGCTTTCCAAGAAAAGGAAGTGAGCATTATTACTTTTTCTTATGTGTGTGAATAAGGAATAAAATTCTTTATTAATCTATTCTATAAAGATACAACCCATATCTCCATGTAACTATAGTCTCTTCTTTGTTCACAGTCTAGTGTCTCCATACTTACCTGCATTTCTTTCATATTTATAATGAAATTATACTGGACTTCTGCAGTTTACATTTCTTACCTAATCAGGAAGTGTATCATGATGTATTTCTTTGCCCATAGCAGTCACCTAAAAATTTTTATCTCGTTATCTTAAGGTAGTACCTTAAAAGTGACACAATAGCAAGCTGATTTCATGGAATCATTAAACAGTTTGGGTTGGAAGGAACCTTCAAAGAACATCTAGTTCCAATCTCCCTGCCATGGCCAGGACATCTTCACTTATATGAGGTTGTTCAAAGCCCCGTCCAACCTGACTTTGAACACTTCCAATGATGGGACCTCCACAGCTTCATTGGTCAACCTGTTCTGGTGTCTCATCACCCTCATCATAAATACTTTGTTCATTATACCCAATCTAAATCTACTCTCCTTCAGTTTAAAGCCATTGCCTGTCACTTGGTAAAAAGTCTCTCCACATCTTTCTTATTTAAGTATTGAAAGGCTGCAGTAAGGTCTCCCTTTTTCAGGCTGAACAACCCCAACTGTGTCAGCCTTTATTTTCCATCCTTCTGATCATTTCCATGGCCCTCCTCTGGACCTGCTCTAATACGTCCACGCCTTTGTTGTTCTGGGGATTGCACAGATAGATGCAGATTCCAAGTGGGATCTCACAAGAGCAGAGGAGAAAGGAAGAATCACCTCTCTTGACCTGCTGATCATGCTTTTTTTTGCTGCCAAGGCCATGATTGGCCTTCTGGGCTGCAAGCGCACATTGCTGGCTCATGTCCAATTTTTTATCTGCCAGTATCCTTACGTTCTTCTTCATGGGAATTCTCTGAATCCCATGCCTGTATTTATACCTGGGAACTGTCTTGATCCATGTGCAGAACCTTACACGTGGCCTTGATGAACATTATATGGTTCACGTGGGCCCATTCTTCAAGCCTGTCAAGGTCCCTCTAGATGACTTCCCTTCCTTCTAGCACATCGACTGTACCACTGATCTTGGTGTCATCTGCAGACTTGTTGTGGGTGCATTCAATCCCACTGTCTGTCAGTGGTAAGATACTAAATATTATTACTACTATTGAATACATTTTGATGCATTTGTACAGTTTTAATTCAGACGGAATTCTGAATTGGAAAAAAGCTTCATTATGGTTAGTGGTTAATTTGTTGAACTATTATACTCTGAAAAAATTAGAACTGCAATGCAGGTTTTAAAGAAATCTTTTTTATGGGGTGGCTTATCATTTTGCACTAATTCAGGTACATGAATTAAGTGAAGGTTTCCATACATTCCACTGCATATAGAAAAGGTTTATTTTGTTTGATTACCTTTGGCTATCAAAAATTACCTCCTGCATGGGTTAATATTAGTGTTTGTACTAATCTTTTTTAAATGAAGTAAGGATTATTTGTGAACCACATTACTGCAGAACAGAGTGAAGAGCTTCACTGCAATAGGATTCTCTATGGGAAAAATTATTTAAAATTCGAAGAGAGGTAACATCATTTAGTTTTGTTTTGTTTTTTGTTTTTTTTTTGATACCTGGAAGCGTGGTATATTAATTAAAATAAAGTAATTCTGGATAAATATTTTACATGATGCTGTCCTAAGTAAAATGACAATTAACAACATATGTTGATGCTAGGAATAAAGATAAACAATATGGTAATCCAAGATAAAATAAGTAAAATGGGCTTGTGTTTGAGTTCAAAAGCTGCAACTTTTACACCTTGACAACCTAATAAAAATGTGATTTCTACTGGCTGAAATTAAATATCCAGAAATCTTTACGACTTTTCATGTGATTCCCTGACTTTACAGGAGTCAGGATGGGAGTAAACATTTGATCTTATGACACTTATTTTTCATAGTTTTCAGAAGAACAAAGGTTACCTGTATTCCCATGCATTCCATAGTATCAGCATTAAAAGACATGGAAGTTTCCACATCAACACAAGGAATTTCTTTGTTTAAAATAAACTAATAAATAATATTTTATATATATATATATATATATATATATATATATATATGGAAAATCTTTCATAACACCTAACCACAGAACCCATCTGGTACATAACAGGTGTTCTGTGAGTAAAATAAGGAATTCATTATCTAGGACAGCCTATATAATGTATTTCACAAACTCCAAAATTAGCTGCATTTTGCCATATGGTCTTGATTTTTCTTGTTTTTACTGGCATAGAATCTGTTAGGAATAAGTCTTGTAAACACAGTGTGAGGTCAGAACTTGACAACTACATTAATATAGAGCTTTTTGGACAAAGTATTTAATACCAGTGGTATATGTATTTTATTAAAAGAATTTTGTGAGGACTGTTTAAACAAAAGGTTAGGGAAAATAAAAGGACTTTTTTCTTCCTTGTAAAAATAGAGTGATTCTTCTTTCCTTGCACAAATAAATACACTTAATCTGATTCTCTTTGCCTAAATGCACTGTTCTGGTAATGTCATGCAGATTTTTTTCAAATCATATCTTGAAATATTGAATTTTTGAGCACTGTATACTGAGTATTATGTCCATAGCTCTTGCATCCCTGAGCACATTTATGTTATTGTTATGTTCACGGAAAATTGATTCTCAATACAATACTCATCCGAAACTTATTATATATAATTCCTCTCCTGGGCACTCTAAAGGAATACATCACATATTGCCACATTGTGAGAATGTTTTCAACTTCTCCGTTACAAACGTGAACAAATCATCACTGATTTTGCTGAAGGAAGCCTTTTTTCCCCTCATCACTTAAACAGCCACTGTACTTTTTCCTGCTATAATTTCCTGCACTGATATCTTCTTTCACTCCATTTGAAACATCATTCCTAAGTCCCTCCTTTGGGTGCTGTAAAGCCAAAAAGGTTCTTAAACTTCCTTGAGTCAGCTTTGTTAGACTGAGGATGGAGTACCTCAGACAGGCTTTTACTTCATAGGATTTTACTGCTATTTTTCTGCAATGTATTTATTTACACATTGAAGTATAACTGCAACTCTTTTCATAATTTCATTTTTCTAGAGCAACATAGAGTCTTTCTGAAAACAAAAGATAACCTCAGTTTCATATCACATAGAATCAATATGTATTCCCTTATATAGAGGAATGCCCTCAAAATGTATACCCACATAGAAATAAAATCTTGGTAAAATAAGTATTTGTTTTATTAATATAGTTATAAATTCTGAGCAGAAAAACAATAGGACAGCAGCTCTTCCTGAGTCTTTATCCAGTCAAGTATTTATAAATATGCAGCTATTTTATTTACAATAAGGAACTCTCATTACTCACCCTCTACACTGCAGGTTTGCCAGACATTAAATATTAGTCTGATAGAGAGATATTCTTTATTTTGTGGGTGATGAGACACTGGATCATGTTACCCAGAGATGTGGATGCCCTCTCCATGGAAGTGTCCAAGGCCAGGCTGGATGGGGCTTTGAGCAACCTGGTCTAGTAAAAGCTGTCCCTGCCCATGCAGGGAGGAAATAGATGATCTTCAAGGTCCTTTCCAACCCAAACCATTCTATGGTTCTAGGAAGCAACAACAAAATAAAATGTATACTGTTAATTATAATAACCTCTAAACTGCCTAGTTTCATCTTTGATCACATCTACCTTGAAATATGTCTTTCTGTGAGGTTTTATGTTTTTTCATATGCAATCAGCAGTTGTTGAATACATCACTGCATATGAAGGAAATACTGTAATAATAATCAGAAACAGTCAGGCTGATACCTGATTGTTGTTCTATGCATCACAGGCTCATAAGAAACAAGGATCTCAGACATAAAAATCATAACAATGTGTGCTTATGCTTGTATAACCATAACCATAACTCTGGAAATACTAGGTCTGTCCTGGAAAGATAGCTACGAAACAGTGTCCCATATTTTATATGAAAAGAGGGATTGATGAGGAATTAGCAAAATTAACACATAATTATTATTTTGAGAAACTTCATGCAGTAACATAAACCAAATATAATCTCACACGTGAGAAAAAATTGATTGGTTTTGATGGGATTTCAGTCAGGTCACAAATATGAATTTATTTAAAGTATTTAGATGACAAAGTTGTTCATCAGTCTACCAAATGCAATGTTTTTTCAAAACCTGGAAACAAGTAGATTTTTTTCATGAGCAAAGAATCAACAGAACTGTAGAATCTCCCATTGCTATCTATTGCATCTAGGTGCATCTATCCACCTCATCTATTTTCACAGTTTTACGGTTAGCAGTCAGAAACAAAAAAGCCCAACACTGCAATTTAGAAGAAAAGTTACTGCCTTTTACAATGCAGAGCTAGTAGGTCTATGATAAGAGAAGCGAATTACATGTATTCAAACAATGACAGAATGTTAACATCAACAGGACACCCTTCTCTTTAGTAAATTGTACTTTAAGGAATGTCAGTTCTGTAGCCACTCTTGCTCTTCAGTCTGCAATGTGTTATGTATGCTAAAGAAATAATGTTTTCACCACTTCCAAGAACATTTTCTTTCTGAATGTTTATAAAACAAAACCATGGAAAATACCCATGAGATACTTTTAAAATGTAGTATGAGAAGGTTCATTTAACTTCACACTATGTCAAATCTTTAATTTTCACATGTTTTGTTAAATTTTTTTTTCCAGGAATTTTACTGTGGTTAATTCAAAAATTATTGTTGTCACTATACGACCTGAGCCCAAAACTACAGATTCTTTCCTGGAGATAGAACTGGCTCATCTCTCTAATGTAAGTACAAGGATAGTTGAATATGCTCTTCCAAGAGTATTTATCAGATTCTATGAGAGGAAGAAGTGGGACTATTTTAATTATAATGTAATAAAACCCAGTTCAACTGCTAAAATTTAAGCCCAGGAAAAGTCTAACATACTTTGAAGGAAATATGTACTTGTTTTATTCATGTGTGTATCAATTTTCTGTGAGTTTTGAGTTAAAACAGCAATTTTTACCGAAACTGCTCCATTATCTGCTTTGATGAGTATAACTGAGTATTTGGTATCCTGCTGAATGCTTAATCTTTTGTTGCCTGCATAGTACATAGAGCAACATAGTTCTTCAGGCCTTTTCTTCTTTTCTTCCATTATTTTGTATTCAAAAGCCAAGTTTTACCTAACCTGTTGTAGAAAGAGTTATTCAAGTGGTCATATAGGTACAATGCAGCTGGAGGAGTTGCAAATATTCCATTCAGTATCAAATTTGTATTAGTGTTTCTGGGATAAAGTGTGAGGATAACTCTTTGATTTACCTTTAAAACAAGTTTAGAAGAAACTGACTTTTGCTATCAATGGTAACCATGAGCCCACCATTCTAGAAGAAAGAATATTTAAAAGAACACGTCAGTGACATTTACTGCCAAGTCAAACAGAAAAAATAGAAAGAAACAGAGGAACATAAACTCTTCGATATTTTAAGTGATTGTGGGGTTAGTTACATGGGTTGTAGATTAAGAATACTGGAGTATGACTACTGCATTTTGAAACTGGAATTACTACTTGCAAAAGTGTGGGGTAACACCAGGAAAAAATACTGTAATTACTTTGGTCACTTATGCTAGAAAACAAATTTTTAAAATTAATACTAGTAAGCAATTTCTCAGCATTTAAAAAATGTACGACACAAGCAAGGCAGGGATTTTTATTTTTTTTTCAATCCAACCCTTTGAGTAATTTTCAGAGCATCATATATTTCTAGTAGTTTGATTAAAGAGACACTAAAGTAATCTTTTTAAAAGTGCACAACTCCAATAAAATCCATTTTCTTCCTGAGAATAAGAACTCTCCACCTTCTGACAGCACAGAAGTTTATTTAAGGGACACTAAAAGTAATGAGCCAGCAGTAGCATAGCACTTTAAGATTTCAATGAGACTGAAAACCCTGGCTACAAAACCCAGCTGGCAGTGTGCTGCATAGCTGTCAAAGTTGCCAAACACATCTCGAAAGTTCTGTTTTTCACATCTCAGAAGTTCAGTTTTATGTGCCAGGCAGACACATATCTACATACACACTCACACAAATGTCTATATTTGAGATATCCAAGTCCAGTTCTGTAGTTTAGAAATCAATACTGCAAGCTGTAAACATGAATGGATGCTGTAGCTCCTTATCTACAGCTAAGTAGTTAACTGGCAAAAGCTGTGGTAAGATTGCTGCCCTCACAAGGAGTGATGGCTCCTGGAGGTAGCTCACAACAACAGTGTGAAGAGACATTGCCAGATGTCAGACTCAAAAAAACAAGAACTTAAAAAGGGAGCAACAGCTTAGGGGTAAAGAAGAAAATAGTAACAGGCTCCTTGTCACCCTTGCAGTGCTTGAAGAGTGTTTGATCAGGATATCAAAAGAGGAAGAAGTTGTGAAAGACTGCTGTGCTGTAGTGAGCTGACACAGATGGCAGAGCAAACTGTCACACAAGACCTTTGTAAGGAACAGGAGTAATATTTATCATGCTTTCCATGTTTTTGCTTTATGACTCATTAGAGACTGCAATGGCCACACATACTCTTTTTTTTTGTTGGTTTTTTTTTTCTTTGTTTTTTTGTTTTTATACATTTGAATATATTTCAAAGAGAGTGAAGTGTGTGATCTGAGAGCAGCAGTTTTATTGTGCTTCAGCTTTCTGCAAAGGTTTTTATTTCCCTCTGTTTTGTAGATTTTTATACAATGGATGTTTTTTTCTGAAAGTGCTTTTTATCTTTCTACTTGCACTGTGGGAACAGCAAGCATAAACTGTATGATATCTGCTGCTAGGAAAGACAGATCTCAGATATATAATGTCTTACTACCAGCTATAGGACTACTTTTTTAATATGCACATCTCTATATCAAGCAAGTAATGTTTACTCATCCAGTCTTAGGATACAAATTAATAGTCTTTATAAAACAAAATTTTTTAAACTGTTAATTCTGCAATGTCATTTCACTGTCCTGAATTCTTACTCTTCTATATGCACTTCACATTTGGCTAAGGATGCAGGATCTGGTCTCTGAATGTCAATGGGCCTGTTACCCAATGAGTTGTACTGTGCCCTCTTCCCTGTCCTCTTCTTTACATTATAAATAGTCCAGGGAATGAAACATCCTTTATTTATGTTTGTACAGTGCTATATTAATGTAAAGTGCCATAAGTATATGTTGGTTTAAAATATTTATACACATAACATTCAATACAGTCAGCAGAATGCTGAAGTAGAGGACCAAAATTTCCCTAAATGCCTCTCTCACAAGCATCTTCAGAAAAACTTTTGTTATCTTCGACAAAGATGTGGCTGGACAAATTTAAATATTAATAGATATTTACTTCACTGGCTGCCATGCTTTTTCTGCAAATAAAACCCTTTCCAGAAATATGGAGGTGTTTTTCTATATGAAACTGTGCCTGCAGCACCAACACCATTCATGAGAGAACTACACTAGCATTGACAGAAAAAATAGCATATTCTGCCTGATTCTTCAAATCACTTTTATTTTGTTAAAAATGTATTTTTAATAGGTATTTCATATCTAATTTATTCATATAGTTCTGACTTCTGGGAATATCCAATATTTATGATGAATAAACATGTAGTTAAGAACTTCTAAGTCAATTTTGATTTTTGATAAAGGAATATCTACAATATTAGAAAAAAACCATTGATTTTAATTTTGTCCCAGCTCTTCCTAGGAATCAAAAAAATTGAGTGATGATAAATTTCTGTTCCTCAAAACATTACCCAAGTTTTAATGATGTATAATAAACCTAAATTCCCATCCTGTTCTAAATCAAATCAGAAATCTTCCACTGACTTGGAAGAGGTTGAAGTCAGTATTGTAAAGGTTCAAGAAAAGAAAAGCAATTTTAAGCAAAAATCTCTGCTGGTTTAGGATCTTAATGACAAAAAGATTTGGGTGGTCAATCTGAAATCATCTGAAATCCAATATCCAGACCTTTTGCCCAACGTATGCTTAAAATTTTCACAGGCATTCCGGATTTAATCATTCAAGTTCACAAGGGGCCTAAAGTTCTGCTTCTAAACAGACCTAAATATGTGGAGTCTTGTCAAGTGTCTTAACAGATTGACTTTTACCTCAAGTTTCAGTTCTACTAGGATATACCAAAAAGACAACTTTGTGCTTATTATATCTGAGAGGGAGAATACAGTAAGTAGTCTAATTGAGGTTCAAGTGATTTTTGAATACTCTGTAAGAGTTAAACTTAAGGTTTTGCAATTTTAGTGGCATCAATACATCAGAGTATAAGTGTGATCTGGGAGGAGGAGCTCCAAACAAATGTTTATCTCAAGCATGACTTTTTTTTTGGCATATCAGTAATTAATAGGTTTGTTTGTTTTCTTCTCAGGGTACACTGAATCCCTACTGTGTGCTGTGGGATGATTCAAGAACGTAAGTGACAGATGTTTGCTTCTATTATTATTAATGTTACAAAGTACCTAACAATATTTAAGTAGTTGACCAATAAATCAGTTGGTACTAGGACCAGGAAAATGAACCTTTCACTGAGAGAAAGTGCTGGATTCTCCAATTACTTGGAGATTCTCCAATTACTTCTCCAATTAGCTTCTTTTCTGAAGCAATGTAACTTGAAATAATACGATAGCTCACCAGGAAGATTACTCACATAGTAATTTTAATCTGCTTCTTCAAGATTCAGATGAGGATGTCTAAGAACTGCATTTCCTTGATCACAGTTGCTGGGCAACAAGTGAGTGGGTAAATGATCCGGCACAACTAAGGAAAACTCCCATTTCTGTTACTGCAGGGAGAAATATAATTTTCAGGTGTGATACCCACAGTAATCTTCATTTTAACTGATTCAAATTCTCATTGTATTTGAATAAAATAATAGTGGCATACTAAATAGTGAAAGCTTGATAGCAGTCTTCTGCTACTTTTTTCACTGTGGGCCCCTTGTGCAGCAGAACAGAAAATGTCACTGTAAAGAAGTAAAGCAATAAAATCAGTGAGGTTTAAAAGAATTCCAAGTTTATGCAGTTGTAATTTGCTGAATTAATCTTTCACAGTAAATCTCCAATTAAAGTCAGGGTGAACTTTGCCTAAATGCTGATTGTTTCAAGAGGGATTCATGTGTGGTTGCCGTATAAATTCTTTTAAAGTTGATGTACATCTTGTCTAGCTATATTATATATGTCTTTACAGACTCATTTACAGTGTGAGAAATATTATGTGTGTAATTCTATGAGTGCTTTTAACCTTGACCTGGGTTTCTATCAGTACGCTGATGGATGAGAAACAACATTATTGTACAGAATATGAGAAACTTCAGAGATTAAACCAGAAATCATTCCAAGTGCATGTAAAATCTATTCTTCTATGAAAGAATCACAGTGGAGTTATTTGCCAGCAACATCATAACATTCTATTTCTGTAAAGGGTGTGGAATAACATGCATGAAAGACTTGTAATTATGTAGTATTATATGCACATGGGATGCAAATCGTTTGGAACAAGATATTTGTTTCCTCTTCACAGTGTTTTGCTTACACAGTACTAGTAGTAAGGTGCTATATTTGCCATTTTTACACATTGCGTACTTAGAGCATATGCTATGATTTCACTGATCTGGTCCATAGAAAGAAAAGGAGGAGAGGAGAGGAGAGGAGAGGAGAGGAGAGGAGAGGAGAGGAGAGGAGAGGAGAGGAGAGGAGAGGAGAGGAGAGGAGAGGAGAGGAGAGGAGAGGAGAGGAGAGGAGAGGAGAGGAGAGGAGAGGAGAGGAGAGGAGAGGAGAGGAGAGGAGAGGAGAGGAGAGGAGAGGAGAGGAGAGGAGAGGAGAGGAGAGGAGAGGAGAGGAGAGGAGAGGAGAGGAGAGGAGAGGAGAGGAGAGGAGAGGAGAGGAGAGGAGAGGAGAGGAGAGGAGAGGAGAGGAGAGGAGAGGAGAGGAGAGGAGAGGAGAGGAGAGGAGAGGAGAGGAAAGAAAAAAGCATGCTGTGGACTTAATGATGTGATTAAAAATATTTTATACAGGTATTCAGGACGAATCTGTGAAGCAACTACAAACAAATGTATTTTGCTCTTGCCTCTTGTTCTGCATGTATTTCTCCTGGTATTGTTTACAGAGAAGTTTAGTGTTTTCATTATGCTTCCAGATGGAAAAGTGAATTTTTGAAAACATGTAAAATATTTGCCCAGGTGGCCAAGAAGGCCAATAGCATCCTGGCCTGTATCAAAAACAGCATGTCCAGAAGGGATAGGGAAGTGATCGTGCCCCTTTACTCGGACCTGGTGAGGCCACAGTATTGTGTTCAGTTCTGGGCACTGCAGTGTAAGAAAGACACTGAGGTCCTGCAGTGTGTCCAGAGAAGAGCTACAAGGCTGGTGAGGGGTTTGGAGAGCAAGTTGTACAAGGAGCAACTGAGGGATCTGGGGTTATTTAGTTTGGAGAAGCAGAAGAGAAGGCTCAAGGGAGATCTCATTGCTCTCTGCAACTACCTTTAAGGGAGGTTGTAGAGAGTCCAGAGATGGTCTCTTCTGTGATAGGATGAGAGAAGATGGTTTTAATTCATGCCAGGAGACATTTAAGTTGGATATTAGGAAAGATTTCCTTACTAAAAGAGTGGTGAAGCATTGGAGTGGGCTGCCCAGGGAGGTGGTGGAGTTGCCATCCCTGGAGGTGTTCAAGAAGTGTTTAGATGTGGCGCTTTAGGATATGGTTTAGTGGTTGTTGTAGTTGGATTATGGTTGGACTTGATGATCTTAAAGGTGTTTTCCAGCCTTAATGATTCTATGAAAATGTACATAAAGCTTACATGAAACAGGTTTGAAGGAGGAACACATGCTTTTATATTCTTAAGGATATATTTTCTAGACATTATTTAATAGTAGCTATTGAAGGTGTTAAACTATTTTAGGACTGGTAGTATTCCTGAACATAGATCAGTTTTCAAACATGATATAAGCCATCAAATATACATAGTCTGCATGCACACTACTGTCATTTGTTTTACACGTGTATTGTTACTTTATTGGTTTTGTCACGCCAATCCACAAAAAGGGACGGAAGGAGGACCCAGGAAACTACAGGCCTTTCAGCCTGACTTCAGTGCCTGGCAGGGTTATGGAACAGATCATCCTGGGGGCAATCACACAGCACCTGCAGGATGGACAAGGGATCAGACCCAGCCAGCATGGGTTTAGGAAGGGCAGGTCCTGCCTGACCAACCTGATCTCCTTTTATGATCAAGTGACCCGCCTGGTGGGTGAGGGGAAGGCTGTGGATGTGGTCTACCTGGATTTCAGCAAAGCCTTTGACACCGTCTCCCACAGCATTCTCCTGAAAAAGCTGTCAGCCCACAGCTTGGACAAGAGCACCCTATGCTGGGTTAAGAACTGGCTGGAGGGCTGGGCCCAGAGAGTGGTGCTGAACGGGGCTGCATCCAGTTGGCGGCCGGTCACCAGTGGTGTCCCCCAGGGATCAGTGTTGGGCCCAGTTCTGTTTAATATCATCATTGATGATTTAGATGAAGGGATTGAGTCCATCATCAGCAAATTCACAGATGACACCAAGCTGGGGGGAGTGTGGATCAGCTGGAAGTCAGGAGGGCTCTGCAGAGGGACCTGGACAGACTGGAGAGTTGGGCTGATTCCAGTGGGATGAGGTTCAACACGGCCAAGTGTCGGGTCCTGCACTTTGGCCACAACAACCCCATGGGGAGCTCCAGGCTGGGCACAGAGTGGCTGAGAGCAGCCAGGCAGAGAGGGACCTGGGAGTCTGGATTGACAGGAAGCTGAACATGAGCCAGCAGTGTGCCCAGGTGGCCAAGAAGGCCAATGGCATCCTGGCCTGGATCAGGAACAGCGTGGCCAGCAGGTCCAAGGAAGTGATTCTGCCCCTGTACTCAGTGCTGATGAGGCCACACCTCGAGTCCTGTGTCCAGTTCTGGGCCCCTCAGTTCAGGAAGGAGATTGAGGTCCTGGAACAGGTCCAAAGGAGGGCAACCAGGCTGGTGAAGGGACTCCAGCACAAGTCCTGTGAGGAGAGGCTGAGGGAGCTGGGGGTGTTCAGCCTGGAGAAGAGGAGGCTCAGGGGAGACCTCATCGCTCTTTACAACTCCCTGAAAGGAGGCTGGAGCCAGGGGGGAGTCGGTCTCTTTAACCAGGCAACTTTCAACAAGACAAGAGGGCATGGACTTAAGTTGTGCCAGGGGAGGTTTAGGTTGGATATTAGAAAGAATTTCTTTACGGAGAAGGAGATCAGACATTGGAATGGGCTGCCCAGGGAAGTAGTGGATTCTCCGTCCCTGGAGATATTTAAAGAGAGACTGGATGTGGCACTCAGTGCCATAGTCTAGTAACTGCAGCGGTAGTGGTCAAGGGTTGGACCTGATGATCTCTGAGGTCCCTTCCAACCCAGCCGATTCTATGATTCTATGATCTCTTATGTGAGCATATAAGTGAATACCAAAAGGTAACTTTTTTCTTCTATCCCTTAGGAAAAAATCACTAATGTTATCTGTGGGAACATTAGTTGATTCAAAGGGTTGGCCTTGATGATCTCAGAGGTCCCTTCCAACCCAGCCAATTCTATGATTCTATGATAGTTTTATTTCGTAATGCTGTTTCTTTTTGGTTTGGAATATTTTATTTGTATCTACTCAGGAATAGTTCAGAATATGTATTCTGACTCTGTGAGTTTTAAATTCTCACAGAAGCTCTATAATGCTGAATCAGTTCCTATCCTTTATAAATCTTATAAAGGAATATGTAGAGGATTATACAATTGCATACAACTGACTTTTTTTCTTTTATTTTTTCCAATTTTTTTTCTAAGTCTCATGAATTAGCTATGCTTAGCAACGGGCATGTAGGTTTGATGGATTAATATCCTTATCCATGTTGCAAACCCTACAGAGTTGTTCTGTGCTCATGTCCTTAAATACTGGGTAATGTTTGCATAACCAAGCTTTGGCAAGCATTTTGGAATAAGCCCCAAAAACGTAGTCTACATTTCACTGAAGGTGCTTAAATAATCAGTAGTCTATGCTGAGATGGGTGTTTTAAATTAAGTGCTTTTCAAATGAAAACCCTTTGCTTTTATAATTGGCATACAGGCAGTAGTAACGTCCAGTGAGTTTTGCCACCTTTTTAGCCACTTCTCCCACATCTTTATATGCATGCATTGTGAGTTCATGTTTTGTAAATTGTGCTTCTTCTACTAATCTTGTCATTTTCATGCTTCTTCAAGAGTAGAGGAAGCTTTGTCTAACAGGTTTGTGAATGCTTCTCAGGAGAATGATCAGTGATTAAGTTCTCTATCATCCATCCTTGAAAAAAGTTCTGTATCTGTTTAATAACACCAGATTATCAAACCAATCCTACTGTCATTGCTGTTTGGGACTATTTGGGCATTCTAACTTTGTCAAGAGCAGGTCAGTCCATTCTTTCTATGAGATTCTGTGATTCTTCCCTATGATGATATAAGGTTTTCCACTTATTATCAGGCTTGCGCCCTCTTCATAGGCAACTAGTCAAACGTGTGTACAATATTAGGACAGCGCAAATACAAATTAAAATGTTACATGTTACATGTATTAAATCATGTATTATAAAGGACAAACTCAAATCCAGCAATTCAGCATTTTATTTCAGTTGATTCTTCTGACACATAGAGCACATCTGTCTATGTTGACTAAAACCAGGCTGCTGTTAAGTTCTGGTGTTTCCTTTGATGTTTTAGCTTCCCTACAAAAAGCTGGAAGAATCAATGGTATGTAAGAGGTGGCTTTCCCCCTTAGAAGTCGGAGTGATATCTGCATTCATTAATTTCTGAAAATTTATTCTAAATGTTTCTTTCAGTAAAATCTTAGGATTCTCTATGCTTGTTCTTTAAGAGTGTGGGAAAATGTAATTGACATTCTGAGGAGAAACAATTTAATTCCTTAAACCAACCAACCGAAAACCCAAGAAAGAGTTTTACCTTTTCTGCTTTGCTTTGTCTGGCACAAACAAGTTATCCCTGCTGTCAGGAACTGTTTGATACCTTAATTCCAGTGTCTCAGTCAACAAAGAGAAAGAAAAGAAATTGGTCAGGTAGTAGGGCTGACTTTTCCACTCCACAGAAGTGATTTTAAATATTTTATGAAGAAACCAAACATAGGAGAGTTTTTCTCCTGTCCTTCCTATATATCTGGAAAGGAAAAGAAGAAGGGAGAAGAAGACAGCAGAGAAAGTCTCAACCAGCAAGGAATACAATGGGTAGAGCATTTACCTGGGGACCACGGGGAAGAACCCTTCAAGTTCTTTACAGGAGTTACTTGAGGAGGTGGAAACACACTTCTCAGCACACTGAGCTGTCAGATCCTCTTGAGTGTGTTACTCACAATGTGTCCTGATGAAACTTTGCCATATTATTTAGAAAAATACTTATGGGTTGGCGAACTGATTCCCAGCACCTCTATGTTTATTTTTGGCACTTTTTCCATGTCTCTGTCACCATGCCACACCTAAATCTTATCCATATCACTGTTAATTTTGCTTTAGGTAAGTCTGGGCAAGGCTGTGTAAGCACAGGGGATGAAAGAATCCTTATAATATGCATGCATACATTTCCATTTTAAAAATGTCATTTACTGTGGTGGTTTTGTAGCCTGTCTGAATTTTTGATCCCTTGCTACTTGTATCTGTGATAGATGCCATAACAGACATTCCAAAAGGAGCTCTAGGATCCATGAAATTTTTGCCTGACAAAGTTATTCACTTGTCTTAGTGAAGCCTCTGGACCCTTGAACTAGGGTGCAGAATTCAAAACAAAAATAGAGGCTGGAAGCTAAGTGCCACAGCATGGAGCATCATGAATACCACCCTCATATGCAGCCCTTGGCTAACACCATGATGATTAAGTCACAGGAGATGGGTTGAAGACAGTAGATGACTGGAAGGAGGTGATATCTCACATGGCAATTTCAATAGTAACTGCCTGATTAGCTAAACAAAGCAGCTGGTCTTCATTCTCTTAGAAATGTGTTGGATGTAATGTGGACACATGTTCTCCACAGGACAGTGTCAGGTGTTGCTATCTTGTTCCACATCTGTATATGGTGCAACATGACATTTCACAGCAATGGGTAAATAAAGTGCTTCAGCATTCTGGGGCTCTTTGCTGCCAGTTGCTGCAAAAGGATGCTATAGCAGTATGACAGCCCATATGTGTGCTCATGCAGGCTGTGCCTACTGAATACACAACAGGCAGAAGTAAAATGCAACTAGTTGAAACTTCAATACTGCAAGGATTTTGCACTATTTCAGGTTTAGTTTATGGCAGGTGGTAGGTCTGCTTTATTATTTTTTTCGTGACTATACAAATTTACATTGAGATCTACCCTGAAATTATATGAAGTTATGAATACCTGTACATGAGAAAAGATAAATTCTCCAGTATTTCACTCCACATATAACATCTTTCATGAAAAAGAAGGTTAATAAAAGTTTACAATTACTATTTTAAATTATACCCTAGATATTTTGCTTATTTTCTCCCATTGTGCCTGTATACAGGTGTGGAGAAATAGTCCATAAAGGAATTTGTTTAGTGCAAATGAAGTGTCTGCCAGGTAACTGTGGTTACAATTTTGCAGAGTCACAGCTGACTCACAGATGATTTAAAGCTGAGTCACAGTTTTGCAGAAAGTGACTCAGCTTTAGGATATAAGCTTGCCTGCATGCTAGCAAAACAGATCTTGCATTTTGATGGTTTGTGATAAAATTGTCAGGGAACACTGATCTGCTTTGTCCCTCTCCACTTTGTTTCTTAAAACTACAGTGATGGACCATTACAGGTATTCTTTTTACACTGTGAGGACAGTCTGACATTGGAATGGTCTCTCAGGGGAAGAGGTGGATTCCTCCACTTTGGAAAGTTTTAAGTCTCAGCTTGACAGGGTGCTGACACATATCATATAGACAATCATACTAGAAGGGTTGGACCAGATGATCTTGCCAATGTGACATTCTATGATTCTTTGTTTGGCCTAGCCTAGCAAGCCTTTGGAAATATGTTCAAAACTCTTTAAGACTCTTCAAAATGTGTTAAGCTAATCATGAAATAATCAGGATATCCTATATCAGAATTTGCTTCTCGAAATATGAATAGTAGCCTCTTCTTTTTTTATTACTGTACAGTCATATTATTTTTCTCAACAGGAAGGTTTGGAGGAAATAGGCTTTTCTATAAGTAGGATGAAAATTGAACGGAAGTAATTAATCTAATTATATTTTGGCAATATATACCAGCTGAAGCTTTGTTTGTTGCATTGACTTCAGTCAGATTTGTTGGTCAAGCTTTTCAGTAAGACTTCACCTCTTTGATATTTTTCAAGGCAGAAAATTTGTTTTGCATGTTAGCTTCTCTGCTTATGTTTGCTAATGTCATGGAAGAGTTAATGTTAATTAGCTTATTGAAAAGATAAATGCCTCCTGGAGAACTCACTCTTATGAAGAGTTTTCCATAATGGAACCTATATAATAGGACACTACATACACTTCAGTTCCTGGTAGTCCTACATAAAGAATTTACTGATGCTACAGAGAGTCCTATTCTTTTTCATTAAAAAAATATGGAAGGAAAAACTGATCCAAACTGCCTTGCAGACCACTAAAACTGACTGAGTTGAATCAGATCAGATCAAGTTGCAAAACAATGCTTAAGCTATGCCAGACCTAAATTTAAAATTTTTTAAATTTACTAACTGCTAAGATGAAACTGATATCGTTATGTAGGAGTACTTAGTTCTGAAATATGTAGGTACTCTACAATATAAAATGGAGTGTCTTTATGTTGAAAAAGACTTAGACTAAAATTTTCTTTGCTTAAGTCATAGACAAAATGAATCAGTATATATGGGAGGAATTTATAATTTAGTTCTTTTTTATAACACTGCTTTTTGCTAACACCTACACAGCCACGAACAGAACTTACATGGAGATTTATACCAAAAAAAAAAAAATAAAAAAAAAAATAAAGGAAATCAAATTAATTCTTACTAAAATGTTCACTTCATTTTTAATTTTTACTGGGTGATTAATCAGCTCCATTTGTTGAGAACTCAATTGCTAGTTATTGCCTTGATGGTAATGTAGATTTTCAGGAACTAAAAATAGTGCTTTTTGTCATAGCAGGCAATTATAATTCTGCAATATGAATAAAAATAAATAGTGCTTGTGTCTTCATAATTGAATTTAAAGATGTGAATTGGACTTTTGACAGATTTTTTTAGTGTTTAATGAGGGTAGATAATTAAGCTGTTTAAATAAAATTTAGAACAGAAAACAAATTGGTCATAATTTGGTTTTAAATCTGTTTCCAGAAAAATTAGTGGATATTACCAAGTCAAAGAAAATCTGATAATTTTTTTCTCTAGTAATAGCTCACCAGGAAATGCAATGGACAGAATCTGTGAATCCAGCATGGTGCTGGACTTGGTCTTACTCTTATAGGGGAAAACACTGTTCAGCAATGAACCAATGAAACTTCTAAAAGCACAATATAGGACAATTGCAAGTGCGAAAATTTAGCAACCTTTTTCATTTATGTCTTGTAACCATTAAAGTGAGTTATACCTCTAAATTGAAAAGCAATTTAACATAGAGGCTGGTATCATTCTCCCTGGCTTACAGATAGAGGAAACGAGGGCATGAAAACAAAGCCATTTGTCCAAGGTCACTAATCAAACCCCAGTTGAGATAAAGTTCCAAATTCCTGTGGAAGTTGAGATGCTCTCTAGCATTCTCAAAGCCAATATAATTTCCCTGCCAGTATTCAGAACCTTAAAGTTTCAGTAGTTTTAAAATTATATTTCTGTGGGTTTTTTTCTCATTCATTCTGATGAACATATGACTGTTGCCAGTTCTGGAGAATTTAGCTCTATTTATCCAACACAGGTACTGCAGCAGCAATAAAGGTCGTTTTATTATGCCATCCTTAAAAGTAATGCAGTCTACTTGCATTCCCCACAAAGATGAGAAATCTGGGAACTATTGCTTATCTATGTGAGAAGGAGCTGTGGGAAGTAGCTTTCTGTCATTCTCTGCTATTCCTTTTACAACAGTGGTGCAGATCATGTGCATAAATCAATTATATGTAAGCTATGTTGTGTAGTTTCACATGTATATTTGTTTCTTTTAAACTTATTTGTAGTCAGTACAAAAAAGACATAACTGGTATCAATACATATACTTTTAAAAATCTTAAGATTGTAACACAAAGCATTTTTGAGCATTTGCAGAGTGTAAAATTGCTTGTCTTTACTTCCAAATGCTTTTATTTAAATCTAATTGAAATCTCCTAAGAGCTATTCTCTCGTTAATCAAACATCATTTAATTCAAATTTGCTTTCATGGCAAAATTAACTCAAAAGAAGTGTTTCAAATACTGTTTTGAAATGGATTTTAGAGGGCATTCAATCAGTTTTTCTTGAATTTTCAGTACTAAAACGGTATCTCTCCCTGATAAAACTGTAAAATTCCATCAAAAATCATCAAAGAAATGTCCAGTTTGAATCTGCCATATTTTAAATTTTGTCACAAGTATAAAACTTAAATGCTGTATCAGCATCTCACTGGCCTTACAGGTATCTTAACAGAGAATTAATCCTTTGCTGAAAGGCTATGCGGTAGCAACAGAAGCAAATTTAGTTGAATCTCTTCCTGGATCAGTCACTAGAGGGAAGCAAAGACCTTCACGTGCCTATCCATGATGTCAATGTCTTGTATTTCCACGCTGACAAAATGTTGTCAATATTAAATCTAAAATTTTGGGAAAGTCCTATTTGGTGGAAAACTACCCATTAAAAAAAAAACAAAAAAAACAAACAAAAAACAAAACAAAACAAAACAAAAAAATATGTCTGCATGGTTGATTACTAAAGGCCATGGTCATTAAAAAATACTTATTTTCATTAATGATGTTTTGAGAATTTGAATCTAGAGAAGAGGCTTTGTTCAAAAGATGTGCTTAAGACTTACGTTCTTTGAGGCATCCCAATATCCAGAGAAATGTATTGAAACATTGGTAGCATATTGGCTATTCACTTCCATCATTCTTATGTGGCAAAATGTAAGATAAAATATACCAGTTTCTCAGTATCTCCTTGTTGATCCTCCCTTAGTTATCTGTCCTTTTGTGTTACTCAGAATCTTATTCTGCATAAACAGTTCTTCTGTGTATA
This sequence comes from Phaethornis superciliosus, assembly GCA_023637945.1. NCBI lineage: Eukaryota > Metazoa > Chordata > Aves > Apodiformes > Trochilidae > Phaethornis > Phaethornis superciliosus. The sequence goes on along the minus strand of JAJQWJ010000003.1, from coordinate 86,187,638 downwards.
CCAGGTAAACAGACCAAGAGAACATTGAATCACTGAGGACTAATGCATCATGCACTCCATCTCAGCACAAAGAAAGCATAAACTATATGTGAACAGAGATTTATTTTCCAATTTATAACATGTTATATGTGGGGCAGTTTTAGTGTGTACTGTGTTTTTACTGTGTTTAATTCAGCCCTGTTCTACTTACCGAGAGAACCTCTAATCTCATCATTCACTCCCATGAGCTAGGTTGGTTGAATTATTTTAAAACAGAAACAGTAGAGGCCACCATTATATTTTCTGACATTTGATTAAAGGAATATAGCTGGTATGAACTGAAGTTACCATAAAATTGAAATTCCCAGAAACAAGAGTAAAATATTAAAAATAATGTTTTGGAGTTTGTCAGTTAAAATTCCAGATGTTTTCAGAATTGTAAGAACAATATTTATATTACTAACCACTTAATTTGCACAGAAAATCTTTTATTAAGCCTAAGATACATAGGATGGCCATACTTTAATGAGAATAATACAAATGAATATCAGGATTTAAACAAGTTTAAATGGAAGGTCATATGCTAGATGAACAGCTTCAAGCAAGCCAATTTCACAAAAAACCTTATGTTGAATAGCTTCTAGATTATGGCTGAATAGATTTTTTTCTGAAAGCATGGTGTATTTATGATGATTTTTTAATGTTTTCATCATTTTCTCTTATAGTGTTGAGTAAGAGAGATTTCTTGTGTAACTAGTAAACTAATTGGATTATAGATGTGCATTCAAGTGCATATACTGAGGATAAAATCCTGCAATCCATACTATTATTCTAAGCAATGGAGAACATAATTATGAATTTCACAGGCTTTGGTTATGATTCCCAATGATACATGTTAACCTCATGATGCTTCTGCCAGTGGTTGTCTTCTCTGTACCATCTCCCCATAATTCTGTAGAAGAGGAACAAAATGTTTACCTTTTAAATTACAGAATATCTTTGCATACATCAAAAGCCTGAACTAAAATGTCATTATGTTACTATCAGTTCATCAGTTGCATAAATATGTTCCTGATGTCAGGTTTACCAATAGGTGCATTAAGTTTAAACAGCATACCAGATTGGGAACATATACCAAAATCATTCCACAAGTATTGTCACAAATCCAGGAGTTATTGCATCAGCTTGAGTGGCAATAATTAAGGGATTGCAAATACTGACAGAGAGCACAATAGAGATTTAGAAAAACAGAATCTCTCCTTATAATGAATTTGATATATTTGTGTGCTTAGCCTCTAAAGAGTACATTATTATGACCAAACTGAAGACTAAAACCTTTAGGTTTATTTTACTTCATGACTGCAATTTTGATGGTAAAATAGGTCTGTTTAATCTCCTTTTAAAATGTCAGTGAGTACTTTCTTCAGTCTCTGCTCAGTTTTAAGTGGTCATTCACAAAAAGAAGCTATATATAATAGCTTTATATAGGTTTTATATAGGTTTTAATATAGTTTTATATAGGTTTTAATATAACATCAAAATAGCTTCAAATGTAAATATTTCAAATGTCAGATAACAACACAAAACTAATAAAACAACATAGAACAGTTTCATTCTGAAAACTTCTGATTACATTTAGCCAGCATGGTGCCATGCAGCAGGAATTTTAAAGTGAGACAGTCAGTAGTATTAGGAAATAATCTAATCTCTTTAAAAGTAGAGTATACTTTAAAAGTTGTAGTATATACGAGAAGAAGTCAGTAGTGTCTATTCTATGCACATCACCTCTCTTCATCCCTTTATTCCCCTTCTCCTTTTTCTTGTAATGGGACAGTCGAATATCTGATGTTTCAGGTGAAATAACTGTGTGCGTACTCAAACTCATGGTTCATCATTTCACAAATTAACATCATTGAGGAACAAAGCATGTAAAACATATTTATCACCACCACCCCAGGAAGTAACAACTGAAAATATAAATAATCATTTTCTTTATTGTACTACACAAAGCACAAGACATGTTTTGCATAGTGCCATATATATTTGTCTGATGTTAGATTCTACATGATATTAATGTTATTTCTACTAGATACCATATATCAGTCTTGAAATAGCACACCATAATATGAATTGCCTTGTATCTTCTTCATTTTAAATGCATAAGAAAAACTATGCTAAATTTACCAAAACCATATGTTTATATATCTATATAATTTATACACCTCCTTATTTACTTTCCCTGTACAATTGACTGCTGGGATTATGTTTTATTTTGTATTTTGCCTGAAGCAGACCATTCTGTCCTCATATTTCTGTGATTGACTTACGCAAGAAAACTCAAATCAGACACAAACTTCTTTTCCTCTGAGTTTTTTCCAATAATAAATAGAAAAATTCTCTTCACAGTCAAGGAAATACGCAGATGTCTACGTATTATAGTGAGTCCATTTTTCAGCTAAAATTAGTGCTGAAAATTACCTTAATTCCACAGCCCCATGACCTAGCCACTAGAATTACCCATCTTATTTATTCTAGTAAACAAACTCATGTGGTCCTGGCTTCATTCTCACCTTCTGGCAAAATTAGGAACATCTCTTGTGTGTCATAAGGAACCACAAAAGACTGCCGTGCAGGTGCGTGGTTAAGAGTGGTGATACAAGTTGAAATCCCAGACAAAAAGCACCACTATTTCATCACTTAATCTCAGAGGAACAAAGAAGTTGCTTGTTCTGACAGTAGTGGGGAAGAACCAGGGAGGGCTGGGAGTGAGGTGATATTTTCTAACACATTGTGCTATGCATTGAGTTTCTGTATATTCTGGGCATGCTATTTTAGAGATACTCTTCTTTTTACAGCCTCTCTGTGCTGCTGCCAGCTCAAACTGGCACCCAACTGTCATTTTATAACCTATGCAACTATTTTTCCTTTCTGTTCATCTAGACCTTTACATTTTCAGTTTATTTTTACTAATGCAATTATTTCTGAGGACATATATATATATATGTATAACAAAATCCAAGGAACACCCAGGCGATTATTTTGGGGATGTAGATAAGCTTTTGATATTATTTGTATTACAATTTTGAATTTGAATTTGAGTTATTTGAATTTGAATGTATAGATCACCAATACCCAACTTTACAGCTACTGGGGTTTTTTTAGTTTTATTTAAGAGGAGGCGTTTTACAAATGCTATTCTGATACAAGTGTAAGAATGCTATTCTGTTAACAAAAGATTCAAGCCTTTTTTTACCATATTTACTGCATTTCAAGTGTCCAAATAAAGCGTACAAGTCTAAAACATAATCCAGCGAATCCACCAGGGTTATTTATTTTCCTTAAACTTCATGCCAAAAGGTTCTTGACAGCCAAATGGGAGGTAAGAATTATGAGAAGTGACTCGCAGCAACTAAACAATATAGTGACCTTTTTCTGTTAGGCAAACTGAGCAAGAAAATTGCATAGAGCTAGGTAATTAGAAACAATTGATCTTAAAATCATTGAATGGTTTATGTTGGAAGGGACCTTTAAGATCAAGTAGTTCCAACCCTCCTGCCACGGGCTTGGACACCTTCCACTGGACCAGGTTGTTCACAGCCTCATCCAACCTGGCCTTGAACATCTCCAGGAAGGGAGCAGCCACAGCTTCTCTGGGCACATTCTAAATGGTGTATGTCTGGCAGTGTCACGGTGTCATTTGGCATCCACTACAGGAAAACTGTCCTCTAGGCTCTATAGTCTGTACTGACAATATCTCCGGTGACTATAATGGGATCTTGGATACTTTGTATTCCTGTAGGTACCTAAATTGAGAATTTTCAATACCAAACTCTATCAGTGTATCAATTTCCACCTCAGAAGATGGATTAGCAAATTATGTCTCTGTGGTGAACATGTATATAACAAAAAGTTGAAGATGAACTTTTGCAAAATGTTTAAGGTTAGATTCTTCGTGGAGTTCTAGGCTTCTACAGTCTGAGGGGGTTAAAACTCACAGCTTTTCCTTCCAGGAGCGAGCCCTGTCATAGTGTAAGCAATGATCTTGTAGATCTCCTTTCCTTGATCCTTGCAAATACAAGTAAAAATAATAATCATAATTCAAAATATTGAAAATACACTATTAACATTGAACTCACAGAACTGGATATAGACTAAAGTTCAAAAGTAAATTAAAATATAAATTCTGTAGGTTTTGGAGATAGACATTTTCCAACTTTTCAAATGTCTCATTAAGTTCATAGTGGTAAAAAATGCTCTGAGACAGAATATTTAATATTTTTTTTTAAGTTTTCAGGTACAAACAGGGGTTAAAAAATAATGTTCTACATTTACTTCAGTCTTGATTAAGATAATAAAAAAATAGATGTTTGACATTTTATAAGTTTGATTATGTTCCCTAAAGCACTTTTAAGGCATTTTGTGCCCTCTTTACAAGATTACTTGTGAAGTAAAATAACTTCAATATATTATCAGCCTCCCATAGCTTCCATAGCTTTTGTTAGCATAGGTACCAAGCAGATATTATAATGTGTAATACAGTAGTGGTACATAGTCAATCTGGTCTCATGACAGAAGCTTTAATTTTTTGTTTTTAATTTTTTTTTTTTTTTTCCCCCTAACAGTTCTGGGTTTAACATTGCAATTCCTATCATATACTGTATGTACCATTTATCAGTTTACACTGGCAAAGAATCAATTAGTCTAACTCTTCTGGCTATATGGTTCCTCTGCCATATTTTCTTAATTATGAAGAGATCTAAAATTTGTGAAGCAGAAAATCCAGTCTCATTCTACTCAGTGACACAAATAAAAAACATAAATCTCGTGATTTATTAAAACTATCTGCATCTTGGTATTTTTGATTGCCCCTTAAGTCAGTTCCTAAAGACCCAGAAATAACCTTTTCACTATCTTTTTTTAATTAAAGTGTGTGATGTACTCTAAAACTGAATGGCTTGCATCACAGTCTCCTTTCCTGTACCCACTCAACTGGCACCTTTATTTTCTCATGTATTGAAAATAATTTAACAAGACAGATACCACTCACACATTGAAGGAAGAATCTCTTTAGGTACAAACATCCTGGTTGTAGGGATTACATATACCAATAGACAGGACTGCATAGCAAGAAAACTAATTGCCAAAAAAACATTATCAGATGCATTATAATGAGACTTTTTTGAATCATCTCTTATAAATATTCAAAAACTGGTGTGTTCTACACTGAATAATTCCACATGATATCACATTTTGGTTTTGCTTGCTCACAGTCTTCCCATAAAGCTCCTATTTTAGCCTTTAGTATGCTGTACAGGACATAAATTCTGATCATCGTTAAATCACATTTTTTATTGAATTTTATGGAGTCTTTCCAGAAGGAAGTGTTAAAGTAATGAAATTTTAGTTTGAGGGATATTTAGTCCTTTACAATAATGTAATCAGTGAAATGTGTGGAAACTCCCAAGCAGTTATTTGAGTGGTAAAAAGGCCATGAATAGCATAAGCACTACATTTATTTCAAGAAAAAAAAAATTCTAGCTACGATATAATTCAGTATTTACTTATTTTGCTCTTGTGCACACAGTTAACTTAGAAATATCCATCTACAGTAATTTTTCTTCAGTCTTTGTACTTTTTTTTCTCAATCTTTTGTGGTATTTACATATAAAGTAATTTTTAAATACCAAGATTAATGCACCTTATGTTTTCACTTGCTCTCCAACTGGGTCAAAGTGCTAAAATTTTTATAATATACAATGTCAATGACACTTTGAATTAATTTTTTTGTCATCACCTAAAAGACATACAGATTTAGCCCTTAATGTTAACTTTTAGTGGAAAAATGGAAAACAGAACAGTAATATAGCAAAATGCAATATAGCCTGTGTTCAACTTGGTTCTGTAAGTAGGATTGATTATCTTCAATCTGTGTGAGTTTTGTTTATCTGTACATTAAATGAACATGCCTGTCAAATTATTGTCACTTTTTGTCTCTTTAAGCTCTTGCTTTGCTGAACTGAAAGTCTCTTTACTATGTGTGCTGAAAGGAAGCTTCAGTAGATTGTTAAAAAGGTCACAGTATAACTGTAGCTAAAGTTCAAAAGAAAAAGTAGAAATATTTAATTCCAAGAGTACTCTTGTCTTAAAAAGCATGTCTCAAGTAAGGACATAGAGCAAGTATACCATGCAAAAGCTTAGGCATCTAAACAGACACAAGCAGTCCTGCTCATGGAAATAAAGAAATAGTTTAATTCTGGATATTGTTGCAACTGAAAACTCCTTTGGTAGCAAAAAATATTTCTAATAGTCTTACTGACCATCAAAGACTTCATTTTCTGTTTTGCTAGTACACTTCCTTCCTCATTACCTCTACAGAAAAGTGATCTAGAAGCCTTTGAGCAAAACATAAATTCATCAGTGGACACAGTGGAGAATTTAATATGCTGGAAGCCTGTGCTCAGATCAGAGCAATAGAAGTACAGCACTTTTCAGAAAAGAGACTGCATCAGAATGGCATTATGGAGTGTCATATTTTCTTTCAGTGACTTCTCTTTAACTTTGGTTAGGTTCTTTGGTTAGGTTAACTTTGGAACTTAGGTTCATGACAAAAAACAATCAAGCAACAGATAAACATCTTGTTCTCATGGTAATACCTCAGTCAGAGACTTGAAAGTCAGTCTGAGTCCTTTCTGTCAGTAATTCTTCCCACTGGAGTGAACTGGCAGTACTGCTGAAGATGCACCAGAGCTGTGCATCATGAGAGGATTCCTGCTGAACTGAAGTTTCATATTTTGTCTAATTCACTCTCTGTAGTTATAAGAGGTCTGTGATTCCAAAAGAATTACTGCTGCTACTAAGGTGATACTCGCATCTTAGCCTTTGTCAGTTCAGTTTTAAAGGGGACGATAATTACCACTTTACAAAAGAGAAATACAAAGACCAGATGTGCTTGTTTGGCTTCCAGAGTGGTCAAAAAGTAAGAACAGGACAAATGTGGATGCTGAACCCACAATTTCTGAATCTTTGTGAGCTCCCAGGTATTCTTTAGTGCTGAACATGTAATTCGCAGAAGCAGGATTCCCAAACCTTTTGGGAAGGAGACGTCATCATGTGGTTAGGGTTGGTGTCCCTATTTGTTACTTTCCTACTCTGTGAATTATTTTTTTAAATGCAGACTGTAGTACAATTCAACAATTCAGAAACAGACCTTCAGTCTAGACTTGCTAGCCCCAGAGATAAAATACTTTGGAACTCTTTCTGGCTGATGAACACCTAAAATCCAGGTCTCCCTCTTTGACATCAAGTGTTTGGGACAGCACTGCTTCTATCTTTCTTTTAGATTAATTTAAAAGGGAATAAGCCAGTTACCTCTATGACACAGTTATATGTGAACAGAAAGTGGTTTCAGGTGTCAGTCCTTATGGATGTCAACAAAGGGGAATATTGAACATATCCTTTATCACATTTTATTGGTTTATATGTACCTTACTCAAGACTGCTGTGAATACTTCCCTCAAGCAATTAACTCTCCTTATTCACTGTTCAAAGAAAATGAAAAACCTAACTCTTATGCTTGTGAGTTTTATTTCCAATGCCTTGCTTATCATGTATTTTTAAAACATGGCTTTTTTATGCCTACCCGAACAGCAGTTTCTTTGGTCTCTGAACTGGAACCAGACCATATCTAAACTGAATAAGGCCTTTTCCTGTTAGTCATTTAGTGCCTTTTATAAATCAGATGGAACTCAAAAAGATTCTGTTGTTTTAGTTCACCTCAATATAATTCTTAGATGTGATTTTACTGTTTCACAATTTCTCCTGAGATCCACCAATTAAGATTGCTTATACACACATCCTATGATTAATCCAACTAAAATTTATAGGGTAGCAATATTCAAGAACATCTATAAGTTTGCACAGTTGAACTCTTCTACTTAGGACTAGAAATTATGAGGTGGTTTGTCAAAGCTTAAGTTAGATGTATTTTCAAAATTTTATTTAAAAGCCTCTATCAAATATCATCAAGCTTTCTGGATTCTCCCATATGTGTAGAGAGAAACACAATTTTTCTGAGTATATATGCTGGTATACAATATGTTGTTTTCCCATTCTGTGTGGTATTGAAAGTAAGGAGAAAAACCCTCCATTTGAGAGGGGAAAATAATATTACCAAGATGATATGATGTGTAATTAGGAAAATGGTTTTCTTCTCATTTTAAAGTCTTATATGTATGAAAACAGCAACATGTATGTGTGACTAATGGCAACATTTCAGTGTTGTACTTGTGATGAACTGCAAAATAACACCTACCAAGAAGCATCCCACATTTTGCTATTTCTTGATTTTCCTATCCAGTGCCCTGTAACACTGATCCAATATTTCCAGTATCACTGCAAATGCCAGCTACCTCCAAAGATGTCTAGATGCAAAGGGAAAAATAACATTCACAATTTCTACACCTACACACTGCAGTGTATTGCAGTGTAGAGTCAATATATCTACATAACCTTCATCTACCTGATTTGGATACTGTATAGTGGATACACAGCCAGATGTGGCAGAAACAGCTTAGTACAGGCAGGATAGTTTTCTCCAGTTCTGTAAACTGGAACAACTTATTTCAGGGACTGATACAAGTCAGTGCTATGTCATGACAGAGGAGCAATTGTTTTCAGACTAAAATAAGAATACATTTTGGGGACATAGTAATTTCTTAGCTATATCTGCTTATGGCATACATAATTAAGACTATGGTGTGATTAGGTTACTTATGTGCATATTCACATAAATTTAATTCATTAAATACTAAAAATTGACATATAGCAACTTTTGCTGTGCTGAGTACTGGTCACATAATTTACTGTCTGTATATATGTGCACAGACATTACCCTTATATTAGACATCTGATATATGACTACTTGATTTTTCATTTGTTGAGGGGGAAAGGGCTTACAGTCAGAATGCCAGTGCTCTTGGTCAGTGTTTAAATGAGACGTGGAACATACTAAAAGAAGAATCTGACTGAAGATGCTGCATGTGCCTGCCTTCATTTAGTCATTGGTCCAGAGTAGTAGAAGTTAATGCACTGTATAAGATGTAGGTATGCATAAAGACACAGAGGTTAGAAATGTATTCTGACATGACCTGCCTGTCTTCCACTTCAAATCAGTAGGAGTTCTGAGCAAATATTTTCCAGACTATCATCAGGGATTTCAGAGAGAAATCTGAGGGTAAAAAAAGTCACTTTAACAGTTTATTTCCATGTTCATATTGTGGGCATTCAAAATACCTCTGAGTAACCCTTGGGTAGAATAGGATAGATTAGATTTTATATAGAGACACTTTCAGCAAGAAAACATAGAAAACTTCTTAACTCAGCATTTCTTTAAAAAGTCATCTGTTACAGTCCACTGCCAGTACAAAATATACATTTGATTTTTCTGGTCAGCAAAAGTTCCTGTAAGCAATATTTTTCTGATACTTCATGTTGCATTTCTGAAATCGTCCTGTATAGTTCCAAGAAAATTATGTTATCTCTCTGCTATAAAGTAGCAGGGCAGCAATTCTCTTCTCTCTAGATGTATATTTTTTAACTCTCATATTCCAAAAATTTATATAATTGAATTTCTCAGTTTGACTGAAAGTCATAGCTTACAAAAAAAAAACCAAACAAAAAACAAAAAACAAAAAACAAAAAGACAATTACAGCTAGATGTATATAAAATAAAGAATATTTTTATAGGCCACTTCTATCCCCTGTGTTGTCTATGAATAGACTAAATCTGGTTCATTCATTGGGAATTTAAAATATTATCGATACTATATTTCTAATACATTATGAAAATACTAATATTTTTCTGTTTGCTGTTACACTCTCTGAGAAAAGACTGATTCAGGTCACTACTTGTAATTTTCTCTTTCTCAGGAAAGCTCAAATTCCTCATTTTCTTAGCTTTTCTGCAGCCGTTTGTTAGGTTACATCTTCCTTATTTTCCTTCTAAAGATATGAATACTTGTTTCATCTCTTTGGGTTTTTCATGGTTGGTTTTTTTTTTTTTCTTTTTTTTTTTTTTTTTTTTGGTTGGTTGGTTGGTTTGGGGGTTTTTCATTTGTTTTTATGTTTGTTTGTTTTTTTTATGATGATGCATTGAGGTTCAAATATTTGAACTATAGTTTCTGAAGTTTATAGTTTAAACATGCAACATTCTTTAATGTCAACCACACAGTGCTAAACATCCGTGCCCTGGTGCTCAGTACTTCCCGTCATTTAAAAGAAAGGAGTTAAAAAGTTACTTGACTTGTGAAATAGTCTTGAAGCTACTGTAAATGCAGTTTATTATGTAATTTTATGTTTCATTTTATTTTAAACACTGTTTTTAAATGTAATTTTATTATCTGAGCATGTTACATTATTAATCAGGTTTCATGTTGATTAACAATATATTTAATATGACCCCATGACCCCATCATGCCTTTTGTTATGTTGGGTACAAGACAGTCCAGTGAGACAGTAGGGCTAGGAGTTACTTATAGCTCTTGAGCGATTCCAGCAGAGGAATATGTTCTTCTACATAGGACTTCCAGATTGCCAGTGATTCCAGAATATTTTTTTTTCCCATAATTATGCCATAAGCAAACTTAGTATAAAAATTGAAAACAGCTAGGTAAAACACTTCATCAGGCAATCTGCTGGTGGGTTTTGCATTTGTTATTGAGACAGAAACTTGCAGGAAGCAACTTCAGAAATAACACTGTGATCTTAAGTAGATAAACAACATTAAAGATAGAAAGTGCAAAATTCCCATCTGAACAGGGTAGACTTAAGTAAATATAACTATTTCTGTAAAATACGGCCTATATAAAGTACCTAGTGTATATTTTTGAGTCAGGAAAGCTTCACCATTTATAAATACAGGAGAGACAAATTAAATCAAACAGCTCTGTAGCCATAGCATAGTTTTTCTCCTAATATTCTATCTTGCATCCAACCACACTCCCCAAATGTCAAACTCTCAGATATATAGAGAAGAGATGTAGGCATATCTGTTATGCAACGGGAGGTAAAGCTGGGTTAAAAAATGGGTGGAAGCCACTTTCCTTTAATATGAGCTCCTTAAAAAAAGTGTCTTCTCCCCATGGTTGAAAGTGAAAGACTTTTACTACTAGAACACTAAGCAAAACAATTAAGATGGCAGTACATTTAAATTTTCTTCTTTCTGTCCCCTCTCCTTTTTTGTACTTATTTTTAATTCTAGATATGTTTTTAACTGAGGTTCTAAGTTTATATGTAACTAAAAAAATGGTTAAAGTAATATTCCTATGAACATCAGTAAAGTGGGATTGTAGAAAACTTGCACAATATATGTGCATGATGGCAAGCTCAGATAATGTCTCCATGTACGCCATCCCTTCTGCATTAATGCCTAAGTGCATTGTAAAAAATTTCAAAACACATAGACATATTTGCTGTAGGTGGGATGACATTTATCAGGCAAGTGAAGGCAGAATCAGAATTTGTCTACTTGTATCAGACACTGTAGCACTTAAAACTGAGCAGCAAACCTTCATGTTCTGTCCTTCCCCCCAAACCTCTCCCCTATGTACAGTCACATGCAGAATATGATTGAAAATTCATGACCCAGAGGAAATAATTAACAATATGCCTCTTTTGGCTTTTCTAATAGCATCTGGTTCTATAGCTATCTCCTCCTTTGGCGGATATGCTGGTATTTACAATACTGCTTCTCACACTTTTGGGGGATAAATCTGGTGCTGAATTGCTCAGGCAGTGTTATACTCCCATGTACCACTTCCTTCTCGTTCAACCTTCAAACGTTACAGGTGAATACAGTATCTTGTATTCACATATGCACCTATTCCAAATAGGAAAAAAAGACATTTTTCCTGAAACAAATGCACAGCTTTCACTTTTCATTTTCCTCATCTACTTTTGTGAAAATGAGTGTTTTGGCCAGATACTTTCATGGGTCAGAACAGAATCCTCACATTACATTTTAATGTATATGTCTGTTGCAGGGGTTCCAGTGAGATGAGCTTTTAATCACTCTGAATTTAGATGCTCTGCATCTCTTTAATAGTGGACTTTCCTCGTGATAAATTATTTTGAAGTTTTCCAATATTTTTAAATAAATTTAATTTCAAATATAAGAAAATTTAAGTTTTAGACTTCAATTGCAATTAAAACTTAATTTATTTATTACATAAAATATGTGCAGTGAATGTAACAACTTTTCACCTGCCTCATAGAGACTTCAGGATAGACTGATTTGGATTTTAAGGTCATACACATAACAAGGTTTACTTTCAGATAACTGTTCTTCAGAAATTCAAACACATCTCTCAACCACCTAACATTTGTTTTTCTGAAGTAAATTGCTAAAATTTTTCCTGCAAACCTGGTTCATTAATTAAGATTTTTTAAATCTTTGAAGAAATGAAACACAGAAAAAGTACTAATATGTACGACATATATGTTTCCAAAAAAATGCAGGACAAAGTTATACTGATAATTCAAAGCACCATTGAGAAGTAGAAGACTCTGATTGCAACAAAACATTATTACAGTGTTTTCCTGCTCTGTGTCAAGCAGGATTAGACAGAGCCTTCTCGGTCACAGAGTGCAGCGACTGGCTTTGGCAGGCAGTCACATCATAAGATTCTGTTATTAAAGCTCTATCACAAAACCTGTTAGGCTGTGACTTGACCATGAAGTACTGTTGTCCAGGTTAAACTGCACTTTACCCTATTATTTTCCTGTTGAATATAACTGATGATTTCAAATATGTCTCAGTCTTTCTTTTGCTAGTTAATATTTTGAAATCTTTTAGACTTCTCTTTCAGAACGGTTAGTGAGGTCATAGAAAATCTAGTAACCCTTTTTTTTGCACCACTTTCAATCTGAATTCATCATTCTTCAGTATGAGTGACAAAAGTAGGGCACATAGATGTAATACTAAACATTAATGATGTGGAGGAGGACAAAGAAGTAAGAGTTAATCTATTTGAGTCACAATTGATTTGGGAAAAGATGGTAAAGTAGCTTCTAATGAAATATAATAGGATATCCTTCTTAAATACACATGTCAGATTTGACCTTCTAGGCTATTTTAAAGATACTAGGAAGGTAAGTATAACTTAACACTACTGCACAAATGATGGGACCTAATTTCAACATAGTAGAGCTGAAATAGGTTTTTATTTTCAGTTATGAAAATGCTCCATATTCTAATTTCAAAAGCTAGTTTTGGTAAGCAGTAAACACACTGGCTATGAAAAAGCTACTTTCATGAAATAATGTTGGATTTAGTGTTCATAGATTGACTCACTAAAATCAAACTAAACAGAGAGAAGATTTCTATTATTTTCTTACTATTTCTCCTGTTGAACTTGAAGAAATGAAAGAATGTTACTGATCCAAAGGATTATTCACCTGAATTTGAGTGAAAGGTTTTTCTCTGGGAGAAAACTCACATCAGAAGATTCTGGAACAGCTGTTCTGCTGAGGGTAGAAACACTAAAACCTGAAGACTCAAGTTTTAAAATTATCGTGTTACCTCTTGTCCCTCTGCTTTCCACAGGAAATAGCTCTACAGAAGACTTATAGATAATAAAAATAGCATGGACATAGGCAACTCTTGTATTTTCATGCAAAAATTACTTTTTTCATATTTATTGACTACTCTTCAATAATGATGCTTAGCTTAATGAGTTTTAGAACACATATGGGAAGATTCTCATCTGCTATTGAATCTGTTAAGCAGCACCAGGCCATATCAGATGAGAATGCGACCTATAACCTGAATAGGCTGAATATGTTTGAAGTAAAATCACATATGTTTGAGCTTCATCACTGTGGATTTTGAATATTCATTTCTAAGTGCACTTGACATTTCGTAACATGATGGCATATCATTAAGAGAACATTCAAAAGACTATTGGGGTGGTATGTGTGGATATTAATACTGGAAAACCAGAAGTCATAAAATATGTTTTTCATGGCCTTAAAAACTTAGTCGCAGAAATGCTTTATCACTGTAACATTTTCCTTTCCAGCAGCTTAACAACAGAATCCAGAGTACTCTCTAGATAGAGGAGAAAAGCAACCCTCAGCCAAATCAGTCTGAAGGTGTAATTTAACAGACTTTTTCAGATACTCATCTTTGCCTCCTGTGACAAACTGGCCTTTCAGTTTGACCAAACTGACCTCAGGAAATGTGACTTGTGATCACACTGTGGTTTTCTCTCTGTTCAAATATGTATGATCTGGATGTGTCTCCATCCTGAAGCAGTTGGCTCACTCCCTCCAAACTTTCTGTAAGTAAGTGGCCAGGTAATAACAGCGGTGCAACTGGAGGAAAGGCTGCAGCTCAGTTCCACCGTTTCAAGCACAAGAAGGATCTGCCCAGAAACAGAATAATAGCTGTATTTAACACAGGAAAAGCTTCATCTGAATCTGTTAATTGATCAATAACACCAATTTACATAGAATTTATATTTAAGTAGTTCCATGCCTTTTTTTCCCCTGTGATCTTAAGAGCAGCAACACCTCCCTCATAGTCCGAGTGTACATTTTAGGTGTTCCTGCTGCTGTTGTGCACTTGTGCCTCTAGGTGGAACTGAAAGGACTGAGAAGGCTTTTTGGTAGGACCTGTAGAAGCATACATCTAGTGTTTCACAATTAGGATAATCCGTGCCTCGAACATTTTCTGTCTAAACAGGCAAGATATACTGGTGAAAAACAAACAAGCCAGTAAATCGAATCACTTACTCTGAGCAGAAAAACAGAGAAAGCAATCGTTGACTCATTTCCTCAATACTAACCACTGGAAACTTTATTTGTGATTACATGTAGAAAAGGTAGAGCTATTGATGCTTTTGCAATGGCCAGAAGAAATCTGGTGAATTATTTAGTACTTCTGCATAGTTGTCTACAAGTGAGATTTTTATGTTCTCTTTCTGTTCTATAGTTTGTATGAGAAAGGGACAGAAAAGAAGATGTCTTAACTTTGTCTTCTTTATAGGATACATTTATTTTCTTACATTTTCCACTTTTCATGGAAGTGAAATTCACTTGATGGCCATTTCTCCTGGCTTTTTTTAGTATTTGTTTCCCACAAAATCTAAGAAAACAAATCTTTGTTAAAGAATTTTGTGTAGCATCTACAACACAACATGGAAAATTGTGCAGAATAATTTACAGTGTCTGACTCAAGCATACTAATGGCAATCAGGCTTATTCCACTGGTATGGAAAGTGGTGCTTTTAATTTATAATTGAGTTGGTCACAGAAAAAAAATCTACTGTTCCATCATGTGTCTGAGATTTTTCTCATAATATGTCAGGAGTGGGAGGTGGAGAATAGGAGTGGGAGTAGAAGGAAAAAGTCCCTAAGTTGTTGTGTTTTTTTTTCCTGAAATCAGAAGGAGTATTATTAAGTATATCATGCCAAGATCAAGCCTTTACAGTGTACTTCATCAGCTCACAGGTATGTGATATGTTTATCTAAGCTGTCCAAAAGGGTTTTGTTTATTGGGTAGAAGCTCTTTGAGTTACTGCAGATTTAATTCTTTATCCTTCATCATTAGGTCAGAGAAGTCGGTAATGGTCAATCCTGGGGAGATTTAAAACTCCACTCCTAATTTCTTCAAAGGAAAAGTGGCATTTCTATTTTTCTTGTCATTCTTAATTTATTAAGAGCACCTTTCCACTGCAGTAGGCAACTTGAAAATGTGACATGGGCCACTTGCAATACATATAGCCTGTGCTGAGTGGCAGCTGCAAATATCTTGCTTGTCTGCAGCTCTGTGTAAATCAACAACAACCTGGCTGGGATATCAGGGGCCAATGTGAGTATCTCTCACTGGCTGGGATTATTCCTAAGCAGCTGGACCATATGTGCAGCCGTGTTATATTACTATGCTAGGTTAAGGTGAAGACTGTCATGTAGTGCTGTTTCATAGGTGTAAGGCAGACGTATTCTGATTCTTCTAAAAGCTTGTTTGGAAATAATGTTTCAAGCTGCAGTTCTAATTTGGTCCTCCTTCTCTGAGAAGTGCTCACTATAGATTTGAGATCCTCAGTGTCTATAAATGCAGTTCACAGTTTCATCCCAGTTACTTACACCATTTAGCACTGAGAAAGAAACCAGAACAGAATAGAAACCAGAAACAGAACCAGAAAGTTGAATAAAAGACCTGTTCTTCCCTCTGTGTTTCTCTTTGCTTTCTCTGCCATAATAACTGTATGAGCTACTGCAGATGGGAAAATACAAAGTCCATCATCCTTGCTACAAGAAGTGGAAATGTACTCTTTTTAGTGATTCAGACTAAAGTCATATTAGATTATTTGCACTTCTTGTATTAAGCATGAAGTCTTGATACCATTTTTTTCATCTATCGGGACTTCTCAGGAAAAAACTTATTCTATATTCATCAAACCATTGCCAGCTTCTTTTCTGAGGGGCCCCTATCATCTTCATTACCTTCCTTGTCCAGAAAGCAATAAATAACATTTAGAAAATGCTGCTGGGTATCTAGAAA
This sequence comes from Phaethornis superciliosus, assembly GCA_023637945.1. Taxonomy (NCBI): domain Eukaryota; kingdom Metazoa; phylum Chordata; class Aves; order Apodiformes; family Trochilidae; genus Phaethornis; species Phaethornis superciliosus. The sequence goes on along the minus strand of JAJQWJ010000003.1, from coordinate 86,171,098 downwards.
GAGAGCCAGTTAAATACAGATTTATTTATGAGTACCAGAGAGATTACAAAAAAAACACCCCAAACCTTTGCATTACATATTAAATAAAACTATTTAAAAAGGCAGGCTGGAATCAGAGAAAATGCATGCTTGTGTTGTGTGTAATTCGTGTGGGTGTATTTTATACATTTGACTGAGGTCCATAAAATACAAATGTATTTGGTGTGCATTAAAACTACTTTATTTTTTTTTTCTGAAAGGCAGATATTAAAAACAACATAAATGATGCATTGCACTGACCTTCTCCATATTATTTATTATGCTCTATATATGTCAGAAACAGGAAAATAGGGATTGTGTCCAAGGGCATCATGGTAATTCAAGCTTCCCAATGACTTCTTGCATTTATGAGTTTCTAACATTTCCCTTTTATCACTGAAGCCTAGTAAACTCATTATTTCTGCATCATCCATAGCATCCCTCAACACATTAAATGCACCAGGCAGAAGGTGTCTTTTCCTCTTGCTTTTCTTATCTTTTTGAGAACTTCAGGCTGTAAAGGAAACAACTCTTACCAACGCCATTTTGTTCCCAAAATAATATAATGATATTGGCCTTGCTTCTCCCTGAAGTTTCATACTTTCATGGACAGGTCAAAGGGTGAAGCAGTGCTTCTGCAGGTGGTGTCAGGGCACAGGGAGGGTCACTGGCTCCCTAGGGCTGGGGCAGAGATCCCCAGGGCTCTGTTCAGGCAGGACTGGGCAGCCAGGGCCCATGCCACTGCCCCAGCCAGGAGCTGGGCATCTGGGAGTCACTGGGGCGGCCGTGGTCATTGGACATCTCCATGGGGAGCAGCTAAAGCCAGGCTGGGATGTGGGCCTGTGGGTGGACCCATCTTGGCATGACCCATGGCCAGGCAGGGCAAGACCGTGGGGAGCTGGAGACACTGGGTGTTCTGTGGTGTCACTGGGTCAAGGACAGATGACTTCAGGGGTCTGACATGGGGTCCTGGGCTGTGGGTGGATGTAGGGGAGCCCCAGGTCAGAGGGTTGGCCAGGAACATGATGTCCTACCAGTGCCTTCAGGGCCCTGGCACTTGCCACTCTTTGCCTCAGATATGGTTTCTTCCCAGATCTTCTTTCTTTTCAGTAAGGAGAGAATTTATGTGTTTCAGAGACACATATGGCACTTTTTTGCAGAACTTTATCTGCAGAACTTGGAAGGAACTCAGGGGAGAGACATTTTAAGCAATGCTGACCTCTAATTCAGCCTCCAGCTCCCTAGATGTTTTCAGGTATTGAATAACAGCATCATAGAATGCCAGGTTGGCACCTCAAGGATCATCTAGTCTAGGTAAAAATACAGTTTAAATGAGATGGCCCAGCACCCCTTATTGGTCACTACCTGAAAAGTAAAGGGGGTAAAAATTCAGCTAAATTTTAGTGTAGAATTTACAATTTATTTTTTCCTATAATCAAAAGTTGCCTCTTTGAAAAGATTTGGGTCTTTAATGATATGGTGAAAGGATATGCAGTGGTATCTCTATCAAATCCATGTGTGTAGGCACTTCTCTGAAGATACTATTCCACACACAGTCAACATCAGAATTTCTGAAAAATCTCAGATACTGTATATTGAGTTTTATTAGTGGTATATATATATATAAAATTGCTAAACTTTTTTAAGACTAGCTGTTCTTGGCATTTCAGGTGTCTTTGAAATGATTTCTGGTAGCAGCAAATCATTGGTGTGGAGGTTGGCTATTGGAAATCAAACCAGGAAAATGCTGTGTCTTGTATGCCCAAGGAGGAAAGCAACTTAGTTGCAAATCCTGAGAGTGAAGAGGAAGACTTTGGGGGAGTTGTAAAGAGAGACCATTGGCATGATGAGTAGGAGAAAGAGAGATGCTGGCAAGTGAAACCAAGTAGGCAGATTTGAAGCAGTAGAGGGGGAGGGAGTAAAAGGTGTTTAAGGGAGGGAGACTGCAGCAGAAATGGGTAGAGAAGAGTGGGGAAAAAACAAGTGCACTGAAAGTAAAACAATGTAAAATGAAAAGGCTCTGACTGCTGAAATACACTTCCTTCAGAACCTGTGGGGGGAAAAAAAATGATTCCTGAATTTTAGAAGTTTGTTGGTAAGGCATAGTGGGATTTCAAAGTGGGAGGTTGAGAAGGAGTCCTGTTTGTTTGTCTTTTAAACCAAGAATCTCTATAAACCAAGAAAAGCCCCAGAATAAAAGGACAGTGTTTGACCACTTGAATTCTAGAAAGCTGGAAATGCCAGGACTGAAGTTGTCTGTAATCTTAATTTGGCCATTTTGCACATATGTGCTTTGATGCAGTTTCAGTTTACAAAAATTTGTATTTTTTGTTTATTGTAAGTCACCTCCTACTTCTGTCAGAGAAGAGTATGTTTTCTCTGAAAAGCGATCAAGAGTTTTGGAACATCATTTCACATTTCTAGAAACTGGAGTGTATACATGTACTGGGGCTTTCCTGGGAAGTATTTCTCATAGTTTTCCTGAGCTTGCAGACCTAGAAGTCAAATTAACTAAAAGGTCTGAAACATGATAAAGAGCAAAGAAAAAAGTGCAATTGGGGAAAATATAGAGCAGAATGCTGCTGATTGCCAACAGGAGCAGCAAGCACTGTCCAGGAGCTGGGTTGGGGCTGTGGACAGAAATATTTTGCATGGAGAAGGAAGTGATCATAGAAAATAGCACATTTCAGCAGAGGAAAAAATATTTTCATATCTAAAGGAACTGAAGGTTGCTATGGAGAACTGGATTCTTACCCTGCCTCTGTCCTCTCTGCACTGAGTCATTTCAATCAGAGTCTTCACAGGTGGTGCTACTTGTGTCATCCTCAACCATTGCTCATTGCAGTTCATCCTCAGGTCCAAACCTTTGAAATAATTGACTCTTACTTTTGATTGTCTGTCTTGTGTTCCAAAACTCATCCTCTTGGTATGATTATTATCATTAATAATAAGTATTTGTTACAGAAGTTCCTAGAGACTAGTATAGGCTCTGTTGCATTAAGAATTTTAAAAGTGATAAAATTATCTCTGTGCTACAAAGAGAGATTGTCACTGTCTAAATACCAAAGGCAGGCAGACCACAGGAGGGGAAAGAACCAGGACAGCAGATTGTGGAATGATTTGTTCAAGGTCACACAGAAGGCACTTAATGGCAGTGCTGGAATGAGATACTGTTGGAATCACAGGAGTTCTGCTACTAGGAGTCATTTGTTTTAAAAGATTGCTATGCATTTAAATAAAATTATCTATAATGGAAGCCTGTCGCTTGTGATTTGAGCAAAGTAATTTATTATGCAAGAACCATACAGGTAATTTACAATAGTTCTTCTGTGCCTTTAATGTATAGTAACTGTAATCATGGAATTGCTTCTGAAATCTCTTTTATGCTACTTGGCACTCCATATGGTAGTTGGATACTGCAGGAAAAAATATCCTCCAGGAATCATTGAGCCAGGCTTTAAGCCAGGCAATCTCTTCTAACACTTTCAGAGCAAGCCATACTATAAAAATGTAAATGTGGCAGCAATACTTCTTTTTCACGCCATTTTTCAAAAGGTAAATGTAAGTGTTGTTCAAACCAAGCTTCAGCTTGAGAGCATTTGTAAAGGACATAAAAAATCCAAGTTACTCTGTATAGGTGGCTTTCCACACCTGTGACTGTGAAGGCTCTCTGGTTCAGGAATATATCATCCAACCACATCAGTAGAAAGACTTCCAGTAATTGCAGCTCTGCACAATTTGCTTTCCTCTTTCTCCTCTCCCTCTGCTTCTATTTTTGGCGTCTTTTGTTGTGAGTACTCTGGCATGCTCCCTTCCTGAGGCATCTGGGTAAATGTTACCCACTGAGAGGTGTGGTTTTCTAGTGTGTTGACTGGCATAAGCAGATTACAACAAACCAATAGCAAAGGAGGTAACAGAGATGGAGATGGAGATGGAGATGATGGAGATGGAGATGGAGATGGAGATGGAGATGGAGATGATGGAGATAGAGAAAGGAAGGGCAAAACTAGGATTAGAGATTGAGCAAGAACATATACAAGCAGTGGAGAAAAAAATTTCAAATTACAGAAGTAAAATGAGAAGGAAACTTAGAAGAGAAAAAAGTCACCAGAAATGTGAAGCAGAGAGATCCAGCTTTGAAAATGGGAGCAAGAACTTCTACTGAATCTACAGAGCCACCAGAGTGGTATCTTAGGTCCCCGTTTTAAAAAAAATAAAATAAATCAGTGCAAATTTATCTTTCCTGTATTGTGAGGCATTGGAAAATTATCACCCAATCCATTAGCGAGCTCATATATATGCTTATATGCAATCCAGAAAAGGAGAAGAGAAGATGAGAAACCAAAAGGGAAGCAAGAACGAGAAACTGAGAATAGAAAAGAGGAGGCAGGCTGTTGAAAGAGCAAGAAACAGGTAGAAAATGGAAGAGTAACTAGGAAAATAGAAAAGAAGCAAGGCCACCAGGCCCTTATAGGGGGTATGAAGATGAAAAACACTTCAGAAAGCAGAAATGAGCAGTGGGAGTCCTGCAGGAAGAAGGTGGTAGAAAGTAAATTTCCCCTTTCTAAATTTAAAGCCTCCAGATTTGTTACTGAAATAGGTTTTAAATGGGTGAATTCAGAGCTTTTTTCTCTTCTCCCTCCCCATAATTTATATGAAGCATTGAGAGGAATCCATAGGTAGTTTTGCACCCTATTGCCTGAATTAAAATGTGGTAGTAGTAGCTAAACACTGCATTGGTTCTCATGGAATAGTATGCTTATGTAAAATACAAAAGTCATATTCGAGAGCTGGAACTGGTAAGGTAAAAGCTTAAGGAAACTGCCCCCTACCCCATGCTATCCCTCATCTCCTTCCCTCCTTGTCCCTCACCCTTTCTCTTGAACTCTTATGCTCTGAGTTCTTCTGCTTGTTTCCAGAATTCTTCATTGTATGTAGATACCTATCAAATGAGTGACACTTTTTCTATTTGATGTTCTCATTCTGGGGTGACTTACTGTTTGATATTATGTGAGTATTTGTTCTCTCCATGCATATCTTTAAGAGGACTTGAAATAACCTTTAAATAAAGGAATACAGAACACTTTACAATCATTGGAATCAACATAAATAGATTTAATGCCCTATTTATTTCTTTGGAGTCATGCAATCTAATTGGGTTTGATTTCCTATTACAGGCAGATGTCAGGAATGTTATACCCTTCATATATGCTGCAATTAGTTTGGTTAAAATTGAAATTCAAGTTCCAATTGACAGAAGTGAGGAAGACAATATGGGGGGAGGAGTGAGAATAGAGCTATGAAATTTTATTAAAATCCTGCAGTGTGAAGAGGCCGTACTTTGTTTCTGAGAGATTTTTATTGCCCTACCATCTATTTATAGTCAGCTTGGAAACCAAGGGGACAGGTAACATATCACTTTGGTGGGAAGAGATTCCATATCTATGGGTTTTTCCTCTAGCTCATTATTTTGATTTGTGGGACAAATCATACTTGATTATTGGACAGAATTCCATTTGAGAACTCATGTAATATGATACAAATACAGTTGTTCTCACCATACATCCCTAAAGAAGGGATGTAAGTGAGCCAACAATTGATTCAAAGTCCTGCTCCAAGATGCATAATATAGTTAAGTATATCTTTTAGAAACAATTGGCATATTCAAATCTAATTTATACACACATTAGATCCCTTAGTGCATCACGATGCACAAAAACTTATATAGCAATGTAAAATATCACCAAGTTTCAGTTTACTAAATTTGGATGATGTCTACTCAGTTCACTTTGTATTCTTTATAGGCTATGTTCTGAGCCAATTTTCAGTGATTGAAGGTGATTAGTAGAGGGATTTTTAAAGAGAAAAAATATTGAAGGAAGAAGACAAAAAAGATAAAATCAGCAATGTCTAAAAAACCTGAAAGAGTGGAACACCTTTTTAAAAACCTGTTATCATGAAACTATATACAAACACAAGATGAAAGTATCTCTTTCACTTTGTTTTTATAATGGGGGGTAAATATCAGGAAAGGAGTAACACTCTATGCACAAGTACAGATGACTGTTGGAAGTTTATTAACACTTTGGACTGCAAATTAAGCTCTCAAGAAATTTAAGTTCATAAAACCACATAATCATTTAACTTGGAAGAGACCTCCAGAGGTCTTCTATTCCAAACCTCTGCTTATATCAGCCCAGTTCTGGATGATCCATCAAATGTGGGTGTGGGAACTTGTGGTTGCCCTGTCCCTAAAAGTGTTCAAGTGCCAGGGGAGGTTTAGGTTGGATGTTAGGAAATATTTTTTCACTGAGAGGATTGTCAGGCATTGGAATAGGCTGCCCAGGTCAGTGGTGGAGTCACCATCCCTGGGGGCATTTAAAAGGCATTTGGACCTGATCCTTAAGGACATGGTTTAGTAGTTGACTGTGGTGTTAGTTAAAGGTTGGAGTGGATTATCATGGAGGTCTCTTCCAACCTAAACATTCTCTGATTCTGTGACTTTAAGCAAACTGGACTAGTGTGAGGTCTCCCTGCCCATGCAGTGGGGTTAGAACTGGATGATCTTTAAGGTCCTTTCCAATCCAAACTTAGTCTCAGGAAAGTTCTAATATATTTATAAATAGGACCAAATGTCCATGGACTGATGTTCAGAATATGCCACCTGACCCTGAATTCTATATGTCTATGAAAGAAAGGCCTCTAAAAGCTCTGTTCATTAGGATGTTAATGACATACTCCAAACAGAGACAATAATAACACGCTGTGTTTGAAAGAAAAAGAATTACTGACTTCAGTAAGCCTACAGATGCTCATTTCTAGAAACTTACAGATGAATAATATACAAGATGGAGAGGGAAAAATAAATTTGATACAGGTTTCCAGAAAATAAAAGATTGATGCTGTCATCTATGATGCCGTAAATATTATTTGAATGCCTTACAATGAAATATGCCATCATTAATAGATGGTGTAAGAGATGCCTGAAAATAAGACAGTAAGGCTTTAGAAGAACTGTATCTCATCAAACTTCACTGCTTGTTTTGATGCAGTTACAGAATTAACAGGCAATAGGAATGAAATAGATCATATATATTTGGATTCTGCATTTGATACGGCATCTGAGGAATTTTCAGCTTTAAAATGTGATTCAGTACTGCCTTAATTCAATACATCATGATCATGCAGGCTGTAAACTGCCTAAATGAGTATAAAATAGAAATAATAAACAGCAACATATTAAGAGGATGAATCTAAAAGAGTTGGCATTTGTTTGCAAGGGTTGGCAAGAGTTAGATTTAATGTCTGTGTTAGTAAGCTGAAAGAAAATGTAAAGAGCACACTAATGAAATCTGAAGATACTTTTCAATTAGAAGGAGTGTGCACATTATTAAAGAAAAAGAGAAAGTGGAATTTGAGAAATTACAGATAAGGTAAAACTGAAAAAAGCCATTTATCTTAGAAATATGAAAGCCTACTCCCCTTGAGGAAATAACCTGAATTACTGTCATATTGGAAGATATTGTTATTTGTAAGTCACAAAAAACCAGATAAATTCAGAAGATTTCATTATTTATTACCATTGGCAAGTATAAAAGTGGTTTTATGTAACACTAACAACAGTTTCTCCTTATATGCATGAAAAAAAATATTTCAGTTCAGGTGATGGGACTAGTCTGGAAGAAATACTGCAAAACTAGATGAATTAAGAGGAAAGGGTAAAGAAGGAGGCTCAGAGGAATGATGTGCAAGCAGTGACTAAAGGAGGACATAGATCAGGGGGTTCACTGGAAAGGCTTAAAATCAAAAAACTGTAGAACATACTTAGGACAAACTTTCCACATTTTATCTGTTTTCCAGTGATGAGAGCATCCCTTGATATTGCATAGAGCATCCTAAGGGATATTTGATCCTTTGCCTGGACATTGCCCAAGACATTTTATGATTATAGGGAGTGTTGTTTATTATTCATAGAAAGCGAGGGGTCTCAAAATGCGAGATACAGGAAGAGCAGCTATGAATCAAGTACTAATTTTGCACTCTAATCAATTACAATATCTACCATTAGCAAGGGGAGTAAAGGCAAGGAGAAATATCATCTGTTATATTAAGCAATGAAACACATTTTTTAAAATAAAGAAAATAAAGAAAAAGGAAAAGAAAAAGGCAAATGCTCCTCTAAAGCAAAAAGCAGTTCCTGTTTGGTTTCTTGAAAAAGCCCTTCCTAAAAAAACACTTGAGAGTCTTAACTCCGTGTCTACTCTTCTTTTCAAGAGCCTGTGAGTACCCAGTCTTGTTTCAGGCTGCCTGCTAGCTGAACTCTTACACTGTCTGTCACAATAATAGGTGTTTTAGTTGTGTATGTCCAAATGCTGCTGGGCGATAGGTGATCTTCCTTCTATTCAGAGACTCTCTTATCACCTTGATTGCTAGGACAAAGCATTCACATTTTCTTCACACATTTCACCCTTTCTTTTCTTTGCTTCCTGACCAGTTTCCTGTTATCTCCAAGGGTGATTTTATTTGATTTACAGGGTAACAAGCATGTAGTCACCACTGACTGACTGTGATTTGTTGTGATTGTGATTTGTGGTTTTAACTGCACTTTTTTTATTTCTTGTGGGGAACCTCTGGCATTATCCTGTGTCTGCTTTCTCCCACATTGCATTTTATTCTGCAATCAGAAAGTTCAGTTCGCACACAGAAAAACTACTTGTTTTTACTGTAAACTAAAACTAAATGAAAGTAAAACACTCCTGTCATGTCTGAAACAAATCACTACTGAGAGACAAGTACTAAACTCTTACGGTGTCAAAGCAGCACAAACCTTGTGGCAGTAATGGCAAATTTACTGAAAAATATCATTGCCAGAGAAAATTGTGCCTTCTATACTTGAGCCTAACACACTTCTAGCCAGCTTTACCAGGCAGATATTGCTTGTTTGCTCTGCCTGACAAACTGAAATGACAGCACTTCCTTGGAGAGCTTTCTGAGCTTTGCATAAGATGTAATAACTGATGTTGTGCTGTCACTAAGTTCCATAAATATAACTGTTTATAAAAATAAAAGTACTTTATAAAAGGGCTTTATAAACTCCACATCATAAAGAACAGTAAGCTTCCACTTTATTAAGAAAAAAACACTGAAGACCAAAGAAAAATATAAACTTTACTGAATTGTGGGTGTCGAGATGTTTCTGTCCATCTAGTCAGTCCATCTAATGCTAGTATCTTAAAGCAATGCAACTTTCATCATCTCAGAAGACAGATATACACTCCCAATTATCATTTTGATCTGATACTTTGCAAGACCTGGGTCTTCAGCTCTTTGTTTTGCACATATATGCTGTGTTTTTGATTCTTAAAGTGAAAAGTTTCAAAAATGAGGAAGAAAGATAAATTCCCATATATTCCATCTCATTTATATCCATAGTAGATCTGTATTAATCTCTAAATGTGGTTTTATTACCTATAGTTTAATTGCCTGCTCCACCCTCCTCAAAAGACGATTTTAAGAACATATTTATTTACATGTTGTTTTTTTTCTTTTAACACTATAGTTCATATTTATCTTTAATATTAATCTTGTAATTATTGAAGTGCATTTGCAAGTGACAATAGCTAGGAATCATTTAATGTATTAGTGCAAGTAGTTATTGTCATCTTTTCACAAGCCAATGGGCTTTATATCAATAAATAAGTATGACTACTTGTAAATTTTAAAGGAGAGAAGAATATTCAGCCTTTAATGATAAGATAAAAAAACTCAACTCTGTTTTTCAAAGGCAAATATTTTCCTTAACTGAGGGAAGTCCATTGGTGAAAATTATTAAAGTAGATATCTTGCAATTAAAATTAAACAAGCAAACACACACACACACAAATAATTATCTTGTTTTAATGAAGGTGCCCTAAGAGTCTTTATTTATTCCTCATATGCATTAATACTTCTTCCTTCAAGACAATCAAGCTGTGCCTATTAGCCCTTTTTCTGACTCTAAGTGGGAAAGTTACATGGGAAGCCAAAATCACTGCAGCTCAGTTAGATCCTTATCTTGTGGGACTTACTCACTCAGAATTCAATGGAACTGAATCAGTGCTTTGATTAATAGACTCACCATAAATGGAAAGCCCATATTGCTTCTTTCACTTCCTGAGAACACTCCTAGGAGAATTCTCCTAGGAGAATGTTGTAAATGTTGGAAAATTACTTTTCTTTCTTGTTCTACATGCTTAATGCTTCCAGCTATAGGATACTGGAGTGTAATAATGAAGTATCCAACAGAGCACAGGATTTTTTGAGCATCTCAATATGACTGAAAGAAACAGAGTTATTGATCATAAAAAAGTGAAATCTTATACACAAAGAGTAAAAAAATACAGCTAGTTTATTTTTAATACATATCAGTAAAAGAAAAACACAGAATCATCTGTCTCTCCATTTCAAGAGAGTCTTCCGAAACTGTTGAAACCACCGAGGAAACATTTTAAAAATGTGATTTTCTTTTTTTGTCATAAACCATTTTCAGTGCTGCTGGAGAGAATGACAAAAATTAATACCTTTCTCCCAAAGCTGTTTGAAGACATTGTCTTTCTTTTGCTTCTGAACTGTTGTTCTGGAAATACTTTGAGATGGAGATGGAAAACACATAGCCACCTTCAGAATGAATTTGTTACTTTCACCAATAAGAAGAGTGGAATATTATCTGTCACATGTTTTTGATAAATAGCAATTAGTATAATGCACACAGTTTAGAGTAGACTGCATCGTTTGAAATCCAATTGAAAGATTTCTTAAAGAAAAATAATTCTGCATATTTTTGCATCTCATGCTCTTGAATTAAAAGTAATTCATTGGGCCTCTCCTTTTCCTGACTGTTCCAGTATATATTTTAGGGTCATTACCATTACTACTCTTAATTATCAGATAAACCATGATATCAAAATGATATTCTACTATTTTCTTCTATGGCATGCATCAGTATTTAAAATACCAAGTCGTAGCCTGACATCACAGCAGTGCAATGTTTTTCACTGTTATACAAAAATACATTTCAAACTATAATATAAAGGTTGGACTTGATGATGTCAGAGGTCCTTTCCAACCTGTCTGATTCTATGATTCTATGATTTACGTGTGTGCACTTGTGTACATATGCATGTTTTGCAATAAGGTGAATATTTTAGTACTCATGGCAGGCAATTCAGTCCTTGGAGACAGAAAGCATAAAAAGTCAGACAAGTAGGTAAGCAAGTCTTTGAAGAACATCAGTGAACAGACTGTATTCCAATATAACTGTCCCAGGCCCATTAAGGAAGAAGAAAATTCTACAGAATGTGGAGTTAAAAGATAATATGGTCCCATAGAAGAATTCTCATGGAGGATCCTCAGACTGTGGAAAATCTATATATCCTTGTACTGTGCATAATCCATACTGATCAGAAGAGGTAAGATGTAAAATTAGGTTATCAGATAATCTATATCGGTGGCATAGACAGTTCGTTTGATTTTTCATTGAGGAATGTATGACTGACTGTTGTACTCAGTGAAAATGTGCTGAAGCATCCAGAGCATTTAGACATCATCTTCACAAGAAAGGAATCATTGTAGTGAGCATGATGTGTATGGATATTGAATATAAAAAAAAAAAGAGTAAAAGACAAGACCCAAAAAGTAAAATATTAACCAAATGTAGGCTGAAGATGAGAATCCTCTTTGTAATAAGGTTTGAAGTATGCCAAGTTTTATTCACATGATGTAGGAAACTGTATCACTTGTAGGAAATCATATACTTTTGCTGTAGGAGTATTCAGGAACATTTATAGTGAACCCATCCAAGAGACATGGGCTTCACCTAAATCAGAATAGGTAAGGCAATTTACACTTCAAATTCAAACATTATAGGGAAGGTTAGAATGTAAGGAAAACTGTCAGATATGGAGTAGCATATATTTAGAAGTGGCACATACCTGAAAGGTTAAGTTAAAGCTTTCTATCCTAGAAAAAAGAATAGCAGTGAAGAAATATCCAAAGAAATGCAATCCCAATGAAGATTAAATGAAATAGGGAGTAAACCAATGAGATAAGTATCAGTGATTGTATCTTGGAAGTCTAAGAAGACACAAGAATTTAATTGCAAGTTTCTGAATAATAGGTATGTCAGAAATTTGATGAGTCGCTCATTATTGGTAAATTAATGTAAAAGCAGAGTTCACTATACCTTAAAATGTAGCACAAGGTGAGTTAAGTTTTCTGTATCAAAATGTAACACAGAACCTCTATGAACGGAACCTTAATGCCTGAAGTGAAAGAGTTCTATATTAAGCTCATAATGTCAATTAACCAAATGAGGTGGTGGCAGTGGCTCTGGAGCACTGTGAATAATTAGAAATACTGCAAAGTCAGAAAACAAAAATAATGGAAGATGAGGAGGCACTTAATTAAATTATCAGGTAAGAGGGTTAAAATAAACAAAGCACTTTTTCACTTAGTATGTAATTAAATTGTGGAGCTGAATGGGATGGATGTTCTGGAAATTACTTCCAAAACCTCTTAGGTATGTTCCGTAATGGCAGAGCTATAAATGCTATTAGGTACAGTGGTCCAAATGCAACCTCCAGGTCAGCAAGTCCCTGAATCTCTGACATCTCAAAGGATATCCAAAGATATATTACTGTGGGCTTACCTTATTCCTTTTTTCATATTAGAGACAATGCTGAGATAGATCAGATTTTTTTCTGCTCCACTGTGGTACTGCTCTGTTCTTGCCACTGTTGTATCAAAGTTCTTCAAGAGTGATTCCTGTCTTCAATATTTTATCTTTCTTATTTCAAAATTACTTTGTCTTAAAAAAGAATCAAACAAACCATAGTGGGAAATTTCTCAGCATGGTAGTAGTCACAGAGAAATTGTTCTTACTTCATCATAATTACATGAAATTATTGGTTAAAAAATGATTCTTTAATCTGGAATATGTAGATACTGAGGGAAGTGGCTGATTTGGAGGAAGGGATGCTGATCTGTAAATTTTTTAACTATTTTATCCTATGGACAGCCAGACTAGCAAATATCTGTCTATCCTTATTGACAGCCAGTGAGACAGATTATTATTAGGGGTAGCCTCCAAAATGCTGAATTAGCTCATCTGCTTACACATGTGTCATTATTATATGGAGAAAGGAACTCTCATGCACAATGATTTGGGCAAGAAGGAGACTACATTCCACTCTGTTGAAGTGGTCTGCAGTTATGTTTGATGTATGCATCACTAGAGTTGCTTCAGCTGTAAATGTTTCTTTGACAGACGATATGATCGGTTCCCTTGAAATCAAATTAGATTGCTCTGACACTGGTTTAAATTGTTCCAGAATTATTGAAGATTAACATAAAATCAACCCATGCTGAGATCCATCGATCTTAAAAATACACCTTCTAGGAAGAATTTTTAATATATCAGTTGAGGAACTGGTACAATATTTATTTAAAGCCTTTTTGATAACTAGATAATATGCAAAAATGCAAAATATGAAGCAGTAACAAATATAACCACTTGTTACTGCAGAGCCGTTTATAGCTTATTTCAGCAAAAGCATTTTGTTGGTGTCCCAGGTACAAGGGAGCAGGCAGAGTCACTTTTAGAAAAGTATTGTATTGTTGTGCTGTGCCTCAGACCTACTCATGTGGGTTTCTAAATAAATATTAAAATAGGGGCATAATCAATAGCTCCCGTTAAAGGAGATGACAGAGATCTTCACTTGGCTTAGGCGTAGGAAAATTGTTTCAGACTCAAGAATTCTGTTAACTGGTTCTTCTGTAGCCCTGAATAGAAACATCAGAGACATCAAATGTATCGCTTCGTTTCCATCCATTATCTGTCTGTTTTGTTTGGGTCAGAGTGTGCTTATCACTAGTAAATTAAGTGCAGTCTCAAATGTAAGAAAGCTACAATAAATCTGTTCAGAGCATAGAAGAAAAAACAAGAAAATCTGAATAAAGTGCTGCTGCTATATTTATAACTAAAGACAAGTTATGTTCATATACTTGCAGTCCAGCAAGCTTTCTATTACAAAACACCAGAACACAGAAAACAAAATAGAGATTGTGTGAATTTTTTAATTAAAAGTTTTTATCTTTAGATACGGGTATCTTTAGACTGTGCCATTTCCCCACAGACATAAAGTGAAATATCTTGGGTTGTTTTTCCTTTGCGTGAAGGAAACCTTTGCCTCTTTCTGTAGAGCATACATCTCTGTCAGAAACCTGGATTCTGCTGCAATGTGTATGAATTCTGCAGATTCTCAGGGCTAAAGAGCCACTTTGTCAATGGATTAAATTGCAGTCAGTCACAGTAGAATGATGTCCAATTACAGCTTTCTGATAAATACATCATAATGTTACATAGATATCTTGCAAAACTACCGTATATCAATGCTAGTTTAGCTCAGAAGTGTTGAACTACAGTGAAAATATACAACTCCATGGCTATTTTGTTATATTGTTTTGTGTAGGGGAAAGGTTTACAAACAACAGGCCACATTAAAATCCTGTAAACTATATTAACCGTGAAGTACCATGAAGGAATACATGGTGTCGCAAAGTGACAAGCACTTTTATATTTAAAATAACCACACTTTGTGGCTGAAGTCATAAAAGCCAGCAATCTGCTTCCCAAAAGCTCTACATCTCAATTACACAGTGCTGACTCAAATTAGGACCATGAATACGCTTCGAGGATGGAGAACGGAGGAGAACTAGTTATGTAAATGGGAAGAGCAAAAAGATGTTTGAAAATATAAACATCACTTACTGAACTGAATTAATGGAATGGAAGTGGGAAGATATGCTCAGTGTCAGTATTGATACAGCTCCATTTAATCCCTATGATTAATGATCCACCTGAGAATAGACTGTATGACTTCTCTCTTTAACATGGGAACTTAACTACCTCCTAACTTCCAGGTAAAAGTGCCTATGAAACATTCATTGTTCTCTGTCTCACTGGCTGCTGATATGTTTTGCTTCAGCCTGATGGACTAAGAGGTTTTACTCATCATCCCCTTTCAAAAAAATAAGGTAATCTGTTAGGAAGTAGAGCATTTAAATTCATATTCTTCTGGAAATAGGGAAGTGACATCCAAATCCTTCTGTGTCCTATGGGAGTGCTTTGATGCAGGGGACAACTGCAAAAAAAAAGACAACTGCATCTCTTTGACCACAACTAATGTGGATTTTCCCACAGTAAATTCAACCTGCTTTTGTGGGTAGATCAGGATATTCTCACCTCCTTTACAGCATAAAAAGAAAGAAAAAAAAGTATTCACACTGATGTAAATGCATCATTAATCTCAACCTACCTCTTTGGTTTTTTGACAAAACAGTGCAAATAGTGCAGTAATAGCCACATAAGAAAGTGTACTTGAAGTTAATTGAGTGTTTGTATAGCATTTGGTGTTCCAAGACTTTTACTTTATTAGCTGTAATTTTGGTCTGCTCACTAATGGGAAAATATGCTCAAGCTGGAGGAGATCCAGAAAACCTCAATGTAGTTAACACAGAGATAGAGGAAGATAGACAAAGTTGAGGAACTGTTTTCCGAACACTCTAATTCACTGTATTTTCATTTTGATCAGCTATTTCTGTTCCTCAGTCACAATCCTGTTTATATAAATCTCTGTGCTTCTTAATAGGAATTTAGAATAATTGGAGAGAGACTCTAAACAGTAATTCTGCAGAATCTATCCTTTGCAATGTTGAGTTTTCTTTTATTGTATTTCTTAGAAAACACATTCCTATAATAATTCAGTTTCACATGTTCATTTCTTTTTGGCTGCTCGTGCTCAGCTCTAGTCCAATGACTCCATCTCCTTTAAGCAATAGTTTGAGATCTGTTTGCCATCTGATTCAACCCGTTCACAGTTGTCTGGAGAGCTCTAAAGACAGATCAGAAAGATTCATCATCTACTTCTCCAACACAATATATCTGGAAGAATAACACTTTTTCTCCATCAGTAGGCAAGTTAATTTTTAGAAATTTGGGAATTTCCATTTCAATTATAAAAAAAGTATTCACTTGATTACTAAAATGGTAGTAAAATTCTTATAAGAATGAAAGATTTAAACACATCTATTACAAGGCCCAGTAGGGTCTCCCGTGTACTTCTCTAGCTAAGTTACATGCTTAAAATGAAGTTGAATCAACTTTGGACAAAAGCTAAGTGGGGCCTTAAATTATACACAACAAAAGAACATATTTTAAAAATTTAGTTCTCATTTTTATGAGTGCAGAATTTTTTTGTGCAAATTTCAGTGCAGGGATTCATGACACCAGTTTATGTAAATGGGTATTTCCAAATATGAATGGAAAAGATACTACTGACTATTGTGGAATTTTGTTTGGATCATCAATGGCCTCATGTTATAGTAAATTCATAAGTTCAGTTTACAAAGACTTAGATAGGCACTTGATTGCTTTAAAAGGTTGTTAGAAGAATTCCTGAAAATCCAGATGGTATATCTGCATTAAAAATAAGGAAAAATAAATTACTCTCATGCTCTTCTTTATGAATCATGTTTAGGTCACCTGGAAATACTAGACTAGATCCAAATTAGCAGGAGTTCCAAATCAGTAGTAAACAGCATTTGTAAATCTTAAAATGTCTCTCCAGATGAATTATAGAAGTGTAATACATGTTTCAGATAACTCAAAAGTCAACAGAACCAGAATTTGTGAAGTTCTAAGTATCTAGTGCCTAGTAGGAATAATCTCATGTAAAAGGGATTTGATTCTGGTATAAAAATGTGTCTATCACTGACTTCAGAGGGGTCAGGACTACACTCAAACTCTCCATGTATTTTTAAAATTATCTGCATTTGTACTCTAGCTTTGACAAAACTGTACCTACATTTTGACTACTGCTATTAGTATTAGTATGAGATTTTTAATTTATGTCTTGGTCTTCTTAGAAAAAGTCCTAACCATCTTAACCCCACCTAAATTATATGCATTATAAAGAAAATAAGGATGGGTTTATGTGAGAGTCAAGGAGAAACTACTCAGGGGAAAAGGTGAGACAACAGTATTTAGGTCAGTAGAAATGAAAGCACAGCTCATGGTGGAAGATGGACAGGAGGAAAGAAGCTGAGCGGGTGGTTGAGGCTGAAGGCAGACTCAGAGCAAGGCACTAGGCTGGACTGACTCCAGACACAGCATGGAAATCACCAAGCATAACACTGACACGATGCATCATAATGTGTGCTGATGGGCTGGAGGCAAGAATGAGAACCTGTCTCTGTGGGAAAAGTGTCTTACACTGTAATTAAGCAGGAAGAAGTCAGGAAAAAAATAGTCTATAAAGGGCTCAACTTCTGTGGAAAAACAGACTGCTAGATAGACATGTAAATTAAAATGTTGTAAGCAAATTTAAAACTGTTTCAGGGGAATTACTTTAAGATATAGAGCTAGAGAGGAAACATTTTGCCTCTCTCTTACACTAGAAAATTTTAGAAACAGGACTATTTTTCCTTCTCAGGCTCCAAGAGTTTCTTTGGTAATAAATTCAAGAGGTTCTCAAAGCATATCAGAGAGACCTTACTTCTGAGGCCTTAAACAGGGGACACAATTTTGAAATTAAATTGACTCAAAGTAAATGAAAATACACTTCAAGACTGGTGGAGTAGAAATGAATGCTTCATCCCTACTAAGAAGTGAGATATGCAGAGGGAAAAGACCTGGAAAAGAAGTGTTAATCAAATGAATGACAGAGAGAAAGAAAAACAAGTTCACATTTAGCCACTGTGGTTAGAAACTGGAACTAGGAAAGGAAAACAGTATATGGATGTGAATTTTTGTCTAATCTTGAAGTCTTTACCATTTGGAAAATGTATTATACATAATAAGTGAAATGTAGTGGGTTTTTAAAAACTGTAATTTTGTCAGTGAAGTATAGTTTCTCAAAGGTTCATAATCTTGATGCCTATCAAGTCCTTCATTAACACACTCCTGTCCTCTGAAACTGTTTACCCCAGCATTATGAAAATGAGGTCAGCATTACCTGCCATTTTGGTCTTGGTCTTTCCATTGAGCCTTCTTGACCATATCAGGAATTCACTGTTGAATGGACTGAATACTTGTTCACTGCACGTTATTCCTGTCTCTGCTTCCTCTGAAGCCTGTGATACTGATAGATTGCAATGAGAGGGGGGAAACCAGAAGCAGTTACTGAGCAAAGAGGTCAGTCAGCTGAGAACACACTTTGTATTCCCAACACTATTGAATGACTGAGAAAATCACTTCTCTTTTCTGTACATAAGTTTTCTCACCTCTGACATAATAATGCCTCACTTGCAAAATTTCTGATACACTGCTGTGCAACTATGTGTTATTTTTCCTCATGCTTAGTGACTTCAGTGATGTGTTGATAACCAGTTTGGCCTCATCGCTCATTACATTTAAATAGCAACTTATTTTATTAGCTACAAAGTAACTCCACTCAGTAATCAGTTTCTTCAGGTCAATTTTGTCTGTGGCCCACTTTGTCTGCTTTGTCTCTGCTACTTTTTCCAAATTTTTCTCTCACCATCTGTGAGAGAAAAGAAATTTAGTTGAAAGAGATACAAAGTCATTGTGACCTGAATGAATGTGATATTCAGAACTATGTATGCAGATAAAACCAAAAAGAGGAGGGTTATCAAAATTTTCATAATCCACAAGAAAAAAAACAAATAGGAACTCCAAAGAAACTGCTGAAAGAACAGTTCCAAAGAGATGAAAAAGCTGTAGATATTGACCTTCTTCTCAAGATACTCAAGGGAGGTCAATAATATTCAGAGCCACACAGAGATGACAGACAGTGGGAAAAAAAAAACTAATCAGAATCATGTGGTAGATCAGAAAGAACCTGTAAAATAAATACTCAGAGCAAAATGAAGACTGAAACTGAGGTTTAAAATCAAGCAATCTGCGTTGCAAAAGCTAGATTAGGAACAGGGAGAATGATGGGCTTTACATAAAAAGAGGTTAGAAACTATGAGATCAAATATACATGGTTTCATAAACTAGGGAAATAGTGGCAGTTATATATAGAAAGGAGAAGGTTAAGTGGAGGTTAAGTGATTAATTACTAATGAATTATATAGTTCCATATGCAAGATAACATGGAAGATAGAAAATACAAGCACATTGATTGAAAGGTGGTGTTTTCCAAAGGAAGCTAACACAGAACTACTTCTAGCAGACACAATGCAGGATCAGAGAGAGAACAGGGTTGTTACTTTGCCACTGAAGATAAATCAAATCTTATATTACAGTACTGGGACTGTTGCATTTTTCTGTTTCCACTATGTGCTATCTTTGCTCTGTTATCACTTCACTGACTTAGTTTTGTTCAAACATGCATAGGCTTGTTTCTTACACCTTGTATTATCAGTGAGGACCACGGAACCACCAGGTCCACTATACTTTGTTTCTCTCCTAGCAGTGTATTTGTTTATTTGTATGTATGTGAGGGAAAATTAGACACAGATACATTTCCTTAGATTAAAAATGTCCACTTAGTAGGCTGACCTACTGAACTGATTTTACATGTAGTACAAAGAATGTTGAATGAGCAAACCTAAATATCAGGAAAAACTTTAACTATAAGCTGTATAAGCTTTTTGTGTATTTTCATTTGAAAAGTTTATGCTCTATTTCGTAATATGTGTGTTGCTTATCTTAAATCAGTTCAGTGTATCTTGTTTTGCAGAGAGTAAACTATTTGACTTGCTTATATTTTTAGATTAAAGGTTTTCCATAAAAGAAAGTGTAGCACTGCAGTGCCTTAGGATTACTCTAAAGTATATTCACTGATCTGAAATTATTGCAGCACTTTACTTTTTGTTATAAGTGTCCTTCTTTGTAAATGGTAGGGCTTCTGGACTTGCAAACTATAAATTATTTTAAACTTACTGGTGTGCTTCTCACTTTTAAGAGAGCTTCATTCTTCCAAATTAGGATTCCAATTTGTGAAGCACTCCAATAACTTTAAATTGCTGTGTACTCTAGATCCAAACCCTGACCTTTCCAAAGCGAAGAGCTTATAAAACTGTTGAAGCCTTTTAATGATTCTAAATTAGATTACACATAGATGACTAGAATTTCAATTTAATTTTATTTTAAATACTTGATAAAAATCCCTAACCTGAACCAACCACATAAATATAAACCTGTATCATATCTCGCTGCATCAAGTTCAGAGAAGGACAACCAAGCTCGTGAAGGATCTGGAGAACAAGCCTTATTGAGGAGGGGCTGAGGGAACTGGGAATGTTGAGTTTGGAGAAGAGGAGGCTGAGAGGAGACATTGTTGCTCTCTACAGCTACCTGAAAGGATGTTGTAGGGAGGTGGGTGCTGTTCTCTTCTATGAAGTAGGTATTGATAGGACTAGAGGAAATGGCCTAAGTTGCACCAGGGGAGCTTTAGGCTAGATCTGAGGAAGAAATTCTTTACTGAAAGAGTAGTTAGGTGTAGGATTGGGCTGCACAGGGAAGTTGTGGAGTCACCGTCCCTGGAAGTATTTAAAAAACATGTAGATGAGTCACTTCAAGACATTTTTATTCAGAGGGAGTGTTTTACATTTGGACATGTTAGACTTAGTGGTCTTCTCCTGTAGTGACATTTCTGTGATTTTGTGATTCTGTGATAACAGAGACTGGAGCAGTATCCAAACCAAAACCAAAATTTTAAACATAGCACCTCTCTAATTCTGTATGACATCATCAGAATGCTCAGAAGGCTGAAAGAATATGAGCGATATCTGCATGCACTTTGTTGAATTGGTGTATACATTTTTTAACTGATATGGCAAATTGCCCTAAATATAATCCAAATACAAAAGTATTTCCATGTTCACAGAAAAACACAAGTGGATCTGTGAGCTTCTTGATGTTTAAAATTAAGAACTGAATATTTTTCCTTAACCTGATAAAGAGTTGGAGAGCTTAACACTTGACAATTATTCTTTAAAAAAGGGCCACATATACTGGTATACTTTGTCTCACAATGCTCCACTGATGCCAATCACCTTGTTCATCTGGCTAAACTCAGTTCATACCTGCTGGACACAATTGAAGAGGTACAAACAGGTGAAGCAAAGCATGCAGGTGAAACAGGTTCAATATATTACAAATAAAATTAGCGAGCATTAGGTTTAACAGCTAGGCAAATAGAATCAAAAGTGAAAAGATACGCAGGTATTGAATTTTATTTAACCCTGCCTGAAAATGGATTTCTCTGTCGTCTTTTGACAAGAAGTATTTGGAACAAAGAGATTGTTCATGTTAAAGCTTCTTTATATGTATTAATGTATTATGTATTATTGTAATAAGTATGTTTCACTGTCACAGATGAGAGTGGAAGGCCTTAAAGTCATTAAAGAATCACCAACAAGGATACAAGGAAAGGTGACTTTAATATAGATTTATGAAAATGCGTCTTAACAGAATTCAATGGCAAGGTTCACTCTATTACTCTTAGGGAAGGGATGTGTAGGAGTTTCCATTAGATTGGAGTGACTCAGGGATCAGGGCAAATAATTTGTAGAGGGATAGGGGCGATTGAGTCAGGATTGGCTTGATTTGCAAAGGGGTCAGGGAAATGAATGAGAAAAGCCCCACTGTTGAGTTACAAAGTTCAGAGTAGACCCCCTTGCTTTCTAAACTCCTTCACAAAAAGGGGTCTAGGTGCAGCTGATTCCACTCCTAGTCCCAGACTTGGTCAGTAGTTTACAACTAAGGGATTTATGTGTCGAGATTTCAGAGCAGTGCTTCAACACATAATTATGGGTCTGGTGCGGTTTCAAATAGCAGTAAATTAAGGTTCATTAACACTATTATTATGAATCACAATATTAAATTATATGATTTTCCGTCAGCTTAATCAATGATCAACAATGCATAGGTTCAGTTAAAGATCTAACAAAGTTTCTAAAGTAAATTACACACACGGACAGATGCAGAGATTAACCTATGTAAACTTGTTAAATTTTGGTACCTGAAGATCTCTGAATTGCACAAAAGAAATTGCAATATACAGCTGATTAACCCTAGAGAATCAAATTATAATAACTTAATATAATTTTACTCTTTCCCTACATAGCCAGCTACCTACTATTTCCAGTTGGGTGAACCAAGATCCTTTGTGAGACGTGGAGTAGCTGCCTGGTGCAATCCTGGGGAGCTTCAAAGTGCCTCCCTCTCAGGACAAATATTTATAGGTTCACAAGATAATTGACTTTGGTCAGTATTTTTCCATGATGGCCACAATTTGGATTAGCCACCTTTGGCAGCCTTCAGAGTGGGCCTGTAATCTAAGATTGCGGGGTTCTTAAGTACGTTCAGCAGAGCTCCAGGTATGGTTTGGGAGTTCCTAATCATCCCTACATTTCAGAAGAAAAAAGACACAAAGCCAGAAAAGATAAACTTGGCTTCAGATTTCGCTGCAGACGTTTCAAAGAGGTCTACCAGAAACCTCTCTGTTAATCTAATGCTTGTGCAGATCATCTTAACACTGAAATTCTCCAAGTAATTTTAAAAAAATGTGCAAAATGTCTTCATCTATAATTACATAAAAATGACTGTAAAAAGTATGCCAAAGTAGTTGTTGAATTTAAATTTATTTTTTCTAGATCAAAACTGCCGGTGTGTATCATAATAGATGGGAATTCTAGTGCCTTATGCTTGCCACCAGTTGCTGGTGTATAAAAATGCACACAGGAGTTTAGTAGTAGAAGATCCGGGGTCTCAGTTCTTGCTGTTGCAGAATTCTTTTTAATGATCCCACAATGACAGCTTTACAAAAAAAGATAGTTTAAAATGGCATCTATTCTCCTTGAAGCAATGTATATGTTGGAGGCATTGAATTGTATGAAATTTCTAAACATCCAGAGCTTGTCATCAGCTTGGCGTGTATGTAACATGCATTTGGCAGAAGGAACATTGAGGGTATATTTTATAATATCAATCTGTTTTTCATCAAGATATAAATGACATTTAATGCAGCATTGATAGAACAGATTATAGAAAAGATGTAGGTACAGATTAAATATCAGGGCCTTGATAAGAGAAATCTGTGTGATACCTGCTGGTCCAGCCACTGGAGTTTGGCCAACCTGTTTCGGATGAGATGAAACAGAACCAAGAAATGCCACGACACTTTAAAACAAGTCCTACAAAGCCTTTGAGAATTGACTGTCTAGTTATATCAAAGACAGCTACTATAGGTAGGAGAGTAATTGGAGAAAATTAGGCTTGGGTTCACAAGGAATTTCTAGTGACTGTAGTGATAAAAGATTGGCACTGAATTGGTCTGAAAACACATTAGTTTTAGAAGAGCAAGTACTTATCAGAAGGCAGACAAAAAAACCATCAGCTTAAGAGTATAAAAATCCCAACCAATCAAATAAATAAATAATACATCCAAAAGTAAGGTAAGTTAAAGTTAAAATTAATTTCAGGGGCCTGTATCAATTTTTTACAGGAACCAGCAAGAGAGAGAATCTGTTCTGGTGAGGCAAAGTTAGGATATTAATAAAGCACTTAAACAGTGAGTATTTGTTGGTTTTTAAAGGGCTGTTTAGTTTAAATACAAAAAAGAGGAAAAACAGATACATATGAAGAGTAATGAGGACAAGATCACCTGCTGTTTTGATCAGAAAAAGGGCCAAATGCTAGCCAGAAAAATAGCAATATCAGGGCACACATTTTCTTTGTTACTAACAGAATCCAAGAAATTTGTCGCAGATACTAGAAAACACTCCCAGGGTACCTTCAAGTTTTTACAACTTGAGCAGACGAAACAATCAGACCATGAAAGTGTATGCCCAAAAGTGAAATGATTTTGCCATGCTGTAATTAGTATAATGCCTGATAAATATCCAGTGGAAACACATTGATCATAGATAATAAAGGGATGATTACTGAGCCCTGGGGATGCCTCAAGTTTGACACCACTTGCAGGATTAAAAGTTGTCTGTAGGATGTTAAATCTATTAGGAGCATTCAAGTAGAATAGAAGTAATTCCCAGACATGTTTCAGGAGCGAAAGCAAAATTTCATGGTTTGTAATACCAAATGTTGCAGTAAACTCTCAGAGTAAAGAAAGGAAAACCCTTGCCATGGTTTTCCAGTAGACCATTTTTCGTTGTCTAGCTGCTAGGAGGGACTTAAAAGCAAGCTTGAAATATTCTTCACCAGCTTTGTTCCAGTTGAGCAATATCCAAGCAGCATCCTCACACGTGAGATCTTTAATGAAAATTAGGGAATTTGAAATTAATTTGAGTTACGCAACCCCCCGTAGTTCCTGGGTCTGTGGATCAGAGAAAAGAGTCGGTGAGTGGTGCTTGGGACCTTTTTTTTGTTTTGTTTTCTTGGGGTTTTTTTGTTTTTTGTTTTTTTTTCTTTCAGAACACAGCTAATTGCTGCAGTCTTAAACTTCAATTTCAACTGAAGTCCCTATGATAATGAAAGAAGGAAAATACATGTGTATTATTTAAAGAATAGGAAGTCCATACACTCTATAAATAAAAAATCCCAACCAACCAAAATCAAAACCAAACTGTCCTAGACAAGCTTTTTGATGTAGTAAGTCTTAAAACTAACTCTGTTTTGCTTGTTCTTGGGAGAATATTTTAAAGGTGTAATTTTCTTTTACTTTTCTTGTTTTTTATTTGAAAATAACTAAAATGCCTTAATGGATCACACAGGCTTTACTATATGCTCATAGTGGCTTTTGATGTTGAAGTCAATGCAAGCAGATGTGACAATTTAGAGCATAGCTGCTCTAGGTGGGTGAAGGAAATATCTGTCTGTCTCAGTGTGTCACTGATCTACAGGAACCAGGTTCCTCAGAAAGTGATTCATAGGAAGCAATGCAGCAGACATAGAGACATCTACATCAGATAGTAGCAAACACCAAAGACTACCTGAAATATTTTCCTTCTTCAATTTTGGGTACCTAGTTAGAAATAGACATGGAGAATTAGACATATCAATGAAGTTGTAATTTAATACTTTCCTACTGTAGATGATATCTACATGTTCATGAACAACTGGTTCATTGCTTTCGTTGAGGAGGATCTGCAAGGCACCCATCTATTATACTGATTTATATGATTGCCTTTTATACAACTACTATGGTGGCCTTAAAAAGCATTTGCATTCAAAGCTATAATCCTACCCTAATTTCACTCCTGCAGATCTGGAGCTTTATAACACTGCTTCCATCACAGAGAAAGAAGTTTTAACCACAACCTTATTCACTGTTGTTGAACTATCCTAAAGAGATAAAGACATTTATGTAGGAGAAAAGGGATCAAGTTAAAGGAAACCTGTTTCTGTAGCCAAATTGATTTCCAAGATAACAGGATGAGGGGAATGTCTTGGATTCTGGGCACATTTGTATCATGTTTGTATTCTCTGCATCATTTTCTTTATCAGCAATTTCGAGATAGCCCTGAAAGTAGGCCACTGTCTGCTGTGGTCAAATATGGACAAAGGTTGTTCCATATTGCAAGAATGCAGTCTAGATGTGTTTCTATGGACAACCAACATCTGCTTTATACACTGATTCCATAATTCTTGTGTTCTGTCTATCCTCTTTCTATTTCTGCATGAAACATGAGTAATACTTAATATTTGGGACCTTGTTTTCAGCCTGGTGTTGCAAGGCTTATCATCCTGGCAGATGAGATACAGGCGCTCTCTAAGGACGCTCAGGGGGCTTAACCAAAGATTCCTACTATCTACATTACAGTCCAACCATGTTTTAACAGGGAGAAAAGAGAAATTTTCTATTGCTCACCTCCATCAGATAAATAGCTTTTTTTTGACTAATGCTGAAACTGTAAGTGGGATTGCCAAGAAACAGGACCATGATGGAGCCCTGTGTTCATGGATCTGTTTTAAACCACTGTTCAGGAGAGAAGTGCACAGCATGAGTATGAGGGAGGATTCTTCTAGGATGAAGAAAAAGAAACCTTAGTGTTACAAATACAAATTTTTAGATTACGCTGGCATCAGCTTGCAAAATATAATGCTTTGGAAATGATAATTGGGCTGTCCAAATCTGTAAAGCTGATTCATCAGCCTAGGGTGACAGCACCCTGTCCTGGCTGCCTGGCCAAGACTTCAAAGAAAGTATGAAAGAGTCAAACACAGCCAGAATGTTTCCTGTGAGACAGGAGAGAAGCCGTAATTTATTTAATTAGTTAATGGACATTTGTAAGACATTCTTGTAATACCACAGCAAAAGACATCTCAAGGTCCTTCCTTATTTAATGTATTGTACTGATGTACAGTACATTCACTCTCTGTGCTAGATAATATAGTTTTTCTCAAAGCTGGTTAATAAGGTTCACAGCCTGTTCAAAAGGTGCTGAAACTTTTGATTGCTTTCAGTAGATTGAGACAAAAGTAAGAACTTTCATTCAGAGCCTATCGTTAGGCTTGTCCCCTATCAGTATGTACTTGAATTATGGTCTGTCACTTTGGGATCAGGGAGCAATAGGAATGGGCATCTCCACAAGGGAAAGTGAGCTAGGAACTGTGTCTGATAGCAAGGGTGCAGTCCCACAGTATCTAAACAAGAAGAGCAGCACAGGTACAGCGACGGCCACAGCCCAGTGATCACCAGAGAGCCTATAGTGATGTGGCAGTTCTGAGATTAGGCTGGGGAGTCAAGTCAGTGAGACAAAGTCAGGACTGACATGGTCCAAGGCCAAGTATGGCATAACCACAGCATAGCACAGACATCGACCAAGGGCAGGGGTCTGAGCATGAATGCAAGCCTTGAGCCAACAGGTGAAGCATGTGTACATGGAGATCCCAGCTTTTCACACCTTTTTTTCTTATGGCATCGGTGTTTTCCAGCAGGCAGATAAAGAAGTTACACAGTTCTGACAGATCTGAAGTGACCCTTAGAGCAGGACACCAAGCCTCTGGGAAGGGATGAGAAAAGAAGTTGCAGTGAAAGACAGTTAAAGCCACATCAGGATGATCAGAGCCTGTTGTCAATATCAGATCCTTGACATCTGATAAAAGAATATGACTTCTATAAAATGTTTTTAGTTGCCAGTCACTTTGGCTTTTTTATTTTAATTGTTTACACAAAATATATTACAGTTTTGGTATGTGTGTGTTTTCTTGGGTCTACAAAGTTTCTGTTTGACTGAAAAAGAGTTGTATGCACAGATCAATTATAATTTTAAAAATACACTTTTTTTTTTTTTTTTTTTTTAGAATTATAGTGTTCAAGATAGGGGTTTATCCACCTCTTGGTAGGTGATATGGCTTGTCAACTCTAAATAACTTCACAGAAAACATTGTGCCTCAGAGATTCCAATTCATGGTTTGGATCACTGACCCACTTCACAAATTCAGCTTGAACAGCCCCAGTTTATCTCTGTGAGGGAAAGAGCTTTTCTAACATTATTTGAACTATTTATCAGTTCTTTTTAAAAATCTCAGTGGTTTACAATATGATGAACACAATTCTTAACGGGGGATTTTTTCCACAGAAAATCAATTTTCAGCAATATATTTGTGTCCCTGTACGGAACAATAAAACATGATCATAACTGTTTCTTACTATCACTGATTTGACTGTGGTATGCATTAGAGCTTGGATTTCTCGGTGTCAACTAATTAGCTTCACAAATTACTGAGAAAATTCCACTGCTTCCAAATGACTATTATGAACATATCAAATAGTTTATGTATCATCTACAAATGAAATGTGACCTTTAAAATGTTTTGATTTCACTTCCTCTTTTTGTGAGTCATGATATTCTGGTGTATGTTCTATATTATGTTCCTGTGGAAGCACTACTCAGATACTTAAGATAAGCCAAATGTTTAAAACCATGTTCAGTTTCATTGCAAGCTATATTTTCAGATTATAGTAACTGTTTCATATGAACATAGATGTTAAATCTCTTCACTGGCATGTCCACCCCAGAGGCTAGGTAGTTTCACTTTTTTCTGTCTTGAGCCTAGATGTCACAGTCATTTTAATTTCTAAATTAGTCATTTTGAATACACCCCTGAGTCAATCACACAAAGCCAACATTGCAAAGTCAGGGTAAGTGATTGTACAAATGTCACCTTTCTCGTTTCTCCAGCACACACTCAGAGACACACGTATGACCTTGGATACACACACCACAGACCTTCTTGAAAGCCATCAGAGCTAGCTGAAACTCTTCTGCTCACTTCAGCTGTGTTTGGATCTTATATTTGCATCTGCATAAAGGTTCTGCTCAGTTCTGAAATCTAATAGGTCACATCTGTACAATCCTGAAACAAGCATACCACAATTAAAAGGAAAAAAAAAAAAATCATACAAATCTCTAAGCTGTGCTGACAAACTGCCAAGCATTTACTTTGTCTGTTCCCCAGTTTTTTGTTCAAATGTATAAGATGCAGCACAGTCCTATTACAGTTGCTATTACTGGAAGGCACCTCAGCATTTTCAGAAGTGTTCCTCAAATGCAGCTTGCAGCTGGCTTTAGAAGACATCACTGGCTTGTAGCATGTAGTGAAGGGGGTCACTCAAGATATCACTTACCCTGGCCTCTTCATCATGCCCAGCAGATAGTTCTGTAACTTGCTCTTAAAAACTTGAGATCATGGAGGGTCCACAACTCACCAAATCAGAATTATCAAAGCTCTACTGTCCCTACCCTGGGAAGTTTTCCCTAGCACTTTTTTTTTTTTTTTAGTGAGAAACCTCTACTCATGTTTGCTCTCAGGTTTTCTTTTCCCTCAGTTAAATATGCCAGTTCTTACAGGCTTTCTGACCAATCATGTTTTCTCAATCTTTGATCCTCTTCTCTATTCCCTCCAAGGACCTTGTGTTTTCAACAAGCATTGTCTGCTAAATTGTATGGTTCCCAAATACCTGGTGTCAGTAGAATGGGATGATCAGACTACCAAAATACTCTCTAGACAAGGATACATTTCTTTTTTTGTTTTCATTTGGCTTTCACAGGAAGGGGATTATTTAATGTCTCATATTTCATTGTACACCAAGTGGAATAGAAGATACTAAGGCTAAAGACCAGATCACGGAGTTTGCCAGCAATACATAACAGAATTCCATATATTTAGATAGATCTGTTTTAGCATCATAAGAATCAAATAACTCATCTTAGGAAGCTCTATCTGTTGAGAGTTAATTTCTTTAGATTATCCTTCAGACATCCTATCTGTTGGATGCTTGATTTTGCACATCTGTCAGTCGGATGAGTTTGAAATCTCTGTAGTTTGCTATTTTTCATTTTAGTCTTTACTTAAAATACCTACTACCTTGTGACACAGAAGAAAAGGTGGGAAGGGATAAATCTTTTCTGAGAGCTAAATATTTAAAATTTTTTATAGGGAGTGCCAAAATGATCTTTCTTATGTTGACTCATAGGCTGACGTAGGTGGTTTAGAAATGTGATCAAACGATGTTGTAGTGACCTATTAGTCTCATGAGATTCCAAAGAGGAGCAGCAGAGATGAAAGATTAGCTGGAAACAGGAGACATTGTGGTTGATGCAAAATGAAATACCATATGTGGCTGTAAATTTATAGCTTGATTCATTAGAATATACACATTCTGTTTGCATGAGTTTTCATTTCCAAAAGACAAAACCCCAAAAAAACAGTTTAAACAATTATTTTAGTCCACCAACATATAAAGCATGCTGCACATTCATAAAAGGGCCCAAAATTGGTAGCTGGAGGCCACTGTTCTTCTTTAATATGGTGACTTGCTTGTCATGGAAAGCATTTCTTTCAGTACACACATTTATGGCAATGTTGGATATGTTGCCTCACAGACACAGAGGTAACATATCCAGAAACAACTTCACAAAAATTAAGTGTGACCTTTGTAGTTTCTGGCAGCAATTTCATGGGAAATCTGTTAACCCAACTACAGATAAAGAAGCAGACGTGTGCTGTCTACCTTAGTAAATATTCAGATGAAATTCCTTGTAAATTCCATGACACTATCCAGTGGAGTAGCAACTTGCAACCAAGTTGCTTTTGTGGTTTGTATTTCAGCTGGCAAAACTGTGATTTTATAGACAAGGTATTAGAACCAGATCTGTCAACCACTTACATACATAAAGACGAGATTATCTGCATGTATATTACTGCAGACACAGCTCTGTGTGTGCTCAGAATCTTAGTTCTATGAACAGTGATGTGTCTTACATAGCAAGGTTTCCTTTGTCAGTTTAACAAAATATTATATAAACTACTTAATTTCAAGAGGAAAAAAGAGCAGACTATTTTTTGAAGCACCAATGAAATCTATTGTCAGGGCTGCTTTTTGAGTCAAAACATTTATCTCAAGTAATTTTTACAACATTGATTAAATGTCTACATCAATTTGGTTTTTAAATCAGAAATTGAGTATTTTGAGGAAAATGTTCATATGAATACATATGTTTTCTATAATTTGAGACAAATTTCTATTTACAGTTTTATTATTTTTTTTCTAATTAACTTTAAAAAGTCTTCTCTAATATTTGTTTTTCTGCTGGAAGAAATTTACCTAAAATATA
The DNA here is from genome assembly GCA_023637945.1 of Phaethornis superciliosus. NCBI lineage: Eukaryota > Metazoa > Chordata > Aves > Apodiformes > Trochilidae > Phaethornis > Phaethornis superciliosus. The sequence goes on along the minus strand of JAJQWJ010000003.1, from coordinate 86,140,492 downwards.
TTGATCTAGACAAAAAATGCACGTATCTCTATTAGTCATTCTAGAAATGGTTTTACTTTGTGGAGAAGGAAATGTTCTGTTGCATATTCCTCTTTGTGTGCAAAGTTGTGGGGTTTTTGTTTGTTTTTTTCTTTTTTTTTTCTTTTTTTGTTTTCTCATGGATCTGATGCTTTTGAAATTAATATTAAGAGGAAAAAATAAAATATGCTAAGATGTTGCATTTAATATTGAAAATATTAAAATTAGGGGCACCCGCAGCTCTTTTAAAAATATTTCCTAATGTAGCAGACGAATCATTATGCCTTTCTCCAACATAAGCTTGCAATGCAATTACAAGCAAAAAAATAGTTATTAACCCTATTATCATAAAACCTCATATATTTATTTTTCATGTCCAAGACAATGTTCTTATCCTATTCCTCAGTTTTGCTATCACATTTGTATAAAACACAGTTGATATCGGCTTGACCAAAACATACATTAACATCATGTAGGGATGCTGGATTTATCATTCCTTCATGGAGCAGAAGCATGCATCATTGTTAAATAAGGGTAAAATATTTGAAAACCTGTTAATTTTCAGAGGGAAGTACATAAATATGCCAAACACAGAAATCACAAAGATGTTTTGGGGAAAGTTTACAGAACATTTAATTAAAGTGCCATCTGCCTTGTACAGACATAAAGGAATTTGTTGGACAGAATACACACAAAAGCATTATGCAATAAGCTTCCCTTTATGCTAACAACCAGCTCCAATACTGCAGGTTTTTTTTTCCTCCTGGCTGTTCCACTATCCTGACCATGGCCATTCTTCAGCTGCATCCCCATCCTTGTATCCTTGTCAAGAAGGCTTCCCTTTCATGCCACACTTCTCACTTTAAGACCGTGGGTAGCAAAAGGGCAGCTGCATCAATAATTTGGTCTCTCAGGTGTAAGTGTCCATTTTTCTAGAAGCTGCTTCCATGGAACTCCATCCAGGTGAACAGTTTCATGTAGTGAAACATTTCATGAGTTTCACATGGCTTCACTCTCAGAACTCCAGATAAAAAGTACTGCTGCATGATCTCTTGCAATCTGATGATTTCTGCCAGGACTTGTGCTGGGATTTCTCCCAATAAATTTACCTTTCTCAAAGACAGTAAGTGGAACAATGTTAGCATGGACTTTGCTTAACAAAGAAAGAATTTTTTTACAACTACTAGCAAATACTTAATTGTCAATTGATGTTATAAACAATAAATTGAGGGGAATCTTTTCCTGGATATTCAGCACTAGCCATATTTCTGACCCTGTGACTCTGGACTTGAAGGGAATTCTTTTAGAAGCTCTAGTATGTAAGAAACATCAAGCCAAAAAGTTCCACATTAAGGGAATGAAAATATGTATTATCAGTCATTTTTCATTTAGAAACTGGGGGCCTGATAAGGGAAAAGGTTTATACCTCATGTACTGAGTAACCTTTAAAACATTTTGATAAAGATGTATGTTTCTGTGATTGTGATTATGATTATTATTTGCATGAGTTAGAATTTATTCCTAATCATTCTCAGTGCTGCAAAAAGATATTCAATTTAAAAAATTATTTACATTTTTATTTGAGGTAGTATATGTTTATTAATCAATAATGAATTATATTATTGATAAAAATGATACTGATACTATAATAATCAATTAACTGAAGGAGCAATTTATTCAAGAAGAAAGATGTTTCATAGCCTAAGATACAATATAATATTCATTGCCTTTACATTTTTCAAAGGTTGTTATGATTTAAAGGACAAAAGATTCTGCTCTGATTATCTAGTACAGTAGTAACATAGAACTTTGCCATGACTATGTGACCAGTGATCCTTACTTTCTTTAAAGGCCTACTTAGAGGTTTAATTCATTAATATTTTGTAATACTGAGATGGAAAAAGAAGAAAAAGAAGTTGAATATGTAACTGCTCTTGAGTAGATGAGTAACTCTACTGAAATCACTGGCACAAGAAGTTTATAGACATATTTAAAGGTTATGGTGAACCATGGTCTTAGAGAAGCAATGAATTCTGGCATTTCTAAATTTTATGCCCTATATGAAAAAACTGAGTTTTATCACAGGGAGATATTTATGCCAGAGTTAAAGTTTCAAAACTTAAAATGTAACCAAACTTAGAAATTTGTTCAGTAGAATTAATTATTTGAGTTCAAAATTAGAAAACTGTGAAACTTAAAACTATGGAGCAATAAAATATTTGCAGTTTAAAAGAAAATGAACTATATTTTTCCAAAGCAGACATTTTTAAACAATTCATCATTAATTAAAATACTAGCACTAGAACTAGTGTTGTTATAACTCTTTTACAGGTATGTCTAAGAAATTCCAAATTGCATCATACGACATTCTGGCATTAATTAACATATCATTGAAAATGAAGGATGGCTTAATTCAACTAATGCTGCAATCATTTTAATTAGTTTTAATGTGAGATGGCTGGAAAGATAAAATGACTAGACATTAAAACACAGCCATAGAAAAGCTGCAAGTGGGGCCATTGTTTCTATATTTCTGACCTTGAATGTTTTTTTCCTCCATTTTTCCACAAGTGCTAACATCTTTGTATGAATTTATATCATATAACCTTTGGAATAAGGTAGACGTTTTGAGGCATTTACTAATACTGTTTTCATAGGCATCCACCTATAATTCTAGGTATCTTACTCGTTTGAAGCATAGGGCAAAAAAGAGCAATGAAAAGTCTCTAAAATAAGCTAAAAATGGTTTTCTGTTTGTATAAAATAACTCCTGCATACATTTTCTTTAAAATGTCACGACTTCAGTGTTTGATAGCTAACAGCTCTGCAGGGTCAGAAGCAAGGTCTGTGTGTCCAGTTCAAAAGTTGAGAATTTTTCCTTTTACAAGTTATTGCCTCTAGCCCTGCAGGACTACTAGGTATTTGACTTAAAAGCAGTGACATTTTTAAATCTAGAATAGATGTTACTGGCTTGGGATTAACACTTGACCATTCTAAGGGTTAGGAGGTAAAATTTTATGTAGAGCAAGGCAACGCTGTGAAGAAAAGAAGCAAATATTTTCCTAAGACCTTGACAGTTAAGATCATGCAGAGAATAAAAACTGGGAATCCATCATTAGGGTAAATCTAAAGGCAGACCTTATGAAGTATATCAAAATCAGATGAGTATAACAAGTATCAGCATTGTAACACCTATTGTCTATGTCTACTATATTTAAATGCACACATGTATTCTATCTTGATAGAATACTATGAAATATTTCAGGATGTGAGTACCCTTGTAAAATCCCCATTCTAGACTATAAAATTAAGGAAGTAAATAATTGTCTTTCCTATGAGATAAAATGTTAATGCAAAGCAATAAGGATTTAATTCAGTTCAGTGTCCACTTCTGTGATGCAAAGAAGTAAAATTTGCAAATTTAGGATGTCACAGTACCTAAACATTTTATTGAAGCACAGCCAAGATACTGCTGTCTCAGCACTAAGTATTGGGTTTAATCTGCATATGCAATGTGGAACAACCAGAAAAATGAAATTAAACTGTGATTAATTTGAAACCAAAACCTTTAAACCAAGAATAATAGTTAAAATATAAACTGGGCTGAACAGGCAAAAGATTAGTCTAGCCCCAGCATCCTGCCTGACACAGTGGCTGTTTGCAGATGTCTAAAAAGACTGCTGAAGAGCAAGATACTTATTTAGTAGAAATTTCCCTGGTATCCCTTTCAAATTTCAACAGGTTTGTGATGTGCAATTAGGTTTTTGTCTTTGTGTGCTGTAGCCTTAAAAGATCTTTTTGTCTGTGAAGTTACCTAATCACTCTTTTCATTCACATAATCAATCTGTCATTTGTAACCTCCTGTGGCAATGATTTCTACAGTTAACTGTGCACTGTGAGAAAAAAATGCCCCCTATTGTTTGTTTTGAATACACAGCCTCGTAATTTCACTTAATTCCCTTAGGTCTTATATTACAAGGAAAAACGATCAATCATGTTCATTTTCACTGTGACACCTTTGTCAGACCTCTGACCACCTCTTACCCAGGCTGAAGGAACCTTAGGGAAGCTATCCCATGTCTTCTCTCACCTCATCCCCTCTCTCTGTAGCTTTCTAGCTCCACTAAATCTGTTTGAGAGAGATCAGAACTGCACTCAAAATATGAGCATATTGTAGACTTTTTTGGAGTGTCATAGTCATATTTTCTATTTTGCTATTTCCAACCCCTTCCAAAAACTGATATAACTGAAGAACACATCAGACACTTGATATGCTCTAGCATCTTTGAATTAAAATATACACATAAGTTCTCCCCAATGCATAGCCAATGGGAAGATGTTTGTTTATATGTAATTTTAGGCATCATTAAGCTGTCTGAGAGATCAAAATATAATGCCAGATTCTGATGTGAGTTATACTGAGGATACTCCATTGAAGTTGACAGTACCAATCAATAGACAGCATGCACGGACGTGAAGTGGATTCATGACATTCCTTGAATATTATATATGCACAGACAATGATTGCAGTCACACTGATAATTATGTAATTTCTAGGAGATATATTCTAGCCAATAAGCTTCATGTGCTGAGTAGTCTTTATAATTCAGATAGAGCAGTGTAATCTAAATTAATTGTATTAGTTATTTATTGCACTTTTGAAATATCAAGGAGTGTGAGAACATAACAGGATGCAAATTACTTCAGAATGTAAGAAGACACTGCAACAGTCTCTACTTGTAACACTGTGCCTGACTGAAGGGAAAGAAATTTCAGATTTGAATTTTTCAACTAAAGTATGCCACACCTATGTAACACATCAGACAGACAGCTTGTGATAAACCTTTCATTCATATCACAATATATACATATCAATTTGTTCTGCAAAACTGCAGTATTAACTGAATAATATGACTGTATATGTTATTAGATATATATTTTTTCAATATCCTATATGATATTATGTGTAAACATCATAATTAGTGTATGAGAACTCTGTATAGAGATAGAAAGAAATAAATATAACACTATATCTGGTTGCATTTTGTTTTAAGCCTAGAAGTAATTTACATTTGCCTTTTTATTTTAGCCTTTTGTCCTAGGGATGTCTATTAGTTTTCTTGTACCTAATGTTTAGATTCAGGGTGACACTGTCCATCTCTGTGTTCTAATGCTTGTGGATATAAGGCACTATGTAATGTGGGTAGACCATGAGTCTGTTAACACTGATTCTTTTGGGACACTTCTTTCAGTTAATTTCTGACATACATGAAAGCTAGAGGTTACACCAGTGTTGTCAGTCTAGAAAAGCCAAGGCTATTGTTACAATCCCTGTACCTGCAGAGCATCAGGAATTCTTCGTGTGCTGTTTCCCACAAGAAAGCCAAACACACACACACACACACAAATTCTCAGTAGATGAAAGAAAGTACATAATTATCTTTTCTCATTTGTTCAGAGAGGCTTTTTTTGGCATCTGGTTAAGGCACATGCTCCCCAACACCTTCTCTATCCTTTTGTTTTTTTCTTTTAGAGTGTGATATAAAATAAAAGCAATTATTGAAGCTCTTAGACAATTTATATAATGTTTAATGCCAGTAGTCAAATTTGTCTAACCACGCAATCTAGTTGACATGACTAGCTGAAATGGATTTACAGGGGAATAAGAGGACTTAAATCATGTGCAGTCACTTTTCTGGGCAGTCAACTTTTCTGGGACTTCCAGATATGTGGTTGTTACAAATACAAATTCTCTGTTGCTTTGTATATTGCACATGTTGTATACTTATATGTACATGTTAAATGTGTGTATTTATACATATGTATATATAACACAGCACGTTGTGCATTGTATATGCATATATATGCATATATACAATGAGATGCATTGTATATTGCATGGACATATTTCACATGTGAAGATCAAATTCAGAGCAAGTCCACAAAATCCACTGGACCTTGTGCACTACAAGTAGCCTCCGATGCAAAACATACCCTTACATTATTAAGTGAGTCCTTGGTACAGAAAGATCACTTTTCAAACATGGCACAGTCGAGACCCTCATTCTTCTCCCAGTGCTTTCCTCATGAAATACAGAATCATCTGTTTTCATGTGTTGTGGTGTGCCACCTCCTTTTGGCCTCTATATGAGGCACTCCTAGCAAAAATCACAGTGGAAAAGTGTGGATTCTAACTCTGGAGATTATAATTATCAGCTGACTTTGGTTTAGGCAATCTCCCATGCAGGGAGATTGGAACTAAATGATCTTTAAGGTTCCTTCTAGTCCAAAGCATTCTATGACTCTGATTTTATGGCTACGATTACACAAGAGTGAAGTGGTATTAAAAAGCATCCCAGGTGTAATTTACTTTATTGGGCAGTTGGTCAGTAAATGTATTTACTCAGGAAGGCTCAGATAAGCAGTAGCTCATGTGGCTACACTCCAAATCAGCTACATTCAAACCATTTTGAGTCTGGAAGCTGAGTAGGTGTATGAAGTCCTAAGGTAATAAGTCTTCCTGAAAGGAAAGAATATCAGGGCTAAGAGCAACCTGGAAGTGTATAAAATACACATTAAGGAGGTGCCTCTTACATCTTTGTCTTCATTTAACGAGAGAGCTTCCATTTCCTAAATCTGTACTTGATTTTTTTGACTATTATTTTCCCACATCTTAAAGAAAAAAAAAAAAAAGTGAAAATTATTAAGACAAAAAGATGCATTACTTTCAAATGTCATAGACATTAGCTCTGTGAATTATAGAGTTTTCAATGTACAGCTCACATCTAGCAGCTTTAGCAACATCTGGGTTGTTTAGTGTTGGTGTTTAATCAGATCATAAAGAACACTGTATGAAAGCTTTCTCTTTAGCTATATTGCATTACATGTGCTATTAGCTAGGATATGCAAAGTCATTGCATTTCAACTGCTTGCACAGATTTGTTGCATTACCCCATTTTAACGAAGCCTCAGTTTTTATGATAGGCAAATACCTGCCACTACAGGTACTTCATGCCTTAGTGAACTTTATCAGACCTTCTTTTCAGTCTCCAAACAGCTTCTTGGCCTCCACATCTTTATTATATTATGCTCAAAAGAACCTCAGCATCAACTTTTATCAAGATTTGTAAATAGGTCATCTGTCATTCTTGACTATGGCCTTAACTGAAGTGGACAGCATGTGAATGAAGTCCTGTACCATAGCTCTTATGTCCAATAGTTCAATGGTTGGAAAAGTCATCTAGGAAGAGATTTGTCCAAAGTGAAGTTTCATCTTTGCTTACAAAATTCAGAACCTTTTCAGGAGAAATAACCAGGTCTCCAGGCTATAGGGCATTTTGGTATAAGGAAGATTCTCTAGTTCCCTCTGTTCATAATTAGTCTTATTCTTTCATAGTGTGACTAAATATTAGTTGTCTGAAAGGGAAAAATTACTTTCTTTAAAGTCATACTTGTGATTTTTACTGAAGAAAAGTTATCCAGCTGAAGATGTTAAGCATCAGTGACTACAAACCCCTTCTCACCTCAGACTTGCTAATTACTGTGTGTCTGATCTCAGTCAAGAGCCAATAGCAAGCTATATGCCTTTCTCCTATTGTGGTATTTGTATCAAATGTGTTTTTAGTGTGCAGCCTGATAAACCAGATTTGTTTTAAGTTCTGGAAGATTTGGTACAAATTCTGTCAGGGTCCACTCTGACCCACCAAAGAGGGAACAGGGAGATAAGCATTACTCTCATTGAAGCAGTCGATAATTGGCCCATCAGGTACGCAAGATAACATCTGATCTAACAAAGAGACATCTCTAAGGATGAACAAAAATACTTATTTTAATTAAGAGCGATGTCCAGATTATCTCCCAAATAAGAAAGAAATCAATCCGTTTGTGAAAAAATAGATTAGATCTGTTTAGATTCTTGGAGAGGACTTCAAAAAGAAGTTGGTTATAAAAAGCAAGTGTATTACACAAAGAAAAGGACATAACCCAAGGCCTAATGTATACAGCAAATAGAAGTCTTTATAAAATGAATGTTTTTGACAAAATCCTCATGTCAAAAGAGCAAATGCCAGTTTTATATTATTTCTTTGTTTGTGCCTTATCAACATTTGTAACTATGTCCTATTTTTGTTTCTTTGCTTGTTTGTTTTATCTCAGACTGGCTAGAGTTAAATGTAAGTGAAACAAAAAAGTATTTCTTTCTATAAAATTGGTCACTGAGGCAACTTCGCTCCAGTTGCCATAGCTCCACAGCATGTACTTCAGAGAACCCAACAGGGAACAGAGTTGTAGGATACACAGTAGGAGTGTGTTAGAGCAGCAGGTGCTATCACAAGGTGATACACACACAGGGGATAAGAAGCTGATAACCAGGAGGGTTCTTAGATATACAGCTAAGATACGAAGAAACATATATGAAACCTGAATATCTTCAGAGAACATGTAACATGTTTGACTGTTCAGTCTGCTGAATAATTAATACTGAGTGGAGCAGGAATTAGAATGCAGTTTTCAATCCCTGTCTTGCGGTATAGCTACAAGGCCAGTGTTTTCCTTCACCTTCTGGCCCAATCCATAGTTCTGTTCACTCAGGAGCTGCTTCAACAAGAAGGGATGAGAGTACTGTCACATTAGAATATAAGGTCATCTGTTCCAAAAGATTTAGATATTTTAATATTTACTAGTTAAAATTCAACACCCCTCAAGGAGAGAAGAAAATCAAACTCACCTCTTCTATCTCACAGCCACTGAATTGTTACATAAAATGGGGACTGGACATCTTTGACATGAAACTTTATATTTGGAAAGCTAGCATGTACACAAATAGCTCCAAAAGAAAGTTCAGTTCCCTTTTGTATCACCCGAGCAATGAGAACCATTTCAGTGCCTGTCCACTTAGTATGTTTGCTTCTGCCATTCTCATATTGTGGCTTAACTTTCTTCCTACCTTATGGCTGGCAATTCTGAAGCTTAATTCTAAGCACTCTGAGGAGGCTGAACTGGTTTTAGTCTTATCTGGCCATTCAATGTACAATAGCACTGGATTTTTTAACAGCAACTGTGATGGAGGTCTAACCTCTGCTCTTCCCCTCATAAATTCCCTTTCACACTTTTTCCTCTCCCTGCTGGTAATAGCTGGCCTTTCACTAGTGATACTCTGCTTTATTGATAATCCTGTCATTTGGAGGAAACATTAATGATAGCTGCAACCCTGATCCAAGCTTTGACCATCTTAATTTCCAGGATAAACTTCTGATCCTCTAATCTTTTCAAGTCCCTGGCAATATACAAGTTACAAAGATCCTTTTTGCTTGTACTCCCTGTGAATAATGGTACAATGTGAAAAATTTCACAAGTTGATCATTGGGAAAAGTCTACATGGCATCCTTCACACATATTTAAACAGTCTGAACAAATTATTATGAAAGACTTTAGTAATTTTGTGAGGATGCAAACTAATAAAATATTTGTGGATTCTCTCTTTTTTTCTATTAAACATCTAATACTGTTACCCTATAAAATTAACCTAATTGAATCTGAGCAATTTTATGCATATCCCAAATGCTATGGAACTCATTACTGCAAACTTTGAGAATATACTTTTTAAGATCGCATGTATTTGTATGACTTTGCCCTAAGAAACCAAATATGTCATACAGCAACTTAAATGAAGAGCCCTATCTGTAAATGTACTGGTAATTAAATAATACATGCTTGCAAAGTGTAAAATGATTCTTGTTGTCTAGGTTATTCAGCATTATCAGGTATATCTCCCTTTCACAGTGAACAAACTTAGCAAAACTATATTGAAATGAAAGACAAAATCAGAGTACAGATTGATAATCTGCGAGGGAATCAAGAAGGAAGGGAGACAGCAGCTCACTATAGATTTTCTCATGGAGTTAACCAGTTTGCTTCAATTACTGTTTTTATGAAAATAAAAACTATCCCTCTGTTTCTTCCTGTAGTTTCTAGGAAATCATAACCATGGGACAAAATATCCTGGAATGCAAGTGTGACCTTTTTTCTGCTCTGTTCATTCTGGAGTCCTTGGGAAAAGAATCATAGTTCTTATAAAACCTCTAGCAGATACCTACACCCTTTGGCATATCAGTGTAGCAGGAATGCCATAGTACTACTATGCTACTTACACTGAGAGCATCTGCAGGATCAGACAGAGATGAAGCTATGGAAAGTGATTACTTTCCCTCAATTTTTTAAATGCACCAATACTCAATCCTCTTAGGAGATTTTCTCTCTGATCCTGGGAAAGGGGAGAAAATATTCTTGTTCAAATGTACATCCATTAAACTATCTAAAATACAGGGAGAGATGAATAACTGTAGTTTGTCTGATGTTCAAAACCAGGAACTGCTCCTCTAGGTGTAATAATGATAAGTCTGTGTTGCAGCACTTTACAGCACACCAGTAATCAAGAACTATGCAGTTCTTAGTATTTGTCTCATCCCATTTTTGTCATATCAGTCCTTTAGAGTTTCTTCCCCTTTCCTACTTTGAAATACTTTGCAGTATGCTAATGACATCTAAACTATTGACTATGGCACAGTTTATGCACAATGCATTAAATTGTATGGACAGGAAAGTTATGCAAACTAATAAAATGTTTCCCCAAACACTAATACTCATTTCCATAGCTCCCCTTTTTATGAACTGCTGTATGGTATGTATGCTGAATGGTAGTTGAATACTACAATGTATCATAACATATAACAAGCAAGCAATTTTTTAATCTTCCCTCAGACTTTTCTATAAGTTGTGCATGATTAGAAAGTTAAAGTACCAACGTATGCTTATAACTACAGTGGCTCTGTTCTCAAACCTACTTTGGGGGATTTTAATAACTCATCTGGTTTAAATCACATTGAAATAAAAAACTTGGTTTCCAGCCTAGATGCACAAGAAAGAAAAGAAAAAAAAAAGATTTATCCCAGCTGTAAAGTTCTGCAAGAAAATTGACTTTTCAAGTATTTATACTTTCTTTGGCAAACAATAAATTCACTTATGTGCCATTAATGAAAAATAAACAATTCCATAATCCCATGCCTGAATTGGAAAAGAAGCCTTATTCTTTAGGATAATGGATTTAGGAACTCCATAATACTCTGGTTGGAGATCCAATTTCAAAATATTCATCAGTTAGATTTTTCTTTTGATCCAACAATTCAGACATCCTTTTTAGGTATGTGGTATATTTGTGGTATTTTAGCCAGGTGTTCATAAGGCAGTTATTTTTGTCCAGTCTAATTATATAATTTCCATGATTTCATGAATTAGTTTTTCTAAATTTTGTGAGGGGGGAAAAAAGCCATACGTCATAGTGACATATAGTAATTATATTAACAATTTTAGCCATTTCAGGGTAAAGTTTCTTTCTTTCTTTCACTCTTTTTTTTTTTTTTTTTTTTTTTTTTACTTCAGGGAACACTGGAAATAAACCAGATGTTGCCATTTACGACTGGTAGGGATAAAACTGATCACAGTAGAAATTATGCATACTAAGAGTTAGGTCATGTCTCAGACATATGGACACGCACAGCTGAAAGGAGACTCCTGCAGTTGAGCCTTTCCTATGGGTTCCCTGGGATTTTAGGTCCAGGTGTAGAGAAGTAAGCAGGTGTTAGAAGGACTTTGTCTTTGCTAATGTGCCAGCCAACACATCTGAACAGTCAGAATGATGTAGATAATCTACTGCTCATAAGGGCCGTGAACTTCATTCATATTGTTTACTAAGCTAAAAAAAAATCTTATGTCTGCATTTTTCATCTATTTCTCATCCTTGTATGTCATTTTTTTACTGAGAAAAGAGTTGGAATACCAACGTCTGGCCTAAAGAAAAAACAGGACCTAGCTGAATGGAAAAAAAAAAAAAGTAATAATGTACACTTCCAAGAAGTGTGGTTTCTCAGGAGAAATAATTCTATAGTTTCTTAACTTCTGTGTAGTTTGCATTCTACAAAGCTGTTCTAAAATACTGCTTGCTGCTATTTAAGTATTGTAGCTTAATGGTAAAAAAAAAAGGTTTCTCATCCTACTTTAAGCACAGATACCAAAGATCAAAGAGATGACCAACATGAAGCGTCACCATAAGCATATAGCCAAGATGCCAACTCTTCATTGGTGCTAATCAAAACCCAGGAGACTACTCAGATCACTATTTGCCAATATGGAAACAGAGTTAAGAGTATTGTTAACTTGCACTTTCTCTGTGTCACAGCTTCTCCCTCAAAAAAAAAAAAAAAAAAAAAAAAAAAAAAAAAGTTACATTTGAAAAAAAGTTCTTCAAAATAAGCAGGTAGGGTAGACAGGTTATACTGTCAGAAATTATTTGATGAGTGTATGGTTTTGATAGCAAGCCACAGCTGATTTTTATTTGTCAATATGTTAAAGTAGTAAAACCCAATGTGATTAGTAAGACATGTATATTATTAATTTTAACAAACTATGTCAATAGTAAGTGGTAAACCATGTCCTGAGATCAAGAAATACTGAAAAATAAGGGAAATGATAGCTAACATATCAAACATGGCTTGATCATCAGTCTGTGTCAGATTGGCAGCTGTGTCTGTGAATAAATTTTTATTCCACAAAGTGCTCCTATCCTATAAACTACATTTTCATTTCAATAACTGAGACAGTTGTATCATCGTTTTTAGTAGTATCACTTATACATCGTGCAATATTGTATAATACATTATGCAGGAGTGAAAATCATGTTATTTCATCTAGATCATACACAATTAAAATACTTTTCTGTACATCCTTTTTCCATTCTATTGCACTATCTGTTCTAAATTCCTAAGTAGCTATGTAAGAGGTTTACATTACCTCCGGAAGGGTTTTGAAAAGACACTCCAGCATTCCTCTAAGTGTGAGACTACTCTGAGATGGACACACTCACAGGCAATTGTTAGAGATAAAGTTCTTTTGGTTTTAAAGTTTTTCAAGGCTGGGGGGTTTATGCCATATTACCCCGAGATTCATGGGCACAAACCACTTCCTGCTTAGACCTTTTACCCCTGCTTCCCTGCTCTCCCCTGTTCTCACCCCCTGCCTCATCTGCAGGATGACACAGGATCTGCAGTGTTGAATCTAGGCTTTTTGGGAATTCCTTTGCTTATACCATGGGAGTTCTGCCAGGCTGATTAAATCATCTGTGGCTCAGTGGAACTGTAAAAAATTGCCAATAATGGGCATGAATCTGCATCTATATTTGCTACGTAATTTCAATTTGATAACTTTCCTTGGTATAAATAGAACATGTGTTAATAGTACCTGTCACTCCTTTAAAGCTTTCTGCATAACAAGAAAGATCCACTGGAATAAAAGATGCCTTTTTGCATCTTCATACTATAACCCTAACCATTAGACATATAGTCAAAGAAAATCACACCAAAAGGGATTTGAATATGAAATATATTCCTATTGGCCCAGAAGAGTTGCATTATAAGAGGGACAGATTATAGGTGGAAGACATCCTAAAAAATGTAACATTTTAGCATGTTAGATGTGATAAGTATAATGCATCTGTTTTAACTGTGTATTTCCATTCCTTAATTACTTTATACCTAAAATCAAATGCTGATTTTATGTTGCCAAGTCAAAATGCCCAGTAAATCTGAGTGAGTTAGTAATCATACACTTACTGTTTTTCAAACATGAGCATCATGCAACAAATCAGTTACATTTTTCTTCTGGTTTCTGCTCATTATTTGATCTCCTTCATGGACTTAGCATAACATTCGGCCTAGTTTCTGTCAGCCATCATTTCAAGAGGCTACAAATATATTTATTAATGAGACTTTTTTTTTTTTTAACTACATTGATTGGAGAGACAGACCTATTGAATCACTGAATTTTCATCTGTTACCTATTCAAATATAAGGCTGCTAGAAAATAAATTTAAGTGTATCACTGAAAAAATGAAAAATTACGTGTAAAAAGTGTCCATACTAGAGTACCTCTGGTCCTACCATGTCAATGTATGTCTTATGGTTGAATTCAATTAGAGCACTTTCTTCATTTCAAGTTCTTTTGGAAACGTAACTAAAATATTCATAAGTCTTCAAGAAGTTCTGCAAAATATGTAGTGTGTTTGTAATACCTGTTGTACAGTACAACACAGTACAACAGTGAGCTGCTCAGCTAATGCATGACTGTAAGTTTCAATTTGTATGAGTGACTTGAAGAAAGAGAAAGAGCCCCTCTAAACCTGGTGGACTTCCCATTATTTCTGCTAATTTAAATATAATTATAATTGTAACAGATGTCTTGTTTTAATTTAAGCTGGTCTCTGTAGTTATCTACCTTATATAATTAGAACTTGTCTAACTGTGTGCATTAGACACCATCTGCAAGGATTTAGTGCTAACTGTTTGTATTGTGTATCCAGTGCTTTTCAGTATAGGGTGTATTCAATATTATTCTTAGGATTAATAGCACCACCTTTTTGTTTTAAAACATGTCAATTTATTTTAAACTTTCATTCTTTAATATTTAATCATCACAGATAAATGCATTTCATTTGGCCTTAATTGTGTATCACAGTAAGATAAGGGATAAGAAAGCTAATATAATACATTGATTAAGTTATGCAGAAGATAAGTCTTCAGAATATGTAACTCTATTTTTCAAAGTGGATGTTGATGTAGTCTGTAGCTCTCTGAAAGGCACAATTCGTGTAGGAAAGATAACAGACAGCTTCAGTGACTTGAAGAGCTGGTGATTTTCTTGCAATTGTTTCCCTCAGTTGCTGTTTGTTTTGTTTATTACAGTATACTGTTCCAAAGACAATAATGTTTAAGGGTTACACCTGGTGTGTGTTCAAAAACTAGTGGCACAAAATGCTGATGTGGGCTGGGGTGACCTGCACTCTAAGAGCAGGCTTGGGATAACAAATTACCTTTTCATGATGGCCCTGGCTTATAGAATCATTCAAAAAGGTTGGTTGAGGCAGAACAGGTGAAGCAAGGGTGATCACAAGGACTGGAAATTAATATTCCCCACATTGCTTTTTCCACCTTTTTTTTCTCTTTTTTTTTCGAGCGATTTAGTGACCTGAGGTGAAACAGACAGGAATTGACAACGTGCACGCTGCTGCTGTCAGTAGAGTTGCTGCAGTTGCTCCATGGACATGAAAGGAGGGGGGGAAAAAAGAAGAAAGAAACCTAATTGTTTTTCCCTAAATATAACATATGTAGAAATAATAGGTTTGATTTAGTTGGAACCACCCCCTTTTTCCTCGAGAAATTATTCCCCCCTCCCTTCAGTTCAGGAAAAGGGAGAGATGCTTTTTTGTCTCTTCCTCTCCCTCTCCTTACCCGCACAAAGAAAACGTGGGTTGATACCATTTTTATTGTTCTGCTGGGGTGGGTTTCAGACCTCGAATTAGCATATTGAATGTCTAATTGAATTCGGAGGCTGTTAATCATCTTGTTTTGTTTAGGGGTGGTTGGTGACAGGTGCCAGCAAATGATCATTTTGGCTTGGGGTTAGCGTGGTGCTGCTACCCGAAGAAAAAGAAATCGAGAAAGGGGAGGGAGCTAGGGAAAGGCGAGTTGGCTGAGTGATGTCTGGAGGGCGAACTCGTGTGTCTCTTTGGTGATGTTGTGTGCTGCTATACTGATATCCACCCCTCTGCTGGAGCTAAGGCAAGAGTTGGAGGCATCTCATGCTGCCGTTTCCAGGGTGAAATTTCTAAGGCAGCTCGCTAAAAAACAGTCAAAAACCTTAAAAACCTCGGCAAAAATAGCATTCAGAACAGAAGATCCAGCATCACCTGGTCCAACTGCCATAACCCAGACAGATGTTTGAGAACCATCTGCCTTTATACGAGCTGCACACACAAAAGAGGGGAGGGGAAATAATTCAAAAAAGACACTACAACTACCGACCAGCACTTTTTTTTTTTTTTTTTTTTTTTAAAGGCCAGGAACAGAGCCAGTAGGGGAAAGGAAAAAAAAAAAAAAAAAAAAAAAAAAAAAGGAAAAGAGAGAGAAAGAGAAAGCCTCCCCCTCTTCCCCCGATGAGTTTTTCGCAGTGCTCTGGTGAGGCTTGGAGGTGGCTGGCAGCGCAGGGGGCGGCTGCTGCCGCGGCTGGCGGGGCTCCGCGCAGCGCAGCGCGCAGCACTGTCAGCACCGCCGCGCCGGACAGCTCCGCGCCGAGAGGCTCCGCTCCTCTCCGCGCCGCTGCGCGCTCCCCGCTCCCCGCCCGGCCGAGCCGCGGGGGCGCCGCCGGGGCCGGTGCTGCCCCACAACAAGTACCTCTGTGCTGTCCGGGAACTAAGCTAGACTCTCCTCGCGATTAAACAGCGTTATCTGCTCACAGAATTGGCGGTCAGGAGTAATTATTCCGATTTTTTATCTCCCCCCCCCCCCCATCCCACCCCCCCCCTCTCCTCTCTCCCTTGCAGAAACGACTCTTTGGGAACCTGGTCCACCCAGGGATGTAAAACTGTGCTTACCGATGCATCCCATACGAAATGCTTATGTGATCGTCTCTCTACCTTCGCCATTTTGGCTCAGCAACCTAGAGAAATAGTAAGTAACAAAGGGGGGGTGGGGGGGGAAACCCTGTTTTAATGCAAAAGGCAATCGTGGAGAGGAGAGGAGAGGGGGGGCTGCGGAGGAGAGGGGGCTGGGGGTAAGCTGGTCGAGCTTTCCTCTCAGGTATATTTCAGATGTTGCATTGAGGAATTGTTTAATATTGCAGGTAGGCAAATATTAGTCTCCTGGTGTCTACAGTGTTTCAGAGAAATGAATTCCAGATTCTGTGTTATAACTAAATCCTGGTGAAATTTGCATGTTCTTGAACTCTGAAATTTTTGAGAATGCTTTCTAAATGTCATGCAAATGGCTTGAAAACTTTTGTATTGAACAGTTATTAACTTAACAAGCTTTTTAAAGATTGCAAGCCTTTCCAGGGGAATGTACAGGGCTTTATTATTGCTCGTGGTAGAAAAACCCTAGATACTGTAGTTAAACAGATTGCAGATCTGCATTGGACATTTTCAGCACAGATTTTCTATGTGGTCTGGTGACATGATGTAGGCAAAATAATGAAGTTTTCATGAGAAAGGGGGGATGTTTTGTGTATAAGCAGACACTCCCAGTATTATTGAATGTAAAAATAGTTAAAAAGCAAATATATCTGAAGTTATTCTTCTAAGACATAATTTCATTTTCTTGGTTTTGGAGGTACATGTTCATACTCTTTTTAATAGCAAAATAAATCAGTTAGGAACAAAGTAGCTGAAATAAAATTCTACTTTCAGCATGAGATCTGGCCTAAAACTACATCAGTCTTATTACCTATTTGATGGACAAAATACACCTTGATAAAATGCTATTTATAATACATCCCTGAGGCTTTAAATAGCATTTTGGTAAACCAGGCATAGTATCCTTTCAAACTTTTATATCTATTTTCTTCCATGTGAATTAGCAAATACTATGTCTATTTCAGTACATAAGCACATATACAAACAGAGGAAAAACCTTACCTGATATCTGACAATGAGAGTTTCTTTTACATCAGGGAAAGCTAGTTTGATTTCAAGGTCATTTATTTATTTGGATTTTTATTAACACGCAGACTGCAAATGAAAGAAATCTAAATTTCCAGTCTCTTTACGAATGACTTATGATATTGTTGCCTTAGATATCTTGCCATTCCTTCTAGACAGTTAGAGGCCCAGGGAAATTAAGTGTGTGAGAATAGTAGATTGAAGACAAAGTTATTAAAAGTCAGAAAGTTTGTTAATTCTGCAAAAAGCGTGAACCAAATTCTGGGACAAATTACTGGATGATCTTTAATATGTTACCATGAAACCAAGATGTTTGCTTAATACACAACTCTAAATACTGCTGTTTCCCAAGAGAAATATCTGTATTTCAATTTTAACTAGGGAATAGTTGAGACTCATGCCAACCTCATAGTTTCTCTTACATTGTAATATTACTGCTTTATTTTTAAAAATATGCAGCTATAAAACAGTTGAAAATGCAAAGGTTCCTGAAGAATGTATCAATAATTAAACAGATTAGAGTTATGCATGGGTCAGTTTTTTTGGAATTCAGTTGATTTCTGCTTTCTGAGTAATATTACTGAAGCTATCTGTAACAACGTGGCTGCTTTTATCATCTTCTTTTGTTACCTTTTTTTGTCTTTTGACATGTTGTTTTTACTGCTGGAGGATGGTTTCCTTCATGGTTATCTGTTGTAACCTACAGATCATGGAATCATCTGGTACACCCTCAGTGACCTTAATAGTAGGCAGTGGTCTTTCATGCTTGGCCTTGATCACCCTAGCAGTTGTCTATGCAGCACTATGGAGGTATGTAATGGATCAACAAAGCTGAATGTGAATGTACACTTATATTTAGTTGAATTAAAATTTAAAGATAACATTCATTATTTGGAAAAAATAACAACAAAATATAGCTTGTGGTTTGACTCCTAAATTTGTTGATGTGATTGGTTTTACTTTCTTGGCCTACTGGTTATGTTGTAGCCCACTCTTTCCCCTCTTTAGTGTGAATGGTATCACTTTTTCAGTAGAATATTTGTAGTGCTAATAAACATTTTAGAGGGTTCTTCTATATGATATATTTCATGTGAGAGCCTATACCTCTGAACACTTGTCTTCCATTTACATTTGAAAACCAAACTTCTATGTGATAAAAATAAAATACTAAATTGTCACATCAGATACTGCAGATTTAGGGAGGCTTAGCCAACAGTTTGTCAAATTCTTTTATAAGTTTCAATGAAGACCAGAAGATAAATTAGTTTCAAATAATGTGGTGGTACACTGCAGTGACAGACTTTCTTGACATCCTGAGTTTACTATATTAAAATATTATGTTGATTCAAAAATTCAATAGATATTTATGGGGAAAAGTAATTTGAGAAGTGATGAGCATTAGCATATTTTGGTAGTGCAACAGAAAAAAGGAAAATTAATGTAAATAATAATATTTTTTAAAAATTAATATGAGTTACCATTTAAGTTTTTTCTATAATGTAGGTTCTTAAACAAGTAAAAAGAAACACAAGGGAAAAAATAATTTTTAGTGTAATGTAAAATCAACCAACAGAATTTTACTTTCAGAAGCAGCTTAATAATTTTACATGCTTCTTTCTCACTCTTTTATGCAGCCACAGAGACTCAGAGAATTGGACACATATACAGCAAACATAGACTATCTAGTCCTGAAAGACTATAAGAATTATTGGTTCTCGTCTGTCAAAGCTAAGAGTGAGAGTATTTCAGGATATGTTCTCATCTGAAGAATAATAGTGTAGGTTTTTGCACTCCTCTATATATTTAGCACTTGGATGGGAATACTATAATGCATAGTGAAACTGGTCTTCATTATTGTGTTTAGATATAAGGAATAAATATTTTATGATGAGAGTGGTATGCCACTGAAGCAGGTTGCCCAGGGAAGTTTTGGATGCTATTCCCTAGAAGTGTTCAAGCCCAAGCTGGATGGGGCTTTGAGTGGCCTTATCTAGTAGAAAATGTCAGAGGGGGCTGGAAATAGATGATCTTTCAAGGTCCCATCCAACCCAAACCAGTCTATGATGCTATGACCCTTGGTTACGGTAACTTCCACGCTGTGAAAAAAATGTATGTTATGTGTTATGGATCAAATGTGGGTTCTGCATCCAGGTGCAAATAGGATTAGTCATTCATATTTTAGTGTTCTATCAGTGAGATTTTTTGAGATTATTATGACAACTTAGTGGCTTGTCATTTGAATAATTAAAATTTGCCTTCAACGTGTTTCTTGAAAGCACATACTGACATGCTATAGAGAGAAGATAGACATTGAAACTTGTATAAATATGTGTTTGTTTTTTAAAATCCAGGAGTAGGGATATTTTTACCCTGTGTCTCCTTTTATATTGCAACACCCACGTTCCCTTTAAATCGCAGGGTCTGTTTAGAAGTGCTATGGGATAGAGGTGTTCTTGTCCATGCTCTGTGTGAGCATTCTTTTCTGGTTTATTTGATCCCTTCAACTTAAAATTCCATCTGAAAAATAAATTCAATGCCAACCATATACTCAGCCTTCCCACAAATACTCAGCCATATACTCAGCCTTCTTCACAAATAGTGGGCTGGCAAAAAACCTAAAACCTTCCCAAATTAAGTCAATGCTTTGTGCTCCTGCTTGCACTGTATTTACTCAACCACTAAAATCCTTTATAGTCCATACATACGCAGTACTGGGAAGTGGCCCAGGTGAATCAATAGTTACCAAGTTAGAAAGTAGCAGCATACTGAGTGTAGACAAAGGCACTACATGTTCTGTATTTGTTTGCAAACTCATGGAACTAATCTTAAATGTAACAATGTTATATTTTTAGGAAAAATGTGGATTATTCTGTCTTCTTAACTGAGAAATCTAATGCTGTATTACTGAGCAAAAAGGACTACAATTTGTTTCATGTCCAAAGTTCAGCATTTCTCATTGGTTCAGCACCCTCTTTGTATGATCTCCTCAGAGTATCACATCTGGCTGTACAGCTCAGAACTAAGCTGCAGTGAGAAGCATATAGAATAGCTCATAGAATATATAAACATATAGAGTGGCATTCAGAGGAACAAACTCAACTTTCATTTACTTTGGTAGTCAACATTTACTGTGCTAGCAGCTCTGAAAATTAGGTCAGTAAGGTACTTCACTTGAAGCCATGATAATTCTCTTTCTGTCCTATAGCATACAAACATAGGAAAATGACAACATAATGCAAAACATTGTATTTTTTCTGAAGGTAGTCACTGTGACATGGCAGCTTTGGATGTTCCCAGGCATGACTAGAGAGCATAAGAAGTTCATGCTACAAATGCGTGCAAGGTGCAAGCCCATTATTACCAATGTTGTGTTATAACAGTGTTGCTAGCTGCTAAAGGAAGCAGTGATAGATTATATTTAAAATATGTCAAGATACGTACAGGGAATTGCAGAATACCTATCAAAATATCAGTTCCTATGTTTGCAATATGATAGCTTCCGGAGACTTTTTGAGCGCTTGAAAGACAGCACTTACCTTTCAGAATATCTCCACTATTTAATGCAAGAATTGCAGTAAAGCTTTGTATGTGTTTTCCTTTTACAAAAGTTTTACCCTCTGTTTATTTGAACAGGTACATCAGATCTGAGAGGTCAATAATTCTAATCAATTTCTGCTTGTCCATTATTTCATCAAATATACTTATCCTGGTTGGACAAACTCAGACACATAACAAGGTATGATGATGGATTGTATTAAATTTTTATTTAAATATTGATATCTTTCTTTTATTTGCATTTAGCTTAAAGTAATTGCATCAATTTAGTTCTATACTCACAGGATTTGACATTTTTGGTAAAATATTAACAGACAAGGGAAAATATTTACCGTCTTTCGTAGTCATTTTTTCCCCCTACAAAAATCCCTTTTGGTATTGTTCCCTCTGGATAAGCTGCATTCTCTGTGCTAGACTTGTATGTTTTATAACTAAATTTCAAAGCGAAAAAGTTCAAAGACTCAACATCAAAAGGACATTCCAGTTCATTATAATGGTTGTAATAGGATTGTGCTACAGTGGTTTTGTCTTTTTATTAACATACTGGTACTCAAAAAGCAAGTAGAAATTGCTTAGAAGTTAGAGTACTACTCTTGAAAATGTGCAGAAGCAGACATAATAACAAGCTATCAAACTGTTAAATCTCTGACTGACAGAGCTATAGGAAAGTAATAACCCTGCATACCTTTCTTAGTGATATTTTGGTGATTTTTTTACTACTCTGTTACCAGCCTCTTCCTCGACATGGTCATCGTTTGTCCCTTGCCTGTAGAGCATGGCTTTGTCAGTGTTTTGAGGCATCATCCAGTGCCTGGTGTTTCTAGGCAACTTGCAAAAGCAACAGTGGTGTCTTAAAATTAACTATAGCTACATGATAGCTTGGAATAGAAAACTGGATGTCATTCGTCAGCCGGGCAGTATGTGAGAGAATACTGTTAAGTTTTGGAACATGCAAGTAATCTGTAAAGTAATTCTTTATCCCACTGCTGTAAATTACTCAATGAACTGCTCATTTTAATTTTTCCAGTACCTGATGAAATACATTCATCATCTGCTATAGGATAACTGTTTTTTCTACAACACACCTGTAATGAATTGTTTATTCTTTTCAAATTTTTGCTTTGAAATTAATCTGCCAAAAGTCTCAAAAATTCAATGCAAGTCAGATAGCTGTACTTTGTAACCCATATACAAACCAAACACAGTCATTTCCAACACATAATTTCAGACAATTATTACAATTAAGTTATTAATATGCTTTGAAGTTTTGAAGTACAAATGAACAGAATACAGATTTGGAGAAACCCCTGTTCCTCTCACAGATTTCATTCGAGGAAAAAAAGTCAGAAATGTGCAAGCAACTTCAGAAGGTAGAAGTGCAGAAGGCTTAAGCCTCTATAGAACTTCAGCACTAACATGCATACTATTTTATTATAGATTTCAAGAAGAAATACAGTTCAGTAGATGAAAGTTGCTGTGTATATTGCCACTGTAGAAGCAGGATATGAGGGTATCAGAATTACTGTGCTTAATAGTATGCTCTCTAGGTATGCTGGCAGCCTTTCTATCACTCTTGGCTTGGGAAACTGAACTAAAACTCACCCTTAAACCAGTTCCTTTTGTTCACTCTTAATGGCCTTGAACTCCCTCACTTCTGCTTCTGGCCTCCTGAAAGTAGAGGTATTATATTGACTTATTTCTGAGAATAGCTGATCCTAAAAATTGACATATTCAGTGGAAATAAATGACAGAGAAAACACCACATCACAAAGTTTACATTCTGAATATATGGCCTGAAAAATGACTATAAAATAGCACTTTTTGCTACACTTGCTTTCATTTTGAGACCACATCTTGCTTTTGATACATGTACCACCTGGGAGCTTCAAGCCAGGGAGTACCTCTAATGGATCAAAGCCAGAACACATTTTTTATATCGAGGAAGATATTACTTGTTACACACCAGAAGTCTTTTTCTAAGTCCACTGTTATGTGACTACATTGTAGCTCCAGGAGGCTAGTATGTGAATGCACCATCAGCAACTGGCCTGCTAAAACAAATGTTTATCAAAAGCTTATTCAAATAAAGTAAGCAGGTCCAAGTATAACTTCTGTATGTTTGGAAGTAGAAATATGTTTTGGCATTATATGTATTTGAATTTAAGTTATGATTTAGGTTTTTTCAAAGTTTATATACAACCAGAGGAAGCCAATGCTAGATTTTTAGTCCACAAGGGTAGGTTACAATACCAACTTCTCTAAAAAAAATTGTTTTCATTTTGATGACATGGAAAAATAAATCCGTAAATGGGAACTTTGTAAGGATTTGTTTTTGAGATTCTATCATTTATTAGAAATTTATTGAGATTCTATCATTTATTATTTAATTGAAAATTCTGGGAGGAATCTTGGGAATATTTTATCAAGAGCATGTAATATTCAAGTCAAGTTTCTTGACTAGAGATTGGAGTGACGTTTTTATGGCAAGAAAATAAGCTCAGGTTTTTTATGTACTTTTCAATTGAATTCAATTCAATTGAAGAATTGATATGCCAAACTTAAGAGTTTATTTATTCTTTTCCATTCTCATTCCTATATTGGTATTATCCTTGTGTTATTCAGGACCTAGTTAATGTCTATATGAGGTTGCTGATATTCACAAAATTGAAGGTCCATGATTTAGTTTGGCTTTACTTCTGAGTTTAAATTGTCACCAGCTCTGTATTTGTGCATATTCCTTTCGAGAATAGGTGCTTGTAAATGCTGTTGAAGATGAATTTCAGTTTAAAGTTCAACAGTGTGTAAATTAAGCATGCCAAAGATGTATTTTTAACTAACAGCATATTTACAGTCCCTTTGCAGTTTGGGTTTTTCTCTATCTGTATTAAACTTTATTTGTACTTTTATTAATTTCAGTGCAATTCAATCTCCAGGGGATTTCTCTGGTTCATTATAGCACACTTATCGACATCCGTGACAAAGAAAAAAATACTGAGTCTCTTGGTCTGGATAGGTGAAGCTTTTCTGTCATTTTCTTTCTTTCTTTTTTGTAAATCAGAAATAGATAATATGTTAGGGTTAGCACTACTATTTTGGGGGCTAAGTATACCCTCAGTGTTTTTACAAAAGTTTCTTTTAGCAAACACCAAGTTAGTTTTAATATTGCATTCTCCTTGGTTCAACTTAATTTCTGCCTTTTTCAGTGAAAAAGATCAAGGCATATCCCAGTCTCCACACCCCCTCCACCCTCCCCCCCCCCAAAAAAAAGGTCAAAATAGTCACAAAGGACATGTAGAAACAGTTCAAATTGTTTCAAGCTATAGCTTTTCCATTTCTAATATTCCTTGTTCGAAAGTGAACTTTTCTCCAGCTTGAGTAACTTGAGGATACCAACATTATACCAGAGGTCTAGGTCATGGTGTTTTGTAGCTTGTTTTAGAACAGTTCATGATGGGGGAAGTTGAGGGGAGTATGGTTTCTCTTGGAAGATTTTGACTGGAATAGTAAAAAAGACTTTTGTTAACAGAAAAGCCTTCCTCCTTCATTTGTCACTAGCCAAGCGTGTTTTGCATTTTATTGAAGGACACAGCTGAGAAATGTCCTGCTTTATTTTCAGTATGTTTCCCCAAAACTTTCAAAAGGCAGAACTTTATTCAAAGCATCCTTAATATTTCAGATTGTGGAACAGATTTCTGTTTTGTCAGATCCTGTTTTGAAATGCAGGCCACTAAAGGTCGAATGTACAAGAATATTATGAAATTAATTATGTATCTTGTTTAAATATACTCGGTGTTATACTAGATATGAGAAGCATATTAATTTACTTTGGTATTCCTCTCTGTCTCTCATTCTCTTGTTTCTTTTTAGTGTTAAGTGTTAGTCACATAGTCATATTAATGTTTGAAAATGAGCAGTTGATACACTGGACATGGCCTTTTAACAGCTGAATTTAGTTGTAACATTGAAATTAATCTCCTGAATTAACAAAGGGTAACACTTTCAATGTATAAACTAACTGCTCAAATATATGTTATTTCATAAATACTATGAGATGTCCCTGACCTCTACAAAAGCATTACATATTGACTTTGAAGAGACTGACAGTTCTCTTTGAGGAATATCTGTCAGTGATTTGTAAGTTTCACTCTAACATGACTTTTGCTGTATTATGTTCCCTAATGTTCTTCTTGGCATCAAAAAAAAAATGGTTGTATTTCTTCTGTACGTTGACTTTTTAGCTTAAGCTATAAATCTTTACTATGTTTCTGATCCTATTACATGAGTAGATTCTCTGCCTGCAATAAGTTATTGATTAATGTCATGTGGATTTTTTTTTTAATTCTCTTTCCTTTTGCATGCATTAAGCAAATACCTTACGTATTTTTTTTTCACAGTTATGCGTAAATTAAAACACAGTAGCTGTTTGATGTAAACAATTCTTTTTTACCTATTTTTCCTGTGAAGAAAACAAACATTAATGCAATCTAAAATAAACCATAGAATTCATCATCCATATGGCAAAAGTGAATTATCTTCTGTATTACCTGTTTCTGAGTGCACTTAATAGTTCATTGCTGGAGTTTGGGTCACCTGTGAGAAACAGGATTATATTTAGAAATGTCATAGTACTCTACATTTTGTTAGCCATAGTCATGTTTATGTGTGCCTGCCAAGGGAAGAACAGGGAGGATATTCAGGCATGAGGTAGCTCTGATATTCTTTGTCGTCCCTGTTTAATTACAATATTCAGCTTATTATGTTTAACATTACAGTTTGGAATTTGTCTTGTAGACTATACCTGAAAGGATATGAAAAAGACATTTTCTGATCACCAAAAGCATGTAACATAAACAATGATTTTGATAAATACATTGTAAATAGGAAAAAAAAAACATAAAATTTCACAGATAAAAAGATTAGAATGGAATGTCCTTGAAATAGGATGACTGGACAAAAATAACCCCAATTTAGGCTTTTTCAATTTTTTATTTTATTTTATTTTATTTAAAATTTTTTATTTTATTTTTATGGGGGTTCTGAGCTGAAAGAAGCAAATAGAAGTGGAAAGGAGTTAAGAAGGTACATCATCCCATTCCCATAGCACTCTGAGGCTGCTGACTGTGTACCTAGTGCTCCCTTAGGTTTTGTGAAACAGTGGGTGGTGGGATCCCCTGAGAACTCTGCAAATATTGAGGTGGTATTAATGCTGCCTCTAACCATGTGGCTTTTGCCCCATATCTTCCACTGCCTTACAGATGCAGGCATCGTGGCAATATATCTCCTAGGAAACAGCGGGGGAGACCTAGGAGCAGATGGAATTAACAGAGAAATGATGCTAACACAGCATTAAGGTTGTGCTAGAAAAATCAATGAGGAAGTAGGGAATTTAGTATGTCAGGCAGAAGCACTCTGTTTCTCAGGTCTTGCCTGGAAAACTTCAGGCAAATATCCCTCTCCCACCCCCCACTTAAGCAGCAGAAGCTGGAGAAAATATATCCTTCCATTTTTACCAGTACACAGAATGCAAATTAACACCTACTCTGCTCTTTGTCATTTTTTCCTTTGTGCAGCAGTGTTCTGAACAGTTGAACCTCTACTATGGGTCAGCCATCACAGAAACACACCAATAGGTCAGCAGTCAGAGTGCACCATACTACACATATCTGCCTGATGTGTTTTCAGGAACTCAGAAATGATTAACTGGAGAAGGGCTCACTTAACTGAATAACCATTACAGAGTAGGTCAGCTTAAGCGATACTATTTTACCATGCCAGATTCTGACAAAACCTGTTAACATCATCTGAATTAACTACCTGCTGCTAGGTTTTCAAGAGAACCTCTGGGATCAGATCTTTTTTTATCAAGATCAGTATCATACTACTGTTACCTGCCTCAGAGGAGAAGGTAACATTCTTCTCAAAAAGGCTTGCCAGTCTGTTTCTCAAAATACAGCACCTTTACCATTCAGTTTGTTATTTCTAAACAAAACCGACATTTCAATTGTAAGTGGGTTACAGGGAAGAAATTGGGTAGGTATTAGCAGCATGTGTTCTCTGCCTCCAGTCCCCAGAACCTTTTTAAGAGCTCTGTAAGATATTTTAAAATCACAGAATTGTTCAGGTGGGAAGATCATCTGGTCCAACCTCATTCTCAAGTCAGGGTCAGCTGCAGGATCAGAACAGGTTGCTCAGGGCTTTATGTAGTCAAGTCTTGAAAAACCTCCAGGTGTAGAAACTGCACAACCTGTTTGAGAAACTTGCTCCACTGCTTGACTGTCCTCATGGTTAAAAAGTTTTTCCAAATAGTTGGTGTGGACCTCTTGTTTCAATTTATGCCCGCTGTCCCTTGTCACGCCACCACAAATCACTGAGAAGAGCTTGGCTACATCATCTCAATGATCTGTTTATAGGCACTGACAAGCTGCTATTAGGTGCCACTGAAGCCCTGTCTTATTTAGGCTGAACAAACCCACCAGTTGTATCCTCTCTTCACAAAGCAAGTGGTTGCCTCTGCTAAACTCACACTGTTTATGCCCAAGTCTTGCATTGGGCAACTGAACTGTTTTGGACAGAGTATTCTAGGTATGGTCTAGTGAGTGCTGAGCTGATGAGGACAATACATTCCTCAACCTACTGGTTGAGCTTTTCTTGATGCAGCCCCAGATGCTGTCAACCATCTGTTCTGCCAGGGGAAGCTATTGACTCATATTCATCTCACTGTCCATCCCTCCAGGCTGTCAGGGTCTATCTGGATGGCAGCCGTGCCCTTTAGGCATATAGACTGGTACCTCCAGGCTGCTGTTACCCACAAACTGTATGAACAAGCACTCCATCACCTACTCCAGGTCACTGAAATTAAATATAGGTCTCTGGATAGACCCATGTGGTACTCTTCTTGTCTCCTGCTTTCAGTTAAATGGCCACCCACTAGTGGCATCATCCAACTATTCTTTTATCTCTCTGGTTGTCAGCTCATCCCAACTGTGACTTCCTAGCCTGGCTACAAGAATATTGCAAGAGACTTCACTGAGCCTTATTTTGAAAAGTGAAAGTAATGCTAGTTTGGGAATCCAAAATTCACCAAGGTTTACCTGTGAAATACTTAGACTATGTCTGACCCATGACTCACACTGGGGCCAGCTCTAGTGTCTCTCAGCTAGTAAGGGTCATCTCCCACCCACCTACTCAATCACACCTACTCAATCACATCCTTGCATGTGCTGAGGAATGTTACACAGGGGTAGTCTACTGCCTCCTCCCTAGTTTTGGTGATGGACTTGTTGCTGGCATATGTGCCTCTGCTGTCCTGCATTAGCAAAAAGGAAAAAAAAAAAAACCAAAACCAGACTTTCCTGATATAACACTCTGCTGTCTTAGTCTTCTGAAAATGTTGAGTTTTTTCCCTTTTGTTCTTCAGGACCTATTTGGAGTAGGTTTTTTTCTCTTGTAGAATTAACCCACACAGACCTGAGGAAAATAGCTCATTCTCTCACAAACACCTGTTTGAATTATTTCAGACAATCTGTTGATGAGTCAAGCAACTATTTTTGGCTTCAAACTTTTTTTTCTACTTCTTTGCTTATTTGTTGAAAATCAGTGAAAATATAAAAGCAGTCAATGGGAAGTAAATCAACCTACAAGCAGTTAAATATTCATGTCTTTCATTGACATGATCTTAGTTTTAAGTACAATGCTAAAACGGACTTTTAAATGAAGATATGATAGGAATTGACTTTACCAGACTAAAGAGTTTAAGCAATAATGATAACAGCAGCAACATCAAAAATCAGAATTCAGCTACTTGGCTATTTTCATTCTAGTATGAAAGTTGAATTTCCTACATAGTTTCTCCTATGTGAATTTCCATTTCTGAGAATGTAGTCATATAATGCGTTTGTCACATAAAACAAAACAGAAAAAGAAACACAGCAAGATATTTTTTATATATATATCTAGCAAAACGGTTCATTAAAAACTCTGAGATAAATGCAGTGTTAATCTTACACCCTACTACAATAATTATTACATCATTACTCTTTGAGAATAACAATGAAAAATGTTGGAAAACAAAAACTCTTTTAAAAGACTATAATTTAAAGAAAAATAGTGTTATTTTTGTGCAAATTATCTACCTGTTTTGTTGAATTGTGTTCATGCTTTCCTACAACTTCTTGTTGTATCTATATATACAGGAATATTTGGTAAAGTTTAACCTTGATATGAGGTTTATTTGTACACTTTTTTTTTATCCTTGTGTCCTTCTAGGTCAGAGATTTTAGGCTCCTGTATCTTGCAGTGAAGTCAATGTGAGCATTATAAGGGAAATTACAATTGGATTTGTCTGATTCTCAAATTTGTCTGATCTAAAGCTTTAAAATGAATATTCTCTTAACATGCCATACTTCAATCTGTAAAAGCCATAGAGCTCAGTCCTGAGATCCTTATACACAAAAATATTTACTAGTCTTAGAAACAGGATCATGTAAAAG
Source organism: Phaethornis superciliosus (assembly GCA_023637945.1). Lineage (NCBI taxonomy): Eukaryota > Metazoa > Chordata > Aves > Apodiformes > Trochilidae > Phaethornis > Phaethornis superciliosus. The sequence continues at coordinate 86,110,891 of JAJQWJ010000003.1, read as the reverse complement.
TTGGAAAAATCAGGCTTAGAGGTGATTTAAGAATCAGTATGAAAATCAATCATGGGGATTGTGTTCGTTGCTTGAGTCTGAAGTAAACTCAGTTCTGAAAACAGCTTGCTAGTGAATTGGTTCACTTTTGTGCTGGAGTCCCTGTTGCTTTTGCATCAACTGTAAAAAAAGTGAATGATATTTTGCTAGATTCAATCAAACTCATCCAGGATGCTGTCTGAATAGCATCTGAAACCAACTACTCGAGAAGTACAGTCTCTGCCCCAGGGAATTGTAAGTTAACCTTCCCTGTACCTTACTAGATTGTTTAATTTGTAATTGATTTTAAGATGTGGCCAGAATAAACTTATCATAAAATGATATTTGTTCTTAGATGCTAATATTAAGGTCTGGGTTGTAGTGTCTCTGTAGATATCAAACTTCCTCCCTCCCTTTCCCTTTCCCTTTCCCTTTCCCTTTCCCTTTCCCTTTCCCTTTCCCTTTCCTTTTCTCTTTCCCTTTCTCTTTTTCTCTTTCTCTTTCTCTTTCTCTTTCTCTTTCTCTTTCTCTTTCTCTTTCTCTTTCTCTTTCTCTTTCTCTTTCTCTTTCTCTTTCTCTTTCTCTTTCTTTCTTTCTTTCTTTCTCTTTCTCTTTCTCTTTCTCTTTCTCTTTCTCTTTCTCTTTCTCTTTCTCTTTCTCTTTCTCTTTCTCTTTCTCTTTCTCTTTCTTTCTTTCTTTCTCTTTCTCTTTCCCTTTCTCTTTCTCTTTCTTTCTCTTTCTCTTTCTCTTTCTCTTTCTCTTTCTCTTTCTCTTTCTCTTTCTCTTTCTCTTTCTCTTTCTTTCTCTTTCTCTTTCTCTTTCTCTTTCTCTTTCTCTTTCTCTTTCTCTTTCTTTCTCTTTCTCTTTCTCTTTCTCTTTCTCTTTCTCTTTCTCTTTCTCTTTCTCTTTTTCTTTCTCTTTCTCTTTCTCTTTCTTTCTCTTTCTCTTTCTCTTTCTCTTTCTCTTTCTCTTTCTCTTTCTCTTTCTCTTTCTCTTTTTCTCTTTCTCTTTCCCTTTCCCTTTCCCTTTCCCTTTCCCTTTCCCTTTCCCTTTCCCTTTCTCTTTCTCTTTCTCTTTCTCTTTCTCTTTCTCTTTCTCTTTCTCTTTCTCTTGCTTTCGCTTTCTCTCTCTCTCTCTCTCTCTCTTCATTCTTTCTTTTCTTTCCCCGTGAATCCTATTTGCCTGGCTACAAATAGCCTCATCTCAACAGGAAAATCATGAGTGTTTTACCATTTCCATCTTCTAGCTCTTCTACAAGGGTGATGGCAGGTGAGATTTCATAGGAATGTGAGGCAAGGAGGATGCCAATTTCTGTTCTAGGTAAAGACCAATAAAGGATGGTCACACAAATTCTCATCTTTCCTGCCTTTACTACTTGGTCTGAGCATATCTATTACATCCAGAGAAAAAGTAATGTTGTTAGAGGCTCTGGATCCCAGCAGGACTTTGTGATGAGAGGGATGCTTGTCTTGTCAAATTAAGGGACTCCTAAGTATGGTTAGAAACCCAAAATTATGTACCCAGAGATCCTCTTGGTGATAGTGTAAAATGCACGTAGTGCCTTTTATTTTAGTCTGCTGCTGAAATGTGACTTTTTTGTATTTGTTTTCATGGACACACATGCTTATTATGTTGGATCTCAATAAACCACACCATAGACATCAAACCTGGTACAGAAAAATTTGTCAGTAACTGTGTTTCACTCTTTTGATCGTTTTGTCAAAGCTTATATAAAACTGACATTGTGGATGAATAAGTAGGTATTTTGTGGAATTCAATAGAAAATTATGCTCAAAATAATTGTTGAAAGAAAACTGTAAAGGTAAATTTGCAGTGCATGCATTTCACTATAATCATGGACATTTTTAATGAATGTAATTGTGAGATTTCCAGAACCCTGCAGGGAAATGTACAAGTTTGTAATAAAAAGACTTCAAGCTGTTAAAACCAACAGAATTTCTAAAATGTCAAGAAAGTTCAGTTTGCACTAGACTTCTGGGTTTAAAAACAGGATGGAAAACATGCTAGTATCTTTTCTTCTGAAGAAAAATTAAAGATATCTGGCACAAGGAGTCCAGCAGTTGGAAGGAAGTATACATTTGGCACAAAATGTTGTTCCATTAGTGAGTGATTACATATCTGTTTCTAATTAGTATGTGGCATATAATTTGTGCTCTGTACTTTTTACTTCACGAAAAGTCACATCTTCAACCTATCCCATATTTTTCATATAAGTTCTTTAAGCTAGGAAATCTCAATGTATATAGTATTCTTTGAATACTGTTTAAAGTCAGGTGGAATCTCTAGAATGAGAATTGCTTCCTTTACAAGCTTGGTTCAACCTTGCAGGACAGCAAAGTCCAATGTGTCAGAACCTACAGCTGTTGAAACCTGGGTTTTAAAAAGATGGGATTAATTGTAAAGCTGTTGTTATTTGCATTGAGTTTTTACGCTTTGTATATTTATGAGGGCTTTCAAGTCTACGTTTTAGTGCATATCCTCTTATGTCAAGTCCATCAGAGTTCAAGCTCGAGTGTTATCAATTTAATTATTGCTATATAAGTTTCATTTTGCCACTATTTATTTTTTAAAGTACATACAGAATTGTAGTAGTGTTTCACTGAACTGAGTGATCCCACAAGGCATTGCAGGTATACTGCAGTGGAATAAAAATGATTTTGCTGGGAATCAGTTAGACCTCAGTATCAAGGCAGCATTACAAATGAGCAGAAACTGCTGCTAGATTCAGTTTGTTTCTTGTAGATATTCACAAACACTCATCCCGTAAAATCTCTCCAGACACTGATTTGTAAGAGTTTAAACCTGATCAACTATCTGTTTCCATTAATTTCTAAAGAATTCTTCATTTTTGGAAGAACACTATCTAACACCAGTAAAAATATATTCTTGAAAGTTATAAACTTTAGGGAGAAGAGACAGTCACATTCCATTAATACCTAAAGAACATTAGGCATTAAACAACCACATATGCTTTTTAATTGAAGGAAGTTGCATTTTTATTGTTTGATTGTTTAATTGAAGTCCATCAGTTGCAAATAGGGAGCTTTCAATACTTCAAATTTGTAGCATTAATCCCTGTGTACACATTTTGCCAGATGAAAATCCAAATCCTGAAATGCATCGGAACTGAGCCAACTTGCACTGCGTTGCAGTTGCTGTGGCTCGGAGCACGCACACAAGTTATTGATACAGCTCAGCAGACACTTTTTATGCTGTGCTGACCTGATTGTGTGTTTGAGTCTGTGGACTTCTCAGTTGATTGAAGTTTCAATACATGAGTGAATAAGTATGATAAGCAAAGCAGAGCTAAAGCAGCACTTTGAGGTTTCTTTGTCAAAGAAGCACCTTGCAGCATTTCCATTCAGGATATGTGCATACTGCACCCACCACTACTGGACCTTGGTATCTCTCAGTGTTACACAGTGTTAGTTTTAAATAATAATACATTTGGGCTTTGCTAATCTCAGCTCATAGCTCGTCTGTTCTCTATATTTAAACCTGCCATCCTGTCTTGGCTAGAAGGAGTGTTTTGGATCACTTGGGTTCAATTGTCTCCCATAGAAACGGGTGAGCAGAAAACTGACAGTGTGCCATGAAAGCTTAAACTCTTGAAGAAATTTGTCTAAGTGATGCTGGAGAAAAGGGTATAAAAAATGGATGATTATGGATGCACAAAAAAAGTAGTTTTTCAATACAGTCCCAAGCTTATTTCTTTTCCAAACTTCCTGTTAGGGTTATATGCACAACACTGCCTTGTGACAGTGTGATCAAAGAACCCTAGATTTGTTTTGGTTGGAAAGTACCTTTAGGATCATCAAGTTCAACCTAGCATTGCCAAGTCCACCTAGAGGCTTTGTTTTCACTAGCTTCTAAAACACAAGAATAAATTTGTAGTAAAACATAACCCAGTTTCTAAATACAGTTAAATAAATAAATAAACCTTGAGCCTTCTGTTATCTGGAAGGGAAGATAGCTTTCATACAGTGATATAAATCTGCCAGTACAATTGGCTTAGAGATGCTGCTGTGTGTACAGAGGATGGCACTGATTTCAGTGGTTGGCTCTGCAGACAAAGGGCTGTGATATGTGCAGGTCACAGAGCATCCTCTGAGGGAATTCCCAGCAGAGAAGCAGAGAGAATACAGATAAACTTTCCAAAGGTAATTTGGCTCTTTCGTGTCATCCAGGGAATGACAAACATGGATCTAGTCTGTGAAATTTTGTAGGAGGAGATGTCCAAGCTAAATATATAATCTAAAATGTGACATTTTATACATGCTAATTTTAGTTGCCAAGATGCATGTGAGAGTCATGTAGCATTAATTATTAATTGTTGTTGCTGATGATAAAAATAAACCTATCATTAAGGCTCTGGGAGTATTTCCAACATCAACAAATTTTCAATTTGATTTACTAACAGATATAAACATTTTTATTTTATTTCTCCCCCCAGTCAGAGCCACAATTTCACACTCGCTGCTCCCATAGGGAAAAGCTTGAGTAAATGTATCAGCCTTACACTCTGTTCTCAATGTCAGCAGATCAGTCAGCTCTCCTGTAGAAACTTAGAATGAGGGAAAGAGGTAAGGACACCATCAGCTATAGGAAGACTCTTTAGCCTCCATTTCTTTGAGACTTAGAAATTGAGGCTCAGAAATGTTAATCAGTACACATAAGCAGTGTACTGCAGTGTATGAAGAAGACTGGATGTGAAACTCTGTCAGGTAAAATGGAGCAAAAATCTGTTTCCACCCAGCAGCACAAGTGAGGGTATTGCAGCCTACAGAGAAAAACTGTACTAGTAGTGCTGAGACAAGAAAAAAACTTTGCTTTTATTTATTACAGTCACACAAGAGCACCAAAGAACTAATTTAGTTTTTGCATTAGCAGAATCTTCAGACTGGTCTGAAGGTGTCATCCACTGAGCATCCTACATGTTACGTAGATTAGAGCAGTTAAATGTAGGTCTCAAAAGCTGGCTACCAGTAAAACACATACCATATGCAGTTAGGTACAAATAAAATATTATGATCAAAGCAAGCATTTTGGAATGCAGGGATTTCTACGCAGGCCTTCTCCATTTTCAAATAGAGAAGACACTTTATGATCACTTAGGGGTTTTTTCAATATTTTAATTTCCCTTTTGAACAGTTTATAGAAAAGCACTGGAACTGATAAGAAAGAAAGGTAACATCTGACTGCAGTATTCAAATCTTTAGTGGTTCTGGCCAATTGTGCAGGTTTTATTTCCAGTTCATGTGTTGCAGAGGAGCCCACCATGTTCCTGGACTGTTGGAGGCTTTGCCCAGTGCTCATGCCTAGATTATGAAGGAAAAAACTGCCTTAAAAATTTGTGAGTTAGAAGTTAGGGTTTAGAATTAGAAGGCCATGAAAGTGATCACAATGAGTGGAGCATATTTCTTACTTTCCCTAAGATACTCCCTGCTCTGTCTTAGATGCTGACTGATTTTAGTGCATTCAACATTGATAGCTCTGTGCCAGATAAAAATCCATCTCCTCCCACTGAGATACTATTTTTTCTGCAGATAGTCTCTTAGTACATACTGTTTTAAATGAGAACTCTTTGCATCCCATATACACTGAATTCATAATATGAGATTCAATGAGAAATAAAGCCAGAGGTCAATCATGTGGTTAGCCATGCAGTTAATGATTTAAAGTAATTGAAGGAGTTTTATTTCCTTTAAAATGTTACTAATGCATTATTTAATAAGTCATAATTTGTATATAATAAAATGCCTGGGCTCAATCAATGATAATTATGTTCCTTTGGAATGACTTGAAGTCATGCACACCGAAAACAGTACAGTAGCATTTGCTGTTTATCTGAAGCTGTATGATAAACATCTGTGTTTCTTAAGCTTTTTGTGCACTATTTCATTTTGGCTTACCTTTCAAAAAGGATCAAATATAAATTGAAACAGAGCTCAAAACCTTTTGGTAAAAGAATGCTCATATATGCTAATGATTTCTAATTAGGAAGGAAAAGACTGCTGGAAACTTAAATAATACGTTACTAGCAATACAATTACTCTGTCTTTAATAACATGCAGTGTCTTCCAGGCTATGGAAGGCTTGAGTGGGAAACATCTGACCAGTATGTTAATTAGACAGGACAGCTACTTGTCCTCTTAAAGCCAAGTCTTATTACTCCAAGGGAAAATCATTCTTTTTTAAAAAGAGCTGTGATACTGCTGCCTTTGTGGGGAAGATGCTCACATTAAAATTATTTCACTTCCTAACTATTGTGAAAAATGCAGGTCACTTCTTGGGCAGCAGTAAATTGCTTCTTGAGTTCCATATGAATAGTGTCTGTTACTATCAGGAAGGAGGAGAGAGGGAGAATCTTTCAACCAGGTTGCCTTTAACTAGGAGCCAAGAACCGCTCTACACAACCTCTGCTCTGCGGCATGGAGAGGGAGCAGTCCTAGTTTTGAAGGCTGCATTAGCCTTTCATATCTCCTTCTTGCAAGAAATGTTCACAGTGAGTGGAGATTTCCCCTTCAGGCCTTCATGTAGAAAAGAATTATCTGTTTCCAAATTACAGTTTAATACAGTAAAATGGTATTTGCATAGTCTCTTCTTTTATCAGTTCCCCTTTCCTTTTCTTCTCTTTATTTCTGTCTTCATTGATTGCTCGCCTGGCTTTTATGATTTGTGATCATCATTTTTGGTCTGACTTTCCTTACTCTTTCCTTTGTTTGGCTTCTCTGATACCGTTTTATTGTTTCTGTGTCATTCAACATTATGATCAATGCCAACATATGGAAATTTAGGGGCTTCTACAGGGGTCATCTATATTTTCAAATGGAGAAGACGGATTGCAGGATGTAAGCTTTACTTTTTGATTATGTAAGTTTTCTTCAGTATTTTAATTTCACTGATGAGTAATTTTCTAGTGATGGAAAGGCACTGGAACTCATAAAAAAAGAGAGGCAGCATCCAGCTACAATTATCAAATCTGCAGTGTCTCTGGCCTATTAGGCAGGTTTTCACAGAATCATTGGAGTTGGAAGGGACCTCTAGAGATCCCTTCAAGTCTCTCAAGCCCAACCCCCCTGCTAAAGCAGGATTGCCTAGAGTACATTACACATGAAAAGATCTTGTGTCCAGATGATTTCTTACAGAGGAACATTGTCCTGTTACTGTTGGAGTGTTTGTCCAAGTGTTCCAACTTGAAGTCTGACAGAAGCAACTTCCTCAAGGATTTACATGTCAGAAAAAGGCAAGTTCCTTCTCTTGTCTCTGCCCTCTCTACTGCCTCTTTTTCATTTCCTGAGTGGCAGGGATCTTCCTGCTCACTGTGTCCCTCTTTCCTTCTTATCCACTTTTTCCCTCTCTTGAAATTCTCTTCCTTAACTGTCAAGCTTTTCAACAGATAACATATTTGCAGTAATGGCGATCCTCTCTTCTGTTCTTGTCTTCAAATTATCAAGTTTCTAAGGAAGGATAAAATGAACATTTCATGCTCAGTTATAACACCTGAATTCAGTAGCTCTGCCTCAAAAAGAAAGAGAAATAAAGTATAGTGTAGTTATAAGATGTCATAGCTGAGTAAGATTCTCATCATGCAGCAGTGGGACATATGTTATATGGAAGCAGTTCTCCGATAGAAGCTGTACTTCCCAATAAAATATTTTGGAGTTTTTTTCTGTTATTGAACTACAGTGGGGAGCAGAAAGTATATTACTGTATGTTTATTATAGAATTATACTATACAGTGATTATATATATGTTATTTTTAACATAGTATTAATAAGGATCTTCCACTCAAAATTGAGTATCTCTAGCTCGGGGAATTATATCCTAAACCTGTGTAAGAGAGGCCAGTGAGCTAAAGACTTGTTCTGAAGTCCCTTCATGAAACCATCCATTTTGCCACATGATTGACCTGTTCCTTTGTGGCTTTATGCTACTATAGCAAGTCACACTATTTAGCTTTCTTATTTTTTTCCTCTAGCAAGCTGAATGTCTCTATAACCCATGCTACACTCATATCTTGAGCCACTCTGTCATCTTTTAAAAAAAACAGGTATTTTTTAATTACCTTGTGACTAGTAATACCTTTAAATTCAATTTTACCTTCTTAAAATTTTTATTTTTATTTGTTAAAATAATTAAACCTTTTGAAGAGTGAAAACTGTACTCAGTAAATAAATAAACAGATTGTTTAATACACACCTACTTCCAGGCTAATTTTAGGTTTGGTTTTTTTTATCTCTGTGCTGTTAGAGATTCAGAACATTAGACTGATGCTCACAACATCATGTCACTTTGTTGTATCAAGCACTGTATCTATGTTTACGAAAATCTGCCTTTTAAAATCTGTGTTAAAATGTGGGCTTGATGAAAAATATTAAACAGGTCGGGGTTATCAATCAGCTTGCAGCCATTAAACCCTTGTGAAATGGCAAGTATAGTCTAACAGCAGAACTACTTGAAAACTGTGACACTCAGCATGCAGATGTATGCATCACTACATAAAGTTTAAAGCAGTGAAAATAAAGCCTGAAATCTAATTCAGATCCTTTGCATTCCCTTCAAAATCCAAAAAGGCCATAAACCCTCCGCTGCCTGGTTAAGCAGTTAGTTTACAGGAGCTTTGTATCAAGTGCTCAACACAAAGCAGATTGAATAAACTAGCAAATATATCTCTCTTCATTTCTACTAGCTGCTTGTCAAAGAGTAATATAATGGGTGCTGTTCTTTTGGTTTATATAATTCCAAATTTAGGATTCATTCCCTCCCAACTCTCATTTAGGGATAGGTTTTCCATAATGTGCTTTCTAAGCTGCACAATGCCCCCCGATTATAATGGTGGCTTTGCAGCATAAAATCCTGCAGAGCTTTGAAATTAAGCTTAAAACCCTGCAGTGTTTTGGAAAGGTTGGATTTTTTATTCAGAGGTGTGTCTTAGTGCCAGAGTGGAAAAGGCCCAGGGAGATTCACAAATATTGCTAGGATGGTGTTCTTTGCCTTGTATGTAGCAATCCTGTCATTTTACTACTATTACTCCTGTACTAGTAGTACTAGTATAGTACCGCTATAATAGTATATACTATATATACTCCTATCCTACTATATATAATACTCTTATAATACCAGTAGTAGTATTCCATCTTTTCTCATGAGATAGTTTTCAAAATACTGAATTGCAGAGTGGATTTGAAATTAAAAGATCTAACCATTTGTTGTATAGCTGTAGTAAACAGGACATTTGATCAACAGAATTTGTTACTGCCTGCAGCTGAATTAAAGCCTAATTCGAAACTGAATTTTTTTGAAGTCCCAGCCAAAGATCTCTGACTTCTTCAGTAATTTCCTTTTAAGATGGGCCTTCTGTTGTAATGATTGTGGCATAGTAAAAAAACCACTGTCATCCAGCTTTGTAGACCAGTTAGTTTTTTCGTAATTATTCCTGAATGATAACTCATGGTTCACATATTGAACACCTGCATGGAAAAATTCTGTATATTTAATTCAAAATAGCAACTGTTCTGTATTTCCGTTATAGTTTAAAAAGACAGTATCTTTGGTTTAGATTTTTGGAGAATATTCAATGCATCTCTTGAAAATATAGAATTCCAGAGTAATTTTGAATTAAGTCTAAAGAATTCCATGAAGTTCCAAAGGAACTCTTTTTGTGCATTTACATGTAGATGTTTGTGTGCATGTGTGTGTAGTCCAGTCAGGACTTTGCAGGATTTTGCAAAAAGGAATCAATCATATATTGATTCTGACTTTCAAATGCACTGCTTCCTTTGATTATGTTGGGATCTATAGTATGTGTGACAGTCCATTATGGATTTAATCTATCAGGTTCAAAACTCTTACGCCTAAACACAACATTTTATTGGCACATGACTCATATGAGTGAACTGTGAAAACATAGGTAATGTGTCAAATACACAGATATTGCAATTCAGGAAAATATCCCAGCTCAAAGGCATGAGGAACCCACAATGTATGCTACTGAACCAAAGGATAATTTGATATTTTAAATTTTCCCTTTAGTTGAAGAAATGTCGCAAAAATATTTAAGTGGTTAGATTATTTGAAAACCAAGAGATACATCCAAATCATCTTTATTTTTTACATTACAATATTCTAATATTTACCGTTGCGTAACATCATTTATACATCCCTTTAGTCTCAACTGAGCTATGTTAATATTTATCAATTTGAACAAATCAATCATAAGTGTTCCCTACTTCAGAAATATTTCAGAGCTCAAATTAATGTTTAATCTTTTTATGAGGCTGACAGTGATAGGTGAAGTCTCTACTGTAGAAACACACTGGATATTTTTTGGCACATTTGACACCTGGTTCTTTATGTCATGTGATTTCCTGTATTACTTGTCTTACATTTGTGGCATTTAATAACTGTTAGAAGTAAGCATCAGCAGCTTTGATGGCAATAGGATGTGAACGTGTTATGGGTCCCTGATCAAGCTACTTGGATTTCTTATTTTGTGCAGTGATAAAGCTCCTTTTCAGCAAGCTGAGAATCAAGTCATGTCTCATGTATAGTCATCATGACTTTATATCCAGCTGAATTTATTACTCTTTCTACTAAGTTTTTCTGTGAGCAATCACAGTACTGACAAGGCTGCCATGTTAACATACTTAAGCAGCAAGTGGGGTTGATTTGCATACAGGCTCCTAGGGGACAGTGGGTGTTCCAGTAATTTTACAAAAAGAAGTGGCAGGTTGTGCTCTCTCAAGTGACTTTGCTATTTCTTTATGCCTCCATCTCAGTAGGAAACTTAATATTTGATCAAAAAGATCAAAATAGGCTTGAAATGTAATATAAAACTGATTTAACTTCAGCTTTGCTGCTCTTCAATTACTAGTCTTGCCATGTGTAAGCACAAGTTCATGTGCTGTAGAGGACTTAATTGTACCTGTTTTTCACTACCTTCTCAACTGTTAGGGTAGAAAGAATTTATTTATTTATTAATATAACTAGAGGGTTTAGGATTATAATTAGCATTTCACTAGAGACTTTTGTTAATAGGGCAGCACTAATATCTTGCTCTTTTCTCAAAAATACTAATATGCAATCACATTAGTCATCAATTCCACTGATATGTTAAAGCAGTTATTACAGATGCATAGACTATTGGCTTTAAGTACATTACCATGAGCTATCCCCCCAATGATAAGTGGGGAATATGATTCAAAATGCAGTATTTTAGACTTAATGAAATCAGTGACAATTCTGTGCCACCTCTAGTACCTTCATGAGTTTGTTTCTCATGGAAGGATTTAGACACTTGAAGGTGCTGCAGTATATTCAGAAATGAAATCCAGATACTTTTAGTCTTAAAAAAAAAAAAAAAAAAAAGTACTTTAAATCTCAAAAATTCCAGAATAAGTTTCAGACTTGCTGAAAAATGCACCCACCTCTGAGGAGCTAAACTGATCAGCGTGCCACTTGCTTCCAAACCTGTGTATGATACAGAAACCAGATATTCCCTCAGGACCAGCTCTGAAGGGCCTAATCTGTTCTGTGTTCTGAGAGCACATCCAACTCACAGTGACAGGGCCAACCTCCTAAAAAAAAATGCCTAACGCTGCAATTCTTTTCCCTCTGGGGGCCAAGTTCTGGGTGAAGAAGGAATAAATTCATAAATTCCCACAGTCAAATTTTATACTACAGGTCTTCCCGTTGAAATGTCATTAGTACTATTCTGCTTTTCTGAAGCCAGTGGAAAGTAAAATTTAAGACCAATTTATACAGAACAACATCTGTGGAATTCAAATGCTGCCCTCAGGTAATTTAAATTTAAAAAATGTTTTTTTCCTTTCTGATCTTCTGTGAAAGCAAACTGCCTGTCAATAGCACCTTCTTAAACAAAGATTATAACATACCAACTATGTCTGCACGAAAGTGTTGATATTAATTATAATTCCATAAAAAGAATGTTTTGTTGATTGTAATAGGACATAATCATATGTTTAGAGAATTTTCTTGCCTACCTAAATACTGATCAGCTGCACTCCCTCAGCAGAAGTTAGGCCACTCCTCAGTCAAAGACTTCAGGAGATGGTGGGAGTGCAGATCTCGTACAGCCCCACTGCTCCCCATGATGGGGTGGCACATCCAGGGATGCCACGGGATCAGTGCACAGCTGATGATCAGTGCTCTCTGCCAAATGGAGGAACTACCTGTGGGTGCATTGGTTTTCATACTGACTGGTCTGCATGCTTATCTTGAGAGAGCTTTTTTCTAACAGTGGTCTCTAATGGTAACACAAATGTAAGACTTATTTGAATTCTTAACAACAGCGTCAAGTTCTGTTTCAGTGAAAACAAAAAAGTCACACTGATAAAGCTGCATTCAGATTCTTTCTAATTTTTTGGTCATTCTACTCTTTCCTTTGTGATTTACTTAAGATGTGCTCTGTGGTGAAGAAATATACTTCGAAAATGTGACTTAATAGAGTTGCATTTTAAGCCAGAGATTTTATAGATTTCCAGTCACTGAGGTAGTTGAAAAGTATCATTTAATTCAGAGAAAGATAAAGCTTTGCTGTAGACTATACAATTAAGCAGATGAAAGCAGTTAGCCGTATTAAGCCTCATTTTCATATATCACATAGCATGAAAGGCAACATTTTTTCATTTTTGTATGGTCTCACATACATTCCAGGGTTATGGGCAAGGTTATAGAATATTTTGAAAAGTTTGTGATGTATTTATTACATTTAATGACCATGAAATCTATAGCTCCTCAGCCTTGGCTGACATTTTGAAATTAGACTTCCAACAGTGAAATCCTGTCAGGGATGGGCTTTAGATTACACAAACTTGAGATTAGAGCTTTTTGTACATAATGTCAAGTATAATCATCAGTTAAATGGTAAATGAACATACACCATTGTTAATGTGGTAGCAGAATAGAGAATAAATTTTCATTTTTTTGCTGACTTTGAACTTAATTATATGAACCTTATTCACAGTTCTATTCTTGAATGTATGTAGAGACATAGGGGAGAAAGATCTGTGTATAGGTTTAAAAATTGTATTTTAAATTGCTCATAGTGTAAATGGTAGTAGAACCAGTTACTTAATTGAGTTATCAAGAAAACAAAATACTATCTATACTTGGTTTTGGCTAGATTACCCTTCATTTATACATGCATCTTCTATATCATAGATATATATTTGTACATATGTGTACATATTTGTAACTACAGTAGCCTTTCTAAAAATACTGCTTTGTTCAATACTTCTGTCTTGACAGAAATATTAAAGTTGAGAATTTGCAATTATGACCAACCTGAAAAACAACAATATATTTTAAAGTACCAGATATATTTTAAAGTACACAGACAAAGCGATACGTGCATAAATGTTTTCTCATGTTATGCATATTAATTGGTACTGGATGAATTCAATAGCTGTCTGAAAACCCAGCTGTATCCTTTATGCTGATAAAAGAGTGCTTGAGCCAGCTAAGTTATCTCAGGCCCAGATCCACAATAACAATTTAGGGGTTTACTCATTAACACAGAATTTTTTTAGTCAGAAAATCTATAAAATATAATGGCATCTATCCCTTAGTGTAACATGGCTAGAGTCCACTGTTTAAACTGTTGAAAAAGTTAAGATAACAGAAAAAAAGGTGTGTGGAGGTATCAGCGTGCTGAGTCAGCAATGCTTACACTAAAAATGAGAAAACACTGAGGAGAGGTTTGCAGTGAATTATTACAAGCTTAGGACTTCTACTTGCTAACCAGAGAGTCCTCACCTCATTCAGGTCTCCTTTCCATCCTTTTTCACACCATATCTGAGAATTATATTACTTAAGTGAGACATTTAGAAGGGATTCTTGTTATTCCTCTTCTCAATCATCCAAGAACACATGCTCATATGCCGAGGAACGACCAAATAGTTTAATATTGGTTGTTTTGGAAGGCTTTCTTCTGAGTCATTTCTTTAGAAGTTTTCCTTTATGTAAAATATTTAAACATTAGTTGGAATAGAAGCTAGAGACCAGGTCTCATGGGTAAATATTCTGTTAACGATTTTAGAGTCACGCTCCTCCCTTCCTTCTTGCTGTCAAGCTACAAGCTTCTTCTAGTCTCACTGAATAATTATTATTTTCAACAGAGGAAAGGTCACCATCGACAGAGGAAGAGAGGCAAAGTTTCTGTCAGTTCTGGCAGAGTTATTCACATACTGGTACCTCCTCACTGGTATGACAACTTTTCTCTTTCATTCCTAGGAAAGAACAATTTTAGGAAAAGGAACTTCAAAGGTATGAAGTGTCTTATTCAAATTCTGGCCAATGTCAGAACTCATGGGGTTCAGCAAATTCCACATGGTAGAAATCACTGTGTCTTGAGAACCATCTTGGTAGAAAGTCTTCTAAAATAGGCAGCAGAAAAGTAGGGACTGTGAAGATCTACATTTTGGCACCTGAAGAGTTAGGGACCTAAGTACTTTTGTAAAGATGAGTTCAATTTTCCTGTGTTGTGGAAACTATTCATAAAATATCCATAAATTTTATCCTTAATATTTATGTCATTTATATCCTTTCTATTTATATTCTAATATATATTTAAATTAGATAAATTTAAAATAATTTAATGTACTCTTTCTTGGAACTACTGTACAAATGAAAATTCAAATTTATGTAATCTTTTCATATGACTGCCATACTCATAGCATATGTGAACAGGAAGAGCAAGGCCAGATGTATTGACAATCCTCCTGCCACTTAGGAAATGAACAAATGAGGCTTAAGAATTGAGTTAATTTTAAGCTAATTTCTATTTTTTCACAAGTCTGCAAATTGCATTTCTCTGTCCTTACCTCTCGTCAGATTGCTTCCACTGTTAGTTAGCATGGTTTGAGATCCAATCAGACAAAACATGATTTTTCAACTGAAAGATTGATCTTTATTTTAACTGTTACCACTCCACCATCCCTGGACCAATTAGTTTATTTTGTTCCTTTTTTAATTGATTCCTTCTTCAGTACAGTAGAATCTAATTGATGGTTTAAGTATTTTGGCAATGGTTAATGTTTCTCAGAAGCAAACTTCCTCAGAATTTATCTGCTGATAGGACACCATTATACTGTGACAGCATTTTCCACTTAATCCACTGAAGTTTTCTTTTTTTTTGCCTCAAATCTTATTATGTGTTGATTTTACCAACTATTACCAACCAGTATAAATATTTTGGGCTGTTTTCTGCTCCATTTGGTGACCATTTTTCAACAATATGTATTTTCTGTGTTTGTAAATGATCACTGTTCTTTAAAAATGAGGCCACTTTTAGTGCTATGACTGTTCCGTGAAGCAAGACCACAAGGCACTGAGCCACATAGATTACTGGGATAAGCAGGCGAACTTCCATTATTTTCCAGCATCAGGTCAGTTTATACTGGTGTCAGATTTGTTTTATCTTATTTCATCTGACAAAGAACACCCCATCAGTCTACATGCTTTGCTTTTGATTTAGCAGTTTTAACTTATTAACTTTGCTGGTGACAGCTGATGCTTTTTTTTGCTGAAATGGTGCTGTCCTCTAGCTGAGATGAAATGGCAAGAAGTTTATTTCAAGTAGCCCTTGGAGGATCGTTTCAAAATGATCTTCTCAGCCCACGGTAGTAATATTGCAGCAATGTAAGACCAATCTCAAAGCCAACATCTGGGCCAGCTGAGGTTAAAGCAATGAGAAAAGGAGACAGCATTTTGCATTCCTCCCTCACCTCATCCAGTAGTGACTAAGGGTTCTGGGTGCAGCCCTTTGAAGCCCAGTCTGGAATACACCAGTTCCTGGAATATTCCAGCAACAACCATGCACCAAACTTATTAGTGTCAAAAGATTTTTGTGTGTGTGTGCATCTGTTGTGCCACTTCCTGAACTGTGCTCTATATACTGTCACTGCACATGAGGACCTACCCTGGAGCACCCAAGATTTACTAAACTGGACTCATAATAACAGCCACCAAATATTCACTGGAGTCTAGTGACCAGGGGAATTAAAAACAGGCTACAGTTTCACCTTGTGTGAAATAAAGTTAACTCCATTGACTGAGGCCATGCTTCTTAAAGCAAGACAGAATCCTGAAAAAGAGAGAAAACACATACCAGTTTTCCACCTCTTGAAATATTTGCAAAGCCTGCAATTACACGAGGGTGCAGAGGGGCATGCATTGCCAGAGTGCTGCGTTGGCCATAAATTTAATCCACCATATTCATATTTTGAAAATATGGTAACAATCAGAGAAATTGAAGTGTGCAGGTACAACCAGCATGCAACTCACTTATGCATCAGAGTATTTTTATAATGTTATTTTTGAGTTTGAACTCTGAACAAACCACTTTTGAACAAAATGTGGTTTAGACTATCAGTGACTTTATGATGGCCCTTTGTAATGATGCAGTCTCCAAAATCAAAGTTTTAGAGATCAAAATTTAACCTATTTGGAAAATCCTTAAAAAAATTAAAAATCAAAAAAAATACATTAGATTTGGCTTCTCAACAGAAAGCCCCGAAAGTGTCAGCATGAGCTGTACTGGATCAGAACACATCCATTACTGGAAACTAGTATGAGAGGAAGTTAAACTGAAATGAACAATGGATTCCAGCTCATTCCATCTTCCTTTTTTGTCTGCTTTGACACAATTCTAAGAAAAACTTCCTTTCTACCTCCTTTGCAGAGAGCTTACAAGTTCTCTGCAAAGCTGAGACAGTGAGATTCAGTCAGTATCTGTTAGTCTTCCAAGAGTC
This sequence comes from Phaethornis superciliosus, assembly GCA_023637945.1. Taxonomy (NCBI): domain Eukaryota; kingdom Metazoa; phylum Chordata; class Aves; order Apodiformes; family Trochilidae; genus Phaethornis; species Phaethornis superciliosus. The sequence goes on along the minus strand of JAJQWJ010000003.1, from coordinate 86,094,077 downwards.
ACAGCAGAATAAAGTCACAGTCTTGCAAGAGCAATTATCAAGAAAAGTTTTATTAACATTTTATTTTAAACATAAAGGATGGTGAGAGAGAAGTAAAATTAGAAAGCCATCTTGTAGGAAGCACAATATTGTATCTCCTGTTTTATATTTCTAGATAGATTTCAATTTTCCCTGCATTCTACATTGATCAGTACAAATATCAAGCATGGTGTTCTCTGAGTCCCCCAATATCTCTTCCAAGTATAAAAATAATGAACATTAAAAGACTGTGACATTTAAAGAGAGGGGGCAGAGAACCATGGAAAGATGTCTTGCTCATCAAAGCTATTCAGTTACTGCCTGAATATTTTCCATAAATATCAAGTTTAGTCTCAAATTATCATGAAGACAAGTTTGAGCATAAACTACTGAAATTGTAAGAGGGATGTTGCTTTTACCATTTGGTAAAAAGGTATTTTGCCACCAGCCATTTTGGATTAAATTTAGATCAATGGGACCATTTTCTTTTCAGGACAGTCTTCAGAATCCTCTGTGTCTTTAAAAATTTCTTGAGTGTTAATTAATCAAGATTACACTTCCGTATTTATTTGCATTTATCCCTTACTACCTATAGCCTAACACAGTAATGGACAGAAGTTACAAATTTTCATTCAGTCAACTGAGAAAAGTGGAAGGACTGAACACAGCAGTGTCAGAACCAGGTGCCATAATATGTCACAATGGACTCGTTCAATCACGCCCCTGTTACTCAACACTCGCCGCACACCGAGCACTGTGTTCAGTTTGGGCCTCTCACTACAAGAGAGACATTGAGGTGCTGGAGCAAGTTCAGGGAAGGGCAGCCAAGCTGATGAAGGGTGTGGAGAACAAGCCCTGTGAGCAGAGGCTGAGGGAATTGGGAATGTTTAGTTTGGAGAAGAGGAGGCTGAGAGGGAGACCTTATTGCTCTCTACAACTACCTGAAAGGAGGTTGTAGGGAGGTGGATGTTGGCCTCTTCTCTGAAGTGAATAATGGTAACACTAGAGGAAATGGCCTGAGTGACAGTAGGGGAGGTTTAGACTACATATTAAGAAAAATTTCCTTACTGTGAGGGTAATTAGGTGCTGGAACAGGCTGCCCATGGAGGTTGTGAAATCACCATCTCTGGAGGTATTTAAAAAATATGTATACGAGGCACTTCAGGACATGCTCCAGTGGGCATTTTTATATCAATATATATGATTTCATTTTATTTCATTTTATTTTTTGTGTTATTTTGTTTGGAGGGGGGTGATGTTGATGGATGTGATGATTTTAGAGGTCTTTTCCAACCATGACAATTCTGTGATTCTGAAATGACAGTTTTCATTATCTACTTTTGCTCAGGCACAAAGTCTTCTCCATTTGTTTAGATCACCATTACAACGGCAGGAGATAACTTCCTCTTACAGTCTAAACACAACTAGAATAAGGTGCAACTAGCATGACTTTAGTATGTCACTAGCTTCACTCACTCTGATTTTTTCCTACATTCATCTTTCATCAAGCCAAGCAGAGGACATTAGAGACCTGTCCTGATGAGTATAGACACATCATACACATATTTGTGAAATTACCTGTTTTGGGATTGGTTTATAGATCTGTTGCTAGAATATCACAGAATCACAGAAACCATCAGGTTGGAAAAGACCTCTGAGATCATCAAGTCCAACCCTTAATCCACTACCATTGTGGTTACCAGACTATGGCACTGAGTGCCACATCCAGTCTCTTTTTAAAAACATCCAGGGATGGAGAATCCACCACCTCCCTGGGCATCCCATTCCAATGCCTGAATACCCTTTCTGTAATAATTTTTTCCTAATATCTAAATCTCCTAATATCTAAATTTCCTAAATCTCCCCTGTCAGAGCTTAAATCCGTGCCCTCTTGTCTTACTGGTAGATACTTGGGAGAAGAGACCGACCCCCCACTGGCTGCACCCTCCTTTCAGGGAGTTGTAGAGGGTGATGAGGTCTCCCCTGAGCCTCCTCTTCTCCAGACTAAATATATCCTACTACATCCCACTGCATCCCCAAAATACCACATTTCAGCTTTCCCCTTTAAAAAAAGTTGCAGATGTAGAATGCTCACTGAAGACACATAGCTGCAGATTGTGGGTAAAGCACATCCCAAAGAGGAGGAGCAGTATTTTTGAGAAAAACCTGCCCTGAAGAGCCTCCAGGGAAGTGGGAGCCTCCCCAAACCCAAATACAATCAGAGCACCCACTAGCTTTGTAAAGCTATTGGATAAGCCTAATAGTAAATGAGGTTTTGAAACTCCTCCCTTTTATGCCTGAACCATTAGTAGGGTGTTGCTCTGAGGGTAGAACGTATAGCAACCTACTAGCAGTCAGCTGCAATCAATTACACTCCATCAAATGCTGGCAATTTTATTTACAGCCACAGCCTCTGTCTCAGTTTTCTCTTTGATCAGCTGGCAAAGACTTGTAATAGAAGAGAGCTTCCATGTATGTGAGTCTTACAGAGGAATCTCTCTTTATCCGATCTCTCTGAACCAACACTGGGCACTGACAATTTCTTAAAGCACTAACAGCTTCTATTTAAAATAAAAATTATCTTTTTTGTACACAATATAGTTTAGTGATGAGAGCCTGCTATCAGCTTGGCTGTGTTTCTTTCATATACCTAAGCCATCCTTTCCAAAATAGAGGATGACAGTTGATCTTTATATGCTTGCGGACTAATGACAGCAACTCAGAGAGAATCATCTGCCAATACTGAGAATATTGAGTTCTCTCTCATATAGACAAACACGGACTTAAAAGATTCTTTGTCCTTATCTCAATGATATTGTACAGGTTTCCCATTTCAAGAATCAGGCTTTCAGCTTTCTCTCTGCTTGCCCCCGTATGCAGTACAAGTAATATCCCCTTTATCTCTGGCATTACCAAAAAACACATCACTCACCTAAGTAACACAGAAGTTAAAATTGGTAAACTCAGTACTTAAAATACAGTCTTTTGGGAACTGTAGCATTGAAAGGTTGTCCTTCCTAGTTGGTTTCATCTGGTGGGGGAAATGTAAGCCTCATAGCTGATAATTTACAATGATTAAGTAATAAATATGAATTTTCCTTTTGGGGGAACAACAATATTTTTAGTCTATACACTTGAAAAAAAACTATAGTGAGTTCATATTTTAATGAATTCATCATGCCTGCCCCTGAAGTTTTACTACGTTAAGTACTTTTTCTCAGAGTCATCAGGTCAATGGTAGGAGTAGCAGAAGGGCCTTACAACAACAAACGCAAAGTTGTACAGAGGTAATCAGCGTGAAATAGTATGTATATTTTTTGTACAAGTCACTCTGAACACTATTTCCCCCCACCTTTCTTTGTAAAAAGCAAAAGAGGAGTTTGCTGTCTGTCCACATTTGTTTGTTTAAGTTGCTAAGTACAGAGCAGGGTATGATGTATTACATTTTTTCCCTTCTCATTTGCAAATTTATCTTACAGTGTATGAGTTACATAATTTCCTAAAGAGTTTATTACAAAATGTTTTGTAGATTGTCTGTTGTATAAAAAAGACTATTCAGAATGATAAGTATACTTAAGGTTTTTGAAATTTTTAAAGAAATAAGGGCATTGCATTTCTAACACCAGAAATCTCTTTGTGCATTCCATAAAAAATGTATATAGTTAGAATCCTGCAAGGAGTTATTTAAAAAAATAAAAATAAAACCAAAACCAACCAACCAAACAAACAAAATCTATTTCTTGCAGTTGCGTAGATTTATCAATCAACCTACACAAATCAAGTGAAGAGCAAACCAAACCCAGAAGAGCAGAATTAATTAATTAGACAAAAGTCAACTTGTATCTCTGCAGTCTTCTAATGTCTTATGCATTTTTTCTAGCTCTGAGGCAAAGTCATGTCACTATTATGCTTTCTTCCTCTTTATAGACAACATCAGCATATCACACATATGCTGTGGCATTTAAGCCACAAAACAAGCCAATATTAGGAAGCTACCAAAACCAGATGAATAAAAGCAGCCTAAATTCTTACCCAAGCAGCAAGTTGTCATCATAATTGAAAGAAGTCTATGTGGCATGATGACAGCAGTATTCACTGAGAATGTGGGAGAGAAACTGGAGTTTCAAGTGAAAGCAGGGAAGAGGATGTAAAAAGTTAAATGGATGAACCATTAAAACAGAAAGAGTCCCAGCATACCCACTAGCTGACCTGGAAACCAGTACAATAATGTGTTATCCATCATTCATGAAACCTGGTTTCTGGAGCAAATACAATAACATACATAGAACAAGTAGCAGTTATCAGCAGAACATACGAGCCTTGGGCTTTTTTGGAAAGAGTATTAGAGTGACAGAGTATTGCCCTTCTTTAATGACTACAAGACTGTAGTGCTTATGGTCATATCTCCCACAGGGTAAAAGATGAGTTCTTTGTCTTTAGATAAATATCCAAATACACCCTTTCTTTGCTATCTCCCTCACTGATTAAGTAGCTGAGAGTTCCTTGATGCATACTAAGGTTTGGTTTGTATGATGGAGGAGTATGCCTGAGGAAAATGAGGCTAAAAGGATAATACAGGAAATAAGAGAGTAGCAATACTGAATGATCTATTTAGAGAAGATTAATAGCTGTAATAGAAAAAAGGGAAACAAACAAAAAAAATCAAACCTAGAAAGATTAAAGGTAATTAAAATATAGAAAAAAGCACAAAACTCAATTTAAAAGTTAATGGTGATGTAGAAAGCACATAGAATTATACTGGTGTTTTAAACCATTATTAAATCCCTGAGAACATACAGATATATAAATTGCCCAAAGCCAGACATCAATTTTTATTGTCTTCAAGGCAAGCCTCTATTTTTCTATATTCAGTGGAGAATAGAGAATATAATATTCTAGACACAGGAGATAAAAATGTCAGGTGAAGTATCAGTGGAACTGTATTTGCATAAAATAAATAATAATAACAAGAATACACAAGTGACTTTGATTAGTGTTTGTTTCAGTGCTAAGCCATCTTGCACTTTATTTTTAATTAAAAAATATATTTAATTAAAAAAATACCGTACATGAAACTTGTGCAGTAACAGAGTGTAATATAATTTAAAATGTGAAGTTGTCAGACCAGCAACTGAGTTCAAGATAAACTAACTAATGTAGAAACAAACAAATTATATTACCTTTTTTGTGTGTAAGTCCAGCCTATAGATGTAGGCTTGGTCTTCTCATCATTATTTTTACCTGCTTACTCTCTTACTTTTTTGTGAGTTGTTACTGATACTGATAATCCGTTTCAAACACAGAGAAAAGCTTTCAGACCCAGGGAATACTGAAGTTAAGATAGTTTCACATGCAACAGCTTACACAAAAGCTTTAATAGTACTTCTTCAGTTTTTTGTTAGACATCATCTTAGCATCACATTTCCACTGGGATGACCTTATTAGTCCTGAATCGTCACCTTTAGAAACAATATATATATTTTTAATATTGCTGCTTCCTTACCTGTGGAATATGTTACTTTACCAACAACTTTTTCCTAGTAGATGACCTATTTTTTATGCTTTCTTATTAGCTTTTGTTTTCTGCCTGCAGTGAATAAAGAGAATAATTGATCGCTAATATTTTAATAGGAAAAATCGAAGCACTTTTGCATAGTATCCCAGCTTGGTTGCTTCTGTACCTTAATGTGTTTTGTACAGTAGCAGTTGTGAAGAGTAATGTATTGCAAGAAAGCAGACTGTGAGGTTTGCTATATTCCCAACCTCTATTTAGTTCTGTAAGTAATCTCACACAACTGTGCAGGAGAAAAATCAAAGGCTTGTTAAACTTCAGGCATGTGACAAATATACTGTGGACATCCAAAACATTTCAGTTGAAAGTATTACTTGACACAGTTGTTTAGAAACATTAAATAAAAGGCTTAACTCTTTACTACCAAAGACTGCATATAACCATAGTAGAAAAGATTAAAAGATTCCAGCTTTAGTTGAAATACATACAGGCAATTCAAAGTAAAGGTAAAGGAAGAAGTAGAAAGATTAGCATTATTGAATCTGAAAAACTTAAAAAGCATCTGAGTATTTTACTGTAAAAAATATTAATTAAATTATGTAAGTATACTATATACATAAAATATTTCATGACAGCTTGTCTGTGGAAGAGAACAAAGCACGCTGTCTCTTTTTATAACATTTTCCATAAGGATATTAATGATAATTAAGAAATGCATTTCATTTGGTCTTTGTCTTAAAATTCCATCTCAATTAGAGATATGTGTGGTTCTCATAATGCAGTGCCTGGGAGTTTCATATCCACCACTGTATTTCTCTTGGCAGTGGGAACCACTGCCAGGAAAAAACTGCCAAGTTTTCCCACGTCAAAAATGGGGAAGAGGGCAAGAGAGGACACCAGTAGTATTTCATGTAAGAGGTACCCAGACATGTCTGAGCAAAAAGAAATGATAGAAACCTTTCTGCAATTTTTGATTTCTAAATTAAGTTTTCAGGCAATAGGGAAGCATTAATCAGAACATTTTTAGAGAGAGAAAATGAGATTCATGTTTTGTTACAAGGATTTCGGGAACTCCATGTCTCTGTCTATGTGTCTGCATGAGTTAAAAGGGTCAGTAAATGTTCTCTGGCCCTGAGAACAATTGATGTTGTGCAGCTTTTCCATACAAACTCTTAACTCCCAGAAGGGGCAGGCTGCATCTATTGGCCTGTGCTGTCCTGTGGAGCATGGTGGGTATTGCACAAGGGGTTATTGCTTGGCAGAGACCATGGCAAAGGTCATGCTAGCTGTTCATCAGTATGGATTATCACCTGTCAGGTGCTTGAACCCAGAGCCTGATCCTGCTTAGTTTGCTGATAATGACACAGCCTGCATTTTGGCTTCGTTTTGGTATCCTATGATGTGATGAGGACTTGAAAGAGTAATGAGGTTGATATATCTAGCAAAGTCACTGCTACAGGAACAGCACTAAAAAAAAATACATACCACTTGTCAAAGAATTTTCTAGGATCTGGTGAGGTATATTTTTTTATTTGCTTTCATTCATCACTGTATTCTTTTACTGTCTGAACTCAATTAATCAGAGCAAGATACCACACAAGGTATTGCTCTTCTTTCATTGACTTTGCTTGCATCTTTGGGTCACCCAAATTTTTGAAGATATCTATTCCTGGAATACCCTATGGATTAGACAGTGTTATCTCTTCAAAATTTGGCCATCAGTTATGTTCAAATCAATTCAGTTCTTACAATACAATAGTAAGTTTGTTAGATTCTGACTTCACTGATACCTCTCTCTTTGGCAAAATTCGATAGGTTTCTGGCAAATCTAGTCCATTAGCTATTCATCTCTAATTTCTTGACATTAACTGTCAGATGCTGGGATTGTTGCCAGGACAAGGTCAATGTTGACTTGAAAATGTTTCTTTAAAGCCTTTTATTCTTTTTTGGTAGCTACTTAATTTAAGCAGTCAATACTGACTTCCATGAGTGCTTTTTGCCTTTGCATTCAGTGCCAAAAATAATTAGTCAAAATCTTGAAATCTAATGTAGAATTTCATGCAGAAATTTTGAACTCAATAATTCCACTAATTGTTTATAGCTATTTCAATGTGTAAAATGCAAGGAAAAAAAAATATTGACTGCTTACCTGTCCCTTTCTGCCTGGTGGTCTTCCAACTGTTAGGTGTTTGCCAGTGGTATACTGACGAAAGAAGTTGTGCCCAATGTTGCTGTTGTTAGAGAATTACACTGTAAATAAATTTAGAGAGTCTCAGAACAGTTCTTCTGTTTTTTTTATTTTCCTGTGACATTTTAAAGTTCTGCATGTGATTGTATGAATGTAAGAAGTAAGAATATTCCATAAAAATATCTACACTTGTTTGTCATAGCCAGCTATTGTCTCAACTTAGAAACACCCTGCATAGTACAGGTTTGTCTAATAGTGACTGAATAACCTGTTTATTCGTATCATGCTTAAAATATTCCCAGTTCATCATTCTCATTCAGAGATATGACAGCTTGTTGGGCCTCAAGACTACGTTTATTAATCTACCATATTCACAAACTTCTATGCTGTAAATGTACACATCCTGGGCATACTTTTGTATGTTTAGAATTCCAGATAAAACTGTCTTTGAGCCCAAACTAGTTCTGTATAAGACAGAAAGACAGACACTGGCAACCTGACAGTGTGCGTGACTGTTTTGATGGTGCTCAGTTGGTGAAGATCCATGAGCAACATCCATTAGATTCACAGCTTTCTAACAAGGGCATTGACGCAGATGTACAATGAAGCAGGTTCTTCAGCTAGGTAGAGTTGCCAGGAACTTACACTAACATCTGATTATGATAATGCCTTGGCCACTGGTGTTGAAATTCAGGCCCGAGGAGCTACAGAAAGGACAAGATCTTGCCAGAGTGTACTTACAAATGCACCACTTCCTTAATGGGTTTCAGTTTGTTCTTTCACGGTTGTGACTTTCTCTTTTCCTAAATATTGCCTGATAAAATCCCTTTCACTCTGCTAACATAAAACCTACATTGCTATTTTTTAAGGCTTTCTCACTTTTCCTAGTGTGAGATCTGTGTCTAAATAAATCTGTGCTGGCAAACTAGTGCCTCTGATGCTATCAGCTATCTTGTCTTTTATTAGTGACTGCTTTTAATGTTCTGTGCTTGCAGAGTTCAGCGAGACCGAACTGCAGCAGCTAAAAGCTGCTTTTTTTCCCCCCTCCTTTTACTCCTGGAACCTTCCAATAAGTTTGACCTTATTGTAGCAAACATTCTTTCTGCTTAGCCCATTAATATGAAAAGACCATTCTGTTTTGTTGTATCCTTTTCTTCCATTGTCACACAGGAAGGGACACACAGGACCTTCAGCAATGTCACCTGTGTCATACATCAGAACACTTTCCTGATTCTGCCAACTATACTACAAGACACTGATGCTGCTGAAGTCTCTGAGTGGAGCAAGGCCCTCACAACAGCTTTTATCACACAGCCATTTGTAATCTTGACTTCATTACTTTAGAGCTTGTGCTGAGTTTCCTTCAAAAATTTCCTTTCATGGTTATTTTGGCCCTGCATCAGTCTGGCAAGGTTTTTGTGTTGTTTTGTTTTATTTTCTTTATTCCTGCTTTAGACATCATGATTCTTTCTTCTCCTTGTGTTACTGTGGATGACCATGCAAACAAAGATACCTAATATTTGAGCTTCAGCTGGAAACTTCTCAAATCCCCCTATTAGAGGAGGGACATGGACATGCTGGAGTGTCCAGAGAAGGGCCACAAGGATGATAAGAGGGCTGGAGCACCTCTCCTATGAAGACAGACTCAGAGAGTTGGGGTTGTTCATCCTGGAGAGGAGAAGCCATATCCTTATCTTAGCCATCCAGTATCTGAAGGAGGCCTACAAGAATGCTGTTGAGGGTCATTTTAGGTTGTCAGGTAGTGATAGGAGTAGGGAGAATGGATTCAGAGTAGAGGGGGTTAGATTTAGATAAAATGTTACGAAGAAGTTCTTCACCATGAAGGTGGTGAGACCTTGGAACAGGCCCAGAGATGTGGTGGAAGCCCCATCCCTGGAAGCTTTTAAGGCCAGTCTGGACAGGGCTCTGAGCATCCTGATCTAGTGTGAGGTGTCCCTGCCAATGACAGGGTGGTTGGAACTGGATGATCTTACATGTCCCTTCCAGCCCTGAAGTTCTAAACCAGGTCCCACCCCAAGGACCTTGTGGGTCTTGCAAACTTAGCTGGACAAAACCTCAACACTACAGGGAAAGGGTATTAAGTGTCTGTCAGTATTATGGCTTTACAATTTCCTCTGGCGAACGAGTCCCTTGCCAGTACAAAAAGGCAGGCAGAGAGCAAAGGCAGGCTCATTCACTTCCATTTGTACTGGGAAGATTATTTCATTAAAATTTATCACCATATTTGGCAGATAAAATTCCATTAATTATAGCTGCTTTGATAAGACAAGAAAATAAATGTCTCAAATCCTTCACCTGTGTTATAAGTGATGTATAAGAATGCCTGTCATACCAATTTCAAACCTGAAACTAGAAAAATAGGATTAGAACAAGGTGAACCAGTCCAATAGCAAGCTTAACTAAAAAGCGCAAGGCTCACATGATCCTTTTTAATGGGGTTAAGCCACTAGAAAACTGGGAGGCAATTCAGCCATTAGTCTCAGTTGTGCTTTTTTACTACAGACATATGTATCTCTACTCCTTTTTATTTCTGTCAGACTTGCTTTTCTGAAAATGTTTAGTTTGGTGACAGAAGCCTTCCTTTCCCCAAATTTTCGTATATTGCAAATTAAATAAAAAGAAATATGTTTTTAAGAGCAGATTTCTAAAAGAAAAAAAAAATGCTTAGAACATACAATAAGGACTGGGCAATTATTCTTGTACCAAAATTGAGTGGAAAACTAAATATTTCTGTTTATAGAAAATTAATACTATATTAATGTCCTGTTCAGCAATTTGCTAAACTTCCATTGCTAAAATAAACCTGAAAAAATAAACCAGATAGGTTTCATAGGCTATAAAGGTTATATAAAAGATATATATATCTCCCATCAGGAATTTCAAGAATGCTGCTTATTTTTTTAACTCACAAAAAGGCAAAACAAAAAATCCATAAGCACATACACAAAGCAATTTTAAAGCAAGAGCACAGCAGTTTTATCCCTAAAAAAGACCCTAGTGATTAGGAAGGAAAAAAAATAGTGATTTTACTGATTTTCTTTTTCATTTTTAGAGAAGAAAATTTAGATTATTGTCAGGAAACTGCTACACAACAAAAGAGCTGTAAAAAGCCAAATGTCTTGGCCTGGCTTCCAGGAGCTATGTTACAATATTTTGAATTAAGTAATTTAGCCCAAATTTGCAGAGAGCCTCAGATTCAAAATAATCTGGGAGATCCTCCATGGACTTGCTACTTTGCTTTTGATGACTCTGAGCATCTTACTGAGGCTGTCTGCTGCAGTCAGGTAGAATAGCAGAAAGTAAAATAACGATTTCAACAACACATAAAGCTATTTTTATGGTGTCTGAACCAGTCACCATGGCAACATTTCTTTAGCCTATGTAAATTTAATTTTTTAAAAAATCTCTCCCCCCCCTTCTTGCATTATTGTGTTGAGTGGCAGATATTGATAGATAAAACATAATGTCCACATACAAACATCTGTTGAGTTTGGAAGAGTAGGTGGTTCTTTACTTCATGTTTGACCTTTCCCTTTAACACATATTTCAAAGACCTTCCACTAAAATTCTTTTATTTGAGAAAAAGTTACTAAGAAAAATAGAAAGATACATTCAACTTGAAATCCAATTACTTCAAATATACATTTTCTCTCTTCAAGTCCAAGAGTTTTACAAGAGCAGTGTGTGTCCTCATTACTGTTTTTGGTTGATGTGAGGCAAGTGAAGGCAGGAAAAGAAAATCATTCTCTAAGGTTAGCTAGCCAGCTAACAGTCTCACTGACTGTAGTAGCAAATTTACAAATTTTCCGTACCTTAACAAGTGGTTTCTGATACTACATTTTATACCTAAGCTCTCTTTATTTGGAAGGTTTACAATTATGGTTCATTATATCCTTACATCTCTCTTCTGTTCCTGAATGAAAAATGCCTACAAACAAGCAGAAAATAGGATTATATACCCTGGGAACTGCAAAACTCTCTGACTTAAAAGGCCATTAAACTAACAGAGAAAAAGAAACCTGTATGAAAGTAGAGGAAATTTGTTTTTATAAAATCCTGTTCAGTTATATTAAGTCAAAGTATTTCATGTAAGAATAGTAGATCTGAAAAATATGTTCTTTATTGGATAAAAAAAAAAAAAAGACTGATGCCTATAAGGAAGTGGGCATTATATTCCTGGACATTAGAGGAATGAAAACAATTGGTGCTGGTTTGGGCTACCTGCACAGAAGAGTTTCACTGAGGATCTTGGACCTTTGTGTAAAAAGATCAGCAGAAGCATGCCTGTTCTTATTCACAATTATGTAGATGAAAGGGATTTTCTTCACAAAGAAAGAATTCTTAACCCTTCTAATTTGACCTGATTTTTAAAATTGTCTGATAAAATTTTGCTACCTGCCAGCTTTAGAACGTAAGAACAGCAGTATTGGGTCAGCTCAGTGATCTGTCTTATTCACTGTGCTGTCTGTGTTAGGCAGACATATAGGAAAGTGTGTAGGAACAGGGAATGAATGCTCTCATATGCCTTTCTGATGTTTTGCAGTCAGCAATTTGAAGTTTTTCTGAACCACAACTGCATTCAAAGCAGTCCACCTATTCTCTAACCTATTTTAAACTCACTTATCTCTTTGGCTACCTTCACATCCTAGAGCAGTAAGTTCCACATCACAGTTTTGTGATGTATCCATGAGATTAAAAAAAATCTAATATGTCGAGCATCCTAGTTCTAACACTTAAAATTTTATTTGAATGCAAATCACATTATTTGTATCCTGAGCAGAGCTGTTTGTCTTTACAGTCCCTCACAATAACTGGAAGTAAATTTTAAAAAGCACCACAGATGAGACTGATTCATGTGTATCCAACACTCAGACAAAATTACAGATGATCTGCTGCATCCTGTGGGCTATTATCTTTCATCAAAAACCAGAGAGCTGTGATACAAGCCAAAGTGTCATCATTTCAGCTTCATCAGAATGTGCTTATATTTTTTTAAACACCAGCAATTTTCATACAAATATTATAGACTCTGCAATTTCGTTAATTGAAAATGTAATATTAGATGGTTTTTGATTTAGAATAAGAAACTGTAAGAGGAAGTTGGTAATGTATATGGTGATAGTTTCTTGAGATCAATTGAATAATCAGAATGAGTGTTTTAACAAGAAAAGATTTTTTAAAATCCATAAGCAATACTAACCAGAGCTTTTGTGCCACATAAAGATAGAAAGCTATCTTACAATTGACCAACTAAATGTGGAACAAAATATACAAAAATATTCTTAAAAATATTTTTAATGGCTAAAAATAGCAAAGTTGTTTACAGGAGAGGGAAAGAGGGGGGGGGAAAAGGCCAAAAAAATATCCACCTCATCCAGTTGAAGTTGATTCAAAAGTATTTCTAAAGTAATTAGTAGCAAGCACTTACCATAGAGCCATCAAAACATTACTTCCTTCAAGAGGTGAAAACTGTTTATCTTTAGAATTTATGTGCCTAGTGTGGAGTGGGAACATAATATTAGTGAAGGCAAGAACCAGAAAATAGCACACTTAAAGCTGACTAGAGATAAAATCAATGACAAGAGTCAGTCAGAAACACATGAATAATTTATTAAGCAATGATAGATTTGGGTAAGAAGCACTGTAAAATCATCCCTTCTTCTGAAATGTGGGGTGATAAATTAATGGTTTTGTAAACTGAGCAGTTATGTTTGCCCTTTGACTAATATATAAAACAAGCCTTCAAGAAATGCATCTTCTCTTTTCTTACCTGGTTTTCACTGCAGTACCTATCCCCAAAGCTCTATTAAATCTCCTGGGGTAAAGACACTACTAGAATTAAACTTCTCTCAAGGCATCTCCCTGAATGATTATATTATTAGCAATCATGTTTACCAGGTGTCCTGGAGTGCTTGGCTCTGTACCAACACAGAGAGCGAGCTCTGGGGGCTCCTCTCTCAGCTGAGTCAGGCGCAGAGAGGATATAATTCAAAATACTGAACTCAGAGCAATACAGGTAAGTTTTATTTAAGTCTGTTCTCTCTTTGGTGAAATGTATGTTCATTCATACAGTGATCTCGTGCACCTCATCAGGGAATACTAATCACCTTCTTATGAAGCCTTAATATCTTTCCTCTGCATGTGCAAGCAGTCAGTGTTCTGTTCTAAGTGGAGCAGAAGATTAAATAGCCCAGATTAATATGGGAATCTCCAACCATTTTCTTTGATCTGAAAAATACACAGATATAAGAATAAGGTATGGTTTAAATAAGTGTTCATAATGGGGGCTTTGTACACTTCCTGCTTCCTCTTGTTGCTCCTTCTAAGTCCACAGCTCAGAAACAGCTATGATCTTCTTCAAACTGATCATGCATCTTTGTGGTTCCCTTCTTCTCCCTGAAACAGCAAACTTTGAGATTCTTTTATTGCTAAAGACATCTTCAATGGGAAGCTCTTCAAATTTCTTGGCAAGCATAGCTAAAGCCCATCTGGAGAAAGTTGCCATGTTGCTAGGCACTAGTTCTCTCTGTAGTTTTTCTTGCTCAAATCTCTGTGCACTCTCTCCAATGTCCCTCCACAAAATTTTTCTTCTCTCATTGGGAAAGTCTTTTTTCTCTAAGAGGAGGATCATGCTTTTAGAATTCCCTGGAGTTAAACAAAGGTGAAACCAGTAGATATGAGGTCTTGCAGAGTGCTTTGGGGTCCTGACAACTCCTCAGAGTGACTCTTAAAGGAAGAATATATTTAGAACATATAGGAAGAACCTTATGCGCGCTGGTATCTGTGAGGAATCAGTGCTATCCAAATAATAATGACATACCAGCTCCTCCTCCAGATTGAGAGGAGTGGATTCAATTCACTTTACATCCCAAGTATGAACTAACAGCAGAATCCTTTCTGCAGCTCAATGAGAGCAGATGGAAGTGGAGTACAGGCAAGAAAACCAGGGACAATAAAGAGACTGCTGTTCTCCTTAATCCAGAAATCTAGCTTGAAGTAAATGATAGAGGATCTTTTACTAGTTAAAACTCCTACTGCTGCATCTGATCCCTTTACAAAAACATTTAATTTTCTCTTAAATAATTACAAGTTTACAAATTTTTACAATCATTATGAAAGATTACACACATGAATACTAGTTTGTCATTAGCACAAACCCTTTATCTGACTTATTTAACATATTAAAAATAGAAAAATTAATGAATGTGATACTTCACAGAATTTCCTTCTTGTTGGAAGACAATGCAAAGGTATAAGCAGCATAAAAGGATTCACCTTTTATTAAATAAAAAAATTTTTTAAAAAAAATCTTCACATTTTGCTTTATTGTGCAAGCAATGAATGGAAGCTAATGTCTAAATATTCACTGAGTGGAAAAGTTGACTTTTTAATTTATTGTTCTCCTTCACATTCTTAGTCAATCTTCCATACACAGTAGTGTTCCTAACCTGTTTTCTCTGGTTGTGGATACTGCTGATTTTTTCTTTCAGCTTCTATAAATTATCTGATTACCCAACATGCTAGCAGCCATGGTATACAGTGACCAGAGAGCTAAGCATCAGACAGTTATGCAAAGTGTCTTGAAGAAATGCTTCCTTTAATTTCCTCAGTGTGACCACAAATCCATTGCTATACAATCTTTCTTCTGGGTTAAAATCATTGAGATTACATTAATAACATTAGAATCCCATAATTACTCAGTGCTTTTCCTGTCCTTTATTTAGATGGACCTAAATTTATAGCCTAATATTTTGAGCTATGCTTTCCATAAAAATAGAGCCCTCCACTAGGGATTTCTTTCTTCCAGCTGAAATTTCATCCTGTAGATGAGGCAGCTTCATCACCATTACATGGAACTCTTCATGAAGTGAAGAAAGAGATGGATGGCCCCTGAAACAACCCATGA
Source organism: Phaethornis superciliosus (assembly GCA_023637945.1). Taxonomy (NCBI): domain Eukaryota; kingdom Metazoa; phylum Chordata; class Aves; order Apodiformes; family Trochilidae; genus Phaethornis; species Phaethornis superciliosus. Next base: position 86,078,432 of record JAJQWJ010000003.1, on the reverse strand, counting down.
CTAATGCATTACTAAGGCATTACAAATTATTATCATGACCATAAGAGGAATTACTGTGATTCATGATGCTGTTGTGTAACAAGTTTGCACTGACTGTTGTACATGAACTAGGGCACTGTCAGTTGCCCAAACCATAGAGAGTTCTTCACCTCTCATTCTGTACACAGATTGACATGATCTTTATATAGAGATCTGAACCAGTCTTCTCTGTCTTCTGACTGCTGAAAATATTGCTTTGCAATGCATAAGCCACCCAAGGCTCTCTTTGCCTCCACTTGCTTTTCTAGTGTGACAGCGTGTGCTATGATTCTAAAGCTGCAGGGAAAGCAGACATTTTCCATTAAATAATTCAAGTTTTTAATTAAATTAAACAGTAAACTGGTAAAACACAGGTGTGCACATATGTATACCAATGACAATTGTCAGATGCATTTACATCAATTCTTTTAAAAGTGCTTGTCTCTGTGTGCATGTCTATATGTAATATGAACACTGCTTGATTGAAAAGCCTGTTCTCCTCTCTTCGTGGGTACGTATGGACACACACACATCCACACACACTCCACTTGGATTCAGTGTTAGGTTTCTGTACTGGGTCTGGCTGGGATGAAGTTCATTTTCTTCACAGGAGCCCATATGGTGCTGGGGTTTGGATTTCTGACTAGAAGAGTGCTGCTAGCACACTGATGATTTTGCTGTTACTGAGTGGTGCTTACACATTGTCAAGACCTTCTCCATTTCTCAGCTCCCAGTCCAGTGAATAGGCTGGACCTAGTGCATAGGTGGGCACGAAGCTGGGAGGTGACACAGATGAGACAGCTGATCCCAACTGACCACAGGGATATTCTGTATCATACAACAACACGCTCAGCAGCACAACTGTAGGTGGTCTTTCAAAAGTAGCTGTTGCTTGGAGACTGGTGGGGCAACAGTCTGCGGGTGGGAGGTGGTGAGTGACTGCCTTTGCATCACTTGGTACATGTTTTTTTTTTCCTTCATTTATTAAACTGTCTTTATCTTGATCCACAAGTTTTTCTCACTTTTGGTCTTCTGATTCTCTCCCCCATCTTGCTGGGGGGACTGAGGAAGTGCTTAGCAGCTGGCTGAGGTCATCCTGCTACATGTTCTCAAACCCACCACATGTTTATTGGATAAGAGAACACAGCCAAAATGTTCTACATGCGTCCTGAGGGGAGCATGACCCCAAGCATTAGCATGGTGTCTTGAAACATTAGCACTCCTCCTGGCTTTATTTTTTCCCACACTAAATAGCATTATCTCAGTCAATGCCTTGAGTGTGGGAGAGTTGGAATTGGCAAAAGAACAGTGATGGCATGCTGTTTGGATGCGGCCACCACATTCTGGAGTACAAAAAACCTTACTAATATAGACATTTGCTTTATCATTCCAGCTGGCCACAGAATGACTGAATGCTTTCTAACCTATTATGTTAGCAAGTACAAATAGATGTAGCCATAATGTATCTTTTTAAAAAATAACGTTATCACTTATTTTTGAAAAGTAAACTGAAGTTATATGGTATGAGAAGATTTTAAATGACCACACTAATGTAGATACTTTCTCCATTTCCTGTATTATTTCTATTTTGGACTTGAACAACTTCACTCAAAAGGGATCACATTTCTCTCTCTCTCTCTCTCTCTCAATCCTGCTAGTCCTCAAAGTCACCATCCTTTGAGGAAAACTCAGCATGCTTGGAACTGAGGATACTCTTAGGGGCAAAATCATCCTTTTCCATTATTCTTATATAAAGACTTTTAAGACCTATGTATACATCTGTGATGAAAAAATAAAGAATAAGGGAAGGTGACTTGGTAATGTTCTAACAGCATTGCAAAGCATTTGCTTCCGTGGTTTCAGTCAGTAGTGTAAAATGTAACTCTTAGAGTTACAGTGACAAGAAGATGGACTGTTTTTATATGTCAGCATTATAATCATCACAGTCAGAGTAAGCGAAATGCTTTGTTGAACTTCTCATTCTAGTCATCATTTTGACTGCTGTGGAAACTCCCTAAAATTACAGTAATTTTATTGTTAGAAAATAACATCAAAGTTTAAAATAGAACAAACAGATGATCTGATTTAAGAGTAAGGATTCCCAAGTGAGAATCCCATCTTCCTAAGAGAAAATATTCTTTGACAACAGATCTTCATGTGTGTAGTGTTGAGAGGCAACACAAGGCATTATTTTCTATCTACCCAGTCAGGGCTTTTCCTAGTATTTTTTCCATCAGGACGTCTGTTTTCACTGGCTTCACTTGGATCCTCCTGTTGGAATTTGAACTCTCACATATCAGACTCAACTGCCTTGATTTTATCAGTATCCATTCTGTTTCACCCTTATATTATGCTGTCTCTTCAGGAAAACTTAGAATCATAGAATCATAGAATTAGCCGGGTTGGAAGGGACCTCAGAGATCATCAAGTCCAACCCTTGACCCACCGGAGCAGTTGCTAGACCATGGCACTGAGTGCCACATCCAGTCTTTTTTTAAATGTCTCCAGGGACGGAGAATCTACCACCTCACCGGGCAGACCATTCCATTGCCTGATCACCCTCTCCGTGAAGAAATTCTTTCTAATATCTAACCTAAATCTCCCCTGACACAACTTAAGACTCTGTCCTCTTGTCTTGTTGAAAGTCGTCTGGGAAAAGAGTCCAACTCCCACCTCGCTACAGCCTCCTTTCAGGTAGTTGTAGAGAGCAAACTCTTTCAATGCCTTACCTTTGTCAGCACACAGATATTTCCCTCATCTTTTCCTCAGAAGGAAGTTCCATAGACAACTCCCTATCAGCTGTGCTCTGAACTGCTCTCTTCTTTAGCTGCAATCATTGCTGGCTCATGTGTCACCCTTGTGCTTGGCTCATTGGCCCTATCTACTCATGCAGCCCCTACAGTGAACTTCTAAATAAATTACTTAGGAAGACTCAGGACCTTTGGAACACTCTTGCATGGGTTGCTCATGACTCTAATTGGCTCTCCAAACAGGTATTGCCATTACTATGCCGATGCAACCAGCTATTTCTACCTGCAACAACCCAACAACATATCTAAAAATCTTTAGGTATCTTTATGTAATGAGTTGAAATTAACATACAGCACATTGTTCTGTGTTATAGGCAAAAAGCTTTTGCTTCATTGTTAATGCAGTTGTCTCATTATTATAAATCTTGAAACCTGCTAAGAGCATTTGGTTTCATTTTTAAAAGTGTGCTGCACGTTCCATATTTTAACATAAAACAAATGTGGGATTTTCAGAGTCTAGAAAGTGTTTCTAAAAAACAACTGTCCTGAAAATCAAAGTGAAGCCTGTTTATTATTTATCCATAATCTCCACCTTGATTTGCATAGTTCCCTAGTAAATAAATTGTTTCTGGCAGCACAATAAAACCACTCTGACAGCCAGGATGCATTCTCTTTTCTCCTATGAGTCACAAGACTTTTCAGGACAAGTTGCACTTTCATCGATATCAATCCAGTCCTTTATGTTCACACTGCACTCTCAGTTCTGTTTCGATACTGTTACCATCAGTGATGTGTGAGAACATAACAACTTCTGTTCTTCAATGGTTTTCGGAGATCAGGGTGATTTTGCTTACCCATCAGTTAAAAAAAACAACCAACAAAACAACCTATATCTGCAAATCTATGTTTTATCCATTGTAAAATAAGCAATTCTTCAGATTTGTTAATGCAAACCCTCACAAAGCTATTTTTGTGGAGCAATTTTTCAGCATAGTATCACCTTAGATTTAATTTTTAATTGTAATTTCTCCATAGCTTAGTAATGAAGAAGCTATTTCAAAAAAACATGGCAGTGGTTCTTACTTCTTTTCTTGAAGCCTAATCACTTTACACTCAAAAGGTTTGATATTTTGGAATAAAAAAATAGTAAATACAAGAAAAAGAAGTGAAATAAGAAACGGTGTTCTCTGTCACAGTAAAACAACAACAACACAGTGATAGCAATTTTAGATTAATCAGGAAGTTGAAAACTTGTATTTAAATTGATTTTCAGAGTTGTAAAGGACGTCTTATTTTCTTTTAAGTCTGCTTGAAAATCTTCTGAGTTTCATAAACTTCACAACACATTCATGTAACGACAGAGTTAAAAGACTAAGTTATTTGGTCCTGACAGAGTTGACATCTACCTTGTTTAAAGTGTTTAATATCAAAGCCAGCAGAAAAAATCTGTGATGTGAAGTAGGCCATATTCACTTACCAGAAGAATATTAATTCAATACTTTGTAAACATTTAAGGCACTTAGGACAGGAAGCAAGATCACAAGCCTCTGCTCATGCATCTTTCATCCCTTATTGTATAGGTGTAATTCCCAATGAAAGGCTCCCTTAAATTATGGGAAGTCTTTCCACTGGCTTTTGAATTAATCCTGTAAACAAGTAGAGGATCCTATTCTTTCATTTTCTGCCTGTCCAGAAAAGTACACATGTTCACAGCACAAAAAGCTTCCCTTGACAGGCTTTGTAATTGAAGAAATTAAATTGTCTCTGAGTAACCTCTGCCATGATAATGCTTGTGCTGAGCTCATTTGCTTGAATATAACCTAGCAATAACAATACAAGCCAGGAGGAAGACTAAAATGAGTGTAAGCATAAGGAAACTGCATGAGAATTGTCTTCCAGCTGGCTTTCAATTCTGAATAGGCATGCCACCAAGAAAGCAATTCTCAGTTAACACATTACAAACCTGTACATTGCACTAACAATGTCCAGAGAAAGCTGCAAACAGCATGGACTGAATTTTACTCCCTCATATGCTAGCAATAGCTGAGGATATGATGAATTATCCAGCTGGACTTCTTGTCTCTATCCCAACCAGTAACAAAAATGAGCTTCAAATATTTCTGTAGCCCCAAGGCAAAGTAGCACAACAGGGCTTGCATCCATTACAACTGAGCTCTCCAGAGCAGGAGGACAGCTGTATGCAAGCTGACCATCAGACAGGGCTCCTGGCCCATGTTCTCCTTCAATCTGTGCATGGGCCTGCACAGGTTTTAGTGCAGGTAAAAACTGTTCCAAGGAATTCACTAACAATTTAACAGCATGGATCACATGCCAGTGTATAAAGGATGCCTTTACCACTACCAGTATAGAGAGATTCTCCCACACAACTGAGCAAGGAAGGTTAGGTAATGCAGCAAGCAGCTTTCAGGAATTCTTTTCCATCCCAAATAACAGCAGTGTATCCTTTCACATCTAGTTGACAGAATGATTTTGTCCTATGCACCTAATGAGGAGAAGAATGGTGACTAGCAGAGAAATTAGTTTGGATTAAAAACATCAGTTTTCTACAGATATAATGGGGGGATGTCAAATTCCAACTATATAGTATCAAATTTGAATTCAGTGGTTATTGATATGAGTGATAGAGGTGACAGCTATCAAAGGAGAACTTTGAAGAAAAATAACTGCAAATGGCAGAAGTTAAAAAAGAAGACTGTCCAACTTTTGTGGATCAGATATAAACAGCATCTCTATTGTTGCATCTGGGAAAAAAAGGATGCATCCTGACTGATCTTGTTCATGTCAATAAAGACTGTGAATACTTTACTCATAGAGAAGCAATTTTCAGAAATAACTTTGAGGTAAGCGTTGGAAAAAGAGGAGCAGGAATTGAATCTGTTTGTAAGCACCAAAAGGAACTCTAGGTGAAAAAGAAGGAGATATTTAAAGTGTGTCTGGAAAGTGCAAATTCAGAGAAAATTTAGTTTAAAATATAGCTTTTCTTCCAATCACACTTACAGCATTGCATTAGGATCACTGAGATTATACTCATATTAGAGGACAGACTCCAGAAGAGAAGACAAGATACAACAGACAAATAAACCTTAAATCAAAATAGATGAACAAATAATAATGTACAAGGAAACTGACTGCTGTGGTAATTTACACATCATTAAAAAAAAAAAAAAAAATCCAAGCTTGATGCTGACAACATCTTCCTGTGGCATTGCAGTGCTGTTGTTGATATAGATGTCCTTTGTGAGACTGCAATCATAAACTAAAGCAAAGGAACTGCAGAAATGGCTGGGTCATTTATAGCCAGTTGATAAGCTATTCATCAGAACTCAGAAAGGCATCTTGCTTGTTGTGGTCAAAACAAAATGATTGAGTAGAAGAACAAGATGGAATGTCCTTAGCTGTTGCTCATTGTCTTTGTGGCGGAAATCACGGACTGCTCAAACTCACGGCTGTTGCACTAAAAAATTAGGTAGCTTGAAGCATTCAAGTAAAGGTTACCATTTCCATTGTCTTGTACCACAAATAGAATCCTGCAAGATAATCATTAACTGTGCATATCTCTTCATATAAATGCTCATGAAGTAAAATACTAATTATTTTGGGTTATCATGTTGCTATCAGAACACAGTGTAATGAAGTTAAACCACTTGAATCTTCAACTGTTAATAATACCAGAGAAGATTTTTAGATCTAAAAGTTTGTCTATAAGCTAATTAAAGTAGTTTCTTAGCTACTGATATAAAATGCAAATAACATTATTTTAGAACAATTTCTTCCACCGTATTGCTATTTTCTATAAGGGTATAAGATTTCCTCAATTCTTTCCTTGAACAGGAGATGTTAGCAATACTTGAGCATGGCAAAAGTACATAAGATTTTTTAAATTAAATCATGCCTTCAGAGCTTTATGTTGCCAGTAATATTTATGACCCTGAAAGACAAACCTAGAAGTCTACACCTATGAATTCTCAGACATTTAAGATACTAATAGATTCAAATATATTTGCAACTGATTATGGCCTTCCTTGCCATATTTGTTTGTTACTGAAAATCTGTTCCCCATCTGGAAAAATACTCCTGAGATGCAAGCTCTTGCTTCTTTTTCCCACAGCTTCTGCCAGTCTATATACTGTCCATGTGCCGTGGCAGTTTACCCTAGAAATTAGAATTTCATCTACAATTCGGTATTATCTGACCAATATACTGTATATATAGCTTATCCAGTTTATATGGTATAGTTTTTGCCAGTCATGAGACAAACCTGCTGTATTGTGCAAATAAATTTCAAAATAAATTATAATTAGAGATTAAATTAAAGAATAATAAGCAGTATGTTCCTCTGTGAGTTTATGCTTTTCATTTAAAAGGAAAAGACAGACTTTTGTAATTGAGGACTTGAGAGTCACCAAATGCCAAAATACATGGTTTTGACACAGAATTATATTTCTACATCCTTTCTATTCTCATTGTTTTGTTTGTTTCATTTATTCTTTATTGTGGCATTTAAGTGAGCTTTGCTTGTGTATTCAGTGCATGGTCAGAACTTCATAAGAATGCAATTACCACCCATTTAATTTATCTCCTTAGGCTTATCTCCTCAGAGCTAAAACAAGGACAAGATTTTTTTAATCTCCAAGAGATTTTATTACTTAAACAATTTTCTACTGATTTTCATTTCTGCTTCATGACATAATTCATTTGAGTGGATGAGCCCTATTCATTTTGCTATTACCATCTCAGTTGGTAATTTTCATTTATTATATTCCTTTTTCAGCAGTGTTGATTCTTGTTCTATTTATCAGAACCCAGAGACATACAACTAGTATGTTCAAAGAAAAATAATCTCTTTCGGGGCAAGAAGACAAGTCAGGTGTCCTTACCTCGCTCTCTTTTTCTTTGCGTATTAAAACTGCTATTAAAAAAAAAAACAAACCAACCAACAACAACATCCTGTTAAATAGACATGAACAACTAAATACTCAAAAACAATGATAAATTATTATTTTGACATTATATTTATGACCTATATTTTGTAGGTCATAAAAATGGATAAGTGTTCTCTATATTATTCATCATTATTACATTAAAATGTTACTCATTAAAATAAGTACCTTTGAATTTTCACTGTTTTTTACATTTCTCAGCTGTACTCCAGTACCCTTATTTGGAGTGGGTGTCTTACAAGAATGAATGGAAATAATTTGATAGGTGATGTGAGCTTTTGCTTTCGATCATATGTAGTTTATTAAAAAAGGATTAATTGTCTTACTTAGATATTCAAGACAGCTAAACACTTAAGGCTCAATTATAGCTCAAGAGATCTTGCATTCTCAGGATAGAAAAGCTTCCTTCCCCTACTTGTAATTGGAATTAAATATGGGGAGCTAAGAACAACTGCTCTTGAAGGAAGCTGAGATTGAGTAAAAGAGTTGACATCATTTCAGAAGCTTGAAGAAATAGTGAATAAATGAGGCTGTTAAAACTCATTTTGCTGTAAGTTGACAGGTGCTCAGCAAAGACAATTAATACACTGAGTTTTAATAAACTAGAATTAGAAACAAATAATATCTCCTCCTAAGGCACTGGAGAAGATGTGTACCACAATGCATTGGTGCAGACAGGTTGACACACTGCAACTGTGTGTGATGAGCCACAAGGTTCTAGTGATGCTGCTGCATGTGCAGCAAGGTGAGGGAAGGTGGTGGTTCCTTGGCAAGGGAAAAGAGGAGAGTGATAAGAGATTTAGAGAAGTCTGTGACCATTTGGAGTAGTCCATATGCAATAGGAAGACAAAAGTAGCAATAAAGTACTTGTTAAAATTATGGCTCCCTGAGTAGAGATACTCAGTGCCCCACTTAATAGCAACCTTGGATGAAACTGAAATTTCGTTCCCATATTTCCTAGATATAGCACTTTTCCAGACATAACAGCATTGACTTTTTTTATCAAAAGGGAAGAATACAGACGTACGTAAAAGACAGATTTCCAGAGGGCTGCTGGTCGACCATGCAGAGCCCATGGCTCTACCTGGGAGGGGAAAGTTTTATTTGCCAGGATTGCTTCTCTGACTGGGGAAGGAGGGAGCCTGTATTCACTTCAAGCATTGCCTGCACGATTCTGTCGTGATCCCACAGTGGTTGTTAGGTCATGTTTTGAGTCTGATCTGCATCTTTCTGATGGCATGTGATGACAATATGCTGTTGTATCATTGACACAGACTTGCCACCAGTGTTCATTAAAGAGCCCTGCTTGCCATTCAGAAGAGTTAGTTATAATCAGCAGTCATATATTCCAGCTAGTGGACACATCACTTCTAATAAAACTTGCTTCTGTATTCCATTTTGTGATCAACATGATCATTAACATTTTCATCACATTTGTTTCTTCCCCAGCAGCCGTGCCCACATTTCTCTCAGATTATCATCATCTATCTTTCTTTCAGTACAGGGGATACATTATGAATTAAATTCTACAGTCTTTACTCAGTCAGCCATAAGAGTTAGCAGTGTTTTCACCGAAAAGGCATGGATTTATTTGTATTTGCATTATTTACAAGGGAAATACACCTTTCTTTTTTTTTTTTTTCAGGGTAATACTACATTTTGCCTATGCAGTTTCTTTCCAAAAGGTTCTGTACTCTTCCTCAGAAGTAATTTTATTGTCAAATTCTTGTTCCAACCAAACATGCCAGCTTTTACAAAAACATTGATAGGAAAGCAAATTAAAATTGCCTAGTGGGAATTTGTAATCTATGAGCAATCTAGTAAAAGAAAGGACATTTCCTTATTTTCTATTGTATTTATTGTGTCTTTCACTACATTGCTTTTATTTTAAATGAGTATCAGTTTTTCATTTACAGAAAGTACTGCTATAAGCCAGGCTTAGGAGGATGGATTTTATGAATCCACATACTCTAGGGACATGTAAATAAAAGAACCGATAGCAGAATCTAGGATAGAATCACTACTGCATTTTCAGTATCTGAACTGAAATTTTTTCAGTTTAGATTCCTTGCTTTTTAAAAACAAACAATAGTTGTCTCACATATAATTATATAGAAAACCTTTCCTGCAGATTAAAATAGACAGTTTGACCCAGGGCTAGAAAACATGGTGGTTTTCACATCTGCAAATTCATACTGGGAAATCATTAAGTTTTGGGTCTTCAAGTGCAAAACATTTTGCAATTTAAGAAGTTGGTGTCCGCTAATGCTAATATCAGCTCATACATGTTATCAGCTATGTATTTGAGATACCTACTGGAGTGAAACGACATTTCAGATAATGTATTGATTTCAGATAATAATAAAGGAAAAGTAACATGGCAGAAAATTCAAAACAAAGAACCTGAAAGTAATTAGGAATATAAAATGCACTAAAAAAAATGTCATGGTATCATATGTATCTTATCCTTCACAAGGTTTGTAGCTACCAGCCTTCATTCAACACTATATACAAGCATCCATATTTACACACAAGTATCCTATATATTAGGAACTTGCATATTTTTTCCCTAAATCATTTTCTGAACAAGGATTTTAGTAAAAAAAATTACAACCTTTTATTACACGTGTGTAAGATAGATATTAGATGTGTATGCTACGTGTGGAAATAAAAATAATGTATATATTTCCCAACTACAGTCTTGTATTGCTAATTGTGGGGGGTGTGAAATACTTTTTTTTTCAGCCTTGGTATATTTTTGATAGAAATTGTGATAAGTATAAATTACTATAAGGATATTCTCAACATTACTGGTGTGGTTTTGGTTTTGGTTCTGGGATGCAATGCACACTGTGTTTTGTAGCCTGCAAATGGTATTTTAAGCAACACAGTGGATCATCATTTATGCCAAGAAGTTCATGTACATAAGCTACAATGTGAAGTTTAATTAAGGGATACAGTGACAAAAGAAAGCCATTGCATGCGCTCAAAGTAATTTTAAAATGAAAGATGACTGATACCCTGATATCAGAATAATTGTTAAGGTTATGGTACTTCAACCTGATTTAAAAAATCTCAGGCAGTATATTTCAATAGGTTAATGTTCTATAAGATTGAAATAGAAAAAAAAAAAAGCAAAAATCAAACAAATCAAACTTAACCTATTGCCTAAGGTTCAGATGTACATTAAGGATATTTCTGCATGGTAGGAAAGAAATTATAACTGGCAATTAGGAGATTTATATCCCCAAATTACCTTTATTCATCTCTGGGAGATTTCGTAATCAGTAACTTTGCAACTTGCTTACCTCAATGGCTTTATGATGGTACCCAGTAAAAGTAAATCTGTAGATAAAAATCTGGTAGAACGACTTATTTTGTGTTCTTTGTCTCCAGTCAGCACACCTAATGTTTGGGAAAACAGTTAAAACCTCTTTTGCTTAATCTCCTTCAACATACCTGTGTCTTTTTGTGGCCTCCTCATCAGAAACGGGGATTTGATGCCAAGGATAAAGGTCAAGATGATAGAACATGACAAGTCTTTGAATTGAAAAGAGAAATGAGTGTCCCTAAGTATTCAGCATGAGCTTCTCTTTGCTTCCTGCAGGGTATCTGCACCACAACCACCGCATTTTTACACTTCTTCTTCTTAGCTTCATTCTGTTGGGTTTTGACAGAAGCGTGGCAGTCATATATGGCTGTTACTGGGAAAATTAGGACACGGCTCATAAGGAAACGTTTCCTGTGCCTTGGATGGGGTAAGTCTATAAAATCCATTTTTTTCAGAATCAGGGGAATGATACATTTAATGCAGCAAAAATGTCAAGAATATCATAATTTTCTTCAGTAAACCTGGAAGGTAGTAGACAGTAGTAGAATAAAAAGAAAACTAGGCTAGGAGCCTTTCTGCTCAATCACAAGTGATGGTGGTGTATATTTTAGCATTCTTTTATAAGAATGTTTTAAAAAAAAATTAGAAAATTTTCAGCAAAGTAAGGTAATATCAAGAAATCACAATAAAGCAAGAAAGATATTCACTGACTATTCATGAAACCTCTTCCTGGATAATTTTAAGACCTGTAAAATGTACTAGTACTTTAGATACTTCAAAGTGGTACTCCGTGAGCAGAAAACAGTGTTCTCCTCCCTGCAAGTGCATCATAAAACCAAATCCTGCAGTAGCACTCTTCTCCATTAAATTATTCATTCCATGTAAAATAAACCTTTTTACATTAGCATGCCCTGTCGGTTTTTGTCCAGCACAGCAAAATTTTGCTCAGCATCTAATGTGTATTACTGGTGTGATTCTTTTTCAGGTTTACCAGCATTAGTGGTTGCAATATCAATAGGCTTTACCAAGACAAAAGGATATGGAACAGCCCACTAGTAAGTCAATCTGAATGATAAATTATATTTTTAGTTAACAAGGCTATCATACGCATCAGGAGTTATATAGGCTCTACAGGTATCCATTCAAATTTGGAACTGCCCTAAGAGTCTGAGTGGTCCACAAAAGAACAAAAGGAAACCATATGCCAGTCTTGGACTGAGCTCAGCAAAACAATAGGACTTCTGGATTACTTGTGAGGATCTAAAGCATTAAGTCTTAGAAACACTAAGGATTATGTCCATTTAGGTACCTAACTTTTATATACATTTACCAAAGAGAAGCATTACATGCTATACCTACATGTCTAAAACTGTACTGGCAAGAGTCTCTCCAGCACGCAGGTTTCTGCCCACCAGTTACCTCATCTTTAATGCCCCTGAGCTGCCTGGAGCCAAAGCCTTTCAGAAATCTCAAAATAGCTCTCCTATCCATCCCCTCTCTTGTGGAGTGCCTGATCAAACACCATTTTCAGGACTGGCCTGTACGTAAGAGGCAGTGAGGAGAAGACATGTGCTTTATTTACATTTACATTTTATTAATACAGATCCTCTTTAGCTACTTAGTTGGTTCCAGTGTATTTAGAACATTGGAAAATTTACTTTCTCAGTGAGGCTGCTCTTCAGTTTTCTCCTGATGAAGAAGGAGCTTGGGCTGAGCCTCCCTTCTACCAACAGTGCTCTCCAACCACAAAGATATTATGTGTCTGGGACTGTGTTTCCTTCAGTCATTCTGTCTCGAACTCTTCTCATGTTTCCTAAGAAATTTAGTATTCATCTGGGCAGAAAGAAAGGAAATATAACTGTATAGGCTGGTAATGGGGGCATTCGTCAGAGATGAGGGTGAGTTAGGTCAAGTCCTCACTTCAATTAATATTTATTTATTCTCCTTAGCATCATCACTGAGTGAGATCAGAGACCCTGCCCTGTGTGCCTCACCAACTTGGCACACGGTGGAGGAGGCTTCACACCCTCACTCCAGCTCTGAGTGGGTGCAGATTCAAAAACAAGTCTCCTGAATACCATCTCTAACCACTGAGTTCTTTAGTTTTGAATTGTGACAATGTTATCTTGCCTTTTTTTTAATGAGGATTGGCTTACTTAACTGAAGTGCTTCATTTGCACTTTAAGCTGGCAACCATTAGTGAAAGAACAATCTTAGCTTATGAGAGCTCTGTTGAGGACCTGCTCTTCTGAGGTTTTTTTTCTAAATAATATGTGCCCAACTTGCTGGCTTTTTCATTATTTCATTCTTGAACAAGGTCTGGAGAATCACTGAGGCTCTGTCCCTTGCAGGATCAGTCCCCTTGCATTTACTGAAGTTATTCACGTGTGACTACTTGCTTTAGTTAGTGTTGCTTCTTGCTTCCTTCACAGCCTAAACACATTTTAAAAAAAGATATAGTGAAATATTCAGACAAAGCCACAAATCATTCATTAAGGGTAACCTGGAAAGCAAAAAAAGAGGAGGTGCCTTTACATGTAACAACTCTTCTCCCGGGACCCCAAACCATCTGACACAGTACTGTGGGACAAAAGCACAGCAGGAGGTGTAGGAGGGACAAGCAGAAACATAATGCAGCTTTCTGATCTTCTTTGCAAACAAATTTGCTTGGCATTTCACATCAGAATTAGATAAGGAAAAGGGAGAATGCAGGGAATGGAGTTTCCTCCTCCATTACCAGATGATGTGCTGTCTCACTCTAGAAGCCAGCAAGGAATTGTGGCCTGTAACAACCATGGGGCTGTGTGAAAGCAAAACTCCTGTCCTGCTCCTCCTTCCATAACTAAAGCACTTGTGAAAGTTTTTTTAACTGCTTACACTATATTTGTCCTGCTTGGCTGGAATCAATTACACACAGGCAGGCATCAGAAATGTGTCCCATTGCAAGTTATTCCTGGTCTGTCTGATGCTATTTTTGAAAATTACATTTACAAATGGAAAAAATTAAAAATCAAAAAGTGATTCCAGTCCCTTAGTCACACACATGAAGAGACTGGTGGAAAAAAGAGAAGGAAAGGAGAAAGGAGAAAGGAGAAAGCCCAAGGATCTTTGAAGCAGATCTCATTTTTATACTGTATAAATGAGTGATGAGGGTGGCTTGAATTGTTCACACTCAAACCAATTCTGTGATCAACCATCTCTGACCCCATTTTTGTTTCAGCACTAATTATTAGACAGTTACATAGTGTATATTTAAACATATCAACTATTTCACACACTTATATTGATATAGCTACAGATTTCCTAAAAATAATTACAAAAACACAGTGACACGCTTTTAGATATTTCAGGATATATGAAAAAGATTTGTGTGTCTGAAATCAATTTGATTGGTTTTTCCTGCTATTTCTGTGTGTCTAATGAATACTGTTGCTACCTCTCTTCAGACAATCAGAGCTCTGACAGCACCACTATGACAAGTTGTAGTTAATAAATCTGCATGACCTACTCATGTTTACAGGCAGTGCTATATATTTATGAGCAATGCAGATAATTTTCAGGAATTCATTATATCAAGAAAACCTAAATATCTGTCATAGTCATGTTCTACTAAGAGAAGGAACCATTCTCCTGGAGAGCATCAAGCATCTAACAAAATCTACAGAAAACAGGAGAAAGTCCACAGTTACACCATCAGTCAGCAGAATTTTATGAACATGTAACTTGGCCCCATAAAACCTGTTCTTAATTCTAATTGATTTATATGGTTTTCTGGTATGTGAGGATGAGGGGAGAAAGGAGACAGAATAGGAGAATGAAATAAAAACAATAAAGTGTAGAAAAAAGCTATCAGGAAAAAAAGAGATAAAGCAAGAAAGCAAGAATGAAAGAAAAGAAGAAAGAAAAAAATATGAAAAAATAATTTAAAATTGACAGCAATTGCCTTATGGTATAAGAAGACACCTAAAAATCTGTCTTCAGAAAGTCTAACAGAAAATCACAGAATCAAATAATGGTTTGGGTTGGAAGAGACCTTAAAAGCCATCTAGTTCCAATCCCCCCGCATGGACTGGGATACCTTCCAATAGACGAGGTTGCTCAAAGCCCCATCCAACCTTGGAACACTTCCAGGGAGGGGGCAGCCACAACTTCCTGGGGCAACCTGTTCTAGTGTCTCACCACACTCAAATGTTTGGGAACAAATGCATTTCAGACTCACGGGCTGGCAGATACTCTGAAATAATCATATCACACACTATTGGAAGTCCAGATTGTTGAAAATTTAGATTGTATAAAGAAAAGGGAGTAATTTCTACTTTTTTTCCATCTCTGTCTATAAATGCAACTCACTCTTTTAAACAGCCTTTTTACTTGATTCCATTGGAGAGTGATGGAAAAATTTTCCCTTGGTTATAAATATTTTTTGGTGCTAGATGGTATTATTATCATTTACATTTTTTAAAGCAAGGCAGATATTAATTACTTTCATAAAATTATCATGCCAAAATTTAGCACACTGACACAGATGGTTTCATGTGCTAAATTTCACATGGCTTCATTGCAATGGGAAACACTTTTATTCTTCAGAGTTAAGAATTCAATCTCTAACAGACCTGGATGTAAGATCCAAGATCCAAGTAAAATATTTGAATGTGTATACTTGAGTTTTCTATATAGGTGTGCTCATGCATTCAAATAAACATGCAGATATTTGAATGTGTAATCACGGGGGAAATGGCACAGCTGCATTTATTTCAATGTGTAAAGCTCCTAATAATTTGCAAATATGGTGTATCAAATATTTAGAATTTGATTCTGTAAGTGCTCTCTGGGAATCTGATGCTTTTCAGAAAAAGTCCTTATGAAGTATGACAAACTCTGCAGACTTATTAGCTCATGAAAAAATACAGTTTTCACAGCTTTAAAATATACATTTAAATTGTTTGCAAAATATTCTGAACAACACAGAACAGTTCGACCACGTATGATTTTTCTTTAATGGGAATATTGTCTGCAAGATCTAGTCCTAAAAGCAATTACTAAATGACATGAGAAGATATGTATAAGCCTGTTTTTTTCTGAAGTTCTACATTATAGGTACTTTCACTGTTTTAAGTATAGACCCGACAGACACTGTGAGCTAGAAATTATTCTAAGATACCTACCTGGCAAGCCCTGTTCAATTAATTAATCATAAATATTATGGAAGATTCATTGAAGATTTCCAAACTTTTTTTAGATTGTGCTCATAGCACATTTTAGGAATTTCAGTATATGTGTAAGTCATATTAAAACTTTCAAAACATTAATAATTGGGAATGGAAATAACTTCCATCTCTCTATATAAACATATCAACAAAGTAATTCTTGTGTGTGCATATGAATCTCTACATGGAGAACTAAACATAAACCAGAAAAATCTCATGTCACAGTAATTAGTAATGCTTTCTTGACAATGCATTATACTTATTTTTAATTTGTGTTAGTTCTTCTCTAATGTTCTTTCCAGCTGTTGGCTGTCTCTTGAAGGAGGGCTACTCTATGCTTTCGTTGGACCTGCAGCTGCTGTTGTCTTGGTAAACATTAATACAATTTCCAATATTTTCATATGACATGATGTAATGTACTATTTCAATTATAAAGGCTTATCTATACAGTAATTTTAATTTACAGAATTACATTTTGCTGTAAATACTGAGCTCAGTATTGGTTAGCATTCTGTTATTTTGAATGAGGGGTTTATTTAATTGTATCACTTCTTTATATCTGTTATCTCCATGTTTACGCAGTAAGCTGTGACAGAATAATGTACTGTTTGGAGGCACAGAAAACTTGTCACAGGTATCACTGAGTTATTATCAATAGCATCTAAGCAGTTGTCACTGCCTTGTGAAGTTCAGTGGCAGCCTTGACAGATTGTTCCTTGGCAGTGCATCACTGTGCAAAAGCAAAAGCAGCCAGAGGAGTGGAAACAGCCAGCAAGTTCTCCACAGCTACTGCTTTTGAAGGCAAAAAAAAAGTCATCAGAGCTGGGAAATATTACTAATTTGTTTATTAATTCTCCACAACTCAAGAAATGCAGTGAGGTATAGGATTCACTTTTTCTAATTGTAGACAACTGCAGTGTAAACTTCTGCATCTAAGCTGGTTATCCCAACTATATTTCATTGTCAGTGGTGAAAAATTGGCACTTTCAAGGTTCAAACTATCAGAAGTACTTCAGGTGTCTACCTTAGGATGAGCTGAATTGCACTCTACATGTACCATCAGCTGTCCATCTGATCTGGAGGACAATAATTTCTTTGGTATTTCTTCCTTACAGATTTTGAATATGATTATTTTTCCTACACCAATTTGATGCTAGGATAGCTCGATCAACATGGTTATTTTTTATTTTCCCTTGCAAAAGGGAACTGGTCTTTGTAGTCATCAAAGATACAACCATTTAGCTACAGATATTTTCCTGAAATGAATGTTTACTACTCCCATAGTGTTTGTCTCATCATTCCCTGGAGTCAGGCCAGGATCCTTTTGTACAGCTCGTAGTCACTGTCATGATAGAGGAGCCAAGGATGTTTACAAAAAGCCAGTCATAATTTTCACATGGAACTGTATGTTCTCTGTAATTGGCAAGCTTTGTTCCAAGATGTTTGAAGTTCAGTCCTGCCATTAGCTGGTAGCTGTGGAAGGAGCCATTCCATGCAGCCACTTAAGCCTAAGTGTATGAAGTAAAAGAATTACGTCACATCAGCTGAAAAATGTAAATGCTGAAAATAAAGTGATAATAAGAAAAGCTGGAAAAAAGCTGGCAGAACAGACTGGCAAGAGCTAGGTATATTGGCACAGATCTTGAAAAATCTGTTTGAAAGGAAAAAAGGATTACAATTTTCTAAGAAAAAATGAACATTTATTTAATAGATTCAAGTCTTGGTATTACCTCTTTGCAGGACCACATCGAGACAGGTTCATAGAGTTCAATTCAATAATACAGATGGATAATAACAGTCATTAAGTTGTCCATTAAATGCCATTAGTATGTCCATTGAGTGCCAAAGTCTGACTGCTGAAACACTTGAAATTTTTTTTAGGTTAGGTCTTCAACCCATGCATGTGATCATAACACCATTTACTCTAATGAAGCTAAACAGACTCAGCCAAGGCATTCATCTGGCCCACAGAAAAAAGAAACTGCAGTCAAACAAGGCTCAAGACTGGCATTTGGTGAATGACATAGACAGTGACTAATGTGCAGGAGGATATGGAAAACCACAGGCTGGTTCTGCATAAGTGGGAACACCCACACTGGCCGTAAATGCTTAAAAAGGAACACGATTACGGTCATTATGTGCTCTGACTGGCTCTTCTCTGCATGCACAGCTCAGATGCAGCAGTTTTCCTGGAACAGGATATATCATTGCAGTCACAACTGAGGTGATGTTAAAGGGATATTGCTCAAGCTTCTGTCCAAGAGGGTTAATTCATATAAAATGCTTCCAGGCATAATTCAAGATTCAAAAATAAGCCTGTTGCAAGGTGCATAAGTTTTACCTGTTTGAGAGTTTGGTGGTTTTAGGGAGAGTGTTACAGAATTTCCAATAGAATACTCACAAATGTAACATTTTGAAGGCCTGTAAGAGCCTTTTTCTGAAATAACAGAATAAAGTATTTTATTTCAGGCACTTAAAGATCAACTCTTTCTGTTCTGTTTGACAGGTCAACATGGTGATTGGCATTTTGGTATTTAATAAACTTGTTTCCAGAGATGGAATCCTAGATAAAAAGCTCAAACACAGAGCAGGGTAAGCAAAAATTGGGTTATTTTAAGGCATTGTATCACCAATTTTCAATTACAGATATTCACCAAAAATGTGTTTGATTGAGCTTTGAAGTTTTATATCAGTGTAACTTTGTTTTAACAAATTCCATTCATCTCATTATCCTGAGGGAATGTGACTAAACATAATAAAACACAAGTACAATAGTATTAAGTTAATAATACTGAGAATTAAATAAATCTGAGTGGAGGTTTAAGCAGAATGTCACATATGTAGAGCTGCTGTAGTTAGGAAAACAGTTTTATGACCTGTGTTTACTGAAGGAAGTGATTATTTTTGTCTGTCAACTTGAATTACTGTGGCATGAAATATTACTTATTTGTGTAAATTGTTATAAAATATACTTTGCTGCCATTCTATGTGAAGAATTTGCCTTTTTTTCTTACATCCATATCTACATAGATATAGGTTCTAAATCAGTATATCAGAATTTCAATCTAAAAAAATATATTTTAAAAGCAAAAAGAAAAACACAAGAAAAAAAGGCAAATGGAAAGTATAGATATTGATTATTTAATTGCATTTACGTTACAATTTTGTTATCACAAAAAGAAAGGATAATGGTGGTATCAGAAAATTTCCCAGTGGATGACAAAAAACCTAGATTCATTCAGTATTGGAGAAATATATTTCACAAGTGAATTCTCACCTTCATAATACTTATGAAAGTATGTTTAAACTTTGCATAATTGTTTTTTACAGGTACATTTTCTGGTATAGTCTGGGGACATCGTGTAATTAACACCACCAATATCTGCATTTCTAGAAATTATAATCTATTATGTTTTAATTTTGCTGCGTAGTACTGCTTTGGTGAAGTTTAGCACAGCTTCACTTTGAATTATTTTACCATTACACTAACAGTAGCCTTCCTAATAAGCTCAGTTCATTGGTTAAGGAAAAAATCTGTGATAAATACTTCAGCTGGTGTTATTTGTATTTAATATTAATTAAATTAAATCTTTCTGGTTTTCAGCTTTTTTGCCATTATTCTGACAAATATGTACCAAAAGCTTTGATTTATTTTTTCCTGTTTCCTCTTTTTTCAATAGAAAGTATTAATTTCTTAAGCTTAATTTTGTCTACATTGCTCCACTAGCACTTCTAATTGAAGAACACTGATGAAATCTAGAATATTATAAAACTATTCAAATTTTACAAGAGTAGAAACAACTTAGTACTCACCAATTCAGATTCACATCTACTCCAGTTTCAGTGATTTAAGGAGTAGGAGCAGCCATGGGTTTAGGTTTTTGCATTTTCTAAGGATATCCAAGACCAGATTTAATTGCATTTTTTTTCCAGCTACTCAGTTGTTGGCTATAGAAATCTGCTTGCTTATAGTATACTTTTTTGATGAAATTTGCTTTCTAACAGTGCACAATTTAGTAAAGAGGTATTTTATTTTAAATTAACTGGTTAAAATCTAAAAGTTACTCATTAGAAACAATCTAGCTCTTCTGGGAAGGCATGTAGATTCCCTACACTAGAAACTATCCTATGTTTTCTGATAGTATTAGAAGGTGGCTTGGCAACAGCATTCCCTGATACTACTTGGCAAGTAAAGGGTCTTGAATCATTCTTTGAGACATAAAAATTGCAGTATTTGATCTCCAGCAGAAAGGGAATTATCATTTCTCAGATACCTCTTGCCAGCCATGCTCAGAAAGGCACTATCATTCTTTCTGGCAAACATTAGACTTTCTCCTGACAAAAGTTCAACCAAAAGTTCAGTTGTAGATATCATTTATATAGGATTTAAACCACTGAATGGGGTTAAAATAGGTACTAACTCCATATGGTTTTTCTCTCCTTGATAAGCATATGGGAAATCAGCAAGTGACTTGATGGATATCAAGCACTTTCCTCACCTAAGGGGTAACACACATAAATTGTCAGCCAGAAAATTCTTTTTGGTCTAGATATACACTATGTTACATTATTTGGAAGACTTAGAACAGATCCATATAGGTTAAAAGAATTATGCGTTCTGATAATGTTAAAGTCTTGCCAGGCAAACACAAAAAGTATTTCCCAACCTTATGTTAAGCTTACCCAAGGCATTTATCTAGTTGATTCATTTATGTAGACCTTTAGCTGGTGTAAAGGGATGTGGATTCAGTGAGTCCTTTTCACATCCCACAATAACTGTGTACAAGATAATGATTCTCACTGTATTTTTATGGGGAAAAGTGCATTTTTATGGAAAATATTCTGCATGCTTTAAATGAAAAGTCATAATTTGGTTTATTAAAATTGAAAACACTGGAGTTCAATGTTGGTTTGGGCAGTATGCTAAAAACCTTGCGAATGACAGATTTCACAATAAAAAGGAGTTCCGTTGGTTAAAATAACTGGGAAAGAAACCCTGAAATGTTACCTATCTTCATGTTAACCACTTAACCACTTTCCAGATGGAAATAGGTAAAGCACCCATCCTGTTTCCTCTCAGTCAGGTATTTATTCCTGGTTCTGATAGCAGAAAGAGAAGGAATGTCAAGAGTCTTTATTTAGTTGACTCAGGAAGTTGAATGCATGCTGTTTATAAAAGAAAATTTAAATTCCAGATTTTGCCCTTTAACTCTTCTGACAGGTGCTGAGGTACAATTGTCCATACAAAATGCTTTGAGCTTAATGCTTGTGTACTGTGTTTTATTAAAATGCAAAGCAGGTCACCCTTTTTTAGTACTGACTGATATTTATTTCATCAAATTTCATGCATTTCAAGCCCTATATTCAGACCTCTGCATATGAATAAAATCTCTCTAGATGTTTGTAGGCCTTTTAGAACACCAGTACCAATCTGATTACACAATATGGGAATACCAATTTGATGCTTGAATATCTATTAATGTTATGTGATTAGATATACTTCATACTCCTCCTTTAAGTGTCTTTTACTCTTTCTCAAGCAGTTCTGGATACAAGAGTCTTTTAACAGGTCTGAATAGAGGGATTTCACTTTGTGTGTCTATCCTAGCACATGCTTATGTTTACTTCAATGTACTGAGCAGTTTTAATCACTGCATATTTGGGGCCTTTTTTTAGTTTAAATGGAAGAACAGGAAACTGCATGAAATAAAGCCCCAAAGCATTAACATTTAAAGCTAACAACCATGTAAAGTACAAAGTACAGTATTGCAACAACTTAGAGCATTCATCCTGAAATAAGTCTACTTACTTTTTCTGCATGACATCATATTTAAAAGCTAAATTTCAGTAGCAACGTTTTTTGGTGACAATTCAATATTTTGTTCTTTTTGTGGGTGTTCTGTTTGTTTGCAGTCAGATGAGTGAGCCTCATAGCGGTTTGACGCTCAAATGTGCCAAGTGTGGAGTAGTTTCAACAACAGCTTTGTCAGCCACCACCGCCAGTAATGCCATGTTAGTCCTGATCATTTACATCTTCTTGTTACAAATCTTATACAGTGCATGTGAGACAATAGTTTGATGATGACAACTGTGTTTGCTAACACTGTATAGAGTGCTGAGCACGTTTAAATACTTAAAAAAAAAAAAAAAAAATTAAAAAAAAATTGCAACTGTGTTTATTAACTGCATACAGGATATTCTCTAGAACATAAAGTACCAACAGTGTTATATTCTTGTCTGTGATTTTCCAGTTAACTTGATAAAGTACCATCCTTAAATATGTTTTATTTTAATAGTGAATTTTTAATCATTTTTTACATTACAATGCTGCTTTTCTCTTTTTTTTTTTTTTCAATAGGGCATCCCTTTGGAGTTCCTGTGTGGTGTTGCCACTTTTAGCCCTGACTTGGATGTCTGCAGTTCTGGCCATGACAGACAAAAGATCAATATTATTTCAGATACTTTTTGCAGTATTTGATTCATTACAAGGCTTTGTTATTGTCATGGTCCATTGTATTCTCCGAAGGGAGGTGAGGAACGGCTTCCCAGTTTTCTGAAGGGCTGTGCTCCTGTTAATCTCTCAACTGCTCTTTAATGTTACATACAGCTTGTGCAGCAGAAATATATTTCATAGAAAGAGAAAAGTGTTTTATGGTGAGGTGTAGAGGAACAAGGGAAAGAGAGAATGAGAAGATCAGTTAATTCCCAGTGCAGAACATCAGTACTGTACCCATAGTTTTATATGATTAAAGGTAGTCTAAAAAACTAAGCTAGTTTAGTTTAAGTGTTAGGGTTTTCCAGTATTGTGAGTATTGGAAAATGCTAACATGAATGCCCTTTTCCTAAAGACAAAAAGAAGTAGATATTTTCAGTCTCTAAAACTGATTCAAGTACAAAATTATTTTGGCTTATTCTGTCCCTGAAAGAGGACACAAGGACAGGACATGAAGTGTTATGTTGGTGGATGTACCCTTTCAGTTCTACAAACTCAGGTGCATACTTAAGGTAATGTACTTAAGTTATGGGGACAGTGAGGATGAAGACAGATGAGTGCTTTGAGAATAGCAAGGAAAATCCAGTACCCCAGCTTGTCCTTCACAGCTTAGTGCTACCCGTTGCAGAATTCATCACCACTTAAATCTGATGTCAAAGTCACCACACAGTTGCTATTTAAACTGGCTCTGGTGACAGCTTATCTAACCTACTTAACCTGCTAACTAACATTATATTTTTACTGAGATAGACTTAAGAGCAGTAACACAAAAGCTTTGCTGGCAGACTTGTGGCAATGGGACCACCTATCAAAAATGAGCAGGGAGAGCTGACTGCAGAGCAATTGGATGGTATACTGGCATACCTAGGCATTAGCCATTTATCAGCTTCAGAATATTTATCATAACAATAAACCAAATTAAACATCCTAGCATGATAGCATGATTGGCAAGAGTTACTCCAAACACTTTAGGACTGAAAAACCAGGAGGATGTTTCAAAAAAGGTTTATTGTCAATGCTGAGTGAGGAACCTGACACAGTCATTTGCCTTTTCACCATTCACACCAATGCTTCTTGAACTCTCAGAGGCTTGGTGCTGTGACAGCTTCCCTGGGAAGCCTCTTCCAGTGACTGGCCATCCTTTCAATGAAGAACCTTTATTTGATGTGCACTATGAGCTGCCTGTGATGCAGCTTCATTTCTTTGTGTCCTAATTCTGTTTCTTCGTGTCCTTTGTGATGATAAAGAGAAGATGCAACACATACCTTGTTATCAGTTATTGATTTCATAAAAAAAACAAAAACAAAAACACCAAACCCAAAACAGAACTAAATCTGTGAGAAATTATAAAAGTAACACCATGGCACTGATTAAATTAAAAAGAAAAAGAAAACAATCAGACATTTACTCATTACATTATTATTACATTACTCAGTGCAGTAATACTGAACTTAATTTGGAAAAAAAATAATGTGACTGCTTAAGATAAAACTGACATCTTCCCACAAAGCACCAGTCCCAGACACGTTCCCTGCTCTAATCACATCTATTTGCTGCAAATGGTACATTCCTGGGGAATGCTTCTATATTGCTGAACATATTGTGGAAATTCTTGTCTGATCATACTTGCAGGTAGGACTGTGGTGACAGACGTGGAATTAGTCTCTTCCATAAGTAATTTTCGAATTTGTAGGGTCTCTTAACTTGAATCACTTTTAAC
Organism: Phaethornis superciliosus; assembly: GCA_023637945.1. Taxonomy (NCBI): domain Eukaryota; kingdom Metazoa; phylum Chordata; class Aves; order Apodiformes; family Trochilidae; genus Phaethornis; species Phaethornis superciliosus. The sequence goes on along the minus strand of JAJQWJ010000003.1, from coordinate 86,053,952 downwards.
TCATTTGTTCAAGTAGTACCACAAAATATCTGATCATAAAGTTTATACAGGAATTTAGAATATGAAGTGATATGACAGTGTGTAGGCTGTCAGCTAATTATGGTTTATTTTATTTGCTGCTTTTTTTTAGAAAATCATATATACATATCTAACTGCAAAGAATCATTACTTTGTTTAACTACTTAATACTTTGTTTAACTACTTAATGGAGTTGTTCCTACAAGCCAGTTTTGGCAGTTACAGCCCCTGGTGCTAAGACTGAAATTCTAGAAGAAAAGCATTTGATAAAACAGATAATCCATCTATCTACCTGGCATTTGAAAAAATTACATCATGAGAAAATTTCCCATTGATGCACAAAAAGAACCTCAGTTTGATAAGGTTGTCCCTTACCAAAAAGGGGAAGGAATTACTACTTCAGTCATTACAACTTCGGCAGAAGTAAGTGTTCAGAGATGACATTCACTAATAAGTTGATTATATCCAGTTAAGATGATGATAGTGCTGGTGGTGGATGCCAAAGAAGCCTAGGCATATTGCTGCTTGAGCTTTATTTGACAGAACACATTAAATCTTCCTTAGTCCTCCAGATTTCAATTGCTAACTGAGTAAAACACTCGAAGAAATGATTAAGGTAGTTTTTTCATATGGGAAAAGAAAATTTCTAGAACGTTCTTCAAGAACACCAAAGTAGAAGTTGATGCGCTTGAAACAATTTTTGTTTCCAAAATGTGTATGGTCTGCACTTACATGAAACAATTTGTAGCAGTGAAAATGTTGTTTACTGCAACAAGTTCCTACACAGAAAGAGACACAACTCCACTGTGTTATGTTCCAATCTGGCCCTCAGGACTCTGGCTCCAGAGACCCTTAGGTGACCACAAGCCAAGATAGTGGCCATCACAGGGTACCTCCCCAGCTTGAAGAACAGTCTGCTACTTTCTGTTGACTGCAAGAGCATTTTACTCTGCCAGTGCCTGTCAGGGAACTCCTGCTAACATATTTGTCATTCTTGATGACAGCTACAAAGCTATCTCTGTTATAGCCTATAGGATTGATCTAATATTTATAGCATGCCAGCACAGGCAAAACAATAATTCTTACTGTCAGGAAAAAAAAAAAAAATGGGGTGGAATATATAACCATAAAATTCAAACACAAAAGAGGACAGCCCCGCTTTACTATGCCTTTATTGTTATTATATTACAGGAAGACACAGACTTTTTCTATTACATACATATAAACCTTCTGGTTTTCCTTTTAATTTTATTAATATAAACTTAATTGATGGAAACATTTCAACAGGTTCTAGTATGTCTAGAGAGTATGTGTAAAGATCTTGTGTGACAAGGGCTGCATTAAGAAGCCAGGGATGTTTAATGAGTAAGACATACAACTAGAAGAGAACTAAGGTGCTTGTTGTGCCTATTTTAGCCCTCCATCAATTCAGAGTGTTTTGAAAAGACAATAAATCTTCCCATGATTCAGTTTCCAAGATAAATTAAAAAATTCTTAAGCATGATATCTCTTACAGAGCATTTAGAAATTAGGAGAGGAAAATGCAAAGGGTTAGCTATTATTTCCTTATGTTGCCTTCTTAGTCCAGAAAGCACCATAATTTTTTTCTCCTTTTGCTATTTAAATACTGAATTGGGATTTGTAAAATGGTGAGGTACGTGTCACAGAACAGGGAATGATGGCAGAGGCTAGTGCTGAAGCTTCCACATCAGAGCAAAACACTGCCTGACCTGCTTGAACACAAGATGTCTAAGGCTAATTTGAATCACACCAAGTACCTCATGTTAGTGCTGGTGATGAGAGGAACCCATATGTATTTTCTTCTTTTGCTGTGCTCTGATGACTAAAGAGCATTTGGACAAAATGCATCGCTGGTGTTTAAAACCCACATTTCTGTGTTGCAGAAGAAAAATAAAGTGTATCAGTAGAGAGAGGGTAAATTACAAAGCTTGAAGTTGGTTACTGTTGCCAAGGAAACCACTTCCCTGGTATCTGCACGTTCATCACATCTGTGTCTCTTGCTCTGCCTGGCTCTAAGAAAATCTTATAACTTGATATTTAGGGTGGGGGCGGGGAACAAGATTAGGTTTGAAAGTAAAATGTAAAGACAGCACAGTATTTACATCCTCAAAAAATTTCAACGAGCGGTTTAGAAAAATAAGTATTTACAAAGTTTAGTTTGTGTGAGGACATCTAGAAGTTGCAACATACATCACTGTGATGAATGCAGTTACATTTGACATTCTGTCACATGTTCAAATCATATCCTATGTGCACTTCAAAAGCACTGCAAGAATCATGCACATTAAGGAGGAGCCTAATATTAAGATTCAGTGTTTAAAAATAGTAAGTAGTGAAAGTAGGACACAAGATTCTTGAGATCCCTGGAGCTATCTGAACTGGAGAAGCTTCATGAACGCAGTCTTAAAAATCAGGAAGGCCACTGCATCGTGTGAGAGATCACAGAATATGTTCTGAAGTAATCATGCTTTGGGGTCAAAGGTTTGAGATAAGAATCAGCACAGATGGGAACGCTTTGGAGAGAGGGATTTTTAATTTTATTGTCAAATCACTGCCAGTGTCCATCCAAGAACATAAAAGTCTGAAGTGTGATTCTTCAGCACTGATAAAGTGAGAGAAGAATTGGATTAAGTTCTCAACAACCAGCAGATGCTGCATTAAATTAATGTCAAACACATGGGAAAGAACAGTAAGTGTAGTGTCTAAAATCAGAATCTGGGTCAGAATACAGTTCAGGCACACTGTATGTTATCCTACCACATGTGGGAAGTCTTGGTGTTTTGAAATCAACCCAAACCTTCCCACCTTACATCAGTCTTCTTTCTGCTGTATATTAATCTTCTTCCACCTGCAGCAGTCTCTCATTAAGACTGCAGAGCACTTTGACTCATTTAAGGTTTGACAACTTTCAAATAATGCTTCCTAATTAACAAAATAAATACTTTTTTTTTCGTATTTCATTTTTCCATTTTGTGAAGGCTCTTAAACAGCTTGCCGTATAATATGATGTATTGAAAGGGGGCAGCTTCTCACCAGCAACAATTAATGAATTATCCTCTTCTGCTGATCACAAAATGTCCATGAGCAGAATATAATTTTCTTCATTTTAATTATTCTGATTAAGACACTTATGAATTTCTACATATTGCAAGTGGAATGTAGTTTTTTGTAGGCATTTCATTGAGAATATTTTCCTATTTAAACAAGAAATTATACTAGTTTGTTTTGATTGGAAGTCACACAACTAGGTTCCTGTTTTCCAAGTTATATCTTGCAGCTGGGTTGCTAATATAGATACTTGCATTTCTGGATCCAGAATTCACATTTTGAAACTTTTCATTCTGAAGGTCGCCTTGCTGTCTTTACTGTGCTGTGTGTGAGAAGGCAGCAAAATGTGTTTGCATTCTACTGACAGCAAACAGGAACTGGATTTTTCTCTTGAATGCAGCTGTTTGTTTAACCAGATAGTTCTGACAGAAGTCCTGTATAGTAACATTTCTTTAGACCCACATTCTGTCCATAATCAAAGTAAAAAATAGCCTTTCCTGATGAAAAGATGGTCTTTCAAATATACTTGCGTTTTAGGTATAAGTCTTCAAATTTACTTTATGGACCATCTTAAGAAACAGTAATTTCTGAGTAACTGTTAAGATCTGTCTTTCAAGTATCTTACATCTGCCAACCAAGCAGCAAATATATTTTATTTTAATAGTTAATAGTATGTCTATTAATCTTGATGTCAGACCTGTAGTAAATTGAATGAGAAGACAATACTAACTAATTAGCTGAATACTAACACCCAAGACAGATTTGGCTTGAGTACTAGATAATCACTGACTGCTAGGTAACTTTGTCCATAGGTAAATCTATTTGTTAGGTCTTGGTGTGACAGACTGACAGACTTTGCAGCAACTACAAAATATAGTAAACATATGAAGTTGCAGAAATAAGCATTTATGTTTGCTCCTTCTAATTAAGTATGCTAAACAGAAGTCCTGCATTGTATTCCACACGGTTTAATTTAATCTTTCGTAGGAGTGAAGGATGTGACGTTGTACAAAAATCAGTATAAGATATTGTTTTCACAGGTTCAAGATGCATTCAGATGTCGACTGAGAAATTGCCAAGACCCAATCAATGCAGATTCCTCAAGTTCTTTTCCTAATGGACATGCTCAGATCATGGTTAGCTTCATTTTTTTTTCTTTGACTCTTAATTTAGTGTTTACAACAAAAAAAAAACAAAACAAAACCCAACTAACAGTACTATACATGGCAAGTATGCACAGCTGAAATATAACATCAATTTTAGATATAACTCTTTAGGTGATTATCTGCTTGCTTAAATATCTTAGCAAGATTTAAATTATTGTTGTGATCATTTAATGGAATACAATCAATTAGTATCCTCCACCAGCGTTCTTTACGACAAAAAAGTCTTGACTGAGACAGCAATCTATCAATATATCACAACTTTTCCTCCTGATGATATAAAGAGCACTGGTAGGTTTGAGAGCCTTCCCTTCATGATGTATCAAAATTGTTGGTTTCATAACAATCCAGACAAGGTGGAAAAGCTAAAGATTCTAGAGAAGGAATCTTTTTAGTGGCCTGAATTAAGAAGACAGTGGATGGCTTAGTATTACAATTTGGATTTACTAATACTGTTAGGTAGTATATTAAGACAATATACAATCACAGTTTGTCATTGATTATAATGGGGACTGGATCAGGCCCCAATAATGGGAGGCTCAGTAAGCAAATACCTTTCAAAAAAAGATAAATCAAAAAATAATCCAATGTTTGGACTTCTCAAACAAGTAGGAGGTCAGTTTTATTAAACATTTTTCATGTTATAACTTTTTGTAGAATAAAACCATAATTTAATATTACTTGAATTCTATAGTTTTGCTTGCCTGGGAAAAGTTTTCAGCTGTTAAAATTCATTCTTAACTCTCACAGTTCGTTACAGCCCAGTGAAAAAAAGGTGTTTTCAAGGAGTACAAAGTTTATGTTATTCCAGTAGTAGCAAGGATGGACAGAATATTATATGGCAAATAACCACTTCATAACAAATTAACGACATTTCAGATAGGGCGGACTAACTGGATTATGCTTATTTACAGTAATTTGTATTGCAGGGTATTTTCCATACTTCTGATTATAAAATCACTATTAAAATCTTCCTTAAAGATGATCTTTCCATGAGATGTAGAAGTTACTCTTCCATATACATATAAAAACTATACACTGTATCATTTTATTAAAATTATATACTCTATTTCCACCTATTTTGTTTTATTTTTTCTGGTCAGGCAGCATACATTGAAAACCATCCAGTTATATTTTAGGAAACTTTGTAAAGCTCTGCTCTTGTAAAACAATACACTTCACCTTCTCAGCAACAAGAAACCACTTTTAAGAGACTGTGGCTCTGTAAGTAGGACATTTTGGAAGTCCTAGCTGGCAAAAAGGTGCTGTGGTTTAATTTTCAATTAATAATCATTGTCCTGTTTTGTCATTTCTTGTTACAGACTGATTTTGAAAAGGATGTGGACATTGCTTGTCGGTCAGGTAAGAACTTTGAGAAAGTATTCAACCAGTAACAACAAAAAAAACCAGTTTTGCACGAATTCCTTGTGAAGTGAAAACCAGAAATATACAGGGTTTAATTGTTTATGATACATATTTATAAATTATGCCACTGTACAAATATATACATTTCATTTTCTTACAAAAGCCTTTGTAAGAAAAAACCTGAATTCAGCAGTTGGGAAGCTATAGCTATGATTGTCTTTCAGAAGGCAAACAGCTCTGGAAAGCAAGTCAGAAAGTCCCCAGTGTTCACAAAATTTTCTTTGTCCTAGTACACAAGCAAATGTGAAACAGTCATTTTGCTGTAGAAAAAAAAAAAACAAAACAGTATATCTTACAAGCTATGTATATGAATGATGCATCAATAGCTTCAGTTCTAAAGAGGGTAAGTTTTTTAGGCCTCAAAGTGAAATCAACAGGAGTTTAAGTGACATGGTATCAGGAAAATTAAATTTAATTCCCCTTTTTAGAACAAATTGTTTTTTTAAAGACATTTAAGTAGCACGATCTCTTATGAGTCAACTATGTCTGTTTCCACATATAAAAAATAACACATTTTAAGCAATTTATGTGCAAACTTTGTTTAAATAAAGCACAGTGTAAAATAGATGACCCTTTAAACCCTATTGAAACTTTTAAATCTAGGAGTTATTCCCAAATGAGCTTTTCTTTGGGAAGTAACCCTGCCTAGTCACATTATGGTTTCAATGAAGAGAGAAAGGAAGAGAGAGTGTCCTCTCCACAGGGCGAGTCATGGCAGAAGTCTGACACAGCTGTTCTGCATCCCTCACCTGGAGGTCACTGTCTGTCTTCACTGGCTCTATGGGAAAGTAGAGGTTCTATAGGCATAGTTTCCATAATGGAAAAATGAGAGGCAGTTTTCTGTGAGGAGGGAGAGTGGGCTGTCTTATGAGCTGATTGCTATGAAACATGGCACTGAACTGACAGATATCAGGGAATCTGGGTCATCAGAGCCCTCAAGCTACCAGAAGTGATGTAAATGTAACACCTGAGGTACTTCAAGTTGTTTCACTGTCTTAGCCAATGAGCTCATTTTTATTGCCCAAACTCGTACTAGTAAAAATATTTTCAACTGGGACGAAAAAAATCCTTGCACCCAGCTAAATAAGTCCAGTAATTGGTTACTTTATTTTTTTTCTATGTATCTATTTTCTTTCATTACAAATGTTGAATTATAGACTCATTTTTTTTTTTAAGATAATTGTGATTGAATAGACAATATGCTTTAGAATGCATCCTTCAGTGCTCCTGGAAATTATTTTATGACAGTATTAATTACTTAGCTTACTCCAACAAAAAAGTTGCTGGATTTTTCTATAAGTTTGTCTGAGAAAGCATTGGCCCACACCAAAATTGGATTATGACTGTTTTATGAGACACTTTTATATTCTTCGTGATCTTTACAGATGCAGAAAAATAGGTCTTTCTGATGCCAATGGAATTTCTTCCCAATCTGGCTACTTTTTGTCAGTTTTTTTTAAAAAATAATTTACCACAGAAGAGTTTTAAGTCAGTGAAAAGGAACATTTAGGAGCTCAGGGACATGTTTGTAGTTATAATGCTGTGGGTAGGTCATAACAATGGATCGACAAACTGATTCTGCCTCACAGTCTTGGTTTGACATTTTCCAAGAGGTTATGTTGAGTTAATAATGGCCGTACAGATGTCATAATGTTTCTTTTTTAAAAAAATCCTTAATTGAGTTCCAGTTGGCTGCCTTTTATTTAAGCTGTAGGTCACCTAAGATTTGTGTAAGGCAGTAGGAATAAATGGAAGAGTGTTTTTAACTTTTATAAATGACTGAGGCTTAGTCAGAGATATGCAACATTTATCCATGTTATATTAAAAAGCTTTTGTCTTATTTTTAATAAAATATATATTTTTATTATTTGTATTATTTTAATAAAAGGAGATGCAGTTAAGGAGATGCACTGGTAAAAGGAGCTCTGCTAAATAAAGCCACAAGAAAAAAGTGAGTTAGGCAGTGATGGTTTCATGTTGTATGAACTCTGTTCTCTGACCTACAGTTCTGCATAAAGACATTGGGCCTTGCAGAGCAGCTACTATAACAGGAACACTTTCTAGAATTTCACTAAACGATGAAGAAGAGGAAAAGGGACCCAACCCTGAAGGAATGAGCTATTCCACCTTGCCTGGAAATATCATCTCCAAAGTCATCATTCAGCAACCAACAGGTCTCCACATGCCTATGAGTATGAGTGAACTGGCAAATCAGTGCTTAAAGAAGGACAACAGCGAGCTACGGAGGACTGTGTATTTATGTACTGATGATAATTTGAGAGGTGCAGATATGGACATAGTCCATCCCCAGGAACGGATGATAGAAAGCGACTATATTGTCATGCCCCGGGGTTCAGTAAATACCCAGACATCACTGAAAGATGAGAGCAAAATGAATATAGGCATGGATACATTGCCTCACGAAAGGCTGTTGCACTACAAAGTTAATCCAGAGTTCAATATGAATCCCTCTGTAATGGACCAATTTAATATCAATTTAGACCAGCATCTTCCCACCCAAGAACATATGCAGAGCTTACCATTTGAGCCCCGTACAGCAGTGAAGAATTTCATTGCCTCAGAGCTGGATGACAATGCAGGATTATCAAGAAGTGAAACTGGATCCACGATATCAATGAGCTCTTTAGAGGTCAGTGGTGCATAAATAAATTGCATGCTCTGTAGTTCCAGTTACATGATAACACAGTAAATTGTGGCTTGTGTCTACAAGGTGAAGCCAGTGTTTTAGTTCAGTATAAATTATTATTTGGGATCGTACACTGCTGTTCATATTTCTCTTATCATTAGAAGTGTTTATACCTGGGAAACAATATTAAAGTTTCAGAGCCAGTGTGAATGAAACTGTATAGTTATGGAGATTTAACATTCCATGTGAGTGCAAAGGATTTGGGGATCTACTAGGTAAAGTACACAGGAAAATACTGTGTCACTATGCAAAGAAAACCTGTTCCTGCAAGATACAAGTGATAATCGTTGACCCTACCTTCTAACACATGCAGTTGAAAATATGTTCCCTTTTATTCCTGGTAATCGTATCTAAGATACAATAGGTCTGCTACTGCTCCCACAACTGTAAATCTTGGGTTCTTCCATCCAACAATTCACCATGTACTGACGTATTTTTTTTTGCATGTGTGTGCAGGCATTGGTGGGCAAGAGGTTCCCATGGAGTTCATGTGATTTATCCTAGATTCCTGTCAGATTGCAAAAGTGAATAGGAAAGCCTTAAAAAGGGATCAGTTCATTACTACAACTTGTCTGGGAGATTAAGCAATTATAAAAGTGAAAACTATTTACACCCTTTTTAAGACCCAAGTATTAAATATTGCCATTCCTACTAATTCTTTAGCAAAACTACCATTGAGGTGGACTTGATTCCATGCTTGAACATCTTTTAACACTTGAGGCACATTTCACCAGCATTTCAAGTGTTATGAAATGCAGCATTCGGTGGGAAAAAGACAAATGAGAAAAATATGGTACTTACTCATTTTCTGAAAGAAACACAGGTGGAAAAAATGTCTAATATATGTGCAAACTTGAAGTCATTAGCTGTTACTCTGCAATGTTTGGACCTTTAGCAGGTCCTTCCAGTAGTATCCCCTTCTAGTCATCTGCAGTATCCTCTTTCAGATAAGTTTTGTTAGATACAGAGACTCAAATCCATCCCAGTAAAGATTTGATATGTATGGGTGAGACATCTAGAGAATCTTCATAATTCCTTCAGAGGATAGACATACCTGCCAGCACACCATATACTCCACCTGAGGTCTAATTGCTCTCTAGTGATGGGTCACTCTTCCCACTGGTGATATAGGCCATCTAAGAGACCTGAAAAAAGGAGACCTTTGTTAAGTTGTAAAAATTGGAATAGATATTACCGTGTCTTGAATGAAGTTCTAGTTCCTGGTGCCAGATTGTAAAATGAGCCTGAAATTCAATGAGAGCATCTTACTACTAAAAATGTATTTGTGTCATAAGCAATTGCGAACAAAAGTATTTTGCACTTGCTTCTTGTTTTGCATATATTACTCTTAGGATTGTTTACAGAGAATATTTGTGCTACATATTAGTCCTGGTTGCAGTATGCTTCAGAATCCAGATGGAAAAGTGAACTTTTGAAACATCTAAAATGTTGGCCCGGGTGGCCAAGAAGGCCAATGGCATCCTGGCCAGTATCAAAACCAGCATATCCAGAAGAGGTAAGGAAGTGATGGTGCCCCTGTACTTGGCCCCGGTGAGACCACAACTTGAGTATTGTGTTCAGTTCTGGGACACATTGAGGACATTGAGGTCCTGCAGTGTGTCCAGAGAAGAGCTACAAGGCTGGTGAGGGGTTTGGAAGGCATGTTGTACAAGGAACAACTGAGGGATCTGGGGTTATTTAGTCTGGAGAAGGCTCAGGGGAGATCTCATTGCTCTCTACAACTACCAAAAGGGAGGTTATAGGGAAGCCAGTGTTGGTCTCTTCTCCCAGTTAGTGATCAGATGAGAGGAAATGGTTTTAAGTTGGGCCAAGAGATATTTAGGTTGGATATTAGGAAAAAATTCTTTACTGAAGGAGTGGTGAGGCACTGGAATGAGCTGCCCAGGGAGGTGGTGGAGTCTCCATCCCTGGAGGTGTTCAAGAAGTATTTAGTTGTGATGTTTCAGGATATGATTTAATGATTGTGGTAATTGGATTATGGTTGGACTTGACGATCTCAAAGGTCTTTTCCAACCTTAATGATTCTAAGATTCTATATTTAATCTTACCTCTTAGATGGGGTATAGATACCAAATCTGAATCACCATTTGTTTTATCATTTTTATGCTCAGAAAACACTTCTAAGTATGTAGGGCAAAATGTAGTAAAATATAATAAAATACATTAGTGAATATATAGTCTCTTGTAACTAAACATACTAGGCTTAGAAAGTCATAGTTTGGTTGGTCCAGAAAGCTGTAAACAGTTACATAAATAAACCTAGCTGCACCCAGCATAATTCTGTGTATTAGGTTAAAACAGGTATTAGAGCAGATCAGAAATGAAAGGAACTGCTTTGCCTTTTGTGTCTGCTCTAGTGGTTCTCAACACTACTTAATGACATAGCATGAAGTCATCTTTTGATAAGGATGTTCTGCAATGAATTGGAGATAGGAACATGAAAAAAATTGTACACAGATGAAAATCAGTCTCAAGCAAATACAGGTAAACAGATCCACCGAGATAAAGAATGTGATTGTGGGTATATGTACTCTGTGTTTAAGAAGACAAGGTTAAAAAATACATTGGCTAGAACTGACCAGCTGGATAAACTTTTATTGATGCCACAGACAAAATAAAGAAGGGAGAGGCAAAGCTTTTTTTAAAAATATTTTTTGACATCCAGTACAATATCATTTTAGAAGATCTCAAGACCTTTTTAAGTAACAAGGCTTTGTCAGGCACTATGGAGCAGCAAATCCTGCAGCGAGACATTCAAGATTAGTCTCCTCACATTTTTCCATACAGATCATGATTACACCAACTCTAAAGGAGAAGACCCTTAGCAATATGAAGCCTCATTCTGCTGTCAGCCCATACTGCTGTCTCACCCAAAGTCCAGCATAAAATAACATGGATTTCTGCTCTATAAGGACAGTTCCTCTTTCACTTCTTTGAAGGGGCAGAGGTGCCCCAAGACAGGCAGAGGCAGCCTCCTTTTGTGTCTTCTGCATAGTACAGGGAGCTGGGTTCCATCCCTGTTTTCCCCTTTATGCTTCTAAGTGCTTTTTCTGGAATTAGTGTACTACTATTATTTTTATCATATAATTATGCACTAATTGTCAACTACTGTATAACTAAAATGTACTTATAAGGCAGCTGTAACCTGTGTTAACACAATTCTTCCTTTCTAAAAAAAAAAAAAAATGTCGCTAGTTATTAAGAACGTAATAATGGGAATAGATTATATAGCAGTTAGAGAAATCATTATCTTATCAGAATGCCATAAGATGTGGTGTAATGCCATAAGATATTGTGTGATGCATTTTCAATCAAAACTCAACCCAGCTTCTGATTTCAGAAGTGTAATCGTGAACCCACAAAAATCTCTGACCACAAAAATACTGCAGGAATAATTATTGCAAATGAATATCCAGTAAAAAATTAGTTCTCATTTGTCCTCTCATTTATGGTAGATGCTAGTCTTTGTGGTCATAAAACTGAAACAGCAGAGTTAGAGACACATCATAAAATATAAATGCTAAGTTTTTCACATCATGAAATAAAATAGTTGCTTTAAAATTTAATTTCCATCTTACTAGTGAAAAACTAGAGTATTGTGTGTTTCAAGGAACAAGTTTGAAGAAATACATGCATTAGCATACAAACAATTCAACATATTTGGAAAATTTTGCTTTTGAGTAACATCTTTACCTTCCTAAATTAGTGAAATCAATTATTTTTTTTATTTGGTGCATTCTAAGAGACGATCAGACCTTAGAACAATATGCATAATTAAACAAATAGACAACCACAAAACCAAAGATATTAAAAGTGAAGACTGACATGTCAGACCTTTTTCACACTTTTGTTTAGACCTTGTATTCATTAAGATCACTGGAAATGGATGTTTTGGAACACAACTACAGTTGTGCTGTATGAGCTCAAAACATATGTTCTGACTTTTAACTCTGCAGGGAGGATCCATCACCCCTAACTGTAGTTATCTAAATGTGGGCATTCCTCTACTGATGTGGAAAAAAAGCTTTTAACATTTGGCTCCCCATTAGAGTCACTAGTAAATGTAGGCACTTTTAGGCCATTTTTAGATATCTGCTCCAGAACAAAAATCACATTCCATTAGTGCTGATGTCTCTCTTCTGGTGCTATAGAAGCCACAATGAGTAGCTCAGACATAAACATAAAAAATCTTAATGTCCTAAATTTAGTCAGATGAATCCTATGTGTCACAAACTGTTCTAATTTTTACATCCTCGTATTTTTTTTCTCAAGAAGATGTCTAGTTGGGTGCTATCAAATGCTTTGTTATATATGGAAAATTTTCAGTTTTCATTAGATAGTCTGTAAATGCCATAATATTTACATACAAGCATTGCCCAAGTAAGTATCAATTTAAGGATCTGCAGTTTAACAATGTACAAGTCAGTGATTTTAAATTTCATTTGTTATGTACCCGAATGTGTGCATGCAATTATAGGCACAGGCAGGCATATTAGTACATCACAAAATTTCTTTGGAGGAGTAATTGAACATCTGGCTAATCTCCTGCTACAGCCCTTATTTGCCTGGATTAAAACTGGCTTTGCTACCTTACCATTGAAGTGACTTGGAGTGCACTTGTTCAGTTCCAAGTGTTTGATTTTAATGAAGGAAGCACTCTTGTTGCACTCTTTTGGAATGGTTTTTGTTTTGAAAATGTATATTCAGAATGGTGAGGTCATTAAAATGAAATTACTTTGAAGTAGTTAATTCCTGGTCACTTAGACACAGGAAAAGGTCAGGAGGTTGAAATGCAGAGGAATAAGCTGATCCATGCAACAGACCTCCAAGATAAGTAACTATTTTATTTCTACTGTGTAAAAAAAAAAAAATGCAAGAGGGAGGTAGATATCTGTTGCCTGGCCATGCAACGAGACTTCCATTGTTACCTTTGTGGGACAGGAATAACAGATTCTTTCAAGGCAACTGAGGTTAGCGTAGCATGAGCAGAAATGGAAAAGAGCAAAAAAGACACAGACTTAACTGTTATGGGAGGATGGGCGTGCAGGCAATAGAAACATTTATTAAAGGGAAAAAAGAGAACCTGCTTTATATGACTAGGAAGGAAAGGACTTCACAAATTCTTTCCAATGTCATATCTTCTTTCTTTATTTTTCTGTCTTGGAGAAAGACATAAAGCCCTTAAATGGGAAGTTGATAGTAGACCAAAATAATCTTTCTGTATTCATTCATGAGAGCTCTTAATACATTCAAAGACAGTCAACTACAAAGCTCCTTGGACAAATTGCTCATGTGGAACTTTGGGAAGAAAAACTATTACAACTTGGAAGACAAAGGGATACATTAAAGACAATGAAGTGTAAAGAAAAAGTAAAGTTATAGATAAAGAGGAGACAAAAGAAAGACAGGCATGCAAAAAAAAAAAAAAAAAGAAAAAGGAAAGAAAAAAGAAAGGTGTCAGAAATGGAGTAGCAGCTTAAAACTGAGGAGTTAAGAAGAATGGAATAAAAGGAGGGAAGGAGCAGTATCTAAAATTTAAAAAAACAAACAAACAAAAACCAAACAAAACCAACAAAACAAAAAACAACAACAACAAAAAACAGGAAAGAGAAGAAATATGCAGTTAAACTAGTCAATCTTGTCAATAAAGTACCAGAGCATCTGGCAGAACAAAAGCAAAACCTTGTGCAGTCATTTTGATTTATGATATGAGAAGTGAAAAGAGAGAGAGAGATAGAGAGAACAAAAGCAGAGACGAGCTGCACAAGAATTTCCTCTTTATCATGTTTCCACGTTGCATTTATTTTCAAGCGTTCTGTATCTCAGATTTTTCTCCTTCCCATTCCTCATTTCATTTTTCAATAAGCTATGGAGACAGTTCATGACAATTTTGTGACTCCCAGTAAAATGAAGTATAGCCCTCTAACAACCCTCTCTTTCTTTCGCTTGAGTGAGTAAGTCTCAGGTTCCTCTGAATTCAGAAATTGTTGCAGCTTCTGTTCAAGTTACTGCCTGGGGTTCAGACAGAACTGATGCTAGAAACAGAAGATATTAAGAACCAACATCTTAGTCAGTATTATCAAGTGTAATATATATTTTAGACATTATAGCAGAAGCAGCTATCTTAACTACATATGATCCTTAAGAGACATATTTTCAATTGCTTGGCCTTTTAAAAAATGTTTCCTTCTTGGCCTTTTAAGAAAGGTTTCCTTTCCCCTCAAAGTCTTAAAAAAAAAGGAAAAAGAAAAAAAAAAAAAAAGAAAAAAAAAGAAAAGGTAAGGAACTAATCTACTAATCTAATTTTTCATGAAAATGTTCTTGCTTTTTGTCTAGCTCATATTATGAACAAATAGCCAACATACTGTTCTATTCAGAAAACAGGGTTTTTTGAGTTATATACTCAGAGAATGCAGGGATGCAATGAGGAAAGCTAAGGCCCACCTAGAACTAAAGTTGGCAAGGAGTATCAACAACAACAAGAAGAGTTTCCTCCGGTACATCAATAAAAATAGGAAAAATAGGGGTAATGTAGGCCCACAGATGAATGAGGCAGGTGCCCTCGTGGCTGAAGACACAGGGAAGGCAGAGTTACTGAATGCCTTTGTTGCTTCAGTCTTCACTGCAAAGCCCTACCCTCTTGAATCCCAGATCCTGGAGGTAAGAGATAAGGTCTGGAGAGAGGAATACTTTCCTTTAGTAGAGGAGGATCCTTTTAGAGACCACTTAGCCAAACTGGATATCCGTAAGTCCATGGGCCCTGATGGGATGCATCCATGAGTTCTGAGAGAGCTGGCAGATGTTATTCCTAGGCCACTCTCCATCATCTTTGGGAGATTGTGGAGAATGGGAGAGATGCTCGAGGCCTGGAGGAGGGTTAGTGTCACTCCAGTCTTCAAAAAGGGCAAGAAGGAGGACCCAGAAAACTACAGGCCAATTAGTTTCACCTCTGTCCCTGGTAAGGTGTTGGGAAAAAATCGTTCTTCGTCATCACAGATGTGTGAAAGCAAAGAATGTCACTGGGAGAAGTCACCATGGATTCACCCAAGAGAAATGATGTTTGACCAACCTGATTGCCTTCTATGAAGTCATTACTGGGTGCTTATGTGATGGGACAGCAGTGGATGTTATCTACCTTGACTTCAGCAAGGCTTTTGATACTGTCTCTCATAACATCCAACTCAAGAAATCTGGGCTAGATGAGTGGACAGTGAGATGGATTGGGATCTGTCTGTATGACAGAATTCAGAGGGTGGTGATCAATGGAGCAGGGTTGAACAGGAAGCCTGTAACCAGTGGTGTCCTACAGGGGTCAATATTTGATCTGGTCTTGTTCAAAATGACCTGGACAATGTATCTGCAGCGAGCTCAGTAATGATCCAAAGCTGGGAGGAGTGGCTGACACTCTGGAGGGGCTGGGTTGCCATCCAGCATGACCTGGACATGCTGCAGAGCTGGGCAGAGAAGAACCTAATGAGGTTCAGTAAGAACAAGTATAGAGTCCTACACCTTGGGAGGAAGAAACCCAAGCACCAGTATAGGACCTGCTGGAATGCAGTTCAGAGGAGAAGGATCTGAGGGACATGATAGATAGTACATTATCCATCAGCCAGCAGTGTGCCTGTGCTGCCAGGAAGGCCAGTGGAATTCTGGGTTGCATAAGGAAGAGGGTGGCCAGCAGGTGGAAGGAGGTCATTCAACTCTACCCTGGTGAGGCCACAGCTGGAATCCTGCATCCAGTTCTGGGCTGCTCAGTTCAAGAGACAGGGAACTGCTGGGGAGAGTCCAGCAAAGGGCAACAAAGATGACTGGGGGATTGGAGCATCTCTTTTATGAGGAAAGGCTGAGAGAGATGGAGTCTTTAGCCTGGAGAAGAGAAGGCTGAGGGGACATCTTGTTAATGTCTACAAGTATTTAAAGGGTGAGTGTAAGGAAGATGAAGCTGGGCTCTTCTCAGTAGTTCGCAGTGACAGGATGAGGGGCAACAGGAATAAGATGGAACACAGAAAGTTCCATTTAAACATAAGAAAAAACTTTTTTACTATGAAGGTGGCAAGGCACTAGAACAGGCTGCCCAGAGAGGCTGTGGAGTGCCCTTCTCTGGAGATACTCAAAACCCACCTGGATGCAGTCCTGTGCTCCAGGTGATCCTGCTTTAGGGGGAGAGTTGGACTAAATGATCCCTAGAGGTCCCTTCCAACTCTGATAATTCTGTGACTCTGTGAAAAGGAACTTTAAATCAAAACTGTCTATCTACTTTCCACTTTTATATTTCTGAAGGCCAAAAATATTTTCCTTTAATTTTGTTAAGGGAAGAAAATCCTCCCCAGGCTAAGATCTTGTATGTCAAATCTAATCTCAGGGCGAATTATAAATCGCTGATAATCAGACTTTGTATTAATGGAAGCATGGTTATAGCCCTCACTATAAAACAGTATCTCTGGTTCCAATTATAGTTTGCACAAGGCAATATATCTTCAGAGGTATCTCATGCAATTAATCAGGTAGTGGTGTAATGCAGAGTAGAATAAGGAGAAACACAGGCATTTGTCGTTTTACAGAGAGGGATTTCATTAGTCATTTAGGAAGAGCAGCTCTTTCCTGGTGCCAGTGTACTGGTGCATGCTGGTGTATGGAAATTAGCCTTCAGTATTCTATTTTTGTCCCTCAGTGAGTGTATTTTAAAGTTGCTCTGGAATAACACAGAGAAGCTTTACATGATTAATACAAAGTAAAATTGATTTAAAGCAAATTACTACTGCAGACCTCTTTTCACAGAGTTTCACTTTTGTCGTGGCATGAAACGTAGGATTTTTAAATTTTTTCTGTAAGATGGATTTTACCAATTAAGATCAAAGAGCTTCAAAAATCATAGATGGAAAAAATCTTTTCAGGTCATCTATCAGTGCAAGATTTTATACAGCATATTTCTCTAGTACATAGCCAAACTTCACTTTCAGCAGTAGAGTGAGAGGCTTCTGCTGTTTCCTTTAGCAGATGATTTCATAATATAAACTTTCTGGATTACTGATAGCATCTATAAAACTTCCTTTATTTGTTTCTGAATTGCAGCTTTTCAGATTTTTCTCACACCAGCTTTGTTTATCAGTGTTTCTATCTTTCTAAGGTTTCTGAACAAGTTTCTGTGTTTGTCTTTTCTAGAGTCAATGTTTAAACAAGCTGTTTAAACTCTCTTATCTTTTCTCTTTGATCCAGTGTTATTAACTCTTTAAAAATACCTTTTGCTGCTCTGATCTGAAATTTCCCCATATCACAGGCATGATTTGGCTTCTGTCACTTCAGAGCACCAATGCAACTCACTGGAGTTGCTCAGAAAGAGCTATTCACATCCTCACCTACTTAAAAGGAGAGCTGACCTTTTTTTGTAGCATTTGTACTCATGCATGGATTGCAGTCCACTACTTACCTATACCCCCCAGCTTTTTTCAGATTTATTCCAGTTAACCCCCCAACACATTGCATGTGTCTTCAGCTTTTTAGGTAGTGTATTTATTCATTACCCTTGCAGGTCTCCAGCATTAGGGCTTTTCAGCTTGGAAAACAGATGACTGAGTATCATTCTGGATGCACTACTGCAGAACTTGCTCAAAAATTACCAAATGACACAGACCATAGATACTACCCTTTACAGTTATTTGTTATTTACAAACTAACATTAATACCCAGGCAGATCTCCAACTAATCCTTGAAAAAAATACCAGCTTCCAGTCTAAATTTTATGTTGGGTACAATCATTCTCAATTTTGCAGGTGGATAAAAGAAACAGCTTTCTGAAAAGAATAGTACTGGTGGGACCAGTTCAGCAGCTCATTTGATGCAAGAAATTTTTTTTTCTCCTGACTCCACTTCACTCAGCTGCTGGGCTCCATTAATTTAAATTGTATAATGAGACAGGTAATTGATTTCTGAAAACATTTAGGTATCTGTGAAAAGCCTATTTTTCACAGGCAAAAAGAGACACAAGTGAACTTCATCTAAGAAAAAAGTATATATACAGTCACAATTAAAGTATTGATTTGCATGTTTCAAGCTTATTGTATATAATGCAGAAACTAGGAGAAAAATTAAGTAAAAAGGCAATTTCCAACTGGGACTGAAGAGAAACTTCTGTCTTCAGAAATTAGGATTCCAAATGACTTCATGCTTCTGAATATGTTCCCTCTCTTAAAAATAACACTGCAGTCCTTTCAAGGCAATTATGTAGTAGCCAGACAGTATTGCAGCTGACTCTCAGTGGTGCAAAATCACATTTATAACCAGTATCCTTTGGTTTTCATATATTCAGAGAACTTCACTGCTTCTGTTCAAACCTGTAGCAGTTACACACTTTTTATATCTTAGAAGAATAGGCTCTGACAGCACTTGTGCTGTATTTCCCCATATTCAGCCACATAAAAAAGTGAAGCACAAGCACCGGACAGATGTTCTTTACTATGTAAATTTAAAATAAATGTGTTTGTGACAG
Organism: Phaethornis superciliosus; assembly: GCA_023637945.1. Classification (NCBI taxonomy): domain Eukaryota; kingdom Metazoa; phylum Chordata; class Aves; order Apodiformes; family Trochilidae; genus Phaethornis; species Phaethornis superciliosus. The sequence continues at coordinate 86,035,063 of JAJQWJ010000003.1, read as the reverse complement.
GTTCTGGTTGAGCCCTAGAAAAATCCTCACAGAGATAAATGTGTGGTATGACCTGTTTGGTTATGACTGGTATGATTTTACAGAAAAATTGCATTAGTTACCACTTTCTGACAATAGCACAGCTAAATATGTTACAGTCTGTTCGATATGTCTTTTTACCATGTAAACAGTGAAAGAGTTGTCTGGCTGCAAAATCTAACAATCCAGCTATGCCAAGAATATATTCGCTGTGGTCAAGCAGACTATAGGCAAAATACAAATGCTTTACTTTTAGAAGTCAAAGAACCTTGCAATCTACACATTTCTTCCTAGATTTCCATGTTTTCACTTAGGATTCTCAGTCATACCATGTCTATTACTGGACTGTGGCTTAAAAATAGCTTTTTCAAGCATTTTTCAAAGCTGCTCCTGTAAATTTCACTTCATTGTCTGCTATACAAGTTTTTCTTTTATAACCACTGACCCTTTTACAGTAGTAGATACTCTCTAATTGCAACTTAAAAATAGATCCTTCCCTATTAGAGATTTCTTCAGGTGCTGGTTTACTGTGGAATTATGAAGGCCTATGTTAAGGTACACTTGTACCATGGACCCCTTAATATGAGCAAGCAGCAAGTATTTAGTTACTTCAGGAATTTGAGCAAAATATCTTAATTTTTCTCTTATCTCCAAGACCTTTGCTGTTTCCATGTTTCATGCTAATTTTTGCAGAAGTGTTTAATTTATTTTTAAATACTCTCTTTTAAATGTGCAAGGTTAAATCAAGCCTTGCTGGTTAAAGATGATTTCTCCCAAAGGCTGTTGTTGTTGGTTGGTTGGTTTTATTGTTTTATAAAATGTTCTTTAGTAATGCCTCCCAGCAATTTAGGCATCAGAGTGTGCTGACAGTGCTACAGTTATCTTCTTATATTACTGGGGACTGGAGCATCAAAATTTCACTACAAAACCAAACACCACAAAGTGGTGTTATCAGGGCACAGAGACAAAACATTTCTGCTTTCTGCAACTGAAAGATATAAAATTATTTCTTTGAATTGCACAAAAAATCAGAATAGCTTACTAAAACTTGCATGTGTGTTAAGCCAAATAAAATCTCAGTCTAACAAAATTGGTAACATTATTCGTCTTGACTTAACAGGCTTGGATTGTAACTCAATGCAGAAATTAGGTGTAATTTGAAAAAGTTCACTCACCATTACTTAAGTACCTAGTACTACCCTAGTCTACCACAAAACAGAGTTAAATTGCAGCAGCAAACCTTTTTGCTTTCTTGGTGTACTTTTCCTTTCCTGTAGGTCTCCTTCCTGAAAGCAAATGAGTCTTTTCTTTCCATTCACATGTTGCTTACACTGGGGTTTTTTTTTCAGCTTTTCCAGCCACTATTTCTACATTTCTCTAGTCTATTGCAAGCCATTCAATTTTGAACCTTAGGAGGAAAAAGTATTTTTATATCTTTATTATAATATTTTTACTTCTTTCTGATATAATTTAACTTTATTAGTTTCTTTTAAAATTTGTAAAAAATTAAGTGATAAATTATAGGTGATATGTTTAAGTAATCATATTCTGTTGCATCTAGCAAATCATTTTTGCTTTATATCAGATGCATTGAATCAGATTTGTTGTTAGTGTAAAACAAAATCATTGCTTTCTTCATCCAGACTGTCATGGCAAACAAACAAGCTGAAGCTATGGAAAGTGTAGGTGGCTTTGGCTTCATTTTGCTACCATTTATTCCATTAAAATCAATGGAGTTGTACCAATGTAAGCCTGATGTAGGAAAATATCCATTTCTGTATACCTGTACAAATATAAATCATAGATGCATACAGATAGCTGTGTAAAACATAAAAATATGACAACAATTTGGAAATACCAGAGACGGTATGGAAAAAGATATGTTTTATGTGCTAACAGGTTCAATTGCATGCAATTAACATGCATGTTATGCATCCCAGTGAAATGCAGTTTGGTTTATTTTAGAGCAAAGAATATGATACTGGTCTAAAAAAATTGTATGCAAAGTCATGCATTAACCTTAAATTACCAGGATAAAATATACAACCTCTCACAGAATACCTAATACATATCTGACAGGAAAACAAGAGTGTTATTTAGACTCATTAATATGATTTGGTGAATAGTCCCCATGTTAATACAACCTCTTTTTTCTTTTTTTTTTTACTGCTTAATAGAGAAGAAAATCACGTTATTCGGACCTTGACTTTGAAGTAAGTTTTACTGAATTATTCCTGATTATTGAAATTTTTTTCCTAAAATTAAATGTAAAGTGTTAATTTTAGCAGATTAAAGCCTTCTGACATAGTAGATGTCATGGGGTTGTTCAATTGGTACACAATGAGCAATTCATTAAAACTACTTTGGTGCAACTTGTTTGTAAAATACTTTGAGATCAAACTGTCATATGGCAATAGTAATCATCATGGTTTCAGTTTTTTAAATTCTCTGCCTCTCCATTTTCATCTGTTTTTCTTTCTTTTTTTTTTTTTTTTTTTTTTTTTTTGCTAACCATCTATCTACTGAAAAGGTGACACTTCTGTAGGAGAGGACACATTTGTGGAGAAGGTTGCTGTGTTTAAGAGATTCTCAATTCTTTGTTCAATCTCTCTTCAATACTTATTTACTGGCATATGATTTCATATTTGAATTTCATATGACTTTTTAGATTTCACATCTAAATAATGGTAATCAATGTGTCAAATTTTGAATGATAAACTGCTGTAGTTGTCAAAACTTATGGATCACGTCCTGTTTAAAAAAATGAGTTCATACATGGTTTGTCAGGTTGAATATCCACAATTTCAGACTTAGGCCCCACTGCATGAGGAGATTTGGTTGTGCTAGTTAATGACCTTTTTGTTCTGTCTCAGGCAGTATGATTAAGTCTCTTGCAAACTGGGATTTTTTTGAGGGTTTTTTTTTTTTTTTTCTACTCTCTACCAAAAGTAATACAGCAGTTAGTTTTCAAGGGGTTGTTAATAATTTATGGATTTGGGATTTTTGCAGAGTTTGTCTGCTCATGCACATTAATAGTTTGATATAATTCATTATCTGCGTCTCCAGAGAAGTTGAACAATCATAATATTTTCATGGAGTCTACAGATCTTGGGCTAAACTTTAACATCTAATGATCTGTATATATCAACCATAACTTTATGAATTAGCTCCTCTGTTTGCATTTGCAAACAAAACCAAGGGTGTTTTTATTATTATTTGGACTTTAATTACAGCACAGGTCCTTTCAGATTCTAGTCCATAGAGAGGAAAGAGGCAAAACTAGCAGAATACAGCCATAGCAGTGGTTATAGAAGTCTTCTGATGAGAGAAGGGCTTGCTTTGGTGACCTGCTATACTTGCTTTTTCTGAAATGCTGACCTTCTCTGTCTGATTGTTGATTCTTGGTACTTTAACATCATGCCTTAACCTCCTATGTCATTTTCCCCCAGAGAGTATAGTTACCTTAAGCAGTCATGTAATGCCTCAAATAATGAACCAGACAAAGATTCACACAGTAATTTTAAGAAAAATAAAATGAGATCATCCTAAATATGCTTTAGGATAAATGCATAAAAAGGAAGAAGAAAAACATGAATCAACAACAAAGTTATGATGATCACACAAGTCTAAAACTAAATGCAAGCAATATGAAAAGAAGTTTTATAATTATAGTGATAGAAAGAATTCTGAATTCTACTGTTCTATTGAAAGGTAGTAATATCATGCTGTTCACAATTAGAACATTCTCTGTGGCAACAGATTCTAAAATGTTCTTCCCTATCACTCAGGAGGACACAATCCAGCAGCAAATAAACACCAACAATGCTGTACACATTCTGCTTTCAAGAATCTGGTCTCCCATTACATATTTTCTTTTGACTCACATAGTGTATTTAAGGAGCTTATACCTGTTGTCTTCTGTTCAGCATTGTTGCTCCATGGCCTAATATTTGTACGTATTATTATAATGCAGGAAAACATATTTGTATATAAAAAGGGAAGGATGGGACCATTTGGAGTCACTGCTGAGGAGGTGATGACAGAGATGATACTGTGACAATTGCTGCTGTGTTTTAGAAGTACTGACTCAGATTAACCCATCTCACCTCCCTGTTTTATGGTTCTTCTTATAAAGTCTGTGGGCTTTCCTATATTCTTACACATAGCATAGGTGTGTGGCGGAGGTAAAACAAAATAAAAAAGCCATAAAACATTCAAATAGCCACCCAGATTCCTTTGCTCAGCAAGGCATACTGATGAAGGGAACTGAGATAGTGTTCTGTGGCCAAAACACTCTTATTCTGATATTTCAAAGCAGCTTGACTGAAAAATAGAATAAAGCCTGGACGTGAGTTTGAGCTAGAGTGATTTTCCATGCTACTGAAATGTTTAACACTTTCTCTGCTTCATCTATTACCCATGCCAGCTGGGTACAATAAGACAATGTCCTTCCACAGTTTTGAGGGTAAGAAGTGCTATGGATGTGGTTCTGAGGATAATGAATGCTAAACACACACTATGGGCAAGGTTGTGTCAAGCTTTTCTGCCTCCATCTTCTGTAGCAGTCTCCTAGCAGTCTCTACACCCTCAACTTCTCACACATGTATCTCTGCATCCATACAAGGCAAACTCTCAGGCTGTGCCTATCCTGCTAAAGACATTTGGGGCCATATTCCTGGGTGCCAAAATGTAGGGTTTTATGGATGAATTTTTAAAATTATATTTATTATTTTAGTCTGGATCACCCATGTATCTTGGAACTGTTCCTAGATTGTTCTTAGGGAACCAGTACAACCTTGGTACCATTCACAAGGCAATTTGGTTGTAGACTTTTTATTTTGGAGACTAAGAATTTCATAGTATTCATGGAGAACACTCCATGTTAGATGGTGCCAAAGAATTGTATTTGACATGTTTTAGTAAAGTAGAGTCATAGTTTCATTGTTTTAAAACAAAAACCAAAACCACTAAAGAACCCCTAACAAAACCTGTTCTCATGGGCTGCAATGCAACACTCACCTTGATATAGAAAATTTGAGGTGAAAACAAAGATACACATGAAGAGCATTTTTATTGCTGAGGACCACAGTTGAAACTCAAAGCCAGCTGCTATATGGTATGAACACAGCAAGCCATGAATGTACTCGGTGTCTTAAAATAACCTCTGTCCCAGTTATCTCCAGTATGTATAGAAATACAGGAGTAGTTTTAAGGGCCTTTGGAATGGACTATAAATAATGAAAGTTCTGTGACTGCTGTGTAGTACTGTAGAAAACTTACATCTCCAATCAAATGAAAGGAAGAGAGCAAAAAGATGACATCCAAACTGGCCAGCCCTTGTCTTGGAGAGGAATCTCAAGAACTGGGCCACCTGTATCTTGTTTTGCCTTTTTAAATGGTTTACTACTATATTCTGAAATTATCCCGTTTGTGCAGGAAAAAAAAAAAAAAACAAACCAGACTCTAACATACTGGGCCTAATCTGTAGGCAGAAAATATTACTGCTAAATAATTTACTGTCCAAAATTAGATTTTGCAAGACATAGACTAATCCATTTGAACTTTGAAGTTTTCTAAAATGAACAGTCAACATGAAGCAGCTTTACAGCTCTTCTCTTGCTATTACCAAGGAGTAGCTTAGACTAATTTGTGCAGTCCAGTATCCAACACGTGATCAAAATTCATAGGACATTTTAGATTCTTGCTGCTTCTGGCTGTGGCAACCCCAGCTGAGTGCCCTCCAACCCCAGTCATTATGTTCTGTTTTTCCCTACCACTGGACAGGTAGCTTTTTAATGAAGGCACAGCACTAATGCTTAGCTGTCAGATCAAATAAAATTCATTCTAATTATGTTGAACAGAAATACAGATGCTGTGGAAATTCCCAGGAGGACTTTGTAATAGATGTGTGCCTACACTTACAAGAATATACAAGGGAATTAAACACTATTATTGACATGCATTTTAGGATTCAAGATCACAATTACCTTTAAATTTTATGGAAAGTTATGATTCATGGATTTCCCCAGCCATCCACCCTACCATGCCTTTCTACAAGGCATTCATTGGATCTACTCTGGTAATAACATCTATGCCAAATAATTTTGAAAAGTGCCTATTATCGTGCTCCCCCATACTCAAGTCATCTCTGGCCCTTTTTGAGCTCCACCAGTGACAGAGAGCAAGGACAAGCAGAGGTACCAGAATGTTTTCTTTCCACAGCGCAGTTGACTTTCACCAGCAAAAATACTAAATTAATCTTTAATTGCTGGATCTGCATTCTTTCAGAAATGTATATGTAATAGCTACTCAATATAACATTACAAACTCAACAGAAGTTCAAAACCACGTTCTTACTAACATGAAGACATCTCTCAAAGACAAAGGTGAAAAAATATATGCCTGTAGGGAAAAATTCCTTCCTGTTTCTAAGTTTGGAAACTGATCATACCTGTAACATCTTGAAAACACAGCATGTTTCCATTATAGGGCTGGGAAGGCATTCCCCCATCTGTTCTTTTGACTTAGCTTTTTCTTACAATATTTGTAACAGAGCATTTTTACCTCGGGCAATATAGAAAATCTTCAAGGCAAACTGAATGACTTGTTATTATTGTTATTCTCATTTCTTTATTCATAAGATGGACCACAAATCATCATTGGAATTTAGCTCAGTTAAAACCTCCTCATAAATAAAAAAGGTAGCTGGGTACTGTTATATTTGAAGTCCTTCCCATCTTGATGATAGCCATTCACATTCTGAATCCTTTCTGAGAACAGATGCTCTTCAGAGTGAGGCTTAGTCTTTTCAAAACACACACTCAATGTTACTTTTGAGTAGGGACTCAAGTGTGGAAGTGGTGTCAGTTCAGCCTTTAGTGTTTAGGGAGTTCAGAGTTGCAGAGCCTGCAGGAAAGACCACAAGGAGTGTGTCTGTGGCCTGGTGGCTGTGTCAGGTGCTTCTGGAGAGGATGTGGCATTAATGGGCAAATCCCCAGGTGCACCTAGAGGTGTGCATTCAAAGGACATCATGAGGAGCTCCTTTTCCAAGGTGTTCAGGTCCCAATGAGACTACAATCATCCTAGTATATACTGGTTAACATCTCCACTTGAGACCATATTTTCTGCAAAAGTAATAAGATGGTGCTTTCTTACAAGGAATTTGTAGAAGTGTAGAAAACACAGGTTAAAGTTGGAAATGTAAGTTACTGCATCTTCAGTTTAGATCATTCTTTATACTCAGTGGGAAGGGGCAGGTGTCATTGGGTAGGAATAATGGAAGGGAAGCCAGGAAAACAAAGATCCACAGGTACCTGTGTGTACCAGTTATCTCTATTAAGAATAAAAATGTAAACCCTTTTTTTCTGGCAGACTTCACACTGCAAGTGTTTTGTTTCTCCTCCCACCTGTTTCTCTTCAGAAATAATGTAATGAATTGCTAAGACATCTGCATTATTCATATTTCTATTAATGAATTGTTGGGTGCACAATTCAGAAAAAATATCAGAAAGTAGAGTTCTTTATTTTCCTAGCCTTCTATGAAAAATTTTCCAACTGGAGATCCTTGTTTCACAGTCATATGCTATTTCCTGCTTCTAGAGCCAGTATTTTAACCCACCAAATCTGTTTTATTCCCCTCAGCACACCTCTTTATTTTAGCCAGTAATAAAGTTTGAGAAAGAACCTTTCTTTTTTAAATTCTATGTACATGAGATGCGCTACATATCCATAACTACCATAACACCAATAGCTTAGAAGAATTCTTAAGTTTTTGCCTAAGTGAAACTTCCCTGACAAATTTCAATCAGTTGTCCCTAGTTAAATTACATTTTGCAAGGAGTTCCTCAAAACGGTTTCCCTTATTCACCTCACAATTCATATTAGGTAAATAGGTCTTCAGTTGCTTGCTGTATATCATGGGTCTTTAGTGAATAATGTGGCTAATTTCCTGTTCTCAGAAATGAAACAAGTGCTCAAGCTGCAGTGTAGCTTTATTGAGGACCATATGGGTATTAGAGCACTGTGGTCAAGGTGCACTGCCAAAAGAGCAGCCACATTTCATGAAATTTATAAACACAGAATGCAAACCAAAGATAAAAGTTAAAATTGGTATTGGAAAGCATTGGTCAAGTATTGCCACTCCATTTTAAAAGGTACTAACCCAGACTTTTCAGAAGCATTGCTTGCTGGATAGGGTCACACTCAGGCACAGAGCACATAAGTTTGCAGGTTTTGTCATGTACAATGCTGGGGAAAATCAGGCTTGACAACTATTAGATGTTCACAGTCTGATGTCTTGCACCTTTTCTCTCAACTGTTGGCTGCTGCCTCAACTGTTCAAGCAGCTACAAGAGTTTAAGAAAACCCAAGCTTAGCTTATCTGGTGTTGGAATGTGGTGAAGCATCCTCAGTCATTCCTGTCCTTTGTCCACACAGACCACAGGACTCTGAGATTGGTTGAGGAGTAAAGAGACTTTGGCTTTGCTCCAAGGGACAATCTGAATCCATTCCTGAGCATTAATTTGTTTTGAAACAACACAGATGGTAGGCTTGACAGTCTAGGCTTGAAAACAGGCTGCACTCTCCATGTAGCTGCCAAGAAACATACATGATCAAGGGTCTCCTCCAATGTGGGGTTCTCACCTCTTGCACGGGAGTGCCATATAATTACTTTTTGTGGACGAGTGTCCTGGGCATGGGCTAGAGGTAAGGTAGCTTCCAGTTGCCCAGTCCATGATGTAAGAAAGCTAGTAAAACAAAACCTGTGCTTACTTTTCTTAACATGAATGCCATTTCAACTGCATTTTATGTGTACTAAATGACGAGAAGATAATCTAATTAAAAAGACATAACATTTTGAGCTCTTCTCTTTTAGGCCAAGATTTCTGAGTTCAGTATTCTTCTAAAAGTTATTCCAATAGGGACTATTGCAAACTGCTGTTGCATTCCTATACAAATAAAAATAATAGCATCCATGCTTCAAAGAGAAATTTTAGAAATTATTCCTAGTGTACAAGAAAAATACCCTTCTGAGAAACTGCCACAATTTCAAAATACTTCTAGGCTAGCACGAAAAATCAGCAGCCAAAAAATGTGGGGTAAGCCCAGTCTCTTGTACATGGGAAGAACATGAAACAGAGCAGAGAGAAGGCTCAGTGCAATTTCCTTCCATTGGACAAGTCTATTGGGAAAAGATGGCCCTGACAAAGTCAATTTACTTAGATATGCTGGGAAAATAACACTTCTCTTAAAAAAAAAGCCCAGATTCAATTATAAATATAAGGAATTATGTTCCATTTTGCAGAAGGTCATGCATACAAGAAAGAGGCACATGGAATTGTTTCAAGAGTTAAATCAGAAATTTCAGACGCTGGACAGATTTCGAGATGTACCAAAATCAGGCAGTATGGTAAGTTTTCCTTCTTAGATATTTGAAATACGATGGATCCTTAACAACGACAATGAAACAAGAGTCCTTTGAATTCAGTATTTTTCCTGAGAAGACTTCACTCTGCACAACTTTTAAATAGCCTCAGAAAGTAGAACAAAAGATATTTTCAACAATCTAACCTATGATGAGACTCATTAGGTTTTACAACTCAACCATAACTAACTCACTAACATTATTATAGATGACAAGTAACTGAACTATAGGGAACACATTTCATATCTGTTTGTGTCTACCAAGTCGAAAGATTTTATATAGAGAAAGCAGCTCACTAATATAATTTGGTCAATAGGGCTTTTCCTCTATCTAGGCAAGCAGATAATTAAATTAGTCACTCCAAATAAGTCCAGCTTGATTCACCTATATGTGAGAAGGTCCAGAAAGCACACAGGATCTCTGTAATGTCATGTGTTTTCCATAATAGGTTTATAAATATTTATCATGGGAAAAGCAAAAATTAAATCATCCTGAGATAACTCTGCTATCATCATAATTCAAATTTATACACGCTCATACACATGTGCACAACACCCTCACTACATTTGATAATGAGAGAAAGGAAGTAGTTGATTCTGCCTAATTAAAACAGCTAATTTAGTGTTGCATACTTGTTAGCAGTAATATTATGATTAGTAATAATTTTATATATAATTTTATAATGTGAAAATTGTGTATTAAGTGGAACTGAGATAGAATCATTGTATTCTATAACTTTTGCAGAAGAGCTACTCTCAGACATGAAGAAGAGGTATTAAGCAGATGTGAGGCCAATGGATTTACACCATTCACATCATCTTCATCCAGCAGAAATTTGGCCCTGATTCTTTTAATGAACCTTTAGTTGTGTGATATGTGCTATATTGCATTCAGTTCTTGCTCCCTCCCCATTCTGAGATTTGCTGACATGTCAAGTTTGCATTCACCTTCTCATTGAGATTTGCTGTCCATGAAAAGCTTGAGTTAATTCCAAATCTCAAAGGGAGTGGACTGTCAGTGGAAGAGTTGTGTTTACTCTGTTTTGCATCAGCACTACGGTTTTGAAAAGTCTGCTGATAAAAGCTGCCTAGAGGAATGGTCTACCTGTAAGACAGAAAGTGATCCAGGTACCTAAATATAGGCATTTCAGGCTATTTTAGATAGCCTCAAGTGTCTCAACCTACAGAATGGTACAGGCAGTGACGACAAAGGACTCAAAGGACACCTGCACATCTCACGAAAGGTAGCTGGAGACCAGGCAGAAAATCCAAAAGCATCTCAAATGGTTCAAAAGTGTTAGGCTTTGGCCACAAAATCTCACCCAACATGTCACAGAAGTCACTAATTAAATTCATCTTAGTCCATAATGTATTTCTGCCTAAAAAACTTAGCATTCAAAAAAAATTAAAAGAATTAAAATCAATCAGTGGGAAATAAACAGCTTTCAGCCTGCTAATCCAAATATACATGAGCTCATCAGCCTGTAAAGCAAGGTAGCTTTCACAGCATTTTCAAAGACTAGGTTTCTGTGGCTCTGTCAGGCACATGCCCCACATTAAAATCCAGCTGGCAATGTCTGTTTCAAACCACTCTGTATTTTAGTCAGCAAGCTCTCCTCAATTATCTTCCCTTCTCATCTTCCATTTTTCTACACAAATGCCATTAAGAAGATGTCTGTTGGTACTGGATCACTTGGCCATTCCTCATGTACATTGGTTCTTGTGAAAGAAAGGGCTTAGCTGGCAGCTCAGGTGAGGAGCCTGCCAAAGTGTTGATTGTTCACAGAAAAAGAGTCAAAATGGTGCTGAACGCCTGCCAGCCTGGCTCTCTGCAAATCCATTTCCCCTCTCCAGCTTCTGTGTCTCATGAGAGCACATCAGTGTTCAGCCTTACAAAGAGAAATCACATTATTTCATCCTTGTTTGTAATTCTTCTTTCTTATCTGGTTTTCAGGAGAACTCAGGACCGAATAAGGCTCCATGGGACAGTTTCAAAACCACAGGTGACTACCAACACTACACAACGATAAACGTATTAGACACAGAGGCAAAAGATGCTTTAGAACTCAGACCAGCAGAATGGGAGAAGTGTCTGAACTTGCCTTTAGATGTGCAAGAAGGTGACTTTCAAACAGAAGTTTAACAAAAACTGAAAAAACAAAAACAAAAACAAAAAACAAAATAAAAAAAATTAATTGCACTGACAATAAAGAGACTTTGGGAATCCTGACACTCCTCTCTGAACATTGCAACTACTTTATGTCAGGTTCTTCCTGTGCCAAATGTCAGTGTTTTTTTTCGTACAGTATATTCCCACTAGTGCAGCTAGTGGAGAACCAGGTGTACAATTCTTACCATCGTGTGTTGTAAGTACCCGTGGAATGGATTTGTAAGGTAATCTTTATAGATAAACCTCAAGCAACGATTCATGTTGTAACAGCTTCATTTGGTTTAGTTTTCAAAAAACTTCACCATGAAGCACAATGTATATATTTATGCAGTTTTTAAAGTTTATAACAGTCTGTTTGGCCATTACTACACTTTTTACTTTATAATATAAAAGCAAAGTTTTTGTCATTAAATGAATGTCTGTTGAGCTACATTCTTCATTGCTTTAAATGCAATAAAGTAATAATCTCACTTTTATATGAATAATATATTTCACATCTTTATTATTGCAGTTTTCTCTGGAAGGCTCAGAGTAGCTTTCTCTGCTGCAGCTGTGTATAAAATATTTAAAATGTTGTATGGTGTAAATAAACCTTTGTCTACATATCAGTTTCTTAGTGCATTTTATTCTCTACTTGCTTATCTTAAATTTGGAAATTCATGACGTTTTCTTTAAAAACACACTTATTGGGTATGCATTTGGAGTTTTAACAGTATGTCGTTCTAGTTCCTGCAAGGAATTTCTGAAGAATATTAGCTTTTTATAGCCACTCTGCATTTTCTTAGGTATTCATTTGTGACAATGTACCGTATGTATTGGCTTTGTCAAAATAATATTACAATTCTTTTGTTTTGTAAGAATCTTTGTCTTGTGGCAGAAGGACGATGGAAAATAAGTTTCAATGCACAGCAGCCGAAGAAAAAGTTGATTTGGAATCATTACATCTTAGAATCATAGAATCATAGAATCGGCTGGGTTGGAAGGGACCTCAGAGATCATCAAGTCCAACCCTTGACCACTACCACTGTGGTTACCAGACCATGGCACTGAGTGCCACATCCAGTCTCTTTTTAAATATCTCCAGGGATGGAGAATCCACTACTTCCCTGGGCAGCCCAGTTCTGGGCCCCTCAGTTCAGGAAGGAGATTGAGGTCCTGGAGCAGGTCCAAAGGAGGGCAACCAGGCTGGTGAAGGGACTCGAGCACAGACCCTGAGGAGAGGCCGAGGGAGCTGGGGGTGTTCAGCCTGGAGAAGAAGAAGCTCAGGGGAGACCTCATCGCTCTCTACAACTCCCTGAAAGGAGGCTGGAGCCAGGGGGAAGTTGGCCTCTTCCCAGGCAACTTTCAACAAGACAAGAGGGCATGGACTTAAGTTGTGCCAGGGGAATGCTTTGGGTTGGAAGGGACCTTAAAGATCATCTAATTCCAACCCTAGGAAGGGACACCTCCCCCTAGATCAGGTCGCTCAAGGCCGCATGCCCTTGAACACTTCCAGAGAGGGGTTGGCCACAAATTCTCTGGGCAACTTGTTAGAGTGTCTCACCACCCTTGCTGGAAATTATTTTTTCCTAATGTTCAACCTAAATCTCCCCTCCTTAAGTTTTAAACCAGTGTCCCTTGTCCTCTTGCTACACACCCATGTAACAAACCCTACCCCAGTTTCTCATAACCCCCCCTCAAATATTGGAAAGCCACTGGTCCTCCATCACCCCCAGCTCCTTCTCAGGGCTGCCCTCAAGCCTTTCTCCTTCCAGCCTCTATTCATGCGTGGGATTGCATTGACCTAGATGCAGAACCATGCACTTGGCTTTGTTGAACTTCATGCAGTTTGCATGAGCCCACTTCTTGAGACTGTCAGGGTCCCTCTAGATGGCATCCCTTCCCTATAGCCTGTTGACTTCACCACAGAGTTTGGTGTTATCAGCAAATTCTGAGGCTGCCTTCGCCTCTGCTGTCCATGTCACCAACAAAGATGTTACATAGCAGTGGTCTGAGTACTAACCCTTGAGGAACACCACTCATCACATGTCTCCGTTTCAAAACAGACCCATTGATAACAACACTTTGGGTATTATCATCCAGCCAGTTCTTCATCCAATGAATGGCCCACCCACTGAATCCATATCATTCCAGTTTGGAGATCAGAACGTTGTGCACAGCAGTGTCAAATGCTTTGCACAGGTCCAGGGAGATGATGTCTGTTGCTCTGCCTTTGTCCACCAAGGCTGTCACCCCATCTTAAAAGGCCACCACACTAATCAGGCAGGACTTGCCCTTAATGAAGCCGTGTTGGCTGTCACCAATCACCCCCTTGTTATCCACATGCCTTAGCAGAGCCTTCAGAAGGATCTGCTCCATGATCTCGCCAGGCACAGAAGTGAGACTGAGTGGCCTATAGTTCCCCATCTTCTTTCTTTCAGTTTTTGAAAATGGCAGTTATGTTTCCCCTTTTCCAGTCAGTGGGAACTTCATCAGTTCATCTGCATCTTGTGCATGTGTCTTGCTGTGTAACAAGAAAGACTTAAAAGGTGAACATTTTTAAAGTGTTTTAGGAAAAAAAAAAAAAAAAAAAAAATTTTTAATTTTGAATTGATTTTTTGCATTATAAATCAAGAGCAGGGCATGATTTATGTGAAAATACAGTTAAACAATGAAGAACAGAAAGTCTAAATCCCCCTCTCCATGCTTAGAATCAAAAGCAGATCTTCAAAATCTCACCTACGGTGTAACTGGGGGCAGGCAGAGGAAAATATCTCAAATCTTCAGTTCCTATATTTCTAGAAAAAAAATTCCAAAACTATTTTAGTTTCTGCAGTACAGAATTGAATATGCTGCAACCTATTAGATGGAGAGCCCTCTGAGAGGGAGAAAACATGACCACTAATCTGTTTAGGAAGAAAAAAGACTAGAATAAAGGCTTGTCAGCAAGGACTTAACCCAGATCATTGGCAGGAGATTGTCCTTCTGCTGAGAGACAAGTACTTAGCTCAACCTTAGTACCAATCTTTAGGAAAGTGTTTTAGTCTGTAAATCCTTTCTCCAGGCCATAATAAGGTAATTTTGTCACAAGTTGCCAGACTTTGCCAGCTTTGGGTGCATGCAAAGCAAAGACTAATCTAATGCGTCAGCACAAATGCAAAATAAGTAGCTGCCAACCTGGTATCAAGTCCATTAACTGGTTTAGGTGCCTAGAAGTTAGATGATGTAGTGTTCAATACTGCAATAAATCAATCAGTCAGAAGTGGCTCTTTATCAAAAGGCTGATGCCGCCTACTGTCATCACACCACTGAAATCAGATACTGCACCAAAAATATCTCTCTCTTTTTTCATATCAAGGTCTAATCTGAAAGGCATTTATGCTCCCTTTAGATAAAGATGTAACAGGAACTGCACTGTTAAAGTACTTCATCCAGTATGGTAGGCATCTCTCAAGCAGAGTATGTTTTACAAATTTTCTGATTTTTTAAACCAAATCAGGGAGCTTACACTCCTGAATCCAGATAGAAGCCTTAGCGTCCTCCCTGACTGATCTAAACAGAGTCCAAATCTAGAGCACCTTGGTATTTCAATAACCTTAGTTCAGAGATTATTTACATAGCTTATATCACCTAGACATTTTTATTTTCCTACATGTTTCATATTTAGAAATACAAAGAACATGCTGAAATCCAGTATATTTGCTTCTGATTTGACTCTGATTAAAGCAGAGTTTGTTTTCTATAAGTGAGATGCTGCAAATACGTACGGTGTGCTGCTCAATGTCTCTGAATGTTGCAAGTCAGACTGTACCCAGCAAGAGAGTGCAAACTTGTATGCACTGGCTTAAATGTTGGTAGATCACCAATGAGATGTTTGGCATTATATTATATACAAAAAAAAATTGAGTCAGAAATCCCCACATTATACTAGACACAGAGATGACAGGGGGCTCTGCATTTGCCTGCCAGGACAGGGTAGTGCCACTCACCATGTCCTCTGCTGCTTCACCTTACCAACACTGCTGCAGCTGGCACTACAGTACATTGAGCTCAGCTCAGTACAATCAAGCTTAGCCTAGAGTTTACTTTGATCCAATTTAAAGCACATTCCTTAGACATATATAAAGAAAAGACAAATACCTTTTTGGGAAAGGCCTCATTTTCTCAACAGTTTACATACACATTAATAATCATGTAAGGCCATATGCAGTTCCTGTATCTCTGTCTTCCTCTTACACAGATATACAGAGAAAGATTTTTTTCTGGTAAGTCAATGCTATACAAAATATGGCCTGGAGTTTTCAGTATAGGGAAGCAGTGCATGCAGGAAATCTACTTGAGCAGCCATAAGATCACTTAGACAGGAGTTCAAGATACCCGTGATTTCAGATCCAAGGATGTGTAAAGAAGTTTGATGTCACTGACATAAGAATGCTAACAAAATTATTTCCTATATGGTCTCTTGCCAATGTGATGTTATTTACCCAGAATCTTCTTGGGAGGTAAACTCTATATTATTCATTGTTGAGCTTCAGCTCATACTCTGCAATATCTCTTGGAGAGAAGAAGGAGGGACAAAGAGCCACTAGAAGGGATGACAAAGAACAGGAATGCTGCCATGCTGATGCATCTTTGAAGAGCCATGGGGTTAATGTTGGCATGTATGTAATCTTAATGATTCTTTGTGATGAAGATTTAGGACAAAGCAGTAAGAAAAGACAGAAATAGGTAAGGGTATTTTCCTTTTCGTTCACTACTGGATCTGAGTATCTCCATAATCATTTAAACAGGGGGCTTCTCTGATAAATGTCATCCTAATACTACTGCTGTAAGAACATAATTTGCATCTATAAGACATAAATCACTAAATATTGCTTTACAGAGGATTAAACTGGAACAAAACCCCAACCAAACAGAAAAACCAAGCCCCAAGCCGCACCAAGTGAAATGTTCTCTGATGCTTTGGCTTGTCTCCATTTCCCATAGTTGCTAGGCAATGCTGTACTTAGAGACCATATTTAACAAAAGGTCTGCTTCCCTCTTGGAACAGGCATCCATCTGTCACAGCATCAGCCCTGTGCTTTCCATCAGGTTATGCAAAAGGATATGGAAATCTTTGTTAGGAATCGGCAGATGGAGACATTGTGTGTTGGTATTAGACTTTCAGTTCTTCAGGCACTAGCCCAAGGCTGTGCTGTATCTCTGGATAAGCCACAAGAAGCAGTTTGTATGAGCAAACATTATTTCCCCCTCTCAAAAGTGTTATAGTGCTCTCTTGTGCAATCAAGCCCTTTCTCATATGCTGAGGGAAGCAAACACAGAGGTACCCAGTTGAATATGTGTTTGGGGAGCTGTGATACTTTTCAAGTCAGGTCTCAAACAGTGCAATGCTGTAATCTTTTCTACCTAATTTTCTAGCAACATCTTTCTTTGCAAGGAAAGCAAAAGAGGTCTTTCTAAGAAACATTCAATTGCTGATAAGGATGACTACTAACCATAGCACTCCCACTAAAGTGTTCTGTTCATTAATTACAAATGTAAGGTAAAGAAACTTCTTTTTTTTTGACAAATCATCTGTTTTTTGACAAAATTTCCTCTTAGGTAGGCCTCATTGGACCATCCTGTGGCAATGATTACTCAGATTAAGTACACTACAGTACTGCTTCTTTTGTTTGTTCTGAACTAGTTGAGCTTTATACCTCATTATTTGGTACAAGGAACAGATAATAACTTTTGCCAATTCAATTTTCTCCCCTGACTGTGCATGTTTCTGCTATAGGGCTGACAG
The DNA here is from genome assembly GCA_023637945.1 of Phaethornis superciliosus. Taxonomy (NCBI): domain Eukaryota; kingdom Metazoa; phylum Chordata; class Aves; order Apodiformes; family Trochilidae; genus Phaethornis; species Phaethornis superciliosus. The sequence goes on along the minus strand of JAJQWJ010000003.1, from coordinate 86,017,685 downwards.
CTACCCCTTTTCAGGATTACTAACCCATACCCAGCCAGTCCTCCTGTAGAAGACCTTCTCTGGTTTCTGTCATTCCTGTCTCCTTTACAGCATTTCCAAGATTGCTAAAGTTCTTAAATAATTCGGTTTATCCTGAACTTAATAGAGCATTCTATTCTATTTTCCTGCAGAAAAAGGAAAAACTCAGCCACAAAGCTGCTAAAATGCTTTTTTATTCACTAGGGGGAAAAAGGAAAACTGAAAAACAAAAAACTCAAAAATACCTGAATTTTAACTTTCTTGTCTAACCATTTAATGGAAAATACATATCCATCTTTTTAAGCAAAAAAATGGGCACCAGGAAGCTTCTCTTAAGGAATCATGCACAGAACTATTTCAGCCAGGTATTTTGTGCTCTTTTGTCACTCTGCTGCTCACTAGCACTGCTGCAGCAGACTGGTAGGGGTTTATCTACAGCCCTTTGGCAGGGTTTTGCAGTCAGAAAGTGAACGAGGACTATGTGAATCCTTTCAGATGGAATTAGCAGTTTTTTCCCCACACTCTGAAAGTGTGCTAGACTCTGAACTGCTTTATCAGATTTTGTAAACCCTCTTCCTCCATCTGTGTGTTCTCAGTAACATCCACTGCTTTGCTGGCTCTCATCTAAAACTCAGAAGGGCTCCTAAGCCAGGTAAGAAATTGGGAACCGTAGCTCATGACTGTTCATGCCTGTGACTAAGGGTACCTGTACCTCAAGAGAAGTGATATTTAAGAAACAGCTCTAGTCTCAGTGTTTTCTTGTGTCTAGCTTAGGCAGATATTGGGAAGTCCAGATGAATATGCCTACTTCTTTGTAGGCATTGTATAAGCAGATAATGTGCCTTGTTCAACATATTTTAACCCTCAGCTTGACAGGGTGCAGACCCTCTCATCTAAAGTATGTTTCTACCTAGAAATGTTGGATCAAGTGATCCTTGAGGTCCATTACAACCTGGCATTCTATGATACACAGTCAACCTTAAGAAACAGGTATCTAAACAGGCATGGTGAAATGCTGACCATCAAAAAAAAAAAAACCTGTGTCCTTTTGTGGATCAAACCCTTAAGAGTGAATTCAATTTTAAGAACAGCAACAAGCTAGTGTTTTCTCCCATCATAAAATTCAGAGGTTTATTACATTACATCCCTAAGTTGTTGACTCAGGAAATTGCAAAAGGTGATGCCTGAGAGACCTTTTATATTATAAAAAAGAAAATGGAATTGATTACTATGTATGTTCAATTTCTTATTTGGTGTCTCTGTAGACCTAACCATTTTATCTCAATAATTGTGTATTTCAAAAAGATTTTTAGAGTTCTGTTTTTAGTAATTAGGTTTTTAAATCAAGAAAAAATACATCTATGGTTTCTGAAGGCAGATAGAATCCATTCTATTTAATTTATAATTCTAACTAAAACACTGCTTTGCCAATATTTAAAGCCCAGAACTCTGCAGGACAATCTAACTCAGACTATTATAGCTGTCTAGTTTCTTCCTATAAGCTAAAGAAAAAGGCATCTGAAGCCCAGTTCTCTAAGTATTAACATCTTTCCATTGATTGCATAGAGAACTTAAAAGCCCCAGGGGGCAATAAAGTTCTTCTATACTAAGCACAGGGTTTAGCTAGATTTAGTCATCAACATGTCAGTTAATGTCTAAGCTCTCATTATAATCAGTGGCGAACAGGTCAATACAGTCAATGGAACCTAAAGACCAATTCAGCTTACCCCTTGCTGGAGGAAGGATCCATTTAATAGGAGATGCCATAGAGCTCGTGAAACATTTGCACTGGGATCTCAGATCGAAAGCCAATTTAATGTATACCTACACCCTTCTGGTCCAACACTACCCCACCCCTAAAATGATACTGAATACTTCAATTATCTGAATCCAGCTCCAGGAAAAGATTTTGCAAGATGCTCTGGGATATCCAGCCTCCACTTATCACTTCAGAGAGGCATCCGATTATGTTGGGTTTGCTAATTTGATGTTCATATCATAAGCATCCTCACTATCATATGTTGCCACTCCTTACTCAGAATCCACCTCTTCTGAACATTTATGTCTGTTCAACTAGAGGATTCATTTTCTTTATCATTTTATTGTTAGAACTATAAATTCTGGATGTGGATTATCAAAGTTCTCATCCTCCCAAGAGGCAAAGGATGCACAATAAGTCATTGATAAGCCACTCTCCATCATCTTTGGTAAGTCAGAGGGAACAGGAGAGGTGCCTGAGGACTGGATGAAAGCAAATGTCACTCCAGTCTTCAAAAAGGGTAAGAAGGAGGACATAGGTAACTACATACTGGTCAGCCTAATCTCCATCCCTGGAAAGGTAATGAAACAACTTATCCTTAGTGTTGTCTCTAGGCATATCAAGGATAAGAGGGTTATATGGAGCAGTCAGCACAGTTTTACCAAGGGGAAGTCACGTTCAACCAGCCTGATAGCCTTTTTTGAGGACATAACCAGGCAGATAGATGATGGTCATGCAGTGGATGTGGTTTATCTTGATTTCAGTAGAGCATTTGACACTATCTCCCACAGCATCCTCTCAGCTAAACTGAGGAAGTATGGTCTGGACAATCAGGTAGTGAGGTGGACAGTGAACTGGCTAAAAGACAGAAGTCAGAGAGTTGTGGTCAGTGGGACAGTGTAGTTGGAGTCCTGTATCTAGTGGAGTCCCTTGAGGGCTGGTAGTGGGACCAGTGCTATTCAATATATTCATCGGTGTCCTGGATGAGGGAAGAGAGTGCACTGTCAGCATGTTTGCTGATGACACAAAGCTGGGAGGAGTGTCTGAAACACCAGAAGTCTGTGCTGCCATTCAGCAAGACCTGGACAGACTGAAGAGCTGGGCAGGGAGAAATTTATGAAGTACAACAAAGCAAAGGTCAGTGTAGAATCTTGCATCTGGGAAAGGACAACCTCATGGGTTGGAGACTGAGCTGTTAGAGAGAAGCATATTTTAAAGGGACCTGGGGACAGAAGGGTGACCACGAGCCAGCAATGTGCCCTTGTGACCAAGAAGGCCAATGGAATCCTGGGGTGCATTAGAAGGGGGTGTGGTTAGTGGGTCAAAGGAGGTTTTCCTCTCCCTCTACTCTGCCCTGGTGAGGCCACATCTGGAATATTGTGTTCAGTTCTGGCCCACTCAGTTCAAGAAGGACAGGAAACTGCTTGAGAGGGTCCAGCACAGAGCTACAGAGGCCATTAAGGGAGATGAACATCTCTCCTATGAGGAAAGGCTGAGGGAGCTGGTTCTCTTTAACTTGGAGAAGAGGAGAATGAGGGGTTACCTCATTAATGTTTGTAAGCATATAAAGGGCAAGTGGCAGGAGGATGAAGCCAGGCTCTTTTCAGTGATGTCCATTGATAGGACAAGGGGCACCAGGTGCAAGCTGAAGTACAGGAAGTTTCACGCAATCATAAGGAAAAGCTTTTTTCACCTTCTCTGGAGACATTCAAAACCCACATGGTTGCATTCCTGTGTAACCTATACTGGGTGATCCTGTTCTGGCAGGGGAGTTGGACTCAATGATCTTTCGGGGTGGCTTTCAACCCCTAAAATTCTGTGAAAGATACCTTATGGAGAGGTATAGTTTCCTAAAGCTTGCCTCTAAAGAATTTGACTAATTTCAACCCCATGCAGCGCTACAGGCTGGGCACAGAGTGGTTGGAGAGCAGCCAGGCAGAGAGGGACTTGGGAGTCTGGATCGACAAGAAGCTGAACATGAGCCAGCAGTGTGCCCAGGTGGCCAAGAAGGCCAATGGCATCCTGGCCTGGATCAGAAACAGCGTCGCCAGCAGGTCCAGGGAGGTGATCGTGCCCCTGTACTCAGCCCTGGTGAGGCCACACCTCGAGTACTGTGTCCAGTTCTGGGCCCCTCAGTTTAAGAAGGATGTCGAGGTCCTGGAACAGGTCCAAAGGAGGGCAACCAGACTGGTGAAGGGACTCGAGCACAGGCCCTATGAAGAGAGACTGAGAGAGCTGGGGCTGTTCAGCCTGAAGAAGAGGAGGCTCAGGGGAGACCTCATTGCTCTTTACAACTACCTGAAAGGAGGCTGGAGCCAGGGGGGAGTTGGACTCTTTTCCCAGACGATATTCAACAAGACAATAGGACACAGTCTTAAGTTGTGTCAGGGGAGATTTAGGTTAGATATTAGAAAGAATTTCTTCACGGAGAGGGTGGTTAGGCAATGGAATGGTCTGCCCGGTGAGGTGGTAGATTCTCCATCCCTGGAGACATTTAAAAAAAGACTGGATGTGGCACTCAGTGCCATGGTCTAGCAACTGCTCCGGTGGGTCATGGGTTGGACTTGATGATCTCTGAGGTCCCTTCCAACCCGGCTAATTCTATGATTCTATGATTCTATGATAATTAGAAAAAAACCAACAATAAATAAAAAAAAATTAGAGATATTTTACAAGAAATTCAGGAAAACAAAAAACTACTGGAAAGCTTGCTATCTGGCTTTCCCTCTGATCCCTTCTCAAAACTAAAGAGCAAATCTGACTCTGATTACCCAGTCATATGGTCATAAGCTAATCATAAGATTATAGGAAGATCCAGTTTGGAATGACCTGGAATGGCTGCTGGGTCTGTCACACCTCCAAGGCACCTCTTCTCCAGGTTGAATAAGCCCAATTTCTTCACTCATCCCACCCCCAATGAAAGTGCTCCAGACCTCAACCATCTTGGCCTACTCTGCACTTGGTCTGCTTTACCAGTGCTGGCAAACCCAACACTGGATGTAGTATCTTAAATGTTATCTAACAAGTACCCTTCCCTCAATCTTCCGGCTGAGCTCCTGATACAGGCCAAGATTGTGTTGTACATGTCTGCCACACACTGATCTGACTCTGCTGCTCTCTCCTGTCCCTCTGCATAGCAGTCCTGCTTGGATAGACCAACTGGTTGCCCTAGCTTGGTGTCATCTGCAAACCTGATGAGAAAGCACCACCTTGCATCTTTGACAAATGCACATATTATTTGCCTTTAAACCCATAAATCCTTTGAGCCCAACCACCTGGTTGTCCATCCCTCCACTCTCATCTCATTAGCATACAGCTTGGTTACAATCCTAACAAGACCAAAAAAATACTTGCTTCTGCAGCTGTCACATTTTCAAACCATTTCAATTCTGCAAGGATGGATCTGAGCTAATATTTGGAATTTAACAGGCTACAGCTCACACACTGCTTGAAGGCCTCTTCCATGGAGTGGGTAAGAATACTGAGCAAGTGAGATAATTTGAGGAAACTTGTCTGACTGTATTTCAGGTAATTAAGTAGCTATTGCTCTACCAGGTACTGTATCAGGAAATGCTTGTCAGCTTGTGTCCACATTTAGCTTTATCACACAGACCAAAGACAACAGAACATATTTATCTTTCTTTAATGACTATGGTTTGACTACTTGTGACCTATGCTGTGACTTAGATATTGATTTTAGTTTTTAATAGGGTAAATGTTGATATAGTTGCAGCTTTTATCAAACTTCCAAGTTTGTTTTCTACTCAAGTTTTGTGATCTGTAATTAGATGGCTGGTTTTAGCAGTCATTAAATTGTTGACTAAGAAGAATATCTTATTTACAGTGAAAGAAAATAATAAAATCATTTTCCTATCTTCCAAAATATCTCTTAAAAATGCTAACTTCTTATTAGAAGTTAACTATAAAAATCTTTATGAATGATATTTCAAGATAGTGGTATAGTAAATGTTAAATGTAGATGATGAACATTGTAGGATGTTATTTTAGAACAATAAATGTGTTATATCATATTGTTATTAACCACAAACTTCTATTGGATTACCCAAAATGCAGGTAGTTATACATTAATAAATTTTACTTATTTTCTTGTTTCTGAGGGCGGAGGACAAGCTCAGGATTGTCAAAATCTTCTCAGCAAGACTCCTGCCCTGGGCTCTCTGTACTCCAGCACAAAGATCACGTTGTTTCTTGTCCTTATTCTAAAGTATGAGAAGTGAAGTCTCTACTCCACTGTCCTTCTCCTAAGCCTAAGACTGATGAAGAGTGCATGTTCCTCTTTGTCTAGTACCACTGCTTCTCTGTGATGTGTAGAAGAATACTGATGGTTCTGCCCCTGCCATTGACCTTCCTGCCATACCTTTTTGATAGGTGCTGAGTATCTAGATCAAAGCAGGATGCAAACAGAAAGTACTCAGTACTGTCTCAGTCATTTAGTGGAAAAAGGAGTTAAATATCCCGTCCTTCTTTCTGAAGAATTAAGAATGATGAAATCACTAAAGGTCTCATTGTGGACTTTAGGTGCTGGGTTTCTGCCTGAGGAAAGCTACTGAGAAGACAGAGAGGACTGTAAGAGAAAACAGAGTCTAAAATAGGAAGACTTAAGTAAGGTTGCCAATGTTGCCTTTTTGTCTTAAGAGCCTTTCCAAAAAACCTGTAGCCTTTCAAGTCACCAAAAGAATTTTATGGTGATCAGAAACAAAATTATTAAAATCCGTTGATTTCTTAGCTCAAAGAGTGAATATTTTAAAGCTTACTACCATTTCAAAGTGATCCTTTTGTTGCTTTTTGTGCCCCAGATATCTATCTGCCCTCCCTGTGAACTGAGAGACATTGCTATACTAGTCAGTTCCACTTGCACACTGAAGCTAGTAAAATAAAACCCATATTTCTCTCCAGGATGTAAATATTTTATGAAAAAACAGTCTCCAACCTTGACTGACAACTCCTTTTGAAACTTGCAGCAACAATTTCTGAAACTGGAGGGATTTTTATCTTCATGCTACACAAAACCATCATCAGAGTCAAACCTCATGAAAACTGAATTAACTTGGATTAAAAAAAGACAAGCCAGTTGGTTCTTGCAAGGGAATACTTCAACTGCATTGCAGCCACGTTGTGATCTGTGTAACCATAGATGGACACAAACCAGAAAAACGTATCCCCTGCCACGTAAAGAATTCTGGACAGGTGGGAAGTCTAGTGGAGGATTTATTTTGCTGGCAGCTGGAAGGGCCTGGAAAGCTGTCAGCTCTAATATAGTCAGGTTGAGGATTAATTCCCATATGCAAGATGCAGGCATAGGCATCCAAAATTTGGAACTCAATCAGGGGAACTGCAGCATCTGCTCTGGTCAGCAGGTGATGTGGCACTTCCTACTGCAGTCTCCTGAAATACACTGGTTCAGAGGCTGTTGAATCATAAAATCATGGAGTGGTTTTGCTTCAAATAGACTTATAAGATTATCAAGTCCAACGATGTTTTACTTCAGCAGTGTGTTCCTGGAGACATGCATAACCTGGCAGTTCCAAGTTCCTGGGTACTGGAAAATCCTTCTCTTTCACATGTGAACAATGTAGACTTACTCTAAAGTAAAAAGAAAGATTACAAACAGAATCACTTGAAGTGCAAGTAAATCATCTTACTTGAAGAAAAAAGAAGCCTTGACCAGATTTGTTTTTTGTTATACCAAAATAACTCCATCATCAGCTCTGTTACACTCTTGTTCATGAGTGTAACAAAATAAAAAAAGGTCTAACTAGCTTTGTTTCCCATGTTAGTGTAAAGACACGTTTAGAAATCTGATGCATATGTAAACTGATTAAATTTCTTTTGTTGTTCTATATATGTACATAGTTGTCTCACATAAGTCAAGAAAGAATACCTACACAGTTGTTTTCTTCTCCTGTTTTACAGGAAGACTCTGGTAAGGACTGATCATTGACAGGACACAGAAGTTAGACTCCAGCTATCCTTATCCATGTACCAATACTTTATGAAACTTTCCAGAAACAGTGAAAATTTCTTTTTTATTTGTCACTTTGCTACAAACTGCCTTCTTAGGCAATAAAAGAAAAAAAAAATATATATATATATATATATATATTACCTGTAGTTAGGCCTTTAGCAATTCTTCACACTTATTAAGATGAATAGATAAGTTTTTTTAACAACTAGTCAAAAGCTTTTCATAATTGCAGTGTTTACTATTATGTCACAGGTGATACCCATCTAGCCTTTTATTATATGCATTCAGTCTGTCTTTAAAAGATGGAAGAAGGAAAAATAATATCTCCTGGACAGAAAAAATGTTACTCTAGGTGTCAAGCATTAGCTTTCCACAACCTGTAATAGTATGAATATAATTATGTAGATGATCTGATCCAGAATACAATCACTCAGTCCTCAACTGGCTATCTATTCAAGAGCTTAAGCAAGAAAAGACAATAACAGTTTTTTGCCTGAAGTTCTGCACATTTGAGATACCTTTGTTTGAATCAAAACTCACTATATGCCAGGTTGAGGTGATTTTTGCTCAATCTGAGATTCTCCTTCAGAGGCCAGACCAGTGAGTGCATCATCTGAAAAGTCTGAAGGGAATATATAGAGGTCTCTTCCAGTTCTGAAGATAGACCACGGAGCATAAGTTAAGCCAACATACCTTCAACACTTTGACACTGTAGATATGAACAGTTCTGAGGAGAGGGAAGTTTCATTAGTATCCTGTTCTTTGCCTCATTCATGAATCTTGGAAGATTCTTTAATAACCTAGGGTAAGTCTGACCAAACTATGCTATCCTGAGATACAAGTATGAGGATATGAGACAATGTTCAATATATATAAGCTATGAAATCACAGAATCAGCTGGGTGGGAAAGGACCTCCAAGATCATCAAGTCCAACCCTTGACCCACTTCTCCCACAGTTTCTAGACCATAGCACTGAGTGCCACAATGATTCTCTGCCTGGACCTTCAATGACTCTTACAGACAGGATAAGTATTTGGGATTCACAGTAAATGTAAAATACAAATCAAGATATAATGAAACAAAGAAAATTAATTTACACAGATGCTGGAGGCTTGACCCTGACCTTTGTGTGTGTGTGTGTTTGTGTGTGTTTTCAAGTGTGTGTGTCTTCGCAGAAAGACATTAGGGAAGAAATTAAAATGTGCTTTCTTAGCTCTCCCACATTGGACAGCAATTTCATTATTTTTGTGTGAAAAGATGTTCCATATCCTTTGTATGCTTGTGAACAGAGAACAGATGCACTTATAATAAGTGGGGTTTTCAGTGACTAAGAGACAAATCACTTTTCTTCTGTAAAATCAAACTTCGAGTGAATTAGCCTTTCAAATGACATTCATTAGTGCATGATCAATGGAATACAAGGAGACATGCATCTTTAAAAGGGAAAAATTTTGCTCTGCAAGTAGCTCCAGAAAGTCAGATGCTGGTACACTGTCATTTGGGCTCTTCATCACAGTCAAGTTATAAAAAAGAGCATCAGGCATCCCACAGCCATCTACTCCTAGACTGCTGGAAGCGAAACTATGAACACCAGCCTACACACTAGTGCAAGATACTACTGGTGAAATTCTTCTTCATTTTTCTTTGCTCTACTGGTTTACTGATTTACTAATCACCAGGACACATTTAACAGTAAATATGTCTACACTCAGCCTCTAGTAATCACAGTTTTGCATTCCTGCTGTAAATTGCACTTAAAGATGTCCAAACTAAGATACTTACTTTCAACATTATCCTTAAAAGGTATTTTGTTGATTTTTTTTCTTTATTTGGCTTTGGCTATGTGTGTTTTTTTCAATAAAAATGGAAACAGGTGAAACTGAAGAGTTCAAGAAATGTAAATCATGTCATAAAAAATAATTTGCCACTCTGGATGGAGAGAGAGGTTTCCAAACAGGGTGTCCTTCCTGCAGTGACTTACGGATGAAAAAAGCAGAGGCTCTTAAAAATAAAAATCAGGGAGGGGAAATTCAACAAAGTGAAGATGAGTATAATAAGGTGGACAACAGGTTCACTATGAGCCAACAATATTCCGTGGCAGCGAAGAGGGCCAATGCCATCCTTGGGTTCATTAAGAAGAGCATGGCCAACAGGTAGAGGGAGGTTATCCTGCACCTCTGCTCTGGTTGATGCCTCACATAAAGTATTGTGTGCAGTTTTGGGCTCCCCAGTTAAAGAAGGACAAACTACTGGAGAGAGTCCAGCACAGGGCCACTAAGATGATAAAGGGACTGGAGCATCCACCCTATGAGGAAAGGCTAAGAGAGCTTGGGTTGTTTATCTTAGAGAAAAAGAGACAGAGGGGATCTTATCAATGTTCATAAATATCTAAGGGGTGGGTGTTAGGAGGATTGGTCTGGACTCATCTCTGTGGTGTCCAGTGACAGAACAAGATGTAAAGGATACAAACTGGCACATAAGAGATTTCAGTTAAATATGAGAAAATACTTCTTCACTCTGAGGGTAACGTGGCACTGGAATAGATTGCCCAGGGAGGTTGTGGAGTCTCCATCCCTGGACACATTCAAGACCTGCCTGGATGTATTCCTCTCAAAACATCCTGGGGATCCTGCTCTGGGGATCCTAGGGGATCCTGCTCTAGCAGGGGGGTTGGACTAGATGACCCTCAGAGGTCCCTTCCAACACCTTAATATTCAGTGATTCTATGATTCTGTGAAGGTGTAGGCTGAGAACAGCACATACAGATGAGAAAATAAATGGGTGGTTCTCCCATAGGAACTCAACAGAAAATATACACAAAAGAGACCTGGGACAGACACTGTATAAGAAAACATAATAAAAGCTGCAGCAGATAAGGTATATGGCAGAGCAAGATATGTGTGCAAAAATAATGGAGAGGTGAGGTATGAGAAGTACAGTATATCTCTCATACAGTACAAGCAGTCACAAATAGGTCTGCAAAGGATTATGATCTTACAATGTATACTAGATTCCATTGGCTAAATTGTTAAAACTCATATGTAAAAACTGTTAAATTGTTAAAACTCATATGTAAAATGTCCAAAACGTATATTTGACACCTTAAAAGGATTAAAAACAGTGATGTTCCTGGAAAACACTGAATTTTTAGAAAATATTCCATTTTAAAAAATATAAATTAAAATATTTAAACATTTTCATTATATACATTTACAATAAAATTTTGAAACTTGCTATAAAAATACATGATTGCCAGTTGGGAGAGATGACCTAACATTTGAGGCAGTTTTCACTGAGGGTATCCACAGCCTGTAACTCAAAAGCTCAAGGAACAGAGGAACTCTGTTCATTCAGCACTCAGTTACTATAAGTGTACACACTGCCTGCAGCCTATGCACATACAGAAATTCCTTTCTACTGTTAATATCATGCTAGATGATCATGCTATTTAATTAAGATAATATAAAAATGATGCCCATGATGACAGTAAGATCTGTGACCTATGAACCTGCTGTTACGCTGTGAGCTCATACTATGTTCAGTTGTGTTACACATGAAGACTTAAGAACATCCAAATGGGCAAGAGAAGATTTTGGCTCATAAAATCACTTCAGGCTCATCTGCTCACTCTGGGCAACTGGGAATACATGTTTAGAAGTTCAATTTTTGTAAAGTCATCATGTTCTTTTCAATATCCAGCCTTCATCTTGTGATGCTCAGGTACAAATGCCCTGCAATAATAGTGGCCTCCCCCTACCAATTGAATAAACCAGCTCACATTCTGCTGGGATGTTCCAGAAGTTACTTGCTGCTGTACAAGTAAGAGTACAAGTAAAAGGACTGAAAGCCAAAGACAGAGCAGACAGAGCTCAAAGCGAGATCTAGTAAATAGATGTGAAGGCAGTTCCTGCAGGCTTTGATATCAAAGGCAGTCCTCTTTTCTGAGGACTGTTCTTGACCTACCTCCCACACAGCAACAGGAATATATTGTCTTGAGGCCAGAAATACTGGTCCAGCTCAAATCTTTTCAGAAGAAAGTTTGGAGTAGTTATGAAGCAAAAAGAAATTCATAATGTGAAGATAAGAAAAATCAATACCTTGAAGAATATTTTCTATCACCCTCTGGACCTCAGCTGTGTGAATAAGCAGTGCAGAGTGCACCTTAATCACAGGTATAGTGGGAATGATTATTGTAAGATAGTTATTGTTACACAGCATCTGCCTTGAAACAGAGTTTTACCAAAACTAGGCACAGTGTTATACAATATAATAATTAGTATCTTTCAGAAAAACATCTTTCTGATCTGCCTTAAAGCTACTACTCATCACAAAATCTTGCTGGATTGAGTTATTTTGGATGACTCTGACCACCCTCTATTACCAAGGGGTTTAGAAGGCTCTGCCTGATAATTGCTGATATGAAAGACACGAGTCGGCCGCACTGTCTCCAGGTGCAAGCCTGCAGAAAAGACACTTTCAGTAAGCTTTATTTTAGCCAGGCAATTCTGCTAACCAAACCTGCTAGGGCTACAGACATTTTAGAAGAAGGATGTGCTGATCTACACATGATTTGCAAGGAACATGATTTCTTACAGCAATGGTTATTAGTGCTCCTGAATGCTTTGGGAATACAAGTCCACGTAATGATATTCTTGAATACATATAAAAATGTGAATGCAGTTGCTACTGAGCCATTCATGTGTGGGAAGCAGTCTATATGAAATTAAGGAAAAGAAACTTCAGCTTTGGTGTGATAATTCTTTATGCAGCCACTGCAGAGGAAAAGGTAAAATTTTCAAATAACTTTATTTTCAACAATTTTTCCCAGTCCTATGATAGAACATAGGCTGGCTTATTGAACACAGATTCATCATGCAATAATTACTAAATATATTTTCCATGTGCTTGTTCTTTCTCTTCTAAGTTTGACCAGCAAATTCATATAAAATTGCTTTGAAAATCTTTGGAAAGGTGAGAGCAGAGAGAAGTATTCACAAAGATACATTTGAGCTTCTTCAAACTTGTCTCTCCACTTCCTCTATAAACATCAAATGAGAATCAGATTCCTCAAGGGACAACCTTAAATTGGTATCTGGCTCCAAGCCACCTCTTAGGATTGAAAATAGTCTTGAACAAAATAAGGGACCTAGATAGTTTAGATTCAGTGGTTTACATTCAGCCTTTATCATATACCGACTGCATTAAGAAGTGCTGCATATTTTGTGATTTAATGGCATTTTTTTGTCCCTTCCCACCATTTTCCCCTCTTATATCAGAAAAGAGTCAGCCTAAATTGGCCTGATATATGAGAAGCAGATATCCACACATCACTCCACAGAGACTTTGACACCTCAGTTAGAGCTTATGCCTTTTCAAAGGATTTGGATTTATTTCCAATTGAGAAAGCAACAGACAAAAGGTAGCGTATTCTTCCTATTTTCCTGCAAGGTTATTCTGTTTCAGTCTTATTTTTCTCCAGCTCCCACAGACTTAATAAACCACCTGTAGAAAGAACATATTTAGGATCATAATAGCTGATGACAAACTTTACTGCCAAGGTTTTGAAGTCTAGAGCCACTGTGATTAGTTCATTTAACTACTATATATAATCAGACACAGTCAGCCAGCAGTTCTTGCATGTATTTGATGACTTCTGGTTGAGATAAAGCAATATGAGGTACCCAAGCTCACTATAAAAATTTCAAGCAATAAAAAAAATCAGACCATTCCTATGCCAAATTTAGTTTTCAGTCTTTATGGTATGGGCAAGGAAGCAAAAAAATGCAGTTACTTTATTTTTGCTATGTTTTTAAACATGTAATCAGCATTTCAATACCTTTTCACCCTTTGAAAAGAAGTCCTCAAACAACCTGTGTCTTCAGTAATCTGAAGATGAAGATAACCTGCACCAAATGACTGACAGAGGAGAATTGCAGCTGGGGTCTACCAAAAAAAGATCAGTATTAAGCTCAGAGGTGAACAGACTGAAGAGACATCTAGGCAAGAAGGAATGGATTTGTGTGATGGATTATCAGGGACATAGGGCTACTGTCTAGTAGTAAAGTATCATCCTGCTGAAAAGCTCCTAGTGGCTAATGGGTTGACCAAAGTGAAAAGCACAATCTCCCCACAAGTAGAGCAATTTGCAGTAAGCTACATTAGGAGGAGCACTGATAGCACGAGAACCTATATCCCATCTACTCAGCAGTAATGATATGCATCTGTAGTAGTTTTTGTTGCCTAGTTTTTTCCCTCCCAGAGTCTAGCAGAGGGTCTCCAAGACAGTCAAGAGTCTAAGGGCACATGATTTACTTCAGTGGGGGAAGCTGACCTACAGACATCTGTTCTTATCAACCCTCTTATAAACCTCACGAGAATAATCTATGCTGCTTCTGAATCATGAGAGAAAATTGTAGAAGTATAGGAAAAAGAGGGTTGTTTCATTTTTTAGACAGATAAACCTGTGTTTGTAAAGATGAGACTGTGATGAATGTGGGACAGAGTCAAAAGACAGTTCGAAAAGCTTTAATTCCTAGATGTTTCTAAAAAGGGCCAGAAGAAATGCTACAAAGTTGAAAACCACAGTCCATGAATAAGAATAATGCAAAGTTGTCAGCAAAAGGTTGGAAATCATTTTGTGGAGAATCAAAGAACACTCCAAGAAAGATCATTACAAAGAGGTACAAAAAATAAATTAGCTGTGTTAATAAAGCTGGAGAGTGGGGGTTTAAAGTGGAAAAATATGGTCATTCTTTACTTATTTTTAGTTGGGTACCAGAGATGTGCATATCTTGATTAGTAGACCCTGAACTGGCAAAGTACTAAGAGAAACCCCATTTTCAGTTGCAAATTGTTCCATGTCAGATACTGTGAATGACCTTTGAAAATGTTATCTTACCATCTGATCTTGAGTCTACCAAAATAACTTTTGACTTTTTTGCTGCAGACAGAAAATGCAGCTCTTTCATACACCCTAGACCTTTTCAGGATATCTAGAAAGATTTGCAGAAGTAGTATAACAGAACAAATACTATGCTGAACTCTTCTTTAAATCCACAAAGCAGAAGAGACTAGTGCCTCAATCTACTTTTTAAAACAGCCCAGGCAGCACTGGTGTTTAGATAGTATGATAACATCTATTGCTATGCACTTAGGTAAATATAGATGTGTATTGTCATAATGTGGTTTAGTTTGCAGCTATATTCTGATTCTGTACTATAACGTCAGAAAGATTATTAAACACAAAATAGGCTAGTTTCAAGCACATATTTTCTCATCAAATTAGAATAAGTATTAAGAAATGGGTGAACATCTCATCATCTTACCATAGCTCAAGTCAATTGCTAATTATTACCTGTGTAATAACTTTTGTTTGGACATTTTATGTAAATCATCATGCTTTTAAACTGTTTAAACTGTTTCTGTTTGAAGAAGGTGTATCACCCCCTGTCACTGAATGATAGGGAAAGTTTAGGAAAGCAGCTATGGAGTACTGCTAATGTTAGGCAAGAATGACTGGCAGTTAAGTCAGACTTAAACAACTGTCTGGAGGAGTTAATGGTCTGAGGCAATGTTCAGTGCTCAGTCATTAAGTATAAGAATCTACCTAACCTGGAGGTCATTACTGCTTACATTAATTACTTCAATGATGAATACTGCATGTGACACTTTACTACATCTCCCAAGGGCTATTTCTTTATCAAAACATCCCTCAGATCTCAGATCTGTGCTGACACCTGGCAGCCTGGAACAGCACATATAAATATATTTATTTGATTGAAGATAAACCATCAAATGTTTGAATTTACCGGAACCACCACTAGTTGGCAGGCTGATTTTGTCATGATGCTAAATATCCCTTCCCACACAGTCACTTACTATTAGCTATAAATCTCCCATATTTACATGGTTGAGGAAGTATTGTGTGTGCCCAGCCTTAACAGAGTTTTTCAACCAAACATAGGTCTGCTAGGAGATACATTAGAAAGATTAAGGTGAAACGGCTCAATGCTTACTTGAAATGCATCAGGAATAACTTGAATTACTATTGTTTATCTGACAGTAAGAGATGGGAATATCCACTATGCCTGCAACTCATACATCTGTGATAACTGCACCTCAGGAGAGGTCTCTGGTCTGAAACGGTTTGAGTCCTCATAGGTAAGAGAAGATATGGAGGGCAAAGCCTCCACCCCTCCTTCCTTGTCCTTCTGAAGCAGTCTGTAGCCATCAATAGCTGCACTCCAGGCATGGGATTTGTCCCACTCAGTTTCAGTAATGAAACTGATTTCAGTTTCTAACAGCACATTGGCTTCTATCTCTTCCTGTTTGTTTCCCATGATGCATGCATTACATATGCAATGCAGGTACTTGAGCTGGGCCCTGTTACCTTAGAGGTACATCCTTTAGTTTCTTTGAGGTATTTCACTGGTGTTTCCCTGTTGGTTCTTATTGCCCAAGGAACCCCTGGCTCATTTCTATAAGACTTCAAATGAGCATGTGTGCCCAGCACACCTCAAAGCAACAGACTGAGAGCCGTCACTAGCACACCATCCCTCCATCCCTCTATCCTTGGTGTGTCAGCCCACTGTTTGTCACAAGCAAGCCTGATAATTACCTTTCTCTCCCTTTAAATTCATTTTAAAGTCAAAGAGTCCCACTGGCTTGTGAACAAAGACCCTTTCTCCCTTTGAGACAGGTGAATCTCATCTGATGACTGCAAGACTGGTGCTATGTAGGCCATTCCAAAAAAACCCAAATTGTGTTGAGGATGTCATCCACAGAACCATGTATTAATATACTGGGTGCATCAATTTTTCCAGTGTTGCTGCTCACAATTAGAAGAAGACAGTGAAAAATAATCCCTTCCAAAAGTCCTGGAGTCACTTTTGTGACTCGCAAGTCCTGAAGTCACTTTTGATCACCTTTGGACTCTTTGTTGTTGCTTCATCACCACCCACATAGAAGAGGAGCAATGGATGATAGTCTGAGGGCCATACCAAGCTAGAAAGTATCCTAGTGATGTCTAGGATGTCCTTAGGCACTTTTGAGGACCACCTATTTGCTTTATACCATGGGCTGAAGTCAGAGAGCCTACTCCAGTGAGCAGCTGATACCCAGTGTACAGAAGGATTGATGGTGTAGCACCAAATGTTAGGTATCTGAGCCCTTTGCAACAATCCACATGTTTTGCAATTGAGCGCATTGCAGTACTACTACATAAAACAAAAGTAAGGGGTTTTTTTACTTCAGCTTAGTTAAAACTATTTATATCTTTGGGTTATGACACACTAGAACTGAAGGAAGAGCTTAACGATAACCATTATCAGTACATTAATTTTGATAGTTTTCATTTATCTGTTTCTAAGACTAGATGTCAATGCAAACATGGTCTCTTTATTGGATATAATCAATCAAGTGGACAGTTTCTTCAAGAAAATATATGTAGAGACCTCTCTAAAGGATCATTAATAAAAGTGTGACTATTCTTTCAATATATCGATGTTTTTACAGTAGCCTTATCCATTACTTGCTATGTGTACCATTATGCAAAATTTGTCATGCAAGGTCTCTCTGCTCTTGACATGTGCTATGCTGGCAGCAATGTGAGCTGCTTTCCTGAGGTATTTACTGTAGGTATTCAAAAAGTGCTTCATGACTTAAGAGCTTGACTTTTTCTATTGCTATGGGGGCTTTTACAGGACTGTGACAAGGTGTTTTATTATTGTGCTTTCAAATGCTCCGTAATTCAACAACAGTTTGCACTGACTGGCTGTACAGGTCCAACAAATTACTGAGGTTTTAAAAGACACAAAAGGGAATAGGAGTTGATACAAAATCCTGAAAGGAATTCTCTCTCTGAATTTTTACTAATAGCATCTAATATTTTTTGCAGATAATAGGGCCTAACTGGACCATTAATTATATCTTTTTTCCAGTTTCATGAAAGCAAAAAAGCAACAACTTACACAGTCGGTCCACTTTTTCATACTTTGCCCTAAAACAAACAATAGTTTCAATCAGGAGCAGTTTCAACTGTTTGAAAACCTCCAGATCTGTTATTCCTGGACAAGATGGAAAGATTGATATATCCAAGTCTTTTATCTTGACCTTTCTGCTTTAATATGAATGTAAATGGCAATGTGCATTTACATTTTAAATGAAGGACAAAAGAGGATCCACTTGAGGCATATGCACTCCTGAATCTAAATACCTGAGTACTCTTTAAATTCTTTGTTTGTTGATGTATGAAACTCAGCTACAGAATAAACAAAGTACATTTCAACTTAGTGCTTTTTTTAAAGGTAGAAAATGAAAGTATGCTAGTATAAACCTCTTTAAGTCCAAGTGTAAAATAAGAGACTTTCAGGCACAGAAAGAAGCAATTGGATAAAGTAAGGTGAAAATGAAATGACAGAGCAAGGTATCTAAAACTGCACACTGGCTTTAGGGATTTGAAAGAATGTCATGTCTGATTGTATCAGAAGTCACACAAAATGCCAGAGGATGAGAACAAAAGAGTCAGGGTCAAACACAGAAAGAGTATCCCTATCAAATTATGTAGGGAGCCTTAGGAGAACCTGAGCCTGGCTCTAAATGAAAGAGTGAGCAGGGATTACATGTGTTTGACACCTCAAGGTTTTGTGCTAGATACCTGATGCACAGGCAGTACATAGAAGAGAAAACCAAAAAATATGTCTAGAAAGGAATTCCTAAAAGACAGACTTGTAAGAAAAAAAATCTTAATATCTTCTTGTATGAAGCTAAAGAACAAGCAAGGAGTGTGTTTCAGAGCTTTGTCACATGATTCTGTATCAAACTCAGCAACACAATTGAGACAAATCCAGTAAATTGTGGGGTGTTTGGTTTGGTTTGGGCTTTTTTCTCCCAAAACATCACACACATTGGAGACTCACTTGCATAGTAATAAGAAAAACTTCATCAGCTATAACCTTTCAAAACACCTTTTTTTAGCTAGAAAAGCTTTCTAGGTGAGTTGTCCTATATATTCATTTTTGGTTTATTTTGGAGTTACACGAGTACAACAGGTTCTTTAAGAACAGCATATTAAGATGTGTATTATTTGAAACTTTCATAAGTATCTTATTCAAGTTGAAAAATCTTTAAATTTTTGCGACATAAATATTTCATTATACTTTCAAATCAAAAACGTTTTCAAATAATATAAGCTAGGGATAAGAGTTTATTCTTTTATTTTGCCATCCACTTTTAATTACAAAATGTAAGAGTTAGGCAAAGAGAATTGTATTATGTTAAAAGGATTTAACAGCAAATGTTACTTCACATCTATGGCAAGTATATTTTTCTTCATTGTAATATGTTTCAGTCTTATGCTTCTGTCTAGAAAAGAGTATTATGTGTCTGGGAAGGATAGAACTGGATGCTGGACCATGGGCCAGGCAAAATGAGAAGACAAGGAGACTGAGCCTTACTTGTTAAGATCTGAGCAAAAACTGCAATGTTATCTTCTGTAACTCAGGAAGAGTGTGAAGTAAGTAAAGGAGGGGCTTGCAAAAGGAGATAAAGCCAGCAGAGTGGTGAGAAAGGCAAAGAGCAGATATACAAACAAAAGCTCAGAGGGGAATGTCATTCATGAAGTTCTTGAAAGTTTGCCAGCATCAGAGAACATCAGAAAAAAAAAGACCCATTCTTGTCTTCTTGTGGGCAGGGGTCTTCTTACTGACCTTTATTTCTGCTGTTACTCATGCTGCATTTTCTCTAGCGTATGTATTGTGGTGTAAACTTAGTTTCAGAGATTCAAATCCTAGTGTTGTTTTCAGAGGAGAGAAATCAATCTCCCTCACTACAGTAGCCAGTTCAGAGCTCACAACTACAAGTATGGTTTAAATGCTTTAGATAACTTGAAATTCCACAGGAATTATTTTCAAATATAGGTTACCTGAATAAGGAAGGCATATTTAATTTTCTAGGCACATCCCACATTCTTTCAGCAGAATATGTAGCATTTGAAATAAAATCCTTTTTCTCTCATCCATACGTTCTTAAGTTTGTCATGTGAGATGAAAACACATTCTCCTGGTGTCCCACAGTGGTTCAGTCAACAAAGACATTTCATACATGCAAAACCAGAGCCAATCCCTGTACCCAACTTCATGCTATTTAACCTTAAAATAAATATTAATTTTTCCATAAGCATATCTAAGAGGAGAAAAAATTCTTATGGATAACTTTCATTCACTCATGTAGCTTTCACTCTCCCACTAGACCTCTCTTTTGGTTGCCACTTTGTTCCTTTTACTAGGATGCTACTTCTTACCATAACTGCTCATGGAATTCATTATATATTAAGGACCTCCGTGGGTTTTTACATTTCATGCCTAACATAGCCCACTTCTCAGCTCTTAAAAAGATTCCTAATAAGGTCAATAACAGCAGAGCTCTTCTCTGGTAAGACAGGAAAAGTCAATAGAGGCACTTAGAGATTATTTTATCCTTACCTTACTGAGTCTTCACTAAAAATTTGCATTGACACATGGGAGTTCTGTGATGGGTGTCCTGTCTTCAAATTATGCTCAACACAGATAACGTTAAGCTATTATTCCTTCTTTTCGGACCTTAGTTCAGCCCCAGTTTTCACTGTCGCATGCAATGGTTTGGGTTTCTCCACAAACAAAAAGCCAACTCCTGGTCATCACTGTGATGCCTACAAAAATTCATTGTAGCCTTTGGTACACTTACAGTTCTGCTTACCCTTCTGATTAATGTAATTTACTGTTTTATTGAACTCCTTGTATTTGTACTCATCTGCTTTCTGCTTTCTTATTCTTATGCTGAATGGTGGCTGGGCCAGTGATTATTGCTTTGCTCTGCATTTAAACAGTGCATGCAGTTAAGGTAGGTCTTCTGGGTAATGACTACAGCTCCCAGATGCAAAGACAATATAAATAAATTAAACAATGCTAATCACAGCCCCAGCCATTTCATTCTAGAAGCTGAGCTCTATCCAAACATTGTACAATACCTCTGCATTATTTCTGAATTTCTGGGGATATTTATGAGGATAAAGATTTGAAATGTTAACAGCCTATGTGCAAACCAACAAATACCCAGGCTGAAACAAGCCTTTCAAGCACAGTAAAGCAAATCTCTGGTGGATTCATTAATAAGAATACTTGGCAGGCAATCAATCATTGAACATCCTTCCAAACAAACCTTTATATGCATCCTTGCTTCACACACAACACTCTGAGCTTGAATACATTTTAATCCACATCCATCTACTTTTTCTTTCATATGCAGTTACATTGGTGCTAAAATTGTAGGCCTCATTCTATGATCTTGCAAGTGAAAGCCTGTCCAAGGATCAGTAGGGAGACTGTCAATATTATACGAGGTAGTTAAAGAAGCTGCTAGGTGCCTGCGTAGTTTTGTATCTCCAATTTCCTGTCTATTTCTTTTGGCTCCTATACTCCTTGGAACATATGAATAATAATTATCTTGGCTGGCTTTGAGTAAATGACTCAATCTTTGTATTTGGATCAGATTTTTAAAGATAATAAGGTACAGAAAGGCAGCATATAGTGGGTAAATGCAATGTTGAGAAACTGGAGATGTTCCAGTATAGGGCTACTGAGACAGTCAAAGGCCAAGAGCACATGGCCTGCAAGGAGAATTGGAAGGAGTTGGGCTCATCTAATCTAACAGAAAAGAGGTTAGGATGAGTTAACTGCCTGCCTATCACTCACTGAATGAATTAAAGAAATTATGGAACTAAACCCTTCTAGGAAGTGGCAAGTGATACAAAAACTGCAAGCACCACAAGCTGTAGTTTGAGAAATTCAAATTTAATACTAGAGGGGAAAGAATCTTAAGAAGGTCAATGCAGCACTGACTCAGGTTGCCTGGAGAGGTTATGGAATCTCTGTGCTTTCAGCTTTACAGGACTTGATAGGGCAAAGTCTTCTGGAAACAGAAGTAATTGTGCTTCAGGCAGGAGAGTGGACTCAAGGATTTCAGAGTTCCTTCCAGACAATATTTCTATGGTTCTGAAATTCCATGATGCAATTTTTTTGAAAGCACAGAGACAATGGTCATTTTAAAAATGTCAACATCTTCACAAAGCATCGCTTTGTACCTTAGTTGATCATCTGTAAAATGAATGCCATGCCTCCCAAGGGCTCTATCTGAAACAGCTAATTATGTGAAGCTAACATCTACTACAGTTATAAATGCCTAAGGTGAAGGGAAGGAGTAAGGAGAGAGAGAGAGGGGGGAGGGGGAAGGCCCAAACAAAACAAACCCACCAACCTAAATAAAAATGTGACAAAACCCTCCACTGGGCTGAACTGCTATAGCTCTAGTGACTGAAACAATATTACACTAATTTAATCCAGCTGAGCTACCAGCCCATGTTATTTATTCATCCAAATGAGCAATTGTTAAGTTGTAGGCTGCTCAGCATGAATAATTAAAGTGAAAAAAATTTGCACTCTAAATATTGGCTCTCTAAAAAGTGACATTTACCTCAACTTAGTATCACCACTGGGGAAACTTTAGAGAGTTGTGAAGGACTCCAGAAAGAACTATGTTTAAAGTACCATGCTTATCAAAGACTGGTTATAGTAATAGACTGCTAAGGACTAAATGAGTGTGCATAATTTGCAGGAAGAGAGACTATTTACTACATTCTGTTAAAAAAATAGGGAAAATTAATACCTTCAAAACCATTTGTATTTTGAAACTGCAATCTCTTATGCAAATCTGAAGGAAAAATAAAGGACCCTTACCATATGTAAGTGACCTGTTTTGCCTGAGGAAGCATTGCACAATCAAGGGAAGAATTTGAACAGTTTTCAAACGTACCTCCCAGGAGATGTAAGAAAGGTTTGTGGAAATCTTAAGACTGCAGTCAAGGAAGTAGCAGAATCAGTGCCTGAGGACAGGACCATCATTGATAAGGAATGGAAAGGTGCCAGATAAAAATGCTGCTGCCCAGACTTCTTAAATTCTCCCACAAGAAAAGGGCTAATTTCTTAAGAAGCTGTTAGAGAATTATGCTTTCTCCTTGAAAATGGGCCATCAGTCAAGAAATCACTTCCAAGGAAAGAGGAAGTCTTTTCTGAGGAGCCAGGTCAATTTCACAGACAGTATGGTAGAGAGTTTGAATGTGATAAGCATTGTAAAAGGGTTTAGATTAAGTTAAGTAACTCTTTATTGCTCTAGAAAGCCAGATGAACATTGAAGAAAGAGAAGGTGATTAATTTTATACAGCAAAAGATACTACTAGGATTGGTCAGTAATTATTAAATTGAAAATAAGTTCTCAGGTAAAATGGTGAGGAAAATCCAATAGACCTAAGAGCACGTCCCAGTGAATTAGCCACTGGCAGTCTGAACAGATGTACCTACTAACTAGCTCTGTCCTGGCCCAAACCAGGAAAGTGCTGTCATGTGAAAGTCCAGTTACTAGAGGAACATTCCACACTGGTACAGTCTAAGAAGCAGGAGGTGACAGTGCTGCTATCCACAAGTATCTGTCTTTTTCAATTCCGTAAGGAAAAATACTAGGAAAAAGCCCTCCTCTTTAACAGTAACTATGTTCATAGCATAAGAAATATAGTACAATGGTATAATTAAAAAAATTTAGAGAACACACAAATAAAACCTCCGTGTCAGCTATAATTCTTTATTGCAGACTAAGGTAAGACAGCCTCACTCTGCAGAACACACAACTCTGTCCTTTTAGTAGCTCAAGAACAAGAAATTAAAACCAGATGGGACCACAAGCAGAGCGTGGCTGTGCTGTCAAAATGACAAGCCCACATGGACAAGGTTCTTCAGAACTGCTATGAATGTTTCTACAACTATGGCCATCTTCACATTCACATCACCCTTGTAAGTAAGTGCTGAGTCAAAACACAGCTCCCCTCAGAGCTTCCTGTCCACTGAATTCTCCTGCATCCAGGTGGGCTTGCAGCTTCCAGACCCTACATCTGGCCCTGCTGGACACCAGCAAAGTGAATGCAGGATTGTCAGACATGTGCATATAAATATTATCAGTATAACTCTGATTCCCCTTTTGCTACTATATTATCTTTTATGTTTCTATTATATCTATTATATTATATATTATGATATATTATACTATACTATATTATCCTTTTTCCTCTCTGTGATATTTCATAATTTTCAGTACACAAGTCTAACAAAATAAAATCTTCAGTTCATTTCCAGTATGCTCAGAAAAAATGAGAGATGTGCTTGGACTGAAGCTATTTCTTAGCAGATACTGTAATGGCTATCCAGTATGGAGAAACCAAGGCTATCTACTGTGTTCACCACATGAGGCAAATGGCCTGGGAAAAACATCATGCAATCATGTGGCTGAAGGCTATCTTAATGTATATGCATCAGAGGTACTCTGGTATTTCCAGTTTTCTGAAAGCTTGAATTTGTAGCATTGGTAATGATCTTTTAACATGATTTCCTCTTTCTCATTAACTCCTTTTGGTGGTATAATTTCAACTATCAGATGAGCCAAAAGGAAACCTATTAAGAATTAAAAAAAAACACATGGAGCCTCAACTTTATAACTGATATCAGTAGCAAGTTAGCACCACTCAAAATTGTGTCCATAGTAGTAAACTCATGTGTTCCAGGACATGGGCACTGACCCTGAAACTTGTTCACCTATCTATTATAATGGTTAGAATAACCCCTGCCATGTTTTGCTTTGAACCAGCTAGCCTTCTCCCATCTCAGCCTCTGGCTGAGTGTCCAGAGATAGGCAAAACTCAGATTTGGTGCAGCTACCACATTCTGAAGCATGAATGCATGAAACAGTTTAGATGTGGCCTGACAGTACTAGCTGGATTCATAGCCTCACCTTGAGTACTAGCTCTGTCTGGTTCAAAAGTATAGCAGTAGCCTCTTAATTGCACCTCAAGTGACATTTTTCCTTATCTTTCTCTTCTTTAGTCCAGTTAGACTTGGTTTCCCTAGCTCAGTTTCCCTTCTTATCCATTCACCAACAAGCTCACTGCCCAGTTTTCTCTACAGTGTCAATGTCCTAGCTTGTAACAGCTGACATGATGACAAGTTAGAAAAGAGTACTGAACATGTGAGCACTTGAAGTGTGGGGTTAAAAACTCCTGGAGACCAGTCAGGAAAGCTGCCCATAGCAGACAAATTAGTCTATATCATACAACACCCCACAGTATTTTCACATGCCAGATAACAGCATTGTAAGTACTTCCTTTGGCGACTGCAATGGCTTCTGTAGCTCTGGCAGCCTTCTAACCACAAATCAGAATGAGCCTCCTTCCTATAAGCTATTTATTGAGAGCCCAGCAGACCAAGAATAATTTGCTGAAGAAAATCAGGAATAAATGCACATTTACAAATGTAAGATTTTTCAGTTCTTGATAGTGCTAGTTTTCAAATCAAAATAGGGAAAAATCCCAAATCACATTGCAAAGTTTTCATTTGGGTCTGCTGTTG
Source organism: Phaethornis superciliosus (assembly GCA_023637945.1). Classification (NCBI taxonomy): domain Eukaryota; kingdom Metazoa; phylum Chordata; class Aves; order Apodiformes; family Trochilidae; genus Phaethornis; species Phaethornis superciliosus. Next base: position 85,992,441 of record JAJQWJ010000003.1, on the reverse strand, counting down.
TATTGGGAATACCCTCCTTATTGGTGCTGAAGCTGCTTTCACTGGCAAATTAAGTTAGAGGAGCTGAACAGTGCAGAAAGCTAAATTCACTCTGTTGTGGAAGGCTTGAGCTTGTGTTCACTTATACCTCTGTGACTGAAAGTTTCAGCATAAAAAAGTACTGTGACAGTTTGAAGCATCTGTGCATAGGCTGATTAAAACATTGTGTATTGAAATCTGAAAATAATGCAAAAATATAAGAGCATTTGATTACCTCTGACTATCCTTGCTTTTTAATCCAGAATTGAAAAGTGAGATTTGTCCCTATTTACCTGTTTTATGATGTGTTAAACATTTCTTGTCAGTTTTTTGAATAGCTCTCACTTGAAGCTTAGAAAGCTTAGAAAATAGACGAACAGTCAATTAAGATTTATATTTCATGGCAAATACAAAAGTACTTCAGTGCAATCATTTTAAGCTATGGGGTTACCACTGCCATTTCTTTGGATGAAATAATTCCTTTCAGTTCTGCTTTCTGGTTATCAGAGGTTCTGCTAATAGATACAGCATTTCTTTGGGTACAGAAGGCAGAAGTGAAACATCTCTATTTACTCCAAGGAGCAGATATCCAGGAGACTGATATGGCGACGAGTAGCTGATGTATCACAGTGGGGAGAAAAAGGAATTACTGTGTAGAACTGTGTGTCTATAAATGTAATTTCCAATAAAGACTAGATGGGTTATGTGGAATGCTGTCTTCATCCCAGAGCAATTCATAGGAATAAGTCAGATCCGGCACTGTAAATGACTATTTTGGCAACTGCAATAGCTACTCTATCTCTAGCAGTAACTTACATGAAGTTTTAGGCTTTAAATTCAGTTTTATTGGCAGATGGAACACAGGCCAGGAAAGCTGTATTTTCCTCTTGTCTCTTCCGAAAGCACTGAGGGATCTTTTAATTTCCACTTGAATCATCTCCAGGAACAGGCACAAGTCTGGTTCTGTCTTTTTTTCTTGTGCCTTTCCAAAGTAGGTCATTTTCTCAGATGGCTTTTGAAAACTGCTATTAGAAGAGTCTTCTGATAACATAGTTGATGACAGTTATACACTCTGCCCTCTCCTCAGCAATTCATTTCATTTATTAATTTGTTCTAAAGTGGCTAATACATTGTGCCCTTAACACCTGAGATCTGCAGCAGTGGTCTGTAACCACTGAGTATTATATTCAAGTCTATTTAAGATCACCTTCTTCAGCTGAGATGCCATCTGGGCCACCCACCATATGTAGCTTTGAGAGCTCCCTCCAGACCAAGTTCTACAGAGCATTCCTAACATGGGTTTGACAGCTGAGTTAAGAAAAAATAAACACAAAAAATCTGCAAAAAATACCAAAGAAACCCCCAAACCAAACACACCTACACAAATCCCTTCGTTTATTTGTCTTAAAGATCTGTGAGAATCAAACACATTGCTTGCAACAGGCAAAGATGACAGGTTTTGGCACTGACACTTCCAAAAGAGCTAGAAACCAGCAACCTCAGGCTGCAGCAGGTTTAGGTTGTAGCAGTCAAGGAGAAAGCCACTGTGCTTAGCACTTAAATTAGCATAGCGAGAGGGAAAGAAGAAAAAAAAACAGGGAAGGGAAGGACATGCTCTTCCTTCATCTCTTCAAAACTGACCAGAAATGCAATAAACTAAAATAAAACATTTTACCTTGTATGAGGTGACAGCTGCCACACTTTAGAAACTGACAAATTCTAGGTAAAATGACACTAATGTGACACATAATGTCACAGAAGCTGGTTTTGAGTTAGTCCACAGTACCTCATCAACCTCAATGATATGAGCAGGGAAATCAGTCCCAGGAGTAGTGCACACTAGAAGGAACCAGCCATGCTGGACCCAGCTGAGCTGCCTCTGAGCAGTAGCAGTTCATTCCACACAAGCTCCTGTCCTCTTCATACCATCACATAGCCTCAGCCACCAGAGCATGAGGTGACATGAGTAATGTTGGTCAAGTCTGAAGCTTTTGCTCCTTTTACTACTCTGAAGAGAAAGAATATCACAGGCAGAATATACATCCGGATTGACATATTTTGGAAGTCTGTTTTGTTGAAAAATATACATGCTTATATTGGAAAATCAAGGCCCTTTAAGCCATAGCTATAAATGTGATTCCTTGCTTCTAACTGATCCTGCCCCAAACATCCTCCAAGAAACCTTCATCTAGCTGAGCAGGTGAGTTGTTGAGCTTGCTTATACCTGGGGAAGAGGACTAGTAAGTTGGTCTTCACAGAGTTGTAGGAGACCTTTTACTACCTGGAGAAAAACAGAGAGCACTCTCTCTGCAGGAGCTGATACTCACCTGTGCCAGGGTATCCATGCTGGTGACCTGAAATCTGCCACCTTGGATAAAGTGTTGTATTACCACACCTACTTCCCACTTCTCTGCTTACTTCTTTGGCACAACCTGGGGAACCACTGCACTGAGTTCTGCTATGCAACACTGATATACATGTAGGTCCTCTGGGCCCAGAGCAACAAGGATGTTATAGGTAGGGATAACTTGGCTTCATACGGGAAGCCTGTAGGACCGACATTGAAAGGACATGTTGCTGAAATACATGAACCACAATGCTCCATATCAGTAAGTTTTTTAATGCTGATGGTAAATATATTGTATTACCATAGGTCACATTCAGTAAATAACTGATGGTTTTAGAAGGCCTGCTCACCTCCATCCAGATGGGACAGATGGCCTTAAACTGGAAGAGGGTAGATTTAGGCTAGGCATTAGGAAGATATTTTTTCACTATGAGGGTTGTGAGACACTGGAACAGGTTGCCCAGAGAAGTTTGGGATGCAAGTGTTCAAGGCAAGATGAGGCTTTGGGCAACCTGGTCTAGTGGGAGGTGTCCCTGCCCATGGTAAGGGGGTTGGAACTGATGATTTTAAGGTCACTTCATACCAAAACTATTTTGTGATTCAATGAGTCCAGCCACCCAAGCACAGCAGAAAGCATTAATCACTGACAGAGACATCATGACCAAAGTCTATCAGGAGAGAAGAATCAGAGGAGGGAACAAATGAGCTGTGACATTCACATATTACATCCGTTGCTTGACAGAAAAAAAAAAAAAAACAACTCAATTGGGGATCCACTGTTTATCAGATTGAAGTTTGATTAACCATCATAGGAATAAATAAGAGTATCTTCCCTTCCTTTCTTGAGACTGCTACTACATGAATTTACCCTCTCTTCTGTTCTCAGTATTCAATAACATCTGTTCATATTTCAGAAAGTTCTTAAGAAAGTGTATCTAAATCCCACATGCACTCACATAACTAATGGAACATGGCATTGACCTAGGGGCATTTATCACTTTTGAAAGGAAAACACCTGCTTTTTTACCTTGCACATGTTTATGTGGTAGCTACTTAACACAGGAATGTAAGGAGACTTGGTATTCTCCCTTAAATAGTAAAGATTGACACCACAGAAACGTGTAGATTTATATCAGTACTTAAATAATGAAAAATGTCAAAATACTAAATCAATTTCATTTTTTTCTAAATTATAACAGATGTGATTTAAAATGTCTGTCTTTGATGTACTAAATGGATTGCTATAATGAATCATCTGAAATCAAACACATCACCTGTAAACCTGTTGAATAACCCAACAGTTTTTCTGATCAGTTCCTGAAGGATTATAGTCTATTTTAAATTGTGTTTGTCACATATTCAAAGCTACCAGTACAGGTGCAGGAACTTACATTCTACATTCAGATGGAGTAGTGTAAATCTGGAACCACCATTAAAATCCTCACACTTATACGCTGGCATTGATGTAAACAGAATTTGGTCACAGAGTATATTTCTTTTTATTAAAACTGAAACATTTTGAAAGCCCTCTTTACTGAAAGAAATGTGAAGTATATAAACAGTTGCTGATGTGCACCTTTTCATCCACAGCAAGTCTGAATATAAAATGCAAAGGGCTATGGAAAGGGAAGTCTGGAGCCTCTGAGAGACATAGTACAACTTAGTTGAAATGCTGGGGAATGAAAACATGCTCTGTTGTCCCACACCTGCTCTATCATACACTGTGTGCCTATCCCAGCTCTGACTCTCTCAGTGGCTGTGTACACCGAGACGAGCTGAAAATCTGGTAGACATATACCAGTTAAATGTGTGTGATGACTGACTGGTGATCTCAAAGGTGTGCACATTGACAGCTACGGATACACTGGCAGCCTCTGTTTTCATGTTTACTCAAATGGGAATAAATGTTCACCTTATTGCTCTCTTCAACTACCTCAAGGGAGGTTGGAGCCAGGAGGGAAAAAGCCTCTTCTCCTTAGGGATTGTGACAGGAGCAGAGGAAGTGGATGTAAGTTGCACCAGGGGAGGTTTAGGCTAGATGTTAGGAAACATTTTTTAACTGAGAGGGTTGTCAGACATTGTAATGGCCTGCCCAGGACAGTGGTGGAATCCCTGGAGGCATTTAAAAGGCAATTGGACCTGGGCCTTATGGACATGGTTTAGTAGTTAGCTTATGATGTTGGTCAAAGGTTGTAATGGATGATTTTGGAGGTCTCTTCCAACCTAAAACATTCTGTGATTCACGAGCATCAAATTTACAGAGCATAGAGAATTGCTCTCTAAATTGCTTTACTTGTCCAATAGTCTTCCCATCCTAGTGCATTGGAACTGGGATACAAGTAAATAAAGCATGTTCAACTACTGGCTGAATACCTGCTCCACAGAGGTGGGTCTGAGATCCCTCTCAAGTCCACACAAGCATGTAAGTGAACAAGTGCATGGGGAACTTAGCATTGGGTTGTGAAAATGCACAAACCCAAAACTTTCCTGTTCATGTCACACCAAATCTACCATGCACAACTGTTTTCTGTAGTTGCTCAGGGAATAACAACAACCATATTTTCTGGTGAGAGTAATAGTTTGAATGGAGTCCTACTCATCTTTATTTTTTTATATCTTTGTTTTCCCTATACTTCTCTTCCTAACCCCTTGCTATTCCTTTTTTTTTTTTTTTTTGGGTGGGGGGGCGTTCACCATCCCTCTCATCATGAAGATCATGGTACCCTCTGCACCTGTAGTTTTGGGATTTTTTGATCTTTTTTTTTTGCCAGAGCTACCAGCTACAGTGTCTCCATAATTCACCTGCAGTTCACTATCAATTCGAATGGACTCCAGCAGTTGTTCCAGCTCTCTGTATCATGTTGCTAAGCAACACACTTATTGGAAGGGCTTTTTATTATTGTTATCATTTGGAGAGGTAAAGTTTTCTGTTACATTGCAACCATTTTAAGCATACTTGCATGACATAATTCCTTCAGTTCAAAATAGAGGGAAACATTGCTCAGAGGAGTGCAGGAGCAAAGCAAATGAATCCTGCTGTAGTGCAGAGATAATGTGACTTTTGTCTGCATGGATACTGCTGTACAAAAAAAATGACAGGTATAACAACACAGCTTCATGTTTTCTGACTCAAAAAGCTTTGCATACAAAACCTCTTCCTGATACCAAGCCTTCACATTCTTTGCCAAGTGACTGGAGGGGGAAGAATTAAAATTAGTCTTCGTTACAAGCTAAGGAAACAGTGGGAATATTAATGTTCTAATTAAAAGAGAGGAATCTTGTATGCCCAGTCAAGCCTCTCTGTAGACCAAGCACTTGAAAATAGACTAAAAGGAAGCTGCAATACATGGGTACTGAAGAGGCTGTTTTTGTTTTCTTTTCTTATTTTTATAATGTTATTAGAGCAAAACAGTAGTTCCATTTTAAAGAAAGCAAAAAAGTTATCTACACTGGGGAAGGGTAGTAGCAAGACAAAAGACTGTGAGTTAGGAGACTTTTTTTAACCCCAGCCCTTCAGAGACTTTCTGTGTAATTTTAGGTATGCCATTTATCCTCTGTACCTGATCCTCCTGAGATAAATTTTAGGTGCTTCCTTCCTACCTCATAGGATTCACCACAGCAGAGTCAGCTTTACTACAATATATGGAGAACTTTTGGTGGAAGGTGTTCCACAAATATATAGTATTATAAAGGGATTAGAACTTCCCATAAAAATATTCTTCTGCAGCTTTTGCTCCTCTCTTCTTGAGATTAATTTTGTAACCATTTCTGCCCCCCTCAAAAGTGTATGTTTGAAATATTCAAAATACATACATGATTTTGGGGTTTATGAGATGCCAGTTCAAAAGGTACAAAGATGGAAGCAAACTAACCACAGAGGAGATTCAAAGTTAGTGATCAAAAGGCATGAAGTCAGCTATTATACCTCGTAGACAATACTGCTCCTACTACTTGACACTGTAGTTTTTCTCTGTGCTTATACAAGTTATCCCTATTAATGCAGTCATTTAGACTCTTGCCTCATTTGAAGGTAAAGAGTTTTATGCATCTCTAAGGGACTGTTTCTTTATTTAGATTTAGGCATGTAAGAAGGAGAAAGGATGAAGAAGATTACAGTGTGTCAAATAGGATTTATTTCATCTATGAATAAAATACAAGTCTCCTAATACTAAAGGAAGTCCCTTGCTTGAAGAAGTTAGAGGACCAGAAAAAAGAGCAACAACAAGTAGTGCAGAAAATTTGTTTATATTCTGGGCATCACTTCTCCCAGAGTTAGTTTGCTGAGGCTTAACAAAATTAAATTTAACAATCAGCAGGAAAGTAAGCCAAAAAAAGAGGTTCAATATTTAGTAAATTAATGTATTCAATTCATCAGGATCTTATGTCTTTCACCACATGCACCAGGGAGAAGGAATTAGGACAAACCGTTTTTATCACTTTTGGCTGAAGAATATTCTCAGAAGTCTTCGGACTTTCAACCAGAGAAGTCCCAAAGGACTGGGAAATGGAAACTTTAAAAAGAGGAGAATGGGGGCTGTGGGGGAGGGTATTCGGAGAACTACAGAGCAGTTGACTTCAATTCCCAGAATTTTTCTGGAACAAACTCTCAATCAATTCAAAGCAGCAGCAGACAGTAAGATGATAAAAGAACACAACTTGAGTGTGTTAGGAACTGATGATGTCAAACCAATCTAATGTTCTTTTCTGCCAATACAGTTGGCATAATGGATTAAAGAGAAGAAGTAGATATCATGGATCTTGCTTTAGCAAGGGCTCAGAAACTGTCTTGAGACACATTCCTCTGAAAAGGCTGAAGCAATATTACCTAGATCAATTGTTCTTACATGGTAAATACAAATACTGGCAGTGTTATATGAACCACTTGGAAGTGATATGCAGCAGCAGGTGGGAGACATGCACTTCAGCTTAGCTGCAGGACCAGGGTGAGACAAAAGATGCAGCTGCAGAGATCAGCAGGCTTAAGTGGGTGAAAGAAAGGCATACAGAAAGCAAAGTGTGATAAAAATAACAGGGAAAGTGAAAATTATGGGTAGGATCCTGATTTAAATATTTAAAATATACCTAGAGGATCAGGGCAAGCAGGGAGCATCAGGCTGAAGAGGCAGAGATGGTCAGTAGATTATAGGTTAGAAATCCAGACTGGCAAATTGGAGCAGACATGAACGTAGTTTTTCCTGATCACCATAGTGGCCTGTGTATACATTGTAACATTGACCTGTGCCTGTGTTTTCAAGATGTTTAGAATTTGGCAACTGATCTATGTCGGAGCTGGTGCACTATTGCTTTGTTAGAGCTGCCCACAGTCCAGAACAACTGGACAAATATATGAAAATCCTAAATTTCAAAGGTGAAAAATAGCCCAATTGTTATGGCAAATTCTGAATGGACCTAGGAAATTTGTAGAAATGCTTTCTTTCAAGGTTCCTGGTGACTCTGATATACACCTGTGAATGAATATTTATGGTGCTTCAGAAAAAAGGATTATGCTAGATAATCCCATGAGGTCCTCTGCAGCTCTGCATTTCCCTGGGGACGTTCTTTTATTGAAAGTTTAAAGTCAGAAAAAGCACTACACTATCTGGACAAGGTCCACTGAAACCCACAAAAGTCCAGACTTGTAGGAGACAGGCAAGCTAAAAGAGCTGACCTCTGTTCCTCAGAGCTTCACCTGACAAGCATGCCAGCAGGAAGTCTGCCTGTTATCAGCCCTCTTTTGTTATTCTCAAAAAAATTTTAAGAGCAAAAGCAAAAGACTAAACATTTGCTGCTAAGCCAGTGGATTCTTTAACAGTCAAATAAAAAGTTAACAATTACTGTTAGTCCAGTTGCAGGAATTCCAGCATTCATTGTCCAAATTGATTTTTTAAAAAATCCTGCTTAATACCCTTTTAATTATTATCAAGGAAAGACTAATAATATGTACTCCTTTTTTATGGTGCCATGCTCATCCTTCCAGCAGAGCTTGACGAAAGGAAGCTGATGACCTCCTCCTTCTGAAGCAGCAGAGACAGAAGATGTAATGACAAACTATCTGCATCCTGTGGTCCTCAGTGGGAGGAGGCTGGTGGCTGTGATGGGGCTTTCTTCTCAGTTTTAGGACTGCTCATTTTCCTTTTCCTGGGCTGCCAGCTGAAGTATGCAAAGGGCCCCAGCATTACCCCTGACAAAGAGCTGTGGTTTGTCAAGCAATGACTGGGGGAGGAAGAAGAGAAAGGTGTCACCCCCTCCCCAGTGAGAACACCTCTAGAGCTGCAGCTGAAGCAGGGGGCCATGCAAGCTGGGGGCTTATGCAAGAAGCCAACACAGTCTAAACTCATAGAATTGTACTTATTTTAATTTAGTGACAATTTATATAGACTTCTAGCTAGTGATTCAGACATTTAGGAATAAAGGAAATAAGGCCATTTACCAGCAGAAACAGTTTCCTTTGCCTGGGCTTAGCTTCACTCCAACACCTCTCCTCCCTGCAGCAACTCTCTTCCACCCTTCCTCATCCCAGCTCCCTTCTTTTTTCAGAATGCATTATACTCAGGCTCTCTTAAGCCCTTGTGTGAGGTGAGGGTAGTACAGGAGGTCAGAATCTGCCTGTAATGGCTCTATTCTGTCCCTCCTTGCTTCTTACTCATTTTCCTCCACTGTTCCTTGCTTCTTACTTCCCCTCTGTTCACCCAGAGTCCTTACTCCCTTCAGGGATGGCCCTGTGCCAGCTATGGCTGAAGTCCTTCAGGAGTGTCCTGGCTTTGTCATTGGTACTATGCACCACATTGCTCCAAGAAGCACTCTTGCTCCGTCAAAGAACACCTCTTTCCAGAAGTGCATCTCTAGGTCTGTCCCCAGCAACTACACCCCTTCCATGTCTTCTTCTGTGTCTCCTCAGGTGTGCCCTCACATAAGTCCTCAGGTACTCGAGTCCACATGTATCTCCTTCCTCTGGCAGCTTCCACCCTTTCTTAAACACATCTGATGAACACACACTCCTCTGGCTGGCTGCAATTTTGGAGCACAGTATGATGTTTCCAGCTGCTGCCAAGCCATATGGAACTGGCCATGACCTCCCCAGTTCCTGCCTCCTCCCACACAGGTCCCTCTGTGCCCCAGCTGTACACACCCCACCAGGTATGTCAAATGCAACCTTTTTTTAGGAAAAATAACATTCGAGACAAGTCTACATGTTCTAAGAAAAAGAAATGGACTTGATGAGACTTCATGGGCTAGGAATTCTCTTTGAGATAGCAAAAGGGTACCCCTAAGCATGCTTTGAACACAGAAATCAAACAGTACGTGGAAAAAATAGCATAGGATTTCAGCTCTGAAGATGGAGGACTGAAAGTGAGGTTAAGGGTGGTTACGAGTGACAGAGCAAAGTGCCTTTAGCAGCCTAGGATTTACATTTCTTCCTGTACTTCTAAAGTTTGGGAGACATGTCACTGTTACAGTGAACACTGTGAATTTCTTCAAATATTTGGCATGACTTCTTTAATTAATCAATCTTTATAGACTGAGTAGTACATCCATTTGAAATTGGCAACAATATGGTGTATTACTGAAAAAAAAACCATAATGCCCATGTACATTCCTTAAAAGAAGATTAATCCTTTAGAATAGTAGCAGTCTATCTAATTAGGAGTAATGGAATCCAATTAGGAGGCAAAATCAAGGAATCAGCAAATATCCTTGCAAATGACATCTATTTGTCTGGGGAATGGCATCTCAAGGAAAATGATGTGCAGTCTATCTTTTGTTCAGTTCACATTTAAATGCCCAGAACTTAAAAAAACATTAAATATAAAGCAACTTTGCACTGACAGTGTGACTTACAGCCTTATTTCATCTAACTTCTGTTTTATTTCTTGAATTCAAAAAAAGAGAGGTTTTCACATAAACCATACAAGCCATTATTTATATTTTCAATATAGATTAGACTACAGTCAAAAAGAAACATTTATAGATATCTACAGCAATTTAGGGCCTTTTTGCATTGATTTATCGATGGCTACTCCAGATTTCAGCTGCACTAAAAGATGTAAATTTCCACCTGAGGTTGCAGTCATTGCTTTCAAATCACCAAGTATATTTCATCAATATTTATGGTATTGCCTCCAGAAGAATAAAAAAATACAATTTAAGCATCATATGGGGCCCAAATCCAAAGCTGCACTAGTATACCTTCCTTTTGGCATACAGTGAAATAATAATTTGTTGTTGCTATAAATTATATCTGTATCAATCAGTTTATTCAATGACTGCCTCTGACTTGCTGGCAATGTTTTAGAAGCGGGTGGCCTCAACCACTCACAAGGGACAAACCTGTACTCTGTTTTTCACCAATTTATTCTCACCCATAGACAATGAGGCAAGTGATTTTTCCTGCTGGGTTAATGACCTCTGATTTTGCTGTTCCTACAGTTTCACCATCCTGGCTTCACAACACACATTAGTTCAATGCAGGTGATGTGAAGATAAGGAATCCAGGTTATAGTCAGCATTTGTTTTAGCAAAAATAAGGGTATTTTTAAGATACTAACAATAAAGTACAGTTGGAGAGAGTCATTTTTAGAATTCTTTTAATAGACAAAATGGTCTTCAAGGGTCATATCCTCCCATGGCAACATTAAGTAGACTGGAGTGCAGCAGCACAGAACACTGTCTACCACCTCTGCTGGATGGCAGTGGGTGACCTCTCCTTAACCCTGCTTTTCTTCTGTGCAGATCTACAGCTTTGCAGTGGCAAGTATTTCACCATAAACAGAAAGATAACAAAACCAAAAAAAGCTACAAGCAAACAAACAAAAAAAAACCACCTCAAAACAAAAACAAAAACAAAAACAAACACAAACCAGCCAAGCAAACAAAAAAGAACCTATATCATTAATCAATTAGTCTGGTAAAATTAAATACTCAAATATTGAACTTCAGATTTTATAGACATATTACATTTCCTGTAGCCTCATTTGAGCAGAGGAAAGCCATTTTTGTTGAAAGTTCATGAGTAAGAACAAAGTTATTTGAAAGTCACTGTTCAACAGTAAAATCCTTTCTTAATCAGAAAATTAGGATTTATCTCCAGTAAGAATATCTTTACTATAATAAAAAGATCATTGTGCAAAATTTGTGGCAAATGCAACACAGTTCTGTAAGAAAGACCTTGAAATCTATCGGCACATATATCTGTCAACAGGCTTTAGTTAGAAATCTATTATAATTAGAGCTGATTGAGGAAGACATTCATATTTATAGTCTGAAGCTTATTAAGATTAGTATTTTCACACCTTGGTTCAATAACCATTTCCATGAGCCAACCTGAAACACCTTGGAAAAAAACCCATATGCATCAAATGACAACAGAAATAATGGTATGTTTACCCACAAAAAATGCAGTAGTTCTCAAGGACTTATCAGGTACTTTAGAAAAACAACAGAATGTTTCTATACAACCACAGTAAATTATCGTCTTTATTGTTCCACCAGCAGATTTTTCTCCTTTATCTGATCTTAATCCAGATTGTGCATCAATTAATCACCATTATATAAATCTTAAATCACATTGCAGGGTACTTAGGATTCAGCCCACTGGTTAGTAATTAACCTACCTTGCCTTTAGTCATAAACCTTTCCATTGCAGTCCTGCTTTTGATACATCAATCAACAAGTTTGAAAGACTTAAACTTTGTTCAGATTAATGGCTGATCAAATATAAAACAGATTTTTCCATTTAAAGGCACTGCTTACTCTTTGAAACTTCTTTCTTGAAGGTAGGTTGACATAACAAAAAACTGTGACGTAACACACCATTAAATTTAAACAACAGAAATAAGATTCCTATTGATTTGTCACCTCTTGCAAGTTGGTATGTTAGACATATTCCTGCCAGGAAAGATCTGCAGGTTTCTGCTGGTCTGTTAGGGAAACTCAAGACAAAATTTAAAAAAAAAAAATTTAAAAAATAGGGAGAATATTGAAAGATTTTCTTGGTTCCTGCACAGACATATGGGGTGTAACAGCCTACAAATAGTTACTATCTTATCAAATTTCTCCTGAAGTAAAATATTTAAAACAAAATAAATGCTCACAAACTAGGGACATTTCTACAGTATTAAATGACCTTAAAAGAAAATCATGTTTAAGTGTATTTATTTGACTATGTCCCTTTAAAAGAAAAAAAAGCCTAATGCTATGAAATAAAAGCTCATTAAATAATCACTTAGATCAGCTTTTTTTTACTCTTTATTGATATTTTCCACCTCCCACAGTCTCATTATCAGACTGGTGAGGTTCTTGCTTATTTTTTCTCATTCCTTGTGGAATATATAGATTTTAGATATTTTTCATCCTGTACTTTCTTCCCATGTTTCTTTAATTATTCTTTTTACACACTTGAAAAACACACTACCTCAGATTTACCCATTTAAAGTAATTTACCTTCATTATGATTAATAGATGAGTACACTACTGACATATGGAGATAATTTTGTTTATTTGATATTCTTTGCCTGACCAAGAGTAGCATAATATGCAGGGATATTCAAAAGGAATAGGGAACTAACATCACCCTGCTCATACAGAATACGCAAGAGGCAGGTATTCCCATGGAAAAAGAGAAAACTTTCCCTGCAGGAAAAGCACGGTTTTGGCAAGGCATTGAGATGTGACTCAGGGTATCACAGAATCACAGAATCAGCCAGGTTGGAAGGGACTCTGAGATCATCAAGTCCAACCCTTAATCCACTACCACTGTGGTTACCAGACCATGGCACTGAGGGCCACATCCAGTCTCTTCTTAAAAACTTCCAGGGATAAAGAGTCCACCACCTCTCTGGGCAGCCCATTCCAATGCCTGATCACACTTTCTGTAAAGAATTTTTTCCTAATATCTAACCTAACCTCCCCTGGCAGAGCTTAAGACCAAGCTTAAGCTCTCTTGTCTTACTGGTAGCTACTTGGGAGAAGAGCCCAACCCCCCGGCTACACCCTTCTTCCAGGGAATTGTAGAGAGTGATGAAGTCTCCCCTGAGCCTCCTCTTCTCCAGGCTGAACACCCCCAGCTCCCTCAGCCTCTCCTCACAGGACTTGTGCTGGAGTCCCTTCACAGCCTCCTTGCTCTTCTCTGGACCTGCTCCAGGACCTCAATCTCCTTCCTGAACTGAGGGGCCCAGAACTGGACACAGGACTCGAGCTGTGGCCTCACCAGGGCTGAGTACAGGGGCAGAATCACTTCCCTGGACCTGCTGGCCACGCTGTTCCTGATCCAGGCCAGGATGCCATTGGCCTTCTTGGCCACCTGGGCACACTGCTGGCTCCTGTTCAGCTTCCTGTCAATCCAGACTCCCAGGTCCCTCTCTGCCTGGCTGCTCTCAGCCACTCTGTGCCCAGCCTGGAGCTCCCCATGGGGTTGTTGTGGCCAAAGTGCAGGACCCAGCACTTGGCCGTGTTGAACCTCATCCCATTGGAATCAGCCCAACTCTCCAGTCTGTCCAGGTCCCTCTGCAGAGCCCTCCTGCCTTCCAGCTGATCCACACTCCCCCCCAGCTTAGTGTCATCTGCAAATTTGCTTATTGTGGACTCAGTCCGCTCATCTAAATCATCAATGAAGATATTAAACAGAACCGGGCCCAGCACTGATCCCTGGGGGACACCACTGATGACCGGCCGCTAATTGGATCAGCACTGTTCAGTACCACTCTCTGGTGGCCTCCAGCAGTTCCTAACCCAGCACAGGGTGCCCCTGTCTGAGCCCTGGGCTGACAGCTTTTTCAGGAGAATGCTGTGGGAGACGGTGTCAAAAGCTTTGCTGAAGTCCAGGTAGACCACATCCACAGCCTTCCCCTCACCCACCAGGCAGGTCACCCGATCATAAAAGGAGATCAGGTTGGTCAGACAGGACCTGCCCTTCCTGAACCCGTGCTGGCTGGGTCTAATCCCTTGTCCATCCTGCAGGTGCTGTGTGATTGCCCCCAGGATGATCTGTTCCATAACCCTGCCAGGCACTGAGGTCAGGCTGACAGGTGTGGAGTTTCCTGGGTCCTCCTTTTGTCTTTTTTTGTGGATTGATGTGACATTCACCAACTTCCAATCATCTGGGACCTCCTCAGTGAGCCAGGACTGTTGGTAAATAATGGAAAGCAGTTTGGCAAGCTCTTCCGCCAGCTCTCTCATCACCCTTGGGTTGGATCCCATCTGGTCCCATAGACTTGTGGGGATCCAAATGGCTCAGCAGGTCGCTAACTGTTCCCTCCAGGATTACAGGGGGGCTATTCAGTTTCTTATTTCCCTCTACAAGCACCAGATGCCAGCTGTCCTCAGGACAACCTGTCTTACTGTTGAAAACTGAGGTAAAGAAGGTGTTAAATACCTCACCCTTTTCCTAATATTTGGTAACAGTGTTTCCCCCCATGTCCAACAAAGAATGGAGGTTTTCCCTGCCTCTTCTTTTGCTATTGACGTATCCATAGAAGGACTTTTCGTTATCCTTAACGGACGTGGCAAGGTTAAGTTCAAATAGTGCCTTTGTCCCTCTAATTTTCTCTCTACACAACCTAACTATATTCCTAAACTCTTTCTGAATAGCCAGCCCTTTTTTCCATACTTTGTAAGCTCTCTTTTTTACCCTAATTTCCTTCAATATCTCCCTGTTCAGACAAACCTGTCGTCTTCCCCTCCAGCTTGTGTTTGGGCACACAGGGCCAGCCTGCTCCTGTGCATTCAGGACTTGCTTCTTGAAGTACGCCCATCCCTCCTAGACCCCTTTGTTTTCAAGGGCTGCTTCCCAGGGTACACTCTGAATCAGTCTTCTAAAAAGGCCAAAATCTGCTCTACGGACGTCCAGAGTAGAGGTTTTATTGTTGACCCTTCTTGTATCCCTGAGTATTGAAAACTCTGTTATTTCATGGTCACTGTGCCCCAGACGGCCTCCAACACTACATCTCCCACTAGCCCCTCTCTGTTTGTGAGAAGAAGGTTTAAACAGAAGGTTTAGTGGGGCCCCATCCCTGTTGGGCTCATTTACCAGCTGGAGCAGGAAATTATCCTCTATATGCTCTAGGAATCTCCTAGCGTGCCTCTTCTCTGTGTGAAGTTCCCAGACATCTGGCAGGTTAAAGTCACCCATGAGAACAAGGGCTGGTGATTTTGAGACATCTGCCAGCTGCTTGTCGAATCATTCATCACTCTCATCATCCTGGTTGGGTGGTCTGTAACAGACTCCGACGAAGATGTCAGCCTTATTGGCCTTCCCCAATTTCGACCCACAGGCATACAACCTTATTGTTACTGACCTCAAGTTCTACAGAGTCAAGCACTTCAGCTGGGCTGTTGATTTTACTCTTAGCTGAGACTTTCCACCCTTGGGCACATCTTTGGAGAGCCCAGTTTCAGTCCCCTTCCCCTTCAAACCTCATTTAATGCTTTCCTGATCAATGCCATCAACTTACAGGCTATAGTCCTTTTGCCCCTGCTAGACAGATGAAGCCCATCTGATTTGAGGACACTAGCATGGAATTTGCCCCATGGTCAAAGAACCCAAAACCCTGCCAGTGACACCAGTCCCTAAGCCATGAGTTAACCTGCTGAATCATCCTGCTAGTTCCCTCATCCATTGCTGTCATTAGAGGGATGGAAGAGAACACAACTTGGGCTCCTGATCCCTTCAGCAGTTGCCCCCAAGTCCTTGAAGTCTCTCGATTGAATGGGTGCTTCTTGTTATTATCTGAAGGACTCACAAGGCTGGAAAGCTTACTTGCAACATCCTTAGCCTGGGCACCAGGGAGACAGCAGACCTCCCTGTGAAGCAGGTTTGGTCTGCACATGGGGCCCTCCGCTCCCCTCAGCAGGGAGTTGCCTACTACAATAACCCCTTGAGCTGTCATTCTGGGGTCAGTTTTGATGGCTGTCCTAAGGCAAGTCAGCCTTCATGGTATTTCTGGCCTTTTTGAGCCCTTGACTTTCTTTGTAACCAAATCCTCCTGCAGAGCCCCATACCTGTTCTGCAAGGGCACTACAGGTGGTGTACTTCTTAGGGCAACATGATTGCTCCATTTTCTTTTTTGTTGAGCACTGGCTTCTTCCCACTGACCCTCCTCCTGTGGGTTACTGCAGGAGGGCTCAGGGGCTTGGTTATGAGAGGATATGGGATCTTCTGTTCCCCTGAGAGTTATTTCCTGTTCTAATTTAGGGGAGATCATTTGAAGACGGTAATCGATTTCCTTCTCACTCTCCCTGATGTTTCTTAGCCTGCTCACCTCTTCCCTGAGCTCCATCACTTTGTTTTGGAGCTGTGCTACCATGCTGAGCAGGTCATCAACCTGTTCACTCCACACACAGCCATAGCCAGAGATGCCTCCTGCTGACAGTGCAAGGCTGTAGCATTCCTCACAGCCTATGGTCTGGATACCAATATCCATTTTTGTGGGTGTTGGGAGTAAAGTCTTCTTTCCCAGAGTACTTCACCATCACTCTAGGAGTAAGTTGCAGCTCCCTGCTGCTCTCCCTGTCCGAGTGAACTGCCCTGTGTAAACTGCCTTGAAGACTTCCCTGGTTGCCTGGCTCTGTTCCTCATGCTCCCCAAGAGTATTTAAATCCCCCCCCAGTTTGCCACGACATGACCCACCCCAAAAAAGTAATTTCCCTGTTCTGCCACGGATTTCCTCTTTTATCTTGTTCAAGACTACTTGGGCTGTGTGCCTGAGCAAGAGATAAAAATACCTCCCTTCTTTTCAACGCTGTCATGACTATTTATCATACGCTTTTTAAGGAAAAAAAAATGTTTAGTCTCTTTGTGCATGTCTGTGAGGTGCTGGACTGAGCTGCCAGGCAGGCAAGCAGAGCAAGCAGAGCTCTCCCTCTGCTCACCATAAGGGGAACACGAGATCCCAGATTCACCGCTCTTCTAAGTGGCACTCGGTGAGCACTGGGGAGTCCCCCAGGTTTTTGGAGTAGCCGTGTTAAGTACCCTCAGAGTACTTGAAACAGTGTGTTATGGTAGGTTCAAGAGCAGATTTCATACAGATTTCTGCCATTTGGCATATCTAGCCAGAAAACTGATGATTATCATAACGAAGTTCTCTTTCTTACTACAATTAAGCCTAAGAGAATATTTTCCCAAATTCATATTTTCTACAGACAGAAATAACAGTGGTTAATTATTAGGAAGCCATGTGTTTTACTATTTTAATATATTTAATTGCATAGAGATACAGATTTAGCTATAGATATGCTTCTCAAAAGTAAGCTTACTGTTTCTGTTAACTTCACAAGTTGAAATGAAGTTTTACTTGCTCTAACAGTTTCACTTAAATGCAGAATTTTTAAATTGTAATTATATTTAAGCTAAACAATATACACACACACTTCAACAATTTGTCAGAAATACTACTTTTGGAGGAGGTGTCTTTAAAGAATGGATGGAATTTTACATGGCACCAGAGATTCTAAAACTGGAACTGAGAAATAAGATTAGGAAATATATTTCTAGATGAAATACATTTCTTCTTCTTCTACAAGTCAACTCCTGCTCATTCTAACAATGTCATAAAATGATTCAGAAAGACAAAGGGGAATTAGACGCCAGACTAAGACAACTACTGTTAGATGTCCACATGAGAGTGTCTGCAGGTATACCAAATGTCTAAGTTCCTGCTATGATCAATGAAGATCCACTCAGTACAGTCAATAATGAGGATTAGTTCAACTAATAAGGATTAGTTCAAAACACTTAAACTAGACATCTGAATTTGGTTAGCTAAACTGCATTTTAAACTTGTTAGCTCTATTGATTAGGTTTTCAGCAATCTGGGCTGAAATCCTACCTTTTTTATCACCTACTCCCCCATGATTTATGTTCTGTTAGTGAAAATGGATGCCTTGCAATCACCTGAAAACCACCAAACAATTTGTGTAGCCTTTTAATAGGCAGCACTACAAGGTTTTGCTTCATCTGGGGCTGCACCTGTCATAGTTTTTTGTGTTTTGAAAAACTTGTATTTGTAGTTACACCTCCAGGGCTAATGAAGCCTTGAAATGGTAGATTCAGCTCATCAGGCAATGTCTATGCACAGAAAACACTTACTACACTGCTCATAAAATCTTGCCCAGAATGCTGCAAACCTATTGCCTAAGAGAAAATAAGGATTCAGTATTCCAGTCAGATGCAACATCAAATCACAGGTCTCGATAACAAATTGTCAAAAGTCTCATCTCAACCTCTCATCCCTGACTGATGCTTTCTCCAGCTTGTTAGTGCCAGCACAGTATGGTCCCTAACTGGTTAGCTGCCAAATGTGTCTTGTTCATCCTTGGATTCTGCCCTAAGTATTTAGTCTCATAAATTGACATGGTGATAGAAGGCTGTGTTAGCAGAAGAGAAAAATCACTGCTATGCTTCCAAATTGTTTCTCTCTCTTGTGGTCCTGTGCAGAGATGGGAAAATTAGCATTCGCTTTGATATGAAGTGGACAAAAAACAAGTGAAAATGTGAGCGACTTTCATAAACCGTGCCATGAGTAAAGTTGCACCAACTATGTAAAATGATGTTAACACTGTCAGGAAACTGTGAGGCTCTCCTTCTTCTGGGCTTTTAAAGGGAAAGACTCTGAAAGCCCAATAATCAGGTGAAGAAAGATGTTTACCAGCAAGTTTGGGGACTGAAGAGTCTAGAAGACCAAAAGTCTAATTGCTATTTTTTCCAACTGGTGGGTTTTTTTGGCATGCCTACAGAATTACTGTGCTCTCCCACTGAACATGCAAAGCTGGAGAACTCCCCATCTGTTGCTGTTAGCTGTGGTCCCAACTGTTCACATTTTCAGGAATGTGCCAAAGCACTGAGTCACTCATTTATTACCTTCAGTGTACTGTTTTCATAAGCTTTTAAGGAGTTCAGTCTCATGAAGCCATTGCTGAGACAAATCCTTGATACTGGTGAAGACTTCAAAAGGGAAGTTTAGAATTTTTTGCTGTTATTTACCTTTGAAGGAGGTGACAAAGCTACAAGTATCTCAGGTTCTCAAAAATGATGTTTTCATGTTTTATAATTAATTTATTTTATCTTGCCAAGAAACTCATCTGGAACTTGTATTCTCATTTAGTTACTTGTCCTCAGCAAAGTCTCTTAGGACTGTCATTGAATATCATAAATTTTGGTTTATATTAATATATGTTTATGATATTGCCAACAGATGCAAAGTATAAAACGCTATGCAAACAAATATAAGATGCAACACCAAAGAATTGCAGACTAAATAGAACATTGATTTGCTGCTTATTATTCAGTATGTTGCTCCATCTCTTACAGCATTTTTTGATCTTTTTATTAGACTTCTCCTTAAATTATGATCAGTGATAGGACAAGGAGTAATGGATGCAAGCTGGAGCATAGGAGGAAAAGTCTTCACACTGTCAGGGTGACAAAACACTGGAACGGGCTGCACAGTGAGGTTATGAAGTCTCCTTCTCTGGAGACATTCAAAACCCACCTGGACATATTCCTGTGTGACCTACACTGGGTGGTCCTGCCCTGTCGGGGGGGGGTGGACTTGTTGATCTCTTGAGGTCCCTTCCAACCCCTAACACTTTGTGATTTCTGTGATTTGAAGTCTAGCTTCTTTAAACCTGGCACTTAGTAACAGGTCACTAATCTAAAGTGTGTACTGTGTGTCACAAGTGCACCTGCAATATTCAGTATCCATACAAATACAGAGGCACATAATCCATGGAGACAGGTGAATGTATATTTTTAAAATTCAAATTCACTCATACAGCCAGATATCAATACCTGTCAATACCATATCAGATCTGACATACTGAAACAAGCAGCATCATGCCAGAATCTTTCTCAATTTCAGAAGAGACCAAAATGTCAGGCTAACACTACTCAAGGCACAGTTATACAACATTTCACTTGCTTCCATCTATGAAGGCTGGTGCAAAGATCCCTGAGCTAAGGAAGACCAAGGTTGCCAGTCTATAGGGTACCATTCAAATATAATATGGACATACAGACAAGATCTGAAAACAGAATATGTCATATGACATTTTATCCAGATCAAAAGGCCATCTCACTTTGCACATACATTGTGCAAAAAGAGATAAAGGGCTTCTAGATCCCTGCTGGCTCATGCAGGTCCAACGTGGATTTTCCTCTACTGCACTTCAGAAGGGTACTGTATACACATAACCTTGGACACTAGGGTGGGAATATCTTAATATTTATGTCTCATTACCACCTTCATATTTAATTAAACAAATGCTTTTGTGTTTTTCTGTAACTGAAGAACTAGGGGACCAAGTGGTTCTGTGACTATAGGTCCAATGGGTTTGAAGTTTGCACCTGCCATCAGCTACTAGCCTATTATATGATACTCCCAATGCTCATATATCTTTACAATAAAAATTCAAATTTACGTTACTATATGAAGCATTCCAGGTAGTTTGGCAAAGGTTATCAAGTATAATTTCTTTTATACATGGAACTTTTCCAATTATTACAGTCAAAGGCACCATTTCATATATGTAACAGCCTTCAGACAAAGAAGCACTTTGAAATTTGCTTAATATTTTATGAGTAACAGTCCTGAAGCCAATAGTTATCAGAAATACGCCATTATGAACAGCTGCACTATTTTGGAAGAACTCTGCAAGCAATAAATCCTACTCTTCTCCCAAATATTCCACTGGAAACCAAAATGAATGACAATTGCTTCACGTCACAGCCTTGCCTCAGTTCCTTATCACAGAAAACATGGCACTTGTTCTTGTGCAACATGGTACCTGTCTAAAATGACATGATTGTGGCTTCTTTGTCTCCCAGTTATATCAGGACACGTATTGCTTGTATGACATGAGGACTCATGTGAGAGTGAAAAAAAAATTTAAAAGGTTCAGGATTATAAAAGTAAAATACAGAGAATATAGTGAACATGAAAACAAAGGTTATGTATTCTAAATTAGTTGCTGTCATACCATTAAGTGAACAATCTATGGAACATGCAAGGTTTTGATAAAATTAACACTTATCCCTTCCCCAGTGATAGAATTCGGAGCTCAAATGCTGCTTCTACAAGTTGTAAGTAAAAGAATAATTTGATTTAACTTGTTGTCATTATCATATTTCTTTAATATACACTGATGGAGTCATGCAAATAAAGCATTAGCCTGAATAATATACCATATCTTTGGTTCTGTATGCTATTGCCCAAAACAACAACAAAAAATGTTACCTATATTACCTCAGTTATTTCTGTTAACATAGTTTCCTAAATAAAGTAGCAAAGAATATCCCTTTGCAGGTTTTTTTTTAACTATTTCTACATAGAGAAAATTTTTGTGCATGATTCAAAATGACATAACAGGAATTTGGTTACAACTTTTCACTAAAATGCTATTGTATTGACTGCTCAGTCAAATAGTGATACAGCTGAAACTTTCAGGATGTGGTACCTTCCTGCACTATGAGCATCCTGTGGGATGAAGGAACAGGGAAGTCTGCCATCCAGCAGTGAAGGAGAATGGCTCCCAACCAACAGGACTCTCCACACTACAGAGGGGTCACTATCTTCCATACTAGGTAATCAGCCACTTTCAGTTGCTCATAAACCATTAAGATCTTCAATGGATGAGTGAACAGAGCTCCACTGGATTCAGACAAGGCACTTTATCCAGCCAAGGATTTGGCTTATATTCAATCAAAGTAAAACAGGTTTTAAACACGTTCTCTGATGACATAAAAGGATAGCCCATAACTGGAAGAGGTAAGTCTTAAAGTGTTTCCATGCAGTGAAGCAAGAACACTGCTTTGGTTCCAGAACAAATAGAGTCCTGGATGCAGAAGCTCCCATAACAGGCTAGTAGTTTCTAGCATTTTAACTGTAACTTTTTCATGTACAGATTTCTGGTTTTGGAGGTCATGTATAATTGCCAGCCTCACGTGTGTGTAAAAGAGAGATGTTTTAATCATAATTAGCATAAATAACTACAGGTACATAAAAAGGAGAAAAGGTGAAAACCAAATATCTTGCATAAGAAGGAATTCTTTGTGCCATGTGTTCCAAACTCATTTTCAGTTCAGACAACCAGACAACCTCTTCTTCAATTACCAGACATACACAGCAGGAGAAAATGAGAAAAGGGCACCCGCTCCTGACAGAAATTGTGAGTCTCCCTTTTTAAAAAAAAAAAACAAAAAAAAAAACAAAAACTCAATCATAGTTTGCACAGATGATTAAATAGTTAAAGTATAATGGAACATAGGGTAAATTCTAATGACTGGTATCACTTAGGAAAAAGATGCTTTGGAGCAACATAGTAATGTCTGAGAACAGGAGACAGTTATTATGCCGTACCAGGTCACTGACATATGGCTCCAAATTATAAATCATTAAGGAATTTTAAAACTGAATTGAGCACAGTAATTGTCCACCAAGAAAATTCTTTTTCCTAATTGAAAGAAAAGCAGACTTGTGACTCAAACCAAAAGATCTAATTATCTAGTCATGGGGGAAATGTATTATTCATCTTCCCCCAAGGCACCAAATCCCTTCCTAAATATGAAACTTTTTATATTGAAAAATATAACAGTTGCATTATGTTAATCCCTGTCAGGGTGCCCATTAAACTTCAAATAAGTCTTTAAAAGTCATCCCTTTTCTCAATTGTTCAATAATCTAGAGCAAATAGCCTGTGACAAACCCACAATGCACAAGACAAAACAGAGGCAGATGATGCTTGTATACTGGAATTGCTGTTGCTGTCTTAAGCTCTTGCACAAACTGAGAGGTGACCATATTAAACCCTGAATCCATCCTCTGAGAGAAGGCTTTTAGAATAAGTACAGAAGATTTTGGTTTAACAAACCTAATGGTGGAATAAAGGGCTGGGAAGCTGACAAGGGAGTTAATGCACCTGTCCTTACTCATTTAAAAGCTATGGCTAAATTAAGAGCTCCACAAAATGGTTTCAGATATGCATAATCGAGTCTAATAAATGTTTTATTATTTTATTAGTAATTCTTCACTGCAATGTAATATTACTTAGAATCTTTCTTACATAATCTCTCCTAGTGAAATGTAGCTGACAATCCTATATTGTTTCACTCTTTGGCACCTTGTTTAGATTTCCATCTTCAGTAGGCCTTTATGATACACTTTGGCAGAAGCTTCCATGCACAGAACACCTCATTTAAAAATTAATTCCTTGCTGCCTCCACTAATCAAAGTTGGAAGAGTTTACATTAGTGTTTTAAGACAAGACTCCATGGCTCATTAAAACTCAGCTTCACTGGGCTTAAATCAGAAGTGAATGGAAATGGATGTAAGGGAGACTGAGCAGCTATTACTTTTCCTTCTTTCCTGCTCCTACAGAATCTGATTCATATACATTACATTACATTATATGACCTTTGTAATTTGGCCCACTATGTGTAAGAACAAAGTTACCTCTGCTGTTAAATATTTTATATGAACCAAAACTAAAATTGAATAAAAGAAACTCAAGGACCATTCTTTTAAATTAATGCCTTTCTGCTTTAGCTATCTCACACCATTCTGCTAGACTCTGAACAAGTAAATTCTAGTGTAAGCACAGTGATCCAATTTCAAAAAGACTATAAAACAAGTTGTTACATAATTTAAGAGATGCAGATTATATACTAGAGAATGCTAAGAAGATGTAAATTCTCCTACTTAAACTTCAACAGATCATCTCTGAGTTTGGCTTATGAGTCCAGAAAAAATCACTCTCACAGAGTATAAGTCTATCATACTACTTTCACCACTGTAGAGTATCATGATGGTTCTTCCCTGTATTTCTAATTCACTGCATGAAACTGGGTACACTAAAGCTAAAATTCTTTTCAGGAGTGTTGTTGGCATCAACAAAGGGCTCAATTGATCTATCTAGATATTTTCTCTAAACACAAAATCAGCCCAAAGCATCACTGTAATTTGCAACTGTGAATGGTGTTAATTCCTATACAGTCCTTGTCCATCCATTTCTCCCCACTAAGACAGAATTCAGTTTCCTAAACAAAGGTCTCAGATCAAGTAACATGTACACTGTTCAGCATCTCAGAGCTTCCTCCACATCCAGTCTGTCACCACCTTGTATTTGCACTAGCTCTGCAGATTTACTTACAAGACTAACCAAAGTCCTTCAGAATGGGAGGAAACTCCCTGAAGAGACAGGAACCTCTTTCTCTGTTGTCCTACAACTAGAATGAGATTAGACAGGGATCACAAAACATCTGTTACACCAGATGGATTTGTCCCTGACCAGGCAGAATAAAATTATTGTAAACACTGAAAAATCAAGTAGCACATTTAATGCTCAGAAGCTAGAGCTGGCTTCCAACTTTACCTTGACATGTCCTACCACAAAGAATTCACAAAGTCCAGGAGCACTAGTGATGGAAAAAACATCTTATTTTGCCTAGTTTTTCATCTTATTTGTTGACTTAAAATGTTAATTTTCTAAACGACTCTTCATTTTATTAGTTAATGCATTGATTCTGATTAAAATAATTGAAGAATTAGATTAATTATGGAAATTGTTTTTACCAAGCTGATGTCAATACATTAATTTGTTGCCATGTCAATATTCACCATGCAATTTTCTATTTGCAAACAATTCTCACAAAGACAAACACATCGTTTTTATTTCTCTTTAACTAGTGCTGTCACCTTATTCTAGAAGACAAGTTGCATTTGGTGACAGCGTAACTAGTATGCAACTCATTTACATCAGGTGTGTCTCGTAGTTCAACATTTTACCTTCAACACTTGCATTTCTGTAAAGGTAAGAGTTGAGTTTCTCACTTAGGATCCCTGATTCAATTGGACAGATTATAATATAGATTAGATAAATCCTTTTCCAGGTAAACATTTGATGGCTTTGGTATCCAGAAAAACATCAACAACAACAACAACATTTTAAAAAAACCAAAAAAACCCAACAATAGCAAAAAAAAAACCCACCATTTTATTTCTCCAAAAGCAAGACAATTTCTTATCTAAAATGTTCCAAAACTTAAATGACTGAACTGCAAATAGGGTATATTCCAGCTGTGGCTGGTGGAGAGTACTCTCTCCAGGGGAACCTGCTCACTTGGAAAGATCCAAAAGCTTTGATTCTCTTCCTTTGCAAAAAAAAAAAAAAAATTTCCCTAGGGTTGTGCTGCCATTCAGAGAAATGAGTTGGCAAGAACTTCATGAAGATCAACAAAGCAAAGCACAAAGTCCTGCACCCAAGGAGGAACAATCCCAGGCACCACTACATGCTGGGGAATGACCAGCAGGAAAGAAGCTTTGCAGAAAAAGAACCTGGGGGACATGGAAGACACCATGTTGAAATAAAACCAGCAATGTGCCCTTGTGTCAAAGAAGGGTAGTGGTATTCTAGGCTGCATTAGAAATTCCTACCAGCAGATAATTTGAGGTGATACTTCACCTCAACTCAACATTTGTAAGACCACACCTGAAATATCGTGTCTACTTCTGGGTTTCTCAGTACAAAAGAGACATGGACATACAGGACCATGCATGGAGACAGCAAAGGGTCACAAAGTTGATAAAGGGAATGGAGCATCTCTCCTACGAGGAAAGGCTGAGAGAACTGGGGCTGTTCAGCCTGGAGAAGAGAATACTCAGGGTGATCCTAGCAATGTACAAACACCTGAAGGTGGAGCCCAAGGACGACAGACACAGACTCTTTTCAGTAGTGCCCAGTGACAGACAATGGCACAAACATAAACACAGGAGGTTCCATCTGAACATCTGGAAACACTTCTCCTGTGAGTGTGACCAAGCACTGACACAAGTTGCCCAGAGAGGTTATGGAGCCTCACACTTTGGAAATATGAAAAAGCTGTTTGGGAATGGTCATTGGAAGCTGGCGCTAGGCAGCACCCAGGAGGGGTGCTGGGCCAGGTGATGACCTCTAGAGATCCCCTTCCAACCTCAACTATCCTATGACTCTATGAAAAGAAATGTTGATAACAGCTTCCTGAGCTGCTCAAACTACAAAGTGGGTTATTTTTTTTCAGGACAGAAGCTCTGTCTCCAGCTACCAAAGGCAAGAAAACATTATTAAGGAAACTATGAGATTAGTCTGTGTCGTGGGTCAGCCTCGGCAAATAGCCAAACTACTGCCCAGCTGCTCACTCCCCTGCTTCCCCACAAGTCGGCAGAACAGGGGAAGAAAGCAGGATAAACAGGAATGCAAATGGGAAATGTTACGGGTTGAAATAAAAGCAGGAAAATATTTTGCATTATCACGACAGGTAAAACAGATCCAATGCAGGAAAAATTAATTTCTTGCCAAGTAAAATACCTATTTGATTACTGATTCACAGAATGAGAAACAAACTTTAAAACAGTTTCTCCTACCTTCTTCTCTTGTCAGGCTTAGCTTTGCTCCTTCACTGCCAACATTTCTCCCTTCCCATCACCACAAGAAGCACCACAAGAGGGATGGGTTATGGGAGCCGGGGACAGTCCATAAAAGTTCCTCTCAGCCACTCCTTCCTCCTTGCTCTTTTCTTCACCATGGGCTCTTCACAGACCTCAGTTCCTTCTGTCCATATCTACCTGCTCCACCATGACGAACCTCCTCTTCCTCCGACCTGGTGTTCTCTCTTCAGTTCTAGCTCTTTTTGGTTCATTCTTCTTTCTGTGGCACTTTCTGCCTTTTCTTAAACACGTTTTCCCTGAGGCACTACAACCTTGGCTCAAGGTATCAGCTGTGCCCTTCAGCAGTGGGAACTGCCTGGAACCATCTGGAACTTGATGGAACCGGATGGAACCGGCTGCGTCCAGCACAGGGCAGGCTTGGCCTCTCCTCACAGAGGGCTCCCTGAGGCCCCCACTGCCAGAACCAGGGCACCTGAACCCAACACAGCCTTGTATAATCTACCTCACTTTGGAGAATTATATTGCCTTTTTCCCCTTTTCACCTCCACCTCCTCAATTACAGTTTTCATTAGAATCAGCCCTAAAGCATTGCGCACTGTTAAATCCAAACAGCAGGAGCTAATAGTTTTTTCTTTGGCCAGCAGGAGCAAACAAGGAGATAATTTTTAATGTTATCATAATATAAGGGGCTGTGTCTCCTCTGTTGTGGAAAATGAAAGGTGAGCTCAGGTGACAGTACTTGCTGGCAAGAGTGTCCTGGTGTTGCTGAGTTGGACCTCAGGAGCACCCCTTGGCTGATAATTCTCATCAGGCCCAGTGCTCTCAGCAGCCTCTTAAGTCTTTCATCTTCCTGCACGGTTACAGGGGGCCTCAAAGGGTTTTTGCTTGCATGTCACCTCCAGCAAGAGCTGGTAAAGCTTTTAGGCTCTACGCTGTCTATGGTGGTGGACTGCTATCCAGCCTGACACCCTATAATGCACACAGCTGTCATATGAAGACTTTCAGAATCATTTTGGATTCCACTTACTTTTTTTCCTGAGAGGAAGGACACAATCACTACCTGTAAGCAATTTTTATTTTGAGAGGAGCTAAAAGCTTGTTTTAGAAAGATGAGCTTTAAGTTTTATGTTATAGACACAGTTTGTCATGTATTGTGAAGTATCAAAACAGTGCGTGTGTTTCTTGACAATGTCTTGACAATATTTCAGTCAGACAATGAAATAAACATTGCTGCTACCTAACTAGAAATTAGCCACAAGTATAAGCCTAGATCAGCAAACGCTGAATCCATCAGAACACTGGCACAGGATGAAATCTACTAATCAAAAACCAACTAGACAGTAACACAAAATATAGAGAAAGCAAGAGCCTGAGTTGGGTGTTGATGGTTTAGCCCATGGGCCAGTGCCAGTGACTGCTGCCTCCCCTGCTCCAGCTTCAGCTCTGGGGCTGGTCCCACTGGGGTGGGGGTGACACACACAGCCCCTTCCCCCTACTCACAGGCTTACAAACCATAATCATTTGTGTGCATGGAACTGGGGGCCACTGTCATGCTGCAGGTGGCAGCCCAGGAGAAGGAAAACACGGAGGCAACAAAAGCCCCACCGTGAGTATCACTTTCTTCCTGCTGAGGACCATGGGATGCTGATGGTTTTTCATAACACTTTCTGTCCCTTTGCTGCAGGAATGTGTCAGCCTGCATTGTCCGATCTATGTTGGAGGGATAAGCATTACAGCCACGAAAAGGGCTCCATATTTGTAGACTTTTTTGGGTAAGACTATAAAGAGGAATTTCTTTTTCTTTTTTTAATCAGTGTGGGCAATGGGTGTTGGTAGTCCTGCAAATGGACTAACCACAAATGTTTATTGTATTTTAATTAGACTATTAAAGTATTCACTTGACTGTCAAAAAATTCTTAGTGCTGTGTGTGTATATACATATGTACATATTTATATTGCTTTCTCTTTTGTCCATAGTGAGATTCTGAGTGCATCATCTGCTGCTTCTTGCCCAGGAGAGATTTCTGTCAGCTTTTTTGCCATAAGGGAGCTTATTTCAGCCTCCTAACTGCTTCTGTGTGGTGTCCTGCTACAGGACCAGACACAAAAATAAATTACCTGTAACTGCTTGGGAAGGATCCAAAGGAAGCAAGAACTGAACTGAGATCATGTCTGTGCTCAACACAAATTGACCCTAACTGTCAGAGGAGTGCTTCTTCATAGTACTTTTTATCCTTGGGGCTTCTAAGGCACATTACCTATTAAATTTGAGTATTAATTATTTACTAAGTTCTGGGTTCATCTTCCTGATCTTTGAAACGCAGTGGTTATTCCAGAGGAGACAGCAAGAGCCAACAGAGTGTGTGGGTAGAGAAGAAAATTGTTAATTATAGAAAAAGTGAATCATAAGATTCAGAACACAGTTATACAGATGAATGTACTTCCCAGCTCAAAAACAGCACCTTCAGCAACATAATGGCTGTGAAATTGTCTCATGTATCAATTTGTTAACAAAAAACTGTCCTGTGGAATCACTGACACTTTTTACAGCACATTGTGCTTGACGGCCATAAAACTCTTAAGGTGATTGAACTAAAACCCTTGCAATGAAAATAATCTTCCCCTTATATTAATTCATAATGAAACTCTTCAATTTTGATATTTTGAAGTCCTTTTGATACCTGGAATTGGGAACTAACTGAAACTTTCTCAGGGGTCACAAATTTTCATTAGAGAGACAAATTTGTAAGAACACTAATGAGTCCTTGGCATCTAGTATAAAAGTATTTTAGTGTGTCTGGCCATGCCCTGGGAGAAGAAAAATATAATTTTCCCCTCCCCAGCTAAAACAGAAACAATGAAAGAGGAAGCTGCAAAAGAAGCCACAGCACCAGATTTGTCAGGGAAAATTTACATCTCCACAGTTTTAATACAAAAAGCTTTCTGCATTCTTCCATTTGTGGATTTTCATGTCTGAGCTGACAATTTGCCCGCAGGACCAGTCTTCTGACAGAAATATTGTCAGGGAGGTCAGCTGTAAATTTTAATCAGTCTGTGCAAGGCACAAGGAAAACATTGTCAGGAATATTTCCCTGCAGCTTGGCATCACATATAAACACTGAATCTATGCCTCTCAGCATAAATTTTCAAACAATAAATCACTCTGTAAACTGATAATTTCAAATTCTCACTACAGCCTGCTACCTAGGTAGAAATTCTCCAATTACAGCTGCTTTTCTCTCCTTTGGAGAAAAATTTCACCACACTCAGTGGAACCAACGAACGTCTTAAAAAAAGAGAAATCAAACATTATTTTATTACATATATTAAAACACATGAATTACTGTGACAATCACTTGTTAAGTAGTCAGTTAAGAGGAACTATGATTAAAGACATAAGAATAATACTGTACGTTCATATAAGTTATATCTAAAATAAGAATAAATTACAATATTTACATCAAATTTTGGTGTTGCCAGCTCATAGATTTTAATAATCATGAGCCTTTTTCCTAGAAAGTTTCAATTTGACATTGTATGAATGCTGGAATATTACTACCAATTGCAACTACGTTAAAAAAATCAAAGCCAGAAAAAAGTCTTGGAAAAGAAACATGTCATATTCCTATACCTTCTGTTTACAGAGCAAAGCTTGAAAATAGGCCACAAATCCAGGAGGGTCAAAAGGCTATTGTCAGAAGGCATATATCCGAATGTGTTATGACATGATCTAAATGTATCATTCTAAGTAAGGCCTACTACCAAACCCACATCATGATTTTCTGAGTCCTGACTCACAGCTTTTAAGGCCTTGAAGGAGCAGTTTGGGAAATTCAGTCCCCCCAGGGCTTGGCAGTATTCATCCCTAAAATATCCTTTCAGGCCCATCCTTTCAGATCAGCCTCCAAATTAGAACCACAGTCAAACTGAGATACATAGGCAAATTGAGAGATGACAGTTTTTCCTTTAATATCCTGCCTTGCTGAAAACATCTTCCCAGAAATCCCACTGAGATGGGATGTTGCTTTGAGATGTGTAGCAGCTTTTAAAATTCAAAAGTGAGATAGCAGGGAAGTGTTAAATGGAAGAATAAAGGGCAGAGCAAGGTTAGAGGTAGCTGCTGGTGCTGAACTCAGCAACAGAGCCTCTCTGCATCTCATGACACAATTCAATAGCAGTTCAAGGCAATGCAAAGTCTGCTAAATTCAGTCCAGTTTATTGATGGAGTATTCAAACCTGCCCACAGTATTTCAGAAGTGATACAACACTGAGTAGATGATGACAAGCCATTGGTCTACCTACTGACTATTTGTGCTTCTACTGATACAGCCCAGGATGCTGTTGTCCCTCACTGCTGCCAGGGCCACTGCTGGTTCATGCTCAGCATGAGACACTTCCATCTCAGGTGCAGAACTTGGTGTTTGTCCTACTTGAATTTCATTTCACTATAGTTCCATTTATCCAGCCTGTCTACATTCTTCTGAATGGCAGATATACACTTGAGCATACCAATTGGTGCCACCCAACTTTGGTTTTTATCTACCAACTTTACAAGCAAGCCCTGCATCACTTCCTCTGGTGTGATGAAAGTATTCAATAGGTGAATCCCATCCTGGTTTTTTGTAATTTTTTTCAGACACTCTGTGTAAACCATTTTGCTCCCTGGCTGTACTTGGACTCTGCTTTGACCACATGGAGTCATCTGTATGTGCTTTTAAAAAGACACAACCTCAGACATGGGAATTGGAATTAATAATTCTGGGTCGAACTGGGAGACTGTGATCAAACTTTCTAGGCTGATCTCCCATGACAGTACACACACAAGCCCTGAATTATGATGTAAGGAAGGACCAAGACCTTGGCTCATAGTACAGCCCCCACTGCAGACAGCAGCATATCACTCCAATCTCTGTAGCTCCAAAGGTACAGGTATCAGCTTTTGGCTACATTTGCACATTCTTGCTTAAAAACTGAAAAGGCAAGCATCTCAGGCAGAAACCTAAAGGCAGCATATATAAATCCTCATAGAAAATTCAAATACAGCCCTCCAAGTGCAATGGAGCTCAGAAACAGGTTCACACAAGGTCTGCATGTGAATGACAGGAAAGAGTTCTAGTTCTCAGATAGGTTCTCAGTGTGCTCTACAGCTATCTTCAGCCCTGCTCTGCTGACACAAACCCAAGGCTTGTGTTAACATGATAAGCCAAACTGTTTTCACTTCTACTTGCCACTTAAAACAAAAATAACTTAGGTTCATTCTGTCCTCTGGGTACAAAAGTCCTGTCTTGTTTGGTCGTTTGAGGATTCAGGAAACACAGACTAACAGAAAGCAGTTCTTATTGTATTAAAAAGCCTGTTACACCCTTCTCTGCTGCTCTCTAAAAAATAATCAGCTATTGTTGGATACATACAAGAACTAGGAAAAAAGCTCAGGACCAAAGTTTCTGTACACTGACAAAGAATGAGCTAGCCAGACAGCTTGGGTCCTTCTTTAGGGCTTGTATTCTTCCCTCAGTGCTGGGGACATGGAAGGAACTTTTCAGTGTTGGGCCAGAATCTTCAACTGGCCAAAGCCTTGAAGTGAAATTATACCCCTTGTTACACTCTGCATATGTACAAAGGACTTATCAGGACACCACCAGCATAAATCGTATACCTCTCTTAACAGAAAAAAAAAATCATCTACATGGAAAAAAGACTTAAACTCATTCCAATCCAACAAAATATTTACCTGGAGAACATAAACTGGATGGTCCCCATGTGGTCTCTTCTCAGCCTATCCTGCCTTTTACTCCACCATGCTCCCTGGGAGTGTGTGGCTCACGCTGCTCTTGTGAAAGGCAGATCCTATCTATTCCCCCTTTTAGAGTTTGTGGTTTTTTGTTTGTTGTGTTTATTTTTTAAGCAAACAGCAGCAGCAAAACGTCTTTTCTCTGAGGTACATCAATTTTTTTTTTTCTTAGTACAGATAGAAGTTCTTGCCATCACAAAAAACACACAGAAAAGGGAAGAGCTGGCACATCTCACACCAGCAGGAGCTGGGGGAGACACAAAGAGGTCCCAAACAATTATAGTTTCATACTGGGTCCCAGCCTCAGGACATTTACTGAGGTGAAGCAGGAGTCTATTTTTTAGAACTGGATGCTACAGCTTGCTGTAGAGAATATTGCTGTATGCTGTACTTGAATTAAGAACCAGAAATAAATTTAACAGCTTCACCCTTTGTATGACAGAGCTAATGAAAATTCACTGAAGAAGCTATCAGAAGGCAGGCAAATTTTTGAAGAATGCTTTCTGTGTGCTGCAAGGTGGAAGCAACCTTGGTAAAAAAATGTTTCTATTGTTTTCTTTCTGTTAAAAGCCTCATTTATTAAAGTACTAATAAATCCCACTTAAACCATTTGACTAGCCTCCTAATAAATTAAGGAATCAGTTTAACACAATGTCATCTTGTCACCTTGATCAATAGAAAAGAGGAAAAGAAACATTAGTAAGAGGAAAAGTCTATTTTTATCAACCCCGTTTTATTTCCTTTACATGACTATAAATATGGCTTCATATATTTTGAATAAGATTGCTTTAAAATAGTTAACATTCAAGGTAAAAAGAGAGAAAAGTGGTTAAATCCCTGAAGCAGATGACATTTTGCTGTTAAACTAGCAGAGTACTCAGAGAGCAAGGGGTGCACAGGTTGTGATTTAATGGTAATAGGCCACGTGAAAAAAGATCAACTTGAACCAAATGTGATTTGCAGAAAGGCTTCAAGCCTACCATGGTTTTTTCCTCCTTCAACAGCAAGTAAACAGATTAGACAGAAAAAGAAATCTAGCAGGCTATATGTACATTGAAAAGTGGTGCTGCACAATGGGAGAGATCTGTAGAGTGAAATATTAGGTGCCAAGAACATGGTATATGTTCACAGTATTTGCATTTTGAAGGTTTTAATTCAGACTGCTCCGGTGTAACAGACTGAAGATTCCCTAGTGGCAGGAGCACATTAGATTTTCTCTTGGAGCACATTTTAGATTTCATTTCAGTCTGAGATTTCCCTACAGTGCAACTCAAAGCCTGGTAAGTAGGAAAAAAATCAGAAGATTCACATCAAAACCAGGTTCCTGATTTGAACTTACACATTAACATAATTGCTACCATTGAGTCTGTCAACTGTGAGATTCTGGCAGGCAAGAGAATTTCTTGGCCATCTTCCCTAACATAGCCAATGCCACCTTCTATTTGGAAGCTAGGCCATCCACTCTGTTGTGATTAAGGGATAGTGAAAGATCGTGCTTGCAAAGAACAAAGGTAGGCTTCTGCATCTGTGAAACACATTATTTTCCTGAAAAAGAGAAGTTAAAAGAGGAGCTATATGATTGTAATGCACAGGTCTGGAAAAGTGCAGAACAGATTTACATGAAAGCAATCTCATATCCTATGTAAGTGCTGATGAATGAAGAAATGGTGGAATTTAAACTATTTAAAACAGTTCAACTACTGAGTCTAAAACAAGTCAACACCAGAATACCAGTTCTGAAATATAGTGTATCAGCTGTCTCTGTGTTGTTATCCATCTGCACTCAAATTATAAATATAATCTTCCCTCACTCGAGGCCTATGCACAGGTATCCACACCTTTGTCACACTTCATTTGAATCCCTGCATAGAGTCCAGTGAGCCTATGGTGATACCTACGCTCTCTTAACCTTTTAAAATCTTGTACCATGAAAACGCATCATGCCATAGACAGACATGCAATAGATAAGCTTGTTTTAAAACAAGGTTTGTTTAAATTCAATTTAGTTGCAAGTTCTGACATGGAGGACTGCTGAGAAACAACAGATGAAATCCTTGAAAAAGCAAAGAAATGGGCCTGCTGGCAAAAGTATCCCCAATATTGGCATTGGTTCACCCCCACACTGAGCAAAAATTCAGTAGAAATTGTAAAGTTTGCACAGCTCATCATTTCCCTGTTCAGCTGATTGGTTAAACTATAGATATTTACAAGACATCTTAATTTTGCATGGCTTGCTTTATAGAACAGCTGTTCCATAAAGTTGTTCCTGGAAATCTACAGTATTATTTTAGAAAATGGAGTAAACAAACTGAATATTTGCAAGTCTCGCATTATACTGCTTTTGAGAAAATATAAGCTATGAAGTTGTGAGGTTGAAGATAAGTGGGAAAGCTAGTCATTGAAAAGTTTAAATAAACTATTAGAATATAAACATTTTCAATATTTTTAGATGTAAAACACCATAAAGACAGATTAAATAATGTAGAACTTGTGTGAAATTTTCAGAAGTCTATAGCGTTTCTAAGGTTTACCTTGAAAAAAAAAAAAAAGGTACTTTTAAATCCTGCCTTAGGAACAACTTACTAGCTTCTCCTATTAAACTTTATAATGCAAGAAAAAAAAAAAGACCCAAACAAAACAAACAAACAAAAAAAGCCAAAAAAACCCACCCTGTATCAAAGCAGGGATTTAAACATAAAGCATGACCTTAATGGACCTATGTGCTGGTCCTGTCTAAAAATCATATCAGCTTTCATTTTTGACTGAAACCTTTTGTTTTCTTTTTAAGTACAAGTGTCAGCATTCAAAGCTATGTCACTTAATCACAATAACCCAATTACATATTTTTACTTCTGCAATTTTACATTGCCAGTAATATTTCATATTTCTGCCCTAACAACTCTCTTTTTCCTACAAGCTACACATACTGCTTTTGGATCCTCCTATAAATCCCTGTTCTGGTTCGGGACAGGACAAAGGTGATTTTTTTTTTTACTTGTAATTTTGCTTTCAGCTAAGTCTCTTGTAAGTAGCTGCACTTGTTGAAATTAACAGCAAGTTTCTCAGACAGTGTCTGCCTCTGGGATTGATAACACTCGATGTTTATAGTTACAGCAGAGACTGGTGTGCAGAGCCAAGGACACTGCTCAGCTCTGAGGAACATTTTACCCTCTGGAAGGAGAAAAGGAGTAAAGAGGTCACACCTGCAACCCTCCCTTAGGGAGGAACAGACAAGATAGATGCCAAAATTGACCAGAGTATTCCATCCCATACACATCATGCTCAATATAAATCTGAGGGATGACAAGGGTCAAATACCTTTCTTCCTTCTTCACCTGTTCCTGTTTGCTTCGGCATCCTGAGAGGATTCCATCCGTCCCTCTGCCTGTGGTCCTGATCCGTGCCAGCCTGAATCTGTGTGTTCCTGCCTCCAGCTCCCGACTGCTGCTGACTCCAGGAGTCCAGCCTGGACTTTCCCAGGGCTGCCCTGCAGCCTTGGGGGTAACATGAGAGTTATTGGAAGAAAGGATGGAGGGAAACATGGTATCAATTTTCCTGTATATTTGTGTATGTTTAGTAATTTTTCCTTTTTATTATTCCTGTTTCATTAAAGCTGTGTTGTTTAGCTTCCAATCCCTAAGTCTCTCTCCTTTCCTTATCAGGGAGGGGACTGGGATTAATAGAGAGCATCTGATATTTGGTTTAATTGCCGGGCCAGCATTAAACCATGACAATCCACAAGTGATTTAATTCATCATTATTAGGACTGTATATGTTTCTAGGTTTAAAATGCATTTAAGACTTGAAAATTATCTCAAATTAGTCTCAGTATTCACATCTGTGGGTCTTATGACCAATCTGCAGAGTTAAGACAAAATGAAATTTTCTTGAGTTTGAGATACTAGAGGAAGTTCTCACACCACCTGTTTCTTCAGTGCTGTCCCTTTCTCTTCTCCTCACTGCTGTCCCAAAAATGATGGCATCTCTTTCTGAGAAACAATTTTCATGTGCAGCTGCCACAGATGCCGAGTTATACAGGAGTGGGATTTGGAACAGAAGTATATAATCAGTTTAGCGTACACAACATGCGTGGATATATAAAGAATAAAATTTTGAGGTAACCACATTTAACCTTAAATAGTTTGCACGTACTTCTTGCATTTCTTTTTTTATGCAGGAGGAACTATGTAGTGTTCAGCACTGAAGGTCATCAGGAACAACAGAAGGAAATATCCTTCACACATTCTAGCTGAGCCTTGTAGCAGCAGATAGGTGAGGTTGACTTTCCCTTCCAGCACACATTCTACAGTCATTACAGATCTGCACTGAATAAACAGTTCTGGAGAAGTTGCCATTATTGTCATGTTGCATTAACACATGTCCAAGGGGACTTTAGATACTAATGAGCAGTGAATAACTTGTGTCCTAAACACAAGGAGAGATAAAGGCCAGAATGTGATATGCTTGTTAGAAGGTATTGGAATGAGGGAGCCAAACCCAGCACATTCCTTTGAAATAATGTATTACATTGTATCACATATTTTAGACATTTTTAGAGATATATTGTGTAGATTGATACCTTAAAAGGAAGCTATTTACAAAGAAAAATACACCTGTAAATATTTCTTCTCAACTACATTGATACAATATTTCATTTAGAATTTGTGAACATTGCATATATCATTTTGTTTATACATATGAAGGTGTGAGAAAAGCATACATTTGTTCATTAAATGAACAAAAGGATAAAAGAACAAAGGTATGTTAAAAACATTATCACCATGGTAACTAAACACAAGCTAATTTTGTAACCAAATGTTAGTGGGAGGGCAGAATAGATCATTACCTCTATAGCACCTAATCAAACATTTAAAAAGTATCCAATAATGAATGATAGCTTCTTAATAACTAGCAACCACACCAACATAGAATTCTTAAAAAAAAAAAAGAATTTCAAACATGTTTAATATGGTACTGCCAAACACTTCTTTGTTTTAAATTTCTCAGACTATTTGTCTGTTATTTGAAATTAATAATGTAATTATTAACTTCCTGGGTTGGGGTTTTTTTTCACAAGTAGTCAAATTTCACAAAGAAAATCTGGAGGTTATCAGTGCTTTATGAAACAGTCCTCCCATAGGGTTTATGAAGGAACAAAATTGTACTCGGTGTTTTTCACTAGGAAAAAAGTAGCAGATGTGTTTGATTGGCAGAACTGCACAATGTGGGAGAAGTTGCTCACCTTACCTACGCACCACCTACCAGTGCTCCCAACATTTGAGAAGTTGCAGTGGAGGAGAATTTTAGTAAATACCGCATAGTGCAAATGATCCATCAGGCTAATTAAAACCAACAGGTAAGAAACAGATATTAGAATAATTTCTTTGCTCACTTAGGATTTGACCTTTCAGCTGAAGCTATCAACACAGGTTCCCATCTAATGGCAATTTCAGTGGCATTTCCTGGGACATGCCCATCCATCTATGGCCTTCCTTGCATCTTCACAGCCACTGAATATTCACATTCTTACTAGGATCTGGATTGAACATTTGTGAGTTCCCACCTATCCTACATGCACACAAAAAAATGCTCTGCTTCACTGTAATATATTGCTAATTGTTCTGTCCTGCATCAAAAATTTAATACATAGTACAAAAATAAACTCCAAAGAATAAATGAGGTTTGTGCTCATTGCTTCATGGTACACTGAAATGTGAATTTTTTTTTTAAAAGATGACAACAAAGGCCTATTTAATATGCAGAGTCTTCTCTAGTTCTGGTACTGGCCTAACAGTTATGGATGAAAAGTTTATTATTTTTATTACATCTTACATTATAACAAATACATATAAAACATATTATTTTAAATTCCTAATAAAATCTCATAGATATTTCTAAATAGATTTGGTGTAACCTTGCTTCCTGCACTAACAACCAGCTAATTTTTCATGGATTTTGGACCGTATTTCCTCAGGCTTCTTGTAGGATTGCTTTCATTTTAACTTCATGCAACCTAAAATGTTACTACTTATGTGGTCAGATACCATTTCCATTTACCAATGAATATTTCAGTATTTCACATTAATTATTCATTGGAGCAGGAAACAAAGTGATGGTGTTTGGCTTCCTTAGTGGGTGCCCTAACTGCTAGCCTGTACAGCCCCAGCCTGTTCTGCTTTATGTCTTTCATCCAATGAATATTTAAGTACCGTGTACAAAGTGGATTTATTACAAGACAATAAAACTTTAGGAGTAATGGAAAAACACCATACATCCTGCTTCTTAAGTCAATGGTCTCTTAAAGAAGAAGGAGAGGGATGACATATCATGTTATATGACATCTAAATATGTATCAGAATCTCTCTTTCAAAAGCAAATGCCTGTTTTGTCAGTTCTGCCAGTACTTTTATATAAGATGGGAGCTAAGTGACTTGAAGCTACCAGAATTTAGGCAGTGATGAGTAAAATTCAGTTGCAGAGTCAGCTCCAGTCTAATCAATATTCTGTGAACATTAGTAGGAGCTAAATGTTATACTGAGGCACTTAGAGGAGGATGTGAGTACATCTTTTTGATGTACCCACAACAGGGAATGTAGACTCACCAGGACTTATCTGACTGCTACAGAGACAGCAACTAGATTTCTGATTCTTAACAATCCTCAGTAAAAAGGTCACTCTTAGAAGCTCTGTGGAATAAATTTTCACATTTCACTCATTCTTTTATGGGTGGTTTCCAAATCCAGATGAAGTGCAAGTGAATGAGGGCTAAAGAACTATTTTGAAGAAAATGTTCTGAGCTCTTGAATGGAAAATAATTTTCTCCAGTTTTAATAATTTCTAATTTGGATTAGAAAATAACATTGAGTGAAGCATTTTAAGAATTCAAAATCATTTAATTAGAATGTGCACTCAGAGATCTGTGATATCAAGACAAGGAAGACCTGATTTTTTCTGCCACTGCAGCCTCACCATGCAAAGCAATACAGTCAGGGATGGGAACACACCACTTTCTTCAGTGCATGACTAAAATGTTGGGTTAGTAGAGGCATTGTCCAGAATCCAAACTACTGTGTATATGATAAGAAAATGTATGCTAAGGAGACAGTGAGGCAGGTGAACTATCTTGGTTTTATGAGCTAGACTCCTGAGAAAGAGGAAGAATCTATGTAATTACCACATCTAATGAAACCTGACATGGGACTGAATAACTGCTAATTATGCCAAAAGCCCAGTTGCCCAACTACCATAAGGAGTATACTATGATGGACAGGTAAAGCTTGATGAACAGAAGTTCATGGGAAAGCCTGTGTGTTTTTGAAACAACAGCTGTGCCAGAAGTAAGTCCTGCTCATTATCAATTTCACAACAACAAATTTCTCTGTGAAATATCACTCTCAATAGCCAAGAGGCAGGCCTCAAGAAGTGGAAGGTAACAACTTATTCTCTACCTCTGCACAAAACCATTCACATGGGAGCATCTACTCAGTAACAGAAAAGATGACACTATAAACAGAATTAAGAAAAGACAGCCTCAGGTAGAACTTACTGAGTAAACAGCTTCCTTTAAAAAAATAAAAAATAAAAAAAAATTGACCTTTTCTGACTGAACAACATACAAAACAAAAATATGCACTGCAAACATATGTATATTTGGCATTCTAATGATACTGGGTTTTTTACAATGGAAAGGAAGAAAAGACAATGCAAAGCAGCTTTTTTTCCCTAGAAACCAAAAGAACTGGGTCTGAAAAGGAAGTTGGAGACCTAAGCAAATGTCAGGAAAAAGAGATGGTCAGCAGGCAGATTCAGTTCTCAGCTGCTGTGAAAGGAAAAGATTAAAAGGTGTCTCATCCAACCAAAGCACCCATGCCTGGAATGCCTGATTAACCTGGCTGGAGCAAACAGCACCCTGAAAGAAAAAGGATAGGGAAGGAATCTTACAGAAAAGAATTAGATACTGAATTCTGTTCTCTCTCTTCCTGGACACAGAGGCAAACTTCCCCTGTTGAGGAACCTTGTAAAAATACAAAGTGCAATCTGCCTACACTCAGGTGATAGGGAAAAAACAACTTAGTTGCACCATAAATTACTCTATCCCTGACAGTCATGGCCCGAAGAGATTCTCTTCAATCTACAAGACTTCTATTGAAGCTTTTGCCTAGAATATTGTCCTTTTAGAATACTACATATTTTAACTTGAAAACTTCTCTTGTGGATTAGTCCTGCCATATTAGGCTGGCAATGTAAGAGCTGAATCCTAAAGGTACTACTGCTATTGGTCCACTCCTGCAAATGATTAAAAATGAAAAAGGTGTAGCTTTCTTCTAAAATATTCATCCAAGAAGGGCTTTATCTACTGCTGTTGGTTAAGTTCCTTAGTCAGGATTCATAACTTAATTACTGCTTTATCTAACTCACACGCCTAAAAGCCATTCCAATTTTTCTGCACAAATTTCAGGTTTTATATGACTGAAAGACCTTTCTTATTTCTTCTCCCACTCAGGCATTGCTCTCTAACACAACATTGAGCCCCTAGAGAAAAATGTACAGAGAACAGCTATCCTTAGATACAGACAGGAAAAAAATTTCATTCAGCTTTTCAAAAATATTTTCTTTCTGATAGCTTCCTCATCTGGACTATCCAAGTATTCCTAAAAGTGTATAGACATGTACACTTGGGTGTCAGTAAAGGAAATCCAAGACAAAAAAGGGAATGAGGAAGGAATTACAATGTAAGATTAAAACATGTGAAAACTCTTCAAATCTTTGACTTTGTACTTGTGATCAGGAATAACTTGAACAAGAGTACAGTAAACACAAGACTTTCTGCTGGTAAGGGGGAAAACATAACATATTTGAAGGGTGATAGAACTTACAGTGGTGGTGATACCCTTCTTCAGGATAGCTTGTGTTCATGTGCCAGGGCTGGAATATTCCCTCTAATTACTTACTGATCCAGTGAACAAAGCAAATTGGTCACACATCCAAGTCTTATGCATTGTGATTTACTCTGCTTTGGAGCACTATGCTAGGCCATTAAACAAATCATCCCTAGCACTTCCTAAAACCTTAAGTGAATGAGTTGGGTTATTGCCAATTCAGGAAAGTCCTGCTAAAAATAACAGTTAAAAGTTATTCATGGAGCTCCTGAATTTTCTGAAATTTTCAGGACTATAATTTAAAGATTCCACTTAATTTACAATGAACTTCCATACCCTTTCTGAAAAACAGAAAAATCACTTTTTAAATAACCGATTGCAAAAACAAATGTTTGCTATAAAGCATCTCCTTCCTCATGACAAAAGTTAC
Organism: Phaethornis superciliosus; assembly: GCA_023637945.1. NCBI lineage: Eukaryota > Metazoa > Chordata > Aves > Apodiformes > Trochilidae > Phaethornis > Phaethornis superciliosus. The sequence goes on along the minus strand of JAJQWJ010000003.1, from coordinate 85,950,566 downwards.
CATTTTTACTTACAAACAAGACCATTTGGAACTCTAGATATTAAGACCAGCCAATAAAGAACAGTTCAGCTTTTCTTAATGCTTTCTTACATTACAGTGTTTTTTTAAATGAGTTTAACTTTCCCTATATATCCAAATCAAAAATATAATTTCTCAAAGTACAGAATACCTTATTGCTCCAAGAGGAGTTAGTGGATCTGATTGGTTTTGCATATACGCATACTGATAGGAACCTCTCAGGGTCAGCCAGTCAATTAAAGAAAGAATCAAAAAACATTTACGTCAGGTAATGGTAAAATAAAGATACTGAACTCCACTGATTTTCATGTTATATGCCACCATGAATGATGCTTTCAGCTGTGACCCCCTCACATTAGGATAGTGTCAGCCCCAGGTGTTGCTGGGGTAAGTAAATGCAATAGTTCCATTCAGGACATAAAAAACTTGCAGATTTTGCAGCTCCTTAAATTGGTAGCTTTGACCAACACAGATTTCTTTAGTATTAAAATACAAAGAATATATGTGTTGTAGAAGATACTACAGAGATTCTTCTTTTCCTCAGAAAAATTAGCTTTCTCAGGGCTCCTAAGGAAAAAAGTGGGAGTCAGATTAGGTTTTGAGAGACAAGCTTCAAAACAGAAAAATTGTTCTCTCTGAACAAGTAAACATTTCACCTTCCCCATGGAACAATACTTTTTGATATAAAATCTAGGCCAAGCACCTGAGTATCAAATGAGAATTTACAGGCATCTTCTGACCAAAATTGAAACAGTTGAAGAATAAGCAATTGTCTTCCAAAATACATAGCTAATTGATTACACAGTTCTGATAACACTATTATTTCAATTTCGATTCTTGATATCTCCACATTTCTAATTTTATTTCTCAATAAGGGCTTTGGAGAAGGATTATGGAAATCTACAAATTCATAATCTCAAACATCCTGATCTCTGATTCAATGTAGCCACTGATTTTTCAAGTCAGACATTGCTGAAGTGGAAGTTCTTTTACGTAGGTGGTTTGCTCAGGTGCAGCAAAGTGATGACTGTCCCACCAGGTAGGGGATATTCATGAACTTGCAAAAAGAAATTTCAAAGGATAAAACAATCAAAGATTTTTTAGAGGTTTTAAGAAAAAGTGTAACAAAATCTTCATTTTTTTTGCCTGATTGCTATTGGAACAGAGATGGTGACAGCAAATTTAGAAGTTCATACAGAAACTAGAAACATGGAATGATTAAGGTTTGAAAAGACCTTTGAGATCATCAAATTCAATCCCAGAGCTACTAAGGATATAGAAGGAAATCTTGGATCATTTAATGTGGCTTGATCATTGAACTTTGAAAGTCAAGTGGTATTTAGTAAAAAGAAGGATTAGTTCCTTGGACAGTCAATATTCTTCCTAACATTCAGTTTTTTGTGCAATAATAGAGATATAAGTTAGTGCTGAAGGCACTGAAACTTGTTAAAAAAATAGAGCCAGGCTATTAATATTATGGTTGTGACGTATAGTTTAGACTGAAACTACACTCTCAATAGAAAAGGAAACACTGGAGAGAATTCTTTAAATGTGTATTCAGGTAGAGTTCTTAACATGAGAGCAGTCCTCTTCCACGACTTGTAAGGAGCTGTTACAAACAGATTTTTGCAGAGTACCACATTCTTGTACTACTTCCACAGAATACCTTCAACACTTGATTGTATCACTGAAATCTTAAGCTAAAGCCTATGATAAGCTATAACAGTAAAGAATGTGAACAAGACAGAAAAAACCCATTTACATAACAAATCTGTCATTTACTTAATAGTGAGCAAATGTAAGTGGGCTTCGGTTAATTTCTACTTGAAAATAATAAAAGTCTCTTCACTGTGGGACTGTGCAATATAGGAGCAAAAACCATTTGTCTGTTCTACAAGAATACTGGGAGATGTAGATCATGATTGGATTCCGTTATTGCTGACATTACAGAAAGCCATTAGAAGAGTGAGCTTTCATTCCTAGCACTTACTTCCAACTATCAAGTAAATCTAGTTACAGGTGAAAAGTACACATATAGTGAGATGAGGACAGGAAAGCTGTGAGGACTTTTGGGGTTAGGTAAGCATTTATAACGGTTAACATATACAGAAATACATGTATATGTGTACTTATAAATATATATATACACACACACATACAGACAAAGGCACCTGTTGTGCACCTGACAGGTAGCCATGGGCTCCTCACACTTATTTCACCAACGTCACTAAGGAAGGACTGGCATTAAGCCTGAAGACTAACGCCTAAGCAGACCATTTATCCAAAGTATAGGATAACATCTGAGACTAATCAGACAGTCAGCCAAGTCCAAGGTGAGAACTGCCAGAGAACATGAGCAGAGAATAAAGGAGGAATTTAAGAGACTTCCTACCAAACAGAAAAAGGTGGGTTATAAAAAAAAAAATAGTAATTTCCTGTAAAACTGGTTTGTGGCTTAAAGCAATTGTGCACTGATTTTCACAGAGTTACTAAGGCAGAAAGAAACCTCTGGAGGTCACATGGTCTGACAACCTTGCTCAAGCAGGGCCACCTAGAGACTGATCTGGACATGGTCCTGGGTAAACATTTCATCTCTCCCAGGAGAGAGATTCCACCTCGTGGGGCAACCTGTGCCAGTGCTTGGTCACCCTCGCAGTGAAAGTGTTTCCTGATGTTCAGAGGGAACCTCCTGTGTTTGAGATTGTGCCCATTGCTTCTGGTCCTGGTACAGGGCATCACTGAAATAAGCCTGGCTCTGTCCTCTTTGCAACCTTCCTTCAGGTGTTTTCATCTGTTGATGAAAATCCCTTGTGCCTTCTGCAGACTGAACAATGCCACCTTTCTCAGCCCTTCCTCATATGAAAGGCACTACAGTCTCTTAATCACACTTGTGACCCTTCAGCCATATGGACACTTCAATCATCATATTTTCCCTATACACTTTTTCAAACAGTGGTCTCTCTGCCTGTCTCCTTCCAAAGACTTTTGGCCAAAGTTGATATATATTTTTTCCTAGTTATATGGCCAAGAAAAGCTGCTTAAATTAGAGTTTCCAATGATTTTGTTGCCTCATGATATACAAGATCCCTTGCCAAGATGATTGGAAATAGGACTACGAAATACCATTATTCCACAGTCTTTGATTTCAAAGCTCTGTCCAAATGTACACATACACAAGGTCAAGCACATTTTATTTCCAAGTTCTGTGTAGAAGAGTTGGGGTTCATTGTTCCATCTGGAAACCAGAATAGAAACAGGTGAAGGAAGTTGCATCTCATTTGCAGCAGACTGCTGCACAAGCCCTGAGCAGAATAACACTGCATGACATTTTAAAATCACTGTGAATCTTTGCATCAGACCAGAGCCTTCAGGAAAAGAACTGAGACTTGGGAGACAAAGGCCAGACTTATTCTGTCTTTCTATAGTGTTCATTTTGTACTGTCATTACAGCTTCAAAAGAAATGCAGTTGGTCTGTTGGTCTGGAATCAAAACATTATCTGCAACCTGTTTCAATAAATTGGTATTCCAAGAAGTAACGAAAACTCGTTAAAATTACAAAACACTTGCATTTTTCTTATGAATCTACATTTCTGTTGAATCTACATTTGCAGTCATGAAATTCAATATAAATACAAGTATAACAACTAATCTTTTTCATCCCTTGTAGCAGCTTAGAATAATGAGTTAAATTGTTCTGCAGCACCCAACACTTGAGACAATGGGATGGCCAGGCTGCCATAGCAAAGTATGCTGCATTTTTTCAAGTCTTCAGTTTTTGTTGTTGATTCTGAGCCTCCAGTAAATGATGCTCTGACATTAGAGAGCTCGGAGCTGCCACAAATGGATGTGGCCACACATCTGCTTCTTCACAAACAACTGAAATATTTAATGGTTCAGACCAGTTAAGTCAAGTCTTTACATTCAAGTTTCCTGGAATGAGGTATAAGGCACAGATTTACATGGGGTTGAATTATGTATTTTAGCTCTTTATAAAGTGATTAGAAATAGTAACTAAAGAATGGGACACATAGCTGCCTGCTTCCTGACTAGGATCAAGGAAGGCATCCATAAAAATTTTCAGTCACACACAACATACAGTTTCTTTCTGAAAACTCAGGGTGCCCACACAAAAACGTCTGAAACTTCCCCCTTTAAGATATTAAAAGCCTTTAGCCCTGTACAACCCGAGGCAAAAAAAAGCATACATACCATCATAAGGTAATAAATGAATTCAGGTAAGATATAGCAGACAAGGAATCAGTTCTTCCCTTGACCCTGAGGCTTTCCCCAACATACTACATCCTGGGCAGTTCTCTAAACCCAGCAGTAAAGCACAACTGATCAGCACTGATGGGAGAAGCACCTTTTGTCCCTCCTGTTGGCATTAAGACACCATACAGCAAAACATTAGATACAGATAGCTTACAAAACAGCTAAAGGATGCTTTTAAGTCCTATGGATTGTTGGAACCTGATCCCAGAAAGGTTCAGAAGAGGTCAAACACCATTTCACCCTGCAGGCGAAACAGCCAAGGGATGTTTTATTGCTGACACAAGTTTTATCACAGTCATTGCACAATATGTTCTATTGTCAGTCAAATCAATATATTTGCACCAACACCAGTCCCCTTAGGTCCTTTGCAGGTATCAGACCTCTCAGAAATGAACTCATTTTTATCACTGATTCACACTTCAGAGTAGTTGTGTCTACAGATTTTTTTTTATTAACCAAAACCAGAAGATGCACATTTAGAGTGAACCTCAAACTACAACTACAGTCTGCAGGATCAGAACAATTTCAAATAAACTCTTCCAAAAAAGGCATATAGCATAAACACAAGGGCTTTCCGACCAAGCACTTTGCTCTAGAAATCTACTTTTAACTGAATTATTGTACCCACTAATGCAGACAGTCAGAGGACGATAACTCAGTACTTTGGTTCATAAATAAAGATTGAAGCAGAGTTAGTTCTGCTATAGAAGCATCTGATTGGAATTCTTTTTCAATAGAGCTCAGTAAAAATTAGATCAGAACAGAAACTTCAGAGATGCACTTGTGAATCCTGGAGGGAACTTGATGCTGCCAGAAATTACACAGATAGTAAAGTCAAAGCCTGAAGCAATAGAAATGGCACCCTGTTCTTCTCTTATACTTTTATAGCTTCAGTTTTTACTATATTTACTATAAATAGTAAAATATAATTTTTAGGTAACTAAATACTTAGAGACATCTTCAGCCTTACAAAATAATCAGTCTCCAGAAAAGACATGCACAGGAACAGGCACAACTGTGTGATACAGGCAACAATAAGCTACACAGATAGTAAGTAAGGAGAAAGAAAAGATAATTTTAAATATTGATTTGTGTACTGATACTGGCTGGGGTGGAGTTAACTTTCTTCACAGCACCCAGTATGATGCTGTGTTTTGGATTTGACACTAAAGCAACATTAACACCATACTGATGTTTAAACTATTGCTGACCAGTGCTCACACAGCACCAGGACCACCTCCATTTTCTCATGCTACTCCCTAGTGAGTGGGTTGGTATTGGCAAGAGTTTGGGAGGGGACAGCCAGGACAGCTGGCCCTAACTGACCAAAGGGACATTCCACAATATATGATGTTGTATTAAACAATAAAAACTCAAGGATAGGAGGAGGAGACAGGGAGGACTTTCATGGTTATGGCATTTGTCTTCCCAAGTAACTGTTACACATGACAAAGCTCTGCTGTCCAGCAAGCAGCTGAACATCTGCCTGCTAATAAGATTAATAAACTCCTTATTTTGCTTTGCATGGGTGCACTGTTAAACTGTCTTTATCTCAAGCCACGAGTTTTCTTGGTTATGCTCTTCTGAGCCTCTCCCCCATCACATCACAGGGTGCAGGAAGGGAGGAGAAGAGCCCCTGGGTAGGTGCTTACCTGCTGGCCACAGTCAACCCAACACAGGTAGGCTAGAAAGAATGGTATTCACTGTAAGTAAGAGGCCAGGGGTACCACCAAAAGAGGCAGGTGCAAACCCCTCCCTTTAGTAACTATATATTTAAAGAACTACTTCAGGCTAAAATTCTGGCCTAGGCTGCCACCAGCCTGAAAGAAAGAACACTCAACTGGGACATCTGAGGACAAGGATATGGCTTAAATAAGACTAAAAGGAAATCAAAAACCAAATCTTCCAAGTGATAACTTCACCTACTGTTATACCAATTGCCACATGTCTCTTTCTCCAACTACTACTACTTGTGTCTAAACAGTAGATGAGGTTATAATGACACTTCTCTGTCTCGGCTGTAAAACAACTACCATATGGCTACATTGGAGTGACACTGAGTTTAAGCCAATAAAGCCAGGGGAGGTGCAGGAGACAAAGAAAAAACAAACAGTCCCTCTGTTGTAGAAAAAAAATAATAGTACAGATTATTCAATTTCTTAGAGTAAAATATAGTAATTATCTCTTCCAAGTAGGAGAAAGCAAGATTTCCCACAGTTGATTCACACAAATTGGAAAAATATTAGTTAAGAAGGTGGGTAAGAGGCGAACTTGTACAGAAGCATTTATGGAATGATATTGCTAATGCATCTTTACTTATGCAAAGAAGGAGGAGCACAGATATTAAGAACATAGTCTAACAAAACAAATTTCCTAGCTAGGATAGCTAGGAGACAAGGATAAGCTTATAGTGGGGGAAAAAGATATTCCAGTTCTTAAAGAATTATATTAAGAGCACAGATAAAAAGAATCCTGGAACAGATAAAGGACAAGAGCTAAGGAAAGGTTCAGCAGCTTAAAGTTTGAAAAAACAATCAAAAACCCCACAACCTAAAATACTCCCCCTTCTATCCCGGCCAAAAAATATAAACGCCAACAAAACCAAACCACCAAAAAAGCACCACATACATGAAAATGGGTTCAGATTACTAAGTGCAGGAGAGTCCAGTGAGAAATGTCAGGCCACAATGAGATACATGTTCCTTGTTAATAATCACAAAGAATTTCCATATATATGATAAGTCAAAAGAAGCTGTACAAATAAAGTTAAAACACAAACGAAGCAAGAATTCCAGCTGGAAACAGAGAGAAGCCAAGACCCCAGTGAAGCACTGGCTATTGTTAAGATGTTTTAGAAAGCATCACTACACATTTGCCCTATTTTTAGCTTTCCCTGAACTTTCAGGATCATAGACTAGACAGATGTCCGAGCCACCAAAGTTATTCTTGTGTGCTTTAGCTGTTCTTATATATTGCAACTGATGAAGATTAAGGCCATGAAGGAGAAATTCCAGAAAAGCTGGAAAAGGTTATTAACTGCTTTTCACAGGTCTACAACAAGGAGTCAAAAAAAAAACACCACACACAAAAAAAATCATAACATAGCTTAAATTTAGTTCACAGGAAAAAGCTTGCTTGTATGTTCCAGTCTATTTTGCAAGTGATGCACAGCTAGAAAAATGTTTAACCTGTCAAGAATAAGTCAAATGAATCACATTTTCTTCTGCAACTTTTTTTCTACACTTTTAACATTTTCTTCTACAGACAAAATTTGCTTGCTATTCTTAAATGAATAGCCCATTATCAGTGCCCAGTGTGAAAACAAGGAACACAACTGCTCTTTAAAAGAGGGTGGGGAAGGAGAGGGAAGGTATGTCACTTAGGTACAGCAATTTATCACATTTTGATTTTCTTTCTTTGCTTAACTTTCAGAAATTTCTTCCTAGTTTAGCCTGCTTCCATTGGTGATTTTATGTCAACAAAATTGATTTAGCTTTATAGTTACCTTTTTTTTTTTTTTGGTCCTAATTTATCTTCAGCAGTCATCAGCAGTGCATATTCAGCCTTAGACTCCCCTCAAGGAGATATTCAGTTGTCAAAGTTGCAAATTTTTTATCTGCTTGCTCCTTGACAATATTTGAAGGAACCATGAGCTACTTGTACAAACCACTATGGCACCCAACTTGCTTTCTTTATGGGCCATTTCTTTCTTTAGTGTGAATTCAGCCTCTGGAACACCTATAACTACCCTAAATCAACATGGAAATATCATCATGCTATAAAATATGCTCCACACCCAAACTGACACATTTTTCCTAGTATATTAATGGTCAGTTAATATTTGCTGAATGCAGTTCTCCAACCACTGTTGAATTTACCCACTAGTAGGTTTCCTGAGATCACTTATCAATACATGGTCATCAGTTTCAAAATGATTTCTAAAGCCAGAACTTTCTTCTCTGCCCACAACACCCATATCTTTCTCAGGGTAGAAAATTGATTTTGGTAATCTCTATAAATTATTACTTATCAGCTGGAAAGCTTTTAGGTGCTCACAAACTATTCAACTAGTCAGTTCTTGGAAACAAACCGGGCTAGACTTCTCTATTACTTTCAGCTCTGCAATTGAAAGAAACACTGGATTTGCTTTTTTTTTTCCCCAGTGTTTTAGCACATCATCACTCTCCAAAATAACTGAAAGGCACTGACATCTTAGCAGCTTATTTTTTTTTTGGGGGGGAGAGGGGAGACGGCATAGAGAAGGAGGGGAGTGGGGTAGGGGGTGGGGAAGCAGAAGCAGGGGAAGAGTTTTATCTTAGGATAAAGTTCAACGGGCTAAACCCATCTTTAAATATTCTACAGAAGTACCCTTTTAATCTGTTCCATCCTTACTCAAAGCTGCTTTTTACTTTTTCATCACTGGAATAAATCTTTCAGCTATGTGACCCTTTCAGTGAAGACTAGCACTATATAAATACAGTAAACCTTCTGACTGTTTTAGCATGTTTCTGACATGTTTTAGCATGTTAAAACTCACCATGACTGAGTCATGGAAGAGTCTTTCCCTCTTTTCTTACTGATGTGTATAGGACTACCTTCTACTGTAACTAAAGACCTTCCCTTTCACCGTCATCTCCCAGATGATTCTGGGAGACAAGAGATTCCTCTTTGGAGCATCAAATTCAGCCCAGCTTATTCCATAAGCAGCTGTAAGCACACCTGCTCAAGCAGTGCAAATGCAGGTAGGTGATGACCTCACCTCTGTCTCCATCTGACCAGATCAGAGTACCTTGTAACTCGAGTCATAGTACAGTAAAACATCCAAATTTTTTTTATTTAAAAAGACACTACATATTGTCAGTTCAGAAGTCAAGGTTAAATAAGGTTAGGGCATGATAAAAGCCAGAGGCTGAAAAATTGAAGAGATGAGAAAAGGAGCTCTTGGTGATCAGACTTCCCTAGCAGACAGCTCCACAGTGACCTGTGACTAATCAAAAATGTTTCCCTTAACCAGACAACTATACTTCTGAGAAGCTAAGAGAACATATCAGCCACCTTCATATCAGAGTCTGCAGCCCTGGCAGATACCTCCTTCCTCACATGGTACAGCAAGCTAGTTCTTACAGATATCTTTTTGGAATCTTCCAGGGATGGACAATCTTTCTCCAGATACTTCAGATGTAGTCTTATAAAGCAACTTGCTGGCTGTCCTGAAAAGGGCAAGCATGATCCTTCCACAGCTCATTCTCCATCCTTAGCATTTCCTAGTCTGCTTACTTCTGATATTCAGTGGCAAACAATCACTGCACAAACAGATAACGCAAGTGTAGATGCAGCAGGAACATGTAGAGGGGAGGCAGGAAAAGTAAGCAAAATTGTCCATTTTGGTAACAAGCTGATAAAGCTGTTCACCATGACTGTTTCATCCTCATCCTATTCCTTCCTTACCTAGTGGACAACATAATCATTCTTAATTCAAATGGACGCTGTTTCACTTGCAGAGATACAGATTTTTGTACTTCTGTGGCTAAAAACAAACCAAAACACAATAAACAAAACCAAACTGGTTCAGGAGTGAGAAGAACTCCCTGGTTTTAATACTTTCCCTTCCGATAACCCAGACTATAGTTTGATGTAGCATATAGTTTATAAGCATGTCTACATTATACTGATTACATTTAACACTCCTGTCTCTGGGACAAGATGAACCATTTTAGTTATTTTACTACTGTGGTGAAACAATTTCCACCTTAGGAACTTTTTAGAATCATCACTGATGTATAACAGTATTTTTCCTAAGAACTAATCATATGAACATGTAAGATGCACACAATATGATTTAATTTTAGCTCTTGAGTAACACAACAGTAACCAAACAACTAAAAAGGCTTTAGAGATCTTTAAAAACTGGACATGGTTTGCTAGGGCTCAGCAATGTTAGAGGTGCTCTGCAGCACATAAAATAGATTAGGGTTGGGTTTTGGGGTTTTTTTCATATTGCTGGTAGCCACTGTAGGCAACTGCAGGGCAGGATCCTCTTCAGAACAGCAGAAAGAGGAGCTAGCTGAATCCATCACACTATGGAGAATAGCTCCCATCTAGCATGCAATTTAATAGTCAAGTCCAACATGTAAAGTTTTATAACCGCAATTGCTCACGCAGGGGCATTACAGATTTGGGCATACTGACATATTTCAAAAAAATAATGATGCTGTATGAACTGGGATAAAACCTAAGGGGGAAAAGCACATCTACCAACTAGCAGCACAAAATTTGACATTAAAGAGATGAGAATTTGCAAAAGAATCACTGAGTCATAAGAATTCTTGGGAAGAATCCAAACAACACACCTGTGTCAGAGAACAATAAGGCACTAGGTACAGCAAAAGCCTGCAGGTTCCTTTATCCATGAGAAGTTTGTGCCTTAGAATTCACCTAGGCAACCAAATGACTGAAATGCTAGTCCCACACTACCTAAGAATAAATTTTTCAGCATTACTGTAACAAAATGGGTGGATTCCTTAAAGCATTTGCCAATAATTTTCACACAAGATTGGCTGACAATCTTGATGCATTTTTAAAAATAAGCTGAAAATCAAAGGTAAAATCAAACCTTGAGATATTGTCATTGAAGAACAATGAGTCATATCCTATGTTCAATTTAAGATTAATAGGTAAACCTACATAAGGCTCTTTACGAACAGATGGAGTAAGACTAAAAGTAACACTAAAAGGAGTGATATACTAGCATTTTTGAGATGAGCTTCTCAGTTCAAAGCATCCCCATCTCATCAGACAACTCAGAGGTGCTGCTACAAGATTTGCTTAGGCACTTGTCTTTCTATTTAGAGTATATTCCTTAAAACAGAAAAATCATCCATGAGGAGCAGCCCTTTTCCACATAACTCATCCAGCCCAACAGCAGATTTGCCAAATCTGAATGACGTACTTATCACTGTGTCTTTGGCAGGGGACTGAGGAGCCTTACTGGGAAGTGTGAAGACAAATCCAGCAAGCCTGTCAAAACAAAGACTGTTCACACATAGCTAAGGGGATGAGACAGAACCATCCTCACATGACTTCTGCAGTTGGATGAGACAGGACCATCCTCACATGACTTCTGCAGTTGCACCGGAAATCTGAGGAAACAGTTAAATAGAATTAAGCCAGCTCCTTGCTTCACTGAGGAGAATGCCAGCTATCAGGCTGCTTAAAAGCTTTTTCTAAGGCAAGATATGCTTCATGTTTGAAAATAGGCAGCATCTCCCATTGGTGAGATGTGGATTTCTACTGCTACCACTTAGGGATGGCACCATTTGTCTGCTCAGCAAGTCTTGCACATCAGTGCTGGTTCTTCACACATTACACCAGTAGAGCTGGTTCCACAGCATGATTAATCTGTTGCTCGGTAGGACAACGCAGGAGAATGAGGGATGAATGAGTGCTCTTTTGCTCATTTACATTACAATGAAGCTCTCTAAAGCCTATAGGACAGATCTAGCTACTCCTGGAATAGTTCCAAGACCACAAAAATTAGAATTTGCTGCCAGACAGGTGCACCACTCTAGTCAGAACACCGCCACCATTCTTGGCTTGAGGACGCACTGAAGAGCAATTGGCTACAGAAATTGGTTCTTCTGTTTTTCTCTCTTTGATGCCAACAGATGTTTAGAAGCCTGTAATACATCAAGCACAACAGCAGGGATATTGAGTGCTCCCTCAAAGCATAGTGATGAGAATCCTTTTCCAGGTGTGAAAACACAAGTTTATTCATTTGAAATGCGGAGAGTGTTACCAAATCTACCAGTAACTGGGCAGGTATTGCAGCCAGCTGGCTCTCTGCATTGAGTGGGTAGTCCCAGCTGTGTTTCAAAGAGTACAAGTCAGATGCTAGTCACAGCTGCTGAGAAGGACATCTCTGAACACACATGGGACCTTAATTACAGATATTTATGAAGCCTGGGAGCTCAAATCATGCAGTAGAAGTTATATATATACCTGGCATTAGATGGCTTAGATTAGATGGCCAAGGATTTCAAACTTGCTCAAAGTTCTGCACACATCTTTTAACCAAACTTTCCTATGAATGCAGAAGTTCAAAATGCCAGGCCTAAAAATATAGCTGCAGCCTACACCCAACTTCCACCAAAAGTAGTTCATCTTTAGCTCACAGAAGATGAAAGGCCACATTCTCAGATAGGTGCTATAGCTCTTGATATTTACCTCATCAGCAGAAATCCAATTCCTTGTCAGCAATGAAAGTCTCTTTCCAGATCAGAACTTAGGAACATAAACACCAGGCTTTGATCCTGAATCTGTAACCAGCAAGCTCCTTTCTTGGTGTCTTGGTGTTCTACTTTTGTATACACCATCCTGCAGCATTAACTCTCCCCACAATGAGAATTAGCCCAGAGTGAAGCAGCATTTAACTTTCAGATATCAGATTGTCTAAAGTACAGCTAATGGTGAGCCCTACAGTGCAAATCGTGCCGCCTTCTATGGAATCTCACTGCAGAGATGGATTTCCACATTGTCCGAATTAAACATTTCAGTGCCAAGACATTCATTCAAGTGCTTAATATAGAAATAAACTCATAAACTGCAACTTTTGTGAAGGACATTCACATTGATAGAAGTTCTTGCTGTCTGACACTGAAGTGCTCTCTGTTGAAGGGATATGCTTACTACATGAGAGAATTTTCAAACTATGAAGCTCACAGTAACATCATGATTTACCTTTAAGCAGCTTAGCAGAAATAGAGGTGCTATTTAATCTGTGTATTTTACTCTCTCACAGGAAATTCAGTACATTCTAGTGAAAATCCCGTATCCAGACTCGAATTTGAGAAGGAGCTATGCACATGTTCAGCTTTTGCATTTGCTTTGAATGTTGTTGCAGTCTGCACCTTTATATAAGATATTTGGATTTTCTTAATGATTTTAAGATCTATCTTCCAAATAGCTAAAAAAAATGTTATGTGTGTATTTTACAGGCAACCTGCATATTTTCTCTGGCAAAGTCTTGTTCATAGGAAGCAAGATTAAGACTCAATATTAATCAGCTATTATAGGGGAAGGCCACACGTCCTTCTAGATGGTGAACACAGGAGTATCAGAAGACTTATCAGTTCTATGTGGCTTACCTCTAAGACCAGCTTTCCAGACAAAATTCTTCTGTCTGACCTCCTAAATATATCATTTTTTTCCTAGAGATGAATCTGGAAGAAAGCTATAAATATGCATTTGTTAAACGTGCTTAAAATGCCTGTTCATTTCAAAGAACTTTGAAGTGCTATCACTCATGCAATTCTCTAAATAGAAGGATGTTAAAATTAGTCTGACTTACACATAATTTCTCTAACAACCACATCTCACTAAAGCTGGTTAAGAAAACTAGAATTTTGTATTCTTATTCATTAAGTTAGCCAATCTTGCCAAGTGTCTTAATATAGAAACAAAATCTCTTTTACAATTTAGACTTCTAAGAGAAAATTAAATCTTACCACAAATCAAAACAAGACTTATTTCATTTGAGTAGTATAATCAAAATAGATGTCTGAAGGAAAATAGTGATTCTCAGTTTTGTTTCTTTCCTTAATCTTCAAGAAAGCTGACTTCGCAGAAGATTGCAAAAGAACATATCTACACAATTGTAAAATATATTATCAATACGAACTATAATCTTCAACCTAAGAGCCTGGAAGTTGCTACAACCTGCATACTTCTAAAAGAAAACCAAATAATTTGAAAGGGATGAATCTTCTTCCTTTGTTTAATCTCACAAAGCAGTGATTTTTTTTTCCCATTTGTACCCAGAATTCAGTGCTGTCATTATGGGTCAAATATCTACTTACATAGATGAATATAAGTTACCTTCCACACTTAAATAATGTTCTTGAAACCTACAACTGTAGCTCACCTATGAGCACCACTAGTCATCAGTATTTTATAATAAACCACATGACATTTTCTATAAGAGGGTAGTGTTTTTCAGAATGGTGGTGGAGGCCACTGTCCAACTCAGGAACTCACATTGACAATGTCAAGCAAGAAAACAATTGTGAGACCAAGAAATATAATTTCTAAGCAGTGTAAGACTTAAATCTGCACTGATTGTTCAGACATAACACAAACATTGAAACTGTCTATTAGGTTTTAGTCAACCTTATCCAAGTACAAAGTTACCATTCTATGTGGCACGACCCTGGTACAGGTACTCTCTACCTCAGAGTACTGTGTTCAGTGCAGAATCTCTAGTGTACCCTGTAATCTTTTCCTGGAGTTAAAGAAAATACAAAAAAGTAGGTGTTTCTTTGCACTCTTTACTAGGAAAGCTTTCTTGCTCATTTCTGACAATCAGCAGGAAATTTACTGTAAAATGCCAGTTTTCAGCTCAAAACCTAAACATATTATTACAGGCTTTATTGTATTTCTGATTTGTAATTCTAGATAAACCACCAAGCACTGTAGGACAAATAGCAACATGAGGAGATGAGTGTTTCTGATGAATGTTAACATATTTCTGGTGACCATGCTTTGTACTTATGTGTCAGCAAGAATAAAGGCTCATTAGTTTCTAAATGATCATGAGCCTCCAACATGGTAGAATCTGACTATGAAGCTACAACAATAAAATGTATAACTTAAGCCAGGACTGACAATACCACTACACCTATTCAGAAGATTTGAAAGCTCACACTAGAAAGATGGATCTGGAATATCATTTGTACAATCAAAGCAGTGAAACAATTCTGATGCCTTTCAAAATGACTTTAGGTCAGCAAAAAAATTAAACCTATGAAGAGTCAGTTGAAGAGGCTATATGGTTATTTATAAGGTAGAATACTGTATAACAACATGACAGGAAATTTCAATTTGCTCCAAAAGCTGCAGATAACTCTGGGCTAGAATTTCACAGTGAAAAGCTAAACAACTAAAGTGTACCAATCATACAAGGGCTGCCACAGCAGCAATAAGTTTACAAAAGGAAAGTAATTAATTGTTCTACTTGAAATTATTTTATCAAAGACAGTACGAGAGACAATTAGGAAAGAATATATTGGAAGTTCTGTTTCTTAAATTTCCTGTAAGTATGGATCAAAGTCAAGTATTTTGAGCAAGGGCTCTTGAATTTCACTGTTAGGTTTTTTTCATTGTCTGATATTGAATGCAAAATCCAGCTGGTGAGTCCACCACACAAACTTCATCTATAGTTCACTTTAAATACATAGTACAGTTAAAAATGCCAAGTTTCCATCATGTGAAATGTTGATTAGAAACAAATTCTTGAATGTATTTTCATTACAATTACATTATTGCATGCAAAGTCTTTTAAAAGCCAGTCAGTCAAACACTTCATTGAACTCCTAAGAAAATATAGGGATGATGTGACCAGTGAAGAAAATTCTGATTAGAAATGCTTACAGTTATTTACTACTTGTGTTACAAAGGATGATAACAAATACCTGAAACAACTTGTGAACACTCATGAAGAATCTTGCTTCTTGCTGGCTGCATCTAGTAATGGGCTAGTTGTAAATCTGGTTAACATCTGGGTTAAAAAAGCAATACTAAATCTCCCAGTTAAAGAGACAAGCCTGGAAACTTGTAGAGAGACTTACAGTATAGAATAAAGTTGGGAAGACCTCCAAGATCACAAAGTCCAAAATACAGCACCTGGCCAAGCACCTGACCAGTGAACCCTCACGTTGCATGCAACATGTGAGCCACAGCACAAAATCAACACCCTCCTGCTTATCTTACCTAGACAAGCAACAACCCCCCCAGTAAGAAGCCAAGATAGAATGGATGCAACTCTGCCAAACTGAGTATCACATCCCAATCTTATACAAATGCATACAAGATATAGTCAAAGAAGGAAGTGATATTTATCCTTGATAAAAGCTGAAGGTGAAACATGAAAAAACACAAAAAAGGACAACATCTGAATAGTTAATTTTATTTGGAATAGTTCATAGAAGTTTTTTGGCAGGGCATCCACAATGAAGTACATTCCATCTTCCTGATATCCTCCGGATGCAGCTTCCAGACAGTCAACATCAGGTTCCACCTTCTGTTTGAGTTATTTGAACTCCTTATAATTAGTCCCTTGCAAGCCTTGACCCAGGACCATGTTTAAATAACATTCAGCTAATTCTAGTCAAAGGGAGCTCAGACAGCCTGGTCAAGTTTCAATACCTTCTCTAAGTGTTCAGATACATTTCTGTCCTTTCAAACGCCTCACTCGTAGCAAAATGATCTAGTGCTACTACATGAGCAGACTTGACTGCTTATTTGCAGCTTATGATCAAGCTTCATTATCAGATTTTCAGGTTGCCACATACAGATGTGTATTACTGGAACAGGTGGCACAGAAGGCTTGTTAAAACATACCAGTTTTGCATCTTCCTGTTAGAGTCCAAACATAAGTTCTCTGTCTGTCCTCATACATTAAGCAACTCACCTGCTCACCTGAGACTTCTTCAAAGACTGAAACCATCTTATAATTCAGAAGCTCCTGAGATACTGTTCTGAAATACTGTGAGGCCGACTGTTTTTAAAATAACTAAATGGGAACTTACCAGTTTTAGGAGTTTGGAAACAAAGCAGATTATATTAATAATGCCCCTACATTTCAATAATTATTTAACTGTTAGTCTTATAAAAAGATTACCCGTTAAAACTCCATGTGCTTGCACGGTCTACAATTTCCCTCAGATGGCATTAGAAGTTTAAAAACTTGTAAACATTTTTCTTTGTGAATGTAAAAAGGATATCTGAAGATATTTTCCAGCCATAGAAATACAGCTTAGTAACTATATAGCTAAAATAACATTACAAAGAAAAAATGAATGACAAAATATTTATGAACTGTGTTTATATAAACATATGGGCTTGTAAACAAGTTTGACAACATTTACATTATATATTGAAAGATAATGTCAAACTAGACAATTTGCTCTATAGAGAAAAATACATTAAAATTTAATCACATCTTAATTATTCCACCAGTTAATACTAAGTCAGCCACACAGAAGTATGATAACTGAACTGTACTAAAACACTGCAACAACACTGAGTAATGTCATTTTCACTTGTGATTTCCTTAGATAGTCCAAAAGCCACCTCATAGTTACCCAAGGATCACCATAGTAACTCCATGGCAGTAACAGTATGAAAATGAGTTACTCTTCTGGTTTTGGCAGATTTTAAGGAAAGCCTCTTGCTCACTATAGTTTTATGTGGGAATCCCAGAAACATTAGTAAAACTAACTCAAAACTTAAGTTGTATCCTCCTAGGACTGTAAACCTCATCCAAATTTTTCCAGCAATGTTTACACCAGCTGTTTTGCAGGATTGTAACTATTTTTATTTATGAGCTTGAATAAAAAAGTTAGGTGCAAAATTATTTAAGAAAACTTAACAGAAAAGTACCACAAATTATGAGATAGTTACAATAGTTCCAATTATACATCAGCAAGTTATATATACATTTAATCATAAAACATTTTTTATATATTATTTAAACTCAGCTTCAATATTTGTTTTGCTATAACAATAATACTCAAAGAGATATTAAGTTTATTACCCCTCTAAGTGAGTACACTTACTTCCCCTATTTTCACAGGTGCAAAGATGCTTATTTGGATACCAATTCCACATGGGTATGACTTTCAACATAAGCTTAAATTACATTTTTCTTGAAGGTAAAAGGCTATCAATGGTAATAAACAGGCAGTTCATCATCACTCATGTCTGAGTCATCTTCATCCACTTCACCTTCAATGACTGATTTCTTGCCTTTGCAGCACGAAACAATTAATCCAATGAGAAACACCTGCAAATTTAAAGTACATAGTAAAAGCATAAAAGTTAGTTATTCAGTTAAAGGCTATAAAATGACAATGTGTTAAACTGAATGGCAGTGTGGAGATGCAGATGATTCAATGACAACTATTACAAATTATCCAACCTGATTCAGTGATAACTATAATTAAAGTACTTACTGCAATGAAAGCCCAGTTTCCAAAGTAATAGGCAGCACTGAAGAACCAAAATTTATGAAGAAAGAGGTATGTTCGAGTAACAATACACTGATCTAGAAAGAAAGCAAATAGCACTTACTAATGCAGAACAAGAAAATGAACACTTTTGGGGAGTATTCAGCTCCAAAGAAAAATTATACTCCATTAAATCAATTTTACTCTGCTCTGTCAAACAGGTATGCAAAGAAGGATAATTATCACAAGTGAGTGAATGTGAAAACAGGTAACACTAAGGTGAAAGTTACACAAGTAACTCAGTTGCTATTTGGTATAATTTCTCCTGCAGAGAATTTCTCCTGTCATTTATTCTGACACAGATTGGAATGATTCACCTCCCATTTTAGATAAACTGTAGCCATAGGGAGACAGAAAGCAGATTCTGTACTAAAAACTCATTAGAGTACTCTGAAAAAAAAAAAAAAATCTCGCTACAAGGATTTCATACATTTTGTATAAATCAGTCAACTCCAATATTGAGTCATGTAGGCAAAACCACCCACCACAAACTGGGCCTTGTTTAGGACTGCACACAGGTAGCACAAAGGCTGGTATGGGCCACTGAGCCTGTAACATTAAAAAGCTCACATCAAAGAGCAGCCCACAGGACATGCAAGCCAGGTGACTGATCTCTCCTGAAAGAGTTCATGCCAAGGTACAATGTCATCTCCTATTTTTCTCATTTACTTTGCTTCAGTCTCTACCTAAAGCCAATTTCAGAGCAAAAATTGTTATCTAAACAATTTGAACCCAAGAGAAAGTAAGCAACCCAGAATTTGTCTGTTCTGCCCTCAGTTCTGACCCCAGATCTGGAATTACCCCAGAGGTATAGCTAAAGTACAGACTCCCCACCTCCCAAAGCTGTGACTGATATGCTGCTGCTTATATAATTTATCTTTCAGCAGTCATCTAGCAATATTACAATCATCAGTTTCTGAAGGTAAATATTTTAAAGACTTAACTTCCACATTAGATAACTTTTGCTTTAATAATACCACATACTTGTCAAGATGATCCTCCTCTTACCCCCAGATCAACTCCCTACAGTATCTATTATGACTATATCTAAACAGAGAAATAACTCCATTCCTTCAACACTTCTCCAATGACATACTTGATGCAACAGAACCATTTAAAATACCAAGTCAAACACTGCTTTATGGAGCAGACTGATTTCTGCCATCTATTGCACAGTATCAGCAGACCAAAAAAAGATTAAACTGGGATTTCACTCAACTACTGGACACAAATGATAACACACAACAAGGCATATTCCGTAGACAATGAAAGTGCAAAACAGCTTAACTAGAGCAAGTATGCTTCTCCTCTAGCACAAACAGAATGAAAGCACAGGGAAAGGATCTGGCTGAACTAAGCCTTCCTTTTCTTCCAGCTGAGGTCTCAGTTATGCAGAGGAAACTTTTGGCTCTGTCATCACCACCTTCCCCTCCTTCACTTCTTTAACACTGATCAACAGTACTTACCCTGCTAGGCAAGTACTTATCCTGCCCTATTTAGAAAAAGTCATGAAGTAGGAGACCACTTGCTTTTATTTGCTAGCATGCCCATAGAAAAGGTGAAGTTTCTGACAAAGTAAAAAATACTGCAAGTGAAGAAGCTTCATAATTGCAGATAGCATTATCAACACCATCTGCAGCTCTCCAGCTGGTTACTCAAATTAAAAAACCACTAAAAGACTTTCAGATGGCTCTCTACAGTAATTGGATTAAATAGATGATGGTAAATATTTTAGAACAGTTTGACCTTGAGAGTACATATCTACAGGATGTGTCCCAAGTTCAGATAACTAAATTTTAGTTACTTGGATTGAATGAAGATATTACCAAATAAGCTGACATGACATTTTTAATCACCTTATTCTGCGAAATGATATAATTTAGAATATATTATAATGAATAACCTGAATAAAGATAATTACTTGTTTCCCAGAATGATCATTGTTAATATTACTGACATATCTTGATCAGTTAGAACAAAAGCATATGTGGAAAGGTACCAAGCCTCCAATACATAACTGCCAGCACTTTAATAATACAGCATATTACATAATATCAGCCATGGAACAAAGCCACACAGCCAAAATTAAAGAAATATTTTTTTTTAAGCAAAGGATGACTGAAGTTCTTCACTCTGGTGAATCAGAATCAGAAAATCCTTAGGCTCAGTGCACTAATTTTTTCAAACACAGGCTTTTTCCAAGAAGTAAATTAGCTAGTTTAAGATGAAGGATAAACAAATCTTAAAGCCTAAGAAGTAATTTTATGCAATAAAAACTCAAATTATGAGAATTTAATGATAATGCAGAGGTCTTTACTACATCTCAACATACAGTGAGCTTTCACAATAGAAGGAAACAGTTCCTAAGGGAAGAGTTAGAAACCATTTTGATTAACAATTTAAAATCACTGGCATTCTTTGGGAGTCAATACTGACATACACATTTGTTTTACCTCTTCATTAATCCACTAAAAATTGAAACTGATTATATCCTCTAAATAAAACTAAGCAGAAGTAGGGAGCAGAGGTCAAACACACTAGATGGTACGATTCAGAGGGAGCCTATTTTCCCAGTCCCTTGAAACACCATCTACAGACAAGATGAAACTTACATGCCCTGTTTCAAGCAGAACTTGAATTTACTTTTAGGAGTGAAAATACACTCCTAACTACTTGCAAAGGAGAACATGCAGGTTTACTGTGCTAGAATGCATAAGCATTACACATTTCAAACCCTAAAAGCAGGAAAGACATGACTTCAGGTAGCCAAGAACACTTAATGTTTCATACGCTCTGCTGCCAATCATTCAAATGATGTGTTGCAAAAACCAGCTGCTGCTTGCAGTCCAACTTGCAGCTTGAACTTCAGCAAAGGCTTTTTGTGTGCTCATAAACTTAAATTATACATCAAGTTCCAAAAGAATTAAGATTTTACCCGGGAAAGTCTAATTAATGCAAAACATGAATTCCTTATAGGCATTACTTCTGGGCCTGCATCTAACGTGGCCCTACTGAGTTTAAATCCTGTAATTTAGATAGGAACATTTATATGGGACAATGGTTAATGTACATCTCTGGTAACTCAGAATAAAAGTCTTATTTTTTATTTTGTCTTGCAATTCAACAGTTTACTAGCAAAATCATGCAAAGTGTAGTCACTCTATATTAAGCAAACTAACCAAAAAATAAGGAACAACAAAGAAACTGCACAAGGATGTCATGGCTGACATGAAAACATTACACTTCAACTAGATAAGAAACCAAGTGATATCTAATGGTGTAAGACCCATACAGCCATATGCCATATTAATGAGTGCATAGCATCCAACTTGTTTTTCCCTAAGCAAGCTGTGACACTTCCACTTGAAGCATAAATATGCATTGAGTGATCAGAATCCCATATAATTATTGGGGAGGGCTCTGATATATATATATATATAGACACACACAAACACAAAAAAACATGAGCCTCATTTAGCTGTTGAGTCTTTTCTTTGCACTTCACAATCCAATCTCTCTGCAGCTTCTCATTTCACTAGCTAAAAATAAATCTGTTATACAAAGCTTTCACAGTTTTTAGTTTGCAGCATCCCATTCCAGTTATCCATTCCCCTTAACAAATTTCTTTTTCAAAAAATTGCTTAAATCTTGAAGTTGTTGCTCTGTCAGCTTGCACAATAGTGTAAGTATTACAGCTTCACCACAACTTGCCCCAAGCTTAACTCTGCAACAACTGTACACCTTTGATCCATTCTCAGACTGAAAAACATGTTGGAAAACATGCTACAGGAACTGGTTCACTCACATTTAGAAAGGCTCTGAAAACATTTCTCAACTAGTTGTATGTAACTACAATAGCTTCCCACTTAAGAGATGTGAATCACTAAGCTTCCAACGTTTTAAGCTGACAGCTCTTTGAAAGTACAACAGCACACTACAGAAGCACGTGTACCAAATCACTCATGATGTTAAACAGTTTGCAGTTGTCTACAGTCTTTTTAAATATAGGTCTAACAAATAGGCACAAAAAGATGCCTGCTGTTTCATCCCACTTGTTTTTTGCTGTTTTTTGTATGTTTGTTTTTGTTGTTGTTGTTTGGTCACTTTTGCTTAGCTGGAAATGGTAACAAGGTGGCATCTAAAAGAGAGGTAGAAACCAGAAGTCTAGATGGCTAACAGCCTTGTCCAAAACCCTGCATTACTCAGTAAAAGCTGCACAGTAAGTTTGGAATCAAGTCCTGCCACAGGAAGAGATTTAGCAGACTATGGAGGTGCCATGGAATTGGAAACCAGGGACTAATGAGGAACCTGGAAAAACCTATGAGACAACCTTTCACGTAGACAGTAAACTCTTCTTACAGTGACTCAAGCTACAGATAGGTTGCATCTGATACCTCATATGGCATATCTGCAGATCAAGTCCAATCCAATACAAAACTAGAAAGCCAGGAAATGATGTAATCAATGGAAATAAGTGGTTTTATAAGAAATAGTCAGATCTGACTTTTTTACAGAAATTACAAGTCTGAATAAAGAATAACTAGTTGCAGTTACTTTGAAGTACATGAACTAATGCAGTTGTCAGTCATACAGCTTCTTAATTATAATTACACACTATGAATGTTTACATTAAATGACTCAAGGAACCCTAAGTTCGATAGGTCCCATTCATAGCATAAATAGACTTCCAGTAAGATCTGAGATTTTGTGCTGAAAGAAGAGAACCATTAGTCAGTTTCTGAATGCTAAGTAATGAGAACAAAGTCCTACTGCATGATGTAGGTCACATAACCACTTTTTCCAGCAGTCACATTTGTATAACGCAGCACGCAGGAAGAGGCAATGCAGGATTCAGATGCAGAAATAGGGTACCAGATCTTTGAGGCAAGCAAAAACAAGCTTAAGCTAAACATCAGCAAGAATTCTCACCACTTCTGTCTATACAAAGAGCCTACCAGTCCTCTTTTTGCCATTTTAGATTTGGAGTTGATCCTAGCAGAGCTACTGCATTACAATGGAAAACTGTAGTAACTAATGCTACATAGCCATGGGTATGGTGACAAAGTGTATCATTAACACGTGACTAAAATCTGAAGTCATGGTAATTCCAAACAGAGGTACTGTCCTTTTTCTACAGGGAAGCAGTAAACCCCCAAATGAACCTGCAGAGAAAAGTGGTGTACTCTGCATTTCACTTGACACTAGATACCTTTTAGATTAATTACAAACACTGGCCAGATGCATTTGAACACAAGCTATGTAGTTGCCATTTCTTGCCTTTAAGCTGCTGATTTAAATCTGAACTTCTGCAAGAGGTGCTTCCTGAGTCTCCCTTAAACATCTTATTTTTAAGTAACTCAAGGCAAACAATTCTTATATTGAAGACACAGATATTGATACACCTCAAAGGCAATACACTAGCAATGAACGAGGATGCAAGATTTATGAAAGAAAGCAGTCAGACAACATAATATTCCATTTTCATCCTAATCAAAACACCTTCCATTAGCTACCTACCCCATCTTCCAGTACCACTTAAGTACAAGCTTCAGCTTACCCCAGTTCAGATTTCTCCTTGAAACTACAAGCATATACCACTTGACCTTCAATGCTAATCTCAGTGATATCCTTTCTACTTCCCTCATACTGTCTTCAGCCAGCCACTTAAGAAGGATATTTGTCCTGTGTTTTCCCCATCCTGAGATAATACCACACTGGAAAAGAACTTGAGGATGGAGAAAAGCATTTTAACATATTCATCTTGACCTCTTAGTATCTCAGATTATCTCCTTACACCAAAGTTTTTATAGCCAGCTCATACTCAAAGAAGCATTTGACAAAGTAGGGCAACTTTTCAACTGGAACACCTCATGTATTTTCTGAAGAGCAAACCCATTTATGAGTAACACTGAAGAGTCAAACTTAAGACTCAACACTGAATTATGGATTTGTGATTTTCTCATTAATGATGCTCTGAAAACAATACCTTCCTTTCTATCCTTTCCTACCTTCTGCCTCCTTCAGACACATAATGATACAATTGGCTGTAATCAATTCATGTTTCCCTTATGTAGTTCAGATTGGACAAAAAAGACACTGTACAGTGCAAATCCCATCTAGCTGCAGGGCATGTGTCCTATGAAGCAAAAAAGACCATCTTCATGAATTGACTTTTCCTAATTCTCTAAGGAAAGCTGTGTTTGAAGATGTACAGGAAGTATCTATATGTAGGCTCACCAGCTGTAGCTACAGGATGAGTTTTTGGCATTGTTTATCTTGAGCATATTATGTAGTGAATTCATCAACTGTCTGTACCAAGATAAAAAGATAATTAGATCACACCAGCAGTTCAGAGCAGCTCATATCTATCCACAGTGGTGGGACACACAGACCTCTCTGGAGTCAAATATACACCAGTGTTTATTTATATCAAGTTTTCATTACTACAGAGGACTTCAATAGCAGTAGTTATAAGTAGAGATTCAGGGTAAACCACTGGGAGAGTCATTCAGTTACAGGAAAATGGATTAAGACCCTGTTAAAATTCTCACTTAGGCTTTTTCTTCAGCCTTTTATAACTTTTCAAATTATTTCACAACAATTTGGAAGTATTAATTGATGGCCATAAGATACTTAATACTGAATTACAAATACTGAAGGTTCCAAGCAACTTGTGCTGTCACTTTGCATGCCTCCTGGATTTCTCTGAAACAAATATACTATTGTTTTTGCATTCATATTTGAAATTCCTTTCCAATGTATGTCTAAACTTAGTCTTCATTCAAGCTAAAATCAAGCTGAAAGGAGTGTCCTAAAAGAAGGCACATAGCTAATTAGCACAGTAAATTCTACTAAGTTCAAAGCCGTTAAAGATGGAGATAACTTCTTTTCTTTCCCACTTTACACTCAGTTGGAGTCAGTGCAGGTCTACGTAAAAGGCACAGCAGATAGACTGCATTTAGCAGGCCTTGGGGAAGTCTCATATTCCCTACTAAAGAAATGAGATAATCCAAGTCAAGAGGGATTTATAGAATCCTATGCAGTTAAAGTAAATAACGCTTTAAAAACTTATGGTTTTCTGGTCTAGTAAGAAGCTGATAGTGCTTATCAGATCTCATAATTAAAGTTGCAAGAAGTCTTGTACACAGGCTTGCAGCTGAGTCATTGCTCATTTACATTTAACCTCATTAACCTGTTTAGCTAAACCTGTACCAAGTTGCCAATGCATTAGTCCAGATGAAAGAGTCATTTAACTAAACTCCTTTGCTTCATTGTATGCTCAACCAAATTGCAAATCCATCGTTTCAGCTGGCATTAGTCCTTAAAAACCATGATCAAACAAGGTCTTTGCTTAACTGTATCGAACACTGAAAACTAATGCTAATTTTGCCTCTAACAAATGCATTTAATTTGCTGCTTCAAAAGATGACTGAAAAAGCTTTTAAAAAGTCCATGTTAACCCAAACACACCTTTAGTGCAAGATATCTAACTGTAACTAGAAGTACTTTATGGAGGTGATGATGTAGCCTGCTCAATTACTTTTTGACTTCTGTTCTTTTTTTGTGGTTATGCTGTCATGGAACCTGGCATGCAGTATAAAGCAGAATCACCTTCTGCATATCAGGAGTAAATAGAGACAAGCTTAGCTGCATAAAAGCAGACAACATGATGCTGAAACTCCACAAATTATTTATTTTTCCCGAAATACTTGTGTTTTTATAGATTATTTTAACTGCCTTATATTTCTTCAGAAAGTATAGGTGTCCTTTCCAGCAAGCCCAACACTAGTATGAAATGCTAATATAGAAACCACTGTCATTAAAGCCTGATTTTAACAATATTGAAGTGTTTGAGTATTAGATGATGCAACAAGATCAGATCAGGTTTCTTCTACCATCTCAAAAAGAAAAAAATGTACTTAGTTACAGTAAGTAGAGATAAAATCTATAGCATCCAAGCACTCAATAAAACAGAGCAGATTGCTTTAAGCTTATCTATCAGCACAGCCATTAAAAGGTCATCTTGTTTTATGTTTAAAGAAAACACACATTTGAGAATTATTAGTTTATATAAAGCAAAATAAAGTGCTGAGAATACAAACCAATGTTTGCATTTAGTTCCAGTTCAGTGGTTTACATAAGATAAAACTCTAGTACCAGAGGTCATTAAAACTACAAGTGCTTGGACAACCTTTATCTTGATTTGGAATCAGTTGCATCTACTTTCACTCTGTGTCTAGTACCGTTAAAATCAAAATAAGTTTCAGTTTTCAACATATTCTAACTGATCACAGAGCATGATAGTAGTAGCTACAAAATTTATTTTTAGTTTTCATTATCAGCTATTAAAATTGGCAGGTATTCTGAGGCAAGCAACACATGTCCATTTCTAAAATTGATTGCTATGGAACAGTGTATAAAGTGCTTTCACTAATGCAGCTTTATTATTTTTAAAGTTAAGCATTAAAAAAGGAACATTTATTTTATAAAAACTCTCTAATGGCCTGACTGTACCTATTAATAGAACTCCACTATAGCCTTCCAATCATATTAACATTCATATTTAATAAATATCCATTAATCTTCTATTTATACTAGGCTATCATAGGACAGCATATCAATACTTTCTCCACCTCTTTTCTATTAAGAACGAAGAACATGACTCAGATATCCAGTGCAACAATAAATGTTAGTGATGACAAACCAATACAATCATGTACACTGGCAAGCTCTTGGGTTCAGCACATTAATACACTGGTTTTAAGCATTAGCTTTTTTCTCCTTTATCAAAGCCAGTTAGAAAAAAATATGAAGTATTCAAAGTACTCAAATATTAAGCACAGGTGGAAAATATGAATTTTATTTCAGTCCAACACCAGCTCCTAGAATTAAGCACAAAAGTTTGAGGAAACCAGACTATTTTTTATTTTCTCTCAGTAAAGAGAATGAGCTTATCGATTCTAGTGAGTATCATAACCCAGCAAATGCTAGCCAAGGTGAGGAGTTGTTTACAAGAAACAAAGACTTGTACAACCCATTCAAAATTCTCATTTTGAAATATGAAGAAATTTGCTCTTTTTAAATGCTACCACAGCAGCATTTCTATTTTTAAAATCACAAAATGGCAGCTTAAATATTAATTGAATTATGGCACTTGCTAAAGTGAAAGTCAAAGTTAAAAGTCAAAGTCAAAACACTTAAAACTGCAATAAATCTAAAGAAAGCATCAAAAATAAAGGTGGATGAATATATAAAGTATGGAGGTGACAAGAGAAAAATCCATCCCTCTTGCGAATTTATATGAACAACTAGGAACAGATTAACACTTACAGACTGAATTTGAAGATGTTTGAATACAGGGGAAGTACCTTACAAAAGAGATGACAACCTCAGAAACTTGGAACAAAAAACGAATGGTCCAGCTATCCTCACTAGAATCACGAATGTCATGTTGGAAGGGACATCAAGGATCATCTGGTCCAACCCTTTATTTTTTAAGTGAGATGTCCCAGCACCCTGTCAAACCAAGACTTAACTTTCCGAAGTAGGGGAATCTGTCACTTCCCCTGGGAACTATGCCAATGTCTGACTGTCAGTCCTCATAAAGAAAACTTTTCCTCAAGTGTTAAATCAGAATCTCCCCAGGAGCACTTTGTACCCATTACCCCTTGTCTTATCCACGTGACTCATTGTAAACAGGGAGTCTCCACCTTCTTTGTAGCCACACTTAAACTATTGGAACACTGTAATAAGGCCTAGTAAAAAAAAAATTGTTAAAAATTAAATTTTCACAATCACACAAGTGAGAGGAAAATGTGAGGACTTGCTAAGAGCTTCTAGAAGCACAGTCATAATTAAGTAGCTACAGAAAACTGATAAGATGAATACAAACAAACATATCTTTTCTATCAATCAACAAACACATTCAGGCATTTTTCTAACTATATAAGCACATACATAATTGAAATTCTCATTATGCAGAAAAGCTGAACGTTTGGCAGAGTACTAACAACTGACAGCTTCAGCCTGAGAAAATCTGGACCATTCTAAGAGGTATATCTTTTGCTGAGATCAATTTTTTAAACAAGAGATTAAAAAAAAAAAAAAATAAAAAAATCAATATGACCTTAAACAGCAGTATCAGCATTACAATAGCAATACTGCAATAGTACAAGAGTAATAGCAGTAGTAATACAGCATGATAATATAAAATAGTAATAGCAATAGTACAATAGCTAGTGCTATTCAAACTGTGCAAGAATTGTTTATATGCAGAGAAGAAGGAAAGGAAAAGACAACACTGTAAAAAACACATGTAGTATGATTTCCATTTTTTTTTAATGAAACCAGGCTAAAACTCATTCCTAGCTTTAGCCAAGTTTCACCAAGGAATAAAAAAAAAAACAAAAACAAAAAACTACCATTCCCTCAAAAAAATCCAACATTAAGGTCTGCATAGATAGAAAGTTGCACAACTATCCATCTGCTTGCAAGATGCACTACTCACAGCTCCAGAATAGCCAGAACACATCTTCTGCCCAAATAACTGGTCAAAAAGGGATGGCTAATAACACAGATGAGCAAGACCTATACTGGAAATTATAGGGCATGATAGATTGGGAAAATTACAGGAAGAGCCTAAAACGCCAAGTTCCACTAATGCTTTTGCTCAAGGAAGAGCCCCTCCTTACATCCAAATAAAAACTGCTGAATCCTCTTAGGAATCTGTGACATCACACTAAGAAGTTCAGATCCTAGTTTTCCTGAATACATTGCATATTTGTATGACAAGTATACAAATTCAAGTGACATTTCAAATACTATTCAAAGGGTTTACTTTTAAGGTCTTCTACATACACCTAAGAGAAAGTGGAAGATTTTAAAGTTAACTAGAATGCATGGTTGCACATGGTTTCTACTAAAAAGAGTAATTTCTTAAAATGAATTAGGTAAGCTGTAAGCAAGCTGTTTTCTGGACATAGCTGTGTATAAAGGCTCCAAGTTAGAACAAAGAAAATCGAAGCCATGAAGAGAATGTTTTATTACAGCTAATCATGCACAAATGCAAAGGAGATAGAAGAAATTAGTTGCTTACCTTCAGGTGCATCTGCATCACAGTCTTTAGATACAAATGTTGTCACATTCCTTGGCTGGCCATCAACTGTCTTATTACTCTGCATTATAAACATGGAAAATCAGTACACTAGTCTACCAGTAGTTTTCTTCCATACACAGTTAGCCCCTGAAACAAACATCTCCCAATGAATTTTTAATTTTATAAAAAAGGCTTTGATAAATCTCTTACAATATTTAAAAGGATTAAAGTGGTTTTTGAACAGTATATACAGCAGAATTCTAAGTGGTATGAAAAGAACATGTCTAAATATTCTTTTATTTAAAAAAAGTAATAGCTGGTGTTCTGTTTGAAGATTTATGAAGAAACCTTCATGTCTGCAATTAAACCTTTTAACAACACATAAAATGAACTTGGAATGCAGCTTCAGTGATGAAGACTCCATGGAAGTATTAAGACTTACATAATGTTACTGAATTCTATTTACTTCTGGTCTAAAAGCCATACATATATACATATATGATTTAGTATCCAATATACTTAAGATAGCCAGAGTAGAAGATGACAAATTATGCTGAAGTGAACTACTTAAAACCCAAATATTCCTCTTTAAATGTCTCAAATCTTCACCAAACTTACCCTTTCAGAGACTACATGAACTCTATGTACCACACTTTTAAATAATCAGCGAGTAATTTTAACAGAATTCAATGAAAATCCTTTGTACTTCAGTGATTTCTTCATACAATAACCCACCTTAAGGGGTCTCATATCTACTGTACTTAACTTCACCCCCATCAATTCCTAAACAGAAATCCCACAAAAAAAAAAAAAAAAAGTCAATAAAGGTCAATATCTGTTCTCTTTCTGGCTGAAGAAAACAACGTCCCTTAAAACACACCAGAAATCTGTATAAAGAAATCTATATAAGATGACACATAAAACCAAGTGTTTCTCTGACAACATAATTGACAAAGTTCATCTCTATTGAGTAAATTCTGCTTTCACTCTGAACATTCAAGAGAAACAACCAAGTACCTACCTAAAAAAAAGCAACAGTTTATAAGAACACTTCAATTTATTTCATACAAACACATCAAAGTGTAGAAATTACTACTGCCTTTGAAGAAACTCATCCAGAAGGAGTATGACGAGGCACAGAAATCAGGAGATAAATTGGAACCAAAAATAAAAGAACAATGTGCAGACATAAACAGTAAGATGAGAACATTACATGCAATTTCAATTATGCAGTGCACATTCAGCAGGACTCCCGCTCCAGGAGGTTCTCCTGTTGGCTGTCACCATTACAGCTTACACTGCTCAATCATAGAGATTAGAGATAGTGTTTCTTTCAAAAAAGAAAAACAAAAAAACCCAAAACATTATGCTGTACAATTATACTGAGGAATATAAAAAAGCACAGAACAATAAGAACATTGCCGTTTCAGAATTTCATCTTAACTTTACTCATTTTGATTTTAAAATAGTAGGAATTTAAAATCCAACACACAACAATAGCCAGACTGCAGGTTCCCTTTGATAGCAGCTCTGCTTTTTACCAGGTCTGAATAATTCTTGTTCATGAACACTCCTGTAATTTAAGACTTCTGATATATCTGGATTCATCTCTAAATGGTTTCCATAAGTTCAAGGCACTGGAATGTACCCTGAAGTCACAAAACCAGCCTCTCTCTAGCAGTCTTTTCTTCTCTCCTAACAGAAGTCAAAACCTTTTAAAGGTCCACTGAAAGTTTTCTACCTTTTCACAAAACAGACACGAAAAATGAAACTTACTTGAAAAGATAGATAAATTAAAGCATTTCATTGTATTAACCCTTCCGAACAGAAATTAAGAACATTTACCATGCTGAAAAGAATGATCTCAGAACTATCAGATGAAAATAACTTTCATTTTTACATAGCTAGAATTTCTAACATCCAAATTTAAGAACCTTAATATATTAGTAGTACTACACAAAGCAAACCACATGTATTAAACCAAGCATATGTAGTCTTCCACAAAGCTAAAGTTAAGTTACACAGAATCTAGAAGTTACTACTTACATTAAAGTATTAACTAAAACTAAAAAAATTTATGGTGAGACGTAGCAAGAGTTCATCCAGTGAAAGAAAGTAGGATGCTGTCTGCCTTTTTATTCACAAAGCAAACTACTAGCTCCAGTCCTTATTATTCACTTTTCAACCTTTTGTGCTGTTTGCAAGCTATATCATGACAGATTATTTTATTAGGCCACTGAAAGGTTTTAAGACCAGTTTGATATGATTCTTAATTAAATTGAAATTTACCTTTCTACCTCCCCACATACAATGGTTCTGCACTCTCATTGAAAACAGTCTACAAAAAAAAACAACAAAAAAAACAAAAAAAAAAAATCAAAACAAACAAAAAAAAACCAACAAAAAAAAAAACCCCACCACAACCAAAACCCAAACAAAAAACAACACAAGCTGTTTTGCAGGGACTTGAGCTCCTAACTGATTCAGATATAGCTATATGATGCTCTAGACTGCCTACATAGTATGTAATCATGGCAGTGTACAAACTAACCATAGAAGCAAATCACATTCCTAAGCTGATTTTCAGCTTAGTTTCCTGCTGCTACTATCCTAATTCTGGCAACTTTAGATAATTTATACATGCCTAAGAATGTTTATTTCATATTAGCTACGTCTAGCATAAAATTAATAAAAATGCATTAAATCTCCTAAGCAGCAAATATTTAAGTCCTCTACAGTGATTCTATTACTGTGCTCAGAGTGGTATCAGGATGACCAGCCTCCCATTACCAGACAATTTAGATGTAAAGACAGCAGAAAAGTAGCATTTATTAAATGCTTCACTTCCTGCAGTGACAATTCTACAACATCCACTCAGCACATTCAGATTCCTCTTCTCTATCATGTTTAACAGATTACTTCAGTTTCTCTTGGTAGGCCTTTTGCTCAAAGTATTCTGCATCTAATCTTTTTAATCTGAAAGAAATTATAATATGCTGCATACACATTTTACTAAATATTTTCAGCTGAAAAAGGTTGGTGGCTTATTGTCTTTTTTAAAGTAGTGTGTTCTCCACCCAGAGGCACAGCCTTTTGCAAAGCTAACAGAAGTATTCCAAATGCTCAGAGCAGCACTCAGTTACTTCAGCCTCATTTAAACCTCTCCATCCAACCACTCTGGCTCAATTGTTTTGTCTTCGTTAAACTTAACACTCTTAACCCCACACACTGCACCAAGATACCTGGATTTTTATTGTGCCTGAACCTGAGTAAATGCTCATAATCTGGTTAGTTGTCTACATTTGCAAGATAAGAGCTAGCAAAGCCTACTCCTTGTAGGATACCAAATCAAGGCAAACAGCTGCGCCTAAAAGCCCTCAAGATACATGTGATGCATAGCTTCAAACTTCCACATAAATACACAGGCCTCCACTAAAATTAAGATGAAATACAAGAATTGAAGACATCAGGTACAGAAGATGAGACTTAAAAATCCCAAAGTCTTGAATTAAACAAAAGTGAAATAAAAGCAGAGAGAAATGTCAACTAAATTTTATAGAAGAAGGCGTGGACTTAAGCTCTGTCAGGGGATGTTTAGGTTAGGTATCAGGAAAAAATTCTTTACAGAGAGCGTGATCAGGCGTTGGAATGGGCTGCCCAGAGAGGTGGTGGACTCTCCATCCCTGGATGGTTTTAAAGAGACTGGATGTGGCACTCAGTGCCATGGTCTGGTAACCACAGTGGTACTGGATTAAGGGTTGGACTTGATGATCTCAGAGGTCCTTTCCAAAACAGATGATTCTGTGATTTTATAGAACAAGAACTGCAAGAGTTTCATGAAGTTAGACAGTTCAAAATGTCTGCGATGTGATTTATCACCACATTTGGCTTTGTTTTGATTATCCTCTACTGTATTTTGTCATTTCTCACAAATACATGCATAAAAGCTAACAACTAGAAAACAACCTTACTTTCAGTCTATAGACTGATTTACATACTAAAAGTAATCCTCATTGCAGTCACTCAGCAACATAAGTTGGTGTACAACCAGTACAAAAACTAGTGGAAGCTAGCAGCTGTCTTATCAAAATAAGTGAAGCAATACTCAAAGTTATATACTGTCTGAAGAGGAACTAGAAATTAAGTTGTGTTATATACAGTATGATGACTTTCTGGCTTGTATATTAACAAAAGACCTCATAGTTTAAAGAATCTGGCTACAAAATAAATACTCAAAGCTAAGAACAGGCCTAGATTTAAAAGTCACTGCAAACAGTATATTTTTGATACACAAGTCAAATTTACTTCTAAAAAAGAATTACATCTCACCTGTACCAGGTATTTTTGGCTTCCATACATTACGTACTGAGGAGCAAGACTGTAGATCATGTAACTTGTATGAAGAACTATCAACAGAAGTATCATACAGAGAAACAACAGTGCTTGAGGTCGTGTTTTTCCTCGTCTGATTTTATAAAGCTAAAACCAAAAAACATACAAATATTAATAACTTAAAATCTCTTTTCCTCCCCAAGACATTTAAAATCATCTTTAATCCAAGTAACAGATTCCACTACAAAAGTTATCATCTGAAAACTTATTTCCAATGATTCAAAGCAGGTTTTAAGGTGTATGTACATGAATTTCAAAGCACAGATACTTAACCAAATGAATTGTTTTTTGTATTAATGACCTAGAACACTTATAACCAGTAGTCAGCAGCCACACTTAAATGGTGTTTGCTATCACCAGTGAGCATACTGTGCCTTGGTTTGTCAAAGAATATTGGGGTCCTTCAGTCAAGGTGAGGTATCATCTATCATCACACCTCTATTCAGATCTAGAAACAGGGAAGGGAGTCATGAGAGAGGACTTACAGGCTCTGAGAAAACCTGTATAACACATGGTGGCATCTTTCCCACTGCAAGGAACAAGACAATCCCTAAATGTTAACCTGTAGATACCACTCTATTCTGTAATCCCCAAAGGCTCAACCTGAGTACCACATTGGGGTAAAGAAGCTTGCAGATGAAGAAAATGATGGAAGATGAAAAACAGCTAATCTTACAATTCATTTCAAGAACTCGGGTCACTGTTCACAACTTTGTGGTGTCACCACATGAAAGGGTGATAGTATTAAAGAGAAAGCAGGCACAGAAGCAAGGAAGTATTTCACTAAGGCATGAATGGCATACTGTTGGATACAAAGCTGCTTTTTCAAATACAGTAATATGCTATTTGCATCATATTTAGATTTGCCATATCCTCACTACTGTTTTGGTTTTGCTTTTCTTATCAAGCTAAAGTTGCTTGCCATCTAAAAAGCAAGTCAAGGACTACTGACTGCATATACATTTCAGACTTGGACCATAGAATTCCCCAATACTTCCAGTATATCAGATCCATATGGCTTTACCTTGGAAAAGCCAGAAGCCAAAGTGCCATTGACTGAACATTTGAAAGAGTCAGCTGGCTGCATTGCTTAAAGTAGAATATCACTTTTGGTCTGACAGCTTAGCAAAACTGAATACCCTTCAAAACCAGTAAAACAGACTTCTAATATTCATTAGGCATACAGACAATGTTATTTGCAACACCCACAATTTATGAAGCAATTCATAAATAATGCATACTTCAATACATTCAATATCACATACTTGCAAAACACCCTACTGAGTATTAGAAACTAAACTCTTCAGGCATATTTACCCTTGTCCAGAAGAACCATATACCCATATTTCGAATCCCTGCCATTGAGGTGAAGATAAAGTACATAACAATAGTTGTAATAAGAATATAATCAAGTGGAAATACCTAAAACAAGAACACAGCAGTTAGAAAATCACACAGCAAGAAAATTTTCAGTTTCAAAAATAAACTCTTTCCACACTGTAAGTTTAATAAGTTCTTTCTACCTATAGCATCTGAGGTAGTAAGAATACTCCCATTTAAAGGTTTTTTATAGCTGACTCGAAATGCTGCTAATAGAGCTTGTACAATTAGTTTGTGAAACCAAACATTTTCCTTAATTTAAAAGCTTGTCTTAATTTTGAATTCTTAGAATTAAGTATTCCTTGGCTTAAAAATGTATGTTCTAAGAGCTTATCTAAAAGGAAGTTCACAGTAGCAACAATCTTAGTACTATATAAACTATTTGTGAACATTTCTGAACATATTTGTATACAAAACTTGATTTTTTTTATTTGCAGTAATAACAGCTTAAGATAATATTTCAGCTGAACATTACTTTTCTCAATAAACTGTGAGCTTAAGTATTCAACAGTTTCAGAAGCCATGGGGAAGTAAACCATTGTACCAACACATTACACCAAGATTATGCAAAGAACTCTACTAGGGGAAGTAAAGCATTAAGTTAGATTAAGGATTTTCTTTTTCAATATTCTTTTTCAATAACTGATTGCCAAATTCGTGTGCAGCCTTGATACTTTCCAACCCTACTGAAGTTAACACATGCTTGTTCTTATGTAGTGCTTGTTTCAAAGACTAATGCATTAAGGTAACATACACAATAGAGTGCAATATATCTTTAAATAGGCAATAAGTATAATAAAAAGTGTAAAAGTGCATTTACTTCACTTAGGTGGGGGGTAGACCATAAAGTACACAAACAACTATGGCATGGGAGTTGCTTTTATTCTGTGTGTGATTAACACAAATTATGTCATTCTTCATTATGTCCCCACCAGATAAAAGCTAGTTTCAAGCACCCTTTCTCCAGCATCTGCTTCCATACACCCAAGATTTCCATACCAGTATCTAATAGCTAAAATATTGTTCACAAATAAATTGCCTTGTTGTCTTGCTTTTCCAGAACACCCATGTAGACAACTGTTTTCATGAATCAGCTGGGGAGAAGTTCTATTTGCCTTTTGACAGCCTAGCAGAAAACAGAGGACATCCTTACATACTTTTATCATCAAATTTTTTTACTTACTGTTTGAAGAACAGGTAACAGCATATTCAATGGATTGGTCAGATTAGTTCCTAAAATTATAAATCCTGAGTCGAAACCAGCTGAATGAAGAGCTTTGTCCAAACTGCAATAATTAAGAAAAACCCAGTAAGTACTATGGTTCTCCCAGAGCTTTATCTTCAGTTTAATTTAGAAAGAAAACTCAAGAAAAGGTGAACTAAGTCCAGAGACTGACAGCTTTTTCACATCTGTATGGACACATACTTTGTTTTGCCACACTCCCTGCACTTGTCCTGTGAAAAGTTTTATTGATTTTGGCATCTCCTTGACATTTCAGCTTTTCCCTAGTTTGGGTCATGGTGTTTATTTGCCTGGTCTGAAGAACTAAAAAATGCCAACGTTTGAAACCTTTTGTTAGTGTCAATCTCCATTGAAATCCACCAGATTTGCAGCTGGCTATATTATTTTCAACACCAAACAGTTACACAACAATAATGTTACACAGGGCACATCATGATGGATTATACATGTCATTTAATGCAACAAGCACTTGTTACCCAGCCTAAGGAGTACCTCTAATGCATTGAGATTCATTCAAGCAACCAGAATACTTCCGCAGTCTGAATTGAACTTCCTTAACCTATATGCTTAATCCCTCTGCTGAGTCAGAATGCTTCTTCAGCAGCATAAAGTCAATCAAGCTGAACCATACCCTTTGAATCTGTCTTGGTACATTTTGTTCAGTTTCCATATATGCCATTATATTGAGAAATACAGCTCTATTTACAGAAATGTAGCATAGCAGTGGAGGGGGCTGACTTGAAGCAAACTGCCTCTGATTTTTATTAGAGCAGAAACTATGTAGTTTAAGTGCTTATGAAAAATGCTGAAATGTACTTACTTTGACAAGAACAGAGAGACAGTGAAGAGCAGTGCCACAATGATGAAGAACACTCCCCACACAATCTAGAAGTAAAAATTTATTACATTTAATTGAAAGTGTTTGCAGTTGATACAAAAAGTGAAGTCTTGTTTAAATTTCAATAAAGGACCAATGATGTATCACCTCAGAGCTCAAACACACTTGAAACAAACTTTTTGGTAAATACTTGAGAGTGCTAAGAAAATATTTACTCTGTTAAACAGGATTTATGTCAAGCATTTAAAAATTTTTTCATCTCATATGAGAACAACCTTTTCACCTGGTACATACAGTGAGTTCAGAAACAAGCATTCAACTACATCATGTGCTCTACAGTGCAATACCAAAGCCTACCTAAAAGTGAAGAGCCTAAGAACACAGATGAGATGTTATATCAAATTAATACAGAATTTAGCAGAACACACAACCTGTACTTGCTATATTACATGGAAAGCTTTACATATATGGGTACATTTGGGTTTAATGGAAATTAGTGTGCTCAACTTCAAACAGGAAGCAGCCTGTGCACTGCTTACAAGGAACATGTCAGCTTTCTCTAGAGAACACTCCCTTTCATAGCATTACTTGGAAACACTCAATGATTAAATTGCTTGGAGGAAGTGATGTAGAACTCAAATAACTAAGCCCAAGTTCCAAGACTACTTTTTTCTTACCTCTGCCTGCAAGTCCTTTTGGTTACTCATCACTAGAGTATTTCCACTTTCGCAGTCCAAGTATCAATTTTAAAAATTTTAACTCTCAATTGATGTGAAAATTTCAGAATTTAAAAAAATACTTATGTAGTAGGAAAACTACTTGAGTTTCAAAAAACTTAAGTGCTACTTAAATACTACTATTCTCAAACACTATTAATCCATAAGTAATTTAATAAGATTAAATTCCTATGACCACATCACAGCAACCAGACAAAGGCCTCTTCTGCAAAAGGTTCTAGAAGACTTCACATCCCTTTAGCTCCACCACCTAATTTGCCCTACTACCTTCTTTTGTATTGCTTAACCTAGTCAATAATTTGAAAAAAGTGTAACAGCTGTGGTTATTTAGCAAGCAAGTCATAAGCATAGATAAGTACAGGTTAAAGCTTTTAGCAATTACTATACTTCGCAGTTACTGCTATTGTTTTTAAACAGAAAAAGCAATACATGGCTTTTAAGATTTTGGACATTAAAACAGAGCCACCTGATGTGCAAAATAAGAACAGAATTTCTTCACTAAGACAAGGTGGCATATGAAATGCTAAACTAAGTTTACTAGGTGTAAAAAAGATTTTGTCGGCTAACCATGGTAGCAGCTTAGCTGGGTTTGTGCATTTAGACCTTTCAGGTTTTAAGGACCAGATTACAATAAGCAAACAGCTTAACAAACCAGAAGATTTAGTCCCTGAATATTAAAAAACATATGAAAAGATTAAATTTATTTAAACAGGAAGAACTCAGGCAACTTTGCAATAAGTTCAGAAAACCAAAAGTAATGGTGATACCTGTATGTTCCATTTTCCCATTTCTTTATTTTTTATCTTTGGAGGAAGAAGTCACCTAGTTTTAAAGTTAGCTTAGTTTCTTTCAGTTCTTCTAAAAATTATCTGAACTAAAGTCATTACTTCATTACTTTCTATGAACTATGGCAAATAGACAGGCCTCCATACCTCCTTTGGAACATGACTGTCTTCTACAGAGATGCATAGCACGTAGTAGGTAAGTGGTTAAAAAAGTATTCTTTTCCCCATTAGCCTCAACTTCAGTCCCATTAAGTATGAAACTAAAGACTAATATTAAAGATCTTCATTTCTCCTTAGTTTATCCTCTACTTCCACAGTGCTATTAAGACTACTGAACCATAAATGATTTGCAATATCAACCTACCTTTATAAAATTTCAGAGCATCAGTTGACTTAGGCCCTTCATAGAAAGTATCCTTGTGTTCTTACCTAGACTTTTTCTTGTACCTTAATTGATTAGACCAGCCCCTCATTTTTAGTCTATTAAAAAAACTTGGCCAGTCCTAACTTTCAATGCAAGACAATCTTATTTCCTACTCCCTAGTCCTTTTAAAAGCAGTACCTCAATGAAATCATACCTATAGCTATGTTAAATCCTCCAATACAATCAGTTTGAACTGCTCTATTGCCAGGTCACTTCCTCATAAACCTCAGCTACAAACCACAGATCTCATACCCAACTATACTCAATCACTGGCGACAGAACAGGTTTCAGAGCTGTTGCCTGAAAGTCACCTGCATGACTGTGATCACGTAAGTGTCTGCTTGGATTTTCTAATTTACAGCCTGTGGTACAGGCATTCAAGTGACTGCCAAAAAACAGTGAACAATGTTTTTGTGCAATGCTGCATACATTAATACTTGAAATAATACCTAATAATACAACTTACACTGCTGCCTGAATTTACTTCCTTTAGCATCTTAACATAAAGCCTCCACAGAGGCAAGTAAGGAAGCAGATAAAGTGGAAAATGGTAAGAACTGGTTTACTTAAAGCTTTGTTTCCCATTTACACATCTGGGATTCAAAGGTGTAGGCTCAGCAAAAAATACAGAATAAAAATGTCATACATTTTTCATTAGTGAAAATGGAAGCATACTAGTTAAATCATAGAGGAAAGCTGAATTGCATTTCAGTTTAATAGGTCAGGCCAAATGACCGAAATATTCAATTACTGCATTTTTCCACTGCTACTGCACAGTCACAAGCTGATAACTCTGAATTCCTTAATATTCCTCTGACCCCTGCATCATCCTTTTTTGATTTATTCAGAGCGTGCTCTGCCTCCTCTTTCTACTCTCAGATTTCAGTAAAGCTAAGCTTTTTCATCTATGGATAATTCCATAATACAATGATCGAATTTAGGAAGAATGACCACACGATCCACAAACTTTGGTGGTGCTTTAAAAAGCTTCAATATTAACTTCCAAAAATTGTTAGTATCTGCCACTCCAAAAAGCTAAAATAATAGTCACCTGCTCAATTGTCCTCTACAGAGGTAGAAGAGGTACTCATGTAAAAAAAAAAAAACAAACCAAAACACCCAAAAAAAAAAACCCCCAAAAAAAAACCACCAACAAAACCTGCCAATCTGCTCAGTACAGCTATTCCATGACTTTGAACCAACACTGAAGCTATACAAATGCTGAAAGGCGCAGTCATCCTCTCAGGGGTGTTATTCACTAACAGAACACAGAAAACTCGTGGCACATTATTGAACAGTTGTACTGACCAAAAATCAAAGCTGGATACCTCCTGGGAGCATTTTCTATTTGTACTGGGTTTATATGGCAAGGTTTTGCTAACAGGGGTCTGTAGGTGTGTCCCATCTGAGAAAAAGACAGAAGCAGCCCTATGTTGGACACAGCCATTTCCAGTTGGCTCCAAATGACCCTGTGCTGGCCAAAGCAGAGCCTGGGAGCCAAGCTACTAGCCCCTCTGCAAAAACGTATCTAGGAAAGAGGAAAATACCAGATAGAAGGAGGGAGAGGAAAAGAAGAGCCCTGTAGACACCAAGCTCAGAGAAAGAGGAGGTGTTGCTCCAGGCAAGGGAGCAGACACCCCCCTAGCTCATTAGGATGACCATGCTGGAGCAGATAACTACACTCAGCTCATGGAGGACACCACACCTGGACAAGTGGGTATTTTCTGAAAGGAAGCTGCAGCCTACCCATGTGCTGAAGGAGATTCTTCTGACAGAAACTACAGCCCCTGGAGCAAAACAGGGACAAAGTGTGAGGAGGAATCAGAAGCAGAGAAGCAGTGTTACAGACTGATGGCAACTCCACTGCTGTTCTGGAATCTGGATTAAAGGCTTGAAGCTGAGCCAAGGAAAGAGTGGAGGATAGGAAGGTGATTTAAATGGTTTGGTTTTTAGCAAATACATTTTAATTGGCAATTTTCCTCAACTCTGTTTTGTCCATCACATTAACAAGCGATTGGACTGTTTATCTTGATTCACGCACTTTTCCATCTTACATTTGCCCCCACCTGCAAATCTGCAAAAAAGAGCAGCTGGGTGGGCTTTTGGAGCACGCCAAGTCAGCCCACCACACTATTGCACAATCTGACCTACCTTCCAGGAAGTTTAATTCAGGTAACCTCACAAACATAGGTTAAAAATCATTGTTAGATAGAGCAACACATTTATTAGTAAGTTACCACTATGTAGTCACCACTATGTAAACTGATGACAACATTCACACCTCTTGCTGCCAACCTCCCTGATGTACACGATGCAGGTGTGAATGCAAGAAGAAAGGAAGCTGTTAGTGTTCAGCCACACCACCTCTTTAAGGCAATGAAACCAATTTGGGACAGCATTTATAGTATGCACTAACATTCTGACAGCATGGCCCTTACCCAAGCAATGACAGAGGGGAAGAAGAGAAACACCTTATCCCTCCAACCTCAAGACAGCATGAACTGAAGGCCTTCAGCAGCAGGTGGAGAGACTGATACATTTATATAAAGTCCTTATAATCCTTAAGATTAGACAAACAAACACTTTAGCTCTCCCTTGCTGGAGTTCAAGTGTACCACTCTTCATTTATCAACAGAACACTACCCTCTTTGTAGTACCTTCCATGTATTTGGACTGATATCAATACCCTCAAGCCCCTGCTTGAGCTAAGCCACACAAGCATGCTGTGCTCACCTAAGTCTCATTCTTCAAAATGGAGCACTTCTCTTTCTTATATTACCCATCTGAAGCCTATTTCCACTTGGTTCACAGCTGTATTGAAGTACCCTATGAAAAACTGATACAATACTCCAAACTTAGATAGTTTGTCTATCCCTAGAGTATGACATTTCTCATGCCACTAACAGATAAAAGCGTGCAAAACCCTAATAAAGACAGGACAAGCAGTCTATTTGCTATCTACAGGAGAGGTTAAATTTTCTAGAAAGAAGTTACTTATTTGACAGTATTGACAACCCATTCTGACCATTAATAATTTCCTTGGTATCTTCTAAGTATGCTGCTTTTGACTAAATTGAAAACTAAACAGCTTCATCTTTGAGTTTGACTTAGCTTTGAGTTAAACAAGTGTTCTCAAAATTTACTTTGCTCCACATCAAAGAAAGCTTAGTCATTAGAGGAGAAGGGCTTAAGAAGTCACATGCTGATACTATTTAGAAGAATCAAAGCAGGAATACAGGAGGACACAATGCAAAGACAGTAAGACTACAGAAGTAGGAATGTAGCCACTGAGTTAACACCGTAAAAGACCACCAAGACTATTATTCCTAAGCCTGCTATTCAGTTTTGTCCCATTTTGTCTGACACCCCAAACAAAAAGCAGGAATAGTATTTTCCATATCTTGTTCTTGCCTCACAACAAATGGAAGTTCCTTTGAAGTCTGAGAAACTCTTGAACAATAACATACACGTTGAGCTCAAGATAAGTGTCATAAAAGCAATAAGCAAAGCTCCAAAATATTTTCTGCACCTCTAAGATGATCAGAAGTATTAGATACAGATATTGAAAGATTTCCTTTTGATAAAACTCACTAACTGAAGTTATATACATGCAAAGAAAACTCAAATGCTAATAAAGTAGCAGTAAAACAGTCCTGCAAGAGTTAAGGTATTATTAACTAGATGATACATGCTTTCACCTTCACAGGACAGCTCAAGGCAAAGTCAAAGTAAACAAATTTGTAACATTCTTCATAGCCCTATTTTAAGTGAGAATATGCCAGGAAAAACTGTCCACCTGCAACTCCCCCTTAGTCTGCAGTTCTTAAGGCAAAAATTCAGTGACTTCTTACTGAGAGAATAAAAAGCATTCAAGCCTCAAGAACAGAGAGACACTGGAAAAACCACACTGCATGTACATGATAATACCTCTGCAACCAAAGGTATTGTACACTGTTCTATGAAGAAGCTACTAGCTGCTGAAGTACTACAAACAGATACAGGCAATGCATCTGTCAGAATTAAGGTTCATGCGAAAAATTAAAAACTACAGAAGTTATTTTGATTCAAAGGAAGAACCCAAACATTTTAAGTGAATAGTTACAAGTATTTGCCATTTAAATGAAACAGCTAAGTTTAGATTTTGAATGTATCATAAAGGTAAACTGACTAAGAATTACGCAGTAAAAGATTTTGTTCAACTGCAATTTTAGTCCATTTCCACTAGTACTCAGGATTAACAGTAGCAATGATGCTAGAGGCATTCAGTTTTTCAAAATGCAGGCCACAGTTTAAAGTAATGCTAATGTTTTTTCCTACATCTAGTTTAGTTGGCAAAAAAAAAAAAATATGGCAATTCTGCTCCACAGATGTAGTGTTTTTTAAAACAGTATCTACTAAAATCAAAGTGCCAAGATCAAAAAGAGACCAAGATCAAAGCTTTGCCCTAGTAACAGTTTCTTTTGCACTGGTTAAGTATCAAGATGCAAGTTCTACACAACAAGCTTACCAATGAAGTAATTACTCCAAATCAAATTCTCTCTCTTCTACTGGACACCTGTAATTCAGATTAATCTGAGCTACCTGACAGCAACAGAATTCTTCCTTCCCAATTTCACCCACCTGAGAAAACATAAGTTTCTCAGGTTTTCTATATCACTGGCACTATAACAGATTAGCTAGAAATTGTTCCTTTTCAGTCATACTTTAGGCACAGTTTTTCAAAACCTCAAAGATTGCTCCACGGCTGTCATTGCGGGGTAGAATAATAATTAAAAATTAATTAATTGATATTCAGGATGACAATAGATGA
The DNA here is from genome assembly GCA_023637945.1 of Phaethornis superciliosus. Taxonomy (NCBI): domain Eukaryota; kingdom Metazoa; phylum Chordata; class Aves; order Apodiformes; family Trochilidae; genus Phaethornis; species Phaethornis superciliosus. Next base: position 85,906,511 of record JAJQWJ010000003.1, on the reverse strand, counting down.
AGTTTATCTTTGGTTTATATGGGAGGAAGAAAGCTGGAACCATATGTCTCAAAAAGGGAGAAAACCTTACCTTTAGAGGTCTGATAGCTTCACAGAACTTAGTGCACCAGCTTTTCTCAATAGATTCCAGATGCCTCTCTCTTCTCCGAAGTGTCCTTAGTCTCTCTTCCAGTTGTTGCACACTCCGCCTGTCCCTTGATGACAGAGGCCGACCATCTCTGCACTGGTTACCAAAAAATAGTGCAAGTGATCAAGGGTCATTGAATCAATAAAAGAGACTTGATACCAAGTTTAATGAGTTACACCAACTAAAGAATTCACACCGTTTCTCTGTATATAGCAAGAGGGTGAAGTGCATGTCAAGCTGCAACAAGGGGAATTCTTACTCAGTCACAAAAACCACTTCACAATAAGAGTCAAAAATGTTAATAGGATAGGTAGTCACTATGGATAGAAATGTTTAAAATGCCCAGGTGTGATTCCAGTAAGCTGATCTAACCTGAAGGTGGTACTTGCTTTGTTCAAAGGACTGAACCTGATGACCTTCAGAGATCCCTTCCAATCAAATTCCATGACTATGCAAGTATACTAAGTTTGGCATCTGTATTTTCAGCATTCTACTACAGGTAGAAACTATGTTTCTTGTACTTGGAAGAGCATGACTTGCTGTTCCAAAAGTTAATGTTTCAGAAATCCAAACAAGAGGCAACATTACCACAAGAATTAGTTGAGTGTTTCAGATAAGCATAATGAAACAATTAAGAGCATACTTTAATTCTAAGCCTCTAAATACTGAGCAGGTGCCATTGCACTCTGTAAATCAAGTAGGACATACTTAATTTCAGTTTTACACTAACAAGCAAAAGCAACAAAATAGGTATTGCATAAGAGAACCAAGATGGTTTCTCATATTGATACTACTGAATAACAAACTGAGCTTTGGAATAAACAAAATTGCTTGGAGCTTTAGTACATCAACTTTTTTCCCCTCTTATTTTTAGCCTTCGTGCAAATGTCTGAAACACTTCACACCCAGTGAAATCAAAGCAAATATATTTTAGATATATTTCTCAAAAAATTTACAAGACAAAGACCAAATTCTAGACACATAAGAAACTGGGAGATCATCATGTACTTTTAAGAGGAACACACACTGGCCGCACCCTTTATAGCAACTCAGTGACTTCAAAGACTTTATGAAAGAGTCCGAGCTCCCAAACCACAAGTCCAAGTTTAGGATTAGGACTAATGAAATAAAACTACCAGGTGTAGAAATAGCAGATGGCCATACTACATATTGAATCTCTTCATTAACTAGCATATTTTCATATTTCCAGTTTTTAATGTACATCGCTCTCAGTAACACTCACTTTCTTGATTTCATGCAAATGTATCTGAAGAACTACAATTTCAATTACACACCAAAGCAGAATCCTAACTCAAATCCATAAACTGAGGAAAACTAGTTTATACTAATGGTCACAGTAAAAATAGAAACACAACTTAAAGACTCTCTACTTTCAGATCTCTTTGTTAACTAGATCAAACAGCAAGACTTCTAAGTGCTTGTAAACACTCACAATCCAACATTCTTCTCTAGTAAGCAATCCTGCATTTTTCAGAAAATTCTAGTTATTCACATAGTGATCTCAGTCATACAGATGCATTTGTTGTAGTAGTACTCTGCAGAAAACAAAAAACTTCACAATTTAAACTGAGGGAGACTACTGGTTAGGTTTCATTACACAAGAAGGTTTCTAGAAACTGAAGATGTCCAAACTATGCAGAGGTAGCCAAGTATCAAGGGAGGCTGCTGGAACAGTTTCAATGCAGCCGAAGTCTATCACAGAGCACATAACAGCAGCAATGTTCTGCCAGCATGCATCTTAATGCCCCATTTCTCACTCAGTGCTGTGAAAACACAGGTCAAACCATTATCTGAAATTGGTTGAGAAAAGGGTGTAAGATTATACCTAGCATCTTGTACAGAAAGGAGAAAGCTCATCCTCCCTTCAGCTTACACTCCTCAGTTTTTAAGTGTCCTGCTTACGTTAGGCACAGCATTTCAGTACGAGGCAAAGCTGCCATGGATTTATGAGTGGTGTTAATATCCTAGGGATGTTTAAGATTCAGAACAGAGTTTTCCATATGTATGCTTTTCATAAAGAGATGATTTATAACATCAAGGTACATTAACCAGGAAGCAAGAATATCTAGAGCTGGTATTTATTCACAAACATGATTAATAATTTGATTAATCTAACTCCTGACAGTTCCATGCAGCAAGTATCCAGTGTTGACAACTACACTAAGTATGAAAAAACTGCATGCCATATCTGGTAGCAGATTAAGTGAGCTTAATATTCCTACTTCCTACAAAGTACCTCTTCCATATATCCAGGTGCTGCTGGAGAAGTTTAAGTTTTGCTCATCAGCACCATTAGTAGCTAGACAGAAATAACAACTGCTCCAAGACTGAGAAAAGTTCTGTCTACTACACAAGTGACATTTGTTTTGAAGTAACTCAAATAACCAAGGTAGTCACTTCTGAGTTGCTATTCTTTCTAGAAATAAAACTCCCTACACCATGACTATAAACTAGTATGCAAGAAAGAAAAAAACTAATTAATAAAACAACAACAGCGAAGATCATACCTTTGATTTAATCCTTAATAAATGTTGCTCCACTTCTTCAATGTCTTCAGTGTTCTCTAATCGTTCATAAGCTGCACTGGTAGTTCCCTTAATCAAATTTAGAGGCAAAGCTGACATACCATAAGCCTAAAATGAAAAGGAAATACACATATTCAAACTATCTACTAAATATTTTCAGCTGACACAGCTAGAACATAGCAGCCTTAGGTATCATGGCTGATTTTCACTTCCCCCCACCCTTCTCCTTCTACAGATGCTTACACTGAGGCAATTATTTTCATTTTTTTGAGCAAAACAAATATGCTGTACAGATCCTAGTGTCCTGCATTGTCCCCACAGTACCTAAATATCTCATGATCACTGGAAAAATAGCGTGTTAAGACTTCATATAAGCATAGGCCATTAAAGATTTATCAAGCTAGTCCTTGTTTTTTTCTTTTTTTCATCTAGCTTCCTAAAACATTTACTTCCTCATTTTAAATCATAAAACATTTGCAATAGGAGAATTTCTAGATATTGAATATAAATATCAGAAGCAAACCACACAATTTCTTAGTAGTCAGTAGTCTTCAGTTTTCTACATAATTTTAAAACTATGTACATGTTCTACTAAAAAAAACAAAACTGCAGTAAAGAGACACAGCAACAGCTAGGTGAACATCTAAACTCAGTCACACTCAGACTGTTTAGGCATTTACTCTTAGTTATAAAACCTATACCATCCATAGTGCTTGCCAGCTTCTATATCAACATAGTACAGATTTTTCCAATTAGATGTCTGTAAACCTTTCACTAATAAAAGTGGCAACATTAAGGCAAGATAAACACAAAAATGCCATTATTTCCTCCCTGCTACCCTATGAATCTTATAGATCTAGATCAATGTCACATGTTTCTCCAAGCATACTAGAGACCTAGGCTTTTTGTTTTGCTGTGAGTGGGAGGCTGTTGGTTGTACAATATTCTTGGTGCAGACCTCGGCAGGAAGGTTTTTCTCTTAAATCACAATTAACACATCCAGTTCCCCTAGAACACTTGACATCTAACATTCACTAACTTCAGAAATAAGCAGTTTTTCAGATTTTCACAGGAATACCACTCCTTCCAAACAAATTTTACATTTTATACTGAAAATACATTCAACACAAATGCTACTGTCTTGTAAATATCTCCATACATGCTGTTAAATCATGAGCTTTCTGTACACCGTACTTGATTTGACCTGCATAAGGACCTATGTAGACCTATGTTGTACTCAAAGCAAGACACTGTCCATTTTGGGGATGTATTTTCAGCATGACATATACACTGCCACTTTGAAGCCCCCTTAACAAAGGGATCTTATTTATCAATACTGTTCAAAGCGACATGAAAAAATTTAATTACCATTTCAATACAAATATTTGACAATGAGTTCACAAACTTCATTTTCACTCTGCAAGGGTGAAGGGACAATACTTAAAATACAATACAGTCACTTACTCTGCAAGTGACAATATGCTGTGATTTCAATAAAAAGTCCTCCAAGCATTTGGGTATGAAAGCATGAAACAGAAGTCTAGCAGTCTAATATCCCTGTTCACTTACTATGGAATTAGGTTTCTTATGTTTAGAGTGACAATTACCAGTCAGTTGTTGGAAGAGTGTCAATTAAGTTCAACAAGCAGACAGCATGTGTCTCTCATCAGGCTTCAAACACAAGGAAGCCACGATACCTGTTAAATCACTAAAACGTTTCAGTACAAGGATATCACTTACCAGAAACTAGCAATGGCAAAGAAATTTCATGCTTTCCAAGACATCCTAGTTCTGGTTTGAACACATATATATAAACACAGAAAGGCCTACCTACAAGATTACGTATTTTCAGTAAGGAAAAGAATTTAACTTTATCTGCACTTCACAACCCTGTCCAGAAATATGGCTCAGTTCTCCCTTTAGAGTACCTCCTCTGGGAGGATCAAGCTGCTTTGCTATCTAGAGGAGCTGAAAAGCAGTCTCTCCTGATCCATCTCTTCTTCAGGCTGAAGAAATAATTCCTTCAGCCTTTCCTTATGGGTTGTGGTCTCCAACTTTCTAACCGTTCAGAGAAACCTCCACTGGAGGCTTCACAGTTTTCCAGTTTCTTAAACTGGAGAACCAAAACCAGCCACAACATTCCCAGGTGTGGTTTTGGAAGTGCCAAATACACTGGAACAACCACAACCCTTGATCTACTGGCTATACTCTTGATGATGGAGCCCAGGACACTGTTTACCTTTTTGCTACAGGACACATTGATGGCTCGCGCTCAGCTTACTGTCCACTAGGACATCCATGTCCTTTTCAATAGAGCCATCCTCCAACCAACTGGCCACCAGAATGAACTATTGCTTGGAATTAATCCATTTCAAGAGAAGGCCTTAAATTCTGCTAAACCTGATGCCATTCTGGTTGGCCTGCTCTTCTCACCTGTCAATATCCTTGTGGTGGCTCTTCATTCTGTGGTATCTACTTCACACAGCTTGATAACATTCTCAAATTTGATAACTTATATACAGAATCCCATCATCTAAGTCATTTATGAAGATTAAATAGTAGAGCCAATATTGACCCTGAAAACCTCACTCAAGTCTGGTTGTTAGTAATGTAACTCCAAAACTTAGGTAAAAGTATAAAAACTACCCAATTTCATAACTAGAATGCAGGATGCAATCTAACCAAGGTTCCTCTGTGGAACCCAAAACATTTCTACGCAGAGTCAAAGATACTCAGTATGTAGAAACACATATGATGAGAAATTGCTATGACAATAGGCCTACACAATATTACAATTTAAGCTGAGAAGCAACTACAGTCACCATTAAGCACAGGCTTCCACTTGTCCTTCAAACAGCTACCATCAACTATCAGATATGAAATATTTACTCAAAAGAGAAGGTTAAGGAACAAAACTCAGAGTTCTAAATATTCTAAGTCAAATTTTTGAAAAAGCAGAACTGACAGCTTTTAAAGTGAGGCCTTGTTTTGCTGTTTTTGCAGATGTGAATGACATCCTAGAATACCAAGCTTCATCTAGTGAGCAAGGCATCTTAAGTTCCTTCCTTAAATACAAAAGATACAATCACAGAATGTCTATAGAGTTAGAAGGGATCCTAAAGATCATCCATTTCCAACTCCCCTGCATGGGCAGCAACACCTCCCACTAGACCAGGTTGCTCAGAGCCCCATCCAACCTGGCCTTGAACACTTCCAGAGAGGGGGTAGCCACAACCCTCTGAGCAACCTGTTCCAGTGTTTCAACACCCTCACAGACAATATTTTTTTCCTAATGTCTAACCTAAATCTCCCCTCTTGAAGTTTTAAACTATTGCCCCTTGTCCTGTTGCCACACACCCCTGCAAAAAGCCCTACCCTAGCTCTCTTGTAGGCCTCCTTCAGGTATTGAAAAGCTCATATAAGGTCACCTCAGAGCCTCCCCTTCTCTAGTCTGAGAAGGACTTCCCAATTCCCCAAATTCCTCAAATGGAACAGGCAATTTTAGAACACATGGTGGTTTTTTCCACATCTGTTCTTGAAAATCTAGTACTAAAATCTAGTACTTCAAAATCTGTACACTAACTATCCAGGCTTCTATCTGATAATACTTGCTGCAAGGTTAGGTCTTTAAAGTCTCAGATGTCTATGTTGTTACTGTTTGCCTGATCAACTTCCTTGAAACCCCATTTTACAGTAGGGAAAGATAAAACTATAGTTAAAAAAAAAACATACTTCAGAGCCTCTTCCCCTCTTGAATCCCCACAGGTGATCCATGTAAGACATCATGCTCCACAAGTAAGCTTAAGGGGCAGAAAGCCAAACTGAGAGTTTGCTGTCTAGTGAGTACAAGTCAGAGGCACCAGAAGTAGCTCTCATTCTTATTCAGGAGTCCACCCCCAGACACTACAAATAATAGTTCTGGAAGGATGAAGTAAATTTTCATACTTCATGCATTTCTTGAAGTGGGTGGCCTTCAACTCCAAAGGAGAAAAAACAAATTAATCAAAGCAACAGAAAAACCTGGTTACCTATCCTATAAAAAGAACACTCTAAACAAAGCTCTTAGCAATTCTTCCCTATTTGTTATTCACAGAAGTGGTAGCTAAGTCTGAGACAGGAATTTGCACAGCAATCTGTCATCAGTGAAGCAGGAGCCTATAACTCACATGAAAGCAACAATTAGTTCAATATGTTAATACAGTATCAGTAGGCACTGTAGGGCAGTGAGACATACTGTAGCTGTTCTCTCAGCATGCCATTAAACCCAAATATATTCTGTACTCTGGACAGAGCACTAAAATACCTCGATAGAGATGACAGATTATGCAACCATTACTCCTAGTTTGCTTGATCTTTACTTTTCCAGTGTCCCATTGTGTCTGCAGTATATTCAGCTATTCTGTCATTCCACAGTTAAGATTTAGAAGGAAAAGCTGCTCTTCTGATCCTTTGCACTCATGGCTAGTGTAACCAAACAGTTCTTCAGATTAGTTGCTTGGCCCCTTGTAAATCTCTCATAAACAAAAGACAGAAAACAAGTGAGGTTTGGACAAGTTGTAAAATAACATTTTACAGAAGCTGCAGCAAGCCACTATGTCACGGATAAAGCCAAGAGTACTAAAAATATCCAGAAAGGTTTTCCACTGGGAACCATAACCATTATTATAACCATTACTTTAACATTTTTAAACTGCACAAGCTATCAAAGAATTCCATTGAAAAGGGTATATTAAGGTGGGAACACCTAATAATCTACCAGATTAGCCATAAACACAGATCAGTCATAAGGAGCACAGAAAAAAAGCCACATTGAAATGAGCATAGCAAATTACTGTAGAAAAGTTTTAAAGGAGTTGAAGCTAACTTTGAACACCTACTGCAAAAAAGATTGAATCCTCAAGCATTTTAGTTTAATTAGAAGTTGATTGTATTTCACCTTGTACATCTGCTATGTTCAGTTAATATATTGTCTAACATTTAACTTTCAGCCAACACAGAATAGTCTCTCCTTTTCAGAAAACAAGAACAGGTAAGTTGTTTCTGATTAGTTTGGCAAACAACCAGCACTGCAGCTGAAGGTAAGTTTACCAACTTTTTCCAGTTAAGGATATTTTTAATCATTTAACTTGTGTTTTCAAGAAATTATCACAAAGGACTTATATAGCATAGCAGAAAAATTATAAATTCAATTTATTTTTAGAGGTACGTATATCAGGCGGATATGGCTTTTAAGGGCTATCACTGAGGTGTTTTAACAGATGTATATGTAATTTTGTGCAAAAAAGGTGTAGAAATAGTAATGAACATTTCTTGCATAGCACTGCCCCCTAGTGAAGTCAAATGAAACAGCCAAAAATAAAAAGAGAATCCTATTATTGTATCAGTGAAGGCATAAAAATTCACAACTTAAAAAACCAAATATTTAAATTCCTATATTCTTACAATAGCTTGTTTCAAGACTTCACTTCAAAGTGTGACCATGAAAGACCACATCCAATTCTGCCAACTAGGCTCTTATCAAAAACACCTTTATTCAAAGTTAAAAAACAGCTGAACTCCAGTTGAGCACATGCAGTGCCTTTAAGAAATACAAGTCAAGTATTAAGCGCCCCACAAAAACTCCCCCATCAAGAGGCATAATTATCTTTTTATTTGAATTATGTTAAGCACAAGGGAAGTCCCATTATGATACCTTTTATCCCTCACAGCAACCTGAACTAGTGGGAGGTGTTCCTACCCATGCAGCAGCATTGGAATTACATACCATTAAGGATCTTTTAAGGTCCCTTCCAATCAAAAAACCATTGTGTGATCCTCTTAAATGAAAACTACCACTGACCTCAGCAATTTAGTATCTACGGTTCTCCATATGCATAGTCAGAATCAGGTTGTTAAAACAAAGAACAATCCAATTGCTTTGCTATTTCAGTTTACTTCTTCATGGAAAAGTGAAGACAACCCTGCATTTCTTTTATATTTAAAAATTGACATTGAAGCGATTCAGTGGTAATGAAAACAAATGCTAACTTCTGGATTTCTCGGTAACTGCTTGATTTCTACTTAAAAAAAGGCAGCAGTAAATGAATGCTTTTAAGGTTAGGTTATAGAATGCTCTAAGCTTTTCATCTGTTAATAGAAATGAGTTAACTACAAGAAAAGCAAGTCATACTCTGGACAAAAATTGTGTGAAAAGGTCATTCAAGTTGTCAGTACACAAACTGAGCTTTGTAACACCCATTCTTTCAGGATGGGGGAAGGATGATCACTTTACAAGTTAATTAAAAAAATAAACCAAATAATGCTTATTAAATGTTTTGGAAAAATTAGAGCCAATTGTAATCATGCTTCAAGGACATACTAAATGAGATGCATTAAAAAAAAAAAAAAAAAATCACTCAAATTAAACTGCCTATCACTGTGCAATACATTATGCTGCCTTGAGTTCAAATAGCATTCTGAAGCTGACAACAACTATTGTATTAATACCTAAGGCAATATAAAACTATTTCAGTGCAAAATAGTAATGAAGGAATAGATGCAAAGTACATGATCTGTGAAACCATTTCAAACAAAGCACTGCAGCTCTAATTTATCTTTTTCTTGTTATATTCCATGTTTATAGTCATAGAAAGTTGTCAGTGTAAATCATCAAGGTCACAGACTTGCAGATTCCCCTGAGGATTACTTCCTTCAGATTTCTTAAGAAGGAGTTTTAAATATCAAGTGCCGTACTTCAATATTATGCATTACATAACTCCAAAGAACATTAGACTTTTTATTAAAGCTTTAAAATAGAGAAGCAGCTACCAGTTCAAGATTGTTGAAAATTGAGCCGTACTAAGAAATTTAAATAATGTTACTGATTTAAGCATTGAATGTGCTTTAGAAAAAAATTACATACATTTATGTTTATGCTTGTCAGTAGTATCAATGTATTTATCTTGAACATTTTTAGACTTCATTTATAACTTGAATAAAACCACTTCTATTACTTGCCCTTAAAAAGTTAAGCATTTAGAATATGCATCTTTCCCAGTTACACTTTTCTCCCCACTTCCTAGTGTTTTAGAATGTCAGTGTCAAAAAAAGACTAATCTTTTGAGTATCCAGCAAGGAAATGCAACATGAAGTGTGAGTTTTAGTATTTCATTCTAAAAGATCATACTAATAGGGATCAAGTCAAAGTTAATAAGCATAATTACCTCTTCCACAGCTAAAAAATACTTATTTTAAATCAATTTGCAGAAGCATGCAAGTTCATGTCTTGTAAAATCAAGTTTCTAGAGTTAGTGACAGAAAAAGTAATTGGATTGCTCAGATTAGAGTATTTAATGTGGGATTTTTTGTATGTTCAACACCCTTGCTCCTCACGTCCCCGCACTCCCAAACAGGCATATTCTTCCCTCCACTTACAAAAGCAGCTTCTGAAAACTGCCACCTAGCAAACTATTTAAAAGCTACTACTATCCTCTGGCATAGAGTAGTCTTCTATGAGTTAGTTGTTACTAAAACACAGAGCTATCTACTTTTCCAAAGATAGAAACAGAAACATTTTGGTTGGAAAGGACCTTTATCATCATCAATTGTATCTGTAATCCTAGCACACGGCCAAATCCACCACTCAACCACATCACCAAGCACCACATCTACAGTCTTATAGGTAACTCAAGCACTTCGTTGGCCATCCTGTTGAAATGATGGACAACCCTTTCAGTAAAGAAACTTACTGAATAGATACTGCATATTTTTTCAATAAAGTGCACAGTGCACTTTTTTGAACATTAGTTTTACCAAAGTGAACAAATCATAGAAAAAAAAGTCTAAGAATATTTAAGAACATTTTGTCTAAGAACATTTGTTTCCTCACAAACCAGCTGTGATGGAAGAATAAGCCATCCAAGCTGAGTTAAGTGAGGTTATAAAAGTAAATATGGAGGAATTACATAAATCCAATAAGGATTACTACAAATCACTTTTCCCCTTCCCCTTAGGTTTTCATAGGCTAAAGCCAAGTTTAAACGGAGAGGACATCCCATGCCTCGATGTACACCATACAAAGTGCCACCCATCACTACCAATGCTAAAACCCACAGGTCCTCATAGCAAACATACTACAGAGATCCTCAGGCTGGACAAGACTTCAGAGGTCCAATCCCTCTGCTCAAGCAGGGTTACCTATAGCTGCCTGCCCAGGACCATGTCAATAGGGCTCTTGAATACCACTCTCAAGGAGGGGAGATTCCACAAGCTCCCTGGACAACTTGTGTTAATGCTCAGTCACTCTCAAAGTGAAAAAGTTGCCTGATGTCCAGAGGGAACATCCTGTGTTTCAGTGTATGCCCATTATCTCCATTACCTCTGCTCCTATCACTGGGCAGCACTGAAAAAGCAGTCTGGCTCCATACTGTTTGCACTCTCCCTACAGATATTTGTACAAATTGATAAAGTTTACCCTGAGCTTTCCTCTTCTCTACGTTAAGCAGTACCCAGCCTTTCCACATAGGAAGAAAGTCCCTTAGACATCTCTGTGGCCCTTCATTGGACACCCCTCATGTGGCTCCTTATCTCCCTCATACTGAGGAGTAAAGAACTACACACAGCACTCTAAGTGTGGCATCACCAGGGATGAGCTGAGGAGAAGGATCATCTCCAATCATTCTCTAGCAATATGCCTCCTAATGCAGACCAGGATTCCATTAAGACTTCTTTGCAGTAAGGATGTACTGCTGGCTCATGGTTACCTTAGTATCCATCAGACCCCCAGGTACTTGTCTTCAAAGGTGCTTTCCTGCTGGGTGGTCCCCAGCATATAAGTGCCTGGATTTGTTCCTTCCCAGCTGCAGGATTTCACACTTACCCTTGCTGAACTTCAAGAGGTTCCTCTCAGCTCACTTCTTTCATCTGTCATGGTCCCCCCAGATGGCAGCACAACCCTCTGGACTATCAGCCACTCCTCCCAGATTGGTGTCACCTGCAAGCTTTCTGAAGGTACACTGCCCCAGCATCCTGATCCTTAATGAAGATGCTGAACAGGACTGGATGCACTATAGACCTCTGGCACACCCCACTGGTGATTAGCCTCCAACTAGACTTCACTCCACTGAGCAGCACCTGCTGTCCTCAGCCATTCAGCCGGCTTTTACTCCACCTCAATGCCAGCTAATCTAGCCCATATTTCATAAACTTCTCTATAGGGTTCTTACGGGAGACTCTCAATCTGGGCAAGGTTTGGCTTCCCAGTTGGAATTTGGAAAATGCCTATTACAAGAAGTTCTGACAAAAAGTTCTGTATCTTCAGCATACAACTTTTGAAACCTTGTGCATAGTGCCTACCTTTTAATCTGTGTAAACTTGCTCTCAAAATTCTGATTTACTTCAAAAAAGTGGTACTGTATCACTACGAATAGGGTACAGAAACAATACTCACCTTTCAAACAAATTATGCTGTTAATACAGTGTTGTGTTTTGCCACACATCCAAGTTTTTTTTGTTGCTGTTGTTGTGTTGTTGGTTTGGTTTTTATGCTAAACTAAGTTTGGAACACTCCATAAAGAGTTATATATTGTTGGAAAGAAATTGAGAGTTCAGTTCTGTGCCGAACTCTTAGTAAAGCAAGTACTGTAGGAAGAAAGACTGCTCATTAGAACATATGTTTAGAGGGCAAATATAGGAGGCAATTTGAGAATTTACCACTACAGACTTTTTAAAAATGGCAACAGACTTTTCAAATGCAATTAAGCTAACTGCTTCAGCTTTTCTTTTTGTTCAACACCCCTGCTCTTTATATACTATCTTAAATGTTTAGTCACATTCTAGACACCTTTCACATCCCTTTGCAATCAAGTGTTAGAGAAACTTTTTCCTATGGAAGGGTAACAGTACTGAAAAAGGTTCCTACTCAAGAACCAAACAGTTCACCGCCAGACACCGTTATAGTTCCAGAGAAGCCACAGTAGCCACATTATGCAGGACTGCAAAAACCATAATCCAATGGAAAACTAACCAGAACAAGCCAATATATTTTCCACTTAGTGTGCAGTTAAGATCCTCTCTCTAAACACTCCTTTTACTCCTCCTAAATCATGACACGGTGTTAAGAAATGCCATAAAACATTTAATTTGCTCTTTTATTCAAATATTAGCTGTTGACTTCTGAAGACATTTCATAGCAGGTATAAAACTTGAACAAAAATCTAATTCTTACAATAACTCTTGCTTTTAACCAACAGCATCTGCAAAAACACAGACTATCTTCTGCATTCAGTCATCACTGAAAGTAATTTTGAGGGAGCCCTGAACTTCATTGCGAAAAGTAACTTTTACAATAATTAGTTAACCTGGTAATTTCTGTTTCTATGTTAGCACCCTCCCAGCGACTCACTGTCAGAGATGAGATGCCTTCAGGTTCAATCTGTATTACTAATTCCTCCCCATATTCAATTAGTATTTCACAGAAATCAAGCAACTCAGTAATTTTTCATACCAAATAAGTTTTATTCCTCTACCCTCTCTGGCTTTAACAGTATATTTCATGCTAGTCCATTCAGGTGCTTGGGATACATTCACAAGGTAACAGCAAAATTCTGCATTTTTCCTCAGACTACAAGAAAAGCTGTTTTCTGTAAATTTCACTGAGTCAAATTCAGTGAACCAATTTTGACATTTGAAGCCCCAGAAAATGAAAACTGGCAAGTTAATATATTGACCACCACACTGTAGTGTTACCTAGCACACTCAATAACACAACTCCTCAAGTGTCAGCAATTGTGGTCTAGCAAAATACTTCAATTTGTGTTGTCCCCCACCTACCTCTTTCACCCTCCCCCCCTCAAAAGAAAAAAACAAAAACTACCACCATACTAAATTTGTACAATTTTGTGTAGTCTGATGAAGCCTGTTCATTATTGAAGTAAATGGTGAACTATTAGTGCACCACTAGATACATTAAATCAACTTGTTCCTTAACAGAAGCCCAGAACACTGGATCAATGCTAATAGTACTCCTTAAAAAATAGATTTTAACTAGATTAGTCATTGGGTAAATTAGTTAGTTCTATAATTTCAAATGTTGCTATTTATAATCTAAAGAACACCACTCCCTGCAGAAGCAAGAGAATGTTTTCATAGAGAAAGCCTAGGAGAATACACATGAAGTAAGCTTTTGTTTTCAGTATCTACTCCAAGTCAAGGCTGCTTGCTGCCCGTGTCAAAGCCTCTTTTCCCAACTTCTCTACAGTATTACGTATTACCACAACACAGAAATGCCATTTTGGAACAGCCATAATCTAATTCTTCACAATGACGGCCACACAAAACAGTACTGTTAATTTGTTTAATTGTAAAATGGATAAATTGTATTTCAAGAGACACAGAATCACTTCATATATATGCTTCATGGTACCCTTACACAAACATTAAGATTAAATCAGTCAGGCCGAATCAGTGTGGGCACAGGATTCCCATTTAGTTTTACTGGGTTTTGTGTTAAGTAGTAGGCATTCTGTGTTAAACCATTCTTGATTAGGTATGAAAGTAGTTGCTAACATACCACTGATTACAATACAGCTTTCATTAGATTTTAAATTAGAATAGATTTTTTCCCTCACAATAGAAAGGTAAATATAAAAATACAAAAAAAAAAAAAAAATACCTCTCCTTACAACACTGACAATGAAACAAACTGAGGCTATTAACAAACCAGGGGGACATCAAAACAATTAACAATTCAGTTATGCTATACTATAAATACCCAATTCTTAACCAGTATAAAACAAAGATCTGAGATCACCTCTGTTCAGGAAGAGAACTCTGATAGCACACTGTGTCCCCCATCTATTCTCTCTACCCTTTTTTCCCACCACTTCTGGATAATTTTTAAGTATGTGTCTTCTTTCTTGTGTTTCCTCATATATAAAGGTACTCTCTGTGCTTGAGAAAACCAATCAACAACTGATTACCAACCAACAAATTGATGACAGCACACAAAGGCCTCCCACCTTTATAAAATCAGAATTTGATAGGCATGCAGAAGGCTGGCTGAAAAATAGGTGTTCAACTCCTCACTTCTCAAGGTCTAATGTCAGAAGCATTACAGACAATGCCTCACATACTTGCCTATATACTTATGCCTTTGTCTCATTGAGAGGTGATTTTTCTTTTGTACTGAACACAGCAAAAGAATCTACAAACAATTACTCTTTCCAGAATCATGCTTCTCCGAGGAGGTGGGGGTGGAGTAATACAAACTGATAGAGACTTGAGACAAACAACTCTGGGCAAAAAATCTACCTGAAGCTTAGGGAAATGGGATAGCACAAAAACTTTTCACTACTGAAATAAGTTTTGCATGAATGCATAACACTGGGAGAAGTCCAGCCACAATATAAACTGGAATGCAGGTACGTGGTATTCATGGTATATCTATGTCACACTGGTAATTCATTCTTCAGATGATGAGAACAGCACTGCTCATGCAGTCATGCATTTATGGGTGCAAATGGCTTACATATGGACATATGACTTACTGGCAGTGGGCACAAGAAATCCCCACAAAGCTATTCCTGCTTCAACTTTGAGAACACAGACCTAATGTGTTGTTTTCACTGTCTGTGACACATTTGTAGCTCTACCCATCCATGTATCAAAACCAGCCGCTATTTCAGCATAAGATTGTAAGATCACCTGAAACAGACTCACATGTGGATGGACTACAACTTCCTGTGTGAGCACACTCCTAAAAATTTCTGTAAAACAGCACTTCCACTCCCCCTATGCTGCCTTAACATCTGCTGTACATCAGAAGGGTTAGTTTCAGAAGAATCAAATTCAGCAGTTAAAAGTAAGCAACTATATTCCATGCTTCAGGCAGCTAGATGGACAGCTTGAATATTAGCAATAAATTAAAATCCTTCCAAGCATTACTGTTTTAAACATTGTTTACATTTCAGTCAGCAATAACTTTGTTCACAACAATTTCATTTTAGAGGCATAAAGATGTTTACCAGTTACAAAAGCCATACTTGCTAACTGCAAACAGGGTATTTTCCCAGCCAATTAATTTGTTCTTAATGTTAGTCTTACAGAGGTTAAAAACACTACAGTACACATGCTCTGCAGAAATGTAACTGAACAACAGATTTATTGTTCTTTCAATAATTAAAGGAAACAAATTTACAAGCTGAGATGTTATTACAGGCTTAGGTAAAATCTGGACCTTTTCTTGGCTAGCACACATCTCAGAAATATAGTATGATTTAGTCACCCATGTTAGTCAGAAAAGGCTTAAATTAATATAATATATGATTTGGGTCAAGCTAAAGCATGTAGTCTATGGATGTAAGAGCAATTCAGCTCACCTGAAGTATCTACTGGATGATCTGCCAAAAAGCTAACTGCAGTCTGACAACCACCAAGCCACTGTCAGTGTTCTTACACTTGTATCCAAGATCCTGTATTGAATTACAACCCCTAATCCTTCTGTAATTTACAGCAGCTTAAGTCAGTAGTATAAAGAGACAGAAAATCATTAGCTATGGCTGTTACTCAGTTTAGATTTAATAGTACTAAAGGTAGTATCTAGCAGCTACTTTACCTTCTTAACCAATTATGACTCAACCATTCTTACTCGTTTATATCTTTGTTCTATGGCAATTTTGTCCATTTATCCTTTGCCTGACAAGCTACCACAAAACAAATCCTTGGCTAGCAATGCTTGAAAGTAACTTATTTGATGAGCTGTTGTTACAGAGCCACTTAGAATTCACTAGCAAAGATATATGGGAAGAAGTTCACTGTGCTAGAGCCAGCCTGCAATGGAAGAGGAAGTTATTTTAGCAAGGACATGAACTTTAAAACTTATCAGGAAAATGCTGACTTCTCAGAAATTTTAAAGCGTTGTTTGCAGTTATCTTAAGCTTTAAAGCTTCTTCTTTATTACTAAAATTCACCTTGATGCCTACTTAATACACATAGCATTACAAACAGGATGATTATTCTGTGACTGAAGAAATAAAATAATAGAAAAGCAAGTGATCGCTTCAAATGCTGGCAAAAGCTAGTAAAGTTGAAATGGTTCTTTTCCTTTGCATATCAAAGCAAGAGTAAAGCAGTTTAACATAATCTTAAATAATATGATTTACAGTTACAGAATGGACACCGAATCCTTCTAAGCTACAGTAACATCTGCATGCCTAGAACATGAACATTCCTGAGACTTTAGAAAAGCCTTTAAACAATTTCAAATTCTACTTGTTTTTAACTTTTTAGCTATTCTTGATCTAAGACTAATATTACAGAAGATGCTGTAGATTCTTCATACCTAAAACTGAATCCTGGACATGCCTAGATATTTACCCTTACTCAAACTCTAGAAACAAAGAACCATGAAGCAATGCTCCACTGAAGACACTTAATCTTTTGTTGTGCAGCCTTCTACAGAAACATAGTTATGATCAAGAATGTTGCATACAGCTTTACAAATCAATTTACTCTGCAAGACTTCATTGTAAAGTTCTGCAGAGACAAAAACATCAATGTAGAAACTTGCAGTAAAGGTTATAGTCAGTATAATAGACTGACCAGATCAATTCCCAGTTGTGCCATAATTCAATGAATATGAAAAGTAATATTAATTTTCTTTGCTGTATGGATAAAGACAGGCCTAAAACCAGGAGGAGACACAGAGTGCATGTTACAAGCCATAAGGAGTAATGTGACCTCCCCTTGCAGAAACACACAAAAATTAAATCTGATTTGTGCTCCAGTTCTGAAACAATGGTTCTTAAATCCACAGTAAAAAAGTTATTCCTCTCATTCTAAGAACTCTGTAGTGTTTCAAACAACAAAAATCCAGAGCTAGAACACTGCTGAGGCTACTTAGCATGATAAATTTTCTGCATAGGTATAGCCCATGATAAGTGCAAGTATCATGAATGTAAAGAGCTAAATCATTTGCAGAATAACTTACTGTGTAAGTGATAGCTGCCAACATTCCAATCACAGTCAAGGAACTAATGGAAAATGAAAGAGCAGTCAAGCCATCTGAAAAAAAAAAAAAAAAAAGCCTGTTGAAAATTGCTTAAGTAGAGGTATAAGAACATTTCTTTACTAATTAAGATATTTAAGTCCATTAGATTGAAGAAAAAAAAAAACAACTAAGACATAGTTACCAGCCATAAAATATCAGATGAAAAATTCACCTAGCATAATCTTGTCATCAATACATCTTCCTCCAATACTGCAAGAAGCAGGACAGCCATCTCTCCTTTGCTCCAAGTTCAGATGTTTCAGCCAAATGGTTGACTAGCCACTAGTGAACTTTCTTCCATAGCTATCTAATGATTCTTTAAGACTTATTTTCAGCCTTTACAGGGCACTAGAATCAAGCATTCAGACTGAGAAACCCTGTTATAGTTATCCTTTATGAGAAGCTGTATCTTTCTTCTGACCAACCCTACAAGACTCCTTCCAGAAATACCAAAAAATAGAACAGCACTACCAAAATCTGACTTGACAGCACAAATATTTCCTTTGGTATTTTTTATACATAATACCAAAAAACTTCCCTAAAGCTAACAGTAACATGTTTGAAATACTACATGATATCTAAATTTGGAAAAACAACAAGCCACTAAACCAACACTGTCCCCCCTACAGTATTTGTGAAATCTTTTCCCACGTTCTGAAAAGAACAGAAGAGCCCTTAGAAGAGTAATCCCCTAACACATCACACAATGTCCTTGAACACCCTATTTGATAGTCCTTCTGTACCTGCATTTGAAAACATACTATCCACTTAAGTTTAAACTATGTTCAATGGAACATTAGGAAACTAGCTAGCTAAAAAATTAGTAATTGTACACCAGAATATAGCTGGCATATCAGGGTCTGCCTCTGGATGAGTGTGCATATAAACCCATTAAAAACTGAGTGGACATAGAACAAATATCCAAAATTAGTATTTTGAAATTTTTGGGTTAACTGCAGAAAAGCAAGGGAAAACAATAAGTCAACATAAAGACAGGAAAACCAAGTACAAGAAAAGGTAACGGGTAAGAATTTTGTCCTCATTTCTCCAGCTCTGAAACATGAAAAACTGTTGTAACAATACTGATCAGGGACTTGCTGGCTGTGAATTAGCTCCACAAAACCCCCAGGGAAGTCTTGGCAGACAGCAAGCTTAGGTAAGCCAGCAGTGTGCTCTGGCAGCACAGAAATCCAAAAGCATCCTGAGCTGTATTAACAGGATCGTGCCCATCCATTAAAGGAAGGGAGCATACAGGGAACACCACAACCAGCTTTGAGTCCCCCACTACAGAACTATCTGAACAAGGGGAGAGCTAAGTAGGTCACACACTGTGCAGAGAAATTGAGGGAGCCAGGCTTGTTCAGCCCAGAACAAAACAGCTTTGGACAGACCTGCTTATCAACATGTAAAGCCCACCTTTTCAGTGGTACACAGTAGAGCAAAGACAATGAGCAACCTCTTATCACATTGGATAAGAGGTCTGGTTTGGTTTTAGTTTTCACCATGAGATGAAAGCCTCCATCCCTAAGGGTTTTTCAAGAGCTAGCTGATAAAGTCCTGAACAACCTTGTCTAACCCTACAGCTTCTTCCTTTGAGCAGAAGATGTGACTAGATGATCTGAGGTGTCTTCAGTGTGAGCTATCCTACAAGATAATGCTGGTAGCACCAAAAATAAAAACCAGACTGACATACCAATCCAGCATCATCCAGCAATGATTAAAACTCCTTAAAAGAAACATTAACTATATTATACTTCCATAGCAAGAACATGTACAGAGATGAATCTTTGACAGCCATACCAAAGTAGCCCAGAAATTAGTTTACATCTCAGTTACACCACTGTCAATACCTTTATAAACAATTTCAGAAGCATTATATTCTAATACTGCCAGTTAAAATCTTTGAAGCTAAAGGAACACAAATAAATACCCAAAATAAAGAAGCTAGACTTGTTCCCCTTTTCTGGTGAGAATTATGATGAAAGATGCTGCAAGGATGTCAAAGGCAGCAAGAAGTGCTTCAAGTATGTAAGTGGCATGAAGAGCACGAGGCATAATGTGTGCCTGCTGCTGAGTGAGGCAGGGGCCCTGGTGACACAGGACATGTAAAAGGCTGAGGTATTGTACATCTCCCTTGCCTCAGTCTTCACAAGCAGGACCCCAGGAATCCCAGGCCTGAGACATCAGGGGGAAAGACTGGAAGAAAGATGTACCTGTGGTAGAAGGAAGTTTGGGTTCAAGAATATTGAAGTAAATTGGACATACAAAGTTGATGGGACCTGAAGGAATACACCAAGTGGTGACAGAGATAGCAAGCTGCATTGCTAGGAACTGTTAGTCAGCACAAAATTCCTAAAATAATGCAGAATATCACCTGACCAAGAATCATAGGATTGTATTCTAAAACATTCAGACAGAAGCCATTTCTGATACAGAAGCCATTCTGATACATAGCAAGAATGTGGCACAAATATTACAATACTTATGCATGTAGATTAATGCTCATTAACTTTTAGTCACCATTTTTCAGGATACATTTGCGAAGTCTGTGGTAGCTCACCTATAAAACACTCCACACCTTCGCTCTAAAAACAAACCCTGGTTAAGTACATCAGAAACTAAAGGTTAAATGCAATATGCAATATGATGTAGTTTGGTGAACAGTTAGTCAAGTTAGAAACCACCAAAAAAGTTAAGTTTTCTTATTCAGTCAATTACAAGTATGGCAGAGTAAGGTATCTGCAAGTCATGCAAAGCTCAGAACAAATCTCCAACTTACGACTGCTTCCAAATTCTTCAAACAAGAGCTTCACTTTCTCCCACTCTGTGGAATTATTCTTGTTGGGAATATCCAAAGGAACAAAAGCACTGTAACAAAGCAAAAAAAAGTGATTTAAATAGCCAAATATCAAAAGCATTCTACTTTCCCAGTTAGGAAAACAGACATCCACTTATTCCTGAAGAAAAACTGTATGACATCAGGTTAAAATTCTGAATGCAGTGTTTTATTTTATTCACATTCCCCTCAAATGCTGCATTTAGATCAGCAGAGTGCATGTTCGAGTGTGTGCCAAGCCAGGTCTGAGGTAAATAAACACATGATTTTCTATTTACAAGTCCTAACAGAGATAAAGACTCTATATTCTGTTAAAACATGTATTAATCTGATTTACTGTTGTTTGACTGATGTGCAAAGGAGCACCAATATTTTCAGCATCGAGACAAATTCTCTTGTACATCCACACCTCCAGAAGCTATAAAAAAGATTCCCATATTAATTACAGTTAAAAGGGACATGTTTGTCCTCCATTACTAGAACTTAACAAATCTGCTGCATTCCATTCCTTGTTCTGTAGTTGCCCCACAGAACTGATCTACAGATAAGTTCATTAAATGTTTCTGACCTTCCAAACAGCAAAGACAAGCAGAACACTCAGAAGAATGTCAGATAAAACAGGCCTGTATCTGAAAGCTTCCTGCTGTCAGTCTCCTCATCTACAGTCAAGAGTAATTCTTCAGCATCTCCATATCCCAAACAGGTAGTTTTGTAACAGCTAAAACCAGTACTTCCACACCAATCTGAAACCATAGCTTCCAGAATGCCTATAAGTCACATTCAGATTTGGAGAGCAATTGTTTTGCTTCTGCTCCTCCTCTTGCTCCATGCACTGAGCAACTCAGGTATGCAGAAAATGTAAGTTCACACATCTTAGTCCCAAGATTAGCCCATGAATGTTATTTCCCCTCCTGAACAGAGCCCTCAACTAGTAACAAACTACCCAGAAGGCTAGATTGCCCACTTGAACAGACTTTTGGCTTGTAGCTTAGCAGGCAATGAGAGAAAGTGGAGTTCGTTAGCATCCCTATCCATCTGCAGGCTTGCAACCAGTCCACACTCCCAAAGAATCTCTAACACACAGGCCATCCATTCCACCAGCATAGCACATAGCAGTCTAAGCCTATTCTTCATGCCCACTGAACAAGCAGAAATTTGACAAAAGCCTTAGCTATTTTGCTATATTGACTAAATGGTCAATGTAGGTGGGAGCTATCATAGCAATCAACAAAATAAGAAGTTTCCATGCTAAATTACTCACATATCATCCCTGTGATGCAATGTAAGTCAGTCCACTGGACAAGAGCCAGTAAAAGATTTTACAGGTTTAGCTGAAAATTGAGTTGATAACAAGCAAGTAGAACAACTCATCTGCCATGTGATTTCTTACACTGGGAGTTTTGGAGAGCAATGAAATTATTAACTGCAGTAATTTTAAAAGTAGAAGAAAACTGCAATGCTGTTTAAAAAAACATACTAGATCAATATCTTGGCTGCAGAACAAGGAAAGCAAATGCAAGACAAACAGTTTTAGACTATTAACTTCTGGCAGGGCTAATAAGACACAGGTGTATAGATGGGCCAAGTTTGATCTTTAAATCAAAGAATGCCATTAACTCTCATCCCCAGGAAAATAATTTCTAACATATGAGATTTAAACTTATCTCCTTCAAGTGAGTTCTGCTAAAATATAATTTGCATAATTATTTTTAGGCTAATTACATATGTATTCATAGCTTTGTAAAAGCTAACGATTCTAGAAAAATTTAAGGTAAGCTGTTGAATTCCAAACTCTGACAGTGAATCAATCCTTTCAGAACCAAACATCCATTAGCATCAAAAGAAAATCCTAGTTCAGACCAGATTGTTGCATAAGTGTCATACTATAGATTATAGTATCTCAAGCCCCTGGCCCCCAGCACATATTTACAGCAAACTGTATTCCAGATGACTTCTAAAAAGAGCAAGGCATCACAAGTAAATATTAATTCCAAGTATCACAGTATAAGTTTGCCCTATACTCTGCAGCAACTTATTTATCTGCAGAACTTGTGTTAGTACACACGTACATGTTTTTGCCACAGCAAGAATCTTTTTAACTGAAGCAGTGAGAGGTATGAACACTACTTTCACTAACAATTTAGATAACAGAATGCTGCTCATTGAGCTCTTATGAACTTAAAACAAACTTCAAGATCACCTGTCACAAAACATGTTCCCCAAAATAGTCATACAGCTCTCCGATCAAGCAAGGTAAACATCCAGGTAAGAATAAGATATTCTTGAAGTTCAATCTTACTCCAGCTTCTATGGTTTCTTTCAAGACTGCTGACCAGAAAAGATGAAGGGACTTCTTGTGTAAAAGTGTCTTTAAAGAAATGAAGCTATTTATTGATTTGTTATAATTAAAATAGATTACTTGCTACCAACCACAGTTGTCTTGATATGATACATTAGTCACATGCAATAGTCATGATTGACTATATGCTAGGAATGGCAGCAGGAAATCATCCTAACCATCTTCCTCCTGATGTGTGAAATTGGGAATGTGTAGTTTGGAGAAGGAGACTGAGAGAAGACCTCACTATCCACAACTACCTGAAAGGAAGCTGTAGGGAGATGGGTGCTGGCCTGCTCTGTCAAGTGAATAATAATAGGATTAGGGTCATGGCTATATCTGAGGAAGAAAAAGCTGCTTAGGGAGGTGGTAGAGTCACCAACCCTAGAAGTACATAAAAGAAAAATAACAAAAAATGTAGATGAGGCACTTCAGGACATGCTCTAATGGGTGATACAGATATTGATAGATATATTTTATTTGGGAGAGGAGGGAGATGGAGGATGTTGACAGTTGGATGTAGTGATCTTAGAGGCCTTTTCCAACTGTGGTGATTCTGTTATTATACCAGAACCAAAGTATGCATTTTTCTTCAGCACAGTGACCTCATTTATCTTCCTAAACTGGGCTGCTGTTCAATCTTGTAACTTGTCTTAGAGGTGACAGGCAATAATGGTATTCTCCTATAGCAGTAAGGGGTAGAAAAGTAGAAAGGGTGCTTTTCCATTCGAAGGGCAGTAGGATGATGCTACTGTTTAATTATCACCATCTTAAAAGCAAGTAACTTTGTTTGTGTAGTAGCAAAAAAGCTGTTCCATTTAGAACCTAGAAATACCAAAAATGCCACTCAGTACCTAAAGGAGTCCTGCAGCAGATGCTCCTAGTATTTAAATCAGTGGGTTTCAAATCTGTACCTACAGAGAAGCACTGCTCTGGAACCAAGTCCCAGCCCAAGTACAACAGCTGTCTGTTGTGCAAATCAATCTCACTGCACAGTATTAGAGGGGATTGTGAGTGCCACTGTAATTTACAAGTTGTAAAGACTTTAAAGAACAAGCCCAAGAGCAGAAAGGACAATTAGGAAGTCAAGAACCAAGTTCCATTTTACTGGGAAAGATGAAAAAAACCACCTTCAACTACTAAGAATTCAGCTGACACATACTTACAGTTGCTGCAAATTTTTTTTCAAATGGGTATCTCAGTGTACACATGTATGCCTACGATGCGAGGCAGTTAGAGAAACAGCTTTTGTCAAAGTTGAGTAACATTTCTAGAGTATGATTAAGCTAACACCAACTCCTTTAGTTTCTCATAATAGCAAATGTTATTTTTAACTGAAAAGAAAATACTTTTAATAAAATCACCTTAAGTGTTCATCAGAAGTAGAAACAATATTCCAATAAAGTGGTATATAATTAGAAGCATTAATTTCACTCTAGTTTCTACTTAGCACTCCAGTACTTCAATATTATCACTTAAGCATACATGTTGTTAATATTAATGACTTTACTGCTGCAGTCAGAATGCTAAATGCTTTTGACACAGCAGACATGAGAAACATTTGATATTTTGTGCATGTGCATGTCATACTTAATGGTGACCATAAATTGCATTTGTAATAGTTTTTGGAGTTTCAAAATAACAGCCCTTGCTGCAAACATGTTGCCCACTTCAGTCATGTCCATCTTCCAAACAAATACCATCAAAGCCTTTATCATACAAGGCACAACTCCACACTACACTTACGTCCTTCACAGAACACTTCCATTTATAAAGGAAGGTACTAAGTGTCTAACACCAAACAGATATTCCTAAGGAGCTGTGTTGGAATGTCCATGAAAGCATTTGATAGAGGCAGAAAGCAGAGAACAAATATTTTAATACCTGTTGCACAGTGATTTATCAATACAGCTGTAAATAAATTTCATAGCCATCACATCCTTGAGGGGTGTTTACACTGCACAAACAGGAAAAACTTAAACATAGTTACCTCCACACTTAAAAAAACCAAACCATTCAGCTTTCAGTTAAACTGTTATTTTTTCAGGTATCTAATTCTTAAAACAGTTAAGCCCCCTTAGAGATTAAGCTAGATATCCATTATATGGATTGAGTGCAACACAAATCTACCTTTCTAATCTCACATAAAACCAAATTCAGTTTGGGGTTCTAGTCAGCATATGCCCTGTTAATGTCCAATACATAAATACTCACCCAATTAAGAGAAGAACTGCACAAATTGTGATGAATCCCAAAGTATATTTGAGTGCAGTTTTAACCTGCTGTATAACAAAGAGAAAGTTAATATATTAACACAAAATAAATCCAAAGGGATCTGTCCAACAAGTTATGACAAAGCATAATTAGCATAACAGGTGTTTTATAAAAGGACTTCCACAGAAAAAATGAGTAGTTTAGATGTAGGCAGTCTTGAAGAGTCTTAAAGCTATGAGTAATGAGATTGAATTATGCTTCCACTGTAAACAAAGCACTTGAGCAGCTATGGCCAGAAACCAGGGTACATGGGATCAGTGCAAATACTAAAAAAATATTGCCAACGCTCTATTATGGCTCTGATTAAAACTCTTCTGATGTCAAGGTCACAATTGAAGAAAGGGGGAAATTATCACTATGATTACAAGACTCTTAGGAATTTGAGATCGCATTTGAGATCGCATCTTACTGGCATGCATTTATTTACTTTCTTCCCTAGGATGGTGTGCATATCAAAAAATCTTGAATGAATTACAAAAATAACCAAGTGCTAGCTTCAGGTAAATTACTACTGGCTACTTCAAGAAAAATTCAAACAATACAAGAAAAGTACTCAAACTTGGTTTCTATCTCAGAATCACTATAAACTTCCAACTTCCTACTTTAAAACCTGTTCATAGAGGTTTTCTATTTTATGAAAAAATCTCATGCAAGACATTTCAACTTACTGTATACGAAATCAGGCTCAAAGAAATTTGTAGGAAGTTGAAAGAATTCATGGTAATTCTGATATTACGTACTTATTTCACTGACGTTTTAGTTCATGTGAGACCACAGTGCTAGGAGTAGACTGTGTCAGACTAAGTGTTATTAAGGTGTCTCAGTATTTTAAAGGACCCATAGTAATAGACTTGGCAATGCTATTAACATTGTAGTTTTAACCATTCCTTCATTTTTGACCGCATTCATTTGTCTTTTCACTGCTTGGTACATTGGCTAGAGTCAACTTACTGAGCACGTGTTGCCATCATCTTCTTCCTTCTCCTCATAATAGAAATAGACAAAGGGAATCCACAGAAAAACGCAGAACAGTATGATGGAGTACAAAGCTAGGAGAAATAGTTTCTTTAAGTGAAGAGAAATATACATTGGAACTTAATTTACTGCATAGTAATTTGAATGAAATAATCAAATATTAGTTTACTCTCACTCTAGCTCTAATTCAAGCACTGTTATAACTGTTTACTAGACAATATATGAATTATTCCTTTTTTTTCACTCCAAATTACCTACAGAATTAACCCTTTTGACTAGCCTTCAGTTGAATAGTGATAAAAAGACTAAAAGTAATCATCTGCTTGCTAATCATATACAGGGCTAGCATATTAGAGAAGTAGAAGAGCTAACAGAGTTGAAGCAAGCTGTGCCACCTGTTAAAAGAAGTTGTTCATATAAGAGGTATATATAAAAATATAAAATCTTAAGCTATTGTATCACTGGAATTTATTTTGGGGGATGTTGTAGTAGTGATGTATGTATATTAGAAGTGGAAGGCATGATTCTGTTATTCATTACCTTAATTCACAGATTAGAACAAGCTGCTGCAATATAGTATTGTTGCTCATTCTTTTTTTAAAGGAGGGGCTAGTTGGAGATTACCACAGACATTTATCTGAGTAGCCACTAAATCAAGAGTCATACTCTCATATTATTTGCATAGGTGATCCTAGGAGACTTTGAACCAGTTTAACATAAGTGCAGGTTTAAATTAACGTGTAAGTCTTCAAATACTAACTGGCAGGTTTGAAAACGTTAGAAAAGCTAGTCAACTGGACTGATTAAGCCAGTGATACGAATAGATGAGACAAATTTTGTATCAAGAATTTCACATTTAAATCGTCAGCTCCATGTACTGCAAGTTAGATAGTGTTCAGGATACCACTGTTTAGCAAAATCCTACAATATTTGAAAACATCCTATAACATGAATATTTCACGAGTATGTTGGGCAACTAAAAACTGTCATGCAATATGTTGTAGCATTTGCATCCAACAGGAAAGGTATATTAGAGCAGTTAACCAAGCTCTAAAAAGCTAAAAGTACCGCACAACTAAGACTACTTGTAAATACAAAATCACCCCTTTGAGAGGTTAAGTATGCATACTCAGGTACACACAAATCCTTTGATCTTTGGCTATTTTTAATCTTTGCTTCACTTTGCATAAATAATTAGTGCCTTCCCACCCCTAACAAACAACAATTCTCAACTGAAGTTTGTAGCTTCTTATCTTGGCTAGTGTGCTCCTTACAGTACCCATGTTTTTAAAGAAATCTACCTCATCATTTTTACTAAAGATGGTGTACAAGCAAAGTATAACACCTAGAACCTAAATATGAATGAGAAATTATTTCTCAACAGAATTCATTATTTTAAAAAATCTTCTGATGTGTTATATGCATCTGCTGTTTAGGATGCCAAGTTAATACAGCAGTGACCACATGGAACAACTTTTTGGTTAGTTCATAAGCCTTC
Source organism: Phaethornis superciliosus (assembly GCA_023637945.1). NCBI lineage: Eukaryota > Metazoa > Chordata > Aves > Apodiformes > Trochilidae > Phaethornis > Phaethornis superciliosus. The sequence goes on along the minus strand of JAJQWJ010000003.1, from coordinate 85,878,892 downwards.
TCACATTTGCCAGAAGCATGTAATTCAAGGTTCTAAGACACATAGAACTTCAAAGACCTTTTCAGTACGGCTCTAAACTCCTTCAATATTGTGAACAATTTCAGAAAGCAAGCCTCCCTTATCTAAAAATCTGCCTTTTTTAGACTAGTCCTAAATTCAAATTGCATTGTGCCAGTAAATTAGGCAAGTTACATGCATCATTAATCAAAGATCAGAATGATCAGCCTATAGAGGTCACTCAAGCACAGAAAATATCCTCACTTCCAAGTTTTACTATACTAACTTCAGCATATGTTGTTTATGGAGTATAGCTGTAGTACATTAGATGAGGGCACTGACCCATGTTTTTTCCAAAGGGATGAAGGACGAAACACTCAAATCTGAAAGAATACCTATGAAATGTGTGAAAAAAAGATAGCTTTTACAACTACACCACCCAAACACAGGTACTACCTAAATGCTGTTGCTGCAGTAATTTAATCCAATACTAAGAGCACAAAGCTCAAACTTCTGACAGTAAAGTTACTTTTTTTTAACTTAAGCCACTGGTGCTACTAAACACATAGCTAATCTGTATCCTGAACTTTTAATTTGGTTTATCACCATATTAAGAAACTATAAATCATTTTCTTTCTGCAACTGGCTTCCTGTAATTCTTCATACTGATGTTAAGTTCAAGTGGTTATTTTACCTGCTATTAGTATATTAGCACACAACTACTCCCAATGGCTACTGACAACCATAGCATACAAGCTATGCTTTCCAACTGAACCTTTCATTGAATTCTTATTTAATTGGATTAGGGCTGTTGAATTGATACATAGTTTGTCCAGCCTTCACCAGGTTTTGAATTAAGCCACTCATAGCACCAGCACCTGAACAGCACACAGCAAGTACATGAAGTTCTCAACTCTGGTTAAGAAATGCTACCAAAAGCAGTATTTTCACTTACTGTTATTTATATGACTTTCACAAGTACTTGGCAACTGACTGGTCAAAAAGTTTAACACACCTTATTCTTTTAAGTCACCTACTCCAAGCTTCTAGGCTGATTCAGTGGTGCCTCTCAACTCAAACGATAAACCAGGAAGTTTAAACCAGTACAGCAGAGCTTAAGTCAGAGGTAATTCTATAAACCAAAATCTTTACAGATGCTGTAACAGTTCAATACCATGACCATATGAATACTGAGCATTTTTTAAAATAAATAGCTGAACTATATTTACATATCAGATCTGACACCCACACTAAAGGCAGTCAGAAAAATAACTATCCTGCTTTCCAAATCTACCATTTCAGTTATTTGCTGTAATATGCAAAGAATACATGTAAAAGCAGATCAAAGACATTTCAAAATAAGGTATTTAATTCAGCAAGAATCAAATTCTATTGAACTAAGTATTATTACTAACAGTTACATTCCAATACCTTCACTTGCTTCCTTTTCTACATCCAGTGTCTCACAGGAAAATAATGTTTACTATATTGTCTGTATTCTGAAGTATTAAAAAAGTTTAAATGCAAGTCTAAGCAGCTCTAAATAGAGTATTGCTGAGAATTCTTGACAATCTCTAAGTTTCACATCTTGTTAGTTCACATCTATAATCTTCTCCTCACTGTCAGTGTAAACAAAGCCAATTACTATCCAGATTGGTCTTACTAAAATGTTAAATTACTTCACTTTACACAAATTCATCATTAACTCAATCCAATCCCAGAGTTCTCTCCAGGAATTTATCAAATTAAGGAAAAAATCCATACTGGTTTAACAATGTCACATCAGCAGGTAAACAATAGGGAAGAAGTCAGCCTAGATTTTTAGCAACCTGGTAAAATAAAGTGTTGAATCCTCTGAAAAATGGAGTAAAGCAGGGCATGATGAAAGACAGAACCTTTTAAAAGATAACATATGGCAAGCTAACTCATTAGTACTTTAAAGCTAAATATTACCCACTTCCTTTTGTATACTTTACCCTCAACTACCAAACCAAAATGCTTCTACTCACTCAAAGCTTATTTGGCAGCAACTGAATTATTTTCTTAGATATTACCTCAGTAGTCAAAAATGACTCTGAAGTAAAGTGAAGCACCCCAAGGTACCACTAGGCTTCTTGAAGAGAAGAGTTAGCTTCTGGTCTTTATTTCAAAAAAGCTAAGCCACATTAACAGAAGATATCTGTTTTCATATTATGAAGATAAGGAAGAAAAGTTAGTTTCCGATAATACTGCTAAACTAATCACAACTCATCTGAGAGCTGATTAGCTACAAGAAATACCTATCTAGCCAGTCCCACACTATCTATAGAAGTGCACTAAAAAGACTGATTACCATAGTTTTGTCTCATTCCAGATCATATAAAATTAATGTCTCTCACAGAATTCCGTAATAAAAGAATACATTGTACTGGCTATTAAATTACTGGAATATTCTAATATGGTATATAGTTCTGCAAGCCCTTGCTTTTAAAACATCCTTTCATTTCTGCACTTCTCAATGCAAATTAAAAAAAAAAAAAACAACACTAAAATGAAAAAACACCAAAACACCACAATCCTGTAAAAATCACTGCAGAATGCAAAAGTGTAGGCAGACCAATAGTTCAGCAAGCTCAGTACTGTCCTCTCAATGATGGCAAAAGGAAAAAGCACATGAGCCTGGTCACTTTCTGCAGTTTCATCCTGTAGGACTCCCCAGACAGATGTCACTGGAACATCCTGGCCTGTTCCCTTTTCCTGAACAAAAGGAGTAAACTTGCAGCAGGCCAGCAACACTCAAAAGCTAGCAGCAAGGCTGATGCTGTACAGGTTTTGACAAGTACTAGTGCAATAGTAAGGGTAACTTGACATTGAAGACTTACCTAATCTTGCTTGGCCACTTAGTTCTGTGAAAAAGCTTTCAGTTTTCACTCTCACCTAAGAAATTATTAGCTCAGATTTTTCTTTATCAAATTGGGCTTGTCTTAAGCTCAACTAGATTCCTCAAGCTGAAACTCAGCATGTCAAGTGTACTACAAAAGTTGCTCCTAGATTCAAGTCTCCTCTACCCTACAATCCATTCCTGACTCCAGGTATGGACAAAAGCCACACTACAGAGCTGGATCATGTTTCCACATTAAAGCTTAAATACGCAACTCCTGCCTGTGACTTCAAGACTGCATGCAACTAAAATATTCACACTTTTATTTACTTCTAACCATAGGCACTCCAAAACAGAATAACACGCTTCAGCATTCCACACCAATAACAAAAATCAGAATCTCACTTGACCACAGCAGTTGAATGTTGAAATGCCTGCCTTAGTGACCATTAAGAGGCAAGGAAAAGCCCAGTTTCCTCCCTCTCCACCATGCACGTGTCATTAGAACTCTGTGCACCAGCTACAAGGTTGCTAGACCTTTATCTGTATCACCTTAACCCACCACACTGGCACAATAGCCACTAATCTAGAAATCCTGCAGCACAGGCAGCCAACAGTACTCTGGAAGAATGTCATAGAATCTTAGAATTTTCAGGGTTGGAAGGGACCTTTAAGATCATCTAGTTCCAACCCCCCATGCCCTGGGCAGGGACACCTCCCACTAGATCAGGATGCTCAGAGCCCTGTCCAGCCTGGTCTTAAAAACTTCCAGGGATGGGGCTTCCACCACCCCTCTGGGCAACCTGTGCCAGTGTCTCACAACCCTTATGGTGAGGAACTTCTTCCTAACTTCCAATCTAAATCCGCCTTCCTTTAGTTTGAATCCATTCCCCCTAGTCCTATCACTACCCAAAATCCTAAAAAGTCCCTCACCAGCATTCTTGTATGCCCCCTTCAGATACTGGAAGGCTACAATAAGGTTTCCTCACAGCCTTCTGCTCTCCAGACTGAATAACCCCAACTCTGTCTGTCTTCATAAGAGAGGTGCTCCAGCCTCTTCTGTCACTAGCAGAAGAAGGAAGGTAGTTACTGTTCCCTTTGATTCACTGTGGTCTCCCCAGCACTACAGAACAGGAGCAGTGTGTCCAGTTCTGGGCTTCCCAGTACTGAAACACATACTGATTGAGTCCAGCAAAGAGCAACAATAATTAAGGGCTTTGGGGCCTCTGAGAGAGGTAGGACTGGTCACCTTGGAGAAAAGAAAGCTTTAGGAGCATCTTATTCATGTGTATAAGCACTTGTATTGGGATTGAAGACTGACAGACCTTTCGGTAGTGCTCAGGAAAGGACAAAGACAATCAGCACAACCTGAAATATAGGAATTTCTATTTAAACACTTATTCTGCCTGAGGTCAGACACTGGAACAAGCTACTCAAAGACAGAGTAGATTCTCCATCCTTGGAGATACTCAGAATTCAGTTGAAAACTGCAATAAATGAGCTGCTGCAAATCTCCAGAGTGCCCTTTCCAACCTCAGCTCTTCTATGAGCCTAAGTGAATTTCTACCAATTTTTAAATTTGGCTTAGAACACCAAAATCATTCACCAAACACCAATGATGTCCCCAGGAAGAGGATAAAAAAAAAAAAAAAAAAAAAATCACACAACCATGCTTCTGGCAACAGGACAACTTCCAGCACAAATAGTGCACTTCCACTTCAAGACAGCATTAACTTCAATACTTAAGTGATACTTTTCACACTGTTTAAACTATTGACAACAACAATTGAGCAAAGTGAATTCCAGGTGCAGCTAAAGCTCTCTTTCTGTCAGAGTTGTGAAAGTCAGCAGACTTGTGGAACTATAATGGTTTTCCCTGGGGGTTCTTCAGTGGAGACCCTGGGAAATGCCCAAGTAGACACTAATACCTTCAGGCAGTTCACAAGCCTGCCAGGGAGTCACCTCCACCTAAAATGCAAAATAACCAACTTCAGTTGCAGTTTTCTGTCCTACAGACATTATATGAAGCCACTAAGTACTTTATTGAAGGAATAGAAGTTCTCAGCCAATCCTGACTTGTAAAAGCTGTTCTGTATTAAAAAGCTTATGCTCCAATAGCATACTTTATATCAACTCTGAGACAGGATCTGAATACACAGCAAGATACAGCACCACTCATTACAGAATTTTCCATCCATCGTGACTGCTTTGCTGCTCCTTCATCCTTAACTTCACCTTAAATGTGCTCTCTACAAGCTACAGGCTGCCAGTGCATTTCAAGATTATTTAACACAACTTGAGGGCAACTTTATTTACATGCAGTAGCATAAACTCCAACTTACACTCACTGTTACAACAGTTATCCTATTTGCTCTGTGAAAAGCCTGTATTGTACTGCTAGCATAGTAATTTTGTAAGACTATAACAGAAAAAAGTGAATTTGAAAGCAGCTTTGTATTTGCTTTTCCCAAGGAAAACAATTCCAAAATAGTTCCTTTTAGGAAGTTAGGTGAAGTCTTAGAAGTGACACTGCATTTTTTTTTTTTAGTTAGAATTGAAAATTAAACTCATAGTTGAGGTAGTAAAACATTGTTCTTCCTATTATACTACAAAAGAAGCTTCAAAAGATTTGTCAGTTACTATCAATAAGACAGGCAACTGATCTGGTTTAATTTTTTTTTTTTTTTCAGAATTTATGAACCTTTCATACAAGTTTCCCATGGGTAAGCACCTAATTCCCTGCTGTTCTGCCCACTGGAAGGGCTGTGTATTCTCTGGAAAGCTAGCCTTCAAACTCAAAGGTCTTGCAGGAACAAACCAAGTGACAAAGGTATTTCCTTCACCCTAACTCCCCTATGACCTTATGGCCTGACAGCCTGTTTCAGCTTTTTGCTTTCATTATTGCACTTCTATGGACCTCCATTTTAAATCAAGGAGTGCTCTTCAATGTCTCAGAGGTTCATCTTATGATACAAAATGTTTTGAAACTGAAGTTTGAAGCACCACCACTGAAGTGATTCACTGTATAGCCAATATAACCATTCTTGCCACAGACTTTAAAGAACCTTCAGCAAGAATTCCTTTGTGAAGTTTGTTTTAAAGATGTTTTTCAGAGAACAATTCTTATCTCAAGTCAAAATGACTCATTTTCTACTCCTTTGCACCATATCAATACAAAGACACCTTAACTATGAGAAATTTAATCCTGGTAGCAGTCTTCAAGTGCATCACAGAAATATTCCCTTTATCATGTTTTGACTTGTTTTCTTTGTCCTAGTTGTATGCAAGGGCAATTAGGAACAACAAAGTATTAGTAAGCAGAAAAAAAAAAAAAAAACAACAACAACTTTAAGTACTGGGAAGATTTCAAACAGAGTATCAATTTGATATAGGCCCTCATATTCCTTTGAGAAACTACAGAAATCTCAAGAATATTCTTCCATCACACAAAACTTCCAGAAGTTACATAATGGTGCATTACACAATATCAATACTAGTAAGTTGCTCAAAACAACACTTTGTTAAATACTCCTTAATTTCTCCTGAGAAGAACCAAAGATAAGTGTCTTTTCCCAAATACATTTTTCCCACATATTAAAAGATATCTTAAAACATTTTTTCCTCAACACTGCAAGAACAGACATTGTTTTCCCCAGTGAAAGCTAAGGAATACAAAACAGTAGTGAATTTCAAGTCAACATCACACACTTGTTTGAAGCAGAATAGTTAAAGCACTCCACCACATTATGTGTCAATACAGACTTTTAATTTATGTTCTGGTACATAGCTTTTAGGGAAAAAAAAAACATACCACACTTATTACACATCACACTAACAACTTTTTAAAAAACAAAACACAACTTTTCCTACATTTAGTAACAGCTTTCTCAGTGAATTGCAACACAATTGCAATTGTGTTGTGTGAGTAATCCTTAATATTCTAAACCATCAGTTAAACTTTCAGCCTGGAAATTCTTGCCCCAATTAAAAGTAACTTGACTTGAACGGAAGTGACCTAAGTGTACCAATTACTCATGCTTTAAATTGCCACTATAGCTACAGGAAGCAGGTAAGATCTATGTAGTTATCATTGCATTTTAAGGAAAGATTAATAAAATACTGATATTCAGCCAAAACCAAAACAATGAAGTATAAAAGAAGACTTGAGTCCTGCTCATCCTGATTATTAAAGAAAATATGCCAAGATCAAATTCTTTTATAAGAGGATACAAATAGGGGGAAAAAAAAAAAAAAAAAAAAAAAAAAAGGAATAGTATTATAAAACTGGAAGAGTTGTTTAACTTATTCCTTCTCAGCTTTCATTTCACTATGCTGTACAACAGCAGCAGGGGAATAGACCTAATGATGCAGGAGAGCATTAAATTGTGGTTTTTATAAAGGAATGCTGGAGACTGCTGAAAAGAAGTTATTAGTGTTCACTTCAGTGTAGTTATAAAAATGTGCATCAATTTCTCAAAGAAGATTGTAAAAGAAAATACTTTCAAAGTGATCTTTAAATCTCTACCACCATCTGGAGGATATGCTATGAAATAAGACATGAGTCCTACAGTATTTCAGGTAGACCAAAGTAGGCCAAAACCAAAAGCAATTTCTCAGGTCTAAGCTCAAATCTACTCCACAAGTTAATTCAGGATTTACTAAGTCACCTTGCTTTAAAAAGGGACTAAGCCCTAAACATATTATGGAAATTCATCCATCCCTTTCAATGGGGGATTTCACAAATCTGTAGAAAATGGTCCACAAAAGCATTTGAAGACTATTCCGCATTAGAAGTTGTGAAATACTTTGGCTGTTAATCAAGACCTTAGCACCCAACAAGAGCAGAAACCAAATACAAAGCAATTCCACTATTCTACAGAGAAGAGTCTTTCTGGAATATTAACTGCTATTTAAAAAGTGAATTTTTTAGAAAAGTTTTACTACTTTTTGGCTTTAAATATCACTCAACACGAAACTGCCTATTCTAGTTTCTGTTGCCATCACTGGCAGGCAGCAAGTACTCTAACTTAATAAAAAGAAACCACTATTCAGAATAGATTATTTCCTGATCTAATATATAAATAAATAAATAAAGTCTATACTCAAGAGCCAACCCAAAGTCCTCTAAGAGGAAAAGCTTCAAGTCTTGGGAAACATGAGCAAAAGTAGGCAACTACCTCCGAGTTCATATCATTAACTGGACAGGCATTTCACTCAAACTATAGTAAGTACCACTCTCCTATAGCTGCCTCTTATAAAAAGTTCTACTGCTGAATTTAGGTAAGTTTCATAAAGACAAATACAACAAAGTGATCTAAAACCACATGTTTCCCTTAATAGACTTCTAAATACACACATAAGAAACATGTTAAAAGTAGTTTCTATAACAGAAGTCATTAGGCTTTTCACAGCATTGCCTTCAGTATGCTTGTACTTTTAGGGGGCTCTTGAGTGTAAAAAAAATTCAAAGGCCACTAGAAATTAATGTTTAACTAAACAAGAATAATCCAGAATTAAAAATCTTGCCTTTAAAGGTCCTATTATTAAAATACTACAAACAGAAGTTAAAAATACTTACTGTAATATCCATAAAGTACAGTGTCTTCAATTTGTCTTGAAACATTAGCATCAGCCCAGTCCTAGTAATAAAGGAAAGCAGCATTTAACATCAAACAAAACAACACTTAATTCAAGTGCATTCTTATGGAACTGAACTACTCACATCAAAAGCCTATGAAAAAGCCTAGGTGCATTAGGCACCTAGTTTGCCCATTTTAAGTATTCCAATTTAAGTTACAGTTAATTCACCTAACACAGACAACTAAAGAATCTGCTCCACTTCACAAGACAGATGCTGCAGTAGTATCCCCACCACTTACGCTCATTTTGGCTGTAACCTCCTACCTCAAACCTCTTTCTTTCATTTTAATAATCCTTAGTTACCATATATAATATTGTCAATGCACAATTGAAATAAAATTAGTCAATTTTTTTGCATCTCACATTTGAGTATGTTTACCTTTACTCAGTGTTTAGTATTTAGTGGCACTCTAAATACTTTAACAAAAATGCAATTACTGAGTCTGAAGCTCAATCTCAAGAGTGTTTTGTGAAAGACAACTGAAGGTTATTTGCAGTCCCAGCCCTTTTTTTCTGGACTCTAAGCACTTCAATAGACACTAAGTTTTCATGCAAGGACTTGAATGTAACAAAGCCATCCTCAGCATGAGTTTTCTATAAAGCCCAACATATGATAGGCTTGGCAGTAGCATGACACATTAGAAAAGACTAAACGGAGAACTAAACTGTACAAGTTGCTCAGCTCAACAGCTGGAAGCATTGGATTTCATTTTATAATTAACAAGTTTTCATCTGCTTTGCAACTCTTCAGAAAATACACAGAGGGACACAATCAAGTCAAGGATCCACTCATTTTGAGGTCAATATCTCTCAATTTAAAAAGTACTAGCTTGTATCATTAAGGATGACATTGGGATTTTGAGGCTGCTCTTTTAGTAATTCCCACTTGAACCTCTTACCCACATTACAGAATGTAGTCACAGAAATAGTACCACAGACTGGATTATGGAAACCCATTCTAGAAAGGCCAGACAATCAAGGTAAATGTCTTCTAAATGCAACTCACAAGAAAGGGTAGGGTAAAATTTCATACACAGAATTTGCTTTGTTAGGACTTGGAATTAGGAAGAAAAACAGATTCTGTACAGATGGCCCTTTTTAAAATATATAAAACATCTTTTGTTTTTTTTTTCAAGCATGCTAGTCTAGATACAAGTAGTATGTAAAGACTTCTTTCAAGACAATACTTCATTTCCTGTTACTATTGCATTTGGCAACACTACAAGAGAATCACTTATAAAAGAAAACATAGAAAACAATGGCTATAGAATGCTAACAAAGGTGCAAACAAGTGTACATACAGAAATAAGCAAATGGCAGTTTCATAAATGGAAGATCTTATAGATGAAAAATAACATTGAGTAGTATGTTACGCTACTTCCCCCAGTATCTTGATAGCAGGGTGCCTTGAGATCATGATAGAATAATTTGGGTTGCAATAGAACTGAAATATCATCCAGCTTCAAACCCCCCTTGCTATGGGCACTGACATCTTCCATTAGACCAGGTTGCTCAAAGCCTCATTTAACCTGGCATTGAACACATACAGAGAGGGGGCATCTACAATTCCTCTAGGCAACCTGTTCCAGTGTCTCGTCCCCCTCACCATTAAAAAAAAAAAGTTAACTTCCAGTCTAAATTTACCCTTTCAGTTTAAAGATGTTACACCATAATGTGTCACTGCAGATCCTGGTATAAAGTGTTTATCTTCCTTACAAGCCCTCTCCATATATTGACAGGCTGCTCTAAGGTCTCTGAGGAGCCTTCTCTTTCACAGCCCAAAGCAGCCCAGCTCTCTCAGCCTCTGCTCACTTGAGATTTTTTTCCCCACTCCCACCATTTCTGTAGCCCTGCTCTAACAGCTCCATGGTTTTTTGTCTTGTACTGTGGGCCACAGAACTGGACACAGTGTGCAGTGCTCAGAGCATTTCTATTACAGAACAGCTATGACTAAAACCTAACGGAAGAATGGCAAGTAGTTTATTATATGTGGTTGTAGCCAACAAGTTTATTGTCAACAACATTCAAGTTAGCTTTAGAAAATAGTACCCTAACCCAGATATTAGGAAAAAAAAATTGGATTATTGGATACTATGCAGACCAGTAAAGCTTAGACACTAACTCTATGCAAGTCTTGACTTCCTGACTTAAGGAGTGAAACTCTTTACATGACACCAAAGGGCAGACTGTTGTCCTGAAGTTCCTAATCAAGAATACGTTTGTATTTAAATTTCCTGAATCCTTCAACATGTGATAAGGAGTAATTAAGAGTAATATCTCAAGGTAGGCCATAATACTTAGGGCACATATCCTTGCAGTTTGTTCCATTCCCAATCAATACATTTACCAAGAAGCCATCATTCTTAACAGAAAGTAGGGGGCAAATATATATCAAATCTTACCACAGAACTACAGGAGACCCATCTGTGCATGCTAGTATTTAGACCCTAAAGTGTCCAAATATGATAACATTGATATCCCTTCTTTGAAGAATAGAAAAAGTTGATATTTTCCAGAACTGTGCTACTTAATCCTGGGGAACTGTTTAGAGAATGGAAGTCAAAATAAAACCCTAGCTCTACTGGTAATTGTACCCAGTGAGAAGGCTGAAGTCAAGTTTTTGGTCCCATCCCTTTTTTCTTCTCCAGGAGAAGAAGGTGAAGTTTAAGGAAGGGAAGTATTTTGTAATGATCTTTGGCAGTCTGCCTAAACTCTCATGAAATATGGGTTTTGATGGCATACCATAAACACTACATTTTTATCTCAGAAAATCAGCACTACCTTCCTCGATGTTACTATATTAGGATTTCCAGTAAGCCACTTTACATTAAGCTTTTAAGTTCACTGTTTAAAATAAATTATCATCCAACCAGAATTCCAGTAGGAAGTCATACATGCATTTTGTCATCTAATTAGCAAAAAGGAAGGAAAAAAGTATTTTAGTAGAAGGGACAGAAGCAACAGCTTGTCAAGTATCTGTCAAGTATATAATAAGCCAAATTTGCAAAGACTGTCAGGTTCAAGCATAACAGCATTTCAAATGGAAACTTTCTATGCATTTGTATGAAAATACATCATGAAAGAATTTGATTGTAATAAGTTAATATACACGGAGAATATTAAAGGGTTTAAATTGCATAGTGTTAGATACTAAGAAAATGCATTGCTTTTAATCATCCCTAAGGGAAAGACAAAACTGAAGAGGTGGCACTATTTACTTCCAAGTAAAAGGTCTCTCCTGTGAGCTATGGAGACATTCAAAACTTACACCAACCAAGAATAAGAAAAGCAACAGTAGCACATAAAGTTTGAATGGCACAGATACTTTACAGGAAGATGTAGCTACCAACTGAAATACACAAGGGCTTAACTGCCAAAAAGCTTTTTCTCCTCCAACTCCAGAAAACTATTGATAATATTTATACTAGGATGTAGAATTTCTAAACATTGTAGTTGCTTCTCATTTTGTTGCCAAAATAGTGTACAGGACCAGAGTAATATACCTGGAAATATACATACAGAATATTAGAACAGGTAAGTTATCTTACCTAAAAGATGTAAAAATGCAAAGATGCACACACTTCACCACTGCGTAAAACTATGTGAACTTACAAACTCTGCATTACTCCACACAAGAATAATAAATATATGACAGCCAATTTTATAGTATGTCTACTTTGTCATCTTTCACTCAGCTGCTGAAAGCCCACATTTAAACAAATGAAGTAAAAATCCTTATTCTCACTGAAAAATCATCCATATGCACACACACTCGGCAACTCAAAAGCAGTAACCAGTTCACCTGAACTGTTTCAAGAGCTAGTGACAGCAGCACTGTCTTGTCAAAACCAAGCAGCACTGTTACCTAATGAATGTCAGAGCTCTGACATTCTTGGCAGTACTGCTACTGTATCAAATTGATAGGCATAAGAATTTATGGTACAAGCACACCCAGGACTCAGTTGAGAACTCATCTGGACAGCTCCTAGATCTAGTCTGTTTTCTTCTCTATCCATTACAGCCCAAGCTTGCAATATATACCTGAGGAATGCCTCAGAAGCACAACAGATTACAGAGGTTAGAATTCATTACTGCCTTCAACAGCAGTTTAAGATGTAAGGAAATGTGACCACAAATTCTCTTAAGATCTGCAGAATTCAAGAACTTTTGCTGTACTTTGTTCTGTTCCATGGAGTTCAGCAAGCATATATCATGTCACCTTTAAAACACTTGCAGCAATGCATTGTATTATAGGTAAGGGAATTGACAAACTGCAAGGATATGTGCCCTAAGTATTATGGCCTACCTTGAGATATTACTATTAATTACTCCTTATCACATGTTGAAGGATTCAGGAAATTTAAATACAATTACAAGCATAAAAATTAACTAGTACAATGTTACTATGTAAATAGGATACAAGAAAAGGCATTTTAAGATACTTCCATTTACCCAAGTGCTAAAACCAAAGCAAAGTTTGCCCAAATTCTTTTGTAATTACATTGAGAAAATCAGTTATGAGCTTCCCCCGTCCTCATAATCATTGAGCAATCTTCCTTTTCCCAGCAATGGTATCCAGTTAGTGACTTATGTTAACATATTTCAAATATGTATAATTCAAACTATGCAGATAACTTCCCCAAACAAAGACAGCACAAGTTAGTCTGATATTTTTTACCTTCCCTACTTTTTGGGCCATGGCCATGAATTTCATTCTTTTGTGTTAAAGGGGACATCTCTACAGTCACTGCTGGGCCACACAACAATTTTATGAGTAGCCAGGGAATAAAGTTGCCAGTTGGCAGGTTTTTTTATGAACTAATGTTTTACCTACAGAGAATAAAATCCACATCTGCTACCTGGCTCTGGCTCAGAAATTCACCAAGAAGAACAATCTGCCAAAGACTTAACTCACTTTGGCCATCCAAAACAACAAAGGACTCTTGGCAGGGTCATAGCTCTTCAGACCCCAGCATCAGATACAGGGCCTTGGAGGCTCCAAGTTGGAAAGAATGGTCCAGAGGAACAGCAGCAGTCCCTTCAAAATATGGTGAAACCAATCCAGTCTATTTTTCTTGTGAAGCAGTAGCAGAAAAGCAGCACATGTTAAACAGAACAATGTTAAGAGCTTTAAAAATCCACCAAAATCTCATATTAAGACACTGTCAACCTTTTAAGTTCTGCAAGGCAGTATGGAACAATTTTATTTCAACAGGTATCAGCAGCATCTGCAAACAATAGGCACTAAGCAGGACCAAAATCCCTCAAAAGTATAGGCAAAAGTACTTTGAAGAAATAAAAGCCCTATCACAAGCATGAAAGCTTGCTTTCAGGTACAATATTTAAAAATAATCTACTCACCTCACCTTATCACAGCACAAGGTGATTAAGAAAGAAGTCTAACTCAAGAAGAAGAATTTTAAACACAGTAATTTTCCTCTCATTTATCATACTTAAGTAAGACTGTAGTGACTACATGACCATTTTTTGACCTTTACTCACAGGTTTGTTTTTCAAGTCAGGGAACACATACATTAACAAAATAGGTGTCCTTTGCAACAAGAAATTCTGCTGAGTGGCCAACAGATGAGCATCTTTCAGCTAGGCCTAGTTATATCATCATTTCTCTATCTAGTCAGGCTCCACATACTTCTTAATATTATTCACATTGAACTGCTAGTATCATGACACAGGAAGTGAGTCTTCCATCCTCTAATCTATTTTAATTCTGAACAAACAAGGTCTGAAAACACAAACTTTTAACAATAGCTGTATCACTCAGTGGCAACACTGAATAGATTAACACAATAAAAGTCACATCAAAGCTCAAATCTAAAGGCTTCTTGTGACTTTCATTTGCATAAGTATCAGCCTAAAGGCACAGTATTGGCAGCAAGCTTGTTCTGAAACATTATCAAGGATCTGGCAGGACTCAGGCTGTCCTTTGGAAGTAGGGATGGAAGGCAACAAACTCTTTGATTCCAGTGTGCAGGCATTCACCATCCGCCTCCCCTTTGTTATGGGATCATCTCTTACTACAGAGCCAAGTAGGCTCAAAGCTAACTTATTCAAATCATTAATATGCTCCAGTTTAGCATGTTTTTAATGGTTTCATCCTCACCGTAACACTGGGTCACTGCTTCAAGAATACTCTGGGAAAATTTTAAAAGCTAGTGCTTTAAGTATGGGAAAGAACTCATACTTACAATAAGGCTTAGAGCAGACTACAGTGAGTACTCGTGTCATTAGGAGTCCATTTTTCACAGCAACCCCTCACATCTTAAGTTTACAAAAACAGTAGTTCAGGTGGTATCATCCAAAATATACTACTGTATGCCCCCCCCCCGTTTTTTTCCAGATTTGCCTCTTTAAAAAAGTGATCCATAACTCAGGCTCTACATTGTAAGTATGGATGGTATACATACTGCCTTTAGCACAGTATAAGAAATGGGCATTTGGAAATTACTACAATATTAAAAATGAGTAATAGAAGCGAAAACTGAAATACAATTCAAGCAAGCAGAACTCAGTGTTGTATTCCTATCACTAGTTTCCAGCTTTCAAAAAAACAAAAACAAAGCAAACAAAACTAAACACAAATAACTAAGGGACTAAAACAGGTATTAGCATCGATAGAAGCAAGAGCATTCTCTTTCAATACAAGTCCTTCTTTTGAAGGGTCAGTTAGCATTTTTAAGTCCATACCTTAAAAGTACCATTTTGATTTTTCATGTATGAAACCAGAAAGATGTCCACTGGTAGTAGTGCTGATGAGATAAGAGCAACTGCCAACGCAAAGATAGCAGTTATGGTAGAAATAACTTCACTTTCCCGACGACTTTGATACTTGCGCACATAAACCCAGCAGAAAATTAGAATAGCCTGAAATACACAGGGAAAGATACTTATGAGTTGTGTAATAAGAACGTCAGAAAGCAGGTAATGAAGCTAGAACCCATATCTTTGCCCTGATTACTGGCACTGCATCAACACGCTTTTCACCTGAGCCCTTAAGAATCAGTGTTATGTTCACCACACAGAATTCACTCTTTGAGCCTTCGCTGCTGCAACAGCCGCACTCACACACGAAGCCGGCTGCACACACAAACAAGCAGCGCTGAACACCCATGCGGGGAGCAGGACAGCCCCGCACCCTCAGACTCTGCTCTACCCTACGGCTACCACCACCCCAGAGGCACCAGAGGAGCTGCCGAGGGGGAAACAGGCCGAGCGAGGAGGCCGGGGGGAAGCCCGGAGCTGGAACAGCGAAGGACCCAGTAAGGATGAGCAGAGGGGAAAGCGGGGAGACTGCAAGCCCCAGGGAGGGGAAGGGGTGTGTGACTGCGGCAGCCGGGCGGGCAGGCCGAGGCCCGGAGGAGAAAGAGCCGCCTCTCACCAGCAGCGCCAGGCCGAAGAGGCACCATCCCGTCATCAGCTCGGAGGCGGCCGCCGCCATCTTTGCTTCCGTCACAGCAGTCTGGCCCCCCCCTCCCGAGGCGGAGCCTTTTAAGGGGACGGGCATCACGTCACCATGGGGACCCTGCCTAACAACTGCGCAGCACTGCTGGGGCGTGACGTCATTTGCCTGTGGCTGACAGCTTTCGCTTTGTTAGCCAGTGGCTCCCGCGCCGGTTCGGCACGTCCAGCTATGGGGCGCAGCGAAGTGCTGGTAGTCAGGGGTTCTGCAGGCAGGGACTGTCCGCCGCCTTCCCTGTAAAGCGGCTGGAGAGGAAAAGGGAGGAGAGGCGGCAGCCGCCGCTGCCCGGAGCCCACCCGCTCACCATGGGGGGTTCGGCACCGCCCGCCTACCGAACGCACGGGCGGATGGTGGGGGGAGAGGAGGCTCAGGGTGAGCTCCACCCCGGGGGCGGCACCGCCCTGCTCTCTCCTGGGGATCGCCTCTTCTACCCGTCCCGGGGCGGGCAGGCAGAGACAGGGAAATGCTCGGTCCTTGGGGTCCCCTGCTGCAGGAGGAGAAAGAGGGGGTTTCATAGAATCACGGAATCGGCTGGGTTGGAAGGGACCTCAGAGATCATCAAGTCCAACCCTTGATCCACTACTGCTGCAGTTACCAGCCCATGGCACTGAGTGCCACATCCAGTCTCTTTTTAAATATCTCCAGGGACGGAGAATCCACTACTTCCCTGGGCAGCCCATTCCAATGCCTGATCACCCTCTCGGCAAAGAAATTCTTTCTAATGTCCAACCTAAACTTCCCCCGGCACAACTTAAGTCCATGCCCTCTTGTCTTCCTGGTAGTTGCCTGGGAAAAGAGACCAACCCCCCCCTGGCTCCAGCCTCCTTTCAGGGAGTTGTAGAGAGCGATCAGGTCTCCCCTGAGCCTCCTCTTCTCCAGGCTGAAATATCACAAGGTCTGGGCAGTGATATCCTGTCACAGTATCCTGTTTGGAGAAAGGTAGAAGATTGCACTAAAATATCAAGCATTTCCAACATTTTACTTATTCCTTTCCTCTGTAACAGTGTTGTCCTGAAAGCGGGGTCAGCTCACCCTGTGTAAAATAAACCAATCCACACAGACTCGAGATGTCTCCTTTAATTTCCAGTTCTGCGCAAAAAAGGGATCAGAGTGGGATCCCACAAAGCTAGCTCACCTTCCCGGAACGCAAGGGCTACTTTTGTACCCTTCAACATGTGAGAACTATCTTTTAGTATATTATCTCACTCGTATATGTGATTGGTTAACTAGTTCTTCGTTGCAATCTAAAATGTTTAAAAAATTCACTATGCATGCTCTAAGGGCAGTGGGATTTTTGTTTGTAAGGGTCCCTCTATGGGTGGCTATTTAAGTAAGCTAGTAATACATTAATATGTTAATAATATGTTACTATTGTATGCCCAATTAGTCAGTGTTTTCTATCTACTACTCAAGAATATAACCAAGGTAAATTGTGAGGAGTGGTCCCATCCCATTCATCTGTCTTACAGGCCTGCTTCTCAGTGATGGGTTGTTGACCTCTAGGGATGTTTTTCTCCAATTTTAACTGTCACAGTGTTATGTAAACTCTGTTTTTATTCTATATATTTCTTCTCTCATGGGATTTTTTCCCTGCAAATCGTATTTTTTTCATTTAATAACTGACATCAAAAGTACCTAAAATCTTTCCCTACATCACAGCTTCCTAAAGGCATGTCAGGTGTGCAAGCTGTGTGGGTGTATTGGACCCATGCAGACACAGGTGGAGACATTTTCGGGGGCAGCATGTGAGGGTGGGGGCTGCGCAGGAGGAAGTGGAACCCTGGGGGCAGGGAGGTCCTTGGAAGGTATGGGCCGTGTTCACCCGGTACCTGTCGGAGGGTCTGGTGGGCTGAGGTGTGAGGTGAGCAGGGGAGAGCCTCTGCCCTGGGCTTGGCCTGACTGTGAAGGTGCTGAGGAAGGAATGGCAGGGTGGGAGGGCTGTAGCAGGGAGGCTTCGCTATAAAGGGGTTTGGGTGGCCTCACCCGGGAGCAACCACTGCCTCTGGGAGGCTTTCAAGCGGCCTGGGGTGCCCCTGAGTTCAGTGGTGGGTGCTGGGGATGGCTCGGGGCCTCCTGAGAGGGTGTGTGGGGCAGCAGTGCCCGCTGCTGCGGGCTGTGAGGGTGGGAGCAGTGTGGGGTGGTGTGCAGGGCGTCAGGGTGGGGTGGGGTGGGGGTCTCCCTCAGAGCTGAGGATAATGGCAGATGTGAGGGGATGGCCTTGGGGCAGGGGGAGTTGGTATGAGGTTGGGTTTTGCTCAGGGGAGCTTGCAAGTCTTGAGAGGGGAGTGGGGCACTTTAAAGGTGTCGGTGCTGGTCTCTTTCCCTAATTTTCGTGAGTGCTTTATGCAGATCAGGTGCAAGGGAGTCTGCAGGAGTGCCCGAGGGGGACTCTTCTGGAGAACAGATTGCTTAGCTGGGTTTCTGTTTGCTATGCCCAGCAGCCTCAGGGGGTGAAAATGTGCACAGTTCATCTGTGTCTGTACAAAGGACTGGTGGAGCTGCAGGAAGGGACTTGCCAGGGTGCAGCAATGGCTGGTGATGGGTACAGTATTCTCATCCTAAAGCAGCAGGTATCTTTGCTATGTTTCCATTTGCTGTGAGAGCACAGGTACTTGTGAGCTAAGTAAGAACTTACTGAGACCCAGGCCATTTTGTAGCCTTGTGAGAAGACTGTGGTGGGGTAGAGGGAGCTTGGCCCTGGCATAGCAAGCTTCCTGTGGTTGTGAGACCAGTGTGGGTGGCAACAGTGTTCATGAACTAAGTGTGAGGTGAAACTTGCCAAGGTCTCAGAGCCTTAAGAGAGAAGGGATCTGCTGGTGAAGTAGCTTTGAAAGTCTCACCCCAGAGTTTGGGGGAGGGGGAGGAGGGGGTTGTGTGTGATCTTTTTTGGGTTTTGTGGTTTTTTGGTTTGGGTGGGGTTTTTTTGGTTTGTTGTTGCTTCGGGGTTTTTTTGGTTTGGTTTTTTTTTTTTTTTTTTGGTTGGTTGGTTTGGTTTGGATTTTTTTGTTTGTTTGGGGTTTTTTTGTCTTTGAACCTTATTATCAGGGCTACATATGAGACAGTAGTGGGTGGTGTCTCTCATCTGGGACATCTGCAGTTGGTGCTCAAGTGGACTCTTACTCTCAGAAGCATGTGATGGTGTGTATTGTGGAACAGCCTTGCCATGACATCTTTGCTGGGCTTCAGTTTTCTGTGAGAGTGTTGTGGTAGCACTCACAAGTTACGTGTCTCACAAGCTCTGTGTGGGGTGGTTGAGGGCAGTAGGATTTCAGATGGGTTTGCAGCTTTGCTAGAAGGGACCTGTGTCATGTAAAAGCTTCCACATAGAGCAGGAATCATGTGCTGTACTTCTCTGTTGTCAGGGCAGCGTGGAGTGCACTAGCATGTGTCAGCATTCATGAATCAAGTGATAATGAGGTTGTTAGAGTCTGACCTCACTGATTTGCAGTTGTCTCAAAAGCGCAATTGTAAAGTGAACAGCCCTGGCTAGGGTGGAGGACCTGGCCTGGCCAGAACTGAGCAGGGGGTGACACCTCAGGAAGAGATAAGAACTACGGGGTGGAGACTACTCCCCTTTTCTGAGGGCCTTCAATGCTGGATCGATCCTCCAGGCACGGTTAAGCCACCTGGATTATACTTGCTAAGCACCTGGCTAAGGGGGCTGGAACAGAGGGGGAGTGGCACCTGGAAGGAGATAGGAACTGATGAGTGGGTGGGGGGACTGCACCTTTCTGTGGCTGCTCCCCTCCAGGCAGCCTGTCTGCTGTGACTCTGATACCAATGACCCTGGCTTCTGTGGCAGCTGACTGACAGCTGCCCCTTCGGAACAAAAGGAACTCAGGGGTACATCTGGCTGTCTATGCTGTGGCTGTTTCATCGTCTCTTGACCCCCCACCGTTCTGCATCATCGCCATCTTGAAGAAACTCGCTGGACAGCTGGACCCCTGGTGATGACTCTCTCTCTTTCTCAGTCTTTCTTCCCACTGTCTTAGCACTTTTCTCTCTCTTATATCTTCTTTTCCTCTCTCCCTCTTCTGCCTGGCTCTGTATTTTTGCCTGTGTCAATTGTCAAATAAAATCTGCTTGCACCCGACCCTTCTATGGTTGGACTTAGTTTCGTGGATCCAAAACAAAAATAAATTTTACTGTTATCTTGGACCATAACAGAGGTTGACAGAGGTTCTGGAGAGCTTGTGAACCTTGTTGGTAGGTACATGCAGGTGAGTGTTGGCTCATAGAGGGCAATGTTGTTTGCAAGGGCAAATGTCTGTAACCGTGTGTTAACTCAGAGTGAGTGCAGGGAGCAGCAGAGCACAGTGATTATTCACAGGCTGCTTGGATGGTTGATCATGGGAGGATTTTTCAGGTAAGCTTGTAGCCTCACAAGAAAGGGTGAAGAAGTGCTGTTGTTTAGGAAGTCCCATTCTGGAGAGGCAGGTGCTTGTGCCAGGTTTCCATTTGGTGTGAGGGTGCAGGCAGCAGGCAGGTGTGTGCAGTGACTGTGGTCAGCCAGGTGAAGAGCAGTTTGTGGCAATCCAGTTGGGCTTGAACTCTAATGAGAGGAGCAGTATAGGGCTTGAGGCTTGCCAAGGGGAGGCTATCACCTGTGCCTGGATTTCGCATGCTTCAAGGGCAGTGCAGGCAGCAACAGGTGACAATGCTCATGAGCTGAGTTACAGGCAGGTGGTGGGTTTTGGGTGGGATTTTCACAGAGGGTAAAGAAATATGTTGAGGGAGGGAGCCCTGGAACAGCAGATGTTGGTGCTTGGTGTCTGTGTGCTGTGAGTGACTGTACTCAGGAGCCCAGTAATGAGGTGACAGAGTAATGAGTTTTGAGGCAATTGATCAGCAATCTGCCAGCGCCTTCAGGGAGGTCATTGTAAAGATGGAGCCAGGCACTTCAAGATGGGAGAACAGACACGAATTGAAACAAGACTGTCAGACTCCACATTTTCTCTGTGGAGGCAGTTCAGTCGTGGAACAGACTGTCTGGAGAGGTTGTACATTCTTGTATGTTTTCAAATGCAGTGGGGTAATAATGCCGTGTTCAACCTGGTTTCAAGTGATAGTTG
Source organism: Phaethornis superciliosus (assembly GCA_023637945.1). Taxonomy (NCBI): domain Eukaryota; kingdom Metazoa; phylum Chordata; class Aves; order Apodiformes; family Trochilidae; genus Phaethornis; species Phaethornis superciliosus. Next base: position 85,857,846 of record JAJQWJ010000003.1, on the reverse strand, counting down.
GCTGTGCTTTGAACTAGATGATTTCCTGGGACCTCTTCCAGCCTGAATTATTCTATGGGCCAGTGAAAAATTCTTTGAAGATTAATTTCAGAACCCAAGAGTTTTCTGGGGTGGGAATTGAGAAACTTCAGAAAGAGTTCTACTGAGTGAATACATAAGTTGTGAGTGGGTTTGCTATGTTAATTTTATTATTTTTTTTAATACAGACTCTTCAGAATGAAGGGAATTAAAGGCAGAAGGGCCTTTCCCATCTCCTTATGTGTGATCTGAGTGTCACAGAAGCATGATATGACAGTCCTGCAGGTGCTGGCAGGCAAGTTTCTCCTGTTTGAACCCTTAGGCTTATGAATGGTGAATGCTGGACACAGACTGTTCTTGAAAAATAGCTGGTTACTACCAAATATGTTTCCTTTTTCAGTGAACAACACTAAAATACTTCACTTGTGAATATTTGGAATATCTATGATTTAAAGAAATAGAAATTTACTTTAAGTGGCAAATCAAAGCTCTATCCTTTTAAATGGTAAAAACATATGGAAGGAGATCCCCATCCTGACTAATATTTTACTGCCTGTGTAGCATTAAATGATAACTGGATTGCGTACCTACTCTTAGATTTATTTTTTAATATAATTATAAATTACTATTGATGTGTATGTATTAACTCCACCATAGAAAATATTTCTATGGATGTCATTACTATTGAATATGTGTGTGTATATATATATATATATATATAATATGTATAATTCAAAACTGCTCTAGATCCCATGAAGAATTAAAAACTTAAAGAACAACATTAAAAATAAACTATTCCCAAGTGGAAACGAAAGTAATTTGCCCTTGGAGTATATAAAGCTTTTATGTTTTTACAGCATTGCATACCTTTATCAATAAAATATTGATATGCCAAACACTAGAGACCTCATAACTAGTTAAGAATGAAGGATGATGGATGTAAAAAAAAGAAAAAAAAAAAAAAAAAAAGCAAGCCAAGCTGTCTCTGTCCTACCACAAATATTTTTGTTTTTTGTTTATATAAATTTTTAACTTGCTTTAGTAAATGAGCCATAAGAGTAACTTCAGCATAATCAAAATACCTCTTCCATTCTAACCATCTGTTTACATAGTTTAAAAATCAGTAAAAAGAACAAAACAATTCCTCAAATAATATATTTCCTAGTAGCAGAAAAAGACACTTTATCTTTGAGTCTTTTGTTAAAATCTTCATATACTTTTGCAGTAAGTGAAGAAATTTTGAAGAAATTAGAATTGCTCTGTCAGATCCTATTTGGTAAAAGCAGTTGCTATGCTAGTTTTAACTAGGTAATAAGCAAGGTTTGTCAAGGTTTCACTGAAATCCTTTTCATGTGTCTCTGTGTAAAATGATTGCTGTAATTCATAGTGTAGAGGGAGAACTTCAGGTTCTGACAGAATGGAAAGAATGTTTTTATATTCAGTGTAGGTGAAATGGAAGTTCAGTTCCATGTTACCACTATCTATTTTAATGTTTTTTCTTTATTTCCCTAATCTCATAGATTATAAATTTAAAACATTTTGTCCCTTATTCTAATAAAATCAGATAAATAATAAAATAGAATCTAATAAAATCAAATTTTTATCTAAAAATCATGTACAAACAGAATTCAGAGGAATAACTTCAGGTTTTTTCCTGTTGTGTGGGACACTGCAGGTGTCAAGCACAAGCAAAAATTTGAATAAAAAAAAACAGTTTAATAAAATAATGCTCCTATGTCTACATAGTATTTTCATTTTATAAGGTTTTGTCTTACAGACTGTCAGAAACCTAATTAGATTTACAAGCTGTTAGGTAGGCCACAGAATTCAAAACCTGAATCTAAGCTGTGAGGACACGTGACTATAAATTTTGTTTGTTGTGATTCTGTTGAAGCACCTAGTTTTGTGAGACCAAAACAGATTAGGACCTGGAATATTTTTGTACTACTTCCATGTGCTGAACACAAGTTTGCATATCCCATCTGGAAGAGCAGATGTGTTAATTTATTCTCACTGAGCTTCAACTAAGAAAAATTAGGTTGTTCAAGAACACTAGCTTTCTCCTTTGCTGATTTCTGTCCCCAGACTGCCTGTTCAGTTGTGCAGACAAAGCTATTTCTAGGGATGTGCTGAGGATGGTGCCAGCAAAGACTGAAAATCCCTCCTGTGTTTTTGTGTCATGGAGTGAAAATGAGCAACCACAGAACAAAACTCCATAGGGCATAATGGTCATTAAGGTTAGTTAATGAGAGGTCATGAGTCAAGAGATAAGGCAATTGGTCACCAGTGCAGAAGAGACATCTCGACACAAAAACAAAAGAGGATAGAAAAACTCTTATTTTTTTGTAGGAAGTTATTTCTTGAGAGAGGGCAGGGACTTGTGGTAGAGGCCACCCAGTGAAGTGGCCTCATTCATAGCACAGTAGCTGATCCCAGCTGAAGGGCAGTGTGGTGACTTGTGAATGCTCAGCATCCCCATGATCAGTAGATCTGGTATTGGCTTCAGTGGTGCACAGCAGTGCTGTGTTTCCAACAACCAGTTAAGCTAGCACAGCTTACATCAGCCTAGAAGTTTTCCCTGTGATGTCCTTCTCCCCTGCACTCTGGAACTGATGTGTCTCTTTTCCTGCCTGGGCTCAGAGATTTGTCTTGTTCTTTTTCACACTTCTTTGCTCTTGCAAGTGAAAGCTTGTCATCCAGATGCCATGATGTGCAGCAAGATCAGTGAATGCAGTAGAGTGGCAGTGGTACAGAAGTACATTTGTAGGGCATAGTATATGGGGTCACAGGCTGAGAGTAGTATAAAAAGTGGGCCTATAGAAAAAGTGAAAATATTTCTGTAAAGGTTTTGTTGCATATGTTTGATGCTAGGCTGGATAATGTTAATACTTAGCAAAACCTCTTGTTGCACATAATAAAAAAAATGGGATTTTTACAGGTCACTGAGAAAATGTGTGAATGAAAATAGGATAAGTGAGGCTGAAGAGAATGCTATTACCATTCTTCAAATTGATATGCATTGTGGCAGTAGCAGTCATGGTATAGAAAAATAAACCAATTTTATCAGTGGCCTTCCCTAAGGACCATCCTTGCTTTCCCAGGAATGACAGCTGCACACTGCCGAGAAATCGGAGTGCAAATATTACATAATAAATAATATTACATGTTATAAAGCAAAGAAATGTAAAAATAATTTATTAATATGGTTTATAAAATAAAATATTTATCTAAAAAGCACCATTATAGTAGTTCTTACATATAGTGAGAAATAAGTCCAAACCATGAAAATTGTCTCAGATGCTACCTAAAAGTAAATTCCATAAGTTTGCTATTAAGTATTCATGTAGTAAAAAGACATAGAAAGAAGAGAAGAGGTATTGTAGAAATTAAAGTATCTGAAACTAGATACAGTCTTCATTTTGACCACGACAAGGGATTAGTATCATACTTGAACTGGATAGTGTACATACCAACAGGGAGCAGGTGCACCTTCTCGCTTGACTGAACTGCACTTTTCACCACTTGGTAACACCTCAAGTTTCAAGGGGGCTGAAAGCATGTGTGCTAATAGTAATGCTGTACTTTAAAATTCTCTTATGAACTCTACTTTTTTTTTTTTCTTGTGTTAAAAGAGAAAGTAGTGGAACTGGGGTTAGCAGTATTTGGCAGAATATATCACTGAAAATGTAATTATTCTTTGTGTTTTGTGGCTTAGAATCCAGTAAAACTTGTAAGCCCTGTGGCATAGAACACTCTGGACCTTGTACTGTGCAAGTACCTGCAGTTAAATATTGGAAATAATAACCAAATTGGTTTTATTGGGGTGGGGTTTTTTCCCTGTTTGTTTTGTTTTGGGTCTTTTGTTTGGTTGGTTAGTTTGTTGTTTGATTGTTTAAATTCCCTGTAGCTTCTTGAAATTTGTCATGTTTGGTTTAATGCTGTAATTCATTTTCCATCACTGCAGAGCACTAGGTCTGCTGTATTATGTCAATGCATCTTTTCTTTTATAGGTGTGCTTTGATGATTACTTAGCTTTATTTGACCAGGACTATGGCTTTGGTTTCTTAGACACTATTGAGTGTTAATTTCAGTTCTGCTTATGTCATACAGGGCCAAAGAAAGGACAAGTTTGGACTTTGTTAATCTGCATAATAATAATAAATATTTTAGAAGGCATTCACAAAATTAGCTCAGAAATTTTTTTTTTTATCCTTCCTCTAATAGGGAGGATCATGATGTGTCTTTTATGTCTTTGCTCCTTCTAGTGTTTCTGTATCCTAACATGTTACTTTGTTTCAAGCTCCTCAGTCATGCTGAGAGCTTGGCTTTGGTGCAGTGCCTTGTTCCTTCTCACTGAAATACCAGTTCAGCTTAACCTTATTAAGTATTAGTACTTCATACTGTTGTGTCAGTGGCTCAACATTTACATAAAAAATAGGGACAAGGCACAGTTTTATGAGCCTCATAAAAATTCTCGTTTTACATTAACTTGGTTTAAGTCAGCTGTGTTCTTTCTTTGGGTAAGCATAGGGAAGAGAACAGTTTTCAAAAGTAGTGATGTCACACTGAGGAAGAACAAATGGGCACACTGGATTGGGAAAAAGGTTTACTCAATATTTACTGGGAATTTAGGGAAAGCATATATGAAGCAGATAAGCATAAAGTGGTACTCTTCCCAACATACTCATTGGCTCTGGCAGGATGTTCTTCAGAGAACTCAAGAAGAAGGTTGCATCATCACTTTTAGAGGCTAAAGGTAGGCTTTCTTTCCCTTCAATTTGTCAAATCACTTTCTGTGTCTATTAAGTCATTCTTAACAATATTTTTTTATAATAAAACCCATAAAATAATGTCTATAAATCAAATAGGATAACTGATAGACACAATAACTGATGCACTTCAAATGAATCCTTGTCTTAAAGCCCAGTCTCTAGAATGTGTTTCTAATATGCAAAAAAAAAATAAAATTTTGGGACTAGTGAATTCTTTATCAAAGCCAAAGAATAACTAATCTGTGCCTTAAGATGTATGTTTTAATGCTGTGGTAATAAAAGGGAAAAAAATTGTTTGTTGGTTTTTAATTTGGAATGGAGACCATGTTCTAAAAATTTGGATACTGCTAAATAAAAATAAATTGAATAGTTGAGATAGAAATGTAGGATGTATCTGTGGAAGCAATTTGAGTGGTTATCCATTTGTAATGTTTATAGGAGTTCTTTTCTGTTCCCTTTGTGGTTTGTTTTTTTTTTGTTTTTTTTTTTCTTCAACAAAACCAGAATTTTTTAAAAATCTGAGGGCAGAAGATTTTCTCTGAGAGGCAGAGTGTAAGTCAGTAACATTTTAATGATAAGTGTAAGAATAATTAGGATCCTTCAAGTTCAATTTATCTCTAATTTTTTTTCAAATGATTAAAAGCTGTTCTGTATGCAAATTACAGCTCTGTGTGAGCTGATAAGAATTTGAACAAGGTAAACTTCCACAATAGAAATGTGTGAATGTTCTCACAACGAAAATGAGCGCTAACTACTGTATTGTTCTGAACCTTTCTTCTTCATGTTTTAAGTCAAAATAAAAAGATATTTCCATAATAAATACTAGCCAGATAATGAACTGACTGCCTGATCATTTTAGAACATTCAAACTACTGTTTTCTGCCTCTTTTTTTCTAAATTATTAGGGATACTTTTAGTCTTCTTTACATGGGAAAACTGCAACCAATGCATAAGCTTGGAAGGAATATGTTTGGAGATTTTTCCAGGATGGACTGAAGAAACTAGATCAAGAAAAAGCAAAACATTTGATTAAGTTCTGACATTCTGAATTTAATGGAAAAGCTGCAGGTAAATTTGACATTTGGAAAATTAATGTTCAGAGGAAATAAAAAAAGGCAAGTAACACTAGTAATAGGAAGGAAATAGACAACCAAGTAATGATTATACTTCATGAACAGTGATCTGTCTTGATGTTCTTGTTAAAATAAAATATGGAATTTAAGATAGTTTAGAGTAAAGAATAAGCTTTGTTCACACACACAAAAAAATTTCTAATGTTCACCTTGGAAATATGCTAAACAAGCATAAAAGGTAGAAATTTTAAAAGTTCTTACTGGCACAAGGAACAGTGAATAGGTAAGAATCGGTTGCATTCATCTCAAGAAAATTGTACACAAAATAGATTAACAAGCAGCAGAAAACTTCTTCATACAATGGAAAACCTAGATATCCTTACTTTAAAATTATTTGTATGCCAAGAGTATACATATGTTAAAAATTAATAGAGAAATTCATGGATGAGAGGTCTGTCAAGCAGTATTAAGCACTCTGATAGAGAAACTCAAAGTCCCTAAGCAGCAGACTGCTAGAAATGAGCAGGATTGTTATGGAAAGATTCTTTAACATTTCCTTTTTTCCAGAGGCTTTGCTGTTGGGACAGAAAGGTCAACAAAGGAAGCTGCACAGTCTTACAGTCATTCCTGTTATCTATTAGTTAGTCCAGCTCAGTATACCTGTTCTTTGAACTTCAACAGAGACTCACTTTTTCATAATTTGACACAGTTAGAGGGTAATCTTCATGATAAAGGTGAATTTCTTCTGGCTCAGAAGACTAATTCAAAGCCATTTACATTATTTAAACCTAGCATATGGACTGCATAAAGAATCCTGAGTGTTCGGGGCTGTCTATCAGCCCAGGAGAAGTGATTTTATATTATAGTGAATGACAGCCTCATCTCTAACCAGCAAAATAGGTCTTCAGCCTGTACCAAGGACCACAGACACTCCCTTTTGTTTCAAAACAAACAAAAGACTTGTTTCTTCCAGGCAAAAAGAAGGAGGTGGCTCATCTGATTTCCTTGGGCCAGGAAATACATTGATAAATGGGTGAGTTCAGGGAAGGCTCACCAGGATGGTTTATCCTGGAGAACTTGCTTTGTGAGGAGAGGTAAGGGATCTAGGCCTGTTCAGCCTGGGGAAGAGAGAGCTTTTGGGGCCCTAACAGCAGGCTGGCAGGGAGGTTGTCTAAATGATGGAGATATAGTAGACATAAACTGAATTAGGAGGATCTGACTGCATATATGGGGGGGAAAAAAAAATAAGAAGTACAACAGATAGCCCAGACAGGTTTTTGTAACCTTGAGTGATCTGGTCTGGATTCAGCGTGACCATACTGTGAGCTGGAGATTGGACAAGAAAGGTCCCAAGTGCTGCTTCCTCCCAGAGTCATTTATGGGGCACCTGTATTTAGGTGGAAGATGACAGTCTAGAAAATGCAGAGGAAGTTGCTGTTCTCAGCAATTGCTCCAGAAAATAAATAGTAGGGCAGTAATGCAAAGCAGTGTCATGGAGAAGAACAGCATCAGATTATGGCTGCTGACTTTGAAGTTTTATCATTCAGCCTTTTTGATCAGTAGTGGCATGGTAGCAGTTACAGCTATAGTTTTGGCTTCACTGAAGAGCAAATTTTTTTTACTTTCTACAATTTCTATCCTTTATTAATTGTGTGATCTTTAACTATGTGGATCATGTATCATTTTGTTGCTAGTCAATATGGATACAACCAGATACTCTCTTTCTATGTATCTTATGACAAAAAATTTTTAAACACCTGGAGTCAAAAGATGCTGAGTATATGCAAACTGTGCAGAGCCAGGCCTGTTTATATACATAATGAGGAATAATATCAGGGCCTTTATTCAGTATTGAAAGCTTTGGTGTGTGTAATGTGTTTTGTAAGAGAGGAATGCTAGGGCTTCAAGATACTACTAAGACTTAATGTTCCTTGTGCCCAGTAATATAAAACGTATAGATGGATACATGATACAGTAACACCTTTTTCTCCCGTGTAGATGACAAGGATTTAGTTTAATATATTCTTCCTGTTTCATTCTTTTTTCTGTGAGTGAATTACCTTTTGCTTTGGGTTATAGCAGAATCATCATTAGAGGAGAGAGGGGGAAAACACAGAGGGTGATTATAGAAGAGTGATGTTGAAACTTGCCACTTTGTAACAGGTGATCTAGATAAATACACTAATTACTAATTACAAAACAGTGCAATCTTAGATGTGAAAATCCCATTTAACTTGCAGAAGCCTTTCCTGGCGATTGGCATTTCGGGGGCGTTTTCCCCTGTTACCCACCAGAGGGCTCCCATTGCGTAGTTCTCCAAAATCGTTCCTGTGCCTCATGGTGTCAATTGGAGATTTGCCAGAGATCTCATTGGAAACCAAATCTTCAGGTCCTTCCTTGGAGAAATTTCTCATTCTCACAGAAGTTTTAGCATAGCAATAACTTCAGGGGTTGGTTTGTAATATATGAGTAATTTTTGTAGTTAAGTATATATCAACTTCAAAGTAAATAAAATTTTTCAAAACTATATTGTTCCAAATCTTTTTCTGCCAAGTTCTGTCACTATTGATGGCACCATTGCTTTGCAAAGCACTCAAGCCTGTTATTCAGTGTCATCATAAAAATTTCCATTTCTGTAGCTATGCCCAACTAGCATATATCTAACTTTTGCAATTTCTTCACTGTTACATATCCAAGAATAAATCTTTTTCTATTGTTGTATAACTTATCTAAAACACTGTTTCCCATATTTGCAACTATAACATTATCTAAGACATTGTTTCCCATATTTGCAACTATAACATTGTCATTCTGAACTCTGATGAACTTTGAAATTTGAAAGGAGGTGAAATATCATATTAAATCCACTCATGTTGATCTTTTCACCTTCATCTTCAAGTCTCTGTTGCTTTCTTGTTTGTGGCATGACAGACAAGCTACTAGGGGGTTGTGTAACCCAGTCTCTCTTAGGAACTGACAGACCTTAGTGTCTGTTGTGAATTTGGTATGAAGAACTGAACCCAGATGAGTCTGTAGCCAAATTGTTTGTGTTCGTGATATAAAAGGTGTAGAGCAAACAGAGTCTGCAAATAATTTGCTTTTTGTGTCAGTATGCTTGTTATTACAAGAGGGTATTTTAAGGTGTGGAATTTGACCAGCATGGAAGTCCTGCTAGTAGTTCTCCAACACATAGGAGTTTATCAAGAAAGATGAGGCAGATCTGTTTGGAAATACACAGTGGGAGGATGACAGTGGGCACAAGCAGAAATGAGATATTCTGACTGGACATAAGGAGAAATATCATCATGAGGAGAGTCAAGCAGTGGAGCAGGTTGCTTTCAGAGGTTACAGTCTCCCTCCTTGGAGGCATTCAAGACCTGACTTGCTCTAGCTACACAACTTTTTTGGTAGCATACCCTTAAACTGGTGAAGTCATTCTATTGTAGATGTTGCTTAAAATTGCCCCTCAGTTATCTCGTCTCATCAGTTGTTTATTTTCAGTTTGTTTGTCATACCATGTATCAGTTCAGCTTTATAATATTTGGGCATAGTCACCACTGAGGTCTTTCTACTGATCATAACAGGTATGTAGGTTTTTACTTTTCTACTACATCAACTTGCTAATCTTTAAGAAATCAGTTTTATTTTTAGTGCACTTTTAAGTTGCATTCTCAGTGTGGTTTTTCTTCTGTTTTTTTATAGTTTATAAAACATTTTCCCATATATGAGCATTTATCTTTTGATTGTTACATTTACCATTATCTTAGCTCAGGTGCTGCCTTATGTTGATCACCTTTGAAGCCATAGCTATTAGAGACTACACTAGATGGGTTTTATTCCATTTGGCTTTTAGTTTTTCTCACTCCTGTCATTATTCAAACAAATAACACACTACACCAGTATGTTGAAAATACAAGCACTTTCTTTAAACACACCTGACATCCATAGGATAGACTTTTAAATAGGTCTAAAGCATTGATAACATTGTTGCTAGCTATTTTCTTCTTCAAAACAAGGACTGGATAGATCCATGTGTACTGATTTTTGAGGGCTTCCATGTGACTGCTGTTAAAACTCGACTTTTTCTGTATATAAAGCAGGTCTGCAAGCATGACCTTGGTATCCCTTCCAGTGTGAGAGAGAACAGGCCTGAATGAAACGACTGACTGATTAAATAGTTTTTGAAATAAAAGCAGTTACAGGTTAGACAAGGAATTGCTAGGCAACTTCAAAACTCATTTCAGTCCTGCTTTTCCCCATTTTAATTTTTCAACATTCAAAAAATTAATGCTCTTACAAGTACTTAGAACATTCCCCTATAGTTTGGAGATTTTTCAGCTGGTGCTACGAAACTATCACATTTCTTCTAGGAAAACAGATTTAAACCGAGGATAGGACTTTGCTCAGCTACAAAATATTGTGAATAGTTTGCTGTTGACTTGAAAATCCTTGAATAGAAAATAATTACATGTCTATTTTTCTAGATTGCCCAGGAAAAGGTGATACAGTGAAGTAAAAGGTAAAGTTATACTTGCAGGAACAAATGCTGTAGGGCTAAGCCTACTGAATGGTGTGTGCTGGTTTTGAAAGCTGTAACTTTGAGAGGTAATGATACCTTCATGCACAGGGCTTAAAAGTGATGGGGTTTTACAGAAAGAAATACAAAGTAGCAATAATGTAGCTGTGCTGCTACTTTATATGGTATTGATGGTATAATTATGCCATTATGTAGGTTTCTAGCATCCAAGCATCCTGCTTTCTAATTGATGTCAGTGAGCAGGAATTGTTCCAGGAAAAAAACCCAAACAACCTCAAAACAAACAAAAAAAAACCCCCAAAACCAAAAAACACAACCCACCCCACTGCCAAACCACATTGCTCAATAGTGGAATAATAATTTAAAAAGCTTCTTGATCCATCTTTGTTATTCAGTAGAAGAGCTGGTCATAGCCTACATTTCTACACAGGAATGAGACTTCTGATAGCATAAGGATATTTAAGAGATAAAAGCATGTCATAACCCACGGCTGAAGCCTGAAGCTAGATAAATTGAGAAAAACATAGAAAAATAAAGAAAACCTTGTAAATATCATAATATTGTGGAACTATTAGCCTAGGTATGTGGTAGAATTTTTAAAGTTTCATGTATTTAAAACTAGATCAAATATATTTTTGAGAAGAGAGAGGTATAGGGGCTATAAATTATGAGCTTGTCAGAAATGACCGAACATCATTTTGTGGTCTAGGTTATGAAAGAAATTGGACAAAATAGTTGTGACAGGCAGGAAACAAGCTGCCAAGAGAGGACCCTCTGTTGTCCCCTGAAAGAGAACAGGATCTACTCTGAAAGAAATCTAGTGTGCTCAGAGGGAAAATATCTCCTCTGGACATGGTGCTTAGCAGCTAGCTCCAGACAGCTGTGTTTGAGCAGAGGGGTCCAACCAGATGATGTCCAGAGGTCCCTTCCAACCTCAGCCATACTGTGACAAGTTTTAACAGTATCAGGCTGGGACAGGGAGAGATAAAGCAAATGAGAAGCATAACAATTTAGTCAAGGAAGGCTTCCTACAGCAAAGATAAGATCCTAGCCCAAGTCTCGGTGATGGCAAATATGGAAAGACTTTCTGAGAGACCTGGTGGACTCTGAAACATAAGTAAGAACAAAAAGCTGCAAGATTTTCAGGAGAATGGGACAGAAAGATTTACCCAGCAAAGGTACAGTGGATGATGGGTAGGTATGTTTTCAAATCTTTTAATTAAAACTTGTTTACCCAATAGAACTTAGTTTCTTCTTTGTAAAGAGTTGCTTTCTTAAAACTTCTACAATGTCTACTTTTACACATAAGAAATCTTTTAATTTGGTAAATTCCTGAATAACATGCAGGTAGTTTCACTTCAAGACCTTGGCTGGCATGCAGTCATGTCCATAGATCATGGCCTTGACAACACAATGATAATAACAAAGCCTCATTCAAAATGTACAGAAAAAATGGGCAAATGTTAATTAATCTTGTTAATTTATTTTTTGATGGCATTCATCTATCTTTCCAATATGGCTGGAAAAAGGTATAGCTGATTCAATTACTAGTCCGGATGGATGTTTGGATATTCTAGATCAGGAAATCCAGCAACCACTGCAGGAGAGGAAAATAAGAAACCTACATACAGTGAGAGTTAGAAAGGAATGAGAAAGGCAGAGGGGAGAATTTCAGCTATATTTAAAAAAAAAAAAAAAAAAAGTACTGTATTAATTGAAGCATACTATTACAGACTCTCTTATAATCCAGATGAGAAGTTAGCAAAACCTCACTTTCTCAAAAATAACTTTTCAAGTCTGTGTCACAAAGTTTTGTCATCTTTGTTATTGTTCAAGTTACACTTTAACACTAAATCCAGTACAACCTAGGATTCACAAAAGCCTTTCTGGCAAGCTCTGTTATTCTGGTATATTTCTTGATAATTTGTTCCCTGAGGGTGACAGGAAATGTTGGTAATACTTTCTGTTTGGAGTGAAATCCTGGCTTGATAGAAGTCTGATACTTCTAGCTTATAGCACCTAAGGAGGGATCACAGAAACCAGGTGTGAAATTCTGGCCCAGCTGAAGTTTATAGCAAGAGATACACTGACCTCAGCAAAGCCAAAATTTCCCTCTAAATTAACCTAGCAACACTTCCTGTTATGTGTGGAAAGGCAGAAACATTTTACTTGTGCTGTCTAGTTCACTTTGGCTTATTCTTTACAGTGGAAGGCTGGAGTGGAGTTAAATAATTGTGATCTCCCACAGGTAATGGGAGGAAAATTACCCTGTTCTAAAAAAGCAGGGTGCAAGATCATTAATGGATCTGTTACCACTCTGATAGCAGGAAGTTTCTTTGGGGAAAAGCAGTAAGAAAAGGAATGAAAAAAATTAATTTCTAGATAAGATTTACTGAAGATGTTTTAAAAAGTTTCCAGTTTTAAGTTAACCATAGTGACTTCTCTTTATTTTCAGGGTTATTTAACTGGAAACTAAGTTGACGAAGCTCTTTTCAGTGGGTTTTATCATTGTATTATTTTATTAGTGAAATTTACTAATTTTCATTTTTTTTCCTGTGTTGTGTTCTTGTTCTTAATATCGTTAGGTTTTAATGGTAAAGGCACTTCTCAACTGTATCAAAGCTGTGAAGACATTTTAATAAATACCTTAACTTCAGAGCAAAGAAAGGAAAACAACTGAAATATGGAAGGTGAAATCATGGCTTGATTATGTATTTCTCAGGCATCAAAAGGGTATGCCTTGGCTACATAAGAGAAGTAAGATAAATTCTTAATTCACTTGGATATATAGTTTTTCTTTACTGTCCATGCTCACTTCCACGTGTGGAATTAACCATACAATGGTATTGGGTGTTATCTCAATTTATTGTTAAATGAAAAAATTTACAGGACTCTAGAATTTATAATAATTAAAAAAGAACTGCCTTCTGCAGTCATCTAAGCCAAAAGACCAAGAGATTAAGTGCTGCTGATTTCATCAAGTTTAGCTTGTAATTCTTTAACAAAGAGATGAAAGGGAATCCAGCTCAATCCATTCGGCTACTCTATGTCAAAGAATACCTTAGTATCTTAATTTTAGTTTCTATTTCTTTCATCTTATTGCCTCAGTTCCTGACTGGTATACCAATAAAAAGTTGAGATAGAGTAGAAATAAATCACTAAATTCTTTTGTTACTTTATTTTTTAGATATTTTATGTCTATATTAGGTATTAAGTAATAGTTAAATAATGTGCATGAAAACAAAAACTGGGGAAGTAATTAAAAAAAAAAAAGAGGAACAAAGTGCCCATAGGTGAGAAGTGTTGGCTTCCCATGGGCTAAATATCAAAGAATATTTCCCATCTACTGCCCCTTCTTCTTGCCTGGGTTTTCATGCTGTGATAGTTCACTGCTAAGAGAGCAGCTGCCACTGTGCAAGCAGGGTAAAGGATTTGGGTGGGTTAGAACTTAACAGAATGACAATGGTATGGGCTGAGAAGCATTTAAAATTTCAGAACTAAGTAATTAAATGAAGGAAGGTAGAGATCTGTGCAGTTGCATCTGCCTGTTTATACTTCCTAAAACAGTATTGAATATAAATGGAGAACTTTTCCTTATAAAATTGATAATTAATCTTTAGTAGTCTGATAAAATCAAAAGAATGGAAGTCATCCATGGAAACTATAGTCTAAAATTTTATCATCTGAGAGTTCTAGTTGAGAACTTGTTTTTAGAGAGGGCATTCACACCCTTACTGTAGGCAGAGTTTGAATTAAAAATTAAGGACAGCTGCTTTGAGTGAAAATAAAAGGGCTTTAATTATGTGTAACTGATAATTGTTATTTAATCACATCTGCTATAGGCAATGCTTGTGAAATATTAATTTAAGTTCTCTGTACATATAATTTCACTCAATTAAAAATGCAGGCTCTAGCTGATCTAAGCCTGTCCAATTTACCTTGTGACAGTTTATATAATTTTTAAAATGTGTTATAGTAGTGCAGGCCGTTTTTGTAGTTAATTTTCAACCACAAAAGAATGCAAATATTTCTAAGTATATAAGACTACCTTATCTATATATAAAATACTTACTGGTCCTGCTAAACAAATCTAAATAAACTTGTGTTGGATCTCCACTGATTCTGTAAAACATTTCACCAAGCACAGGTTTGGTACAGAAACTTAGATGTCAGGTTGAAGTTAGGAATGCTGCCACTCTAAAATAAAGAGACAGTTGCAGAGAACAATTAATCCCAAATCTGGATTTTCCAAGGGAAATTACACCTGTAATTGAGATATCTCAGGTACTTCATATAACATGACTTGCATTCAGATGTCACAACCCTTGTTGTTTGGTTACATCTGCAGACAGGAACACAACTCAGTTCTCTGATTCCCTTGTTCTAAGTAATTAATACTGCTTAAAGCTGGATTCCAGCTCATGTTTAAATTGCTTTTGTTTCATTAACTTTCTGGGTTTGGCACTGCAGAAACACACCCAATCAAGTGAGTGTGTGTAATCCTTTCTCCTCCCATAACTGAGGAAGAGTGCTTGGACATAGACAGCTTCTTCCTTAGTGTACTGACAACACCCCTCCAGCAGTTTGCCCTGCTGTATCACAGGCAGACACGGGCTACACTAAGACATCCCACTGATTTATGTGGTAAAGCTCAGGACAAGAAATGTCTTTGAAGAAGGCTTACCAGATTTGTTGTTTGGAATTAGGCTAGTCTAATTTGGCATTCAAAACCAGGCTCTGATTGCAAGAAATACTTCTGTGGGAAAGACAAATCATTCTAAAGACAAACGGATGCCTGGTGCAAGCTCTGGTATTCTGTTGTGTATTCTATTTACAGGCATTCTATGGTTAGAGTAGTTTGTATTTTTTTTAACTCCTAAGGACAGGCTTATTTACTTTCAGCCTTTTTTCTTAGTTTGGTTTTCTTGGAGTCAAATCCTGTGTTGAGGTAAATTTTAAAGTTCTCTAAAAGTTAGTGAACTGCTTGTAAAACAGTATGATCCATTCCTTAAAAAAAATAACCTCTATTCTCAGTTCTGGGAAATACAACAATATTGCAATAGGAGAAACAACTCTATGTTGATGATGGAAGTGTCAGTGTGCTAGCAAGTCTGACCTAAAACTGTGTGAGTTCTTAGACTTTTTTTTTTTTTTTTTTTTTTTTAATAAATAATCTGGCCTCGTAGTTGTAATATGAAAGCCAAAGTTACTTCTTATCAAATATATCTGAAGGCAAATCAAGCTGTAATTATACTCAAAGATTTGGATGAACACAAGTTTATTAGACAAAATTTTGTATCTTCATGAAAAGTATCTTCCCTGTAAATGCAAGAGCAGGACCCAAGTTTGTGTTCTTGGAATACAGCCTGATAACATCGCAGAAATACCATTGCCTTCAGTAAAATTTGTATTTTTGGCCTAAGGTAATTTTCCTACCATAAGATTTATGATTAAGTACATTCTTTACTATATATCTGCTGGATACTACTACTCTAATAGTTATAGATTATATCTGCTAAATTACATCTAAACTTTAAATGCATTTGAATAATTTTGCTCATGAAAATACAGCCTCAGTAAATAGATGCAGGATACCACTTGAAGTTGTTAGAATGTTGTTGGTTCTAGTACTAATAATTGGTTCCAGAACAATTAGTCAATGACTAATTGGCAAGATTAACTTAAGTACTCAGTTAGAATAGCCAACAGGATATATCTGGATTTCACTTGTCAGGAAAGGGAAGAAACCAAAGCAGTTCCTAGCTACTCCAAAATGGCACGTTCATGCTGAACTCTTTGGCCTTGAGCCAAAATTAAATTCATCCATGGTGTCCAAACCATGTCTGACATGCCATAAATAAACAATTCAGAAACCGATGCAAATGTTATGCTTGATACACTACGCAGCTAAATTTAAGAATATTTTATTTATTTAAGTGTTGGCCTTTCTAAGAGTTAGTGTTTGATTTTGCATTCCTAGTAAACAGTAAAATTTATTTGAATTTCCATGCATAAAGATACAAATAGTCATGCAAACACAGACTGATAGATTGTGCCTTTCAACTGTCTTTTTGTGATAGTGCACAAATTCCTCATCTCCCAAAAATACATCTATACACAGGGTGACGTAGGATGTTGACCTACAATATGTATAGGTCATAAGGCTGCTTCAGAGCATGTTAGATTCTTTTTTTTTTTTCCATCTTGCATCTAGCTGCAGCCTTTAGCTACTATTGAATTTAGAGTTACTTTGCATCTGAGTTTGTGAGCAGATAACTCTAGGCAGACTTCTACATAAATCTGTGAAATCACTGATTTAAAAGGATAACACTGGTTAAATCCTGAGAATATTTACTCCTAGAAGAAAGGCAAAGTAGGAAGATACAGAGCATGCACTTAATTTGACTTCCCAGATTATTGTGCTTATTCATTCAGCAATAAATATCAATAAAATACTTGTCATTTTATTATTTCATTTTTATGTTGCTTGACAGTATTGAAGTTGAGCATTAGAATAATGTAATGGTGAATAGCTCTGTGTGAACACAAAATCCTGAATGTGTTAATGTAATTGTAGCTACAATGTTGATAAAACTCATGATGGTATATAGCAGTCTTGCCTTGGCAAATTTATACAAATTACCTTCTGAAAATCTGAAAATATTTGTAACTGGACCTGACTGTTTTATCATTGTAGTACTCTGGTTTTAAATAAAATATGGATAAATTAGCTGGATAGAGAGGACACAAGAGTAGGAGACATTGGCTAATACTGAGACTTATAAATTCTTAGACATATTTGCTACAATTTAAAATGGATTTTCACTGACATTTTTGGACTGTCTATGCTTTGTCTTTCTGAAGTGTAAAAAACCAAAAAAACAAAACGCAACCAACCAACCAATCAATCAAACAAAAAACTCAAGCATTGACTATTCTGCCTTTTGATCTAAAATATTATTTATAGGCCCTTTAAGCCTGACAGGTTTATACAGCTTGGTCTGTTTGTAGGATCTTTAGATGATACCTTTCCTTTTCTCTTTGCCATCCTTTTTCTAATAACTGCATTATATACATTTTAAATTAACATATGTTACTGCTTTATTGCTGTTTGCATACTGCAAGTAGGATTTTGGCATATCCATACAGAACTATTGGGCAAATACCCTGCACAGCTGCCTAAAACCTAGCTTTCATCTTTTCATTATGTGCAATCATTTAAAGACACATGGGTACTTCAGTTTAAAGTAAGCTAGTTTGACTTAGTTTAGGAAATTACCTTTCAGGTTTTCTATTCCCTAATCATCTATAGGACCATGAATTTTTTTTCTTGTACAGTACAAAAGCCACCAAACAATGCCTTTTCTTCTCTGTGAGAGGCAGGATGGATGTTTTCTTAATGATGTCTTTCTCTATGTGGTTCATGAAACAACAGAACGTGTGACAAGCTGTTTGTATTATGGCAGTACAGTTAAGTACATGCATTTATCTATCCATAGGAAGAAAATGTAAGATAACCTTTTAATAGATTTACGTGCATACACATATTGATAACATTAATCTTAGCATTGTTTCTCTTTAGTAACTTAGCTGTATGTTATCCTAACTCTACTAAGAATTTAAAGAGTAATATATGCATGGAAATGTGTTTTTCTGGAATGGTAATAAATTCCATAGAAATCATATGAAACAGCTCTTGCTATATTATGTATAAATGCTTGCAACTGCTAAACACAAGCAATATATCAAGGTGTTGAATTATTTTCTTTGAAATGTCTATACTTTAGATTGAAATATCATTATAAAAACATGGATTGTGTTAGAACCAGACAGAACTAAACACTGCAAGTGATACAACTCCACGTTATATTTTTGAAATTGGAATTATCAGTGGCATTGGAACTGGACATAAAGTACTGTCTTTTTTTGTTGCTGTATCATTTATTATAGTGTTTGGCTATTTTAGGACATGTTATAAAGTGTCAAAGAGGAGAAAGTGTCTGAGCCAAGAAAACTAATACTACAGACCTATAGCATTAAGTATTCTTTCTGCATCTTTTTGACAGTTATCTTTGGCCACTTTGCTGACAATCTGAGTGCTTTCTAAGTATTCAGAAAAAGAAGCAGCAGTTGGGTTTTGTCTTCTTTCCCTCTTGTACAGAAGAAATGAAATGACATCCATCTTTGCTGTTGGCTTTGCCACTTAGGAGTGCTTAGTGTGTGTGCACATGCATAAAAATAATTCCTCTTTCGTGCAGTTTTGCTAGAGTTTCATCATTTGAGTGACATTTTTTTCCCCCATTTACATCAATGTTAACATTTCCATTAACTTCCCTCTGTTTTGTCAGAGTTCATTATGGTTCAGTCTAATGTATGTAAAAGCATTTATATTTTAATTGCTTCAGTGGAATGTGGTTGTCATGACCAGAAAGTCTTGCAGAGGGCAGGAAGGATCATCTGGCAGGGAACAATTCAACATAAGGGCTTATACAACAGAACAGAAATACTAAGCTCTACATTCAGTCAGAAATTGTGTGGTGAGGGGCATTTGAAAATTGTCTCCCTAAAAAAAATAGTGTTTTCAAGTAGGATATTTCTGCTTTTAAGGAATTTTGTCAAAGTTTGCTGATTTATTCCTGCATATGCCTTGACATAAGCAATGCAAGTTAAAAATGTGGGTCTAACAATGTGGAGGAAAATCTGTTAGCACCACATAGTCAAGAGCAAATTGTGCTACTTGGCTGTTTTGGATATCTAATCATGCTGAAAATGAAACAAAGGTTGAAAGTCAGCGTTGGCAATGAAGAAAAAAATTTCTGGAAAAAGTATGTCTGTCCCTTTGCCCCCTGATTCACCCACCTTTTCCCCCGCATCTTGCATGCAGCTGCAGCTGTAGTAAAAGTTGCTCAGTGAAGCAGTGGACCCTTAATGCTGGAGATCAGATATGTTCTGTGCTAAGTATAGTTTCAAGCTTAAATTTTTCTTTTCTGCTTTTTGGTGTAGTTGCCTTGGCTCTTGCCTGGATCTGGGTCTAATCCTGTCTTTTGTGTGGCAGAGTGTTAGCTCAACTCTGAGATAGCAGGAAAACTGTGTTACTGCAGAGAAATAGCACAGGATGTACATCATCTGCCAAGGGTACTTCAGCTCATATCGTCAGTTCATCCAACACAGGATTTCTAAGCTGCTATGGTACCAGAGATGTTTTGCCATTTGTGGCTTTGTTTCTTATGTTGTAGGAGGCCAAGGGAGAAGCCGGGATTTTTGGCTCATGACAGAAGTTTGTAAACAGGAAGGTATTCAATTGTTCCAATTTTTCACGTCACTAGACATTAAAAAATGTGAACAGTGTTGTCCATAAATATGTATAGTGGCAATCTCTAATGTCAAGGTCTCCAGCTAGTATAAATAGGTGTAATTCTTTTAATTTATGTGAACTGGCATAATCCTGTTTCATTAAAGATCTGGGCCAAAATACAGGAAGCGTATGTGTTAGCCAGGGAAGGTTGTAGTAGTTTCTAATTCTACTACTTGCTGCTTTCATATGGACATGGAGTGTTTTGAAGTTGACATGGTTTAAATAAGGTCTTTTTAAATTTTCTGCTGGGAATGTCAGTATCTTGAACAACACCCTTGGTTTAAGGGTTATGCTTCATTACGAATTTAACAGGAAATGAAGAAGCAGTTTGGATCTGGACTTTTGAGCAGTACTGAAACTTTAAGGGACAGAAATAATTAAGCATTGAACTGATTGCATGTGCAAAGTGGTATGCAATTAAAATGTTTATCTAATTCAGAACTTATATTCATTGAGATTAGTAAGACTTTGTATAATTATATAACAGACTTGAATCCAGATATTTAGGGCATGTAAAATGAAGTAAAACAAAAATATTTTCAGAATTTTGTAGCTTGAAAGGGTAATGAGAAATGCAGTCCTTTTCAAACAACAAATGATAATGCCTTTCTCTAGGAGCAGAGCTTTTACAAAGGGTCTTACAACTGACAGTCTGACAACTCTGCAAACACTCGATTAGGGTTCAACACTGAAGCCTTTATCAAATGAACAGTCTGAAGGGGAAGGGAGTGCTCCGATAATTTGTCATCTGTAGGACTGGGCTCTGGCGTCTCATTCTGCGAGGTAGGGCAGATTTATTTTCTCTACTTTACAGAATGAGCAAGTGAGAATTGTGACTTGCCTAAAGTTACATCGCAAGCCTGTGGTAAAGTTGTGGAATAAACCACCCAAGCAGACACATACGTAAGCTGCAATTTCATCTTTCTCTCTTGATTCTAAGTTGGGAAGAGCAACAACTGTTTTGAAATTTAAGCCAGAAAGATAATCATGTCTTTCCCTATGATTTATTTGCTATTCTGGCTAGTTATCTTGGTTGAAATGAGGGAAACACTTTTCAAAATCTTTTTTGGGGGAAAGGAAAGCAAAAAACCTAACCTTATGAATTTTCTGTCTGAAAACCCGTTGAGCTAAATTGATGTTAGGCTGATAAATATCCATATAAGTCACTACCTTTCTCTTTTCAGCAAAATTATTCTACTAGAAAAAGATAAAATATGTCATGGATATATACAAATGAGAGATGCTGAATTCAAGTCCAACTCTCTGTCTTCTGTGTATCTATTTCTAGTTATTTTTCTCTTTCCGTCCTTCTATCGGTTTTCCATCTTTAAAATGCTATGCAGAAAACTGCCTCAGGCACACTTGGAGAACCTGAGAAAAGTGCAGTTTCACACATTCAGCTGAGAGCCAATGGTAGTGCTCAATCTCGCCATTTCATCGCAGATGATAGTACAGCACAAGAACATTCAGGTTTGTAAATGATAGATTTTTAAAGGCAAAACAAGTGTCAGAAATCTGTGCTTTGCTGCATCTGTGCCATAAATAGGCCCACTCTCATGGTTATTTGTTTAGCTCATTTTACACTTATGATAAAATATATAAAATTAATAGTGTGTGCTTACAGTTAAATAATAAAAGCCAATTTCTTCTATTTTGCTAATGTACACAATTGAGTCTTTACAACTAGAAACTAGATACTTTCATTCATGCATCCATGCCGTGTCAATTTAATTTATGGAACTGCTTTTTTCTGTTGGTTTGTATTTTGGTTTTGTGGTTTTTTTTTGGGGGGGGAGTGTTGCTGGTTTTTGTTTTGGGTTTGGTGGTGTTTTTTTTTTTCTTTTTAATTGGGGGGGCAGATAAGAGAGGGAGAGAAAAAGCCACATTTCTTACATTATTACTGGACTTGGGATGTAAAAGTATGATTATGCAAAATCTGTGTCTGGGTGGCTGTTTGTCCTTTCTTGCAGAGTCTTCTGTGCTGACTGAGTGGGAGGGTCACGCTGTGTGAGACTAATAAGGACAGAGCTGTATCCCCCTCTACCACTCTTTGGAGACTCGCTCCACCAACTCCTCGGCACTACAGCAGTCCTGTACAGGCATTTTCAGTCCTTCTGGGTGACATATTAAAGGTAAGCAACTCATCATTTCTAGTCAGTTGTCTAAATATGTCTCATGTGAACACCAGCTATAATATTCCTGTTTTGTGGGTTTTTTCTTTTTCCCCAATATTGCCAGCTAAGTTTATCACAGATTTTGCCTATTAACTGTGTCCATGATGCACACAGTGAGCTTTAAATGTACTTACCCTGTCCTCTAGGATTCGTTCATGATTGTGTAAATACATTGTGTATGTTGCTAGGTCGTGAAGGCACATGGTGGTATGATAATAAAAAGTCGTATTAAATTCGCAGTAATTTACGGAACTGGTTAAACTGTTGCAAAATGCCACAATGCTGAGCATGATTTATCAATCGCATGCATCTATATAGATGTAAAAATTTCTCTTAGTGTGTTTCATTCTCATTACCCCGCGCATCGAGTGGCCCACATCCAGGTCGCTGAAAGATTCCTGGGAGCGGCGGCTCGGGCGGGACGCGCAGTAAATGCTCTGCAGGACGGGGGAAGCCGCCGAACCCCGGTGATGCCGAACCGGGGGCTCACGTCCCCGCCAGGCTGCCGCCAGCCCTGCCCTCGCTGTCCCGGAGCCCAGGGCGCTTCTCCCTGCCCTGCGGCCCCCTCACCTGCCCGGCAGCAGAGGGCTCCCTCTCTCCCTCCCTTCCTCCTTCCTTCCTTACCTCTTTCCCTCCTTATCTCCCTCCCCGGCGGCAGCGCGGCCGCAGGAGCCGCCGCCGTCCCCAGCGGGTTCCCGCCCCGCTCCGCCCCGGGGCTGCTGAGGAAGCAGCGGCGGGTGCCTGCCCCCTGCCTCGGTTCGGTTCGGCTCGGCTCGACTCGCCGGGGTCCAGCCGCTCCCCGGCGCCGCAGGCAGGTTCTGTAGAGACGGGGCGGCCAAACCCGGGGCGGTGGGCGGTGGGTGGAGGTGCGGGGCCCATCCGCGGGGAGAGAGGGGCTGAGGGGGGAGCTGACCCAGCCGCCTCCTCGCAGCCCACCGACCCAGCTGCCCGCTTGCTAACCCCCTCCGGGTGTTTTAAACCCTTCCCAAGCCCAACTCAATCCCGCAGCAATTTAAAGTCTCGGTGCTGCCGTGTTACAGCCCGAGTTAGCGGGGCTCGGGTCGCAGCCGGGCGGAGGCTCCCGGAGCAGGCGGCGGGAGAGGACCCGAGCCCGGGGCTGCGGTGGCAGCGAGGGGGGGGAGGTGTTAGTGATTGAATTGGCAAGAGCCCTTCAGAAAAATGAGACCTCTGGAGCGACAGCTCTAGTGATTTACTGATGCCTGCTTTTAAAGCAGGTGCAGGAAATTAAATGATAATGTTATTTGAACATGAATTCACTTTGCTGCTGTTGGGGAGGCTGGAGAAGTTAATGATGGTGTAGTTGCTGTCAGTACATGTGACTGACAGAATAGCTCTGATGATGAATAAGGTGCCTTGCAAAAATAATTATCAAAATTTCATCTTAGGTATGCGATTTGTTTTTCTTACAGAAATTGTTATTAGAAAAATATTTGTTGTTTTCTGTGTTTCATTAAATTAACATGTATCTATACACTGCAGTCAGTTTAGAAGAAAAGCTCATACTCTCTTTTAGAGGACAAAAGATAATGCTGTTGGAGCCAGACTGTATTTTTGTGAGATTTAAGCTGTAAACTTAATACAGTCTGCTCTAGGCATTTATGTATTTTGCAAGGCAGAGAAAAATTGTATTTTGGTTTCCTTTGCACATAAACTGAAACAAGTGCCTCTTGTCCTTGTTTGATTTGAAGAGTAGTACTACAGCAGTCGCTGGCAGTGTTGTGACACCAGTTTAGGTAATGTATTGAAAATGAAAACTTTGGAGAAAAATAAAGTCATTACTAATGCAATTAAAATTTAATGCCTATACAACTAATATTTCTGCTTTAATATTTCTCAGGTGTTACTTCTAAATATAATAAAGAACTTAATATTGTAATTTATTTCTAAATTTACATGTCTCTATAGCTCCTTACAACAAATAAATGATAAATTTAGTGTGTGTGACTAGTGACTTCCTCTTTACAGTTAAGAAATTATTTGTATTTTTTTTGATGGGGTGAAATGAAAAGCATAAGAGACTTGTCTGAATATGATTATCTTCTCTTTCAGATTTGTAGCTGATTGTTCACATGTGTCCAGGAGGAGATGAAGTACGTTGGATCCTGCATAGCTTGGCTTTGTATGGCAGTCTTCCTCCTCCTTCCTGTTTCTACTTCTGTAGCTGTCAGTGACCAGACAGGTACTTCAATTTTTCTTGCCCATCATTGAGAAAAGGCGTAAATTTCAGTACTGAACAAATAATGAAAGTGCAAGGAAAATAAGCAGTATAAACAGATGAAATAAAATACTTTTTAATATATTTTTTTAAAAAAAGGTTAAGTTTGAAGCAGTTTCAAAGTAGCATTTCTGTTTCCTGTGCTTCAAAGATTTATATTTGGAAGCAGCTGAAGTTCCTAGGAGTACTTTTTTGTACCTTTTCAGTGTACTGTACCAAACAAGATTCTAAATCAGAAGTTAAAAACCTTTTGTGAACAAAGTCATGTGGCTTTATTACTGTAGATCAGTAGTCACAGTGACCTAAACAACGTGATGTTCATGTTAACCTCACCTAGAACTTATCCCCAGACCAGGTCATATGCCTAAGAAAACAAGGGAAAGGAATATAGTGATGTTGTTTAAAGTGAAAGCTGCTACCCTGTCTTCTCAGGTTTTTTTGTATTTCTGTTTTCTTCTCTCTCTTATTCTCCACATGTTATCCAGCCCCCTCACCTAAATTCTACATTGATTCTCCAGGATGATAAAGTGTGTCTCTAAGGCACATCATGTGTGCTTGTAGAATAAGGAATTGTCAGTTTTGTTGAATTGCTCAGTCTCCAAAGGGACCTAAGCTTTCTAGAATTTTCCTTCGATTATTAGCAAGGAGAAGATGCTTGCTGCTATTTAAATAGAAACAAAAAGGCTTTTTCATTAGTATTTTCAGAAAATTAAACTTGTTTTTAGTATTGCTATTTATCTAGAAACTTGGTGAAAGGTAACAAAAGTTATACAACATTTTTGAATCTTCACAACGCATTTAAAAGTTGAGCCCAAGAAATTTAGAAGTCAATGACGAGGGTAATAATCCTTTTACTGCTCCTGGAAACCAGTAAGTAGTAATATTTAATAAATAATAAGTGTAGTACATGAGCTCTTAGTAAGGATGCACTGTGAAGAACCTGAATTTAAATCAAAGACTTTTTTGCCTTACATTTTTATGGCATTGAAGCTAAGTGCTCTACTAATAAATTATTCTTAACCCTTGTGAGAGAGTAAACCTATATCATAGCTGTACAATCATTATCTTTAGCCCCCTGAAAGAAGGAAAATAGGTTCTCTTCATTGTCATTGCTAGATAGGGGATTGCAGAAGGGAAGTTTTAAAAGTTCTAAAAGGGCGTGAATGCAGAAGAATGCCTAACAGTGTAAATGAATAAACATAAACTTGAACATTTTTAAAACAAAATGCCAGGTAGCATTGTCTCTTTTCTTTTTCTATTCTTTATTTTCCTAATGAAAAAAATGTCTTAATGAAAGGTGAACCAGTCGTAGAAGATGAAGGTTACGCTGAGCTGCTAATAAACAGTGTATCTGGACTCTATATTACAGTGTTAGAATCTATATCACATTGTGTTAGAAATCTGTGGTGAGGCAGCCAGCAGGGAAGTTACAGTTCTCTCTCTCCTGATTGCCACAAATGGATTACATATGGGTCAAATTGACCCACTGGGAAGAAGAACTGAATCTCTCTCAAGAATAACTGGTGGTGTGCAATTGGGAGAGGCTTTTGTGGTTTGAGGTGATACGGGCAGATTGTGAAGAATAACAAATAGCTGCCAGCTTGAGCAGCTCTGCCAAGAGCAGGGAATAGGCTCACAGTGAAGCCTCAAGCTGATAACAGGAAAGAGACCCTTTTAGAGACTGAAGGGGTGGTTCCCATCCAAAAAAAGAAATGCAAGTTATAGATCAGAAAGCAGAAGCTGAGAAAGAATGGACCCTGTGATGGTACAATAGTAAGAGCCACAGGTGTGTCTGTAAGCCTTTTCTTACTCTACCCCATTCATTTGAACCAAGTATTCTGTGTTGCAAATTTGTCTACTTCTAGTTTGATTACTTGTATGTATATGAATCTGTTACAACTTGGAAATGTGTTCTCTTCAAGAATTTTTCTTTCATTAACTGGCTCCTTCCTGTGCCTTTGTCCTTTGCCATGAACCACTTATGTTTGTGTCAGAATCTGTCCTTTGGCCTCTGCCTAGGCAATCCTATTGGTTTCCTTCCTTCAGCAACAAGTGCATAGCATTTATTTCTCACTGTGCTAATATGAAAGCTTATCTAGCAAAGCTCATTTAGATAGAACCTTGGATTAGTGCATTTACATCCTTGGACTTCAAATGCAGGAAAAAATAAAAATTAAAGTTAATTTAAAGGCAGGGGAGGAGAAGAAGTATGTTAAGGGAAGGAAATCTCATGCAAGAGAAAGTATTATCTTGTGTGCCTATGGAGGGAAGAGCTTTCTGATATGGAATTCTGAATATGCTTTGTGACTTATTTGTTAGGTCAATATTGTGACAAATTATTACCAGTATTGGAAAAAAATGTCACTGACAGAGTATGCTGGCTCTTCTTAGGGCAGTCCTCCTTAGGTTTTGTGTGCCAGATTCACATCAGGGATTTCTTTCAGTTCTCAGTTGTCCAGAAGTTTTGATGTGCTAATCATTCCTCAGAAGGAATCACTCACTTCTAAGGAGTTTCCAAATACATATATATATATGGGAAAAAAAATCTGAGTGAGAAGGTTCAGGAGTTCTCCACAGTCATGTTTTTTTATTTTCAGTAATATTTTTTTCATGCTGTCAACTTACATTTTTTTATTTTTAGGAACATTTGGGTTTGGAGTGTGGATATAAGCTCTTTCTGTAGTGACACAGGAAGTTCTAATTTGACCATTCCTCAGTGTGTCATATTAAGAATATTAATACTTCATCTCTTTCCCAGATCATTGCTGCTTTTACAACTTTCATTTAAAATTACTGTTTTTCAAAGTCACTTGCTAACCCATGAAAAATGTAGTATAAACAAAATCCTAGGGCTGTCAGGCATGGTGAATTTCCTTTGCCTTTTGACTTGGAATGTTGTGAAAATTATTGGCTCTAGATGACAATTTGAGATAGGCACTTTAAACCAAATACAGTGAGGAGTTTTAGGTATTCAAATCAGTTCAGCTTTTTGCTTTTCATGTTTTAGTACAGCTTGATACTTTTCAAAATCAAGATAATGACTCTATGGTAATTCTCATATACAATTTATTAATATATTTAATTCTGAATATTTAAGATTGGATCCACAAACTGTTGTTAGCATTGCAGTGTTTAAACAACCCTGCCACCCTAGAGTCTCAAATTCTTTGACTTGTTGAATACTAAGTCTTCTTGAGTAATGAATTTAAGAAACTTTAGGTATCTGAAAGCCTGCATACTGTGGAAAGCCACTTCAGCTAGAAATAAGCAGTATATAACAGAGACCTGAGACTACAAAGGAGTCTCTCTCCCTGTTATACATGTTGTCACACTGTGAAGCCTGTAAACTAGATCAGCCCACTTTTTGAATTGAAAAGCAGAGGAAAAAAATAAAAGGCAAAAAAAAGCGCATCAACTTCTGTAGCAAAAATACTTACTTGTGATGTGAAGTCCTGTTTTTTTCACTATCTTCTCTTGCTCATGGGAAAATACAGTTCTCCAGGGTCTAGTGTGAACATCTTATTCCCTGTTGGCATGGATTTCTTATTCCTGCCTTCCACAGCTGTCTTGTTATTTACATAATGGTCATAATAGTCACCAGACTTGGAGTAGATTTCTTTCCTAAATCAACAAAACTGTAGATTCAGTTTCCTTCATTCCTCTTCCCACCCTTTCTTAATTAACATATATGTTCAATGTAATATGATGTGGTTTACAGAATAAAAAAGGAAAAGAAATTACATCTGATTTTTCTTGCACCTCTGTGCATGAGACTATGGATAGGTAGGAAATCTGAATTTGTGGCTCTGTTGGAAAGTAGGCCAGATGGGTCTGCTTATCTTCAGTACAAAGAACTTTGACTCATTGGAGGTGGTTTGCAGGTATATCACACAATCTAAAGAGGTTCCCTATGCATTTGTTTTTATTAAGCCTGATCCAGTAAGACCATGAGACAAATCCTAGCTTATACAGGTTTATGACTGAAGTGTGAGTCCAGCATAGAATAGGGGTATATATTAGGTGGAGCTTTGCTGTTTGGCCATGTTCTTTTGGCCAGTCCTGCTTTTACTGATGGAAACTTTAGAACCCTTGCAGTGTACTTCTTCGTGGTGTTAAATGGCAGCTGAAAGCTTCACCTGCATGTAAAGTTTAACTTTTAAGTAGCAGCTTGTGAAGATGAATCTAGCCATTACAGGTTATGCTCCTTGGAGGAGCCATGAGTGCCTCTTGGAAGCTACAGTTCCCAGTCAGGAAGTGCACACAGCAGATATCTGTAAGAGTGAGACTGAAGCATGCACCAGAGTCCTGTCTGTCCTCATTTGCACGAAAAGAAAACTGGGCATGAGGCCTAGATGGAAGCTGCAGTGTGCTTCAACAGGTGCCCTGATCATTCTAGGAATTCAGAGCTTGTCATTACATGTGGCAGCAGATAAGTCTGGATGCAATGCTTTATTTTTTTTTTTTTTGCCTAATGCTATTAGAAAACAAACAAAAATTTCTTATTAGCATCTTATTGGAGAAAAGATCAGTGATCTGCTATATAACTGCTTGATCTGTATTAATACCTCTTTTCAAAATCATTAGGTTGATTTTATAGTAATAAGCTCTTATGTGGAGCTCATTCATTTCTAAATATTAAAGTCTGTAATTTGTCCTATGGATAGGTGATCTCATTAATTTATGTGTATGTTGACTTCAGCCTTTAAATCACCATTTTTACTTGAATTGTGGACTTCAAACCAGACAGATCCTTTTTTATCATGTGCAGACCAATCTAGTGTATAAATGTAAGCTTGTTCTTTTTCCTGCTTCATTAATTTTACAGTAATGTGTTCTAACAGGGTGGGTAGGTGCATGGTTTCCATGCTTGGATTAGTGATAAGGGTTTGTCTTGTCCTTTTTTCTTTCCTGAATATCTTCATGTAGATGTAAGTCATCTACCTGTGGGCTGAATGTGTAAAGTGCCTATTTTGTCTCAGGCCAAAGAAAATCTAAAGATCTGCCAGCAGTACTAAAAATTTTGGAAGAGGCTGACATTTTGACTGTAAAAATTGTAACTAGAAAGAATTTTCACCAATCCATTGAAATGAAAGTTGACAGTCTTGGTATGGAGAGGTTTCTGGTTTAATCTGTTAGTTTTTTCTTAACTCTGTGGTAAAAACAGCAACATTGATCTCAAGGAGTGAATCAGCAGTATGAAACATAACAAGATTCACATAATCACAGTCTCATCTGGGTTGGAAGGGACCTCTGAGATCAGCAAATCCAACCCTTAATCCTTAATTCCTAGTAACCCTTTCAGTTCTTCCAGGGGTATGGAATACAACCAAATAAATAACACTTTTATAGCCTGTCTATGTTGTGACTGTTACACCACTGATAAAAATAGGTCCACAGTCCAGTCTTTGGCATGTGAGGAATTGTTGCTATAATATCAATAACACAGAAATTAAGACTTGAGACTTTATTTGGACTTGGAAGAAAGTGGCTGAAGGAATAATCTAAACTCACTGGTCTTTTGCTATTCAGCCCTTTTGTAAGTTAATGCTGAAAAAAAAAAAAAAAAAAGGAGCACAGTTGTGTCCCAGGTTCTCTAGAGCTTACTACTGCAGTTCAAGGTAAAATCAGGTATCTAAGGGGAGCTTGTTTCTGTCCTCTGGAGTGTGTGTGTGTATCAAATGGTACATTGAAATTGCCATGTTAGTATGTAATTCCAATGAATACTTTTCACACTGCATAAACATCCCCACAAACCAGGAATGGTGAAAGATTTCATTTCAGTTTCAGGGATTTCAACATGAATATTCTTTTCAGTTCTATGTCTTTTCTGAGGAAAGGGTATTTACAGTGGGAGTTGATGTTGGTTTTAATGCATGTGCTTCATCTCATTTGTCAGAAACTTTACCTGTGTAGATAAATGAGTTTTATACACATGTTTATGTATATGTGAAGGAAAGAATACATTTTCTTAGCATTAGAAATGTAGTTCTTCCAATACAGTTGATCTTGAGTTTAATGGTAGTATGTTCCCTCTTACTTTTTTCATTGAACTGGCAGTTCAGAAACCCCCTCAACCTTTACTGATCAACAGCTTCAGACATAAATTGCCTACCTTTTTGGAGTTCTGTCCTTGGTAAGCACCTTGATAAGGCCAAATCCTGCATGTCATCTTCCATCTGATAGTTTTATGAGGGCTTAGCAGAGCTATTTGAAGAAAGAACCCTGTTGTTGACCCATGCACAAAAGTGACATTTCTCTCTATGTGCTTAAAAGTGTGTATTCCTTTTTATGTGTAAAAAAAAAAAAAAGGACTTAATGCAAGTAAGATACTGATACTGCAAAATCAATAACACAGTGCTCAATTTCAGCATTCAGATTTAACTGTAGAATTTACCATTTCTAGATTTTAGAATGTTCTACTTGTTTACCTGAATACTTTGGTCTAGACTTGATTATAAAGATTGCTTATATTGTTCATAATGTGATATGATAATACCTTTATCAATCCAAATTCTGAAATTAATATCAAGTGAAGTAAAAAATTCTATTGTCACAGTACTTAAGCATTTATACTTAATTGTTTCATGTCCATTAATGGGTGAAAAAAGATATTTTCTAATAGTATAGCCAGACATAAATGAAAAACCAACTTAGAGCAAATGTCATTACTTTATAGAATATTTCAGTTTGAAAGACCTTTGTAAGAATTCAGTGTGTTTCTTTTGGTTATAGTCTTTGTGTAAGTTTTGGTCATATACAGCTTCATTAAAAATTGATAAAATGTGTATCTACCTGTATTACTAGAAGTGTAGCATGAAATCTAAAATATCATTGCTCTTATTTCAATTTTGTGATTTATTGCTGCTTTACATATCATGAAGAAACTAAAGAAACATTTCTGTTAATATTACTATCACTGTAATGACAATTCTGATTCCTTTTTATTTGGCAAAGTTTTATGACACTAAACTGTATTCTCTTGAAGGTGCTGTGTGTCCTTTGATGAAAACAGTTGTCCATCATCTCAAGCAAATCAACAGAGACAGCCTTGGTATTTTAGGTAAATGACTGTGTTAATATGGATATCTAAATTAATTGGCTAGTAGTGGATGTAATCATAGTCTGATTAAAGCTGAATTTAAAATTGAAAGGACAGTGTGGAATGAGTCCCTGGGTTCCAAATGCTGCTCTTGTTGCTAGGAAGGTGGTGTTAAAATCAGGACATGTTGTTCTTGGAAAGTATTTGCTCAAGTTCTGCAGCTATACTAATTTCCCTTGTTTTTCCCAAAGATTTTTCATTCTTGTCAGTTCAGATGATAGTAGGAAATAACTAATATATTTCTCAGGTTGAAAAGCTATATATTGAGTTTTGCACTGATAATTTCTCTGTCAATAGAATGAATATTGGACGTTTCTCTGACTAAAGTGCTGGTTTTCAAAATAGCCTTGTCAGTCTGTACTCCAGAAAGTTACCAAACATGCTAAAAGTCAATATTTACCCCTGTTTTGTTTTGGTTTTTTAAAATCCATTAAATAAACTTAGTCACTGTATCATATTTTACAGGATTTGATTTGGCAGAAAGCTTTTCTTTGAGGCAAACAACGTGTGGAGGGGAAAAGATCTGTTTTAAACTAGGAAGTGCACCTCTTGTCAGAAACACAAAGTAAGTAAGATACTACTTTCATCCTAAGTCTTTAAAAGATGGAGCTCAGAATAAAATTCTAGTAATGAACTGAAGCACTGAGCAGAATATCCAAAGACTGTCACAGAAAGACAAGTATGGTTGTTTTCAGGCATTTTCATCTGCAAGTTTTTTCTCCAAGAAGCATTTGGATTCAGTTGCTTGTTTTTTTCTGGACCTTGGGACCTCTCTGGACATATCTGGGGACAAAGTTAATCGTCAATGGTGTTTTCTTCAAACTGTGATTCTGATACTGAAAACACTACTGTTTATATATAAATATTTATAAAACAAAGAAACAGCTTTCATGTTATGACATGAAAAGAGGCTTTCCTCTCTCTTATTACTGCTGGCAGGATTAAGAAGAGAGAGGGAGAATCAGCATTTCATTAAGCACTCTATTTTTTTTTTTTCTTCCCAATTGGATTTGCATCCTGCCTTTGAGCAGAAGCAGAATGATGTGTACCCAGTGCAGAGGTGAAACGAGGCATCATCCTGTTCTGATAGCAAGTAGGGTGAAAGGCAGAGACTGCATGAAAAATCAAGAGGAAAGAGAGAGTAAGGCACAATGGGACTGGTTGGATTTAAGTTTGCATGGGGACAAGGAAATGGGAAGCAGCAGTCAGGAATGTAGTTTCAAGTTCCAGATACTCTGTGGGGAGAATCATCTCAGAGCTTCTTGGTTGAGATGTGCTCCAAGTCATGGGACTGTGGTTTCTGTACAGCATGTTCCTGTGATGACAAGGGAAGCAAATGTATTCTTGTACCTTGAGGCTGAGTATTCTGTGTTGCAAGAGGTCTGGTTCAAGCTTGCCTAGGAAAAAATATACTCTGCCCTCAGACCTTTTCTTTGGTCCTGTGCAGAGGAAAGAAGGGCTGTGGGTAGTGTGAGGCCCAAGACAGGGAGAAGAGAGGAGTCGGAGACACCCAGACAAAAGACAAAGTGATCTTCAGGAGACAGAATGATTAAAGAAATAGGACCTAAGTATTCTATATTATCAAATAGATTATGAGTGTTTCTGAAGTATTAGATAATGAAAATAATTTTATTTGCTTCTGTGATTCTGCAAAGTTAAACAAAGTAATCAGTTTTTTCTAAAAATTCCTTGAACATTTGCTATTGAAAGAAAAATTAATAGATAAAATTACCCAGTGAGCACTGTTTCTGTTAGGGCCTTCCCAGTATTTTCAAGATCAGTGTTAGAAAAGGAATAGATAAAATTAGGTACCACCCATGCAAGTCTTTTAGTAAAAAGTTTTCTGACAAATTTTCAAAAAATTCTTTTTAATCCTGTTGTTATTTTGTTTCTTTTTCTTTTTTCCAATGGGTGTGAATTTGAGGGGAATGTGAGACTATAGAAGAGTAGAAAGTTAAGTCAATAAAAAATTTGAGGGAATTTTCCTTTTGGAAAAAGCAGCTCAGTAGTGCTTTGTGTGTGGTGAAACACATACTTCAAGCTGACATTTTGAAACTGTAAGAAAATTCATGGTGAAAATGGAGTGAGAAGGACTAGAATTCAAAAAAATGTGAATTATTTGAAATTCATGTTACTTTGAGGAAAACTTCATTATTGAAAGGATACATTTCTAAGAATTGGTTATTTTTGGAAGGAATCTGACAGGTGATTTTGAGGTTGAAAAATGCCAACATTTTTTCCTAGACTGACTACTAATATCTGTGCTTTATTTTCTTCTTTTGCTAAGGCCTTTTTAGTGAAGGCAGTGAAAATAAGAAATTCATGTCATGGATGATAGCTGTGGCTTAGTAAAGCCTTAACTCGTGGCAGTTAGGAGGGAAATACTCTAGAAGGACAGAATACTTTTTTTTTTCTTTTCTTTCTTTCTCAATGAGGTGTCAGAAAAATGTGATGGCTTTTTTCAGTATTTTATTTGTTCAACTTTTTGGAGGGAGGATGACTGAGACAAAAATGCCCTTTTTTTTTTCTTTCTTTTTTTTTTTTTTTTCCCCCCCATTCCTTTTCAGCATAACTTGGGCTGGGGATAAAGAATTTCAGTAGAGGGTAAACATGGGAGGCAAGTGACTTAGCATTAATGGTCTCTTGTTACTAATGTCCTCTCCGACCCTGTTGGTTTTTTTCCTGTTTATTCTCATTAAAGGAAAAGCTCTTTCCAGCTGACCCTAAAAATGCAAATATTTAATGGATGAAAACTTTAGCTAGATGAAGCAATTGAGCTTCTTATTAGTAAAATACATAACATTGCTAAGGTATGAATAATCTTAGGCTGAAAATTAATAACATGTTATTGATATAATGAGGTACAAGATAAACTTTTCTGTCAGCTTGCTGTGGAAGTAAATAGCTCTCTTACATATTATCTCCCTGAACAAAAAAAAAGTGTTAAATGTATTCTCAATAACATTGAAGCATTGTGTATTTTTCATGAAATCCTATTTGTTCATGGCAATGGCCTTGCTCATGCCTTATTTTTCTAATCTGTCTTCACAGAGAAATGTGTGTCATAATTAGGAATGGAATTCCTAATTCCATATTCAATATGTTGAATACAAAATGGCTTTCTGATTTTGAGTCAACACTTCAGAGAAGATTTTAAGAAATTATTTATTTAAAGTATTTTTATAGTCTTCTAAATTTCTGAGTTGTTTTTTTGGAAATGAGGGTGGAAGGCAGTCAGGAGCACAAAGTCAGGTTTGACATCGTAGGATTACTATGAAGGAACTCAGATATCTGTCATCATGACCTTATAATTTACTTTATTGCCATTATCCCTATATGATATCTTGTAAGATATTATTTTTATTTAAATTTACTTCTCTTACATTATGTCAGATTTTGTGGCTCCAGACCCCTTGCGTTGTTGGATGCACCGAAGTTTTTAGGATCATTCTGCCTCAGAAAATATGTTAGTAGACGTGGTGTGCAGCAAGCAGCAGAGCAGTGTTTGTTATCCATCCTGCAGGAAACTGAGAGTATCTGATTAAGCTGACTAGCAAGTATCAAGTAACTTGGCACATCTCCTCTTGCATTTCATTCATTCAGTTGTAGTGTGGGTAAGAGAAAGATATGCTGGGCCATTTTTCTTGTGTGATGCCATTTTGGTTTTTTTCAATGGACTTGGAGTAGTGTTGCACCTATTTATATGTTGTAAATAATTTACAATACAGTGCAGCTTGGGAAATCAATTATATTTCTTTATGTTGGATTTCAGTTCTCTCTCTTTATCTGATGGAGTTTTGTATGTATTTTGTCTTGTGATAGAAGATGGGTATAATTTCTCATACTTCCTGCAAATGACTAATAAAAAATATTTTTAGGATTAAGGAGTGGTTTTTATTGTAAAATGAGATGAGTTACATAATAACTCTTAAATGGTCAATAACAGAAGTTATTCCTGCATAAAGTAGTTCAACTGAGCCTTTGAATCCTAGAGAAATTGACACCAAAACACTGTTATGCACACAATCTAATTATATAGTTTTAATTTTATTTCAATAAATACATTATGGCTTCACATTTTTAAATCTAGTTTAACACGTACTGCCTATGCAGTGTATTCCAGTTTGGCTCAGGGCATGCTGACAAAAGTAGCACAGGGCTCTGGGCTGATTTCAACACTGCTGGCAGATCTAAAGACTTGCAAACTTGTGGCTAATCTTTGTTCTGTAGCTGCCTTAGAGCAAATAGCAATATGCTGAAATAATTTCACTATCCATCTCTAAAGATGCCTCAGATGTCAGTTGTTCATCCTTCTTACTTTTCTGGTTTGCTGGCTGGCTATTTTTCTTCTCTGTTGAAAGTGCCAATAAAGGAAATAAGTTGATTTCTGCTGAGTTTCTGCACATTTTTAAAATGGATGTATATGATTAGCAAATCTTAATGGTACTGTCATGGTTTTCTTATTTTGTAGTTTGTTTGACTTGACAAATCGTATTACTTTACTGAAGAGATTATCATAGCTGGCTGCTAAATGATCTTGCAGTTAGAGCAGTTGGAATTATTCTTATGACTTTTTTAGGAATTCTTCCCCTTTCCATCTAAGACACTGCAGAAGAGCTTGAGTCTTGGCTGTATATGGACTACTGAGCTCCCTCAGCAATGTTGTCAATCACTGCTTGGCAGAAGAGCTGTGGCCATGGCCTTATTTCAGAGAAAGTGTTTCACCTTGTGATGTCTAGTTACTGCCTACAGAACTACACTGCCTAATGTTCCCACTTCTACTGGGGTATTCCACGCATGAGGATTCTTTCTGCTAAGAACAGAAATCAATGTTTGAAGAACATTTATGTCAGGTGTTGGATATTTTTTTTTTAATGCTAACCTTTTTAATAGTAAACAAAATGCATAAGGACTTGCATTTCCTGGAGCACAGCTGCCATCAAGTGCAGCAGTTTCTGTGCTCAACCTTTTTATATCTGGTTCTTCTCTCTTTGAAGAGTGAACTTTGCAACCATTTACTTTACCATTTGCTGTCTTGTATCAAAAATTTAAATACAGAGATCCTTGCCTATGGCTTCAGCTGTCCATGGGTATCCACATGGGCATGATTTTTGAGAAGATTTGTGCATGGCATGAGTTTTAGGCAGGAGAGGCAGGTTCAGCAGTCTTCTTGAAAAATGTTACTGAGATATGTATGAAGAAGTCATATGCCTATTTCTGAAATACAGTGTAGAATGGATAGATGTGAACTCCACCAGTACCCAAACGATTTCATCAAAAACTTTTGAAACAACTGCTGAAAATAGCAACGAGGTGGCACCCCTGTTTGGTGGCAGTAGTTACATTTATGTTAACCAGCTTTTTATCTGTGCTTACACAGTCTTGCTAGCCTTTGGTCTATTAAAATAATAGATAATTTTGTAGGAAACCACCTCTCCTTTCCTATACCTTGTATTTATTTGAGGTCATTTGAGCTGTTGGAGCCAAGTGCTAAGACTGAAATGTCTGGTATTTTGATTGCAAGATATTTTCAAGAAAAGGGCCTTGTCTCTGGAATTTGCTCCCTGAGTGTGAGAGCCTGAATTTAGTCAAACCCTGATGCTTTGTTCAGGTCTTTCAAAGTAGTGAATCAAAAGCTGAAGTGAAACAGCCTTTCTGTTTCTGATGTTGGTTGAAAGGTACTGAAATCGTGTACTTCGTGTTTATTTGCAGAAACTTGAAAACTCATGGTCTTTTATAAATGAAAAAAAAGGATAATACAGGGATTGCTGTAGGAAGAACAAACTGGAGCTATACGTAGTAAATAAATACCAATTATTTAATTTCATAACTATCAAGAAAACTAGGGCCTCTTACTGCGAAAAATGGTAAGGACGGTATTTAATTTAAAGAATGAAAATATGTGAATGTCTTTATGCATATTTTGTCTTCTTTCTATCTGCAAAGTTAAAAGAGACACACCAAGATCTTTTTATACAATTTTAGGCATTAAATTATTTTAATTACTAGATTGATCTGGAACCATTCTGTAAATTCACATGCCATCTACTCTGCAGGAATGATTGTGAAAAGCCAAGTTATGTGATAGGTGACAGAAGGGAAGAGTATATGTAATAATGCATTGAAGGCCTACTGTGAGGAAGC
The DNA here is from genome assembly GCA_023637945.1 of Phaethornis superciliosus. Lineage (NCBI taxonomy): Eukaryota > Metazoa > Chordata > Aves > Apodiformes > Trochilidae > Phaethornis > Phaethornis superciliosus. The sequence continues at coordinate 85,820,438 of JAJQWJ010000003.1, read as the reverse complement.
AAAGAGCAGGAAAAAAAATTAATTACACCACTAACTATAGCAAATCTGGATTCTTTGATCTCTTGTGCATTCCCCAGAGAGCAGACCATTTCATTTGGCATCATCATACCAATTGAACTGATAAGGCAATGTTGAATGAAGCAGACTGTTTCCTTTCTTTCCCAGCAATATTTTTGTTGCCATAGAGTACTTGCAGAAAGAGGGAAGGAGCTTTTGGGAGATGTGTACTTTAAGGGCAGTGGTCTACAAGAAGAAAATGTAGGAGACCAGCAGTGTGGATTCCCTGTGTGCCTCACTATCCACAATGAAACTTAAAGTGGGCAATAAGCAAATCACAGAAGGTCTGAGTGACAGAATAGTTTACTTTCCTTTCTTAAAAATCTTTCCTTATTTTAACAAACTTGTATTTCACTTGAGATTACTGTTATTTTTTCCTGCTGCCTTTGTTTTAAAGGAAAAGTCTGTCTGTCCAAGATTATTACTTGGAAGAAAATAAAACTAGGTGTTTGCTTTCACAGCCGTTCTCTCCAGCTCTCGGCATCATCTCACTTCCTCCACGTTAGCATCAGTCTCTGGTCAGCAAGGTTTGCAGCTGATTCCTGTAGTTGTATGTTCTCCAGCAATCACAGCAGGGAAGGAGCAAGAACAGGCTACTGGAGCATCTGTTAGTTAGATGAACACTGAAATTGCACCTTCAGTTTAATGGTTTAACCTGTCTTGTGGAAAACAGTTTTGTTGTTCTTATTAAAACAATAGCATCTGCAGTAGCTAGGTAATTTCACTTTTGTTTTATGCATCTGTATAGAATTCCTTTTTCTTTATATCTGATATGGAAGCCAAAGCAAATTTTCAGTTTTCTTATTGGATGAGTTAGTAAAATTTAAAATATGCAATGTCACAGATACCGTCATTGCTAGACAAAGTTTTTGTGGAGCAAGCTATTTACCTGTCTGCTTCCCTATGGCTGTCCAAAAAAGTGGACACAGATTCTACTGTAGATTGCTCAATTTACTGGTATGTTAGCTGAATAGAGCCTTTAGTGATGTCAGACACCTGGAAACTTTCACAAGACTTTTACTGTCTTCTACTCTCTTCTACTTCTACCTTGCCAAACATTCTGACTTTTAAAAATCTTTTTAACTTTGTCTTGGTTTTTCTTGGCAACCTTATTTGAAGAAACAAGTCCCCTAAAAGTGAGTACAATATAGTATTATAAATCAACAAGAGGGATGCAGATCTGCGTCTTTAACAAGACCATTTTCGATAAGAACACTAGTCATACTAGTCTTACAATATACAGTTGCAAAATTAATGCATTTGAAGTTTCTTAGAAATCCAAAGTAAATATGGGAATAGAGAGCATTGCTTTATGCATACACACAAAATGAAATTCACTGTACTGGATAAAATGCATGCAGCTGGGGATAGACTGTAATCCCCATATGTTGTATAAAATTAGAGACTGAAAGTTCCTTTATCATTTCTGCTGATTGTGCTGGGAGGACTCATGTCTTTATAAAATGCATGTAATTTCTCCAACTGAAATGGTGGTGCCATGTGCTTCAGAACTCCTTTATCAGCAGACGGAAAAACAAAACCCATAATAAATGACAGGTTTTTATTTCTTTGGATTTTTTCCTGCCTTTTGTGATTTAACATTTTGTGAAGTGTCGTGTATATATCAGTTACTTCTATAGGTATTTGTGCTGATAAATCTGTCTCTACACTGGAGCTTTGTTGTTTAAAGATGTTACAGAGATATCATTCCCCTCCCCAACCTTGACTCTGAGTTTTTAATTTTCTATCTAAAAATAGATCATAGGCTCTCTCACAGTGAAACTTCTTAGTACTTTTTTCATTACACTGATTTTCATTTATCTTCAGTTGGTTGTCAAATATTTTTGGCTTCTAGCATTCTCTGTGGTTAGCTCTTTGCCATTTTTATCATCACAGCATAAATTGTTTTTTATTTACGCAGATAAATTGCCAAATTATTTAAGACTATTTAATTTTGCATGAACATTGTATGGTCCATGCCTTGGATTTTTCTCTTGGAGGATATAATCTTGATTTTTAGTTATACATTTACATAGTTCACTGGTGGTAGCCTGTGTCAAGTGAATACTGGTGATGTCATAAATTCATTTCAAAACTTTGAATGATTTTATATCATTCAGGTTGTAATTCAGAGAAACTAAGTTCTGTTCCACAGTTATGGTTGTATTAACAGAACCATGTGCAAAAGATCATGTTATTTTTGGATTTAGTCAATGTGACTTGTTGCAGAATTTCAGTATTCGATTAAAAAATTAATCCTAAAAATAATCTGAGATTGAGCATGATAACATAGGCCTTGAATAACTTGTTGATAGTTCCTAATATAGAATTAGGCTTTTATTTGTTATATGGAAATGCATGTATCATTCATTTTAGGAATTAGGCTGCTGCATATTGCTACACCAATGGTAACAATGTTAATGTTGAAGTCCTTGATAAACATCAGCTTCTCTTCTGTACTCAGTTTTCTCTGTGAACTGTGCTGAAAATTTATTAAGCTATTTGCACGTTCATAATCTATGGTGAGCAGTGTTGATTACTCAAATACTGTTGAATGTGTATCTCATAAAACAACAATGGCTATTTTATGGCTAAGGAAGTTGAGGTTTGCTTGGGACCACTCCTGAAAAATAACAACACAGCATCATCAAGGTGCTGTGACTCCACATGCCTCATTTTTTAATCTTACTGGATCTGTCTGTAACTGTGCAGTTTTGGATACTAGATGACTGCCAGTTGAAATGAATCTGTGAAACTAAGCAAAAAAAAAAAAAAAGATAATAGCATTCACCAGGAGCATGTGCAGTAACAGAAACTCTCAAGACCCTGGGGGAAGAAGTGCTTTTCCAAACCCAATTCTTGTACTCAGAATCATCCATGCTGAACAAAGTGTAATTTGGAAGCAAGGTATTTTGGGAGGGGAGTCTTCTAGTGCAGTAGGTTATTTTTTAAAAAAATATATTCTCTGAAGTCAGTGAGAACTGACAATGTTTAACACAGGATGTTTCATTCCTATATAAACTGTGAACAGCATGAGGTAAAGACAGTAACTTGTAAGAATAATTATTTGAACAGATACATTAGAAGTCAATGCACCACAATAGGACCAAACATAGAAGATAAGTTGTAGCAGTAGTTCAGTAATGAAACTATGATGATTGAGTGTCAGATGCAAAAAGCACCATCAGAGGTCTGTGTTTACTCAAAAAGAAGCAGAGTTTGAAATAGTTTCTTACTTTTGTAGGTTACTTTTCTTTCCTCAGGATTTTCTTTCAATTTAAAAAGTGATAAATGATGATTGTTTTACTGTTAGTATGGGGAGACAGATATATTATGCTACCAGGAAATTACATAAGCTTAAGACTGGTTTGTTGTGAAAGTGTTGGGAGCACTGAAAAAACACTTTGTGATTCAAGATAGCTGATATGATTTCATGGAAAGGAAAGTCATGACTCATTAACTGGTTATAGTTCTTCGAAGACTGCAGAGTTACAAGACAGCTTTGTTTCATTGCTCTCCTTAAAGACCAGTTAACAGTAGCAAAACAAATCATATTATGCTTAAGATTAGATTTTTTACAACATCCTAACTTTTGTTATTGTAATGAAATGTCATTTCTTTAAACGGGTTGAATTCAATTATTTCTGTTCTCATACACAAGCAAATCTGTACTCCTGTCTAACTGGCTCTAGGTGGCCCTGCATGAGCAGGGGGAGTTGTACCAGGTGACCTTCGTAAGTCCCTTTCATCCTCAACTGTTCTGTGATTCAGTGATATTATAGACCATACTGATAATACATTTTCTTCCATAAGAATTCAGTTTCCCATAATACTGGGTATATAATTTCCTTCCCAACCAAGTAATTTATTGTGGAACAGCAAATTCAGCAAAATGGTTTTTTTTTGTCATAGAATGGTGAGGGAACAAAGGATTTCCTTTCCAAGACTTCCAAAATATTTCTTGCATCTCATTGCATGCTTAAATATTATCATTTTATACAACACAAAATATTGATGATATTAGTAAAACATTCTTTACTATCATAGTACTTCCACACTTCACATCTATTATCCTGAAGACTGTAGCAGGTAATATGACATTCTCAGAATCTGCATCAGCAGTAAAGATTTCAATCTCAGCATTGCTGTTGAAAAATTAAAGTAATAATAATTGTTCAGTGCAGTTCTGTTACCTTTGCAGAGTAGTTACATAAATGAATCAACCTCAAGCTAAGTTATAGCTGATACACTGTTTCAATTCAAAGTTTTTGTACTGTGGAGCTTTCACTGTTTAGAGAAAAGTTTGTAAATTCCCAACATATCAAGCTTGCTTGTTTGGATATAAGGCATCTGGTCCATTTCTCCAGCCTGAGAAGGACTCCAGTAATATGCAGTGTTCTTTCAAGTAGTCTGGTTTTGATGTGAAGTTTAGAAAAAAACTAAATAAAATGTTTGTTGAGTAATCCAAAGTAACCACTGCTTGAAGCCTTCTTTCAATACCTCTTCTTTGGGCCTAATTCAAGACGCTTGTCTATCTTTACAAGCTCTCCTCCTAGCTCTTCAAACAGAATACCTGGCCATTTCCCAGTTGGATCTGGTAGTAACAGGGTTAGCAAGTCACAGGTCCTTGGTCCATCACATTAAACATAGTTATGACTCAGCAGATAGAAATGCAGCATTGATATTTTTGAGCTTGATATATTTTCACCACATTCGATCTGTAAGTTACAATAAATCTCATTTGTGTGTATTCTTTTTTTCACTAGACTTTAATTAGAAAACTCATTTTTAAGTCCTGAGAATTCAGAGAAGTATTAATTTCCATTTTGTGAAAATGCTATCAAGTCTATATGATGCAAATTAATTTTTTTAAATCTTTTATTTTTCATATACATTCAGTTAGAACCTATAGATATTAACAGTTTTTACAAACTGTAAGAGAGCACATTCTTTATCTAATTATACTTCAAATTCTAAGCAGCACACCAGGCTTAAATATTCATATACTAGTCATGCTGTGTGTAGGGGGTGTGAAAGCAAAAGCATGTTCTCTCTTGGTAGCTTCACTCTTGCAGCTGACTGAGCTACTCATTTAAGGTCAGACCCTGGTATCTGGTGTCATTAACCTTCTTTCCTACACCGATCTCTTCTGTTGGTAACTTAATCTTCACCATTTATACATTCTTTTTTTTTGAGGAGATCAGCTGGATCCAAGAAGGGTACATATATCCGTCTGTAGCAGTGCTGTAGGCCTTTTTTCCTGTATAGTTGTATACAGGACGATTGTACGAGACTGTTGTATAGTGCCTCTGGTATTGCTGTGCCTTTTTTCTCAAGCACTTCTTAGCATGGCCTGCTTGTGACTTTAGCCTAGAATTAATTTATTTATGGGCAGTCCTGTATGCTGAAGATGAGGAGGCTAGCTGTCCAGGAAATTATTTTAAGAAGTTAGGAAAAAACTTCCCTGAGTTTGGTTCTGCTGCACTCCATACAGCAGCTCCTCTAGCTCTCCCTTTCCATTGCCAGCCACGCTATTATGTTCACTGGGGGCAATCAGCATTTCCATAAGAGGGATGCTGGTTTGCCTTTTACCATCGGCCAAGGTTCTCTAGGACCTGGCAGAATGAACCCAGGAAGGAAGGGAGGAGCCCTTTCCAAGTGTAATCAAGAGTTCACTTTGCTACCACTTGTTCCATTGATTCATTGTCAAAAGCTTGAGATGGGGTGAGGGGAGACTAAACAGGAAGAATTGAAAGTTCTAAGGAAACAAAACATTTAGGTTGAGTAGCACAATGTCACACAGATATACACAAGGTAGGTCCTACAGGACCAGCATGAGAAGTAGGAGGGTGTGAGTCCCTCAGCGTGCAGCTCTTCTGGAGCTGACTAGAACTCATGTGTAACCAAACTAAAAAGGCTGTTCTGTTTTTGGAATCAGTGTCTCTAGATACCTGTACAAATATCCAGTCAGTGCTGGCAAATTGACTGTGAAAACCTCCAAGGAGAGAGAGAGATGCTTAGATGTCTTCATCCTTTAGAGAAGTTTATATAGGCTATATATATATATATATATAGGCTATATAGACAAGAAAAAAAACTTATTTCCTCCCTCCTTTCCAAAGTATGATGTGCATTGTCTGTCTTTGGACTGAATGATCATGGTCTCCAATAGACAAATCCTCTATTGTAATCTGCTTTTTCTTTGCTTTTCTAGGCAACAGCAACCACTGAGTTTTACAAATAATTAACACTGTACCATAGATCTTGCTTCAGTTTAGGAAGCCTGTAAAAATGCATGCAGAGCAATTTTGCTGCTAGTTGACTTTCAGAGGTTACAGTAATTAATATTTTGTACTTTAACAACTTCAGAGGGTTTCTTGATCAGCTGAATAACTCCATTCCACTGTAGAGAGTTATATTTAGCATAAGAATTTAATATCTCATTTACTTCAGAGACTGCCAAATAGCAGACTACTCATAATTAGACCCATTGTCTTTGTTCCATTTCTGTGAGCAAACTAGAAGAATGATGTACTCACATGGTGACATTGTGCCTGCATTGTTAGAAAGTCTGCATGTTTCTCAGTCAGTAAGTGGTGTCAACACATTGAAGATCACCTGGTTTGAGCAACATGAGGCAAAGGGACACCAGAGAGTGTAGTGCTATTGCATGGTCATGAGAAAGCAGATGTAGAGGGGATGTTTTTCCCCTTTGTGAAAGAACTAGAGTTTCACATTTTTCTCATCTGTTCCCCAACTCTGAGACATGTTTAAATGCTCTCTGGTCATCTGCTAAGGAAAGGAAATAGTTTGAATGCAAGACCTGCATTTAGTGTAAGACAGGAATGAAACATACAGACTGACTTCACTCCTTCTGAATCACAGGTAACCATGCACTAGGCGTTGAGCTCAGAAGTGTCTGGAGAAACAACTCAGTGCTTGTATACTGCAAAATCTTCCATATAAATTTCCTTTACTTGCTTTGTACATAACATGGCACTTTACTGAAGTATACACATTGTCTGGATACACTCAATTGCTTTTTATTTTCTTTGTATTGTCTTTACTAGGGTTATTTTTATTTTCAAGGCACAAGCAAATTTCGCTAATTACTCTGAGATCTATTTGGTTCATAAAAGCAATATCTGAGTTGAAGTGCTTAAAGTTTCATTCCACAAGATAAGACTCCAAAAGTTTAAATGTTGACCTGAGTTTGATCAAAACTTTATCAGGCTACAGAATTCTGCTTAGGAAAATGGGAAGAAATACTGCTGCATTTCCAATGTCTGTTATTATATGTTACTGCTTTTAAGTCTTTTGTTCTTATTGCTGCTGACAAATATTTTCAGAAAATTTAAAATGCACAGAAATTGGCCCAACTTTGAAAGCAAACTTTCTCACCCTGATCTCTTTAATATCAGTGGAAGGTTGTCCTTTGAGTCCATTAGGGCCAGGAGTTCACCAATACTTTCTGAAAATAGAAATACAGAATACTGCTGGAAACCCTAGTGCAAAAGTACTGTGTGCAGGCATAACAGTTTTAGTATTTCTGTTCCTCTTTCAAACCAATCATTTTTTAAATACCCTTTAAAATTTTGATAGCAATCACTTTGACCTTCTCCCTAAGAGAAATTTCTAGACCACCTTTACGTTAAAAGTGACAGCTAATCTTTACCTGCTCAGTAAATGAAAGCAGAAGCATGTTGAAATATATCGTATATTAGGTAAATCCCTTTTCTCAATGTTAAAATAATTTGCAGCTTTGCTTTCAGTGGTGCATTATCTGAGTGGGTTGAGCTCTCCCTAAGTAATTAATAACTCCTATGCTGTCTGAATAGTTTCCCTTGAGTTGCATCATATAATGTGTCATATGAAAACAACTTGAGGCCTAATGTAACATGAAACTGTATATTGCATCTTAATGTGATTTGAGGAAGATGGATGGGAAGGAAATTATTTCTTATTCTGAGTTACAAACAGCTGTTCCTAACTTTTACTTGAAAATAATTTAAAATACACTTTCTAGGCAGAGACTGTAAAATTATTCTAGTTATTTCCTCTTCTCTCATTGTACCAGTCAAGTCAGGCAAAAAATGAGAATCAAAAATACAGTACTTCGTTGTAGAAATACTGAGAATAATGTGGAGAATTTTTTTACTGTTTGGTCACCTGAGCTTTACTTTTTTTATACAGAATGGACCTCAGTTTAAATCCCTTAGCAAACATGAAAATGTTAAGATTTGCGTAATAAATCATTACCCACCATAAGAAAGTTGTTTAAGCCAACTTCTTGAGCTCTGGTGACCAAATTATTGTAACATTGTCATGTTACAAGTGACATATACCAGGTAATGGTATATGTCAGCTGGAAAAGATATGTCTTGCTATAAACTCTAAGCATCTCTCACTTCACCCTCAGGAAATGCAAGTTGGCTCATCTTTCTCTTCTTGGAAGATATTCAGCAAGCTGAAGGCTTCATTGATACTTGTAAATACGGAAGTTTATCATATACTGTAGTGTGTTCTCACTCGATATGGAACAATTAAGAGTTCATAAGATTTAAAAATAGATGGTGCTTTTCCATTAGTGCTTTTTTAAAAAATAAAAACAAAAGGTAAATAAAGGATTGCCTTACTAAATTTGATATGGGTAATTTAATGCTGGTTTACAAAGATAGAACTAAAACTGTTTATAGCACAGTGAATACAGAGTTAATTCATTCATTATTACTGCTTTTAGAATGATAGCACTAGGAAAGCCAGCCAGTATCTGCATTTCAGAAATTTTCTGAACTTTTGAGGAAACAAATAAGAAAATATTTTGCCAAAAATTGTACTTGATCAATAAAAATAGTAGAAGGTGTGCACAAAAGCAGTTGTGAAGTTTATGCAAAATTCCTGTAACCTCTCTTCCAGTAACCTCATATTGAACAGTCTGTGCTGTGTTTGGGTAACAGCACCTGTTTTTAGGAAAAAATATGGCTACATTTCATCCCATAAAAAAGCGGAGAATGCAGCAAAAAGCCTTTGCAGCTTTGAGTATACATTTGCTTTGGTAGTGTGATACATGGTTGTTATAAGAACATCAGGGTGTATTTATGAACATTCTGGATGCATCTGCTTTGATGCTTCAACCTGTGGAACATTAGAAGATAAATGAATGCCTGAACTTTTAACCTATTTATGTATGATCTAACACTTTGTATTGTTGGGGATTTTCCTGCATGTTATCTTTGGTCTTCCCAGTCTGCCAGCTGGGTCCTCTAATTTATAACACACCTTCCATTCCAGAAGGCTAGGGTGGTGTAGATTCAATTCTGTGAATTTAGTTCATGTGCTTCAGTTCCTGCTATTATTTTCAGAAGTTTCCACTAAGGGTGTGCTTTGCTTTGAGAACACAGTGCTCCATTCATCAACTTTCATTTTTTATTATATACCACTGATGATATGGACAGAAGGAGAAAATCAAACTATCTAAATTCCACCTAAAAATACAATCCAGTCAGAGGCTCAGAGAATGATTCAAATTGCCTACTCTCAAGCAACACCTAACCCCTGGTGGCACCTAAATGAATCATTTCGATCAACAGATTTCCCCTGGCGTCTGGATATAAATTCCAGGGAAGCTCAGAAGCATCATGGCTTAAGCAGCCAGACATGTGACTCCCACTCAAGTTTCATTGTGACTCAAAGCTGTGTGTAGAAGAGCCTAAGCCACTGACTGTATTTAAATCACACATAATAAGCTTGGACAGCATTGAATTCAACACGAGTTGCAGCAGTTGTAAACTGCACTTCAGTGCACTTCTATGCTTTCGGTGTAGAATTTCTCTACTGCTCTATACTTTCAGTGTTGGACCTTAAAATTTAGAGCAGTTATCCAGAAAGGATGCTAGGTTTGAATTATCCTCACTGAGGAAGTTTAACAGGAATGGGAGAACTCGATGTCTCACTGTCAAAGATATTTCATGGAATTAATGTTTTTAATAGAATCAAAAGAATTTAATTTAATCAAAATGTTTTTAATTGGAAGGGACCTTAAAGATTATCTAGTTCGAATCACCCTGCCATGGATAGGGACACCCTCCACTTGACCAGGTTGCTTAAAGCCCCATCCGACCTGGCCTTTAACACTTCCAGAGAGGGGACATCACAGCTTCTCTGGGAAACCTGTTCCAGTGTCTCACCACCCTAACAGTAAAGAATTTCTTGCTAATACCTAATTTTCATTCAGTGCTCTTTCAACTTAAAATCATTACCTCTCCTTGTTACATGCTCTTTCTGGCTCTCTCCAGCTTTCCTGTTAGCCCCCTTCAGGAGAGGGCAATCTCAGCTTCTTGTTTTTTCTTCCAAGTCTGACTGTGTATTTTGATTCAGACACTTTTGTCTGAAAAAAAACATAAGCATCCCTTGGTTGAGAGACCACGTGACAAGGATGCCCTCGTTTGTCTGTTTTAACTTGTAAGTTTGTTCTTGTTGTCTTTAGACATGAATTTGCATAGTTAGTAATTGCTACCCATGTTTCTCTACTGTTTGGGCTTTCTTAAGACCTGTCATCTCTTTTATTGCTTTTGCCTTTACAACTGTGATGCACTACTCTAAATTAATGTTCTCTGTAGTTGTCTTTTGCATCTGTAGACTTTGAAGTGAGCCTTGGTACATGTTTCCTTCACCCTTACTCTCTGTCCTTTTACTATTGTTCTTATCCTGTGCTGGATAGAAAGGGTAGATACTCTGTGAGGAAGTACTTGTTAAGCTGTGGACATGTGGATCAATTTACTTTTTTATTTTTCATGACTGCTTAATGCTGCTTCTTTACTGTCATTAGTTTTGAAATGTTGGTAGATGCAATCAGGAAAAACAATTTACTAAATATTCAAAAAATGTCTGAATTTCAAGTTCATTATTCTTCAAAACATGAGATTTTATGTTCACATATCTTCCATTCCCCCATACTCCTTCATCAAATGCCATTATGTATTTTTGCTAAAACACATAGATTGACATTTTCTGAGGGGTTTTTAACTTATCTTTACAGAATAGAAGGCACCATTGTAATAACACTTAAATTTTTCTATCTTGCTCATTGTCTGTACTTAAGTCATTTTGATGCTAGATGCGTGTTCTTTATTCTATTACGTTCACTTGAAGCCACCCAGGGAGTAAGACCGTAGGTGAAATTGTCATTCGGAGTAGATAGTATGCCAGTTTTCTGAGTATTGTATCCTTTCATTTTTTGATTTGAGCAATCGCCATCTGGCTGGAAGGGCTGAGTAATAAGTTTGTATTTTAGAGCATCTGTCAATGACTTGTAGGTCACAAGGAATGTTCATATAGTTACACAATAAGAACTCTTCCCAGAATAAAGATATTGCCTCTGTTCATTTGTGTCTTTGCTATGTAGTAGTTGTAGACCAAATTTTTTATGCTTGTTGGCCAGACACCAGAGCAAGTTTCCCAGAGAATTATGAAATAATCTTAACTTTTGAAGAACTCAGATGGACAGGGCTGATACAATTTTCAGGTTGGAACTGCTCTGAGCAAGGGCTTAGTTTCATGAGCCTCCAGAGGTATCTTCCTACCTAAATTATTTTGTGAATCTAACTGAATTTATCCTTGGTCCAATTCTAATTAGATTTTACAACTTTAATTAACTTCACTGAAATGGTGGTAATGCCCTTTGGAATTAATTTGTACTTAACCTGCTTCTCTAGTGTCTCCCAATACAGTTTTCTCTGTCATTTCAAAGGTAAGAGAAGCTAGAATGAACTCTTGCCTTTTTCATGATTCTGGCCCACCCCTTAACACTTGATCTGTTTCCTAAATAGTTTGATGAACTGTCAAGGAAGATAATGTGCATTCACACACAACCAAATTTTTTTGGACAAAAATCTAAAAAACACATTTAAAATTTTAGAAGGCTATGGAGAAGGCTTCTATGGATCAGAGGAGTGAAAACCTGGAGGCCCCGTGTAGCATTCATTACAAATGAATGCAATGTATTCAGAGAGGTCTAAAAGTATCAAGGAAGGCTACAGTAAGATTCAGCTGAGAGAGGGGGCACAGACACCTTTCCATATTTACTACAATAGCTACCATGTCCAGGAAGAATTTTATTTGTTTTTCAGACTTACCATACCAATGATGGTTTCCCCACCTTTCATGTGATGAAGATGTCTGATAATTTTCCTTCCATGGTTGCCAGCACTTTGCCCATTAATGTAAAATTCAGTGCATCTCCCCATGTGGAATTTATCTGGGAAAGTTAATTTGTTTTGGAGAGCTGATGAGATGCTCTCATAGCCAGATACCCTGTCTTGGTTACAGCTGTAAACTTGAGATGCCATCTCCTTAGCTTGCCTTTGGTGCTGTAAATCATAGAGCTGATCCTACGTCCAGATAGTTTATAGTTCTGCAGGGACTCACTCATGTGTTACTGATGTCTAATGAATTTTTTTTCTTTATAAATCATATGCATATTATTTGTGCTATATTTAAAATACAGAGTAGTATGAAACCTACAGCAAAGTCCTGCGAAACCTATTCACTTTTGCTTTGCTTTTTGATTTTAAAATAACTATAGCTGGACAGTAGAGTAAATGGGAGTAATAAAAATATGGGACAGCAGCCAATTTGGTCCTGGGATAAAACAGGAATCGGCTGTGGCAAATAAGCCAAAAAAAGAGTGATTCCCACATAAGAGACATAAACAGGCTAGTCCATAGAGAAGCTGTTTGGCAGGATTTAGTGCAAGCTTCTGCAGATGGTATGTTTCATGATTCTAAATCACCTGAAGTGCACTGATTTCAGGAGGGTTGTGAGATTATTGTCATTAGGTGGTGCTTTCCTCTTTTGTTTTTTCCCTTTGTTTTGGTTTTAATTTAATTTGTGTTTTTTTTAAAATAAAGTCTTCATAGCACATTACTGTGTAATTATGACCCCACTTGTACTTTTTTTAGAATAAAACAATTTACTTCATATGAATATGGGAAGGAAAAATGAGTAAATTTTTATGCTATATAGGGCCTGCAGGTTTCCATTGCCCTGATCCAGAGAAGCCTCTTGAATTTGTGTAGTTGGGCAATTTTGAGATTTTAGTGAGTAGCAATGTTAGCAATTTAGCCACTTGTGTACTGTTTGCATTTGTGATTTTCCTTTGTGTCACGTCTGTTTTAGAAAAGAAAATTTGAAATGCAAGAAATTTCGAAGCAAAAAAAAATTGATTGCACCATCCTAATTTTGTAGTACAGAATCAGTGTATCTTTAATGATTATCAAAGTCCGTAGAGCTGAGTTACAGTCTTTTTTCTGAAATACAAACTTTTAAAATAGTTTTATAACAGTTTTGTGCTGCATGCTGTAATATTGATGGCATGTCAGACTTTGGTTTTTTTAGATGTGCCAACATATCTGAGGTAAGAAAGGAATATCAAATTAAAACAGCAAGTAATTAATTCAGAAATGCATTCGTCATTTTTGTTCAAGCCTGCTAAAATCCAGCCATTCTGATACTCAAGATGTCTGAGTTATTGCCCATGGAGGTAATTGGATCAAACACTCTGCTCAAAGGAGGACCAATTTGAAAGTTTGATCAGGTTATTATGAGCTCTGTTCAGCTGTGTTTTGGAAGTCTCCAAGGATGGAGATTATTCCACAAATCCTCTGGGAAATTTTCCAGTATTCCAAGCAATACATTGGCAAAAGGTTTTTAAAATATGTTCATATGTTGCATTCATTTTGCTGTATTTAACTATCCTGTTTACCGTATTCACAGAGTTTAAAAAAAGTTAGAACAAAAAAATTCATTAGCAAAATCTTCAGCTATTTATTCTTATAAACAGGCTGAATACACTTTTGAGAAGAGACACTTCTGAACACTGAGAATTTGTTTCAGTGTAAGGGGGCATTTCACTCCTTATTTTCATGAGGTATTATTTTTGTTCAGTCCTTTTAAGCAGTGTTTGTGTGTGTAAGAGTAACAAGAGGGCTTTTTTTCCCTTCCTCCTACTGCAGGCAAGTATTTCCAAATGGGCTTCCCGAAGAATACTCTCTAGTTGCTACGTTCCGTGTACGAAGAAGTACCAAGAAAGAGCGTTGGTATATATGGCAAGTTTTAAATCAGTATGACACACCTGAGGTTAGAGTCATCTTTGATTTATTTTTTTTTCCCATTAAGTTTATTTTTTTCCCATATAATATTGGCAATGTAACTTATCAGATGTTTCACCACTGGATTTACCTACGGTTTATATAGAATAGACAGACTACTCAGAAATAATTTGTGATTTATTATAAGAATGACAGAAATTTAACAAAATGTATTGAGTTAAGACTGCAAACTAGGATAAGAAGGTATGATTTATTGCTGATATGTATCTTCAAAGTTACATAGAAGAATAACATAATGCTTTCCCAGTTTGCGTAGACAAAGTATTTTATTCTATGTAGTTTATATATTCTTAAACTTCTTAATAATCCCTTATTTTATTTTGCTTTCAGGTCTCTGTCCTTCTGGATGGTACAAAAAAGGTGGTGGAGTATATGACCAAATCTGCTCAGGGAAATATACTGCACTACACTTTTAAGAGTCGAGAAATTTATCCATTGTTTGATCGGCAGTGGCATAAGCTTGGTATTAGCGTGCAGTCGGGGATCATTTCCCTCTATTTGGATTGTAATTTGATTGAGAGAAAACAGACTGATGAAAAATTCACCATTGACTTGCAGGGAAGGACTCTGATTGCTTCTCGTGCTGCAGATGATAAACCTGTAGATGTGAGTAGTATGAGAGGAAAACCAGATAACTTGAAATCATGTTTTAGCCATGCTTTTGCTAACAGCATCCTAACAAACTACACAGATAAAAGGTTCCAAACTGGTTATTAATTTCGAGTGTGTTTTCTTAATTTGAAGTTCTTAAATGTTTTTCAGTAAACAGTATTCAGTGTGGTAGCATCTACTAAGGGAAACCTTCTATTACCAAAGTTAACTATGAAAACTCAGTCCTGGTTCCAGGATTGTGTTTTTCTGTATTTGCTTTGGAGTAAGAGCCACATAGTTACTGTAAGCATCTTACTACAACATTTAGATATAACTTCCAGAAGCAATGTTTTTCTTTCCATTTCTATGAGATAAATTTGTTTCCATCAGCCATCTGTTACATTTTCTCTCTCTTTGACAAAGGCAAGACACACACACACACACAAAAAAAAAAAAAAAAAAAAAAAAAAAAAACACAAAAAAATCGGGATTACTTCTGTATCAAGATTGTATCACATTCCAAGTTATTTCTGCATAGCTAAAATAGGAATACATTGTTCACAGTTGTTGCTGCCTCCTCTGAATGGGAGGGATTAGGAAGTGGCTGGAGGTGTGTTTCCTGCAACCTTTGGTGCAAGGCAACCCCATAAGATTCCGGGCTGTATTCTGTCCCAGAGATGCTCTGTTTCCTCATGCAGAAGGCTCACAGCAAGTAATTTGGAAGCTCCAGGAAATGTCAGGTTGTTTTAAATATGCTGACATCCAATTACCAGGTTTAAAGCATCTGATGTGGAGTTTATAGTGACCATCTGAAAATTTCAGTTATGTTATGTACACTGTACAGTTCCAGATAAAAATTGTACATTGCAACTGCAAGCTGGCATTGCAGGAAGAGTCAATCCTGTGAGGCACTAAACACTTTGGCCAGGACTCAGAGCTCTTAATTCATGGGGCCAAGATCATGCTTTATTGTGCTTTCTACAGCTGTTTTATTTGAAATGTACTTGATTTGAAATGTTCATGCCATCTCATTTTGAAGTGGCACACAGGAGAAGGAGCAGATTCTTTTTATTTGGTGTGTGTTGCATGTCATGGGCTGGATACATCCAAGGGGAAGTTTTCAATCGGGATTTCCGTGTTCAAAGGAAAACACAGGCAGAAAGCTGATCAAAGCAGCAGAGCAGATCCTTTACAAACAATAACTCTTCTCAATATCAGGCGCAAAGGAAAAAATAAAAGGATACAAAACAGAAGCAAGGGGAAGATTAGCTGTTTAAATTAGATACCGTTCATCTCACCAATCCACCCAAAATCTCTGAAACAGAAGCTTTATGTACAGAATTTTTGACTTTTGCTCTTACAGTGGTTTAGCAAGGTCTGGGCTAATATCTGTCCAAAGTGATAGAAGATACATGCAAGAGAGCTTATCAAAGCTCTGCACTGGTTCACTGCAGGAGAACATTACATTCCTGAAAAGATGTGTAGAGGATGTCAAGAGAACTCAAATGCCTACGTGGTATAACAAGAGCAGTACACAGGCCTGTAACTTATGTGAAGATAGTTTAAATCTGAAATCTAAATCTAAATTACAACAAAGTAATAGGCTGCATAATTTGTTCCTTAAGTGAGGAGTTGTACAGTCATTGTGAATTTGTTTCTTTTTCCATGATTTCAGAACTATTCAGTGCTTCAGAGAGAAAATTTATTATGCCAAGATAAAAAAATCCATGCCATAATACATGCGGCTTTTACATTTCATATTCATCTCTGTTGTATTTCTTGATAGATTGAACTTCATCGCATAGCAGTTTTTTGTAATCCAAAACTTGCAACAGAAAATACATGTTGTGAAATATCTGCAGACATGGTAAGTTATTTGTTAAAATGCAAATGTTAATACAAAAGAAATTGCTTTGTTTTTTCCTAAGGAGTTGTAAAGGAATTTTAATAGAAGGGTTAGAGAATTCATTTTCAGGAAGTAATAAATCTATCTTGAGTCATGGCTCATTGTTTCTTGATGCCTATCTAAAAATGGCAGAGTGGAACTTCAGTAAAAGGCACTAGGTGCTGCTAGTGCTTTTTAAATGCATTTCTTTACATGGATTAATATTGAATTAACAACTGAGGACATCTTGGAGAGTAGGAGACCAGTCATTGCAATCACCTGAGGAAGATTCAAAAAACAGAGGCCATTTCAATAACAGTTGCATCCAGTGAAGCCTTACAGATAATAAACTAAGCCTATAAAAGAGTCTGTGACAGTGGAGAGAAAGAAAAATACGAAGGTGTTGAGGATGGTGTCCTAACATGAGGGAGTGGGCGTTTTATAACTGGAAAATACTTTTTTTCTTTATAAAGTCTGAGTTGAGCTATATATATTGTTTAAAATAAGGGAAAACATTGATTTAATTTAGAGGTTTCACTTTTCCCTTTTGTTTTGGTAGACAAAATAAGTGTAAACTGCAAGAAATTAGAGTCATATAAATGCTTGGAGTTGCGGTTGTTACTGTTGTTGAATCAAGTCCATTTGGAGATGAAAAAAACTAAGACAAAAATATGTTAAAATATTGGTCTGTCAGTTATGAATAGTCTGTAAGATCGGTTTCCTCTGAGACAGCAGGCAGTGCCATCATCACCCAGCCTGCAGTCAGCAGGAAATTTTTTGACAGAAGGCTCTACGAGGCCTTGTTACATCTTAATAAGAGGTTTGGAAATTTATCAGGTTCTGTTGATTTGTCCTGTACTATATGTTCAGGTTAGATCAGCTCTTAGGAGTCATAAGGGTTTTTTGATTGTTTCCAAACTGCATGCCCAAATAATTTCATCATTAAAAAAAAATATAGAATTTTCCATCACTCAGACATTTTGTATTTCAGATGAGGACAACCAAATGAGACTGAGAAATATCCTTTTCCCATGGGCATTTTCTGCTTCACTACTTCTAATTCTGGAAGACTTTATCCCTCTGTCTCCACTCATTTTGAAGTCAGATCAGTTTTAATTGGCGTTGGTTTTAATACAGAAGGATACATAGTGTCTAGACCTCATTTTACTACAACTTTTTCCTCTGGGAATTGTGGCTTGTCTGTAATATGGGGTATACATGACTATTAAAACAGAAAGCAGCCTAAAAATAGTCTTTGGATGGTGTTTATCTATGGACCAAAGGGAACAAAAAAATGAGAAAATCTTCTTTTAATTTTAGTGCCCACATGAGGAGAGGTTACTTGCTACAACTTCCTCACCAGTGAGTGTTCATACCAGCAAAATATACACGCTTCCAGGAATGCAGCAAGAATCTAGAGAGAGATGTCATTGCTTTCCAAATAAAGTATGAGGTTTTCCTCTTGCTTTTTAGTGCACCATGCTTTTTAATCCTGCTAGGTTGTAAAAAAAAAAAAAATAAAATTTTTTTTTTGTTTTAGTTCTGAAAAATATGTTAGGGGGTTTTAGTGTTTTAATGTACTTAGACTGTATTCCTTAATAAAAAAAGATCACATTTTAGCTCTAGTTATTTTAAATTTGGAGTTGCAGAGGTCTGTAAGATTTAGTTTGAATGCACATTAAAAAAAATATTCATAGTAAAAATTAGAATTATATTTAGCCATTGCATGTAGTGTAAATTAAAAATTATTTTCTGATTTTTTATTTTTTTATTTTTTTTTTAAATCTGCTATATTGGGTGTTGCTCTATGCTTATTCTAAGTTTTTGCTTTGTTTTTTTGTGATAAAGACAAGGAAACCAACCCAAATACATATTTTGAATCTGCTTCTTGCGGGTTTTTTTTACATTATTTATTTATTTTAAAATTAGGGAGAAGCAGGATTACCAGGAGTAGCTGGTTTGCCAGGCCAGAAAGGAGATAAAGGTGAAAAGGTAAAATATCAATTTAATTCTGTATTTCAAATCTTTCTTTGGCTCATCTTTTTTTAATGTAAACTTTTTTGGGTTTTGCTTCCTTAAAGGAATCTCCTGTGCACAGGTTATATCCCTTATCATTATGTCTCTGGTTCTGCACTTAGGCTTCCTGCCAGACAGTGTACAGCTGTCTTATTTTGAGGTTCCCTCATCAACTCTCTGGAGCTTGCCCAAGCCTGTCAGAACATCCTATTGCCTGTTCCCCTTATCCAAAACCACACGAACTGTGTATGTCACCTATGAGAAGGATTTTCCCAGGGATTTTCTGCTGATGGACAGAATCTTGTACAGATGATTCATCCTTCCATTCATCAGCAGGAGGGCATGAATTCACTGTTATGATCTCAGCACTGATTGGTTTTTGACATCACTCTTACCTGTAACTTTCTTAATTGTGAAGAAAGAGGGGCTTGACAGTGTCAAGCTGCCAGAATAGCCCAGTTGGTGCTCCTTTCCTTGGGCCTATTTTGCATTTTTGTCCTGTAATGATTACTATGACATTCCTGTGTTATTTAGCTTGGAGATTTCCTAATGATGAAGGTCAGCATGTCAGATACTTCCCCTTCACACTCCATTAAGTTGGAGGATGCTGCATTAGAGCATGTCTGGGAATATGCTCTTCTTGTGCTAGGAGATGGGACAACTTGAATTAAAGTATCACACATTAGCCATAAAGACAGCATACAGGAATTTTGTATTGGGGAATGAAATGTGCGAGCAGGGTATTTGGGATGTCCTAATCCAGAGGTTGGGATGGAGGTGTCCTCCCTCACAGAATCCTTCCTCACAGCATATGTGATCTACATGTTCTGGAATACTTTGTGAAGACAGCCAGCACAGTACCTGGCTGCAATGGTCCACTTCTGGGAGGGTTTATCTACACAGTTGTTTGAAAGTAAGTAAATTCATTAATAGTGTCTTCCCTCTACAACTTCTCCTTTCCAATATATTAGATTCTGATCCTAGATGTGTCATTTTCTGAAGTGGAAAAAAAAATTTTCAAGCATGTTGATTAAATGTTAATTAGTCACCGTAATTAAATGTGTGACTGAATTTTCATGTCTTTTTATTGCTGTGTGGTTGGTAATAAAATCTCTACATACATGAATTGGTGTTAAGCTATATTTGAGCCCCCAAGAAATGCCCTTTTCTTCAATCTAACATATTTGTTCCCTAAAGTCAGATTCTGTTTTGCCTGTTCAGGAATATCTAAGCTATCACAAGTACAAAGCATGATATCTGATGAGCCATTTTTAGGCATTTTGAATCGAATTGTTAGCCTGTTCCCAACTTCATTCCTGTACACTTCACAGTACTCTTGGCAGTCCTGTACTTTTGGCTTATCTTAGAACCTCTGAACAGATCCAGAGTGTATTGTGGGCCTAAATTATTAAAGTGCCATATTTTCCCTGGAACAAGCATTCGTGCAAATATTGATGCATCTCTGGCAAGCTCTCGGTCTGAATGTGAAGGAGCATCTCTCACCAAAATTACTTGATCTGTGTGAATTGTCTTCCTTATTTGTATGCCTGGCCTCCTATTGTGGGTTTGCAAAGTCATTATGAGATCAGTTCATACTCAACAGTAGAAGTATTATCTCTGTTGGCTTTGAGCATGGACTTTATGGGTAGAGAAGCTGCTGAGTTTCAGGTCTTGTCTTCCATGCTGAATGACCAGACTATTCAGTTTGGAACCATTCAGTCCGCTATCCTTACTGCGTACTGCAAAGTGCCTCAGGTGTGGTAGTCTGTGTCTCTCTCATTTCCACTGCAAGCCTGGATCAGGAATGTTTGCTATGCAGGATTTTATTTCCTGGGAGATCCAGCTTCTGCAGTGGGGGGCAGCCTCCTGTTCTTCAATGTATGATCAGTTGAGACTCAAGAACTCACCAGTACCAACTTTGTCTGCTGCTTACGAACCTCTGCCCTTGCAACACACATTTTAGACTACCTGATAGCTTTTTTCTTTGGATGAAAACTGAGAGGCGGCCGCAGTCAGGTGTATAGTTTAGGGTTATCCCTGAATAATATCCTTGGTTACTGTCCACAGTAGCTTGATTTTCAACACAGGGTGTCACAAGTTTCAGGTAGTCACAAGTCAGGTGGAACTTTACTTTGTTTTCAAAATGGGTTAATACACATCCTCTAGAGTTCATTTTCCTCTTGTACTGAGCTGTGTGAGAAATTAACCATGGTTTTTTTTATTTTTGGAATTAATTTCTACTACATGAGTTTGGTATATAGCTACGCAGTCTCTTACAGACACATTGGTTGTGAAGAATACACAGACACATTCACAATGTGCAGGTTCTTTTTTGCTATCAGTATGCAGAAATTCTTCAGAAAGAATATGGATCTCAGTAATTGAAATGATTGTATATATGCTGAATATACAAACTAATTTTCTACATCAAAGAGGCTAAAAAAAAGTAATTGTATGCTATCTTTCCTATTTTAATTTCTTTAAAGTAAACTTAGTGTCTGTGAATGATTTTAAATAGAAATTCAAGGATAATTAAACATTTCAATAAACTAATTAGCCACTGCAAGTTGAGTTAATAGGTCATTGGTTAATGCTTTAAGTAAGTAGGGAGCCAAAAGCCAGAGGCAGAGTGCTTTCAAACATCAAAGTGGCTGTTGATGCACACCATGGAGAAATTTATTGCTGTTCAAGTGAGCTTCATTAATTTAGATTTTACTAAAGGAAAAAGATGCTTAAGAGGCTGTTTTAGGATTGGTAGAAATAGCTTCATGAAATAAATTGTTGCACTTGGAAATATTTGTGATAAAATGATAAGAAAAAAGAACTTGTGGAGAACAAATGAAGTATCTGTCTGTTCTTCGGTCCATCTTCCTTGTTATTCTTCCTTTTCTCCTTCTCTGCCATTTCTCCTGTAAACCAGGTCTACATGATTCCACCTGAGACATGTCTATTGAATTAAGCAGCTTGGTTCCCTCCTGTTCTGATTTTTATTGCAGAGGTTATTATAGGCTCAGAAAAGGACCTAGAAACTGAAATTCATGGGAAAAAAAAAAAAATAAAATCTGAGTAAAAAGCAGCTGACTGCTAGTGACAGCAAAGTCAGGAATTGCCCATGTACTTGTTAGACTAAAATTTTATAATGGGCAGAAGGGGGAACACTCCAGAACTACGGAATAAGAATTTACTGGTAGTCCTACATAAAGTTTTGATCCCCTAGTTGTCCAGATCATCTAATATGGAAAAAACATCATTAGTAATACAGTTTAGGGTTTTTTGGGTTTTGTTTGTGTGTGTTGTTGTTTGGTTGGTTGTTTTTTAAGAAAAGTCTTAAAAATATAAGTTATCATGTTATATTTACTTTAGCTGTATTCATCTCAGTCCTAGGGACAGCAGTTCAAGTTCTCCTTTAGAGGGAATAGAGAGGGTGGTGATGAGTCCTCAGCACTCTGGGGTGCTCAGAGGACTGAGGAACATCACCCCCTGCCCACTGGAGCTACTCTAAAGCTGAAGCTGGAACAGGGGAGGCAGCAGCCCCAGTCCCCACTGCAGGGGTAAAACCAGGGACACAGCTCAGGCTATGGCTGAGCCCCTGCAATGAAGCCTGAGGGCTTCTACTGGGAATGACATGGATTGTTCTTCCTGGGCTATCTACTCCCTTCTTCTTCCCCAGTGCCAATGAAAACCTGGAGTGATGCTGTCTTTGGGATGAGTTTTCTTTCTCACCCTTAGCAAATTATCTGAATTGTAATTTATCGCATTATTAGCAACTAAAGTTCTTAATGAGTTGTTTGGTTTCCACCCCCAGGTCTAAATATTTCTATCACCATTTTAGAACCATAAGAATTGTTTACCTGTCTGTACATCTAATTTTTAAATTTTAGCTTAAATAATTTTGTACAGGGACTGCCTCTGGTGTTAATCATACATAGGACAGATCTAGTGTAAATGAGGCAGTCTCTACATTACTGCTTTTGCCTTCCACTTGATCACTTTTGGTAACCCTGCCAGTACCCTGTCTGCTGAGAACAACTCATTTCAGAGTGAGCTGGCATTTATTGTTGATACTGATGCATATTTTTCTTACCTGAGCATTTCTGAAGCTATTGGCATACATAACTATGCCCAGATAAAAACTGAGAAAGCTAATTCACTTACTCAAATCCTGAAAATTAAAAGCTGATTTTGATTAAGGAGTATTTTGACAAATGATGTAGGTTACTTGTTTTATCTGAACTAACATGTTCCCACTGTAGACAAGACCAATATTGTAGTGTAATGCTCTAGCAGTGTGTGCTCTGGGCCATGGTAATGTCATTCTTTCTGTTTATTAAGTGGACTTGCTTTTGTCTCAGTATTAAAATCATCATATGTACACAGTTAGTGCAGAATCCTGCTGAAAATATCTTTTTTTCTCTCAAAATTCCTTGGAGACCTAGTTTTCTAGGTAAAATGTTAATGTGTTGAGTTAATCCCAGTCCATCTCACAATGTAAATATATCTTGTATCTTAAATTTCAATTGATTTAAAATAAAGTGTTTTTTAAAATACTTTCTTAAAAGAAATGGGGTTTTGTGTTATATGAGAAAGGAATTTCATTTGTTAACTTAAATAATTACCACTTTGTCATTCTCTCTATCTCAATGTTTGGTTTTAGGCTAGATACTATATTTTCTGTCTGCTCCTAGCAGATTATTTCTAGTTCTGCAAGAGGTGCATTGAATAAAGGCAGCATGGTGCAGAGGTAAAATCCAAGTGCTTTTGAAACTTTCTGTATCATTAATGGAAAAAAATTATCACAACTATAATACTGCATGTGGCCTCAGGTGTGCAAAACCATTTTCACTTCAGATAGAAGGCTTGTGGGTGTCATTGGAAGGAAGCAAGTTTGCTCTCTGTAGTCTCTTCTTAAGAATTTAGTTTGGCTTGGCATATGTATTGAAAGTTGACAGAAGCTTTTTTATTTTTCATTTCAGCCTGCTGAATTTCCATCCTGTCTGCTTATGAGTTTGCCAAAGTAAACCCTGTGAAATGGCTTAAATATTTTATTCTCTAAGTATCCTGTGCTCAGTTGAAAAGGATTTTCAGTGGTACCCTTAGTAGAAAATCGTAATGGTAAAATTAAAGCTCACAGTACCGTCTTTGAATATTGTTACTGAGCATACCTCAGAACCTATAAATGCCAGTGCTGTACTGCTAGTGTTCTTCAGGTTATGAAGTTATTCTTCTGGCAGCATATATTTCTGCTGGCTTTCATAATTCTAAGCAAATGCTAATCTTTATTCTCATTCTTACTCATTTATTTACATAAATTTAAAAAGCTCAATTGCAGTATGTGTTGGGAGTTAGAATACTCTTGTATAGCATAGAAAAGATGAGGTAGATGTAGACTTAATGGTCAGGAACCCTGTTTTTTCATCCCATTGTATACTTATGGTGTCTGCTATGTTAAGAAAGAGAAAAGGATTCTTGTTCATTCTTAGAAACCCTTTTAAAAATGCGTGTGCTTGTTGTTCCTTCTTATTCTCTCATGCTGCCTGTGAATAATATCACAGGTTGTACAACATGCAATATCTGATCTTTAAGCTCATTGAATCAAAGCATGAAAAACTAGAATATTTCGGACTGTATTATTCAAATCACAATTACAAGATAGAAGCAAAACTTCATGACCTAATTTGCAGTAGAAAATAATTGTCTTCAAGGTGGGAAGTCCATCTGGGGTTAGTGGAGCAGAAATGTAAATATACTTTGGTTAACTGACTTGTAAGTTGTGTATGCTAAAGGCTTCCTGGCATTCAGCAGGCTGTGTAATTTTAGACTATACGGTATATAAAAATACACTGCTGAATGTAACAAAGTGATTCTGGTCTATTAAAATTCTGGCAGATGGCATAAGGGAACAGAGCGTGCATAGATAAGAGAGTCAGTCTGTGGGTGATTAGATAAGGTAGCCAGGGGCCAGTTCTCCTCCTTTATCTGTCATAGTGCCAGTGGGTTCATACTATTCACATGCACAGAGTTTTGCTCTACTTTTGAGACAGAGCTTATTAAGGACTGTTCCAGTATTTGAATGAAAAGGACATAGGAGATTGCTCATACACCCCTCCAGAGCATCATTGCTTCTGAGCAGTGGTTTAAACTTAGTGCTGGAATGGTACTCTGAAGCTGGGAGTTGCTCATTTTGATTTATTTATTTAACTCACCTGTTATTGAAATAAGTTTTGAACTAGGATGGACGTTCATTTAATTGTGGTTTCTGTGAAAAATTTAAAATGGAAATGGAGGACTAAGTTTCTCTGAGGGATTAAAACAGAAAGGGTAAGAAAAACTGAGTTTAAATATTGTTTTTTAAAAATATTGTGGGCACATGACTTTTGGACTGAAGAAACCTATATTATGTGTTGAACACAACACAGTGAAAATGGATTCCCTTTGCTTAATCCTGCTGTCACAGAATTCCCTTAAAATCAGGAGACATGCTTTTTATGGAAATGTCCATATATATGTCAGATGAGGTTTTAGCACACATTAAAGGTGTCTTAAAATGTATTTATTTTTCTGATTTTAATGTTAGCATGTAAGACATCCTCCTCCACAGCGGCTACATTATTAAGCGTGACAAAAACAGGATAGATGATGATTTTTCTGTTGAATCAGATATGACTCGAGTAGTTGTTAAGCTCAGAAGTCTTTAAAACTTCTAACTGAATGATTTGTTTTGTAGGGTGAAATGGGTGTGAAAGGACAGGATGGTGTTGCTGGCCTTCCTGGTGAAAAGGTATGTTTCTCTATATTGAGATGTAATTTGACTCATGTGAAGCGTTCATTATGTCAGTGGCGTGTCTGTAATTATGTACACAAATGGAAGGATAGAACAATTTTGATAGAGATGTACTACTGTGTAAGCACACTGAAAAAGCCACTCAGGCCAAGAGTATTCTCTGCAGGTGCACTTGTTTGGATATTTTTTTTCTTTGTAGAAGAGAGGGATACACAGAGCCAAAAGAAGCCACTTGTCCCACTGTGCAGTTTGTGGTTTGCAAGCCTAGGCAAGTGCTCTTATGCTCTCAACAGGCCACTTGGCAAAGCTTTAAGATAAACACTACTGACCTCCAAGCAAAGACTTGGAAATAGCTGTGGCTAGGAAAGCATGTCAGCCTACTTCAGTATTCAAGAGGGTAACTTTCACTTCATTTTAGGATTGGAGTGTGCAAATTAAGGCAGTTGTACAGGTTTACAGAGTTCAGAGCACATTACATGTGTTAGAGAGAGTCCACAAATCTAATATCCTTTCTAAAAAGTATAGAAGACAGCCCTCATGACACCAAGGATAGCAGTATCTCTCTGGAGTTTGTAATAATTTGGTCTCTTGTGACTTTTTTTTCTCTTCCATAATAACAGTTGAAAGAAATAGTACATTTTCTCCATATGCATGGAAGGCAGTTAATATATAAATGAATGAAACTCTCCAAATAGATGTTAGTGCATTTCACTGTTTTTTTTAAATTATTATTTTTTTGTTGGTATCTTTAGTGTCATGATTTATGTCCGTGTCCCTCAGTTCTCTCAATTTAAAACCTTTTTCATCATAAACTTAAAGTTTCTGTTTTTTCAGTGCCATAAACAAGTGTCCTTTTTAAGAGCAGATGTTCCTGCCTTTCAAATATCAAGAATCTTACTACAGCGATTTGGTTTACATGCTGCTTTCATATGTGTGCAGCTCTTTAGTAATAGCAGATAGTTTGGTATATTTAGTAACTGTTGAGATTTCTAGGCACTGAAAGAAGTGTATTTTCACTCTACTGTCAGGTTTAAGATCCCATTAGAAGGATACAGAATCATGAAACTATCTTTTATTTTTACTTACGCTTTCTGTCTCAAATTGTGATTTTGTTAAAAGTGAGAGGCAATTGTTTAATATCACCAAAGAGGTAAGATAAAAAACCCCCAATATTTGCTACTACTGCTGCCAAGTTGTATATGGTAGAAAAAATGAGAGCAAACTGCCAGGATGTTTAAAGGCTTTTGCACTGTTGAACTGAATAATAAAGTGCCATGTAGAACTCTGGGAAAGTAATAGTAAACTTAGGAAGAGGATAAACAAACCAAACTACATGTTTCTTGTCAGACTAGCTACTTGTATTTATGAAAGTCATCTTTTATGAGGAGGGCCATGAAGATGATTCATAAGAGGCCTTGGAGCATCTCTCTTATGAATTCAAGCTGAGAGAGCTAAGGTTGTTCAGCCTGGAAGGAGAAGGCTCCAGGAAAATCTCATGGAAGGCTAGGGAGGCACTTCTGATGAGGGCATGTAGTGAGAGAAAAAAGTCATCACCCTGTCCATAAAAACTGTGAGAGAGAAGATTATGATAAGATATTAGGAGGAAATTTTTCACTGTGAGGGTGGTGAGACTCTGGAACAGGTTGCCCAGAGAAGCTGTGGATGCCCCTTCCTGTAAGTGTTGAAGGCCAGGTTAGATGGGACTAGTGGGAGTTGTCCCTGCCCATGCAGAGGGGCTGGAACTAGATTATCATTAAGGTCCCTTCAAAATCAAACCATTCTATGATTCTAGATCTTGGAATTACAGATCAATGAAAACATATGTTCACTGTTAAGTACTAGTCAAAAAACAAATGGCATTTAAGAATTATTTGAATGACAACAAGGAACAAAAATAATCTGAAATTCACTATTGTTAATGAAACTGTGTTGTGCTGCATCTTGAACGGTATACAGTTCTCATTCCCACATCTCAAACTGCATCCAGTATTGCTGGAAAATGTTCAGAAGAGGTGTCAAGAGTGATTAAGAGCATTGGGCATCTTCCAATTCAGCTGTGGCAATGTGAAATTCAATTTGAAAAAGGCACAACTGATGGGAGTACGCCCTAGTCTGTGCTGAATAAAATCTGGAGCAGATCATGAATACTTAGCTCTCTGTTTTGGTGTGAGAAGAGCATCAAACCTATCTGGTAGCAACTTTAAAAAGAACAGAAAGGAGTCATTATTTATAATGCATGATTAAAGATGGAAAGCTCTGCCACAGGGTTTAAGTGGTCTGAAAATTGATTAGAAAGATGATGGAATAAAAATCCATGGAGGTGTCAGACACAGATACTGCTGCTTTTCTGTATGTTCTTGAGTTCTGAGTTGTTGAAGTCTGGGAAATCACTGGAGAAGTCGCTGTCATTGCCTTGTTTTACTTTTCTGTAGGCATCTGCTGTTGCCACCATTGTAGTCAGACACTTGGCTAGAGAAACATTTCATTTGATCCAGATAGACTAGACAGTTTTTACTTTACTGTGGTCCCAGATGTAAATTAATGGAAAGAGCTATTGTAAAACATTGTAAATTGAACGAGACTGATCTAGAATGAAGCTGTTTCCCCTGGCTCTTTCTTTAACTCCTTCTCTGATGTTATCTCTATTTAAAATTACCAGGCTACATTGCTTTACTCGCACAAGTTATTATTACAGTTTCCATGGTTAATACTGTTTGGGGTTTTTTTGCTTAGCGCCTTGCAGATTCACTGTCAAGCCAAATCCCAAAGCTCCTGTTAGTTTATATAAGGCTCAACAGTCAGATTATATTTAATATCAAGACACTGTGCTTTTCCTGAACATTATAATTCTTTTAATTCTTTTAATTCAGACTACATAAAATCTATGCCACTGTTGTAAATTAAAAATTAACTACCATGGAATCTGAAAAAAAAATAAAACCAAAAAGTGTTTAAAAAAACCTCAAAACAATCAAAATATTTTTAACACAAATAGCTAGATGTAAAACCTGAGATCCAGCCACCTAATATGTGTTAACCTGAAGTGCAGAGTAGTACAGTGCTGCGTGAAATTATTAGCTCCTTCCTGGAGGTGGAATCAGTGCCTTTTCCTCATATTGTGAACAGTGTTAATGTGCTCTGTCTCTCAGTTGATCCATCAAGAGACTGAAAGAATCAGAAGGGAGTGTTCTGTACTAGTGTTAGTTTATAGTTCTAAACAATAAGAAGGCAGTGACCCTTCCTTAGAAGGAAAGTTGCTTAATTTTTTGAGTACCAGAACTGAGGGGAAGTTGAGACTGCATATTAGGAAAAGATTCTTCATTGACAGAGGGGTTGGTAACTGGAACAGGGTCCCCAGGGAAGTGGTCATGGCAGATTTCAAGGAGCATCTGGACAACACTCTTAGTCATATTGTTTAGTTTTAGGTAGTCCTGCAGGGAGCAGAGAGTTGAACGTGGTGATACGTCTTTGTCCCTTCCAACTCAAGGTATCCTATGATATGGAATACATTGCCATGGTCCCCTTCCTGAAGTCAGGGTGCACTTTTTGTGTAGCCTTCTGGGGACAGTTATCCAAAGTATCTATCAAATCATGATACAAGAAGAACTGGGATGCTGTGGTAAATCAGAATCACTATGATCCATGTGAGACCTTAGACCTTATGCCTTAGTCATCTTGAAGGTGTTCAGCAAAGTCTGTGAGGACAGAAGAAATACATATTAATGAAAGCAGTGTATTAGCCTACTTATTCTTTAGTGATTATAGGATGGGAAGTTTTCTCTGGATACTCTTCTGAAGCAATTTAGTATAATTGGATTGTGGCCAGAGTGCTGGCTGCGTGGTCTGAGAATAAGCATGCTGAAATTAAATCCGTCCCTGAAGTGGAGGTTTGAGGTGACTGGAGTGGTCTAAGGTGTAGGATGACAGTTGCCTATCTGCTGCAAATCAGACTGCACAAGTTAAGCAACACTGATCTAGTGGTTAAATTGACCTCATTATGACAAGAACTGATTGCTCTGCCTTGAGGAATGGTCTTCATACACTGTTGCCATGTGCAGGGTCAGACCACTGGTGTAATCAGAGCCACCACTGGGGTAATTTGAGCAATGCTGATACACTTCCTGAGAAAGATGTTTGAGTATTTTTTTAGTGTTCTTGTCGTACTGAAATAGTGAGATGAGTCTCTTGTTTGTGAGACCTTTAGGTTTCTCCTTCACTGCAGTGAGTGTCTTACTTGTTGCACTACTGCATTTTATGCATTTCTTTTCCACAGTACCTACTTGGAGAGTGACACAAATAGTCAAGGATCATCAACTTTGCTGCTATGTATTTTGTATCTGCAGATAACAGGGTTACCTTCTCTACTCTTCCAGCCCAGGAAAAAGAAAACAAAACAAACCCCCAACCTCCCAGAAAACCACAAGCCAGCAGATCTTTTTATTTCTTTTCTACAGAGTTCATTCCGTTCCTCTCCTTTCCTGAGATCTTTGTAAATTCAAACAAGCTGGGTTTTATTTGCTTCTGTATAGCTGAGATATTTTTCATTTCTCCATTTCTTGTGTCACTCGTCCAAACAACTCAAGGCCTTTCCTTTTGTTGCTTCTAGGTCTTTAATACCACCATACCAAAGCTCCAAATTAAAGGGGTTTAATGTCCTGAATGATACAGATGATCTACTCTTCTCAGGAGAAGGGATTATTTCCAGTCTGTGATGCCTCAGCAGTCAGGATGAACCTCTCAACTGTCTTGGCATAGCACATTTTAGGGGGGAGATGGTCTCTGGGTACTCAAATTTTGGTGCGAGTGTTCCTAGATCTGAGATGTTGCTACTGTAACATGTACTTTAATACACTAAAACAGCTCTTGGGGAGTCTGTGTTTTATGGGTCCAGTAGCCAAAAAGCATTTCAGCTTGTGAGAGCATGCTGATGGTAGTATGGTTTTAAGGACTCAAGCTGCTGAATATGAGTGATTGGCTCTGTTCTTGGCCATTCCATATTTGTTTTTCATGTTATTATGAAAATACTTCTTTGGTCACTGCATTCTTAAAATTGATGTAGAGAGAATTTAGAAGAATCAGAAGAGCTACCAATTTAAATACATTTTCTCCTGTGCTCCTTTATCCAAACTTTCATAACAATTACTTTCTTATGGTCAATGATATATAATATATAGTGATGGAAAAGATACATCTACATTTCTTAAATTACATTTTGTGAAATACTTGTGACATCCATTTTCAATATCTGATCTTCAAACGATTTAGCTTTACTGTTGTAGTTTTCTGCACTAATTTTTTGCAATCTAGATTATGAACAGACATCTTAAAACATTAACTACATTGCATAAGATTTGTAAAACTGCTGGGTTTGTATGGTAAGCCTGAAGAAGCAGTGAAATATTCAATATGCTGTGCATTTGCTACTGCACTGTATGGGTGCTCCTATAGTGTATTAGTAAAATAAACAGTTTAGATAGACTGAAAGGAGAAATAAATGCTTATGTGAATTAAAAAAAATGTTTATCACCACGCAACTTAGATTTACATTCAAAGTCAGACTACAGTAAAAATGTGAGTGTACATTTCAAGAGCTCTACCAACTGTACAAGTGCTATTTGTACTCCAAGAGTCATGAAAATGAGATTAGGTTTACATGAGGCTTTGCAGCAGGTATTTGTAAAAAAAGTTCCTTTTTTATTCAGTTGGGTATGGTTGTGACAATGGCCCAAGGAAGTTTACATGAACTCATGTATTTTGAGGTAGAAGATAGCAGGATTAGAATACATAACACTTTTTGTGGTGGTGTTTTTCTCATTTAACTGGATCAACTGGTAATCAGTGTGCTGTCTTCAGTTTTAACTGACTCTGAAACCCAATACTGGTCATTTTATCTTGTTATATTCTATTGCCCTTTTTGGAGTAGGACTGTCTTTGTACTTGGTACAGGTAAGGAAATGATTAGTAAAAGGATTCCCAAACTGTGATATAAATACCTTTTGTGGTATGCACGCTGCATCAAAATGGCACGTTAACGCTTCCTGAACAGCCTTCTTTTCATTGCCTGGTGGGAAGTGCTCCCCTTTTCCTTAATGGTGCCTGAAAACATGACTTTAAAAACTACTGTACTATAAGCTTTTATTTTTTAATAAGAAATTTAATTCAGAAGTGCCATATAAAACATGGGTCAGGAATGTCCAGCGCTTTGTTTTCCAACACGTTTTAAATATGTGTGTGTATGCATATAAAAATTGAAATTTTTAAAAATAATATAAAAGTGACATACTAATATAGCATGTGACTTTAAATTACTTTCAGAGATTCTTTCAGTGTTTGTCTTCATACAAAGCTACTCCAGCGTCAGGTCTTTGGGCCTTTATGTCATGAAGTCCGCAACTGAAAACTTGCTAAATATACATCCAAATAAAATTGTGTCACCATAAAGATCCTTCTGACTAATGACCTGCTTTCCCCATTGCTCTTTCCCGTTTCATGGTTTCTAGACCATTAAACCCTAGACAGAATTTTTCAAGGTGTATATGACTTTTCAGAAGAGCCATGGATACATGGCCTATTATGCCAGTTCAGCATATGCTCCTAGACTATCAATCATTCATGCAAATGGACAAATCTGAGGAGACAGTGGGTTTGAGCTTAAAGCAATGCAGTCTTTTCTTGCAGCTGTCTTGAAATATCTCTGGACAGCATGTCTTCCACATTTCATGTGCTGCACAGATCCTTGATAGGGGTCAGGATGTTTCCGAAGCAGCTCATCAGCATCTCAGAGAAAGCTTCAAAAAATGCACTGGACAGGTAGTGCTTAAAGCCATCTCACTCAGTTTGCCTGTCTTTCCTCCAGTGTCATCCAATTTCTGAGCTTCTATCTTTGCTAATCAATTATATTTCAAAATGTTTAGATTGGATATGGGCATATATTTTCAATTTATACTTTTGAAAAATCCTTTTACATCTTTACTCTGGAGTATGCAACAGAGGTTTAAAAAGTATGATCAGTAACATAAGAAAGTATTTGGCACGAAAAAGCTTTTTAAAGTAGAAGAATCATGAACTGTTATAACAAACCTGAAGCAACATCTTAATAGGAAATACAAAAGCTGAAGCAACATTTTAATAGGAAATACAGAGCAAAAACCTAGGGTTTACGTATGAGTAAAGAAGTAAATGGCTCAGCCTCAAAAATGAAAAAGTGGTTTTACAGTTGGAAACTGTATTGCCACTGTGTTAAAGCCTTGAGTTTGAGAATTGCTGGTCAGTAAAAATTAAACAGTTGGACTCCTCTATTACAACAACAGATTTTGTACTGGATTCTTGAATTATTTTTGTGTTTCCAGTGACATCTTTGTGTTTAATTAGCACACAGCCGACTTTTAAGAGATGGATAAATGTGAAAACAGTATCTCTATAGCTTTCTGACACATGAACATTCTTTCTAAAAATCTTACTGGGCCAATACATCTTGGACTATTATCTTTCCCAAAACTTGTTTCATTGCTTCAGTGTGTATAGTTCTTGCTTTCTTGCTTTTGCTCTCTCCTTTGTGTTACAAGGAAGTGTTTTTAATAGCCTTTGATCATAAATTTGATTCCAGAGAGCTGTCTGCTGTGCTGACTTATTTTTGCCTTATTAGGTGATTTTTGCAGTTCACAACTCCAGGAACTGTGGAGCTCCCTGGTTTTTCAATTCCTACAGCTAAACAACAGCAGTTCTGTTCAGTTTTTGATAGAAAGCACCCGGGAATTCAATTACCCTGTGTGCAGTGATGCTGCTTGGGTGTTACTTCCATTCTGAAGGGAATGGTGCAAGTGACCACTGTAGGTTGTGTGCTGTTAGTGAGCAGAGACTTCATTTTTAATTAAAGAATCACTGCTTTTTGAGGAAAACAAAGAAATTATGCTGCAGTCTTTCAGCTAACCCATTCGAGGGAAATTGTGGCATTGTCTTCTGTCCTGTTGTGGTTTCCCTTAAAATCAGATTAGTACATCTCAGTAGAACAAAAGTGCAAATGTGTTTTGTGAGCCAGAACTTAATGCTTGTATTGCTTGGCATCTAAGCCACAGATGAGTAACACTGGTGAGATAAGAGCTGGGGTGTAAGGGTATACCCTCTGGTATTTGTAACAAAACTGTACAGCAGAAGGCAGGCAGCCGTGAGGGCCTGGCATGCAGCAGCAGCTATTGTGATGTGAGGTGTGGCCAAAGAAACCAGAGGTCACCATCCATTTTATAGGGGTCTGGGAGCAAAAATATGAGGGTGGTACACTGCCATGCAGGACAGGCTTTTGTTAGCGTGTTATGTAATGTGGAAGTAAAAAATAATGTGTTTGTTAAATAATGCAGTCGTTAAATGCAGCCCTTTGTTCCTTAATCAGAGATTCATGAATGCTCTAGCTGTGAGCCTGCCTGGCTCTGGGATTTTTAACTACATTTGAAAAGCCTCAGTCAGGACCTCATGGACTTTGAAAGGGTGGGGGGAGGCTTGAGGATTTTTCTTCAATTGTTCCTAATTTATATTTATTGTTGTGTTTTTTTCTGTGTCACAGATTTTTTCCTTTTTTTTTTTTTTTTTAATTCTCCTTCAGTTATGAGGGTGAGAGACTGTAGGTTTTGAACCTATTATTGTGAGATTTTAACGTCCCATCAGAAAGTAGGTCTTTAAGTAAAATGTGCATTATTTCAAGACTTAATGTTGTAAAAGTTGGCAGCAGTGTGTTGCAGGAGATGGACTAATCAGGGAGGAAGGAACTTCCTCACTGTACTGCAGCACTTTAAAGTTTGTCTGACACGTTTAGTTCAGTTTTGTTTGTTTTCTTTTGAGCAATTAGATACTGAACTTCAACAAATAAGGATTTAGGATGTGATAAATTGTTGATTTGTATTAGGTTAATTTAAAAATGGATAACTGTGTTTCTGTGATAACTAATTTATGTCTAGCAGTGCTTTTTCCCCTAAGAACTTCTATCTCAAGTAGTGCGTGAGATTTAAAAAAAATTAACTTCATGCAATAGAAAATTTATGTGTAGTACACATTGGACAAAAGCAATAGGTAATTCTGTTGGCTTCTGTGACTTGTGACCTAGTAACTATTAGCTCTTTGTTGCAACTTTTGTTTTGGTGGGTGACGTGTATTAGTCATATAATAATTTAAATAAATCTACCACAGATGTGGATTTTTTAATGTTAATTAATATACTTCTTGTAAAAAAACCAAACAAGCATACAACTTGGATATTATAATGTGAGTTTTATGTCCCAAATTCCATGTATATTGCTATTTCTTCATGCATAAGTACCAAACTGTTGGACAGAAAACCTAGTTTTTATCCATGCAGTAAAATCATTCATATGTAGTAGGAAAAAAAAAAAAAAAAAAAAAAGATGATTTTTTTTAGTTTTCACTCTTAGCCAGTATTTATCTAACACCTAAGTTTCATACTACATGTTTCAAGTCGGAATCGATTAAATCGACGTGACGCTGCGAGGCTGGGCCAAGGCTTGTGTAATCAGCAGTCAGCACTGCTGCTCTGGCATGAGGCTTCCAAAAATAGAAACACAAGAAGTCAAACAAGTAAGTGGAAGGGCAGTAAAAGAAAAAGTGCTGCTAATTCCACTGTTGACTTTCTGTCTAATGGACTCTAGTTCCCAGGCCACACTAAGTAAAGCAACTGGCACGGGGTGTGTTTCTGCAGATGGCTCAGCAGTGACACACGCGGCCCAGCTGGTTGACAGGTGTTTGATTTGTGTTTAACAAATACCTCACACAAGCCAGATTTTTAAGGTTTTGTACAGATACTGAGAAGCTAGTCAGCTGATTTTCTTTTTCTTCAGAGTTAACACTCCTCTTACTCTGCTTCTGTTTTGTTGTGAATGGCAGTTCTTCTGATTTTCCCTTAGCAATGAGGATAACATCATTTTAGTTTGTAATAAGACACTAAGCAGGATAAATTAATACATAGTTACTTTAATAGTTGTAAGTTGTTACCTTTACACATGGATGATGGGCAACATTTTATTTATAGCTATTGGCAATAAGATCTGAATAAATGTTTATTTAGCAATCTACTTCTTAGAATGGAAATTCCCTTCAAGACTATCTGTGGAAGGGTGAATGCCAGACTTCTTGGGTATAGATGTAACCATGACAGTTACATTCTGTATTTCTGTATATTCCCATAAAGTGAGGTGGTTTGGGGTCTCAATCGGACAGTGTAGCACAACCCTGGAGTATAAGCAGTTCCCTGTCCAGAGGAACATAAAATATTGATAGAGATGCACCAAAGGCTATGAGGAAAGAGCAAGGGTGGGGAACAAACTACTTAACAGACAAGAATAAATAATGTACAGTGATATTCCTTACTGATTTTGTGTAAGTTATGTAACAGCACTCTGCAAAGTTGGAGAGAGATTGTATTAATGACTGGCTCTTTACTTTATTATGCTCTGGGGCGTTTGTTTTAATAACCATGAGTGGAAGAAATTACGGTCTTTGTGGCATTTATTAGTCTCTTTGCCAGCAGAATTGTTATCACAGCAAACAGCAGTGGAAATAGTAGAGTATCAGGATGATCTTACAAGTAATTTTAATTAATGTAAAATCTCATAGGTTTAGTCAGTAAGGGTGTATTTATATAAAGGTGAGTGTCTTCCCCCTCCACCCCACCCCGTTTCTTAAAAATTTAGTCTGAGTGTTTTTCTTTTCTGGCATCAAATCCATGAGTTGGAAGAAGGTGTGAGACTTCAAGAATAGTTAACAAAAAATGCATGGCTCTTTCCATTGGAAGGTTTATAATGCCAGTGTTGTGAAATTGCCAGAAGAAATGCCACCCTGTAGAATACTGAATACTGGCAGCATTTCTGTTAAACCTTGGAAGAATAAGGGAATGTAGCCAGAGAAATGGCTGTCAGAGCAGTGTCGATTGTCTAAATAAACTTTGGGTGCTAGTGTGAGGATGATTAAAAACCCAAGGAGAGTGCCTGTGTCCCTCAGTAGTGGATGAGCTTATTTCTGTCAGGTATCCCAGATGTGGGATATGGTGTAGGCTAATAAGCCTCAAAGAGTCTGTGAAAAGGGCCTGAAAGGCAAAGTTACAACCCTGCTAGGCTGAGTTGCCACTGTTTCCCACAAAGCTGCTCAGAATTGCTAGCAGTGGCATATACCTGAAGACAAACCCTTAGGGAGTAGTTCCCAAGGCTCCTGCACTGACAGGAGATTCACTGATCCCAGAATCACACAGGGGGATCTGTCTGTTGGAGTCTTAGATACATGGTCAGTATATTCTCTTCATGCAAATGCTAGCCTGTCTGCAAAATACATCAAATGTTAAAAGGGATTGGTTTTGAAGTGAAGAGACATTTCTTGGAAAAGTCTTAAACTTCCAAGTGTCGATGGAGTCATAAAGACTGTACGTTGAATGGCTTTATCAGTAGTTGATAGGAGGATTGCAGCTACACAAGCACACCAACAATAGGATATTTCAGAAAAGATATTCATCTGGATTAGAAATTCCAGTCTACGTGTACTCTATTTACATTTTATTCACCTTAAATCCTTAGTTTTGATAATGCTTTTTTCGCATTTCAAATCTGTGTGATTAGACATTAGACTTAATAGTGTTTAATGGTCTGTGGAACAGATTTTTGTTAGTGTAAATTTATATTTGTACCAGCAGACAATCTGCCCCCTGAATCTTCATCTTATGGAAATGGATGATGATGATTCCTGCTGTTTACCTTCCTAATATAAACTTGGGGGTCTAATTGCTACTGAGAATATAATAATGTATTTTATTAGTTTTAAAAGACCTCAGCAATTCGTTAATATTGGGTAATTCTATTTTAACTTATGTTTGACAGTTTAAATGTTATTTTAGTGGGGCCAGTAGATCAATTTCCAGTTCTCTTGAATATTTGCTGTGAATTGGATGTGCTTTAACACCGTGTTATGGCTCAGTTAACAATAGAGGGTGTATAAGTTAAGAAATTCTTCTATTGATAGATCTACTATAAAGGAGAAAACCTATTTATAAAACTATCAGTTGTCCATGAGTACTGTCTTTTTCTACTCTGTTGCTTCAGATGATAGAAATATTCAACTGCCTAAACTTATTTTTCTAAACGGCTCATCCATAAGAGGTTATGAAACTTTGAGAACTTTTTGCAGCTAGAAGGCTAGATGCTTATTCTTAGTAATCTAAAGGAAGTGTTCTCATGAACTACATTTGCATTTTCATTATGCTCTGTGTATGGTGTTGTAGGTCAAGTGAACTGGATTAGGTTCAAGCTTACGTTGAATTAATTTCTCTGTTACATGTTAAAATAACCATCTAAAAAAAAAAAAAAAAAGGCAACCAAAAACCCACATTCACTTCTATGTAGTACAGTACAGTGTGTTTCTTACCATTCTTACCTAAGGACATCACCTGGGAGAAGATGAGCCATTAAAAAAGCTGTCACCTGAGACATTTGACTCAGTCCAAAAAGTACAGGAAAACATTGTCAAGGCCTGAGGATACAAAATGAGAACAAGCTTTCCTTATTCCAGTGCTCTTCCACATTGCCTAGAACTTTCTCCTTGCTTGTTAAGCTCTTTCATTACAGCCCCTGAGGGCTCTGAAGAGGCTAATGAGTTTCTTCTCACAACTGAAGAACTAAACCCACATTATCCGAGGTTATGTGCTGATGATAGGTTCTGCCTTCATTTTTCTACTCTATTTGCTGTTTAGCTCCCTGCAGTCCAGTTCTGTCTGAAATCAATGGCATTTAAGAGTGGTGACTGGAGAAGTGCTTTCTGGACTGAGTCATCACTTGATGAAGAAGGTCAAGGAGAAGTCAGTTGTCACTGTGATAGCAGTGAATATCACTTGTATTTGCCAAATGCAGAAAGAAAACCTACTGATAGTAGAGGTTCTGCTTCTGCTGGTATGTTTTTTCGTGGTATAAAAACTGTTCCTTGACATCTATCGTAAAGGCTTCAGTCAGTTACACATTTTTGAAAGTCCTGTAGTTATGCATGAAAATTAATG
Source organism: Phaethornis superciliosus (assembly GCA_023637945.1). NCBI lineage: Eukaryota > Metazoa > Chordata > Aves > Apodiformes > Trochilidae > Phaethornis > Phaethornis superciliosus. The sequence goes on along the minus strand of JAJQWJ010000003.1, from coordinate 85,781,904 downwards.
GAGTGATCCTTTCATCTCAGGCTTTTCAGAACAACTTCTCTGAATTCTCATGCGTGAAAGTAGTTTATGGGTGCAAAATATAGAAACAAAATTTTGACTTTTGCACTTTACTTGTGAAAAATGTGTTTTTTATGTATTTGAATATAGAAATTGTGCCAGTGACATGTTTTTTGAGAGAAGCTAATAGCAAAAAGGAAAACAATGCCAACTAAAGAGTGTGCAGCCTGGAGTAAGGAGCCCTGTGGCCATGTTCTCTGAAGCGCTGAGCTGCCTCTGTCTGCTGATTCGTTGGTTTGCATGCAAAGCACTAAAAACTAAATTTTCAAGTGCTGTTTCATTTGGAGTGTATTAATGTCTAGGTGCCTGAACAGGTAGGCAAGTCAGACTTTTCCACAAGATGGGTATCAGGGAGGGCTGCGAATGAATCAAAACTGCTGCCTCCCTAACTCAGATGTGTTATAAGGTGAGAATAAGAACAGTAGGTCTATTTTCATTTGTCTTTCTCTTGAGCAGGTATATAAAAAAGCAATAGGAGCCCTGATCACTAGGCCACAAGAGTCCTCTGACCATCTTTCACTCCTTTTGGCCAATCCATGGCATAACTGCTCTACTGGGGCTGCGGTGAAAGCTGGACAGAGCAAAGGAGACAAACTATTTTACCTGTCACAAGCCCTTCATCATCAGGTTCTATTAAGGGAGGATATTATGCCTTGCTCGTGTGGGTCAAGTTTGCATCAAAGATAGACTGAGCAAGTGCTGAGTACGAGTAGTTTAGCAGTAACCAAGTGGTAACAGAAGGACCAGTCGATGAAGTGAAACCAAAATGTCATAATATTTAGCAGAAACTTCCTGACAACCAATACAAGAGATTACCAGAGCATGTTTTAGAAAATACCAGCTGAATATATTTTTCTGTAATTAATTTTCTGTCAGGTGATTCTACCCATTAACAGGAATGTGTTTTAAAGAAAGAAGGATCTATTCAAATAGGCTTAGAAAAGTATATAGTTGGTTTGGGATTTTTATTGTAAAGGTAAAGCCCATCCTCCCCAGTGGCTCTGGTCTGGCTCAGTACATGCTCCATGGGATATGATGCTGCTCCAGCCCCCTGACAGTACGTTGTTGAACATTCCACTCCATTTCTGCAATGCTAAAAATAGTTGTCCTCATTTTAAAACACCGGGCTATTAGATTATTCCAAAGGTCTGGCATACTCAGGGTAATGGAAGGCACATATCCATAAATTATCAAAACAGTAAGTAGTGTTTGACCATGCTGATTTTACTTCTATTAAGATGAGTTTCCTTGCTAGTAATCGTAGAGCTAATGTAACCTATTCTGTAAATCAAGGTCCTGGCAGGGCCCCAGTAAGTTAAAAAATAAAAGGAAAAGTTTTTGGTTTTCATATTGAGGATGGAGAAGCATTTGACTGCTTCTTAGTGGTTTGATTTTGTTTTTTTTAAAGACCTACAGAATCCTATCTGCAAAATGCTTAAAGGATTTTATAGTAATTGTTTATCTTTCCCAGCCTTGAGGAGAATCTTGGGAAGTTCCAACATTCTTGTTGTTATAAATCATGTTAATGCCTAAAAGGTTCCAAATAACAAAATGCATTCCAAGTGATTGATTCAAGTTTCTGTCAACTCCTCTTTTTTTATATATGATTAGATAATGGATGCCTAATTGATTTTTGGCACAATGCAGCTTGGCAGTATGAGCAACCAATGCACTTAAGTTCACATACTGATATGTTAAGATAGCCTCTTTTATTTTTTTTTTTTAATCTTTTTTAATGTAAAGGTCTCTTATTTAGGGGGCAGAATAGCTAAATGTAGAACTCAAGGTAACTGCATTCAAAGAAAGTTGCTAAGTACACAGATACAAAGCATTTTACTCTGTTGAAAACCTTACTTATACTTTATGTATAAAATGCACTACAAACTACAAAACCAATAAATGATAAATACATTTAGAACCAATATTATAAATTATATGCTGCTTATTTATATAATAGTTAAAGCAACCTAAATGGTAATCATTTTATATTTAATAAGAACCAGTATTGATATAGGAGGTTACTTTTACATTGTTGTGTTGAAGTGATAATCATTTGTAGAACACTGAACGGTACAAGGTGAAACATCTGTGGGTTGTCTCCATAAAAAGTAATGACTGTGGCTTTTTTTGGTTTACAGTGATCCCATATAGCAGGAAAGATGAAATATTATTATTATAGTAACTACTAGGCTATGAAGAATTTTTCTGAATTCACACTATAAATCTGGAGAAAATGAAAGCCTAAGGATAACTCATAATAAATAACTAGATTTTTTCCCCAGAATCATAGTATCTATTTTTACAGAGAAGAGCTAGAAGGAAGATGTTGAAAAGTGTGCCATGGAGTTAGAAAAATGCCACTTTAGCAAGCTATTTTAAGCTCTATTTTATTGTATTTCATGAGTGTATTTATTTGTATTTATTTGTATTTACTTGTATTTATTTCCTTAATTACTTGTATAATTTTGGTGAGTAATTGTTCTTTTATTGGCTCTGTTATTAAGAGAGATTGGAGCTGGGTTTTTTTGTTTTGGTTTGGGTTTTTTGTTGGTTTTTTGTTTTTGTTAAGTGTCTGTAAGGCATGTGTCTTCTGCTTGGCTTGGAATCAAACAAGTAAACTTGCAAAACTTTTCTTTGTTTCTTATTTCTGCCTTGGCTAGAAAACAGAATTGGATGGTATGCAAGTTAGTAGTGCAAACTTCTGTCAAGAAATTAAGACCCATGAATGGAATGGAGAAAACATTTGGGTTCAATAAAACTTCAATAAGTTTTCTATGCTTCTATTTGAAGTCCTATGAGCACAGATGAATTCTTCTAACAGAACTTAGCTCAGTAAATTTAGATGTATCGAGACTGACATTAGTGTATTTCACTGTGGCATATTCCATGAGGGTGGATATTCCATGGAAGGTTGTTCTAAGACTTTGTGTGGCAGAATCTGGTTCTCACTAGGTCTGTAATTGTTTAACAAGCTTTGCTAAGAAGAAATAGAAAAGGAAACCACTGCAATATTTTATATTTTAATTCTAAATGAGATATTTCTATGGTTTAGACTATTAATTTTCCTTGGGAAGCCCTAAATAAAATGCAGAATTGTGTTGTCTGTAGCTTTCAATCCGGAGCTCTTGTTTTATTGTTTTTCTTTTATTCAACTAGTCCTTATTCAGATATTAAAGGTGAAGCTTACCTTGTTACTTAGCTTGGATAGTAACCTTTAAAACATATTTTTCATTAACAAGGTGTTTGTTTGTACTTATCCTTTGTTGCTGTGCATACTTTTAAGCATCTGGTTTCTTGAATGGAATTTTTAAACCCAAACCAGACTCACAAGTTCCATGGGAGGTACAAGGATAAAATACTCTGGGGGGCAGGGAGTGACTAAGTCAGCTGTACAGCTGGCATTTAAAACATGGGGTAGAGGAGGCAGCAACTGAAGAACATATACAGAACATTCATTTAGGAGAAACAGATTTTTGTCTTGCTGGTTGTTTTGCTTTTCCTCCTGCTAACTAAGTTGGACACTGCCCTAGAGATGGCAAGAAGATCTGAAACTCTCCTTTGACAGAGTAGAACCTAGAAACCAGCAGTCTGCTCTGTATGTACAACTCCTGTGGGACCTAATGAGGCTTAACTGTAGATTCCTATGGTCTCAAGCACCTACTAGGTATGAGAGAGAAAGTAGAAGCTGTGGTGCCCTTGTTGGGATTTTAGGTACTTGGGTAGTATCCAATTGTCTTCTGAAGTATTTTTTACTGAATCAGGGCCTGAAATAAAACCATTCACATGGTTCGAACAATCTTATCTTCTTTGTTGTCCCTTTGTCTGAAGCAGTCTGCAGTTTTATCTGCTGCATAATTAGATAACCTGTAATTGCCTAGTATTTCAAAGTGAAATGTTTTTTCACCAAATACAAGGCATATAGACATAAACAACTGCAGAAAACAGTTCATATCTTCTGCAGAAAGGGAATGAAAAGTGATACTTGTGCAGATTTTTTTTTTCTCTTGGTTTAGCTCACTCATGGATTAGATCTGTATAATTATGGCTATGTGCATTTCAGGGGGAAGCTGGCTTAGTAGATGCTCCTGGTATACATGGTCTTACTGGTTCCAAGGTAAAAAAAAGAAAAAGGAAAAAAAAAAAAAAAGAAAAAAAAAACCCACAACAAATGAGGCTGCTTTTTGTTTGTTTTGTTTTTTTGTTTCTTTGTATTCTCACTTCCAACATTTTTTTTTTGTCAGCTATAATTTAGATTTGAATTCCACATCTAGTTTCTGAGTGGTATAATGTAACAGAGGAACTTTATTATCAACTTCTCTTTCAAAAGAGAAAGAATGAGCATGCAGAAGTACAAACATTCCTATCAGTATTAGTTTGCATCGAGAGCAATTGATTTAAGTTTCAGAACTGTGTAAGTTGCTCCAGCCATAAGATAGACTCAAAAATTTGACATCTGAGTTTCATGATCCCAGCAAAATGAGATGAGGGATGGCACTGCTTGTTCCACTCTTTCATTTTAATCTTTTCCTCCTCTCCAGGGGTGGAATATTGTAGGAAGCCTAGAACTTACTAAACAAAACCAACCAAACAAAAAGACATCTGTATTATAATACTTTTTTAAAGTTGCCTGACGCTTTGACTCTTTCTAATCAGATTGTGTTTTCTGTTGATTACAGCTGTGTTTAACCATAAGTATTTGGAATGAAATCTTAATGTCATGTGTCTGTTCACCTAATAACTTTCCGTAAATTGTAGGGCAAATAGGTTTGCTAGTTTCAAAAATATTTGCAAAAAAATCTGGATATTTAGACTGTATGTCTGAAAATGAAGGAGTTAGCTAATCACCCCCCACACTGGTACCAACAGAGAACTGACTGGTTGAGCAGCAGCATTGCTGAAAAGAACTTGGAGGTAAACATGAGTCTGGATGTAAGCAAACAGTGTTCTGCTATTGGGAATAAAGTGAAGCACGTGTTGGATTGCATTTGTAAAACTGCAGCTGGCAGATCGAGGGAAGGTGTTTCCCCCCCCCCCCCTTGCTTTGTGGTGCTGCATCTGGTGTGTTGTGTCATGTTTGGAGGATTTTCCACCCTCACTTCTTCAAGAAATGTGGAGAAACCAGGCAGGGTCCAGCAGGGAGCCAGTGTATGTTTAGGGAGCTTTGAGGGGTGGTTTAAGAAGCTAAGTTTGATAAGTCTGGCAGTGAGGATGCCAGCAATGCTCAAGACTGTACTGCAGACCTAAAGAATGTAGCTGGTTGATGTTCAAGATTAACTTCCAAAAAGCCCAAGAAAAACCCATTCTGATGTGCAGGCAGTTCAGTGAGTATGAAGTAAAGCCAGTATGGTATGGATGAATGGGGAGCTCCTGACTGAACTCAGGCACAGAAAGAAAGTAAACAGTAAAAGCAGAGGTCAGCTCCCCTATAGGAATATAGAAACATTCCCAGAGTATGTGGTGATGGAGTTAGGTAGCAAAAAGCCTAACTGGAGTTGAAACTGAGAGATCTGAAGGGCAGCATGAAGGGCTTTTGTTAAGTGGCTCTGTAGCAAAAACAGGTCTGAAAAAAAGGTGACCCAGTGCTGGGGGGGGCAGGGAAAAGGCCAAGACTACCCAATGCTTTTTTTACCCTGGTTTTCACTAATAAAGTTTGGCCTCAGCACCGTGCCCTTCACCCACCCCATCTCACCCCCCCTGCCCCAGTTACTCAAGCCTCCTAGCAGTGTGTGAGAATAAACAATTGCCTGCTGAAGGAGAAAAGAGTGTTATGGAGTTAATTGAACATTTGCAAGATACCAAACAATATGCATCTGGGGGTGCAGAAGGAGCTGGCTGATGTCACTTCAAGGTTGCCCTCTGATTGTGCCACTGGACACAGGCAATCATATTAATCTTCAAGAAGAATCCAGATAACTGCAGGCCAATTGTCATCACCCCTGTCCCTGAAAAATTGTATGGGAAAGCTAAATGAAGAAGCGCTGCTAGGAAATTGTCTAAGTAAATGAGAATTAGCAGTTTTGTATGACAAACACTTGGACAAGAATAAGAATCATAGAACAATCCAAGTTGGGAGGGACACTGAAAGATCATCTATCCCAGCCTTTCATGAGAAAGAGAAACTAGATATCAGAACAGAAGTTACACATGTTCAGAAAGTCTTTCAGTAATTAAGCATTCATTTTTAGGTAAGGACATATGGAAGGCTATTTCACCAGATCCCATTTTGCATGTGTGGTATTGGGCATTCATCTGAAATTGACCCAAAACTGTTGATTGCCCAAATCACCCCAATCAAAAGAAATAAAAAAGGAGCACTGCACTGTTTAATGAAAAGTCCAGATCTATGTGAGAATCTACACATCTGTATAGCTCCAAAGCTTTGAACTTGATTCTCAGTTGTGTAGTACATGATGCTGTACCAGTTGAAAGATATGACGAAACCTCATTTAAACCTTAGACTTCTATATAAGGAAATTGCACTGAAGGGTGAAAGAATGTTTAGACATTGCTCATTCTGATTTCTTGAAAGTAATTTAGAAAATACCATATGACGTATGTTGGAAATTTTCCATTCTTTTCATCTTCAGACCCATAAAAATCATGTGCATTCTACTGAGCTGGTGAGACTGAATCTAGAGACTGACAAAATCAAGCAAGCAATCTCCTGCTATGTGATTTGAGAGAGAAAGGGAACGTTTGGGGTTTTTTTTATTGGATAGTTTTTGTGGTACAGAACTATATGATTTTTTAAATAAATTATATAACCTTGGGTGTATGTGTCAAAAAGTATACAAACACACATTAATAATGTTATAAAACAGCTGCTATTATTATTATAATATAGCCAGGCTGCAAAGTATTTGACAAAGACATTATCATAGTAAGATTGCCTATTAAGATATTTTCTGAGCCAGAAGTTGCACAATTGGAGCTGGAATAGCATTATAACAAGTCTTTATTGAAAAATCATCAAATAAATAATTTGGTCTTCTGAAATAAGCTGAGCTTGAATTAATATTTCAAAAATAATCCCTTCAATTGTTTTTATTTTGAAAAAATATCCCTGGAAAGGTGATGGAACAACTTGTTCTTGTCACTATCTCCAGGCATATCATGGACACGGGGGTCATCAAGAGCAGTCAGCATGGTTTTATCAAGGGTAAATCATGTTTAACTAACCTCATAGCCTTCTATGAGGAAATTACTAGGTGGATAGATGATGGAAGAGCGGTAGATGTGGTTTATCTTGATTTCAGTAAAGCATTTGACACCGTCTCTCACAGCATCCTTGTAGATAAGTTGATCAAGTATGGGTTTGGTGATCAGGTAGTGAGGTGGATCAGGAACTGGTTGAAAGGAAGGAGTCAGAGAGTTGTAGTCAATGGGGCAGAATCTGGTTGGAGGTGTGTGACTAGTGGAGTCCCTCAAGGGTCGGTACTGGGACCGGTGCTGTTCAATATCTTCATCAACGACTTGGATGAGGGTATAGAATGTACCCTCAGCAAGTTTGCTGATGACACTAAGCTGGGAGGAGTGGCTGACACACCAGAAGGCTGTGCTGCCATCCAGAGAGACTTAGACAGGCTGGAGAGTTGGGCAGGGAGAAACAAGATGAAATTTAACAAGGGAAAGTGTAGAGTTTTGCATTTGGGGAAGAACAACACTATGTCCCAGTATAGGTTGGGGGCTGACCTGCTGGAGAGCAGTGTAGGTGAAAGAGACCTGGGGGTCCTGGTAGACAAGAAGATGACCATGAGCCAGCAATGTGCCCTTGTGGCCAAGAAGGCCAATGGCATCCTGGGGTGCATTAGAAAGGGTGTGGTTAGTAGGTCAAGAGAGGTTCTCCTCCCCCTCTATTCTGCATTGGTGAGGCCGCACCTGGAGTATTGTGTCCAGTTCTGGGCCCCTCAGTTCAAGAAGGACAGGGAAGTGCTTGAAAGAGTCCAGCGCAGGGCTACTAAGATGATTAAGGGAGTGGAGCATCTCCCTTATGAGGATAGGCTGCGGGAGCTGGGTCTCTTTAGCTTGGAGAAAAGGAGACTGAGGGGTGACCTAATCAATGTTTTCAAATATGTAAGGGGTGAGTGCCAGGGAGATGGAGTTAGGCTTTTCTCAGTGGTGACCAGCGATAGGACAAGGGATAATGGGTGTAAATTGAAGCATAGGAGGTTCAAGTTGAATATCAGAAAAAATTTCTTTACTGTGAGGGTGACAGAGCCCTGGAACAGGCTCCCCAGGGGGGTTGTGGAGTCTCCTTCACTGGAGACATTCAAAACCCGCCTGGACACGTTCCTGGGAGATGTACTCTAGGTGGCCCTGCTCTGGCAGGGGAGGTTGGACTAGATGATCTTTCGAGGTCCCTTCCAACCCCTAGGATTCTATGATTCTATGATTCTATGATTCTATGATTCTATGAAAATTATTTGGGTAATGATTTTTATTTCTATATAAATTGTATGTTTATATTTTCCTTGATTGTTCTAGGTTTTGAAGGGTTTCACATCTTAGTCATACTGAAATATTAAAATTAAGGTATTAATAGGGATAAATATATTAAAACTGGTTCTGCAAAAGAATCCCAGCAGTGTTATGAGGGGATGTGGCATCAGTGAATAGTTCAGAATTTTTAAAGCCAAGAAGAGCCCTTAAGCTGAATGGAAAAATGATTGGCTACAGTTAGTCAAATATGTCATGTCACTTTTTTGTAGAACTTTCACATCTTTTTGACTGAGAGATATGCAGTATCCAAATGATTTCTTCAGTTTGAGTAACATAATAAAAATCCAGTGCATTATAAGAGTTTTAAAGAATGCAGTCATTTGAAGAATGTTTATGTCTGAGATTTTTGTTTTACTGTTTTATGTTACAGGGTGAACATGGACTTGTCGGTAGTAAAGGTGAAAATGGGGAAAAGGTAAATTTTTTTTTGGCGTAACAACTTTATATACGACCAACCAAGTAGAGTTTTATTCTGAAGGTCTTGATTAAGTCTTTAATTAATAAAACTCATATATTTTTTATTGATAAGAAAATGATTCCTGAAATGCTTAAAGACAAAGAGATTTTAATGCATGTTAGTAAGTGTCATCAGTGCTTCATTTAGAAACACTTTTTTTTTTTTTTTTTTTTTTTTTTTTTAAGAAGTGATTTCATAATGAAATCTAACAGAACCATAACCACTGGTCTCCAGTAATGCTTATTCTATCTTATTTCTATGGTAACTAATGTGTATTTATTTATACAGATTGAAGTATGTGTTCATAAGTACTTTTTTACACTTTTTCCTAAGAGTGCAAATTTACTGCAAAAGCAAAATTTAACATTTGCTACAGCATAAGTGACTGCAAATTTTAAAAAGTTAATTTTCATTGATATGTTTCTGTGTGCCAACTCAGTAGTTAGCATGAATTTTGTCTCCTGCACACATCTGACTCCAATGGAGGTGCATTTACCTCTTCCTCAGACTGGAATTTCAGTCCTTTTGCCTGACTGATGGATGGTTGTGTTGTCCTGAGGACACTCTGTCTTCTGAAAGACATAAAACGTTTCCATGTGTAAATTCCAGGAGAAGCCTTTTCTTGTTCTTCATCAGTCAAGATTGGAAATGGAGCTTGAAGCTGTTAGTTCTACTTCCAGGTGCTCTGCAGTGTCCACAAATAGTTCAGCAGATTTTAAATGCAATTGGGAACTAAAGTATCCCTGTGGAAGGCTGACTCTGCTGACAGAATGCTGGTGGCCTGGGTGGCTCCAGATGATGCATCCTAATCTTCTTGTGTGGCTTCAGACAAGTAGATCTCCACAGCTCATCAAAGACAAATCTGTATTGAGGGACAAGTGTGGAAGGAAGAGCCTCTTCTTAGCTTGCCTCATAGGATTTAAAGCAACAGTGATGATAGTTTATGATTGAAACTTCAACCTCTGTGTTACTGCCTAGTTACTGCTTTTTCACTAGTTTTACCTGATTTGGGTAAGGCAACCTGAATTAAGAGGCTTTTCTTGGATCATAGGTAGTTTCTATGTGCTTCAAGTCACTCACTGAAAAAAGTGCAGAAAAGCATTTCTGCTGCATTTATATATCATGAAGATGAAGAGCAACTGATACTGCTATTCTGGCAATATTCAGACTGAAGAAAATGGAGAATAAGTGGCGGATTCTGATTTTATGAAGTTATGCTGCTTAGGACATAGGCATATTCACTCACTCACCATACCTATTCAGAAGTGTCAGCCAGCTTTCCAGTCTTCATATTTTAAAGAAAGCATGTTACAGATTAATAGAATTTGAACATATTTAAGGTTGTGGAAGGTTTTTTGAGGAGGAGGCATTCCAGTAACCTGGAAGGGAGAAATATCAGAAAAAACCCCTAGCATCTGTAGCAACTAACAACTATAATGTGAAGCATTATTCTCTAAGAAAATCACTTATTAAGCTTGAGTGTTTTTAGCTCCACTGACAGATTGCATTTCCTTGGTGGCATTGTTATTAATCAATTCTGAAGGGCTTTTTTTTTTTTTTCATAATTGTACTGCAGCTGTGCTGTACTTTCCTCAGGTTTTATGACTAAATTGTCTTTAGACAGGCACGTGGTTCCAGCTGTTGCTGCCACTCTTTTGCTTGATTCCCCTTATTTTGAGGCAGAGGTAAAATGACCCAGACACTGATACCCACATTTTTCTTATCTGAAAACTGTGTCCGTGCATTTAGACCTTTTTTTTATTATTATTTTTACTTTCGTCTTGTAAATTCAGAAGTCAAATAAAAGATCACATTTACAAGGATCTCCAGTGTAACTCTTAACAATGTACTCAGCTATTCTTCAAATAAAAGCAGCTATATGAGTGGAAGAAACCTACTAGTGATCACTCAAAAATAATTTGGGACAGCCTTATCAAAAAGTACATATCATGATTTGTGAGGAAAGAGTGTGATTTCAGATTATCGAAAGCAGGTCTCAGTCTGGGCTTAGTTTATCCCAGTTTAACCTTAATTCAGACAATTTTTGAAGAACAATAAAACTGACTTTCCAGTGACTGAACTCCAGTCTTAAAAATGTATCCATACCTTTGTATTTCAACATAGTGTCACAAAATACAATAGTTTTGTGCTAATATGTGTGTAACAAACATGGTTTTAAAAGCCTGGAACTTAAAATTTGATTTTTAACTTAAAATTTTATTTTATTTGCCCAGTTAATACTTTTCTGTCATAGGACAGTAAAGCCCAGTGGGGCTGTGCAGCCTCCTCCTGCAGCCCTGGGCAACCTGGCCTGATCCCACGGCTGACCCTGCTTTGAGCAGGAGGTTGTACACTAGACCTCCTGAGATCATGTACAGCCTCAAATATCCTATAATTTTACGAATAGTGAACATGAATATGTTATTTTTCTGATTTCACACATGTTCACATTAGAAATCCACATAAAGAAGGAGAACAATAAAAAGTAACCTTGATTTTAGGGAGGCTTTTTTTTTATTTCTGTTCATTCATTGGCTGGGGTGAGTTGTGAATGTACATTTAATTTACAGTATGGACAAATATTTCTCATTAGAATATATTATAGGCAGATTTTTTTAAGATGTGTGTGTACATTCACAAGCCCTTGTTTTGAAGCAGCATATCTGAGGGGGTTCAGTCCACTTACTTAAATATCTGATCACCTGTCAGCTCATGTTCTCTTCCTCATTGAAGGAATTCCTCATCCTCTTCCACATATGGAAATCTTGTTTGGGTAGCATTGTAGATGGTTGCTTGAATGATGGGTGTGTATGCACTCTCTGGGGTCTTTTTAACTTAGGTTTGTTGAAACCTCATGAAATAATTTATTTTCTGACACAAATAGTTACAAAATAAATTGTTCAACATAAATTAAATCTAAAGATGTCTTCTACTGTAAATTTTAGCTTCTTAATTTGCTGTGGCAAGATGTTTAAGCGGGCACATAAAATATTTTGAGCTTTGCAGCTGTTAGAAGCTTAATCAAAAAATTGACTGTTGAAGTTAGGTCTGAGATCTTGAAACCTACAGAGGTTGAAATCAGATTTATTTTCATTCGGTTTCATACTTGAAATACGTGCAATGCTTGGGAGTTGAAACTGGCTGAAAGCCTATTAGTTAATCAGATAAGTAAGCTCTCCAGTGTCTTTTTTCCTCCTTTGTTAAATCCATAATTCATTCTCTTTTACCTACTGGCTCTTGCTTCCTTTGGTCACTTCAGCTAGTACTCTTTACCCACATCCCTGATTTTTCTGTCATCTTGTCTACTGTCTTGGTAAGAATATGTACTTACTATAGTATACTTTACAGATATGGTTCTTTAGTAATTGAACTGGAACACTGAAAATTCAGTTTTGTGGGACACATGGGACCTGAACACCATATAGATTTCATTATAATTTGTCAGCAGGTGTGGAACAAATCTGTATTTTATTTGGAATAATGGTAACAAAAAAGCGAATGCAATTACAAGTTAATTACAGCTAAGCAAACATGACTGGTTTGTCACTAATAGATAACAGTGATTTCACAGAGCTGGGAAAGCTGAATTCCTTGAGTCACTTAGCTGCTACAAAATCCTAGTATAAAATCCCTGTTTCATTTTTAAGTCAGAGGGGTAAGTAAGGTTTTCTGTTATATAGACTACATCACAGTACTAATTGATGTCTCAGAAAACTCAGAAATTGTGAGTGTTGGAGTAGGAGTGTTGGAGTTGGCTGTGCTCTGGAGAAGGACTTTTCAATTGCAGTTTTCCTTGTTGCTTTGTTTTATAAAGCATCTTTCTCTCCCATCTCACACTCTAAACATTGGATTTAAAAACTGGAAGTCATTTGGAGATGAGCTATGTAACAGTACATGTGCTGACATATGCACTTGTGAATACTTATCTTTGGTAAAGTTATTGTTTTATTGCAGTTCTTTGATATTTCTCATTAAAATTATATAAATAAAAAAGTTATATATGTTTGACTAAGGGAAACTGAGAGTAAAATCATGTTAGTCATTCACTATTTCCAGTTTCATCCTTTTTTCTTTACCTTTTATATGTCTTGATTGTTTATACATATGAGGAGAGAATCTGGGCCTTGTCCAGCCTAAATGTAGAAAAAATTGTCATCTGCTTCACTTTCTTCTAAATGCAGGATGTTCTTTGTATATATTTACTGTTTTGTGAAGTACAATTTGAGTTATCCCAGGAAATATGGCTTCCTCTATTTCCTTTGGAAGAAAATTCCTAATAGATCTTAGTGTCATGATGATTTCCTGGAGGCCAACATTCTCTACTTCATCCTATCACACCTTATAAAATACTCCTCTGTCTATCTTCCATCCATTCAGAACACACAAGGCTCTAAACTTCTCATGTGTCCCCAGGTGTAGTCTTTTATTTCACAGTCTTCAGTACTTTTTTTTAAGTACGTATAAGTAAATGAAAAAACAATCACTCTTCTTTGCTAAGGTCCTGCAGAGTTAGTCATTATTTAGTCTTTCTAATATTTTGATGTCTGGACCATAAATCCCAGTGCTGAAACCAGCGCACATAAGACATCTCAAGTACTGGGGAAACTTCCAATCTATTTGAAAAATAGAAGCCATTAGTCATGGATATCATAGAGTTCTGGACCTCAAAGGTCTATAATTAAAAATACTAAAAAGTACAATTAAGAGAAGCAGTTAGTAACCCTCCTGTGTACTATTAGTACAGCAATTCTGTTTTTCAGCTCTAGATTCTGCTAGAAAGGCTGCAGTCTGCAAAAAAATAGGACTAAATTTGGTAAGCAGAAAATATTTATGTAATTGTGGCCACTGCATCTAAAGACCTCTCAATTTGAATATTTTTTAAATAATGAAAGAAGGTGCATTTTGCATTATAGACTAAGGGTCTGATTCCCAAATTTGTTTGGATGATGGTAGAGTCACTGCCACTGTGTTGAAAATGTGGTTCCTTAAATTCTACTAATCATCAACACAGGGGGAAGATATTCTAGAGTCCTTTAAATCCTGTTTCTGATTGAACACAGGAGGAAAATTTTTCACTGTGAGGACAGTCAGATGTTGGAATGACCTCCCAGGGGAAGTGGTGGATTCTCTCACTTTAGAAAGATTTAAGTCTCGGCTTGACAGGGTGCTGAGACATCTCACATAAGCAATAATATTAGAAGGACTGGACCAGATGATCCTTGAGGTCCCTTCCAACCTGACTTTCTATGATTCTATTTCATGAACTTAAGACTTGTTACTTTAGCAGATGGATGTAAATTTGGATGGGGTTTTTTTTGGAATTAACTCTTAATGCTATAAAGGAAAACATTAGAGTTTTTCTAATCTTGTAACTATTTAGGCACTTATTTGCACCTTTTAAGCTCTGGAATTGGGTTGATCGTTTTTCTTTGACTTGTTTGTATGACTGTTCTGCTCTGACATTGTGGGTAGCACTTTAGAATTTATTTAATGAAGTCATATGAGGTTAAATGTTGTTTTACAAAGCAACCATCTCAGCGTATGGGCATGCAACTGTTTTTATTTGAATTTTTTTATTACCAACCAGATCATATAAGTCACAGAGACACCCGTACACAGATATTCTAGGGGAAAGGAGAAAGCATATTGTTAATTTTACAGGAAATCTCTACCTGTAATAAAAGCAGTTGCATTGACATTTATCCTATTAAGCTAAACATTGCCAGGTTTATCCTGTAGTTCTGTGGAATTTGGCTTTATCTGGCCATCTTCATATTGTTTAACTTTCTTGCCCTTTAAACAATCTTAATGAAAACTGCCTGCTGAGAATAGTCCCTAGCCTATGATAACTTTTGAACTGTGCCTGGGAATTATATGGGGAAATGCTAATTAGACTCATTGATGTGTCTGCAAGACACCTTCGCAGCTGGAGTCTATCAGTTTGATGATATAGAAGACCAAGTTCCCAGTTCCAGGCCGTATCACTATTTAATTTACTTACACATACCCATTTGGTCAGATTAAATGTTCATCAGGCTCAGCATCCTGCTTCTAACGATAGCCAGAAACGGTGCCCAGGGAAAAGCATAAGGACAAAGTAAGCAAGTACTCTTCCAGCCTCTAATTATTCAAGACTGCAATCACCGGCAGATGTATTTTCAGTGAATTTCGTAGCCTTCAATGGACTTCTCTTCATTAGTGAGTGCAGTTTTCCCTTGAGTTCATGTAAACTTTGAGCATCTGCAGTATCCTGTGGTGAGGAATTATGTTGTGTTTGAAGCATCATTTCCTTTTGTTTATTTGGAACTTGCTTCCTCTTAATTTAAATTGGTGTCGCTTACTTTTGTTGGGAGACTTTTGTTCTTTTCAGTTTCAGTGAAGAATCAATAAGCATCTATCATGCATTTCTGAGCTTTCTTTTTCCAAACTGAAGAATACTAGCTTACTTAGTATCTCTTACTATGAAGACTGTTCTGCATTTGATGATTCTTACTAGCTACCTTTGGATGTTTTTGAGTACTGTTGCAGTGTTTAAAGATGGTAGGAAAACCTCAGTGTATAGAATATCACAGAAAAAAAATCTTTGTTTCTATCTCTGTCTCCTCACATGGAAATTCCTTTTTTACCTTCTCTTTCACTTTTAGTGTGGCCCAAAGTTCTCACTCTTGCTCCTTCTGAAGTGACCATTAGCAGTCATTGCATTTAGGAAGCTTTGACTTTGTTCATAGGTGTTATGGCTAAATACAGGACATAAAGATTTTACCCTCTTCATCACTTTTAATATACCTAAACTACACTTGTTCTTCTTTGCCATGTCATTTCATCTCATCATACCTGTATTGAGTTAGTCACAGTTCTTTCTTATATGTTTTATACATTACAATTTGGTGTTATCACCAGAGTTATTCATGTACCTCAAAATGGTATGTGAGGTTTGAGTGTGAACAATTTATGCCTTACTGAGAATAAAGATTAGTGGAGGAGAGAAGTGACTTTGCCCATACCTAAATGCTGATGAGAATTCTCAAACTCTTGACGCCTTGGATTAGAAATATAATCATAGGATCATTTGGGTTTTTAGGGACCTTAAAGATCATCTACTTCCTGGGCAGGGACACCTCCCACTAGAGCAGATTGTTCATAGCTCCATCCAGCCTAGCCTTCAACACTTCCAGCCAGAGGGCATCCATAATTTTTCTGGGCAACATGTTCCAGCATCTCACCACCCTTACGGTGAAGAATTTCTTCCTACTATCTAATCTAATTCTACCATCTTCTAGTTTGAAATCATTCCCTCCACCCATCCTATCGCTATTGCCCTTATAAAAGTCCCTTTCCAGCCTTTCTGTAGGCCTCCTTCAGGTACTGGAAAACTGAAAAAAAAGATTGCCCTGGAGCCTTCTCTTCTCCAGGCTGAACAACCCCAACTGTCTCAACCTTTCTTCATAGAAGAGGTGCTTCAGCCCCCTGATCATCTTTGTGGCCCTCCTCTTGACTTGCTTCAACAGCTTCATGTCCTTCTTACTTTGGAGGCTCTAGAACTGGACTCAGTACTCCAGGTGGGGTCCCACAAGAGTGGAGTAGAGGAGCAGCATAACCTCCCTTGGCCCAAGACATGCTTCTTTTGATGCAGACCAGGATACGGTGCGCTTCTTGTTCTGCAAGAGTAAATTGCTAGCTCATGTTGAATTTTTCATCAACCAACATCCCCAGGTCCTTTTTCTGGGCTGTTCTCAATCCATTCTCCACCCAGCCTATATTTGTGCTTGACATTGCCCCATCCCATGCGCAGGACCTTTCACTTGGCCTTGTTGAACTTCATTCAGTTTGCACAGGTCTACCTCTCAAGCCTGTCAAGGTCCCTCTGGATAGCCTCCCCTCCTTCCAGTATATCAACCATACTACACAGATTTGTATCTTCAGCAAACTTACTGAGAGTGCACTCAACCCCACTATCTGTTTACAAGAAAGTTGTAAAACAGCAGCACACCCAGTACTGACCCCTGAGGAACACCACTCATCACTGACCTCCACTTGGAAATTGAGTTATTAAGTGCACTACTAATATTTGACTCGTGCATTTTCCTTTTTTTTTTTTTTTAACCATTAAAAAGGTATCTTTTTCAGTCTGATTTATCTCCAGCAAGATTTGGGATGATGTTAAACTCTGAACATAGTAACTTTTACATACTGAATACAATTCATTTCAATCCATAAAGCTGTCCAAATTCCAATTGTTGCTGCAATGTAGGAAGCCTCTTGCATTGTAGGCTCATATGTGGATCTCTGGGCAAAAAAGCACATGTGATTCTCTGCAGAAAAAGACAGACCTATTCTGAATGAGCTATCTGGGGTATTGGAAGCATTGTAAGCTTCTAAGTGGGCACTCTTGAGTTGAGATGGAAGACTTCATAGCATAAGCAGAGTGCCACTTTGGATGTACTCCTGCCACTAACTTTTGTGCCACCTTGAAGATTTTTGTGAAGATATGTCCAGAGATGTATAACTGGGCATGATTACAGCTGTTGATGCCTAGAAGAGATGTACTAGTTTGGAATCAGCTAAGGCTGTAAACATGTTGAATGCAAAGAACGATAAATGTGATTAATTTAAAACTGATGTATCATTTTGTAGCATCTGATGGAAGAGCAAAGACATACCCCTTGGCAGCGGGATAGAATGCAGCACTGTTTTCCCCCAGCGTAGCCATGTTGAGGTCTCAGTTTCCATTTAACAGCTCTGGAGGTTTTGTAGCACCAGTGGGGTGAATGCCTGAGCTTGGGTCAGGGCACTTCTGGCCAGGAGAGAGGGTAGAGATGGGCATGGACCTTGAGTGCGGAAAACCAAGAAAAAATGGCTGGCATTTGTATGTGTATTTCTGAAAGAGGTGAAAGAAATTGAGAATAGTTTAGAAGTGACAGTGGAGCACGTCAGTACCAATATGGGAAGAAACCCAAGATTTGAAATTCAGACTGCCATCCACTTGTCTAGAGAGCAGCCTTGTGGAGAGGGACTTGAACATTCTATGATTCTATGTTTTCTAGTGTCTTGTTCCATTTGGTTGTGATGCCTTCCAGAAGATATATGGACTGGATGCTGTCTGTAAGCAGTAAATCTTACTCCTTTTCAGAGTCAAAAGTAGAGTAGGTAATTTCTGTTTTCCCAGCTTTTCTCAGGTTGACTAGTATGTAGTTTATTTTCTGTGATGAGTGAAAGGTGTCCGACTCTTGTCCTGTGTTTTTCATTCACCAGAAAAAGAGGGGTTATCCTCTGTCTACCTAGTCTTTTAGTTCAAATGATAAAGAATATTGTTGTGATGTAAAACATTTTATCTTCTGACTCTAATAATCATCTTTCATTAAAGGCCTTATAATTCATTATGAAAGGGGTTTTTTTTGTTTACTATTTATTAGTCTGAACAGACTGAATTAAAAAAAATATGATTTCTGAAAAGAAATGCTGGAAGACAATTAATTTGCAAGCTACATGTGAGCATAGCCAGATTAGAGAGACCTGGAAACTGCAGTTCAACACCCAGTCATTTTTGTTAAAACTTATTAATGTTGCTGAGTTTATTTTTCTTTCATCTGCTTGCTGATTTTATCACATGTTCTTGATTATCTGTGCCTTCTCTCTTCCCTTTTTCCCAGCTCATAAATTACCTTTTCTGTTGTGCAGACAACCACTCATACACATACTGGTCCATTCTCTTTCCTTATTTTACTTTTCCAAAAGCTGTTTACATTTCGCTTATATCTTTGCTTACCATATTTGAGAAAAAAGTTATCTTTAACTGTAAGTGCCATGAGAAGCACTGTAGGTACAGTGTACAATACCACGTGTATGTCAGCTCCTTATTGGTCTTATGGGCTCTGATAACTTCAGCTTTTATCAATGATCTGGCCTTACAGTTAGCCAGGACTAAAAATTGAAGCAGCTTCATACAGCTGTAATTCTCATTATTTTCTAATAGTATAGTATGATATATTTTCCTGATTCCAGATCTTGTAGTAAGTTTAATTTTGAGTGTATTTCCTCAATTTCCAGTTAAAAATGCACATTAACACTAATATGCTTCTATGTGTAC
Organism: Phaethornis superciliosus; assembly: GCA_023637945.1. Lineage (NCBI taxonomy): Eukaryota > Metazoa > Chordata > Aves > Apodiformes > Trochilidae > Phaethornis > Phaethornis superciliosus. The sequence goes on along the minus strand of JAJQWJ010000003.1, from coordinate 85,762,804 downwards.
ATACATATTTATGTGTGTGCTGGAATAAGCCAGTCCCTTATAGGAGTTATAATGCAATTAAAAAATTATTTCCTAACATACTAAGTAATAGATTTCTAAATTAAATCACTTCTGACTTAATTATTTTGATTTACTGCAATGCAGTTTCACAGGAAAGCTTTCCCTACAAAGAACTTTAAGGCAAAAATGAGAATCTAAAGGAAGAAGGTGACAGGGGGTAAGAACTGAATCCTTGCTGGCAGGTGCAGCATATTACTTTAACACAGAGAACTGAACAGAGCTTCTGACATGTGAGTCTTTCTTTCAAACAGGAGGCAGTTCTTGGGAGTTGCTGAGCAGAGATATGCTCTAAGATGTAGCTGGCAGGGCTCCACAGCAAGGAGGCCATCAGTGCACTGCAGCTGCTTCTATCAGTGAGATTTTGTTGTATGCACTGTTGCAGAGGATTATTTTCTATGAAAAAGAGAGTACTGACAGGTATTTAATGAGGAAAGGCAATAGGATAATCTAATTAAACAGTATTGAAGTTGCAGTGTTAGCATCGTTTAGCATAAATTACATGTATGCTTATGTAGTCTTGTAGTTTTTATAATTTAGCCTCACACTGTAAGACCTTTTAAAAGAAATTCTTTTATATGATATTTCTAAAAGAGGCATAAATGTTAAGAAGCAAATTTGCAGGTTTGTTTAAGTTAATGGCCTCCCTAAACACTCTTGGAGTTTTGAGTGAGAGAATATCCAATTAGAGAGTTGTTTGCTTTTAGGATAAAGATCAGAATTCATGGACTGAGAGTGATGAAAGAGAAAACAACAAAAAGGCTACTTAACTTGCTCACCACAGAGCAGGAGATGACAATCTTTGTTCACACACACACACATATATATTTTTATATATATATATAAAGATATTTATAACACACATATAAATAATTATAAATATATTTATAAATATATTTTTATATAGACACACATTTATATTTATAAACTCCATATATGTAGTTGTATTTATATATAAGTATATATATATATATAAACTTGGTGGGTGTGTATGAGTGGAGGAAGCTTTCCAGTCTGTAAAGGCAGACGTAGATGTTATAAAGTGGCTGAAAAGTCATCAATCTACGTGTTTAAGTACATCTAAGTCTTCAAAGTACTTTTTTTTTTTTTTACTTAGCAGTAGTTAATTCTTGTTAAGGTAATACTGTCAAATGATAAAAACTCCCAAATGACAGGAGTCTTTCCCCCGATCTCCTCCTTCCTAGCTGATTCTTCCTATTGTCAGTATCCCTGTGTACTGCTATTGTGGTTGTTTGTGAGATGCTTACTAAAGTAAATAAATCAGGGAACCATTTTGCCCAATTATTCTACACCCATTGATTTTTCACACTTCACTGCACAGTGCTAGTACAGAAATTCCACAATTATTTTCAAGCATAGTATAGTATGAGCAGGTTACATGAAAAATTGCTAGGGAAGTAGGAGATGTGGATATGGACCCTCTAAAAAAGTGAAAAATGTAATTAATAAGATTTATGCAAAAGGCAGATCTTTCCTGCTTTTCTAGCTGTTCTTTGAATTGACCCAAGTGAAGCCTGATGAAGGTGTGCTGCTTCTGAACACAGATCAAACCTCCACCTGAGATAAACATCCATCAGAAAACTGAGCACATCACATTTTTAGATTGTACCAATATCCACTGGTACAGCTTTATTAAAACCCGTTTCCTGGCCTTAGGTATGCATTTCTATGACCTAAATAAACTACTTAACCCAGTCTAAAAGGAATAGAGGTAATGGATGCTGCTAGCTGTATCGTGGGCCTGATGAACACAGTTTAATAGTCACAGTTACAAAAAATGAAGTTATTTCAGTTGTCACGTTGTAGAAAATAGAGGTGCCAGAAGAAGTCCATCAGTTTGCACAAACACTAGCTGTTACTTTAACCGTATGCAGAACATCTTTTGGAGACTAAATAACAATAGCAATACCCTGCCAAAACCTTGAAAGCGTGGGTGTCTAGAAAAATCATTCACTCTAAGAAAAATACTATTTGTCAGCTGCTGACAAGAACAGGTAGCTTTTAGGTTACCTTAGGAGACCATCCCTGAAAAAAAAAATAGTTCATGCCTCCTATGGAAAAATTGTTCAACACTAATGCGAAGCCAGTATAAACAGAAACCTCCCCACTAAAAGGCAGCTAGAATTTTAAACAATTGAAGCTGAAAGTCAAATACATTTGTAGTATTTACTTAAGAAAGGGAAAACTCATGTGCTCATTAAATGAGACAGCTTTCTCATTTAAGTTTTTAATCTGTTGATAGATACACAAGATACCAAATTCAAATATATTATTCCAATTAATATTTTTCCAACAACAGAATTTGGTGTTGAAAACTTGGGGCCCAATTCAACTATTGGGTTTGTTCAAGAACGATATAAGAGCAGAATTTGGTAACAGCTCTAATATTTGTTCAAGCCAAACCATGTATTCATATTCTCTTGTGTTAGGCACGGTACAAAGACAGAGCAGACCATTTATGTCATCCCAAAGCTATAATTTAAATATAACATTTAAGACAGAAGGTAGATACCTACAAAGCAGCAAGACCTGACTGATGAAGAGCAAATAAAAAATATGAAAGATGATGCTTTACCTATTGTGTAGATTTTGTACTCATCATTCAGAGTAGAATGGACTGGAGGCAGGAGTTATTAAAGGGGGATAATGAAATAACTTTGTGTAATCCTTGCAATGCCAAGTTGTGCACTTTTTCTCTTTGTTTAGTACATACGTTTCATGCTATTTAAGTATGTGTGCATGAGAACCAGCAATGGAGATGGTGAATGATAAATAGAGCTTTAGCAATGGTATTCAGAATAAGTGGCTGAAAGAAGGATGAGGGAACATTTATGAAAAGTAGAGAGAATAGTGTGATCTAGTCTGAAAAAGGTCATGTCTCTGGTCTGGATGTGGGTTGGATCTCAGAGACTCACTTCAAGATTATTCTTAGTTCCTAGGGACTATTAGAATCAGTGCTTTTTCAGTGACAAAATAAAAAAAAAAAAAAAGGAATTTTTCTCAAGGAAAAATGCTGAAAGAAGTATAACTAATTTGAATGGTTAAATATCAACAAGAAGATACTGGAAAGTGAAGATGCTTCTTTGGACAGGGGACAAATCTGGAGAAGTGCAAATGATGGCTCATAGACATTTTTATTGATTTTATATTTGCAGAAGAGATTAGCCTGAAAGACTGAAAAAGGAGAAGTAAACTGAACCTCAATGTACCCTGTATAACCTCTTTATAGAATGTTTTGTTTGAGATGTCTGAATTTTGCATTTTGCAGAGCTTTTTGCTTTGGGATTATGAGGAAAGATATAATACAATAAATTATGTAAAATACACCAATTTTTAAACTGAAGTGATATTCCGTGTATAGAATGTATTTTAGAACTCAGCCAGATGGAGTGAGTAAAGAATAGAATATTTATTCCTATTCATAGTGGGGTTTTTAGAGTCTTTAAATGCTTTGTGGTGTTTCTTTCTGTATATGAAAATTCTTGAATTAAACATCTTTCTGATTTGGCAAGATTCAAGTTATTTAGAAAAGCTATTCCTATCCACTAAAGCCGCTGTATGCAAATACCAAGAAGTATTTGCAAATGAGGAACACCATGAAAATCCTTTGAGTTTTCCCTATAAATAAATTTTACCTGACTACTGTCTCTGAAGAGAGCATCAATGTATTCAATTGGATTTTAGAAATACACATTGTCTAGGAGACTAAAACTCTGCTTTCGTACAGCTCATACTTTAGGTAGTCTTACTTATTTTTATGAAAAAAACCTTTAATCTTGAGTTAAGGGGTATTTTTTTTTCAAGTAATTCTGGGAATGTATGATCAAACAATTACCAAAAAGAGTTGGGTTTTGGATGTTAATTTTTTTTGTGGTTTCTCCTTGACATTAAAAGGTTTGAAAAGAACCTACATATAGTTTTTCAGTCTTCTCAGTGGCAAGTAAAAGCCAAAATAATTGTTGTTTTTTTTTTTTTTTGAATTTGCATTTCACAAACGGAGAGTGGAGTTTAGACTTTTAAAAATAGCTTTGTGTTTAAAAATAGCTTTTGTGACTCTTGCTGATTGTGTGATCTATGATAATCCCCAGGTCCTTTACCTCCAGTAGTGCTATAGGGATTATTCTTGACTTATTATTTATGCATTTGATTTCTCCATTTGGAGAGCACTACACTATACCATTAATTGCACTTGATTTTTTTTTTTTTTTTTTTTTTTTTTTGTTTTCTGATTGAGTGAAATAATTTTGCATTTGAAGGTTTTCCTACAAAGAATAAAAATGCTTTTCTGTCTCATTCCTTCTGACAAGAAGACATAATTCATCAGTGCAGTTTTGGAGCCAGGGGCTGGCCTGGCTTCAGATCATTCTGTGCCTAAGACTTTTGATTGAGTGGAGGTGGTAGTTTGCCTTTATATAGTAATTTTTGCCTTAGAAATGCTTAGAGCTGGCTTAGAAATGCAGTGTGTGACACTAAGTGATTGTGAAGTGTTATGAATGTTTTCAGTATTGTTCAGTCTGGATAAGTGAAGGAGGAAGAACCTGACATGTTACTCAGCTTGTTCTGCCTTGAGTTCCTCTCCTTTGAAATGGTGTAGTGTCTCAGCAATCCTTAGGTGTTTTCCCCTGAGTATTGCCACTTTCCTGAAGTATACTATTCCACTTTCTGAAGAAAGGTTACAGGTCAATCTGTTAAGAATGTTATTGGGATGGAGCCCTTCATAAACTCAAATCTCTGAGCATATATCTGCTAGAAAAAACAAAACAAAAACAGAACCAGAGGGGCTCATTTTTCTGAGCTGAAGTTGATGATTTTTTTTTAATCATAACTTATTTAGGAAAAATCAATAACCATTACTATGATCTGGGATAGTTTATAAGAAGCTACACATTAAGGATGGTGAGAAAACTCACAGAGCATTCTGCTGAGACAGGTGTAGCAAAGCACAAAAAGGTATTAAAAAACCCAAACAATACTAGCCCATAACTACCTCATCAAGATATGTAGGGTAATATAATAGGACAGTTTGGACTGGAAGGGACCTCTAAGAGCATCTATTTCCAACCCTTCTTCATGAGCAGCAAACCTTCCACTTGACCAGGTTTCTCAAACCCCTATCTCACCTGACCTTCAAGACTTCCAGAGGAGGCAGCCACAGCTTCTCCGAGCAACTTGTTCCAGTGTCTCACCACCCTCCTAGTGAAGCATTTATTCCTAAATAAATGCCTAATGAAGCATTTATTCCTAAAGCTATTGCCTTCCAGTTCATATCACAGAGTACTAGAGGTTAGAACGCAGGAGGTATAAGAACTGAGTTAGTGACATGGTATAGCTTACATACTTTGAAGAGTATTTCAACTATTGTTAACAATGGTACTTGAAAATTCTTGGAAAAAAGGATATCAGGAATTCCTGATTAGTATCATTAACAGGGCAGAAACTTTATTTCTTTTGGTAAATGTTTAGGTATGAAGGTATTTTACTACCAAATACATTGCTTTGCCGTTATAATAAGATATAGACTACAAGAAAGATGAGACAAGCTTAAAATTGACAAGTGAGTTGAATACTGGTACTGCAGTCTTGCAGAAGCCACGTGTGAACCCGTGGCTCTAATTAAAAAAAATACTACCACTGAATTTAGTATGTCCACTTTTCCACACGGCAGACTGAATCCCTTCCAGCACTTATACTGAAGCAGCCCCATAAGCTTGTTTCATTGAGGTGATTGAAAGCAGAATGCACCCAAAGAAATACAAACAATTCAGTGTTAGATTGGATTAGGTTTAGTTAACTAATGAACAAGACATAGCACTTTCAGAGTTTTGTCATCCTGTTTTAGCAATAAATATTCTTTGTCTCATCTGAATATAGCATAAGTAGGAGGAACATTAGATGTAAAATGTCACTACTACACTTTTCTCTCTTTTTGGTTAACCTATACTGTATGCCATGATGTTGATTATTAACAGCCGCCTCTACACTGAAGAGTGGCTTCAGCAATCCTGAGAATTGGCTGGATTTGAAGCTGTTAATTATGCACTCCATAAAGGCAGAAATGAGCGTGACTTGGCTCAGTTCTCATCAGAATAATTTGTGAAAATTTGATCTCGATTTGATTTGAATTTTGGCTTCACAGTGGACATGGACGTTCCACACAACAAGCTCAGCATCAAGAAATAATTTACTCCATTAAAAAAATCGTAATAGTTTCAAAGTAAAACTACATACCTGGCAGACAGCCCATGCTTCTTGGGGTTCTGCAGAGGTCCAGGCTCATTAACAGGGAGTGCCTTTCATCACTTGGTCTAAGAAACTGATAAATATCTTAAATCCAAATACGTTGTAAATCATGAGAAAGGGAGGGTTGGGTTTTTTTCCCCTCCATCCATTTTTTTCCCCAGCCACACTCATATGTCCCTAGAACCACCCACGAACATTTGAAAATTACTGGTTATGGTCTGCCTGACATAGAAGAAAAAGTCACAGTCTCTGATACTTGGTGCTCATCTAACATCAAGGCAAATTATAAGAAAGGGTAAAGGCAGGGTCTTCTTTTGGTTTAGGCTCTCTGTTTAGGCTTTTATGTAAATATAGATGTTGGATAACAAATTATGAGAAGATGCTTCTACCTGCTATTTCCACCTATACATGAAGGAATTTAGAGGAAAACTAAAAGCAAAAGTGTCTACAGCAGTTTATGTATTTCCTAATATATATATTATATATAATATATATAAAATTATTATAATATAATATAAAATATATATTATATCTAAAATATATATTTTATATATATTTCATAATATAAATATTTGGAATATATATAATATATAAATTATATATATAATATATATATATTCCAAATATATATGTTATGAAATATATATAAATATAATATATATTATTTATATTAGGAATATATATTATTATATATTATTATTTATATAATATATATATTAGGAAATAAGGAAATATTGTAAATATATGATGGTACCTTTATAGATATTGCAAGGTGGTAGCAATATGAGTGATATTAGTTGAAAGATTCTGAAAGCAGTTCTAAATGTCTAGTGTGTCATAGTGTTGAAAACTTCTCAAAGTTTTAATTGAGCTATTTGATAAAGAATAGTAAGTTTGGGACTTCAGCAGTTATTCTTTAAACTGGCAGCAAAGTTTAATTCCTGTCTCCAGCAAGACCATAATCCATAGAACAAATGGCAGTGTTTAATAGATTAAACATACTGAAATAACCAGTGTTAATTCCTATAACTGTTTGGTGTCATTTAATGCAATGTGTGCTTAGATTTGTCTGTTTTGATTTTTGTTTTGTGTTTGGTTTTTTGTTGTTTTGGTTTTGTTTATAAACAATAAAGGCAACTTGAGGAAAAGTTTTAACAGTGTGGTTCAGGCTAATGCATAGCATTAGACTTGTTATCATCAAGATGTATTAATAGAAACAATGACCTAGCTGAGCCATCTTGTGCATGGGATTATTAAATTCACAGTTAGTTGTTGCTAATTTGTTAGTAGGCTTCAGTTGCTTGAGAAAGCTCATACAAACTCATTTAGCAAAACTGATTATTAGATGAAATGCCTTCTGTCATTGCCATTGGAGGAATAGCTCTGAATCAGAGCTGTGTCACAAATGAAGTTAGGTGAATGATGTCAGTTCAATACCATTTACCTAACAGAATTATGAAGATGATGCTGACACAATTAATAGATTCTGCTCAGATAAAGGTAGTCCCCTGGCAATAGATGAAATTCAGTGCAGGGCTGTTCTCTTTCTTTGATTGTTATGGACAGCTTGGACTCCAGGAGTGAGTACTTACACTTTTGTAAAAATTATGTTACCTTTATCATTTAACATAGTTAAGTCTAGTGATAGCGATACAATCATAGAGCTGTTCAGAGTTGTTCGTTCTGGAAGGCATTCTCCTTTAACTTACATTTCTTAGGCAGGTCTGTTGAGTTCACTTTGAAGAAATGTGTGTTATCTAGAATAGCATGGTAGGTAAGAGATAATAGAGGATTGAATCATTTCATGTATCCTACAAAGAATATTGTCGTTTGTAATCAGTGTTTCATAAGCAAACATCAGCCTGTATAGTTAAATCTGAAGTATTTTTCCCATGGTTTTTTCTCTTGATTCATAACGTTCATATTCATACTTGTGAGAAAATTGCCAGAACAAAAATTGCTTCAATTTTTCAAATGCAGTCAGTGAACCATATACCCCTACGAGTCAGACAAACTATAAGACGGAGAACAGTTTTGCCATGTGATATTTAATACAAGAATTGTTTATTTTTTAAAACAGTCACAGAATGAAAGCAATTAATTTAATTTCAGTGTTACAATGTTCAAAAGGAAAACTGTTCCTAGTGTAACTTTCTTGTCCAGCACCATATTTTCATAGCAGTGTGAGAATGAAGAATATTTTTCAGTGACAAATCTTCATGGATGTTCCGTAGCACTGTGAAGTGCAGAGAGCTGCAGCTCTCAGAGTTCTAGACATTTTTCAGAGGCATTTATTTGGAAAGAATTTCTGCTGGAATGTAAAATATAGTCTTGCTTTTGCAGCCAGGAGTGTATATGTGTGACTCCCTGTAGAACAGACCAGAATCTTAAAATATTCTTTGTAATAAAAAGTGTGAAGGGTTAATATTTGTCTTATGTATATAATAAAATAAATATTCATTCTTTTAGGGTGAAAAAGGAGATAAAGGAGAACCAGGACCAGAAGGCGTTCATGGAAGAGAGGTAAACTGAATGATAATGACATAGTCAAGTTCCAGACTTTTGGGGGAGTGGTTTTTAAGCAGTGAAATTCAGAATTTATATAAGGAGACAGATGAAAAATATTTCTGTCTGGAGAGTTAACATCTGCAAGATGATGGGGAAAGAAAAAGGGCTGCATTCAGGTGAGATGTGAGTTCTTAGGACTTCAGCTTGGAGAGGAGAGCCATGGGTAAGGATATTATTAGGTTCATAATACTTCTGCTGAGGGCACATGAGATAAAATCAAGCAAGGGTAGGGATTAAAACAACACCATACAGATGAGATATCTGGTGGAAAATAGGGCATTTCTGGAAGCAGAATAAAGCCTTGGCCTGCAGCCTTGGTTTCTGAAAAGAAAATGTACAGGCTGCTAGCCATGTGGACTCTCCTAGGTGAGGGTCATGGGCCACTCACTGTGCCATGACAGAATTTGAGCTAAAATTTCACTTTTTTTTTTTTTTTATCTTTCAGATTTCACTTAGCAATAGGTTTGGCACATATTTGAGGTAGAGCATGAATCTGTGTCTAGAAATACTCAATATTCTGGTCACTGAGTTCAGAATCAAGCTTGAACCTGAGCTAACACCATAGACATGCCCAGTAATAAACCTTACTGTTGCGTAATTTATTTTTAAATATAAATTTATTTTTGTATGTATGAAATCAAGATGAGTGGGCAGAAAATCAGATTTTTTTTTTTGCAATACTGTTTTTAGTATTTTATAATAATGAAAAACAAAAAAAAAGCAATCCAATACTAAAATGGCTAATCAGCATGATTTGAAGATAATTACTTTAAAAAAAAGATAAAGTCAGCACTTCTTTTTATCTGACTATCCCCTCCTGTCTTCTCCTTGACCCAGCTAGAGGTCAACCTTGGGTTAGGTTTTAATGCAGGATACTGCTGGATCTCCAAATTGCATCACAGCTGAAGTCAGAGAGCATCTCACAGAGGGATCTGAACCTGTGTGGCCAGATTCTGTGGAAAATGACTGGTGTTAGGACTGAAATCCAGATACAAGATTTGGAAAAAATGTTTAGCAAAGTTTTTCTAAGGAACTTTACCAAAAGAGTATAAGGGTCAGCATTTGATGTAAAAATGCTATGACAGTCTAGCTGGTGGGTCTGCTGGAAATGCAGTGAAACAGCCTACATAATTATTAACAGTTTTAAAATCATCTGGCTTTCTGTGCATGCTGTTAACCATAAAAGTATTTTTCCTATTTTAGTTTATTATAATTTAGTGCTAGATAAAACAAGCTATTTTTGACTAGTAGTGGATGTCTTCCATATGAGAATATAAACTGTGTGCTGAGCTGAAACTACATGTAGGTATTTGAAGAGGTATTCTCTTGTAGCCTGCCTGTCTGTAAAGGTGACCCGTATACTTCTCTCATGCATACATACACACTGACAGTCTGGAAAAAGCACATCTGTGTTTCTTCCATAGCTCTGGGGACACTTCTGTCTTGGTCTTACTTGATCTGCTTTACTACATGGGATCTTGTTCCATAAACCTTTTAGGAAGAGTAAGGTATACCAAATATCTGGTGAACTCTAGAACATATCTGACATAGTGGCACTGTGAAAGTGTAAAATCCAGAACTTTTTATATTTTAAGTACTTACTGAACTGTTGTTATGTGTCAAGAAATTATAGTATATCATAATGGGAACTGTCACAATGCAACATATTGTTTGAATCCACATGATCCCCTTTTAGCAACACTTACAAAATGTTCTGGATTCAGTTATCACAATGCTTGTATATTCTGGTCATTAAATTTAAATTTAAAGGTCTGTGTATCATTGACTCTTGGTTGCTATCACTGTCTCTCAAGCTCATTCCACATACAGACATGTAACATCTGATATTTTTGAAATAATCAAGTTAATCTGGTTTCATGGATGTAATCTGCAGTGCTGTATAAAGAAATCCTGAAAACACTTAAATCTAGTGGCATAGGCTGCAGGCAACTGTTGTCCCTCTGCCTGGGGGAATGAGGTTTTCTGAGCTCACAAGTGAAGAGCCTTGAAATGATGACTGAATCTTTTGGTTTGCACAAATGGTATAAACATATTTGAATTTATTTTAATCAAAATCAAGAAAGTATGCGTCACATAAAGAAATTTCAGTTTGCTTGCTATTATTAATGGTTTTTTAGCTGTACAAAAAGTTCTTGCTAGAATGAAGTAGCATGACAGAAGGGAAACCAGACCTAATTTGGAGGCTAGGCTCCAAATGATAATGATAAAGAAATAGTTAAAAAGTATATTTCCCTCATCCTTCACTGGCTTTGTTAACTGGGTCAGTTAATCTCACTGAGAACCAGGTTTGGATGCAAGAACTGTGAATGTATTTAACTGTTTTGCACATCTCCCAGTTTATCACTCCAGGAGTCTGAGCCAAGATCTACAGTGCTGTGCCTGGTCTGGAACATTATTCAAAATCCATTTGACAACATGAATACTTATTATAAATACTGGTACTGTGGTTGCCATTGGTTTTAGCTTCTTAAGAAGTAGTCATAAATAATATATTTTTTATGTAGTCTTCCTGTGGCATGTGTTCACATTACATCTGTAACCAGGTATTTGCCTGCATAATATAAACAGCCATTTTGCTTGAGTAGTATCTCTAAGTCCTGTCCCTTGAGGCTTTTATAGCCACTTGACATTAATAATGCTATTTGTATTACTGTAACAAGTGGAGCTTCATAGACACACTGTCTGTAAGAAATCCTGATATGGTTTCTTCTCCATCACACTGATTTTCCATATGGAATAAGGACAAATTTGCAATAAAAATCACCCTGGAACTTTCTGTGGAGTAAAATCTAAGTTATATTCACACGCTTCTCAGTTAAACTAAATGAAAAAAAAAATCTTTATCCTTAAAACTTTTAGATTTTTTATAGTCATGTAATTTTTTTGATTAGCAGTGCAGGTGTGAATTTAATGCCATGGGATGCTACTAAAATTAGTGTTTTGATGACATAAATCCCAGCAAAAGTAAGTGAAAACAAAGTTTTATCCTATCTCTCAGAGCATGTTATGTAAAGCTAGGGGAAGAATAGAGTCATTCTTGTAAATTAAAAGAAAGAAGGGATAGAAGTTTAAAAAAAATTATGCACTAAAATATAGTGTATAATATTCAGAGGGTTAAATCAACTCATTCACCAGCTGTTGTTTTGTTTTGGGTTTTTTTTATCCTGCTGGGAAATATGATAGCCTAAGTGAGTTTTTAAAAAACATTAAAAATATTGTTATTAAAAATATTATAATTGTTATTAAAATATTGTTACTCATTCCAAATCTGATGTCAAAGAATGGACCTGTGAAATTCAGTGAGCAATGAAGAAATCGCAGGTTTTCAATAAAAAGATGGAAAAATATGCTGGACCTTTTTATGCTTGTAGGAAAAAATGAAAAGAAATACAATGATTTTTAAAGGGATCCAGTGTCTTGTTATGATAGCAACAGTTTGCAGCCTCATGGCCTGTCTCTCTAATTGTGAAATCTTAGTATTAGCATTGTAAGGAAATAGTTGTATAGGAGGAGAAGGATCCTATTTTTTCAATGTGTAATGTTGGTAATGATATTTAATTACACAGAGAGTTTGAGAATTATGGTAGAAACAAAATTATAAGGAGAGAATAGACATTGCTCAGGATCCAGAAAATTCAAGCAGTGCAGCAGTTTGAAGTTTTTCAATGACGTTAATGAGAAAAGAGCAATGGCAATATTTAAAAGTACATGAGATATAAACTGTAAAATGGTATATTGTTTGAAGCTTCGAAAATACTTCTCTAAATTAGAAAATTTATCCAAACATATACACCTTAGTGTTGTACAGCTGACTCTGAAGCTATGGTTTTAATTTTGAATTGAAGGCTGCTCTGTGGAAAAAGCATAGTTCTGCTTACTTACTTGTTAGAGTATTTCCAAGTTTTATTACTTAGTAGAGATTGTAGACTTGAACTATAATAACTTGCACATTGACGGTTAATGTGTCAGATTGAGTACAGCATCTCCAGTACTTCAGGTAATATGTGGTATTCTAGGAGATACCTGATATGAGATTGAACTCGGCTACTGTAATGCAAGCCAGGGAATTGCAAATAATGAATGTTTCTGCAAACAGATATTTTTTAGAGTGAAAAACCTGTTCTCAAATTATGCCAAGTTTACAGCATTTTTCTTTGCCACACGGATGCATCGTAGTGCATTTACACAAACAGGCTCATGTCCAGTGGGCCAGACTTGGCTGTTGCAGGAGTTGCTGGACTCGTCTGGTTGGTGTCCAGCTGATTTCTGCATTTTTTTCATTGGAAAGAACGCTTGTAGTTAGCTGTGGGTGCAATTTAACCTGTTTCATCTCTTTCCTGTGATAATATATGAGCTGCTGCTCTCTCTAAGAAAATTTTCAGTGTATGAAAAAGTTTTCTCAGGCCTTGGTGAATCTGCTAGGGCATGTTAAGTCCAAATTCATCAGGTGGAATGTTAGGGCACAAAAATCATGTTTTACTTGAGGCAAACACTAACAATTTTCCTAAAGTTCCTGAAGTCTAGAAAGAGTTTTCTTAGTGATAATTTCATGCAAAGCTCATAACTGAGGTATTTCTACACAGTTTTTCAGACTACTCTGACAAAATTAATGTTGAGTTTATTGTCAAATTTTGTCTCAGGCTGAGAGTTTAATGCATTTCCCAAATATTTCCCAGCTGTTAATAAATAGGTAATTGATGGCAGCTGAAAAGAGACTGTGAGCCCTGTCTATTAACACTACTGGTGAGGTTTGTGTTGCTGCTGGTATGTTTCTTCATTTTAGTAGGTTTTGTTCAGGGAGATGTTAAACAGGATCCTGGCTCTTGATGCCCTTAGTCCCTTAGGTCTCCAGTCCATACAGAAAGCCTTAAGTCTAGTTGTCTACCAGGTGGTGTGAGGCTTAGAAACTCTGGCAGATCTCTAAGTTACCTCTCCTTACCCTTACTTTCTTGAGGCTTCTGCTTTTGCTCCCATATCATCTCATTTTCAGTCTACTGCTGAAACACTTCCTCAAACCTCCCTGGCCTGCCATTCAAATCCCCTTCTTTGGTCTGCAGAGTTTTTATCATGGGGATTGCCAGCTACTTGGTTTAAACCAGAGAAATACTGGCTCATTAAACCCTTCTAAATCCTCTGTGTGGCTTTTAAACCAAACTCAGCATCACAATGTCATGCAACACTCAAGTCTGTAAGAAAATTTAATTTACAGAAGCAGACTTCTTGAATTTGCAGGATGTTTTCCCCATCCTGTGTGAGCATCAGCACATTTCCTTTTTAATATAACCCCTGTAGGTTATATGGGAATACTCACAGAAAGTATGTACTAGGTGCAAGTTGTTGCTGTCCATGAATGGTCAGGTTAGAGGATACTCCAATGAGGTAGGATTCATTCGTAGGATAGTTCCTCATATTCTACAGGCATACGGGATGTGATTTCCCAGCACAAGCAGCAAGCTATGAATCCTTTGTTCTCTTCATCTTCTTTTCATTTGGTGGTGGTGATAGCAGTACCACTTTGCAGATTATCCTGTTGACCCAAAAGAATTGTTGTTTGGTTCCCTTTTCTTGCAAAATAGTTGACCGTTCTGATCTTATCCAAATGACTGAAATCATAGGCAGTGAAAAACTAGTTCTGGTTCTGGGTTATATTGGGCACTTCTTTTGAATGAATGAAATGTTCTCAGACTTGGTAAGGAACACATTTATTGCATCACTAAGTTAAGTTTTCCCATCCTCTGAAGAATTTATAAAATCGTGGTCCTTTTAAGAGTTTTAAAGCACAGTTAGTGGTTTTTAATTATTTTCTTTTTCTAATTCAATTCGTTCTGTAGGCTGGCTAACACTTCAGTAAACTAATATCAGAGAAGAGGATGTTTAAGAGTTATCAAAAATAATGTCAATTAGTATAGTAAGTTTTCCTTTACATTTCTTCCAGCTGAAGAAATACCGTCGTCATCCTCTTCCAAGCAAAAAGCATGCCTCTAGTTAATCTTTCCTCTGTTGGCCCTAATTTTGCAATCTTTACAACTCTATTGGTATTCTTATTATACTTGTTCCAGTAATGTCTTTCAGTCCACAACTGTTTTATGGCTATATTTGTCTTGTTATAAACGTTTCTCATTTCTTCAATTTCCCATGTTATCTAGTTTATCTGGCATTTAGATGGCCTTTTGCATGTAATTCCTAATGCTAACTTTTTATTTTTGAACGAGTGGAGGAGCTTCAATGTAAGTTTTTTCTGACCAAGCTGTTGCCCTTAGAGGAGAAAAAGGCACCAGTTCAGGACTATTGGTGAACTCACAAATGTGTGTTGTTATATTTGTCAAAAAAAAAAACCAACAATAAATCAAGTTATAATTTAATAATTTATTTATTCTCTGTTATGAGAGTTGCTCCGATTTTCACTCAGGTCTTGAATTTCTGGCAAATCTGATCACAGACTCCAAGGATGAGTAGAAATTAGTTTATTGTTTTCAAAACTGACCTCACTCTCCTAAAATATTGCAGAAAACAAGCCTTTCTAATTAAAAGCTGAATCTATAATCATTCACATTGCATCTGTTTAGATAAACATCCATTTTACTGAAGCATCCTGTTCTGGTCTCTGCCAGAGACAGCATACTGTAGTGTGCTACAAGGGGCTACAAATTTGACTCAGAATAGGAATTCTTCTTATGTCATTTTGAAAACAACCATCAGCAGTTAAACCACTTTGCAGCTTTAACATGGTGCCTGTAGGGAGGCATGATGTAGTACCAGATGTGCTTGTGCAAGCATTCACCGTGTCTGAAATGTAATATTTTTTAAAGATACATAATGTGTAGAAGAACATGGAATAGTTCTAATGTGATAATCTTTTAAGCAATTCTTTTTCTGCTGCTTTTCTTTCTTGAGGTTAGAAATTTAAAAAGAAAGCTAATTCAATTATTTAAAAATAGGTACTTTATCTAAAAGCCTTCTTGGGTACTCAAAAACCCTGTTTCAAACACTGTAAGGCTTGTTGCCAAATATGTAGTTTCCCCTTGTCTTTTCATGTGTGGTTAACCTCTGTGGTCATCACCTCTGCAGTAGCTGTCAGGCTGCCTACCTCACCAAGGGGCACTGCAGGAACACTACTGAAAGCTTTAAGCAATTTTAAAAAATAACAAAAAAAACCCCAAAACGTTCATAGTTGGACAATGCGTGGCTTGGGCTCAATATCTTTCATCTCCCTTCTTTGAGTTGCAGATTTTTTTAAACTTTTCTCCTTTCTAAAAAAGCATCCTAAGTGCTAATCCTTAATCTCATACCTATTATTCCACTACTGTTTGCTAATGTTGATTTCTAACCTGATCCATACAGTTTGCATACCTGAAAACCCCCTAAAATGGCTTTTTAGAGTATGGAGTAATCGTGTATTATACAGTCTTTCAGAAGGAGGTGAAAAGTAAAATGTAGTATGTCATAAATATGCAGACTGCAAAAATAAAGCAAAAATTTGGCTTGGTTTTTTAATCCATCTGCCTATTACATTTTTAAGTTCGAATAGCAAAACTACTTCTGATTTAACTGTTACATATTTGGCAAGCTTAATAAAAGAAAAATCAAAGCAAAATCAGGGGTATTTACAACAACCACAAATTTAATCCAAAGTGGGTACTTAAATGCTCGTATAGTTCTAAAAGATGTTCCTTCCAGATGGTGAATTAATGTGATTTTAGCAGGAAGTGAAGTTGCACAAATATGCAGTATTTAGAACACTCACTGATTTAATGTTTCTGTACTCACCAAGGCACAGATGTTGCTTATCATTTTTGTGCCAGTTGCCTCTATCTTTCCAATTATTGCAAACTGAGGAAGAGAGTTTGCAAGGGCAAGAAGGGGGCTGGGAAGAATTCAAGCTAGTAAATTCTAATTCAAATGCACGTGAATTTTTTTCTATCCTCGCCCTATTTAACCTGGACAATAATAATGATAGTGGCCTGGTTGTGGAATATAGTATGATTCATTCCTGTGTTGTCTATATATCACTACCATTTTGTTTCTCTTTAAACCTATAGAACTGTCTCTGACTTACAATATACAGGCTCTCTTGTCACGTGCCTCTAAAGCCATAAGCAGAGAATGCACAAGACAAATTTTTTGGCTTAAAGAAAAAGGAGTTCCTGGTAGGCTGCCCCAGCATCAGAATGTATTCCTTACTGCAGAATGGCTTGCATTTGCTGGATATATTTCAAAACCTCTCACTGTTCCATGTGTTTTGCAGCAAGAAGGCAACAAAGATTATGTGCTAGGTGCTAAAGATTGTTTTGGGCTGCATCTGATGGGGACATGTTTGAGGAAGAGCTGTATTGTAGATATTGTAGAGGGTAGATTCAAACTAGCCTTTCCAAAGAAGGAAATTTTTCCTTTCAAGGGTAGTGAAGCATCGGAACAGGTTGCCCAGAGTGGTGGTAGATACCCCATGCTTGGAAGTATTTAAGTTCAGGTTGAATGGGACTTTGAGCAACCATACCTAGTTGAAGATGCCCCTGCTCACTTCTCACTGCCCGTGCTCATTGCATCCAGTTTTCTCTAGATGACCTTCAAAGGTCCCTTGCAACCCAGACTATGATTCTACAATTGCAAAATTGCTGTGTATGTACCACATGACATTAGGCAGTTTTATCTTTGCCCAGTTGAAGGCAGAACTAAGAAGGGGAGATCTGAAGGACTTAATTTCTCTAACTATTTTCAAACAATGGTGAATATCAGAGTGTGGGAGGATGTGCTATGGCTTTGAGCTGTACTTTGCTTCAGTTTACCAGTTCAGCATTGCTGCTTGAAGCACAGAATCCACACTCTGTCCACCTCTGCCTCTTTTTGAGTTTTAGCAGAGATCAAGTGAATGCACTATTCTATTTTATCTTTGTTGGCCATACCAGATATACACCTATTGGGAACCACAAAAGAACTTTACATTTGTATACACTACTTGCCATAATGAGGCACTATCTATAAAGAAGATATTTTGGCTTTCTATGTTTAAGGATGTGTTGAAGACACATGTAGTCTTAAATAGATGTTTCTCTGTTCACAAAATAATGAAAATATATGAGATAGTATTACAAGCAACATGATAATATTTTAAGTTTTACTTAGTATGCACTAATTCATAGCGCTTCAGGATTTTGCTTTTGGAAGATGACAACAAATTTGCACTTCTCTTCTTTGCCCAGGGACTCAAAGGTGACCCTGGTAGTCCTGGTGGGGCTGGTCCTAAAGGAGAAAAGGTATTTTTTATCTGTTAAGTTATATGTGTATATGTCAGTGTGCATGAGGTTCCCTCAATATTTAATGCACAGCCTTAACTACATGTAATGAACACCCACTACTGCCCTTTGTGTAGTCTAAGTGTTGAGGAATATGAATACAGACTAACTATAAAGATGGAAAACAAGTACTCTTTATAAAAAAAAAAAAAAAAAAATTAAAAAAAAAATTCAGAGTAGGAGCCTAAATTCAAGGTTCTAAATTGCTCTCTGAATGTTCTTATTTGCTCCTGTGGGCTGAACCTGAAGGTCACACAGAATGATTTGCATCTCAATGGCCTAATTCTGTGAATGTTTTATGCATTCAGATGTCTTTACTTCTCTGAGCTCTCACACTGACTTCAAGTAGCTACCTTGTGCCTGTAAACTGCAGCTTGTAATTTAACATATGCAAATGTGTCTTAAAGGGTTGATTTTTAAAGCTGTGATCTATTTATGCAGAGACCTGCCATTTTTTTCCATTTAACCTGTGGTGAACTATGTGCTTCTACATCATTCATCATCATCATCCTGGCTTGGCTTTGCTAACAAAGATTTAAGAAGGGCTCTACCCATGCCTGCTGCACGTGCACTGATGGCTGATGAGGCAGAATAGGCAAAAAGGAATATTGCATAACTCATGTTTTCATAATGTTTTCAGAGCATGTTTGATGACTCTACTGAATTTAATTCTGTTGTCATCCATGTCATCTAAAATACCTAAAGTTTAAAAATGTATGACTAAAGAGAGCACTGATTTATTTACTCTTCTCTTTTAACTAGGGAGAAGCAGGACCTCCAGGACCAGCTGCCTTGAATGTAAGTACATGTAAAACAAAAACATATGAAAGAAAATCACTAAGAAATGTTGCAGACCAGCTTGTTTGCAGTGCAAATACTTTCATTATAAACTTAAGAGCCAAGTCCCTCTCTTTAGAACACCTTTAAATTTTCAGTATTAATTCTGCATCAGGGAAAAGAGGATTTTGTAAATATAAAGAAAATAAGCATATATAAACATTTTCTTTCCCACCAAATACTAAACGAGTAGAGAGTAGAAGGGGGTTTATTCTATGTATAGATAGTATAGGGTGGTTAAAGTGAATTAAATCCCTTTGGAAAACAGTTTTCAGTAAAAAGTTGAAAAACTAGCTAATGTATTGTTAATATACTGTTGTCGGGTTATTTTATGAAGTACTTATTTATGAGTACAATTCTGTATATACAACACAGTATTATATATGTAGAACATATATGTTCAAACACAGGGCCCCCTATTTTTAGAAAGTTAAGCATGTGGGAATGATTCAGCAGCCCAATAGATGTGAGGCTGCCACAGCTCCTTGCCTTCAGGTCCAGCTGTAGCAGGGCTGAGCATGCATTCCCAATAGACACACAAACACACATACACCACATACAGACATGTCTGAAACAACTTGTCAGTGCAGATGGGCACACTCAGCACTCTCACAAATACTTACAGTCTAGCTTGATATTTGGTGTTGATCACTTGCATGCCTGCATTCACTCAATTTGTTGGTACCACAAAGGCATAGGTCATTGTACTTAAACCTATGCTTCTGGTTCCTTGCATTATACAGTAATGATGCTCGTGGTACTAGAAATAGTTAAAATAATTTTAGTGTTGGCTTAGCTGTAATCCATTTAAATTTAAGTGATGGGACATTTAATAACATTTGAGAATAACATAGGCTTCAGTATGAAGCATTGTCTTTCCAGAAAAAGAGGTTGCATATTTCTTTTAACATAGAATAGAAAGTTTTATTTAGTCCTTTCAAACATTTGCAGAATTACGTGTCAGAGTAAACTTTTAAATCTTTTTATCTTACATAATGACCAGATATGCAAAACAAACACAGTCTGGAAAGGAAAAAGAAATGTAACATTATAGTCATGGAATCACTTATTTAATTTTCATGAAGAACAATATTTCAACAACTTAGTGGGTTTTATTGTTTCTACAGTTCTCAGAGAGAAAAAAAATGGGCAGGCATCTTCCTTGCTTTCTTTATAGAAAGGATCTGTGTATCAGATTTGTGAAGTTGCAAATTTCGCCACTAATGCTTTTATTCCTTTCCTGTAATTTACCTGCAAAAAAAGATGTGAGGTGAGACTGAATGTGTAGTTGTCTTTCAAATATCAATGAAAGATACCTTGAGTATCAATTTAACAATTTCTTTGTGATGATCTGGTATTACCTGTTCACTAGGAAGGAGAACTGATTCACATTTTAGTTGTATTCTTACTAGATAGTGCCACATAAGTGATGAAAGATGTTTTAATTCCTTGTTATTTGTGCCCCAAGCGTGTACAAGACCTCAAGAGAAATGTCCCCAGGGCAAGTTTGCTTCACAAAAATAAGAAAGTCTGTCTGAATCCAAGTTTGCTCACAAACTGGAATGAAAAAGCTTCCCATTAAGGACAGTCCATTTGGGTGAAAGCAATTGAGGTGCAAAAGGGAATGGTAGAAATTAAAACAAAGACTCTGTGTGAAGAACTTCTGCACTATTCATATTACCCATGTAATCCTAAATAAACTCCATAGGGGTTAATGGTTATATATTTTCTTTTCACTTTCTTAATTTCCAAGACTGTAGCAATAAGGATCTCCATTAGATCTGCCAGACATTGAAGCATTTAACCAGAGACCCATACCATAAATATAAATTGTACTCTGAGGTTTCAAAATTAAGTTGCCATGTTTTATGGTACTTGTTTTTTATTGGGAAATCTAAATAAATGAAAATCTAAATACCAGTGAAATATTTTTAGTAAACAACCTTGATTCTAGTATTTTTACTGCAATACACAGATTGGAGTTGATCTTGCTTCAGATAGATTCTTTCAGGTCTTGAAGGTATTACTGAATAGAAGTAGGATACTTCTGAAGATAAGATACATGAAAAAGAATTGAGGATACCTATTTTCTATGCACTATAGAACCAGAGAGTGGTCCTTTTGAGCATTTCTTGTGTAAATGATGGAAAAATGGCTACATCCATTCTGATAGCAGCACTTGAGTATCTTAGGCCTATTTCAAATGTGTTCATTTTATTCAACTGCAGTTGTGGACACTTAGCTTTCCTAAGAGGAAATTTTAGGAAAGCGGACATGAGTTTTAAGAGGGATTTTAGTAACTGACATAGTGAAACTTTTTTTTTTGTAGCTGCTAACTGAGAGAAGATACAAGAGTGAGTGTGAATTGGTTTAGCAGTTTGAAGACAGATTACAACACTGCGAGAATATATTGCTCAGCAGGAAGGCTTTCTCTCTCTGCCACTGTAAATAGTCATGTGTTTCTGTTGGCAAGAGCTAAAAGGTGATGAGTGGCTTGAGTGGTGGTGGCTGAGGGAAAATCCAGTCTTTGGAGTTGTTTTATTTGTGTGAATTTTGTGTGGCCACGACTTGTAATCATAAGAGGAAGATATTCCAACTTCCTGTGAAAAAGTAATAGGTCAGATATTATCAAGGTTTATGTGTCACTGAATGAGAACTTACTGTGTCAGGGACATTCTTGTTGCTACAGCTAAAACGTGACATCAGTGTTTCAGTTATGAACTCTGTTAGAGTTTTAAAATGTTCTGTTCATTTGGGACTTATGCATAATGTCATAAATTTGTTCTCTACTTAGAACAAATTTAGTTTTTCCAAAGGTGAAAATGATTTATTTTTGTCAAAATGAAAATTAATTGCTATGCGATGGGGATAGGAGTAGAAATTATGACACGTTGTTAATGTTCACTCCAAAATGCATTTGAGCAGCGAGGGAGTAAATATTCAAGGGGACTCGTTTTTGCAGGGTCGTTGACCTTCTGCCCCAGTGCAGTTGCCTATTGAGACAGGTAGGGAAAAGCAGCATTATGGAGCTGTGCTGCCCTGTGCAGTTCTTCCATTCCTGTGTATTGCCATAGGAGTCATACACCAATGGATTAAACTGGAGAAGGTCTCATCTCAGTATAAACTAGAGCACCAGCAGCATTGTCCAGGGCCAGAGCATTCTCCCACATGGAGACCTGAACTGTGGTCCTGTTCTCAGCATGGAGAGCATGAAGGTGGCAAAAGGTGGAGACTGCTTCACCGTAGGCATTCCCAAAAAGCTGGTTGGTGGTCCTTCCCATCCCTCGAGAGGTGTTCATAAGTAGTCTACAGAAGCATGGTACAGCAAGTAGTAGGAACTGTCATTTTTTCATGTGTCTGTGCTATCAGTACCTGTGAAAGTCTTAAAGGTATTATTGACCCTGTGTCTAAAAGGGTTTGGGAATCACTGAAATGCAATAAATCCCCTGCTACTCAGAACCATAGTAAACACACAGAAACATGAATAGTAAATCAAAGCAGAAAATAATAAAGTTATTTTTACTTGGGAGAAAAAGCTGCAATTTTAGAAGTGTTTAAAAACCAGGTTGCAGCCATTATTGTGTCTCTAAGGAGTTAGACATACTTGGAGGCAGTATATATGGCAGAATTCATAATCACCTTATGTCTGTAACAACCTATCAGGTGAACAAACATACCACAAACTACAAAACAGGGGAAACAATACCATATATTTTTAAAACTCAAAAAACTATTTTACCAGTTTGAAGTGGAGATTTCATAGATCACAAAGGGCATGCTACGGGGGGGAAAAAAAAAAAAAAAAAAAGAAAAAAAAAAGAGGTCTCAATATTCCTGGGTTTTATCCATTAACAGAAAATCTCTACCAAAATCATAAGGTATGCACAGTTAATAATGCTTCTCATTTGCGCCAATAGCACAGAGTGCAGAAAGACATTGTTTGTCTAATGATACATTTCTGCAGTTATTAGAGTTAGGATTAGAATTGCAGGCCATGTGTTTCTGTACATCGCTTTAAAGCAGGTATACAAAGCCTTTAAATACAATTTTATCAAACTTGCATGATGAAACTAGTAATTTCACTTGTTATTAGTATATTTGTTTGATTCTTGTGGTATTCATACAGATACATTTTAAGTGGCTCAGATCACTAAGTTTGACATATATGGCCACATCTATGCACTCTTAGTAAGGCTTTAAATCTTTTCTGTTTCCATGAAGTCAGTTAATACTGCAAAAGTCAAGATATATGTATTTATTTCAGTCCTGAAACTGCCTCTTGTCTTTTCCTTATGCTGTCTTTAATTTCTCTGGTATGTTAACTTTTGAATTTCTCTCTACGTACTAGATGTCTCTCTTCTTTAGTACTTTTCAACTGTCTTATACTGCATGCTCGTAGTATATTTGGAATTTCTCTCCCTGATTATGCCCACTTTATGCAAGGATATCTTTAGTCTTTAAAAATTTAAATTCCCTGATAAATGCGCTGAAGCCCGGGACCCTTCAGAGAATAAGCAGGAGGGATTATACTGCTCTGCTGTGTGGTTTTGTCAAAATGTGGAATTCAGTGGCAGAAGCTGGGGACTGTTTTCTGCAGGGGCACAGCTGGCTCTGCAGCTCGTTTGCTATGCTATCTCCAGCTTAAGCCTGTGCATGCCGTGTCAGAGGAGTGACAGGTGAGGGAAGGTAGTGCAGCCATCACTTGTAAAATATATGATAACTATTCCTCTTGACACACGATATGCTGCTTTCAGTTCCTGAGGAAAACAAGCGTCCGTCCGTACGTTCCTGCAAACTTATCCCTTTCAGGAGTTATCAAATACTCATCCAGATGGCACCAAGTGTTTACGCAGAAGCCAAGGCTTAAGTCAGTCACAGACAGAAGTCCCCAATACTTGCTTACTAAACAGATAGTTGGAATGTTGGCTTCTAGGTCTGGTTAAATTGAGCCGAAGGAAGCTGGTGCACAAGTGCAGTGTGGAGGCAACAGCAAAAGGAAACCACAGATTCAGGCCCCAGCAAGCTCCACCATCACTTTTGGCTCTGCCCTCACTAAACAAACATCAGCAACAGATTACACAGCTTTCCCCTTGGAGCTTCAGCAGTTATCCACATGAAGCTAAAATACTCCTTCGGCAATATTGCGTGGGAATTTCTCAGATTCTTTTGATGCAGTACTTTAATTATATTTTTATTATTGACCATTTATATAGAACTCCGAAGAGTTCTGTACCCCAGCATTCTTGCTGTTGCAGTGGGAAGCAGTATGTCCATGATTCTTCTTGAAAAATCATGTGTGGTTTTTGCTTACTTGTCTCCTCCACACAAATCCTTTCTTCTCTTACACTGAAAAAATATATCACCCAAATGTATATTATTACATCGTATTTCTAGTATTACTTAATACTATTACTAAAGGAAGGACCCACCCCCATTAGTAAACATCTCAACTAGTACTGTCCACTCCTTCTTTTTATGTAATGTAAACTAATGGAAGGCAATCATAGAATCATAAAATATCTAGGGTTGGGAGGGACCTTAAAGATCATCTAGTTCCAAACCCTGTGCCATGGGCAGGGACACCTCCCTCCAGACCAGGTTACTCAAGGTCCCATCCAACATGGCCTTGAACACTTCCAGGGAGGGGACATCCACAGCTTCTCTGGGCAACCTGTTCCAGCATCTCTCCACTCTCACAGGAATAATTTTTTCCCTGATGTCTGACCTAAATCTCCCCTCTTCAAGTTTTAAACCATTGCCCCTTGTCCTCTTGCTACACACCCAAGCAAAGAGCCCCATCCCAGCTTTTTTGTAGGCCTCCTTCAGATACTGGAAAGCTGCCATAAGGTCACCTCTAGGCTGAACAGCCCTAACTTCTTCAACCTGTCAAACAATTCTCCTTCACTAAAGAAAGAGCAGACAGAAAGCTGTATTTCATTAAAAATGTCTTCTAAGAGAGATTTGACATATCCAACTAAGAAAAATGTTAATTTTATCTAACTGAGCTTTTTAATAGAGCTGTGTTTGTATCATATACAGAGATCTTTACCTCTCACAGTGCAACTTGCAAATATTCTCTTCTTTAAAAAATACTTTTTAAGTATGGAAGTAGATCCTACTAAGATTATCCTTATAGTGAAACAGGACATGTTTTAGCGGTTTCAGTCTGTTATTTATCTGCCTTATGCAGCAAAACTGGTACTGCAGACACAAGAGAAGATTGATGTCTTGGCGTCAAAGAAAATTTGTTTTTCAAAAAATCCCAGTCTGCTAAATTGGCCTGAATGTATTGTATGTACTTCATTCGAGGTATGATTTGAGAATAGTCCCATTTGCAGCAGACATCAACAGAAAGAATAATTTCAAATTGTTCCTCAATATTTTAAATTATACCTTTTTGCTTGCAGTATAAACTAATGTCTATTAAAAGTACTAGGTTCATAGAATATGAACTTCTATGAAATGACTCTTAAATTTTTGCTTTAAAATCATTGCCTCTGAAGCATAGTAAATTTCAAGTTAAGTTACCAGAGAGATCTAGAATGACCAAATATAAAGTTTGATGAGATCAGTGAGGAACAAATTTTCTGTTTGATTCAGGAATAAATTATGAAAATGTAGCTGATCATGTTTTCTGACTGAAGTACCTCTGCTAAATGCTGTCTTCTTTCCCGCAAAAGTAAGTGTCTTGGCAGAATTTTTAAAAGCAAAATCTTGGCATATTCCACCTTTCACTCTCAAGTAAAACAAATACTTCAACAGCAATAACAAGCCTAACATGGGGTACAAATTTTTTTTAATTTGCCCATTCAGCTTACTTCAGCAAGGATGTGAATGAGACCAGATCAGGTTTGGAAATTCTGACGATACAGATATTTTAAATAGATGGTAGTCTGATTTCCCTCATGAAATGTTAAGAAATTAGACAGCCATCTGTTATTTTCCTGTGCTATTTTCCATGTTTTAGTAAAATTTTTAAGCAGTAAGGTGTGTCTATAGGCTTTTTGGGTTTCTGTGTGCATGGTTATGGGCATTCTTGTGGACAAATAGAAGAAACCATCATAGTTGTATTTTAATCATACAGTCATACAATCAGCCAAGTTGAAAGGGACCTACCAGGATCAGCAAGTCCAACTCCTGTCCCTGTGTAGGGCACCACAAGAATCACACCATGTGCCTCAGAGTGTCATCCAAATGTTTCTTGAACATAGGGAGGGTTGGTGCCATAATTACTTCCCTGGGGAACCTGTTCCACCACTTAACCACCCTCTGAGTGAAAAACTTTTTCCTTGTATCTAATCTAAACTTCCCCCAGCACATCTACAGATATTTTCAATGAGATGTGAGATCTTCTAAAAGTTCGTTTGTTCTACTGTAGCATTTTTTTAATATGCCATTTTCCCTTTATTCTCATGACTAAACCTCATTTTAAGTTTTGATGATCTTTTTGTTTAAATGTATCTCATAGAATGCTTGCTCTTCCTTTATCTATCGTCACAGCCAGCATCTTTTCCCTTGCCAACACTTCCCTTTACAGTTTATCTTATAAAGGAATTCACAAGTTTCTGCTCTTCACTTCATAGTCAAGACATTCTTACAATGCTCTTGTGCCTGCCTGTGCATCACATTTTATCTCTTTTCATAGCCATCCTCATGCATCATAATATATTTTCTAAGTCTCAGATGCACTTGAGCCCATCTCCCGCTTATTGACTCTTTTGTTTCCCCAAACCACGTTGCAAAGTTTGAGACATTTTCACTTCATGTTCCTTGAGCTCCCTCAGGCATGTATCTTCATGGGGTTTGCTGACATGGGGTTTCCATGACAGCTACAAGCCCTAAAGACTGCCTGTTACTTCAGTTTTCTTCTCCATATAGTTAGGACACCATCAACTTCCAGCTTAAAAGGTGACCTGACAGAGTCAGGAAAATCCTGTGCATATTATGCCACCTGAAAGGACACATTACATTTTCCTACCAGTCCAGTGTCACTGAAACATCACTCTTATATCTCACTTTGCCTTGTGTTACTCCTATACCTCATTTTGCCCATCACCATACCCATTCGCTTGCCACTGCAGGGATACCAGTGTGAAAATCAGCAGATAATGAATCATTTTAATGTTGTTTGGATGTTGTTTACTGATGGAAGCAGTATGTGTAAAATAGGTTGACTTCTGATGCAGCCATTTTCTCTCTCTGTCCTTTTCTGTCTGCAGTGGTGCAATGCTTTGGTGGTGTTTGTCTACCTGCACTTCCTTCCATGTTTTGAGGGATCTTTGGAGAGGGATCTCCAGGAGTTAAATAGGGATAAGGCTAAAGTAAATACTTCATTCTCCTTTCGTACAAACAAATACTTATTTCTGTGCTGAACTGCAAAATTCATTTCCAAGTCTTAAAGAGTTTAGCAGGGGATGTTTTATTCATCCTTGTAAAGAGATTTCACTGTTGAGCTACCTTTCTTTTTCATTCCTCCTGAAGGTTTCTTCTTCAGTTGTATTTCTGGAATCTCATGCAGTGAATGCTAAGCATGGACAGAATTGCTAAATCATTACCATTGCCAAATCACTTCATTGAGTTAATGTGGCCCACATTGTCCTATCACTTTTTAAACCGAAGATCCCACTGAAGTTAGTGTGAACTTTTACCTCTATTTGAATGTCAGGATGTAGCTCCTTGTATAGGGTAGTCCTCCCTGCTTAGTTACCAATTGTATCCTTCTCTCCTCCCTTTCCTTGAAGATAAACCTCCTTATCTGGTTCCTTTTTCTTGACAATAATATTGTAGAGAGAAGAAAAAGACTAAAAGTAGGTCTAGGACAAAAATGTGGGCTATTAATTATCATTATTGTGAAGTTACATTCTTCTGTAGTTCTTGTCACCTTGGAGACTTATTGTACAGAATTGTGAGGCTAAGTATTTCTTCCTCCATAAAACAGATGTTACGGGTTTTCATCTCCTTCCCTCATGAAAGTTGTCACTAGAAATATTAAGAAAACAACACTCCACCTCTTCCTGAATTCCCGGAATTTTTCTACAAAGGTAGAATATTGCTAACAGTTGGGCAGACAGAACTGTCTGCAAATTTCCAAACTACCACGAGGAAAAAGGAGAAAACGTTTAAAGAGTTTGTGCATGTATAAACTGCATAATTGCACTGCAATTAACTTACTGTGATTTATCTTCTGAACACAATATTGCCATGCCTCTTCTAGTTGCATAAATGTTGTAGAAATGATGGAAATGGTGCACATCATTTGTGTAAAAGATCTTAAACGTCATCGTATTTACATTATAAACTGAAGTGAAAGGAGAAATATCCTGTAGTGAGGTAATCTTCTAGTGACTGAAATTATAGAAACAATAAGACTTACTCTTTTCTGGTTACATTGAAAGTAACTTCATATTTCTTGTTGCTATAATGGAAATTGGATAGCTTCCTTGAAGTTATTTTTTTTAAATGTGTTCCAAGGTGATTCATAAATTAAAGGGGTGGGAGCACTGTTCTCTAAGTCCATAGCTGTTACTTGGTGTCTTTATGATTATATTGTAGATTAATCAGGTGTATAATTAAAGCCTCAAAGCCTCAGAAACAGCTTGTGATTCTGTGACTGCAAAGGCAAATCCTTGCACTGAATTCAGAAAGAAGGCTCGGAACTTAAGGTTGTGTTAAAAATATTCAAAGCTACTGTACCTGGTCAGGGGATTGGGCAAGAGGAAAGTGGCCCTGAAGGGTTTTGAAAAGCTGAGCCAGGCACACAGAGGAAACTGCACAGGTCTGCTCTGAACAATACAGAGAGCATAAGGTCTTCTGCTATATTTAGTCCCTTTTCCCTCCTCTTCCTTCCCTTCCCAGCCCCCTTCAGTGACTGTATTTGACTTTGCATTGTAGAGTAAATTGTCATTCATTTAGCATACCTTTTTTTTCTTTTTTCTTCCTTAGGGCATCTTAACAAGACAACTTTTCATATAAAACTGTAGATAATGTATCTGTGCTTAAGTAGTGCTGACTTGTCTCTTCTTTTCCAAATGTTCCATCCTTTATAGGGAGGAGCATGACTAATTGGTTTTTTTCTCACACCTGAATATAATCTTATTCTGAACAAAGTTATTATGACTAACCTATTCTTGTTATTAGATATCAATGCTTGGTCTTGACATCTGTCTCTTGAGGTTAGTCTTACTGCTATAGAATAATACAGGATTAAAATAACACTGAATGTTATAGTTGTTTAACATTTGTATTTTCAGGGTTTGCCAGGGCTGGAGGGTCCCCAAGGTCCACCTGGCAAAGAAGGTCAAAGGGTGAGTAAACTTTCTGAACAACTGCTGAGTGTGCTAACCGACCCTGATATGTGACTTCTCTCCAAGCACTAATAAAAAATGGAAAGGTAGCAGCTGAGTATGAAGCATGCTGACAAGAAACTGAGCTTTGGTATTTGAAGTTTGTCTTCTGTTGAAGGAGATTTAACAATTTCAACCATCTAAAGTGTGTTTAAATGACTGGCAGCACAGATGTAGGCCTCAAAGCTATATTTTATATTGGTTTTTAAGTTATAAAAATAGTACTAGACTTCACATGAGTTAAGCATGAAAATTTAAAAGCTGAGGTTATGTAAGGTTCACAGTAAGTCTTGAGAACCCATTCAGAAAAATGGTAGTGGTAGTAAGAGAGAATCAAAAGTTGTGGTAAATGGTATTAAATCATATTTTGCATATAACAGCATTAACATGTTGTTGAAGAATTTATAATTACTCTGACTGCTATGAAGTTAAATATCCAGGATACTGAAAAGCTATGAATATCCAGTTTTAGCGTATTTTTGCATGTTTTCTGTAGAGTGTTGGATCTGCAGAAACGCACAATTTGTAAATTCTTCTTTAGGAACAGTTACAACTGTTTTAGAGACATCACTCTGAGCATCTTAATTTTTTGAGGCAGATTCAGAGTTAGCACACTGTATTATATATAATGGTGGATGAATGAATTTGGAAACACTTTTTTGTTTTCCCCATCCATTTTGCAGTGTGAATTGAAGGCTGATACACTTACCATGGATGTGTCCTGTTCATACCTAAAACTGAACTTCTATCTCTCTACAATATCTATAAAACAGATCTCTAAAATCAGGAGTGCTGATTGTTTTATAATCTCAGCCGTGCACGCAGTTGCCTTCAGCTGAGCAACGGTAATAGCAGATTGTAAAGCTTCAGCATCTGTCTTTATATTTTACCACTGAGATGCTCACAATATTCTTTTTGCTGGCTACTCCCTCCCAAGCATTAATAACCTAGTTTGCAGTCCTAATTCAATTTCCATGTGCATTTACATTTCCAATACATTTAATTACGCAGTAGCATAGTCTTTGTAACAAGATCTACTCTGTTTAATGACAAACAGGACAGTGCCCTTTTAATGAAAAATATTCTGGTTTATTTAATTATGTCATCTTCCTCTATTATACTTTTAGCAGGTCCTCCAAATTTTTCATCTTATATGAAGTTATTAGCTTTGTCATGGACTGTCTTGTGAAGAATAAAGCATAATATTGACTGTGTAACGAGCTGATGATTTTCTTTGAACATACTGTTCAGATATAAAAGTGCTATTGCATCTTTTTTACAGACATTAGGAAACAAAAAAACCAAAACCACTCTAAGACATTGCAAACTACCTATTCTGTTTGGATGCCATACTTTGAGAACCTGATTTTTTTTAACTGCCCGTTTGCATTGTACTTGTCATGTTCCGATTTTTAATTCCCAATTATCTCAGCAACGTTTTCGAAAACTGCTCTTAGATTAACAAGAAGCTGAGAGGAGAATTGTTAGGAGTGTGAGTCAGAGAGCTTCATGATAATCTGGCCTTATCCAGAGACCATGCATTTAACTTGTTTCCCATTCTTAACCAACCTGATACACACACAGTGCTCATTTAAAGGTCTTTTTTTGTGCAACAGTGTCTTAACTGAACTTAGTTAAATTTTGTATGAGTATGTTCTGCCTTTACGTGTCTCCTTTTGTCATGGTACCCATTTCCATTCATGTGTTAGCCAGCTTTATGTTTCCTGTGCTGCAAGGTGTTCTCAAATTTTTGCTGTTCTTACAAGAATCATAGAATCATCAGGGTTGGAAAAGACCTTTAAGATCATCAAGTCCAACCATCCACCCTGCAACCCCTAACCACTAAACCATCCACTGTAGCTCTTCATCTACCCATCTGTTGAATGCCTCCAGGAATGGTGCCTCCACCACGTTTCTGGGCATCCTGTTCCAGTGCCTCACCATTCTTTCTGTGAAGTTTTTCCTAATATCTAACCTGAACCTACCCAGATGGATCTTTAACCCATTTCCTCTTGTCCTATCACCGGTTACCAGAGAGAAGAGATCAGTGTCTGTCTCACTATCACCTCCTTTAAGGTTGTTGTAGGGAGCTATGAGGTCTACACCCAGCCTTCTCTTCTCCAAACCGAGCAGCCCCTGTTCCCTCAGCCTGTCTTTGTAAGGCCTAATTTCTCTAGTCCCCTAATTAACCTGGCTGCCCTTCTCTGCACCCTCTCCAGCACCTCAGTGTCCTTCTTATACTGCAGTGCCCAAAACTCACACAGTACTTGAGGTGTGGCTTCACTAAGTCAGAGAATAGGGACAGGGTCACCTCCCTGGTCCTGCTGGTCACACTGTTCCTGATGCAGGCCAGGATGGAGTGGCCTTCTTGGCCACCTTGGCACACTGCCAGCTCATGTTCATCTGGCTGTCAGTCAACACCTCCAGCTGCCTCTCTGCTGGGCAGCAGAAGACCAGTGGTTCTCCTTGCTCTACCACTGGTGACTAATGTGGTTTTTGAGGTTTGTTATCTTTAATGAAGTGGTTTATTTTAGGCATGAGACTTTGCTAAGCAAGAGCTTTTGTTTTCAATTCTGGTCACTGGGAGAAGTGAGCCAATAGAGACAGCTGCTCATTGCCTCTTCCTTATTCTTTTATGAAAGACATCAGACCATTCTGTGAGTATTGCCTTTGTACATAATTTTTCAGTGTCCCTCTTGTTGGCTTCAGACATTCAGAGCAGCACGTTACTGCTGCACTAGCTTGATACTATTACACCAGTGCTCAGAATGACATCAGGAACTTTAGAAGGTACTTTGGTGTTTCTCAAAGAAGTCTATGCTCCAGTATTACTAGCACAAAACAAAACAAAAAAACAAAAAAAAAAAAAAACCAAAACAAACAGAAATATTGAGTGCTAACCTAGAATTTTGTGGAATTTAAACCACAGTGGACAACTACACCATCTTTCTGGCTCTCCTCTTTTTGCTGGGCTTTATTATTTCCTGCATTTAGCTACATACATCTTTCACAAAAATAGTTTCCACCTGAAAGAGATCAACAATAGAGACTTCATATGTCTCTTTGTTTTTATCTGTTCCAGCGTTTGTTGCCAATACCACTTTTGAAAATATGCTTTTTGTTTTACACTTGAGCATTTAGCTTCAGTCTCCAACAACTGGGGGTTTATATCTGCTTTACATTAAAGAGATATTTAAAGTTGGTTTTTTTTTCTCTGTAATCAATTCACTATTCCATTAATCTTTGAGAAAATTCAACAAAGATCATTCAGCTTACCATGTAAGGAATTTCAGTTTTCAAATAACTTTGCATGTTGCTGCACTTTTAAAAATGTTTCTAGTAAGTGCACTGCATGGAGTTTCCCATACTTTTTTCTTCACTATGTTAAATGCCATGGGGAGAATTTATTTTTCCAGAATATAGTAGTAAAGCTTTTGGAAATTATTTTCAGATGGATGTGTTTGTAGTAGGGATTTTCCCTGGACTTTATCCATTTTTTACAAATACTATTTATCCTCTTAAAACAATTTAATTTTTTAAAAATATTATAATGATTTCAAAAAATTCTCTTAGCACAAAGCATCAAGGCAAATTTATTAGACAACTATACTGTGAAATCTAGGAATGGTTATTTTTCATTAAGGCTCAGCATGCATCTAACACTCCCAAACAGTTACTGGAGCAGTTTCTGCTTCTTTGAGATCTTGACACCTTCTTGAGCTGCTGGGCACTTTTTCTGGGATTTGGGAACTTCTAGAATCCTCTTAGGAAACCGAGGTTGTCTGCTGCTGCCAGACGAGTCTAAGGTAAGGGTAGCTCTAGCAGCTTCTAATTAAGTCCATCAGTTCTCCTTTATCAAAAAGTTCCTGCAGCCTTTTTTCTAGCTGACTCCCAGTTAGGGGAGGGTGGAACACCATTTTAGCTCACACCAGGAAGAAGGCTGTGTAACAGGCAGGTGATGCAGCATCTTGTGCAGTGATAACAGAAGCAGCCAATAGATGTGCACAAGTTTGCACAGCAATTCATGGAGCAGAGCACAAAGAAGAGGCCAGCAAAATTTATGTGTCCAGCATACACATCCTCAAAGATCATGGTCACAAGGAACAGGACCCAGGAGCTTCTGAAGTCACTTTCTGTTTACTGTGAAGCTCTTGCAGCCGGGGACATTCAGATGGAGGACACAGCTCTAAATCCATGGGGCCTGACAGGATGCATCCACAAGTGCAGAGGGAACTGACTGGTGTAATCGCAAGCAAACTCATGATTATCTTTGAGTGCTTATGGTGAATGGGAGAGGTTCCTGAAGACTGGAAGAAAACAAATATCACTTCAGTCTTCAAGGAGGATGATTCAGAGAAGTACAGGCCAGTCAGCTTCACCTCAATCCTTGGGAATGTGATAGAGGAAATCCTTCTGGAAAACATTTTCAAGCACATGAAGGACAAAAAAAGTGATCAGAATAGTGTGCATGGATGAATAAATGGGAAATTGGACTTGACAAACTACACTGCTTTCTACAATGAGGTGACTAGCTCAGTGGATGAGAGGTGAGCAGTGGATATTGTTGACCTCAACTTTAGCAAAGCCTTTGATACTATCTCCCATAGCTTCATCTTGGCAACTTCATAGACAAAAGGACAAAAATCCAGTTTAGATAAGTGAACAGTGAGGTGGGCTGAAAACCAGATGAACATCTGGGCTCAGATGGTTGTGATCAGTGGCACCGAGTCCTGCTGGACACAAGTTGTTAGTGGTGTACCCCAGGGCTCAGTACTGGAGCCAGTACTGCCCAGCATCTGTGTTAACCTGACCAATGGGCCAGAACACAGCAGAGAACTGGGGCAAGAGGAATCACATGAAGGTTGATGAGGGGAAACGCAAAATCCTGTGTCAGTGTATGCTGGAAGCAGACTATCTGGGAAGTTAGTGGAGAAGAACCTCCTGGTCAATAAGCAGACCATGAGCCAGGAATGCACTCTTGTGGCACATAAAAGACCAGCAGTATCCTGGACTACTTTTGGAAGAGCATTGTGAGAAGGTAGGGCGAGATACCCTTCCCATTTGCTCAGCACTGGTGGGACCATGTCAAGCAAGACATGGACTTACTGAAGTGGGTCTACTACAGGGCCAGAAAGTGGGTTAAAAGAACTGGAGCATCGTTCATAAATGGAGAGACTGAGAGCACTGGGACTGTTCTGTTTGGAGAAGCAAAGTCTCAGGGGGAATTTTACCAGTGTGTATAAACACTGTCTCATGTGAGACAATGAAGAAGAGGGAGACAGATTCTCCTCAGTGGACAGTGACAGAACCAGAGGCAATAGTCACAAATGAAAACAACGGGAAATTCTGTCTGCACAAGAAAACACTTTCTTCATTGTGAGGGTGGTCAAAATTGATAGAGGATGCCCAGAGAGTTTGTGTCACCTCCATCTGAGGAGATACTCAAAAGTGAACACTGTCCTGGGAACTGATCCTGCATCAGAAGGGCGATTGTAGTAGATGATCTCAAGAGGTCCCTTCCAACCCAGACAATTCTGTGTTTTTTATCTAACTAGCTCTAGCTTATTCTTAGCATAGTTTCCAACAAATTCATTTTTATGGATTAGTAGGACTTTTTAAAAATGTTTCATATATGTATAAACAGACTGATTCTCTACCCTGGCTGTTTCCCTGGTTCCCATGATAAATGTAGTTCAGATGTTTACAGATCTCTACAAGACCACAGCTTGATTCTTGACTCTGTTGCAGGTGTCTTGAAGTAAATATTTTTGAAACAACTTCCTTATTTCCAGGTGCTGTGTTTATAATACCAAATACTTCACTTAAGAGGGGGTTATTTTAGCATTATCTTTAAAATTAATGAAACAAATCATAAAACTGAGAGTCCTTTGCATTGTCAAATCTAGTGTTTCAGCACCAATTTCATTCAAATTAGGTGTTGGAGGGACCTTTTGAAATCACATTACTTGCCTTATGTTAATAAGTTTACTCTCTGAGTTTTCATGCTCTTCTAATCTAACCATGAATTAAAATCCTTATGACACAATGTAAAATCTCCCTAAGTAAATAAATGGGTGGGGAGATTTTTGTAACATAATTATTTAGAGTAACATAAAAATTAATTTAAATTCAGATTGCATTTATCTGTTTTTTAGAACTTAAATATTTCTTTGATACAGTTTTTTGATTAAATTTTTTACTCAGCCAATTACTGCATAGTAGGTCAGGCTCCTGGCACAGAGCAAACATTATTTTTCACAGTTACAGCTCTGCAGTTTTTGAATCTCTTTTAATCTTGTCAGTCCTTCCTGAATTTGCTGTAAGTTGTTTTTAATTAGGTAAAACTCCAGTCTGATTTTTATCTTAAAACTCCAGTCTGATTTTTACCTTTAAGTTGAAGTGTGCTAAGTTCCTTCACTCAGGTATCTAACAGTCTAAAAATGGTTAATATAAAAGAGATATAATGTTCAGTTTTTCTGTTCCAGAATGTCTATAACTTAATAATAAAGGAAACAACCAAGAAGGTAGGATACAGGTTGAAAAAAAAAATATATTTTTCCAACCTTGGCATTCAGAAATGGGGTCTATCTCTTTCTAATTTCTTTGCTGTTTTCTATTGGAGAAATGGAAAACTAACTTTTAATGGATTAGGATAATTTATTCCACTTTTAAGATCTTATTTAGAACTCGGGCTCCCAAATATTGCATTATCAATGTTTCTTTTAATGTATCTTAGTAAAAGGCTTAGCAAAGTGAGCAAATAGGAAATAATTTTTCATGATTAAAAATTAAACTGTTCATTATAAAAAATGTCTAAAGTCAGTTGAAAATATTTTTTACATATTATTTTGAATTTTTACTGCACTTTTTTGAATACTCTTGAAAAAATGGGGGTTTTGTGTAGGGATTTGTTGGCAAAATAGGTTCTGGCATTTCATTTCTAAAGGACTTTGTTAGATGTTTTAAAAATGCATTTGAATAATATTCTACAGTATAGCTCAACAATTTCTTTTAACACTTTATTAAGCCAAAAATAAATTACAGAATACCAAGTTGCAATAGATCTCAGGATCATCTGTTCCAACCTTTTTTAGCAAAAATACCGTCTAGACAAGATGGCCCAGCATCCTGCCCAACTGAATCATAAAAGTACCTTAAAAGTGTTAGAAAAGAAACTGGAGGTTATTGGAAATCATCCTGAAATTTAGAAAGCCAAGGTTCAGTGCACAAATGTTTCTGTATTAGCAAGAAGCTCCATAGTGACTTCTCTTGTAAAACTGGGGATTAGGATTTGTGCTCTGTTCCTCTGTGAGCTGTGTTTCTGTGAAAAGCTTTAATGTGATCTGAGGGGCAGACTTGCACTTGTTTTCTACAAACGGCTTAATTCCTTGCCCTCTGGCATTATTTCCTTTGATTTTATTCAGGTTTAACACTAATTGAGGGGTTAATTTGTAATACAGTGTTTACTCTAACATATCCTCAAGGCCAAGGTTAATAGGATTGATGAAGGAATTATACATTCAAGCCCTAATGCTGTGCTATTGAAGTTTAAAAGGTTTTATTGACTGTGACATAGATTTCCAGTTTAAAAAAGAGAATATAAAAACTAATAATTCTAAGGATTAAAAAAAACCCACAAAACTTGGACAATTGTGCCATTATCAAAGGTAATGACAAAACTCATCAGCGGTTGTGCAGCCAGGTGGTTAAATATCAAAACCCTCCTAGATATTACCAAATTTTTGGCTAAAATAATTATTCAAATTCTGCATTTGTTGTAGAGTTGTAATTTTCACAACTAGAACTCGTACTCACTTTGAAATGTGATCATGTGCTTCACGAATGGCTAATTAGCAGTTTCACTTGAAAATGCACACAGGCTCATTCTAGGAACTTTTCTCTTCTTAACTCAAGTGTGAGTTATTTAAATTAACAATTCCGTAAATCATGCCAGCATTCGTACATAACTCTGCTTGACTGTATCCCAACATCATCCACACTTTATTTTTAGACATTAAAAGATTAACAGTCTTACTCTTCTGTAGAGACATGAAACTAAATTTATGCAATGTGATACAGCAGGGGGTTACAATATAGGTTTTGAATTCTGGCATTGTCTTTTGGATGTGTATCAGTGCCCAGGGGCAGCAATAAGAATCAGAGCACAAGCTTACAAAAAGTTGCACAGAGATTCTCTCTTGAACAGCTTCCCATCTAATGTAAGGCAAAGTTTGTTGAGTCATTCTGAATAACACAGAGGTCAAAGGAAGAAGGAAATACAGAGTACAGTTGACTGCGTATTTGAGCTGAGCATTTCCTGAAGCATATCATTTCTCATTTGTTTTATTTTTAATATTTTATCTGTTTTGCCTCTGAACAAGCAGTTATTTGAATTATTTGTGTGTGTATCATAGCTTTCCTAAGGAAAGAGGAAAGTAGCCAGCTGTCCAAATTCATTGAGGGCAGGCATTTCATGAGTCAAGGGGACAGGCTCCACTATCAGTAACATTTAGACAACTTCTTACCACATGGATTGCCAACAAGAACACATGCAACACAATGGAAAAAACTTTTGGTTTTCTTTAGATATTATTCTAAGTATCACTAGACAACTTGCTGACATCACTTATCTTTTTTTAAGTTACTCTAGGTGGTACTGCATTTTTATTTTAGTTAAAAGGAGTATGTGATGTCTAGAACATTTCTTTATATTTTGAATTATTTTATAACCTCAATATCTGTTTATTAAACTCAACTAAATAAAGATAATGGGCCTCCTGTGCTGGCTGCCAGCCCCGTGCATAGTGATACAGCAGAGAACACAGCTCTCACAGGGTTGCCAAAATCTGCTTTTGAGCAGGAGATGGGAACTGTGGCTCTCTGCTTCACCCACTATGCAAACCAGAGAAGGCACTGAGATGTTTTGCAAGTCTTCTTTCCTGCCAGAAGAAATACTCATAATCAAACTGTAAATATTTAGTCACAGTCTGACTCACAGTCTGCTCAAGGCAAGGCCCTAATGGGCTTATCAAAAAGAGTCTTCTAATTTTTTTAATTCTCCTGAACAAAAATGTAAACTGCTTTTCTTACACTATTACTATACTACATATTTTAATTTTTTCCATACTGATGCTGGAAGTTATAGAGAAGCAGGAGTGCTGACAAGTAGGCTATGTGTATCCATAACATTTAAATCTCTGTAAGTGAAAGGCATTGCTGAAAGTAGTCGGAGGCATTTTACATCTTTTTTTCCCATGTTGCCAAGAAGGTAAATGGCATCCTGGCCTTTATCAGGAACAGTGTAATTAGAAGAGCTAGGGAGGTGACCTTACCCTTGTACTCAGCCTTGGTGAGGCCTCGCCTCAAATACTCTGTCCAATTTTGGGGCACCACAGAAAGGACATCAAGGTGCTGGAAAGGGTGCAGAGAAAGGCAGCTAGGCTGATTAGGGTTAGGGTCTGACAAATAGGTTTTACAAGGAGAGGCTGAAAGAACTGAGGCTGTTCAGCTTGGAGATTGAGGGAAGACCATATTGCCCTCTACAACTATTTGAAAGGAGTTTGTAGTGAGGTGGGTACTGGCCTCCTCTCCCTAATGACTAGTGATAGGACAAGAGCTAATGGGATCAAGTTGAGCCAGGAGAAGTTCAGATTAGATATTGGGAAAAACTTCTTTACCAAAAGAGTGGTGAAGCATTGGAACAGGTTACCCAGGGAGGTGGTGAAGTCACCATCCATGGAGGTATTAAAAAAATGGGTAGATGTGGTGCTTTGGGAGATGATTTAGTGGTTAAGGGGATGTAGTGCTGATGGTTGGACTCCATGATCTTGAAGGTCCTTTCCAACCATGATGTTTCTATGATTTCTATATATTAAGACATCAGACAATTTAGAAGGGTGCTTGGGGGAAAAACTGGACCTCTAGAAAAAGCTGATGCTTCATGCTAGTCTGTGTGATTGTTCTGTAGGTTTTGTACACATGGAACGTAGTATACTGACTAATAATATAATGATTGGATAAAGGTAGGGCAAATGTTTTTTCTGTTATTTCTCTGGGTAAGTGTTCAGGTAATTAATAAATGACAGTGATAGATAGCTATCCCTATTTTTTTATAACTAATTTTTCAGAAAGTTTGACAAATTTTAACTTAGCAATATGTCATAAATCACATTTTAGCTCATCTTGTAAATAGAAATAAAATTGCCTTCCCAACATACTCCATGTTTTCCTGTGTAATTAACACCTTGTTCACAGTTGTGTCTGTCAGTCAAAGCCTTGCCTTCTTCCCCCTGACACTTCCTTGATACTTTGTTTAGACTGCTGTGATTTTAAGTGTCATCCTCAGGATACTTTAAATAAGTCCAAACAGGAAAAGGAAGGTGCTTCAATAAGTCAATGTTATGGATCATTATACCTCAGAGAGACTATTTTAAAAGTATGAAGCAATTTATATATGTTTATTACTTACACCGCTACCTCTCAGCTTTTGAAGGAAAGTTTACTGCTTTTCATAAAAACCAGAAAATACTAGTTTCCATCTGTATTACTGAAGTTTAAACCATCTGAACAAAGTTAAAAACAAGTCCACTTTTTTGGTAGGCTATCCTTAGCCTGCAGGAGTTCCCAGCTTTGGGTCATCACAGGGCTGCCTGACCAGTGTTACAAAAACATAGCGGACATGCTGGGGGTAGGTGGTAAGGGGCAGTATAGTCCTGAACCCAATATAGGCACTTGGGGTGTATTTTGGTTCTGAAAATACACCCTGAGCTGCCCCAGTTACAGCCCTGCATGTGTGAGTACTGGTGGGATTAAACAGCTCAGCACATAACATATGTCTCAGCTAGTTAATACCCAGGAATTTGGCACTCCAAATATGCTGAGGTGTTGTGGGTTTTTTCATGCTGCCCTTAAAACACACTGAGGACCTTTATAAAACTGTCGTGGCAGTGTACACGTTACGTGGCATAGCCCAGAGGATGGAACACATCCCCATGACCTTTGTTCAGTTCTTTATTCAATTTGAAGTGTTCCAGATCCCTACCTCTTGCTTCTCAGGGGAGTCCTTGGCATTTAGGCAAGAGTTTAACCTGCTGAGCTACAGAGTGAGGAAGAAGGATATTCTACCCTTACTGTCATCATCCTGTTTCCCTTCAGCATAGATCAAGATTAATGAGAGACAGAGCATGAGAGTGGTTTCCTACAGATCAGGGCCCTCACCTGTGAAGAATGAAGCTGATATTTCACTTGCTGTTCCTTAGATTAGTTCTGCAGTTTGTGTGAGGTCCTCATTTAATAAAACACAGAAGCAGGCTTAGAAGTAGAGAACATAGCTTACAGAAATGCACCCATGTGTTAATTGTGAGCTGTCAGCAAGCATTTTAATTTTTTAAGTCTCAAGCCAAATCTTCACCAGGATATCCCCCTAATGCTTTTTTCTAGTTTGTTTGCCGTAGACAAGGGAAAAGTTTAGCCTTTGTAAATATTATGCTTTTTTCTTTACCACCACACCTAGATATTAGTTGTTCTCAGCTGTTGTTTCTAAAAAATGTTCTTCAGAAAACAGCCATGTTTCAATAGAGTTCTGTACTTAAAAATACTGTAAAAATTACATGAACATGCTTTTTGGACTTAAATAGACTTTTATGGATGTAAGTTTTCATGCAAATTATGTTGCGTGTGCTCTATATACCGAAATGGTAGAAATTGCATGAGGAAATTGGATTGGTTTTGTGAATAAATCTCTGAATTATCTGCTTATTCTTATATCCTGGAGAAGAAAAGTATGGGTGTTTATTAATTGTGTTATACTGCACATACGTACATACTCTGCAATTTAGGGTGACTACTGCAGCACAGTTTACATCCCAAGCTCTTTGATATTCAGATAATACATAATGTCTTTACATCTCAAGGTGCTCTGTTCCCAGCCCTATTTATATGCACTCACATTTGAGATATGGTTTTAGAATGTGACAGTAAATGTTACAGTGATGCAAATATATTGTTTGTTGTGATCATTCAAAACAATCCTAAAATTGTTAGGCTTGTATAACATTGCTGTGACTGATACAGAGTATTATTTTGGATAGTTTTTGAATTTGTTTATAATAAGCAGGCAATAAGTCTTTCTTTTAGACAATATCTATTCCAGATCATTTACTAACTGTAACATTTATAAACATTGGTTGTTCTTTTTTTTTTTTCCAGGGAAGGCGGGGCAAACCAGGCCTCCCAGGAAAACCAGGGCCACCAGGACCTCCTGTGAGTAACTAATGAGGAGAATGGGAAATTTTTACTCTGTCTTAGAACTGTGAACTTTGTTAGCATCTTTATAGCAGTTTACCTGATAATATTTGTGTTCGGAAACAATTTGCACTTTGCTGCATCAAACAGGTACTATTCCCAGCCTTTTTATACAGCAAAGATAAAAGGACTGCATCCACAAATACAAAAGACTACAGAGGAGGGAAAGAACAAAATGCAGACTTCAGCAAAGGAAGCAGAAATTATCTGGTATTTCAAAGACTGGCCATGTATGCTAAATGTGAATACTGTACATTGATTCATTTTGCGAAATGCGTGATGCTCTGTAGAAGATGGGATAATTTCTGTCTCAGAAGGGTAATTTGAAAGATGAAGGGGTGTGTGAAGCATGGGCCAAGTGTCTGAATGGTGGGAAGGATTATTCTCAGTACTGACATGAGCACTCAGCTGTATTTCAAATGAGTTTTATGAAGAATTGAAAAGATTAATACATGGCTCTGTGGAAGTATTTGTAATATAAGACACTAAAGGATTTAGCTGAGATCTAAGAGGTTTGGGACTTTTTTTTTTTAATGAGGTACATGATTTCACATTTCAAGTCAGGCATGGACCTATTTTAGACTAGAAGGAACACAGCCTTCCTTTGGCAGAGGAAGAGTTTATCATATTTGTAACATTCCCTATACATTATGTTGTAAATATGCTGTCATGAACAAATACAAAACAGCTATTTGCTTGTGACTACTTAAACTTCTGCTGCTTTATATTCTTAGTATCAAGCCAGGATTTCATAATTCATTTTTCTGCTTACCTGAAACAGGTAAAGGTCAGTAGTTCATGCATCAAAACATTTGATTCATCTACTTCAACTTTCAAGTGAAAACTAGAATGGACTACTGCATGAAAAATACTGAATAAAATGAAACCGATACAATTTTAAACTACCTACAAATGAAGCAGCATGAATTTTATAATTTTCCTCCCTTTTTCCTTGCAAAATGTGTTGTTGATGAAATTAATTTCTGAACAAAAGTAGTTAAAAACCCATGCCTCTGCCTCTTCTCCCTTGCATACAGTCATATTGAAACCTTACTTGTTTGACTCTTTTGTACAGTTTGGGCTTTCTAGTTCTGAAATGGTGATGCCAACTGTGGGGTATGAAACAGAGCAAAGAGTGATGTGATCTTCTAAGAGAAGTGATCTTCTAAATACAAATGCTAAAATGACCTAGAAAAGAAAGAAGGAAAAAAAATAATAATAATTTAAAAATTTTTAAAAATTTAAAACCAACAACCAAACATAGCAGAAGTAAATTTTAGACCTAATCTGATTAGCTTTTTGTGAACCAGTGAAAGCTGGTTTTCCATTACAAATTTCTGTCACCATAGATTTGCTGGCAGGTCAGGCTTGTGAAGATGTATGATCCTTGACCAGAAATCTTGAGGGGAAGCTGAATTGCACTTTTATTACTGAGACCTATTTTGGAATTTCTTACAACAAATGTGAAGCTCAACTTTGTCAATATGGTCAGCATCCTTATGAGGAGCTCTGTATGGGTACTGTAGCCTAGCACTTTGTTTCAAAAAAGCATTCTTCAAACAATGATGGCCTAAATATTAGTTAAATATTTGTTTCTGGTATAACTGTCTTAATTCTACCTCTCATGACCCAGACTGAGCAAGCCAGGGAGATTCAGATTGGACCCCATTGCTTTCTGAACTCCATCTCAGCAAGGAGCATCGGTGCAGATGGATCCAGTCTCAGTCTCAAGCCTGGTCCTTTCAGGGAAAGAGATTAAAATGCTATGGTCCAAGGAAATACTTGACCATCAGATATGCCTGTATCAGATTAAGGTGAAACAACCCTCAAGGTCTCTATTGGAGCATTAGCTTTAATTAGAACTATAAGAGGAATAACCCATAAAAGCTGATACTTTAATTATTATATACAGTCAGACCTGGGAAAAGTTGTGACAAGCCTTGTGTTACCTAACGATTTTAGGAAGGGAAAAAGAGAGTGTGTGAGAGAGAGAGAGAATAGGAGAAAAAAGGTTAGAGATAACAGAAAATCACCAGTTCTGGATCCAGCATTGGGCCAGCCAATGTGGGAGGGTTGGTGTCAGTGAAGTTCCCAAAGCCCATCATCACAGCTCCTTTTACAGGCCTGGGACTCTTAAACAATCACTTGACAAAGATGAGTCAGTGTGGCTGAACCATTTCACAACTGAGCAACTGAAGTGGACCTCTACCCCCTGCTCCTCCAGCATTATTTTTAACTTTTTTGCTGTCTCATATTGTTGTGCCCATCTGCAGTCCTTAGGCCAAATACAGGCTGTTATTTCCATAGGCATCACACAGTCCTTTGTCAGGCAGTCCTTTTGGTTTTGTTCAAGGCTGACAATGGTACTTACACACTGCTTTCTACAGTAGGTCCTAAAGGCTGGTCCCTCACACAGCCCTTACTTTGGATACAGCCACACCATCATCTTGTGTTCCTCTTTCAACACTGAGAATATAATGCATAGAAAAAGCGTGCTCTAAAAGCAATGATGCCTGTTATTACACATTGGTAGTATCCCTGTATTTAAAGTGCTACAACTTGTACACAATGGAAAGAGTTTAATATGATCCGTCATTCCTTCTCCCTTTTTCAAGGCTCAAACTGTATTAAATTTTTGCTCTATTGTTATCCCTTCTCTCCCAACATTAAGTAGTGGCACATGGATTTATTCTTGGCCTTCACTC
This sequence comes from Phaethornis superciliosus, assembly GCA_023637945.1. Classification (NCBI taxonomy): domain Eukaryota; kingdom Metazoa; phylum Chordata; class Aves; order Apodiformes; family Trochilidae; genus Phaethornis; species Phaethornis superciliosus. The sequence goes on along the minus strand of JAJQWJ010000003.1, from coordinate 85,718,419 downwards.
TGGTCTTTCCAAAGTGCACCAGAGCCATTGCACTTCCAGTGTGGTTGCTACCTAAGTTTGGATACAAACATGTAAAAATTAGACTCTCCAGAAAAGCAAGTCTGGTGTTTGATATTTTAGAAGAATATATTTGTACTTGATACAAAGGGGATTCAGCCATTAATTTTAGAGTAGCTACAGTACACACTGTATGTTTTAAATTTTAAAATTGTACCTAATTTACTTAATTTGTAATTTAATTGTACCTAATTTACTTAGGTACCTAATGTACCTAATATCACCATGATATTAAGTACTTGTACTGAAGTACTTGTAGCCAGGTGTTGAATAATGACCAAAAAAAAGCTCTTCTGCCTCTTTGAGGAAAAAATTGGTGAACAAGATACAATACTCTTGGAAACTGGCATATAGGTCAGTTATAAAATAATATGTGTGTTCAGGGAGGGATTATGGGACCACATTCTGAACAGTTAGAAGGGCTGTAAATTGGAGACTGCTAAGTTTTGATTAATTTTAAATTTTTTTTTACCTACTTTTCACATGGTAGATATATTATCTTTTTTATACTATACTTCTGACTTTCCTAAGCCTCTTTCAGTACTTTATCCTTTCTTTTTTTCCTGACCTAATTTCTGGGGCCCTTTTTTTTCAGTAAAATTTATGTTTCTAGTGAGTTTACAGTCTTTAACATCATCTGCATATATTTTGTTAAAAGCCTGCGTCAGCGTCAGAAATGTATGAAACTACTCAGTTGAAGTAGGACTCTATGCAACTTCTTTCAGGTATCCTTTCTTTTGTGTAATATATTTTTTCCCTTTGGAGCAAATCCTGTGCCCAGAAAAAGCAAGGAATCGATGAGACTTTTTATTGATGAGCTATTAAAAAAAAATGTCTGTAAGCCTACCCAGATGGTTATTCTTTGAGCATTTTTTATGATTTATGAAATCTTAAATACTTCTAAAACGTTCTATTATTCTCTTCTGGTTCAGAATTCATGGTTTGCATCCCTGCTCTCTGATGTTGGTTTTTGAGTACTATGGTGTTGTTTCAGTGCTGGGCACCTGAGATGTGTTCTCACACGTTTCACTCCAGAGGGTAACAATTTATGCTGAAAACAGGGAATCCAAACGACTTAAGTAGAACAGCAGCTCCCTCTAGCGCTTTTTGACCCCTTCTTAAAGGGTTGGGAACTGTTTAAAAATTCTATTAAATACACTATTCATTTCATTTTCAGTAGCATTCAGAAAACTGGGATTGTGAAATCAAAATCTCTGTACTCTTCAAACGTTTTTCATACATTTCTTTACTTGAATTTTCTTCTAAAGTCTTCTGAAAGAGATATGTCTTTCCCAGGCTGGTGTCGTGCTCTGCTGAGTACTTCACTGAAATGGAAATGCTGATTTTATGAATAAAAAAGAAATACTATCATAGTAGGATGCTGTGAGAAGATTTTTTTCCCCCATTTTTCCTGCTTAGAAATAGCTGCATGCTGGTTGGCACTGTTCTACATATTATACTCATTTGTGGAAAATTTGGGGGTTGTGAGTTTTGTTGTTTTGGTGTGGCTTTATTTTTACTTTTACACGAATCAGGATCCTGGTATTTCTATTTAAATAGGCAGTCTAGAGGGCAGAAAAAATAGTTTTACTGGTTTCTCCATTAAGTGTTAACTTTGCATTTTCTGTCCCAATTTTCTGTTGCTATTGGAACTGCTATGACTGGAGGAATTCTGTTTCTAAATAGTTCCCACTTTAATGGGCTATCAGATTGTTTTTAAAATAAAAGCTGCCAAGCTAGAGTTGTGCCACAGACTGCCATCAGTGTAATAGAATTCTTTGAGGTGAATCTGAGCTTGACTTCTGCCAGGTGTTGCTCTTTGGCAGAAGGGAAATACTTGCAGGACTGATTTTTAAAGGTAAGAAAAATGAGGACGACTTGATTTGACCAAGTGCCATCTTGTCTTCTCAGTCATAGAGAAGTTCACCAGTCATGGCTGGTGAACTACAATCACAATTATTCATCCTCTGAAACCTGCTGTTTTCTACCAGCATGTCCAAAGTTACTGTTTGCAACCAGAATATATTTATTTTACAATTGCTATAGGTCTTGCTCATCATTCTGTTCCTTATTTACCATTGCAAGGGACTGAATTTCAGATGTTTTATATTTACATTTATTCTTGCTTGGAAGGCTATCCTTGTGTTACTCCTTAGAGTTTTAAATTAAAATAAGATTTCATTTTTGTTTCTGTTGCATGTGCAGCAGTGGAGAAGTTAACAGACTACATGAATTTCTTCATTTAATTCCATAACACTGTGAGTCTCTTGTTATTCAGTATGTCAATGTCACCATACTAATTATCTGAAGTAGCCAGCAGTTTGCCTTGGAAATCTCATTTCCTCTGCCTGTGGAAGTACTGTCATTCCTCTACTGATTTTTTAGAAGTGAATTAATGTTATCAGTTAATTACAATAAACAGAAAATTAAAGCAACGATAAGTGAAAATTATTAGTATAATTTATGGTATTCCTGGAAGTTCAGCTGCTTTTTAGAAGAATATTAAAAATACTTATATGGTAGGATGAGAATGACTGACAGGGGGTGGTCATATTGTTTGTTTCTATCCATTTAAGTTTTCTAAATCCATATCAAAATGTAATTTATTTAACATATTCTGGTATGGCAGATGTCATACCTTCATCATTCCTTCCATGTGCTCTTTGCAATAGTTACACAGTATTGCATGTCTGCACTGAGAAGTTTCAAGATTTTTTACATTACAGTAATCAGAAAAAAAAGTATTTTACTTTAATGGGCAGGCAGAGATCTGTAATACACAAATAAAGTTTTTACACTGAGTCACTTGAACAGAAATGTTCTCTGATATAGCCTGTTTTTGAAGTGTAAATAGTGCAATTCACTTGTTATGCATTCTACATCATGAACTGTGAGACTGGGAAGGCTTTTCTATCAGTCTTGTTTCCAGAAATGCATAAGAACTTAAAAGCTAAGGAATAAAATATATTATAAATCCCAGTAATTTCATAGTTTGGAGCTATTTCCTTTTAGGTACCTATATTTCTATTGCCACCTTTGTTTGTAATTTTGGAAAACAATTAGGAAACTTCTTCAGTTCTTATTCTTGCACCTGTACTCTTTGTGTTTCAGTTCTCTCGATTACAAGCCTTGATATGAAAAATAAAAAAAAGGAAACCCCGCTCAAGTGAGATTTTTCCCTGGCTTTTGGAAAGCAGAAAGCCTGAAAAACACTCAAAGTGGCAATTCTCATTCAAAAGTTAGAAATTGTCTGTAAAATACTTCCTCAACTCCTGTTTGTTTTATTGCTTCTCTGCTTGAAAACTGATACTACCAGATCCTTTTTTCATCTGTAGAGATTTCAGAGCAGATTATCCAGATATATGCTATTGGAAAGAAACAGTGTGAAAGGGGAGAAAGAGACTAGCATTTAGGAAGGCCCTCATGAATAATTCTATGTTCTGCTGCTGTACATTTATTTTATTATTTTTATTTTAGGATGAATGATGGAAATATAAAAGTATTATATTTTTGTTAATTTTTGAAAAGACTAAAACAGGGAGATGGTTTACCTCTGGTTGCACAAAGGCTGTGGCATAGCCCAGAATGCAACACAAATGTTGTAAGTTCCCCTTGACTGCCTTAGTCATGCAACAGTTCTGGGTCTTTTTGAGGTTATGTCTCATTTTCAAAACATGTACAAAAGCTTTCCATCTTGTCAAAAATTACTAATTTGATGTAGAAATAGTATCTAAGAGATCCTGAGTGGTGGTAGATACAGCATTAAGTTCTTCCTGGGTTATGTAGTTGCAGCAGTTTCATTTGTAGCAAAATATGAAAAGCAACATGGTGGTAAATGAGAAGGGGGAATAAATTCTTATATTTGACTGCCTGCAGAGTTAGATAATTCTGCAAGGATTTTGGATTAAAGAAGTTGACACTGGAGGATTCAAGCACTGAAACTGAGATGTCTAATAAGTCAGCAATGTCACCACAGTTCAGTCCCTATTCTGGGACTGAACATTCTGGGCTGACATCTTTAATATGGATATCAAAGTAAAAATCTTGCCATTAGCTTTTGAAATCAGGGTTGAGTGAGCATCTCAGTCAAAGCCTTATATATCATTATATTTATCCTATTTTTCAACACATATTTGCAGTGACAGTTGACTTCTGAAATAAAATTAATGGAAAAAATTTATGGCCTTGTGTCTCTTCTGATGTTGAGGGGAACAAAGAGGGAGTGAGGCATCTGTGATGCTTCATGTAGCTTCCAAACCTCAAACCTTCCTAATGTTCCTTAACATTTAAGTACTGCGCTCTCGCTGTAACAATATGATCACAGTAAAATAGATAGGATCATACTTAATAATTTAGTGATGATGTCTCAAAACACATCTGTCTTATCCTGGTATGATGCAGTAATGTTCTGATGAGTCTTGCTGATAGTTACTTACTGGCTTACTTATCCATCAGTTTTAATAATTTTTCTTATTTGACTTTGACTGAGCTTTACAATCTTCCCAGTTTTTTATACCTTCAGATTTCATGGGAACTTTGTGTTTGTCTTGCTTTCATTAGTTAGGTTCCATCAAATTGACTTTTTTCCCCAAGGAAGTAGCTATTTGGTTAACCAAAATCGTGGTCTGTTTCTCATCTTTTTGAATGTCAGAACCTCAAGGGAAGTACCTTTACTGGTAAGGAGAGCCATTAGGATTTTGCAAAATGATCTGCTACATGTGGGAAAACCTTGTGTGTTTGTCATTCTGTGCACTCCTACATAGCAGATGCATCAATCTGGAGAAGGCTTTGCTGACAGAATGCAAATCATGGTCTACCTCATTTAAATGATTTGTCAGAACACTTCAAAATATGATTACACAGGAATCAAATAATATCACCTTCAGGATGTACACCCTCAAAGCAGATATTACATAATCACTGTCACCAAACTTATGTCTTACTTTTTATTTAAGTGCTTTAGATAGTGATAATTTTTAAGCTTTTCATAATCATTCATCAGCATAGCCAGCCACCGGGACTTTGTAACCAGCCTTGTGACTTGTTACTGCCAGTTAGAGGTGCAGGAATTGTACATGTTGAAGAAAGCAGAATTCCTTAAAAGTGAGACTCTTGGAGGATAACACATTACAAGTCTCTTGTTTTGAAATTTTCTACTCCTGCCTTCTCCAAAGGTCCTAAGATAAATTATGAATAGTTACATTAGTGAAAGAAAGCCTTCAGGAGTCTTTCTTTGAGGCTTGATGTTCTTACCATATGGAACAAGAATATGCCTCCTGTGCAGTGATTTCTATTCTTATTAGTATTTCTTCCCCCAAAAATGCATTTAACCTCCTGTGACAATTATAACATCTGTGAAATTATTTTCATAAAGCTGGTTATCTATAAACCAACACTAATCTATACCAAGGTAAGAACAGTGCTTTTCTAAAAACAGAAGTGCTTTTCGGTTTCAACCTGGTAATAGTATCAGTTGGCTTTCCAGCCATAGTCAGAGTTCCCTTACTCACGAGAGATCTTTTTTCCTAAAATTTAAACTTCAGTGTTTCCACAAGTCCACTAATTCTGTAAGTTCTTTTCCTACATTCTAGTGATCCTTAGAACTGGTACTGTGATACAAAGGTACCAAATACCAAGGATTGTCTGTCATACTCAGCTCTCAAACAGCATCTTCTTCACAAGTACAGTGGTCAGACAGGGGCAATGCCACCTCTGACAAAATCGTTTCTGTTCCCCTCATCATCTTTTACCCCTGAATTGCTAGATGGTTTATACAGCAGCAGCTCTGAAGTAGTAAGCAGTTAAGGTCACCCCTGGAAAAGAATACTGACTGGTTATTTAGCTTACAGTGACCCAGAAGACATGGTATTTCTGTATTTCACTTAGATCTCTAGCTGAAATAAGAGAACAGAAAATTTGTTGGGTTGGTTTTGTTGGGTTTTTTTTTGGAAATACTTTGGAGGCTTACTGCTGCACTGCTGTGAATTTGACAGTGATTTGTGTTATAAGAGTCTTAACCACTTGAAAACAATAGTATTTTCATCTTTACCACTTTGTATCTTTAGTGAGAACTGATTTTGATCTCTAACTTCTGTAATAGTTTTAGAAGTCCTTCAGCATGAAAATTTGAGAAATTTTCATTAGACTCTTATTCTGAAAGTGCAGAAGGCTGTTTTCTTGTTAGAGTGCCTAACACCAGCATATATTTCTATCATGTTACATATGTGTAATAACACTGCACATAAAATAAATATCTAAGATCTTATACAAAATTAAAATATGCAATCAAAACTCAGACTAATCTCTAGCAATAGCATCTCTGCCTGATAAACAACCTTCATTTTCTTGAGGAAAAATCCTTTTTAAAACTAAAGAGAATTCGGTTTCCTGAAGCAGTCTTTAAAGTACATATATGACAACTGCATTTTCCCCACTGCCACAAAGGCTGTGGAGGCTAAATTGTCTGTGATTATAAAAAGCCCCAGAGGAGAAGAATTGCCTTTGTGCCCTGTCTCTGTTAAATGCAGGTCATTCAGACCATGAAACTTAACAGTATATATTATCTTAATAATGCAGTCAAAAATTTCTTTACAGCCATTACGTGCTAATTTCTAAAATTACCCAAGTTCTAGTTCACAAGGTCTTTACTCAGCTATTTGTATTCCACCCCAATTTACAGCACTTAAAAATTTCTTTGAGGCCCTAGTTCGCGGCAGAATGTATCTTAAAATGTTTTGGTTTTCCCAGCAGATGTTTTTTTTTTTTAATCTCTCCATCCTAAGCCTGCATTTAGTAGCAAGTTGCTTTCCCATTGCTGAAATTCTTTGTGAACAGTGGGTGTATAATTATAAACTTATAATGCTAATAGAGCTAGGAAGTCAATCTTTTGGAGAATTCTGGCATTCCCCAATTTAACTTTCTATACTCTTAAATTAAAAATCTAGCTCTTTACTCAAACTAGGACCTGCTTCTGCATCAAAACTTGTGCTTTGAGGCAATGGAAAGAGTTTTAAAATGCTGCAGAACAAACATGTATCTGATAAAAGAAGAAATTAGCAATAAAATTGATATGGATGTCAACTCTGCCTTCTCTTACAGACCAATTCAGTCCACAAGAAGTTGCCAGTTTTTAAAACTCAGGCATTTACAAACTGACTCTGTGCCTGAAAAAAGATATAATGAAATTAAATAAAATAATGACTATATAATCAAGTAAAAATCTGACCACTGTTCTTTGAATACAGGTATGTAAAAAAACCATTATTTAAAGTAAAATGACCTTCTGATGCATTTTTTCCTATACAGGGTCCTTCTGGACTGAAAGAAATTCTGGATTCATTGGACAAGCATTATAATGAGGTATGGAGATTTGATTTAGTATCTGTGTGTTTGTGATTATGGCTAAGAAGTGTGTATCTAAGGTAGAAATGTCCGCAGTTTTGATCCTTGAAAACTACATTTCAAATTCATCTAGAAGGTAGACTCTGCTCTGTCCCCTTTTTCCACCCCTGTACAGGCTTAGTCCACACTCCAGTCACATACCTACAGTGTCTTCTGTCATGCTGCTATGTGTCTTATCTCCCATCTATCTTCTACTTACATATTTTTTCTCAACACAACTCAGAAAGAAGGTGGGTGGACCACGTAGCTGTTAGCATAAAAGCACTAGCTCCCCATTTCTAACCTGAATTGCTCTAAACTGTACTTGACATTTCTTCTTTCTTGACCTACTTTCATAATTCTTAGAGTACCAGAGAAAGACAAGGAGGTGTAATTTTAAAAGAGCTGCTAGGAATCCATGGGAATTATTTTCACGCTTTTGTATTTTGAACTAATAAAAATATTGTCTCGATTATAGAGTGTCCTGCAGCTATGAGAACTTCATAGAAAAAGCTTAAATTGCATAGAACAGCATTCCATGTGACAGAGCATTTAGATTCTTACCACAGATTTTTCAAATCATTTAATGTTTGTTAGTATCTGTCATGTAAGGAGTTGTGATTCCAAGGTCATGCATGCTTTCTTAATTGATGATTAAGTGGGCATGTAACTGACCTGAATAGAAAATTGTATTTCATGCAAAGACTGATGAAGCAGCATTACAGAAATATTTGCTTAATACAAAGGTTACTGTGTGTTTCATGCCTTAAGTCACACAGGTCAAACCTGGAAAACATCCATCGCTTTTAATATTGAAATGTGTAAGTATAAAAAATAGATGAATCCAGGACATTTTTCTTCTATAACATACCCAACTAAATTCTTCTTTTTTTGAGTAGACATTCTGGAGTGAAATTCATGTCAAATATTTCTTTCCAGTTGCCTTTACCACTGAAGTGATTTCTCTGATGTTTTTATATTTAAACCATTACATTATCACCTGTGAACTATGTTTTAGAAATTAAGCATAGTTTTATATGCTGGCCTGGGCAGGGACATTTTCATACCTGAAGGCTTAGTTTCTGGTTTTGATCTACCATTTCATATGTATATGTTGAAGTTTTTATATATTTTTCTTTTGTACCTCTTGTTTTCTTACCAGTTTCTTTTTCTTGCCAAAGAAAGCTTTCACTGATAGTAGCCCTTTTCCTCTATCAATACCACATTTATTGTAAATCATTCCTTGCCCTTGGACTATTAATCTCTTTTACCGTGATGGTCCCTTTAAAACTAATTATGCAGGAGGAAATACAGCCTGTGATGATCTTCAGGAACTGGCAAGCATTTGTCTCCAAAAATCACGTTTCTTATCATTGTAAGGCCCCAAGAGTTCTTAAGGTGTCTCATATTTTCTAATTAACAATATTCTAGAAAAGTATAAACCAGCTGCTCTGTGTCTATATTTTAATCATTTTTTAATGTACAGCTTACCAACTTTATTCTTCCTTCAGCTGTCTGGTTTGAAGATTTTAATGACTGTCATGAGCAATTAACTGTTCAACAAGGAAATGCTGTTTGAGTTTAGATAAGAGAGGGGATGGCCTTCTGACTCAAGTTGTAGCTTTTAAGTATACAAACCTTCTGTAAAGCTGTGTTCAGATCTTCCTGGAGTCAACAGAAGTCTCCAACTGGTACAGCAACTGTATTAGTTTCTATATATCTTATGATGGGAATGGCATATTCCCATCAAGGACAAGACAAAGGCATGAAACACATCACCAAAGGCAAGGTCAGCTTGTCTGATTTGCCACTCATTATTTACTTAGGCATCAGTAACTTTCCATTTTTCCCACACCATTATGTAATATGATGAGTGCTGATTTTGTTCAATGTGTCTTGAAGGTACAGGCAATCTTGTAACATTGCAGTATATCATCTGCAATATGCCTTGATTGTTCACATTTGTAAAATAGTATTTCAGTGGTATTCTCACCTTTTTGAGATTCCTTACACCACAGGAAACAGTCTTGTTGTTTTACAACAATGAAATGCATGTTCTCAAGGATCTCACAAGGTCTTCTTACAGTATGTTTTTTTTGTTTCATTGTGACTGCTTTTTTGTTGCTATGGAGATTTCAGTATCTTTTTGTTTGTTTTTACCTTTTTCTTCAAAGTTTATTTGCAGTTCTTTAAATTTCTGCATGGTATTGATGAGGAGATGGAATTGCATAATGTATTTATATAATTTGTTGCAACCAAGGCTTTTCTGGCTCAGTATCAATCACTTTATCATGTAAGGTGCTGGGAGAGCAAGTCTTTAAAAGCATAATTTACTTGATCCAGGTATGCAGTGAAGGGGAGCACTATAAATACTATTGCTGATTGCAGCAGCAAATTGTGCTGAACAGCAAACCAAGATCAGCAGTCTTTAATGAAGGTGAGGGGAACCTGCTGAAGCTAAGTAGTAGCATTGATCCTTAATGACGTGGGAGACTATGCTGGACTATTTCTTCTTTTGTGCCTGTTCTTGCAGGTTGTATAAATATTTCTATATTCCTTCTCAGTATGTCTTTTTGAGCTCTCAGAGTAAGTGAGGAACTTTGTGTGTGTTCGATATATATATTTTTTTTCCCTATGTTAAGAAATTGGTTCTGCCCTGCTCAGGTGGTTGCATTCCTGCAGTGACTGGTAAATGATGCATCATAATTTCTGTTCATACGCTCTTAGGCTTCTGTTACCATCCTTTGCCTGGCCTTCCAGGGCTTCCACTTGTCATCTTTTTATTTACCCATTTCCCATACATAGTTATAAGGTCACTTCAGTCAAACCTGCTTCTAAATATCTTTGGAATGGACACACAGATCTGATTAGTCTAAAATGCTCTCCAACATGTAAAAATAAAAATTAAACCACAACAGAAAGCGATTCAAACTACATCACATTCTGCTTAGGAAATGTTTCAAAATCATTATTATTTGTAATAATTATAGATTATTCTTGAATAATTCACTGTTGCTTTTCTAAGTTGTTTGTTGTGTTTTTTTTTTTAGCACATTTTACTCACATTGTCTTGTAAAGAGCAAATGACTTATAAATATGCAAAGAGCATAGAAGTAGCTATTTGGTATAATACCCGCTTTTTTCCTCCATGTATGCAAAAGAAATGCACAGAATGCTCAGAATGGATCATAACAGTGTATTCATAATCACAAGCATAATCACAGAATCGATTGTTCTCTGTCAAGCTGTTGTCAACTACATCTTGGCAATACTCAAATTCTTTTCTTTAGGTATCTGCCTCTTACTCTGGAGCTGCTCTTGATAATTAGGGTATTAACAGTGTTGCAGATCTTATACACTGAAGAAGATCCTTCAGGACATTAACATTTATAAAATAATTATGAATTTTATTCAGAGTATATTCAGTTATCAACTTCTAAAAAATCAGCAGAGTATAAATGGCACTTGAATTCATTGTGTGGTTATCCCATTATAGAGATACAGAAACTGGAACATGCCAAGAGGAGTTGGTTTGCTCAGGGTTCCCATTTAACCGAGTGGCAGATGTTCTAGGACTTGAAATCCTTGGGTCCAGACCTGAGGTTTTTTTCCATCTTTTTCTACTGTAATTGAATAAAACGTGTTCTCCTTAGATAGTCTGAGCTTAGCTTTGTGAAGACAAAACAGTTTGCTTTGTCTTTTATTGTTTCTTTACCTTGTACAGAAGAGCAAATGGAGGCAATGAAATAATACCTGAGCAAGTATACACTCTGAACCCCTGGTCCTTGTATCTGCCTGTTTTCTTTGAGGAGCAATGTGCGGAGCCTGTTGAGCATATTCATTCCCTCTCCTTCTGTCTCACTACTGTAGTGGACTTAAATTGGTTCTAATTCACATTTAATGCTTCTCAAAAGTAAAAAGCTTATGTTTTTGTCATAGAAGTGATTTTTTTTATTCTTCTTTTCTAACATACTTGGGAAAAGTACTGTAGTAATGAGCACAAAAATATGTTCTTTGCATTAAATTAAGAAAAAAAGTCAGTTTTGCATATCAGTATTAAACAAAGACATTTCATTTTATGCTTTTGCTCATCTTGTGATCATCTGAATGGAGCATGAACAGGTGACAAAGTTGCTGCAGTACTTTACTTAGATGTACTGCACATTTAGGGAGGGATACATTTAGTATCCCTTCCTGGTAGTAAAGTAGGACTTCCAAATTTACATACTGGTAAACTACTTGAAATTATTATGGAAAATAAATTGTTACTCTAAATAAATGGTGGCATGTTCTGTTCTCTGATGTTTGTGGTGATATTTCTTTGCAGAGTGATACAAGACTACTAGGATTACTTGGGACCCCTGGACCTAAAGGCCAGAAGGGAGACATCGTAAGCACTTTGGATGGAATTTGGAGAAATTTTAAATCTCCTATCTAACCTCTCTCTGCCAGCATTAACACAATATCTTTTAGTTAATTTATCATAGTGGTCTTCAAAGGAATAGATTTTTATATATGACTGGCTCTGTCTGGTACATCTAGTAGTCCAGTATCCAACTCCTCCTGCTATCCTGAGTGTGCAGTATGTGAGCCATTCTCTCCTAATCTAGAATATCTAGAAAGAGACAATGCAGGAAGAATTGTGTGATTTCTCTTACACCATCTGAGAAGTCAAATGAGCTGGCCTGCCAGTTATTGGGAAAAGACTCTAAAAAAGCTGAAATTCAGAAAATATTTTTAAAAGCAAATCATGAATGTTTAAGTCAGGTTCTGTGTATCAAAGGGACTTGCTGTACCAAGAGTACTAACACTCAGCCTATAAAAGTTACGTGGAGGTCAGGCTCTGAATCCACAACATATGAAAATATTTTGTTTATAGGCATCTGTTCTGTTTAAATAGGTAGAAAGGATTTTTGACAACTGTATGCCTATTCAACTGGCAGAAAAAGAAGCAAAGGTTCTGGACAGGTCAAAGATTTGATGACTTTTTTTATTGATATACCTTGAGGTCTGCTAAAGAAAAAGGTGATTAAAATTAGTTATTTAACTTAATCTCAAATTTCTGTTGTACAAAAATTAAGATGTTTGTGGTTTACACAGAACAAAGTACAGTTATAGCAGAGGAGTTTATTGGTATTTGTTAGAATATAAAAGGTTTAAAATATAATTTGTTTTATTAAAAGGGTCAAAAAGGAGAATTGGGAATGACCGGTGCAAAAGGAGAAAAGGTAAATTAATTCCTTGTTTCTGTGATTATGTGTGATACTAGAAGGTAACTGAACATTCCAATTATGAATCAAGTCTTGAAAGAGATACTCAGAATCAAGAAAATATAAAAAAAGCTCTCAGTCTCTGAATGCCCTTAGTAATTTACACAAGCAACCTTTGAAAGAATATTTACATATGCAGGTAAATTTCCATCTTCCAACAAGTCACAAACTCTTTAACTTTAAACAATTATTTTTTATATAAATTTATGACCTGTGTTTGTCTCACAAATTCAATTCCGTTCATACTTTTTCAATTTACAGATGTGGTCTTCCATATCTATATGAAAAATGGTAGTCTTTAAATTATGAAAATTACAAGTAACCTTCTCAATTTAATATTTATTTATTTAAAAGTAAATTTTCCAGAAAGATTTGGGGACTAGGGATGTACTGGGTAATAAGAGTTTATTGTATTTCCAGAAACATGTAATGAACCCCGCTCCTCATCTGCTGAATAACTGACACTATACTATCCAGCTGTTAGGCTTCTGGATAGTTTCTTTCATCATATGCTTGTGGATAAACAGTTTCCACACAGGCAGAAACTTTTTAACTCTGTCTATAAGACAGGATCTTGATTTTTGTGTGTTACAAAGCACTTGTGTTTGAGAAATTGCCAAATTTTTGCTCTGCTTAAATGCATCCTCACTGTCTTAGGGACTCTTAGGGACTGGAGCATCTTCCCTATGATGAAAGGCTAAGAGACCTTGGGTTGTTTAGCTTAGAGAAAAGGAGGCTGAGGAGGGATCTTATCAATGTTTATAAATATCTAGAGGGCGGGTGTTAGGAGGATGGGTCTGGACTCTTTTCTGGTGTCCAGTGACAGAACAAGAGGTAATAGACAAAAAATTGGGACACAAGAGATGTAAATTAAATAGGAGAAAATACTTCTTTATTCTGAAAGTAACACAACACTGGAATAGATTGCCCAGGGAGGTTGTGGAGACATTCAAGACCCACCTGAACGTATTCCTCTCAGACCAGCTCTAGAGGAGCCTTCTCTAGCATGGGGGCTGGACTAAATGATCATCAAAGGTCCCTTCCAACCCCTTATCATTCTGTGATTCTGTAATTCTGTGTCTTTCTAGTTAATGTTTGTGACCTGCCTCTGTGCTCTTGTTTGACTTTTTCCTTTCTGTAGTCCTGTCTTCTCATTAAACAAACATCATCTCCCAAGTAAACGCTTGTAGTACATGTATTCATATCTTCTACACGTTAGAAAAAAACCCCAAAACATTCTTGAGGTTTCTTTACCAAAAATAGATGTGTATGATATTTACCATTTGAAATAAATTTATGTTGACCTCTTCCCTATGTTTCTAAAGGGAGAACCTTCTGAAAAAGGGGCCAAGGGAGATCCAGTAAGTATAGCTACATTTTGATGTGAATAATTTACATTTGATATGATTTATATATTGTATTCATGATGTAATTATTTTCTTAGCACACTGTTATGTATGATAGCATTCTTATTGCCTCCTTGTTATACCTGCATCCAGTTATAAATAAAGAAAGAAAGAAGGAAAGAAAAACCAGAGATGTCCTGTTCTTCACCATTTCTGTAGCTGCGTACAGACCCTGAACTGAGTTTGAAATACACAGGGGCTTCTCCCTGAAGGTTCTGTCTTTCACCACAAAATTATATGTGGGTTGAACTGTATTCTGAACTGTATTATTTTTATTGTTCACCAGTTTCCACTGTGGCTTTTAACATCTGGCAGTTTTCTTATAGCCATTTTATGTGTGCATAATTTTTTGTTATTTTGGAGGATATTTTCAGAACACTAATTCTTTAAGAATCTGTTTATGTGTGCTGCTTATTTTCAATTAGCTATTGTCCTCTCTTTTGACATTTGACAAAAGCTAATTAAGTTGTTTAAAACACAACAGAAGGTTGCTCAGATACTTGTGATTAACATAATAACCAAATTCAGACATATTGTAATAATGTGGGGGTTTGGAGATGAATACTATGTCATCAGTAGTGATTTAGTGGTGAAGAATAGGCTTTAGACTGGAGCAGCTCTTAAACACGTGATTTTTTTTCACTAGGAAAACCTGCAAAGAGAATTTATTTGAAATATAAATGCTTTTAAGATTTTCCACAAGGCATGAGAAATTCTTTAATGCTTTCTCAGTATTTGTTAAGTTTGCAAACTATACTATATTATTTTAAGATAGAAAATATAACTCGTAGTTCATCTTAGTTAAAGTTCTAACAACTAATGGTCATAACTGCTATTTTCAGGGAGAACCTGGAATGGAGGGATCAAAGGGAAATAAGGTATTTTTTTGACTTGTACACAGTGTATATATAGTGTACAGAGCTAGTACTGGGAGGCATAACAGTAAATTTGGAATTTTTTTCTCAAACAATGTAAATAGGGAGACCCTGGACCACCTGGTCTTATTGGAAATCCAGGATCAAAGGTATGTGAAAATTATTTTTGTGGTATTAATAGCCATTACATTATATGCTGTTATATAGGAGGACTCAGAATGTTATCAACTCTTTAGACAGAGAATGAGAAGAACAGAGAATGCAAATAGTGTATATCAATAGTTCTTTGCATGATTGTTGTGATGAAATCTATTCCAAAAAAAAAGGAGTAGTATTTATCAAGTAGTTCACAAATCGCTTCTAGATCTGTCCCTTGGGAGAGAAAATCTCCTTTGTTTACCTCTTTTGTTTTGTGTTTCCCTTTAGGCAATGCCATTGTATATGGTTTGTAGGCCTACTTTGTATTAGTAACAAAGATTTATTTGACTAAACATTAAATTAAGACAGGGTAAGCAAATTCTATTCCTCTTACTCTATGTAGAAAGTAATTCCTAATACCAGATGTTTATATATGTATATATCTATATGAATGCTGTACACTGAATTACAACAGCTACCCTGTCTTTTACCTCAAGCATGTACTCTATGATTTCACAGGGACTGCAAGGACCTCCAGGACCTGTCGGACCCCAGGGACTGCCAGGAGAAGTTGTATGTATTGTGCAGTTTCACCAGGCTGTAGAAGTGTGGCGTGTGAACCAGTTAGCCAGTGAACAGTACCACAGAAGTTATAGGTGCCCCTTTCATGGGTGTTACTGTAGCAATCAGCCATAGAAGCACAGTAGTATGGGATTCCCCAGAATAGAGCCCTGCTGTCTCCTCATGATCTTTCTCTCCTTATTTTAAAATCTGCAGAAGTAGTACGGATGATAATATTAATTTACACAGATAATTAGCACTACAAAAATCTCTCTTATCTCACAGGAATAATTGAAAGTCGAAACAATCTCTAGTAAAATTCTAATAATGTTATATTGTGAACTGGAAAGGACAGTGTGTAAAAGTACCCCAAGGATTTAAACACATGGCCTTCCTTCTTTCTGTCTATGGTTTTGTACTATTCTGAACTGTTTAACTTCCAGTAAAAGAAATAAAGATGAATAAGGTGAACAGAATAAAGAACTGTATTGATTATCTTAGCATTTAGGTCAGACTTATGAGTAAATCTCATATTCAGAGCAAAATATAATTCCATTAAAACTAGGGACAATATAAACATCTTTAGCCAGAGCAGAAATTGGTTGGAAAGAATTGAATAGAAAACCCTTTTTTAATTACTGCTTAATGGGTTGAATTACTAAAATACTGCAGAAAATGGAATGATAGATTATTCATATGATTGTTGGTTGCAAATTTATTGTGCAGTGCCTTACTGGCAGTTATAAAGTGCCTAAACCCATTTTATGGCTGCTGTGGTTGAAAAATAGCTTGAGCTGTGAACACTGACAGGTGAGAGGTGATATATGTGTCTGTGTTTGGATATCCAATTGAGAACATCAAACCTGAGCTTTTGAACTCTCAGGCAGAAGCCTGCTGGTTGTTAGGTGCAACTGGAAGGGCTGTTTTTAAATTTTGATAGCACCTGGACTAAACAAAAGTGTCACATGTAGGGTCTCCAGTTAATAAAGAGACATCAAACAGACTCACCAGTTTGGATGGTTATCACCTGTTGTGCTTCTGTATATAGACTATTTAGGTGACAAAAAGTTAGGGGTGTAGGTACTCAAAAGAAGGGGTGCCAAAAAAGAAGGGTTCCTGAAAAGAAAGGTGTTGTCTCAAGGAAGAAGGGCAAGATCGTGCTTGGAGAAAAGGTCCTGAAAAAGGGAGGAGGTTGTGAAGATCCAGGATATATATGGAAAAAATTTCTAGGGATCTTGGAAAGTAACACCTGGTAACTGAGCAGCTGAACAACACAAACCATGACAGCTTGCTGCCCAACCATCCCAGACAAGCTACAATCTCCCTGCTGGATGGGGAAGTCAGAATTACGTTCATTGGAAGATAATGCTAACAGGAGAACAAATGTGATAATCAAGAAGGGTAAAAACTGTGATCTCAACACAAATAAACCCCAATATCCAGATCCATTGCAGATTGTCAGATGGTGACCAAAACAGGATACAGGTTTCTTGAACCCTTCATAGGCAAGAAAGATGAGACACTTATTTAAAACTCAGTGTTGTGCCCGATAGTTGGATTTTGAAATTGAAGAAATAAACCTGTCAGTTTCTGCCATCCTGCCCTGGTAGGGTCCAAAAAATAACCATGATTATTACATTTCAACTTAAAGAGAAATTATTCATATATTTGAGTAGAGAAGCATTCATTTAGTTGTACTCTTTAATATATAAATGAACAATGAATTACCCAGTGTAAAGTCATTTTCATCTTTACTTTTAGATAATCTTTAAGGGAATAGCAATAAAAATGTACAGTCATAACTTTTTTCTTTTTTTTTTGTTAATTCCAGGGCTTACCAGGAGAGCATGGGGTACCAGGAAACCCAGGAATTAAAGGAGAAAAGGTATGCTTTAAGTCTTTTAATTAAGCTTGATGTGTTAGAGTGTATTAGACTGTCAAGTCTGAAAAAACTTCATGTCCTTCTCTGGTACACCCATGTGGCTGCTTTATGAAATTATTTAAAATTGTACAAGCAGCAACACTCTGCTCCTCAGAGCTGCTGCAGGCCAATATGGCATCCTAATTGCTCTTTAGATTCATAATTTAAGTAATATTTCAGGGAGGTTAAATTGGACTCTTATATAAAATCTGTGCAGTGCAGAAAAGTCATTTTGGGTCCTGACCACAGAACACCCTTTTCAGTACACTGTCCTAAGCAGACTAATGTATAAAATCCTACTTCACAGTCAGACATATTCATCTTGGCAAAGCACTGTGGCAGCTGTACTGTCTCAGATGTGAGCCAAGGCTGGAATCTTTTTATGGCATTGTACTTTGCTGTGCA
Organism: Phaethornis superciliosus; assembly: GCA_023637945.1. NCBI lineage: Eukaryota > Metazoa > Chordata > Aves > Apodiformes > Trochilidae > Phaethornis > Phaethornis superciliosus. Next base: position 85,700,406 of record JAJQWJ010000003.1, on the reverse strand, counting down.
GAAGACCCTTAGTTAGAATTCCGCTACATCAGCAATAGTTAAAAATGGTGTTTGGATATGTTGGATGTAGAGAAGGGGAGAAAAGGCATACTGTAAAGTGTGTGATGTGTTACAGCATTTTTATGTTGTGGGATACAAGGGAAACAAATAAAATCCATTAATAGTTTGAAGAAGTGAGAGAATGAAAAGGCAGGAGAAGAAAATAGCTACAGAACAATATTAGTGTACTGGTCTTGCAAAATGGGAAACAGTGGGTTTAGAAAGAATCACAAAGAATGGTGCAGGAGTGTGATAGACAAGAGGACAGCACAATGGAAGGAACTAATTCATATGTGTAAGCACATCCTTGTAAGGATGCAAAACAAGAGATGCTTCATGCACTGCAGTGAGAAACTGCAGTTTTAGTACTAGTGGTAGCTGCAGAGAAATAGAGTTTGTTGTTACCGTGAAGTTGTTGGCAGGGATAAGTGACAACTTGTGTGTTGGGGGCCTGGGGACAAAGAAAAGTAGTTCAGATGCAGTGCACGCAAGGGAAGCTGAGAGAATGCCAGTTACTCTAGCTAGTGGTTGTGGGGTCTGTGTCTCTCCTTCTGTAGCTTTTTGAAGGAAAAAAATATTTTTTGTCAAAATAAAATCTTTCAAATATGTTTTCCATACACATATATGTAATACTTTTGATAGTATATTGGTACTGTGACTAATACATTAGAACGTATTTCCTATCTCATAGGCTGAGTACTTACAGATGTACTGAACTGAATCTCTGTTGAATTAAATGTGATAAATTTGATAAAACTATAGTAATTATTTTGATACCTGAATAGGTTCACTTGCTTACTATTGTACCTTTTGAAATACAGAGCTATATACAACTTTGACAGGCAGGGATTTTTTAATCCTATTCCTTATCAAAGTACTATCATTTTTTAAGATAATCTTGATAATATTAGGGGTTTTATCATAAACTAAAATTCTCACATTTCAATAAGTTATTCAAATTTATCTTGTAGGGGGACACTGGTGGGATAATGGGACCACCTGGACAGCCAGGTCCAAAAGGTGATGTAGGGCCTCCTGGACCAAGTCTGCCTGGAACACCGGTAAATCCATAATCTGAAAAGGCTTTTATGACTTTCTTTCTTGTAGGGAAAACTGTTAAAGAACTCTAATTGTGCAATGAAAGAAATCAGTAGAAGCATTTTTTCCAGATGCATGTGGGAAGTTCAAATATATGTCATGGTAGTATTTTAAGTACATTAAAATATAGTCTAGAAGTCTGTAACGTTAATGCAAGGCTCACAAATGATCCTGGTGCTGCATATAAATCTGTCATAATTTGTTTATAAAGGCTGACTACTTTTGGCTATGAAATTCAGCTAGTTGCTTTGATTTCAAAACATAATTTGTATCCTTTTTTATTGTTTTTTGTTTTGTTTTGTTTTTTAGGGTCCCACTGGTATTCCTGGAAACCCAGGTCCACGAGGACCAAAGGTATAAAAAAATTGTTTTCTGAAAAAAACAGGATACTAGGCTAGTTTATATTTTCAGACACCTTGTAACTGAAATCCTTGTACCCATTTCAGGGAGAAAGAGGACTACCTGGTGTCCAAGGAGCACCTGGGGAGATGGGACCCCCTGGAATAGGCATTCAGGGATCACCAGTAAGTATAGTAACGCCCAGAATTTGGCCTTCTCATTCTGCATCACTGAGAATCTCCAACAAATAAACAGAAAAGAGTCATTGCATTAACTCCCTCTGACTTGACTCATAACTCAGCATCTTTTCCCTTTATCCAGATCCCTAAAGATCTAGTGCTAAATGAGAAATGAAAGCATTGGAGAACTGGAAGATTCAATGACTACTTAATAGATGTGCTTCCTAGTAATGGTGTTGAGACACCTTCAGACTATGTCTGTTTCTAAGCAACTGTTTGCAGTTGTCAGCAAAATCCTGCCTGAGCACTGGTACAAGAGAAGAGGCATATTTGACATTGTAGATGATGGCATTTTGAAACTTATGCTGGTAGTGGGAAAGGCAAAGACACGTGGAAGAAAAGGAAAGGTTTTGCATCAGCTTCTAGCTTTTGCATCTGTGATGATGACTAGTGACAAGCTTAGATCTACTGCCTGTTAATGAGAACCTTACAGTGCCAGCTGCTGTGCCAGAGAATAGTAAAGCTCTGATTATGGACAACTTTCTTCGTGCATCCCTGTGCAGTTTAAATTCAAACATGAAGCAAGTTGGTGCAGTGTATCTAGAGTTTTCCTACTAAATAGCTGTTTTATACCAATAACTGTTTTGGCTATTCAGCTTGTTTCCCAGGCTTATTCATTTCTTTTGCCCTTAGAGAAATCTATCTGCAGTGTCTGCAGACTGTTCAGTAAAAATAGATGATATATGAAAGGTGTAGGTGGTACATGTTATTACCTGAGCTCTACTGTGTGGTGAATAGGACAATCTCTCTTCAGTCAAAACAATGTATTTGGATTATATATTTCAATTTATCAACAGCACTCAGAAACAGAGAGAAAATATATGAGAAAGGTTACTATATATTCACATTGAGACTTTAGATTAAGATAATCATCATTAAAATAATTTATTCAGTTAAAATATCATCAAATCTGAATTTTATGAGTAACCCATATGAATATCCCACATTCAATGTACTTTGATGAAATTCACCTCCCTCTTCCCAAAAAATATAACTACTGATTATTCAGAGTTTTCTTGCAGGGTCCTGTAGGTCCAACTGGATCAACGGGTGTACAGGTAGGATTTTTGCTTTCTCCTTATTATAAAAAAACCCCACCATTATTTTAGTTTTAGAAAGTTGGCAGTAGAAGAAAATATTAAATTACCTTTCCTGCTCTTAGGGCCCCAGGGGACCCCCAGGTTTGCCAGGAACTCCAGGTCCCCCCGGTATTAATGTAAGTGACAGTTCTCTACAAGACTGTAGACAAGTAGGGATACAACAACAAGTAAAGTATCCCCAGTCAATGATTTAAGGCTACCAAATTTTACATCTGTTTCTAGGGCACTCCAGGAAGAGATGGAAAACCAGGACTGCCAGGCCCTCCAGGAGATCCTGTACGTAAGCATAGAAAGCTTGTACATTTGGTTTGGTGCATATATTTTAATTTAAAGGAGATGAGGAAAGTGAGTGAGCGAGCTTAGAAGTCCCATCAATTCAATTAATTTGACTTTTCAATTATTACATCATTTACTGTTTTGGAGGTTTTTTTTTTACTTGATTTTATTGTAGTACAAATTAAGCTTATGTTAACATCTATAGGATAAAAACATCTTTTTTCAGGTGTTAGATTTTCTGTACTAGAGTTTCTGCCAGGCTATAACTTGACAAAGTGTTCCACAATCTCAGAAGCAGTCTTGTATAATTGAATTTTTCATGAGCATACTTTGATAATTCCTGTTAAAATATGGAAAAAGTCTGGGGATTCCAAACCTACATTTGCTATGTCAGAGAAAGAAAGGAGTGTTTTAAAATTAAATTCTGAGTCTCTAATGTGAAAAACTCCTTATAGCAGTAATGAGAAGTGGCTGGGTCTGAAAACAAAAATTCTATAAAAATTCTGATCTGTCACCACACTCTAGGTGTTATTATCTCCTCCTGTGTATTACAGCAATGTTTTGTATTTAACAAGGCTATAGCCTTGTAACTCCTCAAAAGCCCAAGATCAGTATGTAGAAAACACAACAATCACTGACATTGTGTATGAAGGTAAAATTTGAGTCAGAAAGATTGAGATATAAAATTGGCTTCAGTTAGGAATGGATATAACAAGAAAAAGGCACTGTGAATACAATTACTTGCAAGACTAGGAAAGTCAACTATTTAATAATCAGGATGAAATTACAGACTGTGCCCAGAAGGGTGAATACTTCAGTGGATTTTCACTATCCTTTGCTTTTCAAAAAATACATAAAATTAATTTTAATTATTTTAGCAGAAAAAAAGAATGATTTAAAAGAGATTTTAGGTAAAATGTGAAGGTTTCTTGTAATTAGCCCAGAGAATGAGCCAAAACCATCTCTGAATGGTTAACAGTTACCTATGAATACTTTGACAAAGATGAGACTTTTTAGGAAGGGAGAGATGCTAACAGGAGACAGATCTGCATAATTGGTGATCAGAAGAGGAATCAGAGTATAATAGGTCACTTCTAAAAAGGTTTGAGTGCAAGAAATATATTAAATATTTTTCTTCAATTTTATTCTAAGTGCCATGCATATGAATGCTAAAGTGGAAACACAAGATGACATAATTGTGTAAAGAACCAGTCACAGAACAAATCAGATTTCCAGTTTTGGAAGATAAGCTTTCATGGGGGAGACAGGGAAATAGTCATATTATATATATTTGGTGTCAATAAAATTTTGAGACTGTCTTCATGATGTTTTTATAAGTACAAAAAGAATGTTCTTGGCGTAATTGCCATATCATTAATGCTTGTCACAAAATGTGGATATGAATGTCTGTCAGCAGATTACTCCTAAACTTGGGAAGAGGTCTGTCCCATGCTGACTTCTGTCAGTAATTTAATTTGATTAGGGTAAGTAGATGTAAATTTTGCAACTGAACCAGGAAAGATTGGTAGCTTTTTGAAGATATAATCGAAACTTAAAATTCAGAGACAGTCTGAAGTTGACAAGATTAAAGTCAAGAACAGAAAGTACTTGAAAAATGAAATCCATAAGTGCAATAGGTCTGGAAGGCACAGTGCACTGTAAGATAAATGTAAATAAAAAATCTGATGCTGCTCGAAAACAAACAAGTCTAAGTGGTAAAGCTTACTAACAGGAGAATTATAGCCTTTTGCTCTCTTTAAATACCCTTCTCTTTGGAAAGGGCATTTTTAAAGGACGGTGTGGCAACCAGGAGTGATTCTGTAGAGTTGAGGCCATTTTAGCATTTTCAATGAATCAGAATGTATCATGCACTTACTCTGAGTTCACTCAATGGAGCTGTGACTCTGCAGTACGTGTGCAGTCAGCATGGATGTGCTGTAGGCACAGAGCAATGAACTGTGTGGCACAAGCATGGTGTGCTGCTGGGTATTAGGACCCTTTCACACTGAAACATTAAATGGTACTGCAGCTAAAATAACATTAGAAAAGAGGAGAGAGTAAAATGACACTTTTGTAGTCCAGCAGACAGTCCAAAACCATAATACCCTGACTATCTGTAAAATATTGTCACAAATTAAAAGTCATGACAAGTCAGGCCATCTAGAGGTGTGGTTCTTGTTTTTAAGGCTTGGTACCCAATTTTAAGAGCAGGTGACACTATGTACAGTTTACCTTTGTGCAGAGGATAGACTTCATACCTTTAAATAGTCAGTGTCCTTAAGTTGTGTTAGGTGGCTATGTCTCACCCTAGAAAACTTGGCAGTGTGCTTTCAAAGTTGGTGAGGCTCCTGATTTTACTTACAGTTCAGTTATGTTCAGCAGTGCTGTTCTTGACCTGGTATTTTTCATACACATTGCTACAGACCAACAGCTTTTCTCATATGCTACAAAAGTGTTCACATTTGATTTTCCTTCTTAAAGAGGGAGATGACTAAAATGCTGAGCAAAACAGTAACAAATTTTTAATGTGTCTGATTTTATAGTGGGCCCAAGGCTATTTTTGCTTTATCAGCTACAAGAAGAAATGAGTATTGGTAATTGAAGAGTCTGTGAGTGAAGCTGATGATAACCACTTCAATCAGCTTTTACAGGGTATCTTTAAATACTAGTTTAATGGCAAGGCTTGGAAATGTGATATATATTGCAGTATAGTGTAAGGCTATTGACTGAGCTTTAAATGGGCTAGCTTTAGTATTGGTAGTAATTAAGGGGTAGCACCACAGTTTTGCACTTATTCTTGATCTTTAAGGGCAGAACAAAGTGCTATATATATGTTGTTTGTGTTGTAGTAGCTGGATTTTTCTCAGTATCTGAGATTGTTTATTGAAATTAGCTTCACAAAAGCAGGAGGCATACAGTTGAAGATAATTAGGTGAGGAACAGTTTGTGAGAATTTTCAGAAGGGATAAGTCATGCAGGTGTGCTACAAAGCCAATGATACATTATTATTATTAAAGTTAAATTTAAAGTTAAATTGACTATGTTAAACTGACCTTCACTGAGACTGGAACTAAAATTTCATTGTTCAGTTGGACAGACTGTGATATTTAGCTCTATTTGAAACCTTGATTATTCTTTTGAGTTTTCATTTTCAAAAAATAGTTTCAAGCAATGTATATGTCATCAGCTATGGGTGTAACAATATAAGCTTCAGAAACAATGCAAACTAGTCAGAATTAGCACTGGTGTGTAAAGCATGAACTACAGTTGTCTTTTCAATTTCAGATTGCATTGCCACTTGTGGGAGACATGGGCACTATACTGAAGGTAAACATTTTTAGAGGATAAATATCTTTGTATACTATAAGCATGCTTTTAAAATCCAAATATGCATGTAAAATTTTTATAAGTTCAATTCTTTTTGCTGATTTGTTCGGTTTGTTGTTGGTTTTATATATATATATATATATACTCAGGAAATGTATTTTACAGGAATTGTGCAAAATAGTGTTTGAACAGTATGTGAGGAAGTAGCCAGAAGGTGTGCAGTCAGTGCATCCAGTCCACAGTATGAATTGCTACATATATACTCCATTCCCCACTTTACTTGGTAGCATTGTACTTGGGAAGATTTCTGTATGAAAAGCACACCTCATTTCTGAGGAAAGAGATTATGTGATTCTGCTGTTCTCTATTAATTCATGTACTTAACATTTATTGACTTTCTTATTCCCAGATTCTTTTTCTTTTAGATCTGTCTTAAGGATTTCCCCTGATTACTTCTATTTGTAATTGTATTTCCTTTTTCATGTACATGCTCTTCTACATCTTTGTCATCCTTCTATCTTACTGATACTTTATGCTTCATTTAAAAGCTGTGTTTTGTGGTTAGCACTTACATACGATTGTAATATAGCTGAAAAAAAATACTTCACTCAAGAAAGCAGGAATCATTTACTTTAAAAAAAAACTTGCAGATTCAAAGCTGGTGACAGTAATAAGTAACCTCCAATAAAAGGAATCCATAAAAGGAAGATGATTTGCTCAGACCTAAACATGTGTGTGTCTAGAACTATCCAAAATGAAGGCATGTATGAGCCCTCTCAAAATAAAAAAATAAAAAAAAAACATGGTTTGAGTAGAGTGTGTGAGAGATGAGGAGGGAAATGAGGAAGGCTGTCTGAACAAATATTTTGTGTAAAAGAGAGAAGGGACTGCAGAGAAGGCTTTGGGGTAAAATAAAGGGATGGTATCAAGGACAGGAAGAAAGTAGTCTACATGGATCAGACCTTATGGCTGTTCCACAAAAGGGTTATTTGTTACTTTACTTTGTGTCTGTTCCTCAGGGTGATCCTGGCATAAGAGGTCCTCCAGGAATTCCTGGTAGAGAGGGGCCAAAGGTAAGTTTTTAAGACAGTATTTAAAATTGCATTCTTGGTTGTTGAAAGTAAAAGGCCAGACTCTTACCTCTGACAGTCTGAACTTTTTCATCTGATCCCTATCCCTGTAGCATCTGAACATCTGAAGCTTAAAGCTTCAGTTTTTATGGTTCAGCCCTCTTTCTGTGTCAGTTTGCCTTTTCTCTCAGGAAAGTGAACATTGCCTGAGTCCCAAGCCAGGGTAGCCTTTCTTTGTCCTGTGTGCATTGAAGTTAGCTCAGATTTGACTGTCCAGGAACACATTGCCATCTACAGGCTTATTTTAGACGAGTCAGTCACACAAGGATCCCACAGTGAGAAAGGAAATTTCCCATATCTCCCTCATGTGTACAGCAGCAGGACAGCCCTGTGCTCTTGCACCTTGTTCCCATGGGAGTAATGCAGCTCTTCCACTGGGACCTGAGGCTGCACTGATGGCCATCAAACTTTTTCACTATAATGGGACCAAGTGCCACATGGTTTAGCATACAGATATCCCCTATAGTTAAGTGTAATTCCATGAAAGAGTTCTTTCTCCATCTGGACAAGCATCCCCTTTGGTATTAATAATGTCTCCATCAGGCCTTTTGGCTAGTTTGCCTACTCAGTCAGAACCACTTATTTCCTCTCCCCTCAGTGGGAGGCATATTCGAAAGCTTTCAGGTAGCTTTGAGACATTTTTCTGATTTAGGCATTATTGCTGTAAGGGCTTCATACTAGAATATGGTACATAAAATGCCCTACAGAGCATGAAATTCGTTGTTCTTTATGGGAAAGTATTTGTTTGAATGTTAACTTTTCACAGGGAAACAAAGGTGAACGTGGATTTCCTGGGCTTACTGGAGAGAAGGGTGATGAGGTAAAGTTACTTCACTTCTATAGCAGTTGCATTCTTTCCTGAGGTTGAATAAAGATGTAAACTGAGAATAAAATGTAAAGCATGTTATTCAGTTCTTTAAAACAATTGAAATAATGATGTGTTTTTATAAACAGTCCCCCAGTTCTGAATTTTCAAAAATATTAAATGATATCATTCAATTAAAAAACATCTTTTAAGTTTTTTCTAAAAATTTTTGCTCATTTGTATCTTTTAAAGCCTCACATACAATGAGTATAGGATGTATCGAGTGTATAAGATAGAATATTAAATAGGCAGATGCCAAATATTTTCATTAAATACTTCATTTTATAACATCCTTTCATTGTGTTACTTTATTGTTCAAATTTACTTATAAAAACATTCAACTAAGCAAATGCTGTTATGGTAATGGTGATAGCAGCAATTGCTATTAAGTGGAAACTGGAAAATGTTTGAAGAGATTGAATTTAAAATGCATACAATATTTTGCATCACATACTGCATTCTTAGAGTTATTTCTATGTCATTGTGGAGCAAGAAAAAACGTTACTGGTGGTGCTGAATCAAAACTAGCTGTTAGAGCTTTAATTTTAAATGTTTGCTGTTAACAGTTTAAGAGCAAAAAGAAAAACAAGCATCAAAGGAGAAGCTATTAAACTAATTTGGGTAAATAAATTGCTTTCCCAGTGATCTTAGGTAACTGAAGGAATTAAAAGAAGTAGTCGGTTACAAAATATTTGGTGGACACAAAATACTTCACCTGGAAAAGACTAAAGAATTTTACAGGTTGTTGATTAATTTTGTAAATCTTCATGGCTATTTTACATTTCTGTGGCACTAATGCCACAATATAGTAAGAATCTTCAAACAGTAGTAAAATGAGAGGAATTTTAAAAAAAATCTATATCCATCAAGAATCTTGGCTTCCAAAATTAAAGTTACATGAGGAAAAAAAAAAGCAGAAGCATTAGATATGTATTCCTGCTACTAAATTGCCCCTAGAGTTTAGCAAATTGTTAGGCTAAAGTATCATCCTTGTTTTTCCTCTTGTTTTCACAGAATTTGTAGAACTCATTATGTCTTTGCTTCTTAAAAGCAGCGAGTGCCTCTTGAAGTTGGATTTAGAACCTCTGCAATTCAATCCTAGCAGTCTGAGGCATTAGCAAAGCAGTTTCAACAATTCAGACACGATTTAACTGTTGAGAATCAAGTGAGATATTAGAGAAAATTACAAAGGTAGTAAGGGAAAGGCTAGATTATAACTGACAGGGGTTTTTTTAAGCACTCCAGAATAAATTAATTCTTTTTTGTTGTTGTTGATTCAGTAGGACCCCATACTGTGTTAGTAAGTTAGCTATTCACATTCTTTCTGAGTGTGTTATAGCTGGTTATCTGCCTTACCATTACTTTTATAATTTGGTTATCATGGGGATGGGAAGAGATACTGAGAAGCCCACCTGAAGCTCTCTGAAATACACTCATTAACTTCCATGCACTTTCAAATAGCCCTTTAATCTCTGTTGAAGCTTAGTTCTCTTCCTTTTTAAAAAATTCCCTTTGTACAGGGGAGGTTTTTTCTAACATCACTAATAATTACAGAAAATGTTCCTCTGGCTTCATACTCGTTTTCCAGGTAATTGTACCATCAGAGTAAAGTAATCTAAAATGAACAGAGAACACATTAGCAGTTGGATTCACTGTGTTGGATTCACACTGTGAGCAGCTGCAGAGGTGGATCAATATCTCTGTGTGCAGGAGCAAGAAGAGGAGCTCAGCATCTCCCTACATCTCCACATATTTCCTGATTTATTCCAGTCTGATGTTTTTCCTTTTTCAGGGCTTTTGACCTCTGTGGTTTTCCTGACTACCCCATTAGCCATGTCTTCTTGAGTACTGCATTTAATATGAGAAATATGCCTTTTATGAGGCTATTCCTAATGTCAGACAATCTGCACCCTGTGCTGATAAAATGACTCACTGCTGGGAAGGACATAGTTCCTTCTGTGGATTACAGGGGGATCTAAGAGATTAGCTCTCAGTAGTACATGACTTCTACATGTCGAGAATTGGACATAAGCCTGATATGGCAGAAGAAAGGCCTCAGTAGTCTGCAGGCTTGTCTCAAATTCTACCTGTATCAACTGTATTAAGTTGCACACCTGTATGTGCAATGCTCTCAGGCACATGGTGTGATCCTAGGGGTGTCCAGCACAGGCATGGGAGTTGGACTTGATGATCCTGATGGCTCCCTTCCAACTCAACGTAGTCTATTATTCTGTTTCTATGTTTAGTAAGTGGATACCAAAATCCATCGGTTTCCAGGCAGTCAAATAGAATAAGAGTAGGAAACTGGGTCATTAAATGCTATGAAGAAGGTTGTGTTCTGTTATCAAAAACACACAATCTATAAATCAAGCAGAATAGCACCACTGTTTTTTAGATAGCATCAAGTAACATTGAGAAGTCTGAGTAGCTGTCTTCTAACCAGCAAATATAACATCTCAATGATAGAAAATTAATCCCTAAGGAAAAGCCAAATGTTCTGCTCTTATCTTCAAAACTAAAGACAAAAGGATACACAAGACATGAGCTAACAACATGAAAAGTTGAAGGACGAGTTTTGTTTATCAGTCCAGCAAGATGTTGCTTCTCACCTTGTTCAGTGGTAACTGCATGGTGAGGTTTTTTTCATTCCTAGAAATAATGCCAATCTTCCAGATGAAAATATGCTTTGATATAGATGCAATACCACTGGACTTCCTGAATATAAGTAATTTTTGAGGTATAAGTGAGAGAGGAAACAAACATATGCTCTTTTATTTTCCAGGGCCTTCAAGGTGCTCCTGGACTCCCTGGTGTGCCAGGACCCAGTGGACCATCTGTAAGTGTGTGGTATCACCTGTGATCTGATCAGTTTCTGCACAGGTTGCTATAACTTTCTAGAACAACTTCTTCTTCTTAGCTTTTTGTCCCTTCTTTTGGCTTTCAGGAGAGTAATAATCAAATATTATCCATACTGGCTCTAACAAAAGAAAATGTGTTGTGAGTTGATGTTACTGAAAATGCCATCATTGTCTGGGCTCAAAGTTTATGTAATTTAAATGAATTCAGAGTTTTGGCATTACTAGAGACTCTGTGAGGTTACATGGATTATGATGTGTGATCTTGCAGTTAATTATATATTTGTACCCAAGTTATTTTACTAATGCTAGTAATAAAAATCTAAAAATAAATCCAACAAGCATTCTGAGAACATTTAATGCTGAAACCAAGTAATCATAATTAAAAAGTATGAAAATAAACTGTCCATATTTAAAGTCACTGACAAAATATAAAGTATTGGTATTTCTGGGAAAACTCCTGACTTTTTCTGTTTCTTTGTTTAATTTTAAAAATATTGGATGGGATCCTATTAATTAGTATGATCATTATTCATTCCTAGGTTGCTGACAGTACTAATACTTCCCTGCGTTCAAAAACTCTAACACGTTTAGGGCAATTCATCTGGAATATATGAACGAGCATTTATTTTAGCAGCAAACCATGCTTCTCAGCAGTACTGAGAGGTGCAGGTTAAAGTCAGTGCATTTAGCCTGCCAAGGTGAAAATGCAATCACAAACACAAGTTTTTACCCTTCCAAGGGCTTATCAGTAGGAAACAGCTGTTTTAAACCTGAAGGTGAAGTATAATTAGGTTTAAATGACCTTTTAAACAGAACAGGTTTTAAAAACTAAGTTTCAGTGTGAAAGACCAAGTTTCATTGTTTCTTAACTGATATAAACTGATACTGTATTGCACAGGGCACCACAGGAAGACCTGGGCATCCTGGTCCGGCAGGGTCAAAAGGCGAAAAGGTATTCCTGCTTTTTAGTCTGGGTAAAGAACTGAGAAGGTTTTACAATCCCATTACACTTAGGTTTTGGAGTTGTTTCTTGTTTTGTTTTTTTTTTTTTTAATATGGAGTGAAAACAAGAAATTGATACACATTTTCAAATGAGTTTTTATTTGTGTCTTAATACCAGTACTTTCCTCAGATGTATGGGATTACATTTTGGAGCGTAGTCCTTGTGATGTATATATAATGCAGTGAATGTTCTCTATATATGACATATCATATAAAATTTAGTAAAATGAAAATACATTTTAAAAATAATATATGACTACATACTGCTTGCTCAGCTTCTCATTCTTTTACCAGTATGTTATTCAAAAGTAATCACATACTTTTAAAATGCTTCAGATGTACTGAAAGTTGAGTAGAAATTAATCTGCAAATATGTTTCCTTATACTTAATTTGTTCTGTATACTTAAGTTGCTCTGTTATAAAACTGTTTTTTATGAATGTTTATATTCTCTTTTATTGGGCACTCAATATTACCCTTTGTAACTAAGAGGTCAGATCAATTTCTTGGCCACCTCAGATCAGTGAAGTACAGCAGACACAAACTTTGCTGCAAAATAGTTCTTGGGGCAAGATCTTCATTTTACATATGAAAATACTTTTTTGAAGCTTTTCTGCATCTTAAGCCTGGAGTTTTCCAGGTATAGCACTGCCACATCAATGTATGTGATCTTATTAATGATCTACAAAATCTTGATTCTAATATGAATAAGAAAGGAAACTGTTTTGTAAAGCTCTGAAATAATTTCAGTATAAAAATTGATCGAGAGCTGTCTCCTTGCAGATCCTAAAACCAAAAATTTACCACAATTAATTCCTTTTTATGTGACTGAATGCAAAACACAAGTCCCTGTTAGTTCCATGTTTTCAATGGAGGCTGCTACTCTACAGCTGATGTCTCGTAGATCAAAAGGGCAAAACTCAGATGCAGATGGCTGAAAAATGATGAAGTAAACTGAAATATAGGAAGAGGAATTTCCTTCTCCTTCCTTTGTTTGGAGAACATGTTTGAGAAGTGATCATATAACATGCGCAGTGTCTCATCGATGTATGTTTAATTAAAGATCCAATAAATTTAGTGAAAAATGTTGACAGCTTGTTCTAAATTATACAGTATTTTCAGCTGAATCATAGTGATGAGATTTTGAATTTACCTTTTTTTTGAATTTTGATGTTGTTTTTTGGAATTTTGATATTTGTAACTGCACTGTTCACAAACCCCACCATTTCTACTGGGGCAAAAATTCATGAAGCTTTTTTTTTTTTTTTTTGTAAAAGCACTTCAGCAGAACAAACTACAGATAAACACAAATATTTTACAGAAAAAACAAAAAGATATTAAGTATATCTCTTAGTAAGAAAGACTTTTATTTTTATTCAATATTTTTCTAAATAAACTCAGCCTCTGAAACTGTAGCTTTTGTATTCAGTTAGGGAAAATGACTTATGTGAATCTCTTGCTGTACCCAGGGTAGTGAAGGTTCTCCTGGGAAACCTGGACCACCTGGGCCTCCGGTGAGACATTTTGGTTTATATTTTAAATGTTCTATTAGGAGCAATATACCTATAAGTGAAATGTAATATAAAGAATTGACTATCAATCTAATATGTATTAACAGTGCAAGAAAACAACAGCATATTCACAAACGATTTCTGTGTTCCTTTTCTCTTTTTTTTTTTTCCCCTTGTGATTAATCTCAGAGTAAATTCAGGTCACTAAAGCTGTCCTAGAGATTTGGTCAAATGAGTGTCTAATAACATTGGACACCAAGGTTAATTTATACAGCTTGGGCACCTGAAATCAGGAAACTCAGGGAACCTAGAGAAAGTCCATGGCGCTCACTAGATGAAAAATTAACTGGAATAGTACCTAACAAAATTAATTCTAGATAACTATAATATAATAAAAATATAATAACAAATATCAGAATGTACCCTGAGATTTACAGGCTTCTGGCTTCATAATTGAAAAAAAAAAGTCAAGAAACGTTGATACGTATCTTACATTCTTACTGAAATATCTAGAATCTTTGAAAAATTGATTCAGAACAAAAATGATAACACAGATTTTCTGAGCTATAGTCTCGTACAGGGCAAGAATTCTGTCTTTATAATTCATAGTTCTCGCATTTACTTGAGTTTTATGTCTTAAAGGGCATGCCTTACAATGAACGAAATGGAATGAGCAGCTTATATAAACTCCAGGTATTTCTCTTAAATATTCTGGGGAGTTGTTTTATCTTTACCTTTTTCATTTTTTTGTTGGTTTTTTGTTTGTTTGTTTTTTTCCAATCAACACCTGAATTTGACCCAACACAACTTTTAAACTTTCTGTTACAGGGAGGTGTGAGTGTTGCTAGCTATCCAGGTCCACCAGGACCTCCAGTAAGTATTAAGAGAAACCTAATGTCTAACAGATAATTAATGTAGTAACAGAGGGCTGGGCTAGTTACATGCAGTTTTGGTAATTTGATTTTTGCATGTGAAAGACAGAAAAAATAAGGATATGATTGATATGCAGTAAATTATCAAGTGTGTTATTTTATGTGTTTATCAAGCATTTGATCCTATTTTGATTTATATCACTCCAGAGAGTAAAAGCAGAAAAAAGGGTACATAATTTGGTATTGGACTCCTTAGTGAAAGTATCCTAATATCTTCAAATGTGTAATGTAATATTTACAGGTAGTGGTGGCATAGTTTCATAATGGATTAAATTTGGTTCTGGAAATGAGAAGCTCATGAATTCTGATCTCAGTTCTGTCACTGATTCACTTTGTGTAACTACTGTGTAGAAAAGTGTGTAAAACTGAAAAGTAGATAGTGTCAGTAATACAGGACTGTTGAATTTTCACTCTGCACAGTGCGGGTGTACTAATGTGCAGTTGGACACTGTTGTTTTGGTTCTGTGGAGCTGTGCATTTATTTAGGGTTTCCTCGTTGGTGGGGTCTCCTCCTACTGTTTTAGGACGATTGTCATTTTGGTAATTACATAAAAATGTTGTAGCCATCAGTGAGGACTTTGTCCTTACATTGAGTGCAGCTTGCAGTCACAGATTCACACCAGATCTGTCTTTGTCTATATTTGGGAACAACAAAACAAAAGCCAATTATTACTAAGTTCTTACACTGAAGTGATCAGCTGAGAAGGCTGGACTTAGTGCTGATTCTAAATGCATTATCAATGTATGCTTATAATGAAGTAATCCAAAAGAATATCATGTTATTGTGAACCTAATTTCTTTTCTAGATGCATTTCCATTGCTTTATTTGTTTGCAGGGTCCAAAAGGAGATCCTGGCACAGTGGTATGTATGTATTTTTTCACAATGATGGAGAATTCCCTGAGTAGGTCAACACATGATCTTAGTCACAGGGATGAAGAGTCCATTCATGCTCTTTAGCAGTTACTTACCTCCTGCAGAATCAGTACATCTGAAGAGGCCTTTTTAATTGCCAGATTTGCAAATGTTGCAGTTTCTGGTAAATAGTTCTAAGGGATAATATAATGAATGACTTCACCTGGTATTAACTGATTGTGGATACATCACTGCTGCGCTGACCCAGTGTATATTTAAGGGTAGAGATTGTGTACTGCAAGAGATAAAGCCCTTGTTTGGTGCAGACCTATAAGAAATAAAGGTAGAAAATGCTGTAGGAGCTATTACATTGTTCTCAGCATTAAATGTGAAACTGATCAGAGAGAGCAGTGTACTAAATTAGGCCAGCTAGTAACAACTAGAATTTGATGTTTTCATTAGAAATGGCATGACAGGTAGTTACAGTGTGATCCCATTGCTTCTGGTGAGCAAGCTGATGACTCTGGGAGCCACTTATACCATTCAGTTATGAAGTTTGACATTCAAAAGCAGACCTTTTTAACTTTTTGGTATTTTTCTTCTGCAAGCATTGTGTTGTGTCCTTTTCACTTGATACTTTCAAAAATTATGAGAAGACAGCTAGTGGAAGAATCTTGAGCATTTGCATGGGCTAGCATAGGACTAGCCCCTAGAAGAATGTAGATCCAAGTCTTGACTGAGAATACTTTTTCCCCAAAGTTTCTGACATGTGATGTATCTATCTTCCATAAAAAATTCACTGTATAAAGGAACAACTGTATTTGTGATTAGCTTCCAATTTGTCACTTCTGTTCCTAGCCTTGAAGATGGCAAAGTTGGAGGTATTCCTGAGTATCTGATGACAGGATATCAGTGAAAATACACAAAAGATAATAGTAAAATTTGAGTACTGATGTGTGACTGAATCAGGATGAGTACCATGTGCTAGCTAATGGAATTGATGAGACGAATTTTCTGATAAAAGCAGTAGTAGCTGAGTGAGTTAGAAGATAAAATTGTGCCCAGTTGGACTGCATTCCCCATGATCTGTTGGTGAATGGTCTACCCAATAGAGCACAGGAGACACTGAAAAATACTGGAGAGATCATTTTTTGAACAAAATCACATCCCTTCCAGCAGACAAAGTAAAGAATGAGGCAAAGTACTATGTCAGATAAGCACTTAGAGAGTATCTTAACACATTCAGGGGTTTGTTCAGCCGCCAAGAAGCTGACACTTGTCCCCTCCAGCTGCTCTCCTGTGCTCAAACTGTAAGTCTTGGGCAAAATAAATAAGGAGATGGTTCAGCCAGTGTCATGGATGCCTGGTAGTAAAGAGTCATGTCAGAGCACAACACATACACTGTGTGAATGTCACTACAGACTGGCCTTGTCTGAACACATCAAGTCTCAGTGTTTAGATGATGATGAGTGTCCCCTCCTGTTGAATGTTTCTTCTTTTCTTACCAGTCTGTATCATTGAGCCTTTCTCTTCAGTATCAGCATGAAAATACTGAGAAATGTCTCCTCTCCTCAAAGTAGCATGTCTTTCTGTATCACCATCCACTGCTTAACAGGAAGCACCATCTCTCAGAGTTTAGGTGTTGAAAGTGAGATCTGCCAGAGATATGAAATCTGGGTGGGAATTTGCTGTGGCTTTTATTTTAATTGAGAATTGCTGAAATGCTGGAATCATTGGCTGTAGTTTTAATCTCTGTCATAAATTATGTATCCATTTTCTTAAAAAAAAAAAACAAAAAAACAAAAAAACTCCACAAAAAAACAACAACAAAAAAAACAACAACAGAAAGACAATTAAAAGGATCTCCCCACTTTTCAAATTCAACTGATTTCTCAAATGGAGCAGTGTTTTCTGGTTTTCTTCCAAAACCTGAATACTTACACAAGGACATGTTAGGGGTCAGAGCTCTATTTTGAAACTATGTGTCTGGAAAAATCACAGACTTGCTTGGAGGTTGGTTTTCTGGTTGACAGTATATCCGAGGTTGACATATCCGAGGGCTCTATCATATGAAGCTGCTTTAGGGCTGAGTTTGTCTTGCAAGAGCCACAGGATGGGAGTCTTATGAATTACATTCTTCCTCAAAATTAAAACTGTTAATCCAAACATTTAGAAAGGTCTTTGGGAAAACTTAACTTGCAGGTCACTAAAACAGGGCATACAGAATATGTTCACCTGGTTACTGATTAGCTGTTTTACTAGTCTCAAGTTAAAAAAAACTAATGTTGCTTGCTGTTCAATATTTATTATGTAAAGCACAGAAATTCTAATTATGCAATCCTTTTTAATTCAAAAAAATAAATCAGGGAGACCCAGGACCAATGGGATTGCCAGGACTGGAAGGACTCCCAGGTGAAAAGGTAGGATTCTTTGAAAAGAAGTCATGGCTTCTTTGTGCAGCTATCTTTTGGGTGAAAGTTAATGTTTCTGTCTTTGTATATTTTTCTCTATTTCCTTTTTTTGCTTTCCTGTGGACCTAAAACACATACTCATGCATCATAAAATTTTGTATTGCACAAATGGAAAATTGTAGGTTTTGTAGTATTTCATTTTCTTAACTTTATAATATACTAGTATATATTTTTATATACAGTATATTAAATATACTAAATAATATTTTACTATACTATATTATGTATAGTGTATTAAATATAGCTATATTACATTGTAGTTATATAGTTAACATGTTCTTAAGTATGGTCACTAGTTCTTACTCTCTGTTGAACATCATGTTTGCAGTCTCCCTGTCTTATTCCATGACTTAGGACATAGCTACAGATCTGAAGAGAAGTTAGTTTGTACCTGAATTAGTCTAGACCTAGTGCATGTAAGACTTCCATGCAAAAAAGACTATTTCATGCAATTGTAAAAATATAAGGAAGAGCAGAAAGAGGGAGAGACTGATTTCCTGGTGTGTTACAGCCTCCTCCAGCTGAGGCCAGAGGTAAAAATCTCACTTCTTGGTCTGTTACTCATCATTCAAGTCCCCTTGTCCCTATTTTGCTTTTCTTGCACTTCAAACTGCCTGCATGATGCCACCATAACATGTCCTCTACCATAGTTCAACTTTCCTGTACCATAGTTCAATTTTCAGCGTTAGGAAATGACCCTTCCCTTCAGCTGGGGGCATGTTTCAGCTTTGTACTTACTTGTTGTGGAGACTGATATGAATTTAAAGAAAAACTTGTAATGAAATACTAAAGTTGTCAAGATTTTTTCTAAGATTTTATTAATTTCCAAACATGACAACAAAAAACATTCAGCAGAGAAATGAAAAAAATCTGAAAATATGCCCTCAGTGGAAGTACTTCCATTTTGCCCATATCTTCTAAATTTAACACGTAAAAACTAAGATTCTTTTATGCAAAATTGAAGATGTGTTCAGCTTTTTTGAATTACATGTTATTTAATTTACATAAAATAATTTACTGAAGGTTTTTTTAAATCAAAAAGCAATGTAAATGCATAATTTCTCTCTCAGTATCACTGTACGTTGCTCATATTTATGCAGAGAGTGCGACATGATCTAAGGTGGGTGTCTACACTAGTTGTTTAAATTACAGGAATCCTGCTCTGGAAGACTACAATTTAAAAGCAATTCAGGACTATCCTGTGATCAAAATGAACAAACACAAGGAGAGATTACATATCTAACTGAGACAAAGTGGGGACAAGAATTAAGTAAAAGAAATTAAGCAATGGAACAGCTTGTATAAACAAGCTCAGTGACTGCCCTTTCCCAAAGAAAAATATCCTTTTCTTAACTAAATTTGGTCAGAATTCCACACTTCTGGTGCAAAGAAATGAACAATCCCAGAGACTGCCTGCCAGTCCCAACCATATAGTGCATGCTGGTTTTTAATTAAGAGCTATTAGGTACATCTGTGTAGCAGAATGCCATCTTCCACAGACAATGTTGGCTGTGATTTTATGGTAATTTCATTAACTGGCTTAGGAACTTTGTGTCCTCAGGGTAAAATATACCTTTTCCCTCAGCTGTGCTGACACAGTGCTTCATGCAACCATGCTGAATATGATGTGGCTGAAAGGAATAGAATAACCCTCAAAAGGAAAAGAGCTGCAAGGGGAGTGTTGGGAATTTCTAGCTGCACTGTCATAGCCATTCTAGATGCAGAACAGTGACAGGGACAGATTGCAGTTCTCCATCCAGGATGCCCTGCTGCAGATCCTCAGTGCTCAGGTGTTCCCCAGGGCCACACTGTGTTCCTCACTGAGGGGTCTGCTTGCATGAAGTGGCTTCTTTTAGCCTCCAGAGCAAGAGAGGTTGAGCTGGAACCTATAAGCAGGCTTCTCCCTCCACACACAAGGTCAGGCATTTGTCATCTGTCTACATTTTGTATAATGGAGTTAAGTATCCCTAATTACCAAAATTATCATTATCAGAAGAAAATACTGAAAATGAGATAAATCAGCAGTAGGTAGAAGAATAAAGCAGAAATCTCTACGTCTCCTGAACAACAGAACATGGCTGTAGCTATGTTGGCACAACAGGTCCACATAAAATAAACTCATCTCACAAAAATATTGTCCTGTTGGTATGGCTTTAACTGAGTCAGGGCTTTGCTGACATGATTGTAGAAATTAGGGACCTGTTTTTTCCTTACATTTTCAACCAACGTTACAAATGCAAAGTGTTACAAACTGAAACATATCAGCAGTGGGTTAGAGCAAATCTCACTCTGGAGTTTCACCACTGTTGAGCTCCATCCCTGTGCTTTGTGTTACGGTCCTCTCAAGAGAAAGGGAAATTCATGCTTACAAAAGCCATTGTCTCATAGATGAAGGTGGCCATATGCTAAAGGGAGAAACTTTACCCTGAAAAGACCATGGCACAAGCAAATCAAGGATACTGGCTTACAGAAAGTGGCTATCTGGGTGGTAGGAAGAAGACAACTTCTTTAAAAGATGCATCTTAAATGTGGTGATGTTGATATGATAGTGAATTACCCTATGTGAATTTTGGTCGTTGTCATGACCACAAATGATAATTATTTGGAAAACTACAATTAAGCCTGGAACATTCCATTTCTTTTCAAGGAAGACCTCAAGCAGATACCATGGAAATTATGGCATTACATGATAGAACCTAAATAAAGGATTTAAGTTATTTCCACGGGTCTGCAAAATTAGTCAGTCACAGAGTTAAATATTAGCATTTATTAGAACCTTACTTTTGTCCTCATTTTCACTTCACTGAATAATTCCTCAGGTTTTACTGGTAATCCAAAAAAACCCCAAACTTCTGTTTTGAGTATTACCATTTAAGTAAAGATCTGTCTGTTCTTCAGGGTGACCGTGGTCCAGCTGGCACACCAGGAGTAGCAGGGACACCGGTAGGTATATTTATTGAAGAAAACTCTGTTTGTTAGGAAAAATTGAAAAAAAAAAAAAAAAAAAAAGGCAAAACAAGGTGCAGAGTTTCAATCTCAATCACTGTCTGTGGAACACCAACGCTTTGTAGGCAGGTATGAAATGATGTGTTTTTTCTAAAGAAAATAGAGTTTTAATACCACTGAGTTTTCATATTATTCAAATGATGAGAAGGAATGGTGTGAATATATGACAAAGTTGGACTTTGGGGCTGCATATGCTTAGTTAAGAAATTTAATATAGATAAAGATATTTTCTATGTTCCTGGGTATGCAGAAATTTCTGAACAGCTTTCTATCACAATAAAAAATTATGAAAACTTATTGTTATATATCAAGTTGATCAAATATTGGCTTTAGGGGGGTGCTTTGTCAGCTATATATGTGATATTCAAAGTAGTTTCTGAAAGTCATCCAGAAACTTTGTTGTAGGTGAAAGTAAATGTAACTAATGATAAATTGAAATTGTAATTATTCATTTGTGTTCCTAAAGGAAATAAAGATGACTTCTCTTTAGACTGCATTCACAATTTAATAAAAAGTGTATCCATATTTCAGGAAGCAATATGGAGTTATTTATATGCAAATACTTTTTATTATTACATTTGGGCAGATACCAATCCATTCAGGAGATGTTTTTAGTTTATAAATATGTGTTTCAATAAATAAAGAGTAGTTTGTGTCCATGCATTCCCATTTCCATTAGCCACTGATTTAGTCTATTTACTGTGAGTTCTGAGAGAGAACATCAGCTTAAATAGCTTAATTTAGTTAAGTTCTCCCAAAACAAGGTAGAATTGCACATTTAAGGGGAGATGTGTTTCTCTGAGTTTAATAGCCCATATAAGAGTTTTGAAGTTTGTTGCTCTGAAATTTATTTCACACTGTGAATCAATAATGCAGTAGCTAGTTAGGATGATCAAAATTGTTCATTCCCTGAGTGTTTCCCATGGGATCTGTTGCAAGTCTTATTCTTTATGCTCTCCATTCTAGCAGGATATGAAATATTTAATGAGTTCCTTTCATTAGTGATGGAGTTACATTCTGCTGATTACATTTAATTCTAACAAAATCCACTGAAATCAATAATTTTCTATAACATTTTATACCAAGCAGTTTAACAAACAATTTTATAGATATATGAGAGAAGAGTGTCTAAAATATATCCACATATCTTACTGGAATAGAATTTGTCCTCCTTGGCCATCATCGGTCCCTAGCCTAATTAGTGGCCCATTTTTCCCTGTTTGGAGATGTAAACAATTTGGCCCTGGCTTTTTTCTGAAGGAGATTATCAAGCAAGCCTGGACTGGGATTCTGCAAGATTTCTCAGTCCTGTTGTTCCAGAAGTTGTCATTGGCTTGATGCATTAGATCCCTCACTTGTACAAGTTAGTTGAGTATCTGGTCAAAGGATATTTCCAGGTAAAGTAGGTTCAGGGTTATAGATTTTTGTTTGGGGCTGAATCAGATAGGTTGTTAAAAGCAAGGAATCATTAAAGATTATTAAAATCACCATCTAAATAATGAGATGAGAAAGGATTATGAATTTTGTCAGTTTGAACATGAAACAACAATAAAAGCAGAGGAAAAAAGAAAGAAAAGAGAAAAATTTGCAAAAGGTCTTTAAGTCAGTAAAAAACTAAAAAAACATCAGGACTAGGAAGTGCCTGAAGGAAAAAATCTTTATTTTACATATACAGGGATAACCTTTGATCTGACTATGGCTTCTCAAGAAGGAAATAATGGTTTTGTAAAAGAAATTTTCATAAAAACACTATCTCAGTTTTTCAGAAAGGGTAAAGACGACCATGTGATCGAGTTAAATTGTATACAGAAGCCAGATTAACATGGCACAAATATTTTTAAAATCTGGTACAATACTTTTATTTTCTCTCTTAAAACATTTTATGAGTGGTAACACGAATATTTCACTGAACTAAAAATCCTCTCATATTTTTGACCTAAGAGAAGTGAAGTTTTGCTTCCTAGTAATTTGATATTGTAATGTTCTCTTTTTGCAGGGAAAGCCAGGATCTCCTGGTTCCCCAGGGATACCAGGGGAACCAGTAAGTACAGATTCAAGTTCTGGATGCTTAAGATATTACATAAATAATTTTAAATATCAAATGTGAGATTTTTACATGCAAATTTATGTGTATTTTCTTCTTTCTTAGGGTGAAAGAGGACCTATAGGAGATATAGGCTTTCCTGGGCCAGAAGGGCCACAAGGAAAACCAGTAAGCATTTTTGTACTGATTTTATAAATCCATTACAAAATTATGTGTCTTTGTTTAACAGAAGTTACAAAAGGAATGAGACTACATCCTGCTTTGTGTTACATTAAGTAATAGCTGAAGAGCATGTAGAGCATCAGGGCTCAATACTAACCACCCAGTCAAGAATCCAACCATTTCAGTTTATCAGCATGTCTCCATGTTATGCTTCTGTCTTGAAAGAAGAGACAGTTTCTGTGATTTCAATAGCAGATTGGCCCAAGGTGCCTGGTCTGTGCAAAACTCCACTTTGTAGTATGAGAAGGAAGGAAATATTCCTGACATCTTTGCTGATCCAGGTCCTCCTTTCTTACTCAGTGAAACTGCAGTGAGTTTGCTGCATATGCAGATCCATGTTTATTCTCGTAGATTAAAACGGGGCAGAGCATGTATCTTGCAATTATCTGGCATCATGCAGTTGTTAGCATACTCTCTGACATTATGGTGGCTCATGCCACTAGAATTTGCAGATAATGCCACATTCCACTTTAGGGGATAACATGGGACTATAACTCCAGCAGGTGGTATGAATGAAACCCCCCTCTCTTAGGAAAGAAGTGTATTTTAACCTAGGAGCTTGAAGCTGTACCATGCCTCACATCCTAGGGACAAAAGAGTGGATCTGGCCCCTCACTATAAATGCATAATCTCTGTAACAGCAGAAGAATGATGGGGCATGAGTGCTAATACATAGAATACCAGAAATCCTTTCTGTGACTACCTGGGACTGGAAAAGTGCATGTACAGGTCTGTGTTTCACATTTGAAGAATTTCCATATAACTTGTCATTTAAAGTTGTGTGCTCATTAAAATTAAAGCATAGCTTGACGCTGAAAAATTTTTTGCACTGTTCTCAGTTAAATTTAATGTGCTTGCAGTTCACTATTGCCCTGAGCTCTGTTATTTTATGTGCCTCAAGACTGTTTGTATTTCTATATTGTAACCACAGAAACAGCTGCCTCTGCCGCTTCAGCATATATACTGATATATGTATACTATACATATATCTAGCACTAAAGGCTGGATTTTACCCTTTATAATTTTTATATGCATATACATAAGCATATTTATTAATTATTTTTTAATATTTTTTAATAGGGAATCAATGGAAAAGATGGATTGCCAGGCCCTCCGGTAGGAAAACACACTTTTGCATACTGGCATATTTTATTTTTCACAGATACTTTAGCTGTTAATCCCAGGCAATTGCTTTCAGTTTTGCTAACAGATGAATAAACAACAAAGCCTTTAAGCAATATCTTTTTTTTTTTTTTTAATCTTTTTTTCAAAAAAAATTTTTTAGGGTGCTGTGGGGAGACCAGGAGACAGAGGACCCAAAGGAGAACGTGTAAGTCTCTTGTTTTAATAACTTCTTTTTTCTTTTTACTGAGCATCTAAGCATCTCATCAGTGCATATTTTACAGGCAAAACCAATAAATTAATTTTCTGTGAACTTCAAGCAGTCTCTTAGACAGCTAAGTGGTGTCTCTGAGACCCAGCTTTAAGGAATTAGAATTTAATTGGCCTATATCTTTAAAGGAAAAACACATTTTATAACACACTGCAAGACCTATTCGAATGCCCTGCAAATAGTACTGTACACATACAGCCGGAGGAGGAGGCTGGATCTCTAAGTGCATGACCTGGAAATGTACTGGCAGGGAGAAAGGTGTTGAAAAAGTCTGAGAGACAGACAGAGCCTTAGCTTGCTTCATCAGAGTGAAATCTGGTAAGCTTCAGGGTAAAAAGGGGTAGTGTATTTACTCCTCTATCATTGGTGACAGCGTGAATACATACAGACATATAGCTGAAGCTATAATTATAGATGTATTCCATATATATGTTCATAGATGCTGGAACCTGCCTTTGCTTCTGGGATCACTAGCAAATATGCCATGATTTGTGTCTCTCTGCACAGAGTTGAAAAAAAAAAACAAACAAAAGTGTATATGTATATATATAAAAAACAAACACACTGGAGGGAAGGGATGCTATCCAGAGGGGCCTTGACAGGCTGGAGAGGTGGGCCCACACCAACCTCATTAAGTTCAACAAGACCACGTGCAAGGTCCTGCATCTGTGTTGAGGCAATCCCAAGCACTGATATAGGCTGGGCAGTGACTGGCTTGAGAGCAGCCCTGAGAAAAAGGGCTTGGGGCTACTGGTGGACAAGAAGTTCACCATGAGCCATCAGTGTATACTTGCAGCCCAGAAAGCCAACCAGATCCTTGGCTGAATCAAGAGAATTGTGGCCAGCAGGTCGAGGGAAGTGATTCTCCCCCTCTGCTTTCATGAGACCCCACCTGGAGTACTGCATCCAGCTCTGGAGCCCCTGTTACAAGAATGACATGGAAGTGCTGGAGGGTGTCCAGAGAAGGGCCACAAGGATGATGAGAGGGCAGGAGAACCTCAAGCACTCAAGTGCATTACAGAGTCAAGTTGTGGGGTTTTTTTTTGTCATGGAATTCAACATTGAAAGTTTAAGACAAGAGAATGTTACTTGCTGTATTTTCAGAGCCAAGCATTAGCCTGTAAACTCAGCTTCCCTGCATGAACCATAAAATCTGTTTCTGAAAGGGAAGAATTTTCTTTTCAGCATTTGTGAGTAACTCTTCCTGGTTTGTTCCTCTGCATGCAATCATTTTCTTTCTGCCTTTATTTTACACAGGGAGATCAGGGTATTCCAGGGGACAAAGGTCCACAAGGTGAACGAGGGAAACCTGGCCCATCAGGAGAAAAGGGAGATGTGGGTCCTATTGGACCACCAGGAGATAGAGGCTATCCAGGATCACCAGGTCATCAAGGTCCCCCAGGTTTACCAGGACCCCCAGGGTTTCCAGTAAGTAAACACAAGTTTCACTCAGTTGCTTGCAAATTCTGATGACCTGAAGGTAGCATGTGCTGATCAGTGTAAACTCAATTGACCAATACCACTGCATCAGAAAAACTAAGAAATCTCTGAGGTCATTCCAGTTTTCAATTAAGAGGTGATACAGGAGATCAAGCAGTTATTTTTAATTAATTTTTCTAAACATGTGCTGTGGATAAACTTTAATTATTTATTTATTTGCCTCCAGACAAATAAATATGGCTCCTCAGTACTGTTAATTTTCAAGTTTTTTATAAGTTTAGGAGCTAAAGAGTCTTTGCAACTGAAAAAGAGGCAGACAAAAATAATTCTTAGTAAGAGAGAAATCAGCATTTTATAAGACAGTGAAATGCTGCCTGTCACATGTATCTTGGTTTGTCTCCCTGACTGCACAGACACATTCTATGATCCTAGTTACAGATTCTTTTTACCCCCAGCCAGATAGGGCAAAGCTCTAACAACCTTTCCAGTGAAGTTAATGGCCCTGTGGTTTTCATTATTCAGCTGTGCATCAAAGATGTGGGGGTGAGAAGTTGGTGAATGCTATGCAAAAAGCAGGTAAAGCCCAGCAGTCTCACTGGACATCCTTCCTGTCTTATGCAAATTAATTTCTGTACACATAACATACTGATCATCTTGAAAGTTCACAGTTCATTTTATCATACCAGTGGTTTTTATAATATTATAATATACTTGCAATAAATTGGCCTGTGCAGTTAAGTAAATAACACAAATGTATTAAAAATATATTTCTTGGTGAAAGCTTTACAGTTTTTTTATGGTAATTTGGGGAATTTTCTATTTTTGTAGCATCATATAGTGCTTTCTGTATGTTTCTTCTGATACATATAACTTTCTTTTCCTCATCAGGCTGATACTGTTTCAATTGAAGAAATAAAAAAATATATCAAACAAGAGGTTCTTAGGGTTTTTGAAGGTAAGACAATGAAGTATTATGCAACTAAACATATATCTTATCTTCTGCTCTAAATGTTTTACATCCTTACAGCCTTTATATACCTCTCTTGGCATGTCACTTCACTTTCATGGCACTTAGCAGCTGCCTTGTTGCTGTTTAATAGTTGTTAACTGTTGAACTGATATATATGTTCATATATATATATATAAATATGTTAAAATCACTATAAATTATAGTATCTGTTAACCAGATTATTTCCTCATGTAAAAGATCAGCATTAAAAAGTAGTCTGCTCCAAATCATAGTAACTAACGTGTATGTATCATTGTAGATACACGTGTATCACATTATTGCAGTTATATATGTATCTACGACATATCATTAGGGCATTGAGGCTTTACTAAAATGGAGACAGTACAAATATCTAATAATTTTGGCCACTTAGTGGTATCTCAATAAGAAGACTTGAGAGCTTTCAGTCATGCAGGTCTAAACTGCTATGCATTTTCATACAAGATCCCTGCTGAGTTCTAAATGCTCTTGCAGACCAGAATCTTCTGTCATAGTTTTAGGCAAGTACCAGATTCATCTAAGGACTTTGCACTGTGTGAGCTTACTTAGATGTGTCCTTACCCTGAAAAGGAATTATTTTTCTCCCTTAGTGTTTTCTTAGGGTTGAAAAGCTGTCACTCAAGTAGGTGCCTTGAAGGTTCTGCTCAAACAGCTCTTAACAGAAGCTTCTCTTCTATTGCAAATGCCTTTATTATGTCACCAATATGCTTAGCTATTTCATCATATATTTGTGGATACAAAACCTTTTGTCTCTTAGAAATAAAAGAAATCATATAAAGCTTGAGACTTTTTAAATTGCTCAGGCACTTTTTGACTTTATAACAAGGCTATAATTTTGTGGATTTTCACCCCTCCCAACTGCTATCCTTTAGACATTAAACTTACTATGTATTTCAAGAGCAGTTTGTTGGCTGAAATTACCTCCTGTTCCCATTAAAATAGAATAGTAACAAGTATTTAATCTATTCATAAAAAGAAAGTATTGAAAGATCTTGTACTTACTGGGAATATTGGTTTTTGTCTTCATAGCTATTCCATTTTCTACGCCTCACTAGTGTTCCCACAGATCTTTTGGTTTGGGCTTTGTTTTGCTTTGTTGACTTTCTATCACCTTGTTTGTTTTTTGTTTGATGACACATTTCTCTGTATTGTTATTTTTTTTCCTTAAATCTTAAAACTTCACCACATTAAATACCTCCTAAATTGTGAAATGCTTAGCTAAGATTTTCAATCCAGTATAAATGAGAAAGATTAAACGTTAGTACCTATTTTTTCTGCCTCTCAGGAATGCTGAAATGTTACCAAGTGCACTTTACTCCACCAGCAGGATTACTTCATGCTGCAATCTCTGCAATTAACATTTGCTCTGCACATATAGTTTTTTTCACAACTGTTTTCAGGGTTTCAGCACAATCAAAGAACTCTTCATGGTATTTAAGCTCTGCTTTGTAATTTAGCATGAATTTGAAACATGTAAGGTAGCCTCCCACAGAGGTGTTAAATACTAATTGCTCTGTGTTCATGTATTTTAAGTAGTTTTGTGAACAGGAATCAGAATAATTTGAAATACAGAAATATATTAGTAAAAAGAGTAGTAATAGAAACTGTACTGCAAATTTGTTCAGCTTATTTCACAGAGCAAAGCCTCAGACATGAGTCTAATTTGGAACTGAAAGCCTCATTAGTTACAGGAGGAATTAATACCTTGACATTTAGAAGAATTAGACACCTTACCTCCAGAAACTAACTCTAGCTGGGGGGGTTGGGATTTATTTATTTTCCTGTATTCTGCTAGCAGATTTCTTACCCTCTTTTTCTTGTGTCCTTTCTTAATGAAGAAAGAATGGCTCAGTTTGTATCCCAGCTAAAGCTGCCTGCTGCCATGCTTGCCTCCCAAGCCCATGGAAAACCAGGGCCCCCAGGAAAAGATGGATTACCAGGGCCACCAGGAAAGGATGGTTTGCCAGGGCCACCAGGAGAACGTGGAATTCAAGGTAGGAATTGAAAACAAAAAGTTCACATGTATTGTTTCTCAAAATCTTTATACACTTGTTAATGATTATTAAATAAGCCAGGATTACCTACCTAGATTCCTAATTATTAACTTTTAAAGCTGTACTTATGTTTTTCCAGACTAGATCTAAATATTAACCCATAGTAAATGTGTGGATTTTACTG
Organism: Phaethornis superciliosus; assembly: GCA_023637945.1. Taxonomy (NCBI): domain Eukaryota; kingdom Metazoa; phylum Chordata; class Aves; order Apodiformes; family Trochilidae; genus Phaethornis; species Phaethornis superciliosus. Next base: position 85,671,074 of record JAJQWJ010000003.1, on the reverse strand, counting down.
ATTAAAAACTCCTAATGAGTGCATTTTATTCTAATAAATTACAAAGTTAACTACTGACAGTTATCTAAAACTGGCAGATATCTAGACTACTGTAGCAGTTTGGGATTTTTCATCCAAAATAGTTTAACAAAGAAGAAAATCTATGCCAGCACTCTGATTTAATAGAACCTGTTTGATATGGAGAGACCATCGTATTTAAGAAACAAAATTTGATTTCAAAATCTGAGTGCTCTCAGCTCTGACCCTGACACAATGCAAAGGAAAACTGAAGGCTAATATTATTTTTTAAGAAGCAGTGAAAACTGAAATATTAGCACATGAACTTTTCTTGTAGTGAGGTAATTTATTTTCACAAATCATTTTCACAGTAATCAGCTTTTCACTGTACCCCAAATAGCAATTTGTACATTGCAATACATTTGGACAGCAAAGAACTTTCATTTCACTGAACTGTCTTTCACTGCAAAATTAGTTTCAAGGGCTCCAGGCTCCATGTAACTGCCCTACTGTAGAGTCAGCCTCTCAGAGATTAAAAGGAAGAGGAAAACATAATAAAAGGAAAAGGAAAACAGGATAAAAATAAAAAAGACTTTGTCAATGAATAATACTTTGTGGGTGGGTGATATGTAATTTGCAGTTTATCTGTAGGTAGTTCTTTATTATCTTTTGTTAGTTTGGTCTGCTCTGGAGTCAGAGCAAGTCAGACTGGAATGAAGAACATGAGAGCAAAGCTGAAGATGTGTGGATCCTAAAGCTATGAGAAGAATAAAGACTTACTAACACTGATAAACGCAAAGCCCTGACAGAAGCTTGAGAAATGTGATGAGCTCAGAATGAGAAGAACAAGAATAAAGAATCGAGGAAAACAATAAAAGGCTTAGAATCTTACAACAGTGACTTCATCATTACCTAAATATTTAGATCACTGTGAGCAGTCAACTTCAATGTCAGTGCCAGATTGTTCAACCATGATGTATGTGGTGAATAGCCCCAAATGCTTCTGAGAAGTGGAACATTGTACTAGGTTTCATTTCCAAGCTCTGATTTTTCATGCCTTATGCTTAAGTAAATGTAGTGCCCCATGTATGCAGGATTTCCATTTATTTTACCGACAAGCTCAATACTCTTTTTTTTTTTATTAGTAAAAGGTAAGCTAAGCAAGAAGCATTTACTCCTCTGATACCTCAGAAAGATATGCAAAATTATTCTTGCAAGAAAGAAAGAAAACAAAGTGTGTCTGGCCTCCTTTTTGCACTCTTGAATAAGAGTCCCATGAGAGAAGCACACTTACAAATAGCCCACATGCCTTTCCAAGCTGTGCCTGTGCGTGTTACTGTTTTGTGCCAACAGTGCAAAAAAAAAAAAAAAATCTCCAAACAGATTGAAGATTAGCCTCTTATGTTCCATCTTATTTTCAGCTATAAACTACGTAGCAGACAAGATTTCTTGGAGAAGCATGTTACATGCATGGCTGGATGAGACTATCAAGGCAGCATGCTGTGTACACAAATGCCCAAGTCATAACACACGTTTGGTATTCATTGAAGGATCTTACCTATTATATTTCTTACTGGGGTGTATCCCAGACTGACAGCTCCAGGGTTTTGCTCTGTGCAGTAATGCACATCTGGGCTGGTACAGTGAAACAATTGCTTGTCCCATACAGCCTGTGAAAAGAAGTACTTTTGGAGAGCCACCAACAGGACCTCCATGAGCACCTCCAGAGCTTGTTTGTGGTGCCCCAGACTGAGCAGAGAGCCTGCTGTAGCCAGCCATCAGGAAGAGGACGTGTCACTCTGTGTCCAAGGAGGTGCTTAACTTAACTTGTGGCTTTGCAGGGGTCTTTCCATTTGCCTTGAGCGTGGCACCAGTTCCTCGGGGAACTGGTTCAGTATCACCTGGATGGATTCCACCAGAGCATCCTTCTGCAAGCCAGTAGGTAGAGGTTAGTTCCAGAAGCAGAAAACAGATACTAATTTCTGGAAGTGTAGGCATGGTCTTCAAAAAGTGTATTTAAGGAACTGATAGGCTCTTGGACAGAGAGTCCATTATTTCTAATGAAGAACAGAGTTGTTACTTGCTGGCCTTCAGCAGATGTTCTTAGCATACCTCTGGTACTTCCTAGTGGTTCAGGTACAATCAATTTTGGCTTTTTAGGTGGTCTCAATAAAGATATATTAAGAAACAAAAAGCAACAAGGATTGCAAATTAAACTGTGAAACATGCAATTGTAATTTAAACAGACTTCGTCTAATAGTGATTGGAAGTTTTATATATGTAATATATATATTTCTTCATAGAAAAAAATATTTTATAGTATATTCATGTGAGGCAGTGTTACCAGTGAATTGTATAGCATTTTAAAGGATACTAACATCTCTTAGAGAAACAGGAAGTTTATTTCAAGACTTTCTAGACAAGCTATAGCAATCTCATCCATTTGCAAAAAGCCTGTTAATTGTTAGAGGAACTAGACCAATCAACTCCACTGACTTAACTGAGTTTTTGAAACTCTAATAGTAAGAAAATTTTGGTCTATTAGATCAAATGTACCTTGGGATAGAGATCCTTAGTGTTAACGTAGCTATCGTTTTTTCGCAATAGAGAAAAGAAGTTCTCATCTTAGTTAAACTTCAGTGTTTCTATCAAATTAAGGAAGCAAAAGTTTTTAAAGGTCCTCATAACTTATGGTAGCCTGAAGGATTCAAATATAGCAACTCAGGAAAGAAAAATACAATGTGATGAACAGTTCCTTATCTTATTGGTAATCTCAGTTGTAAAATTTGTGTGTCTTATAATTATTAACTTGTATGGTGGTTGGATGTAGAAACCTTGGCTGACATCAGGAACCCATTGCAGTGGGTGTTGTCCAGACACAGTCACTCTTCTGAAACAGCTACACTGCTTTCAAGCATTACCTCATGTAAACTCTTCTTTGTGGTGAATGGTGAAGTTAATCTGGTTTACTTTGATTTATAACTCAGCTGATGCCTCTCAGCTGTGAGGGCTATAACACACAAAAAGAATTTGGAATATGCCCTGGTGGTAGATAAGAAGGTTTGCTCTTTGCACTCTTCCTGTTGCTTTGCAGTTGTTTGTTTTTAAGAATGCAGAGTATTTGCACAGTAAAGCACAGTGGATTCTCCTGTCTTGTTATTCACTGTTGTGGTAATGTGTTTTCCTCATATATGTATTAAAGAACCTCAGGCTTCTCTAGATGTTAATGTTAATTTCAGGTGCTGCATTATCCATGTGAATGGAAGAGGGTCTCCGTGGTATAGGTGAAATACTTTTTGGAGCTCCTTAAATGAGAGACATTTTTACTTCCAAATTTGCAGACATGAACTTGTGTCATTTCCAGGTAGAGCTGAGGGTATTGCAGAAGTGATGCTTCTGGCCATGATTTTTGTGGAGAACACCAAACCAAGAGCTGTTTTTAGCTGTCATCACTCATCTATGAGCAGAAGAGTGCTTATCTGAACACATAGCTGCTACATACTGCTATCAAGTGTTTAATACCCATGCTGGGTACGTTTTTACAAACTGCAACTTTTGGGTTGCAGAAATGACAACACATTCTCTGGAACCCAAGTGAAAGGCTTTGCTAAAGCAGTTGCCTTTTGAGTTATGCAGGTACCTCTTACTCGAATTGTAATTCTACCAGTAAAAATAGACAGTATCTTCTATATGCCTTTACATTAAGAACAATAAATCAAAATCTGATTTAATTGTTTGCTAATATTTTCCTTTGACTGTGTATGAGTTTGTCACTTTAAGCTCAGAGAGAAGGTGATATTGCCCTCTAGAAGTGTAATCATGGCCCAACTCCTGAGCAAAATATACCTCATGAAAAACAATTATTTTCTTTGCCAGAATCACACAACATTGTTTGGGTTGTTTACATATAAGCGTGTTTACCAATATGCTTACACCCTTTTAAATAAAGCCTTATTTTTAGAAAAAATACCTGGAACTTCTTGTATTAAACTTCAATGTCAACAGAACTTACCTGCTTCTATGTACAAACTGCACCTTTAGCATGAGTATTCAGATACAGCCCGTAATGGCTTATACTACTGGATCATGTATTTGCATTGGCAGGCTGCTCTTTGTCCTATTGTGGATTTTTTTTCCTTATTGTCTTGAATTCCAGTGATATTTATGGAATCTTTCATTCTATCTCAGTAATTTTTCAAGTATGATGTCTCAGATATCTGCAGTAATGGTTATCATGGAGCCTGTACATGTTTCTCTCTTTTCCCCACAACTACAGAAATGCAAAACAAATTATTAGTGGTAGCACTACTATGTAAAATTACTAATACTAGGTTTGTAGTGAGAAATGTACTGTAACTATATATTGTAAATTAAGAAACATATATATATAATAAATAGGAAATGTAATAGATTGTGCGGTTCTGTGATTGAGCTACTAAAACAGTAGCAGCTGCTATGCATGACACAAGATTTTCCAAGCCAGCCAACTTGATGTAGTTCTAAATACTACTGTGGTTATTAAAAACAAAATCAAGATTCACAATTGAATGCAAAAATCTGCATCTTCCCTTTTCTGAGTCTTTATAGCTTGTGTGCTTTATAGCCTTGTACAGTTCTGCTTAACACAACTCAGTGGCCAGAACGTGTGATTTATGTTTGTTTCTCTGTGAGTTTTTTAAACAGTTAATGATTTTTTTTGTTACGTTATGCATGTCTTTCTGCATGCATTTTCTAATAGTTATGCCTCATTGTAATTTCCTTGCTGGGGTATTGACAAAAGAGTAAGATAATTGATGCTCTGTTTTGAATGATTACAACAGATAAAAGACTTTTTACCAAAGGGTATAATGACCTTGTGTTTAAAGGAAAACTTGAATACCTTGTGTACCATCCTTACTGCATTGCATCTGTTGTAACAACCCTGAACCATTACTCACAGCACTTGAAATAGTTTCCTTCTGGACTGTCCTGTGATGTACCAGTGTTGCCACAGAGCACTAAGAAGCCAACCTTTGCAGTCCCTCTGCCAGTGCCTGTTACCAGACATCAGGTGGATTGATACCACCACGCTGACTGCTCAGCTGTGGCTCTTCTCTTTTAACTGAAATTAAGTTGCAGCTCTTCACAAGAGGAAGTTATTGTGTGGCACACACAACACTGGAAATACTCTGGTCCCTTAGGCAGAACAATTTTAATTCCAAATGTGACCAGAAGTTGGCAAATTAACCTTCAGCATACTTCACCTTACATGCCAACACCTGAGAGGGAAGAGAGCTTCCTTTTACAGCAGGGGCTTGTGGCAGGTGTCACGCTTGTTTCTGTCTTGCATAAATTAGATTTATTTTCTAAACAGAAAAGCTACTTTTTGTAGCTTGATTTTTAATTTGCAATATTAAGCAACATGTTATCCCGATATCCACGGGTCCTCTGCTCTAAAGCAGCCATAGTGTCTCCAACTAATAAGAATTTTTCTATAGTTTAAGGAAAAAGAGACATGGGTTGGATGTGAGTTACAACCTTTGAGAAAATGCAAAGCTACGGTTTGTGAAAAAATCAGACAGAAATTTTCAAGCTGCAATTAATAATCATCCATTGTTAACAATATACAGGCTCCTGGGCCAAAGCAGACTTTCTGTGCTAGAGCCCAAAATCTTCCCAGACTCCATAAAGATTTCTTGTTCCACATGAGGGCAGCTGTGTAATGCTGGAGAGAGAGTGGGTCTTCTCTGGCATAACTAAGTTTACGACTACCACTTTACAGTTTTAAAAAGCACAGACATAAAGATGTAGAGCAGAAAGGGCAAAGTCTTGCTCATTTTGGGAGCTATCAGAGAAGGGCTGGTCAGACTCCAGCTAGCCTTTGGGTTGGTTCTTGACATCACTTCATCAAATAGGTAACACTAGGGAAGAATATGCATTTGGTTCTTGATTAGAGGAACTTCAGGAAGGTAACTGAAAGTCTTGGGGGAAAACCTGGTTAGAGAACACGGAAAGAGTCCTGTGGGAGAGGGTGCAATGGTTACTGCTGGGAATTCTTGTGTTTTCCAGAAGGAACATACAAACAAAAGAGCTTTCTCAGAAAACCAAGTGAGCATGTGCTTTCACAATTACATTTGTCTTGATAATTTCATAGCAACGAGATCACTTTTTATAATAAGAGGATGCTTTTATTTTCCTGTCTTTATTCTGTGTAGGTTATAGAGGACAGAAAGGGGAGAGAGGCGAGCCTGGAATTGGATTGCCTGGAGACCCTGGACCACCCGGCCCTGCAGGTACAAGTCTCCAGATTTATTTCTGCTATTGTTATTTATGACCTAACAGGCCTTTCTCCTTGTTCTCCTGCTGGTTTTACACCAGTTCCTTTCCTCCTGGGTTGGTTGCAGCACAGGGTCATACCCCCATGCCTTCCCACAGATGAGCTGGCATGCAGCAGTCTGGGGTGAATAGCAGGGAGCTGGACGTGCCCTGGCAAGAACTCTGCTAATTCTAACTTTGTTTTACCAGCTGCTGGCCTGCCAGGCTCACCGGGATTGCCAGGATCACCCGGACCTCAGGGGCCACCTGGAGCCAACGGGAGGTGCAATCCAGCAGATTGTTACTACCACATATCACAGTCTCAGTCACGCACCAGTGGGAAATAAAACCCCTCTCCACTAGACACTTGGGGTCACCATCACTTTTCACTCTTCTCAATAAGTTAATTTAACCTTTGATACATTTAGTGCATTTTTGTTTTCCTCGACACTGCATGGTCTAGGGATTACTTTATAAGGCACAGAACTGAGCCTTTTGCTATGTTATTTGCAGTGTCATAATTATGAATGGATGATATATATTTTCCAGAGTGCATTCCATGTGTTACGTTTCTCATATTTATTTTGCCTAGAGGAGAAAATAGGCCCAAAAATTTCCATAAGCTTTTTTTCTTCAAACAAAAAAATATTTTGGTAGAACGTAAGACAATATGTTTGCCTCGGTATGTAAGCTAGCTTTATTTTTCTTGCTGGTGGTGACATTTAAGTGGAGAAAATGCGTTTCCAAAGTTTTAAAGCATACCCGTTCATGGCGAATGCAGGACCTGAGCTGGAGCACTGGGAACTGCATTTAGATTAAATGTTCAAGTCCAACAAGGAGGCCCCAGCACACCTTCTGAACCAGGTCTGTGTCACACGCCACGAATGCTATCCACAATTTCAGTCACTTCCTAGATATCAAAGAAGGAAAAAAAGATGGAGTTGTAACTTCTCTGATTCCATCCAATGTTTAGCTTCAGACTGACTGGAAATTCAGGTGTAGCCCTGAGAAGCATCTTTTCTGGCTGGATGTTGTCCCAGCTGAGAGCTTGTACATTCATCTGGTCATGCTTATGTACACACCAGATATTAAATTGCTAGGGGCTGGTGTTGATGTTCTTTATTGAGACCTGGCACAAGTTCTAACGATTATGCAGACTTAGTAAGTGTATCATCATTGTCTATAATCAAGCTATTCTGCCAGAAAAAGTCAAAGGAGGAACTTCCCAAGCCTCTAAACTTACCAGTGGCACAGTTTTCCTCTTCATCTTACAATAATCATGTGTCAGAATAAGCTTGAGAAGAATGTGGAAATAGAATTCAAAACTCACAGAGCCTAATAACTAGTTGCAAAAAATTATTTGAGTTCAAGAGAAATTTAGAAACATGCAAAACCCTCCTTGCAAAAGCAAGAAGGAGTGCATGTGGTTTGCAGGCATGGGTTAAACCCTACAGGACCAGACATGTCAATGAAGAACAATGCAGAACAATGTGTAAATCCTACAGAGTGCAAAGGGTTGAGTAAAATAAAAGATGGGGAAAATTTATCACAGAGAGGCTGATTCTGAAAAGGGGGGAGGAGGGCTGGCCGAAGTTTCACTCTTCATTATTAGGAAACATGATCCTAAATGAGTCCTGCAGAATTTGCTACAGTTCAATACAAAGTGAAGGTGCGATGGAGAGAACATGGATGACTATAACCCACAACGTCACAATCAATTCCTAGTACCAAAGCAGTACTGAGGGCTCTTGCCCTGCCATTGGGAAGCCAGTCATTCTCTCCCACATCAAGCAGGGAAGTTGTCTTGTTGACTTCATGCAGAGCTGCCAGGAAAGTGTTCCCAAATTAGAAGTGCTGGGTGCCAGAGAAGCTGTTGTGAGACACAAATCTGGCTGAATTCTGATTTCTCCTTAAAAACAGGACGGAATGACTGGTGGGTGCCTATTAAAAAAACAAAACACATTGGCATTTGTGGTGAATGAATAGAATTCCTAGCACTTGCACCCAGACCAGAGGACCAAGATGAGTGCAGGTGACTGAGTCCTGTGGGAACTGCTCGAGCCTTCACGTGCACTTCCTGAGGGGGAGAACATGCCCACCTGAGACAGTAGTCAGATGGATGTTTTGAGGAAAGAAGGTGCTTGTCACAAAAAAGATGTTTAAGTAAACACCTGGATCGGGAGACAGCAGCAGGAAAGATGTTGGCAGAAAACATGTGGCATACCATGAAACCATCTCCTGAAGGGGATCCACAAGCTTTAATACTCCCTGCAGCTGGGCCAGGGTGCTCTGTCTGTCCCCTGTGAGGATGGGGAAGGACAGGTCACAGCGACAGGCAAACAACAGTCCTCACCCCTCCCTTACTCATCCCTTGGGAGGCAATAGCTGCTCTGCCCCTGCTTTCTGGGCAGTGGGTTCCTGTCCCACCAGGGTAAAAGGTGCATTTGGAGCCAGAACCCTGCCTGTGGTTAGCTCAAAAGGTGCTATTCCCACCCCAGATCTGTGCCCATGGAGCACACCTTGGTTTTTTGCTCTGTGCTGCTGGCTGCCTTTCCAGATCTGATCCTCAGAAGGCTGTGCAAACACCGGGCTCCATCGAGGCAGCTGGAAACTGAGTGCTTGTGTGTTCTGAGGTACCTGCTGCTGCCCGGGTCACAGGTCTGCCAGCCTGGCAGGTAAATCCAGGGGCCTTGCACCAGTGTAGGTATGGATGGACACAGAGAGCAGAGGGACAGGCCCCATGTACTTTTTTCCATTCAATCAAATGAACTGCTGGTCAGGTATCTCGCATGAACATTTCATTTATTTCCTTTTACTTCTCAAGTAATTCCAATGTATGTAAAAATCTAAATATTTTTTTAATTGATAAGTTGATGTTAAACTTAATTTTCTGTGATAATATCAAAAAGGGTGCTGTCTTGTAAAGAGTTTCTGTGTGACTGAGAGGTTTCCAAGCAGCCCCCTGTCCTGGAAGGCTGTACATAGACTATTGCGCCGAGTTAGTGGTATGTGTATATTTTGGGGCTTTTAGGTAGCTGAAACCAAGCATCTGTTATTTCCCAGATGCAATTGCTGTATGTTAATTTACTTGAACTTATTGGAAAACAGGACACTTTTTATAATTGAAGAAGTTTTATTTTTTCACCTATGTTTCCTACAGATGCCTTTTTTTTTTATAGGCTCAAGCCTGAAGGTCTTTTTAAAATGTGTTTCAACATTTCCAATTGATTTGCAGGTAACTTTGGTAACTGCCTTGTTGCATTAAATTGTATCTGCCCCCACCCTGGCTGTGTTCAAGGCCAGGCTGGATGGTGCTTTGAGCAGCCTTATCTAGTGGAAGGTGTCCCTGCCCATGCAGGGGGGTTGGAATTAGATGAACTTTAAGGTCCCTTCCAACCCAAACCATTCTATGAGTCTCTGCTTTTTTTTTTATTTTGCCAAAAGCCCACTTTAGTTTTCTCATGTGAGAAAACTGGTATTTTTTTTTTATATGGGCTTTCTTGATACCTTTTTTTACGATGCCATGTTTTTCACTGGGGTACAACAGAGTTAATCCCAGATTAACTTTACTTCACACTGCCTTGCTCTAACTCAACATTTTTAGCATTGAAAGCAGCACGTATGTGGAAATGTGTTTGCACATGGTTTCCAGATTTGGCCCCTGAAATTTCTTCTCAGTTTCAGACTGATGCTGTCTTAGTTTTTGGTAAGGGGATTAGGGAGGGCAAAGGGGTGCTAACCTACTTTATTTGCTTTATCAATTTCATATCTGTTTTGAACAGTCTGTGCCACAGTATTGCAAGGAACTAAACACAGAGGATTTTTTTTTCCAGTAGCATAAGGCCTTTTTCTGATTTTAGAATGTTTACATACAACAGAACTTCAAACTGAAGCATCTTTAACAAAACAGTATAAACCCTTCTTAAGAGATTTTTCTAGTTCAGGGTCAGACTATTATATTAGTTGCTTAATCACCTACTAAGAAATTGTTGGGAATTTCTTCAAATAACAATGTACAGAACTACTCAGCTTGCCTAAAGAAAGAAAAAACCTGGTAAGAGGAAATTTTTTCTTAGGCTGCAACATCACTTCTTTAGACCAGACAGTGGAATTCAAAATATTTTTTCAGTATGAAGGGTAAAGGCCAGGCTGAACTCACTCAGAAGCACAAGAAATGACCCATCACTGCTCAGGCTCAGCACAAAGATCAGAGTTTCTGATTTTGTCCTTGAGCCTGGCTTCTTTGTTTTTACCCCGGAACATCCACTGAGTTTTGCATAGTAATATTTGCAGAAATACTGCTTTTCTTGAGTAATTATTTTCAGGTAGTACTCCAAGGTTTTCTTTGTATTATTTTATTTTATTGTGTTTCTTTTATTTGTGTTACATTATAGATGAACATGCAGTAGCAGAACATCCTGCTTTCAGGCATCATGTCTGGCCACTGTAATGCTGTTTGTGGGGAAGCAGGGAGTCTGCTAAGTTTAATAGAAATTATAACATTGTACTTCATACAATTGAATAACAGTGCAGCTTACTTAATGTTTTAGGAACCAATATTTTTGTCTTAAACTGGATTTGGTTTCAATACTGAGAGCACTGTGATGTGGAAATAGGATTGGTTGTATCATCCATCTTCCCTTTAAGTTTTATGATTGTGGATTATGAAAGACGTTAAATAGGCACAGCTTTTTTAAATAAGTGCATTTTTTAAATTAATGTATAATCACACAAAATATTTTAGCAGATCTTCTTTCTGACAAAGTTGAGATACTGTTTTTTCAAGTCAGTGTACACTCAGTTTTTCTTCTTTTCCTCTAATGTTTACATAAAATACATGTAAAAAACTCACAGGCTAAACTAGTACTTTATAAACTTGTTACTCCAAATATGCTATGTAAAGCCACCTTGCATTTTACCAGTGCAGTAAAGATGCTGCTCTAATGTGACATGTTAGAATATGAGAGTTATCTCAGGAATCCAAACAATGTTGGTTTGCTTTGTTGTGGTTTTTTTAATCATGATTTTGCTGAATTTTGGATGTACTGAGTCATATACATTTTCCTTGAAATCTGCTATATCCTCTACAACTAGATTTTTTGGGATGGATGTTTAAATCCATCTGCATACATGTAGGTGAGTGTAGGCCATGGAGAACAGGTTTAACTTTGAGCTTGTTTTGGTTGCTGTTTAAGTGGAAAACTTCCCAATACCTTAAGGAAATGTGGTTTTTCAAATATTACTTACTAACAAATGTTACAGATTTTAGACCAAAATAAGTTTGTAGCATAAAAGAATGCAGTTTACATGTCTTTTAGCGATTTTCTCTGAAAGTCTGCTGCTCTACAAACATGAATGCATTTATGATTGACTGAAGTTTCGGTGTAACTATTTTCTGTCTCCTGTCAGTATCTTTGAAGGCTTTCAATGGCATACCTTATTTTATTATTTGTTTTAATTTCTGAATGATTTATAGCTGTCACTGGATGAATCTCAGTACATGCCAACTGGTCGCAACTTTCCTTCATTGTATTTTTGGATTGCAACTTTCCAAGTTCAGTTCAATGGAAATGTATTAAGTGGATAGAAAAATGCTTTTCATGATATTATGTGGCTTTTCACACCTGAAATAGGATACCGGATGGAAATGGAAACGTTTTGCATACTTTTTGTGTATGTAGTTCTGTTGGAAATCACAGCCTTCCTTTCAATGTCAAACACGAGAGGGAGGATGCAACAGTGAATGAGGGAAAGGAGAGGCACAAAGCCACTGCAGTGAGCCCTGGGGAGAATTCAGTGCCAGGGCTGCCAGGCTGGGAGAGATGAATTTGAGAGGGGTCAGAGGAAGGGAGTTGCTTTTGACTACACTGGGGTCAGACTTATGGTTCTTACAGGCTGGTGAAACTTAGGACTCCACAATCCAGAGGGAAAAAAAAGAAGTGACCAACTTTGGCCTAGTATATATATGTCTTTATATATATATGTATAATTTATGGACATTAGTATGATCTCTGAATCGGATGCAGATAATTTTCCAGCGTGATTATGAGATTATCACTTCTATTCAAGAAGCTGATCCACTGAAATTCAGGTAACTTTAGGTATTTTTATTGTTCTCTTGCTGCCTAACTCTACCTCCAGAACTCAGTTTGTTGTTCCCTCTGTCCTTCAAGTAACCTTGACAGTACCATCTCTTTCGACACTTCTAGAAGCAAAAGCAGATTTTGTCATATATCTGTGTTTGGCTCTGTGTAAGCTCCAATCATGGACAGGGTGTTCAGGGAAAAGATCTCTAGCAGAATCCTCCCCAGCCTTGCTGCCTTGCTGCATCTGGACACTCCAAATTGTGCATTAGAGCTCCTTGGGCTACTGAGAGACTTTGGGAAATATTCACAGGAGTCTTTGGTAGCTGTTCATAATGGAGTGCTTTAACCCAGTGATGGCTGTGGCAGAAAACTTTATATATAAACTCATATATAAACTCTCTTTCCACATATATAAACATTGACGTGTAACATATATTTATATTTCATTATAGTATTCAGCAGCAGTGTTACAAACACTTATTAGCAGCCCAGTAGAGAAGGCACTGCAGGCAACATTTTAAACCAGATCGGGCTGTGAAGAATTGGTTATCATTCTGAGGACAGCTATTCTTTTTTTTTTCTCTTGGTTCCTGCCTTAATTCAAGTAACTGGGGAGCTAAAAATATGGATTTAAAATGGTGCAGTTAAACCTCTGGAATCAGATGTGGCAGCAGAGATCCTGATGAGTAAAAGTGATTTTCATTAGTCTTTAAGAAATACCAGCATTTTGTGATGTTGAGCCAGGAAGAGCTGAGACCAAGACTTACACAGTATCTCACTAGGATTCCAGGAGCATCTGGTTAGAATGGGCTGCACGCTGTCAGTGGCTTGTGAAACCTCTCAACCTCTTTGTGCCTTCTAAATATATTTATTTTAATTAGCACTATTTTTTTTCTGTATCACCATAGTTGATACACCTTTCTTTTAAATTAATAATTCTGTCTTTATTTTCCAAATCTTTATTTATTTGAGTGTACTGTTAATGAACTTCAGTTCCTGATATTTTGTTGGTACATGGTCTCCATTCTTTAGTGAAAATTTTCCACTTTTGCACAAAATTTGGAATTGGTAAATATTTAGATTATCCAATGTGTCCCTTTTGTACATACATATAAGGGACATATATAGAATAGGCTTGAAAATTTATTCTTCTATATTGTAAGTTAAAATTCACTAGTCAGCTTGAAGGCAGAAAATCTGTCATGAACTTGAAGTATTTTAAATTATCCACTTATACAGATTCTGTATTGAATTGGCCTTCATTTGGTTGATTGTTCTGAATTGGTTTTTACATATGAATGTTTTCTCTCCTACACAAATTTCTTTCAATTGTAGACTTCTATGCATTTTTTCAGACAATATTTTTTAAAACACTTCACATTTGTATTTAAATGTTGGGAATTTTTTTCTTCTTTTGATTGATTACGTTTATGCATTATATATGTAAAATAGTATTTTCATTCTGTTATCAGTTGGTTTGAGGTTTTTTTAAATGGTTTTACACCCTTTATAGTCAAAATAAAAGTTTGCTGGTGAAACTGTAGTTTTTTCATTACCACTGATGGCTTATATATTGCACTGTGTAAGGAATACTGTGAGGACTATGCCCTGTACTGGTAAAAAAAATTAACTATTTCTAAAATGTTTTGGAACACCCTATGTGTGAACAAGCTAATCACCTCGTGTGCAGTTGTATGGATTTAAGCATAAAATTCTTTGCACTTATCTGTTCTGATTTCTTCTTGTAGTATTAAAGTGGGAGATGGGGCTTATGAGAGAGTTTGGACAAACTGGAGGAGCATGAAAAGCATGACTCAGACTTTGCAGAATTTCCTGGGAAGGATAACACATTTTATTTATGCCTGTTTGCTTTCCCCTTCTTTTCCTTGAAATTTCACCCAATGCTGCTTCTGCAGCACCAGCCAGGCAACAGTAGACACTTGTAGCTAAGATTCAACCTTTTATCATCTGAAATACTGGGCCATGCAAGGGATATAATGAGATTTTCAAATCAAGCCCATTTAACTCATTCTCAAATTCTCTAATAAATGTGAAAATATATTTTCTTTTAGTAGGCACCCTTATCAGACATTCTTCTGCCAAGTGAGTTCTACTTCTTCTACCAAGTGAAGAGAGGCCTGGTTAAGCCCTTTCTGTCAACATGTGAGAGGAGCAGCTCTTAGATGCAGCAAGGCCATCAGGTTTGGTCTGGGGAAGCTTAATCTATTGGGGGTTTTAATAATTCCTTCTAGACCACATATTGTACTAGTATCTCTCTCTTTAGTGTTGTCTTGTCTTGCACATTATGTTTAGAATGCATAGCTCAATGATTAAGTTATTGCTTTTTATTTTTACATGGCATAGAAGGCAACTATTTTGAACACAGACAGACAATTAAGGGCTAGGAAAAAAAATACTTAAAGCAAGTATGCCAAAATTTGAATTTGGAAATTCAGATGACTAATAGTGATACAAAAGGAAATGTCATGGGATGGTTAATTGTTGACTTTGAGAGAGAATACACTTCAGAGAAGGTAAGGTCAAAACCACCAATAGTTTAATTTATACATAGAAACAAATATCCACATTTTCCTCTGAAAATTGAGTTCATCTAAAAAAAGGCAACTTGGGATCTGTAATGGCAGTCTTCTAGCTGGTCTCTTTATTGGTACTGAATGTAACCATACATACAAAACAATGTGGGGGTTAAAACATCATTTATTTGGGGTTTTTTTGTACAACCACAGATGCTACTTCAAAATCTGTAATCTTTACTATAAAATGTTTCTCTTTCTGAGACTTCAAATTCCTTAGACAGTGGCTTCAAGCCTTTTTTAACTTTACATAGAAAGAGGCAAGATGAAATAGGCTTCCTACAAAATAATGAGTGCAACACAAATCAGAGTGGCAAATGAATAGGTAATTTCCTGTGGCTTGTGCATGAGAACTTGGTGATCACAATTATACAGAGATTTACAGCACTGGGGTGGCAGGTTTCCCCAAAAAGCAGCCTCCCACCTGTGCTTCCACAATTGAAAAGCTGAGGGAGGCTGAGGTATACAGCACATACATACAATGAAATGACCGTGCATGAAATGTTGTAATTGGCTCAGGAGTGCTCTGGATTTTATTTTTTAAGCGTAAAAGAATAGCTACAGTAGAAGTAAATAAACTGTTCCTTTATTTGATGGCTGAAGACACGTTATTTCACTGTACATCACACATAGAATTGAGTAGGGGAGGAGGAGAAATCACAGAAACTCTTTATTTAAAAAAAATTAAAATCAAAATAAAATAGACAAGTGCCTCTTTTCACTCCCCAACAGGAGAAAGAGCCAGAAAGCTTTGAAAGCACCATTGTTCCAACTTGTGTTGCTAAGTTCAGCCTCAGAAAGACCGTACAACCCCTGTTTTAAAAATGCCTCACCGAAACCTTGGTTTACAGTTTTCTCTTTTGTGTTTCTCCTTCAGTCCTTATGTTTTTCTTAGCTTCTCTGTGCAGGAAGTAAACTAATGCCGACACTGTGTGGCACTCGGGTTGCCCCTTCATGGCCCTTTCATGTTCTTACCAGCTCTCTGTCCAGCCTGCACCCTGCAGGATGCTGGTTCGCAGTAGCCAGGAGGGCCGGGAGGGCCGGGAGGACCAGGAACCCCAGGCTGCCCACCCACCCCAGGGGGGCCTCGCTCACCATCACGGCCCTCTGTGCCATAGCTGGGTTTGCCTGGTTCACCTGGAAAAGTGGATGCAGGGCTTAACATGGGCAGCAAAAACTCTCATAAGACACAGGTGTCATTACTGACCCTCCTCTTCTTAAGAGCTGCTTCTTGTACTGCTGGCAGTGGGTTCCCCTGGAGGTGCCTGCTTAGAGAGCCAGTTCTTCTCAGGTAAGCACCAAGGCTATGTTTACACAGCTACAGGAGCCACATTTCAGACCCACCCCTCTGCATTTACACTGGAGCAGATCTGCTGCTTTTAAAAGCTTTGCAGCACAACTGATTGCAGCACTGCAGACAGCCCCGTGGGCAACGCCTGTGAAGGTCTCGATGGCCCTCACTGCTTCAAAGTTATGTTAGTGATCCAGAAAGAGACCTAACAACAATTTGTTTCTATTCTCCACACAGATGTGTTGCAGAAATAGATGTACAGTGTGGAACAGCACTGAAGTTATATTTTTTTTTTACTTCTAAATCTTCAGTGAAGGGATGAAATAATAGGGATTTGAGTAAGCTTGTTTAAATGTCTAAAGAAGAGATTCCCACATTTCAACAAACAAAATCAACATATATTCAAATGGCTTTTTATCTCTCCTTTTTACAAAGAGAACAATTTTTGGTAATTTCTGTCGGTGTATACACACAGAAACAGAGAGAGAGAGATACGGATGGAAAGAACATGTTTATTTTCATTCAGTGGCCACTAGAGGCCAGTTGTGCTGCACTTATCAGCGAGAATCTGTCCTGGAGCCCTGCACGTTAACAGCACTTAATTGCCAAAAAATTAAATGACAATTGTAACCTTAATGCCCTAAATTATGAATGGAGATTTTTGAAGTGTGCTGTGACTTCCAGGGAGATAGCCTAGGGTTTGTGGGCATTTTTGATTTTATACATAAATGAATACATATTAAAAAAATTAAAGAAGCAATCACATATATGTTCACATGTGACTGCTTTTTTTTCTTTTCTTCTTTTTTAATTCTTTGTATACATTTTTCTACAGTGTGTACACTTGCTACAGTGACATTAGTACATTAGTGTGGTAGCTCTTTCATAAAAGAACTTTTAATTCTGATTTGGGATTGTATTATTACCTATGAAAGAAAAACTTTAAAGTACTCTGTTGGGAAGCACATTGGTTAATGGACACCTTTTATCTTTTCAAGGCAGCTTGAGGTATCAGTTCTGAATAAATTTTTACTACATCATTTCTTTATCCTCATCCTTTTTATATTTACCTGGAAGGCCTCTTGGTCCAGGGTAACCTTTCAGTCCTCTGCCTGGAAATCCTCGTTCTCCTCTTTCCCCTGGTTCACCTAAAGCAAATGCAGGACATATTAGTTACAGCCTGCTTGAAGCATTACTTTCAGTAAAGTTCCCTCTCAGAGATGAATGACTAAAAAGCAAATAATTCAGGGAGCTGTATATATTCTTAGCATCTCTGAATCTTTTAGATGTTGAAAAATGTCCTGACACATATCCATGTGAGAGGTTTGGGGGTTGTTTGGATTATTTTCCCCTCATTTAAATTATTCACAGAAGTAGACATGTTAGAGGGGGGAAAAAAAAAACCTACCTGGGACTAGAAAACAAGTACCACATGAAATATGTCATAGATAATATGACAGAAGGAAGCTGAACTCAGAACTACACAAGCTGTTTTGGAATACAGACTAAGGGTACTGGCAAATGGCTTTTGCAAGATCATGTGAACTCCTCTAATAAAAAAATTTCAAGTGCTGGTCCTTGAGACAGTTAGTGCAGAGAAAAAAGAGAAGCTGGCTTGCACACATTCCAGTATTCTGCTTACATCCACATAAGACATTCATAAAAGTAAAACAAAGGACTTTGTTCTTGTATACTACTATTATGGATACTTTTTTTTGGAGGGTGCCCAGCTTTTCTTCAAATGTGTGTTGCTCCAAACAAGAAGCATCCTAGTGAGAGGAAACTTTGTTTTGTTATTTTAATTTTGAAGTTCAAACTCTGTTCACTGAAAATATTCCATAGAAATACATATATAGTACATATAGCTACCACTTACTGATACCCTTTATGCAAACTCTTGATTTTTTTTTTTTTCTGCAAGTCAAAATCTGAAATAAATGCCTAGTACTGTTTCAGTGACCTGTATTTTACACTTCCATACTTTCTTGCACTGTAGTGAGGAGAGCTGGAATAGACTCTCAGGTTTGGGGCTTGCATAGAAATGGCACAACAGAAAACAAGGAAGCTCTGTTATAAAGGAACACAGGAGCTGGTACAAAAGTCCAAGTTTCAAGATGCACACAAGGTACTAGGGGAAGAATCCTGTCTCTGTGCTTCACACTTCCTAGTCAACGTGGAAATCCAGCCTTTCTTTGGAAATGCAGCTACCAGAAGGACCAGTGTCAGGTTACCTGTGTATGCTTCAGCTACTCCCAGCTTCTGAATGCTTTGGGACAGTGCTTACTTACTGCTGATTGCTTCTCCAGCTTCTTATTTCTGATTCTGCTCTCCTTCACTACCTGAAATTGCTCATTTAAAGTCACTATAACATCCTTCCTTGAGCAAATTCTTTTTGACTCTGCTGTTAAAATCTTTTGTACCCTCTGCGTTCCTGTGTTTCTCCTTATCATGCCCTTCTTAACCATTCTCAACCTTCTGCTCCTTTTCCTTTTATCACATCTCCTAGGTACCCTTTTCCTCTCACTCCCATCTCACACAACTCTCCAAATGAATAGGCAAAGTCAGGTCATCTGCTTGACCTCTGTGGAACTCTGGTAACTACCAGGAAGTCAGAAGAAGCAATGAGATACTTGTCAGGGTGCCTGCCATGTACCATCATGATAGGTCTTGCAGATGAGAGCATTTCCCACTTCTTTTGTATCTGTAATTGTATTTTAAGGTCTACTGTGAGGTAGCCTGTAATCTGATAACAATTAAGATAGGAAACAAAGCATTTTGCTTGTCTGGGGTTCTTTTAATGCTCTGTGGTTTGTTTTTTTAATATTCAGACAGTGAACCTTGCTGTGTGATGACTCAAATCCAGCATATCAGATCACCTTTGTATCCCCAGATTTTTGTTACTTCTGTGAATACAGATTACATTACTTTAAATGAACACAGTAGCAGAGCTGTAGCAGCAAAGCTTCTAAGGTTTGCTTTGTCTGTATGCTATTCCTTCTCTCAAAGATTTTCCAATTTCACTTTCAAATAAAACTCAAGACAAAAGTAAATGCTCTAATGCAGCAACAAACCAGCTTTGTGCAGAAATACAATTTCTAAATAAAGACTTCCTTCAAGAAAACAAATTGATACCACTGCCAAATAGAAACTCAGACATAGTGGTCGTAAGACTTTGAAGAAAATGCTACTATATAATCCTTCAGAGGTAGGTAAACCCTCTTTATCCAGGAACAAAAAGAGATTAACTTAGATCAAAGTTTTTTTGTAGAGTGTAAAGATAATCGGTTTTATTATGGATTTGGTCTTCCCAAAGAATCAATAGATTGTGGTAAATGGTGCAATGATATTAAATGGCTCAAGTACTATAGCCAAATAAAAGAGACAGATTCTTGCCATTCACTTGAAATCTGAAAAATGGGATTGACTTAGAAAAGTAGGCTAGAGATAGCAAAACCTGACTGCTTGTGTTAGCTTTTGGGATCACAAGACTTGCAGAAGTGAGGTCCAAAAACAGTCTGAGAGGAGGAAAAAGAAGTCGAACAAAGTCACTGCTGGAACTTTTCAGCAAATGAAAAGCTCAAACCTCAAAAGTCTATGAGAAGGGAAATTAATATTAGGGATCTGACTCAGCTGCTTCCTTCTAGTTCAAGGCAGGTGCCTGTTCTTTCTCATGGTTCCGTGATTTGATGAGGAAAAAAAACAGATTTATGAACAAGTCTTGCTGAGGCCAACATGCTCTTTAATCACTGGGGCAACTGAGGTAAAAGGAAGCAGCTTAAGTTCCCAATTCAGGATCTTTTGAGACTTTACATGTTTACAATGTACATCCACAGCCTCTAATCCAAAGGAAAAAAAATATCACTACACAAAAAACCAGATGAGTCAAGAATTGAAAGCCAGTTACAGATTTTCTTACCTTTAGGGCCTTTACGACCAATCTCACCAGGGGGACCTTTGAGGCCAGGTAAGCCACGGGGTCCAAGCTGTCCTGGGAAGCCATTTTCACCAGCAGGCCCTGGAGCACCTGGTGGCCCTGGTCGGCCAGGAAGACCTGGAGCACCAAATTCTGGCCTCGTAAGACTGGCTGCCAGCTGAGCTAGCTGCTCTGCAAGGAACAGGAGGACAGAATTAAGCAGTAAGTGGATCTGAATGGAGAGATTCTCATGTTCACCAAAGAAGGTGTATTTTCTGATACAGAAACTGACACGATGCACCATAGCACCTTCCTTAGATACTTTGCTATTTACAATATTTGCTACAGACATTATCTGAATACTACTACAAGAAAACTGCATAGACACACTCTGAAGCCTACATCTTAAACATTTCATGTTTGCAAGATGAAGTTAAAGGATATGATTACTTATAAATTTCCTTGTAATTTTCAATGAATGCCATTTAAATTTCAACCATCTGGTAAGAAAAATTACACCCTGCAATTGCTTCCTCTTAAAATGGCCAATATATCTGCTTGTTACTACTCTTTGAGCCTTATTAAGACCCATCTTTGCAAGAAGGAACAGCTGAAAATCATGACAGCAGTCATCTACACTGGCCTGCAAAAAAAAGTACAGGCCTTCTTTTTCAGATGAAAGAAACCCCTCAGATTGTTGCTCATCAGCTCAAGTTTGAGAAACAGCTAAAAAATTTACATTCCTCTTAAGGTAAATCAGCATGAGCTTTGCTCTTCATTAAGCACCAGTTTCCTTGCCATTCCTTGGAGTGACCTAAGATAGCTGTTGCCTTTTTCTCACCCTCCCTTTCAGGCCACTGCTGTATAAACATAAGAGCAGTCCTCTCTTTGCTTAAAAGTTTTTATTCTAGACTTCAAATATATCTTCCAAGCATGTCTTAGAAGTAACTTTCTCTGGATACAGCCACACATAACTCCATATGACATTTGCTATAACGTCTACATGACTTGGCAAATCTGTTTATTTTGTGTCTGCAGCCAAGAATGGGGATGGGGATGTGCACAGATCTAAAATAATACAGGAACTCTTGCTAGCAGATCCATGAGGAAGACTGGGAACAGCAATTTGCTGGCAAAGCCTGCTCAGAAGCTGAACTTCAGTTACACTTGTCTTTCAGCTGCCAATCTTCCACAGACCCAGTTGGATTGATTCCTCTTATTTTGTTCTTCTGGGTTTTTTTGGTTTTTTTTTTAATCATGACAGTATTGACAATTAAAGGGTCTCTCCACAGAAATGTAACGAAGACAGCCTAGACTAGGAACTAGGAAGTTTTTCTGTCAGGTCTCCTGCTGAGGCCATGCTGTTTGTTCTGGATAAGAGTGGGAAAATCTTGTTTGCCTCCATAGCAGTACACTATCCTGACTTAAATGCACAAGAAACATCAAATACTTTTTAGCATATTTACCTTGCATGACTCTCATGCAAACTTGCTTAATGTGCTGATCGCTTGGTCCTTTTCCCTAGGATTAAAAAAAGTAATAGTTAAAAAATAGTTGATATCACAATACATTTTACAAGTGTTCCTGATGTGAAAAATGCTGGCTGGTCAATAAAAGATGTTCCAGCCCCTGAAAGTGCTGGGTCTTCCAGCTGAAGGCAACTTGACTATCAAGGTAGGTAGTACGTGTGATTGTACACCCATGTATCAAACCTGGTACATGCACACTACAGCAGTGTGGTGGGTGTAAGAAAATGCAACTGAACAGAAAGCTGAGGATTCAAGGTCCCAGCTGTATACAAGCCTAAGAATTCCCTGGTGCACAAATGTGTCTGCTGAGAGGGACAGTCTATTTCAAACTGATGTGCCACTTGGGTTTTGCATGTATATGGGTGTCCTGATGCAAGAATAGGAGTGGTGTGAGTGACAGCTAAGTGTTCAGGAGATACCAGTTAGATGAAACCAGTACTTACAGCTGGGCCTTGGCTGCCAGGCAGACCTGGAGCACCCTGTTCACCCTGCAAGCCTCGTGGTCCAGGTGAGCCTCGTGGTCCTTCCATTCCAGGCAGACCCCGACTCCCCTCAGGCCCACGGGAACCAGGCTCTCCAGGATTACCAACCTGACAATGAAAGACAGGGATTTCCATGGACTGTTAGTGTTAGACTCATTCTGACATACCAAATGGTGGCAGCAGCTATTCACAAGTGCAAAGCAATTGAAGAGCTTCTTTTTAAATAAGCGGCTGGAGTAAAAATTTGTGTGATTTGAAAAAAATTTAAAAGAGGTCTGTATCCTTCACTTGAAGGAGAAAAGTGGAAGAATAAGATACGCTGTCAAGGGAGGCAAATTTGCATCCTTAGTGACATGAAGAAGACATTGTTGGGGTTTTTTTGTCAAGGAGCAGATCTCCTGTACTTGCTTTCTACTTCTGCCTTCGTGCATGTCGTGCAATAATTCAAGACATTAAGTGTTCCTTAATTACAAAAAAACCCAGCCCCCTGCTTGCACCAAATGTCTTTCTTGTCTTTTCATAGACAGTACCACAGTATAAGGCTGTACCATCTAACCCCAGGCTGCTTGGGAACACACTTTTCTGTTTACACTGTACACAGGTTCTTGTGCCTACACTTGATTCTGCTGGCACAGGGAGAGGAACATCCTCACAGAAACTGAGGCTGACAAATTGCCTGAGCAGCTGTGGTGCCAGCTTATTTCACTGAGGGAAGGAGTAAAAAGAGATGTTTTACTGGCATAAGCATCCTTAGCCCAGGGGAATGAAAGGATTGATATGGCTACAACAGTATGTCCACTTAAATACATTTAGTAAATAAATCTATAGCTTCTGCTCCAGTAAATCTTCTAAAAGTGATTAAATGTTGCGCAGGGTGAGAACTATGCCAACAGGAGCCTCTCTGTTACTTTCAGCACCAATTATATTACTATTAATCAATAGTAGTACAAAAAATAAAAATAATAACAAAAAACCAATCAAAAAGCCCCCAAAAAACAAAAAAACACACATCAAATTCTCCTCCAAAAAAAAAAACAAAGCCAAAAAATCCTACATACCTATGGCTTCCCAAATCTACTGGGGAGAAAAAAAACAAGACCAGCCGCTGAAAGATGCTAGAGAAAAAATTACTCAACTGTGTTATCAGTGAAATCCACAAGATGGAGCCATTTCAGTTCCATCCGTGCTGTCTGTCTCTTGCCAGATGAAAACCCAAAGAACATGCTTCGATGGTTATAAGTAAGAAGACAGCAAAGTTCCCTTCGTGTGCTATATAACCAGGAAGCCACCATTCCTTTCATCCCAGCCTGGTGAGTTACAGTGTTCCCCGAGGGATTTCTGATGTCTGTGTATGTACCCACCAGGATGACAAGCACTCCAGGGGCTCACCAAGAGATGTGGATTTTAAATATCTAGGGGGATAAAACTAGGGATTTCTGCTCTACTCTTTCTTCCTCATGTTGTTCTTGTTTAGTCCCAGAGGCCACTGAGAACACAAGCAGTTTTTTGTTACAGACTCAGCTTCCTGTTGGCAGAACTGTTGATCTGTTCAGATCACAGCCCAAACTGTCAGCTGCTGTAATAAATCCACAATTCAGTGATCCTGAAAAAAATAACGCATACAGCGGCTCTCAAACTCTTTCTTATGTGACATACAAGTTTCTGCTCATCTTCCACATCAAAGGTACAATTTTGTTATTTCTTAAAAATAAAATATCGCCCATAAATATTTCTGTTTTCACAGGCATCACAGTCCTGCTGACAGCTTTTTCACCGTGTAAAGATTACAAACTGTATGCAGCCATTGCACTGAGCCTCCTTTCTATACAACACCTAATATACAAAGAATGCATTCATTTCTTTAAAAAAAAAAAAAAAAAATTAGTTGGCCAGAAAAACTCCTGCTGAATGATACTTCTCTTTTATGGATCTTAGAATTCAGGATGTGAATTCCTTTCCAAAGTTAATTTATTTTAATATTAACTGTATTCAAATTTTAAAGAGAAGAAATGCTGTTGAAAAGCATTCATTTTAAGTACAGTAAAGAGCTCAACTCACTGTCTTTTCTTAAATCAGAAAATCATCTATTTGATCTAATAAATTTCCATATTTCTTTAAAAGAGCTGTTTATTACACTTACGGTTCCTTTTACTCCTGGCAATCCCATATCACCCTAGGCAAAAATAAGACAAATCATATTAGGAGAGATTATCCATTATCATAAAAATTACAAATACAGTAAACATGACATTGTTTTTTCACTATTAAAAAAACATTCACAGATCTAGTTAATTTACACAAAATTGTACCTCAAATTAACTGAAATTCATTTGGAAATAAAACTTAAATTTCAGATTTTTTTTTAAATTCCTCTCTCAAAACCATTTTTATAAGGGGCAAACAAGAGAGCATGTTTATTCAATTGGTTTTGTATTGTTTATCTTCAAATTAGACACATGATTGTAACCTCTCAAACCACAGCTCTAGCACAGGACAACTTTAGATAGCAGATTGCCTGAAAACCTCTTTAGAGGAAGCATTATTTAAACAGTTTTTTCTAATTTGACAGAATTGCACATATTTTACAGTGTTATGTTAGCCCTGAAAAAAATGCAGCAGAAACCTGGAAGCATGCTCTGAAAAAGCCAAATCCTTAGAAGTTTTTTTCCCAGCAACCTGGCTCCCACTAGTCATAAGTTTTTAATTTATCCCTCTGAACTGGGAAAAAAAAGTTTGGAAATCTTGTAATCAGCTATGAAACAGATTAATGCTGCTTCTTCGGTGTTTTCATACTGCTCTTGGAGAAACTGAGGCTGAGAAAACTGGGTGCATTCAGGCCTGAGAAGAGAAGGTGTATCAGAGACCTCATTATAATGTTCCAGTACTTAAAGGGCAGTCACAAAGAAGATGGAGACTCCCTGTTTACAAGGAGTCACATGGATAAGACAAGGGGTAATGGGTACAAGTTACTTCTAGAGAGATTCTAGTTGAACACCAGAGACAAATTTTTCTCTATGAGGACAGTCAGACAGAGGAATGGTCTCCCAAGGGAAGTGGTGGATTCCCCCACTTTGGAAAGTTTTAAGTCTGAGATCGATTGGATCCTGAGACACATCAGGTTGGACCAGATGATCCTTAAGGTCTCTTCCAACCTGACATTCTACAATTCTATGAAATTTCAAAAAATTGGATTTTCCCAGTTCCTAAATGTCATTGGTGAAATAATTGATCTCTAAAGGTCTGAAAGGTCCCTCTGTCTGTTAATAAATCAGACATAAGAGAAATAGAAATAACAACCATTAATGGTTTAAAAACAGATTAACTGGCAGCACACATAAACAACTCATAGCATTGTTTCCTGGGAATCTGTGTAATGATGGTAAAGCTGCATTACTGAACATAAAGCTCACCAGGGCAGTCAGCTAACTTTGAAAGCCTGTCAGAACTACAGAGGGTCAGAAAAAAGTGCTCATTTCCAGCACACAACCTGGCTCTCTTTTTTAAAAATGGGACCAGTTTGCTTTCTTTTGAAAGATCGAGTTCTGGCTTTGCTGGATGGGGTCCCATAGGAGCCACTGGACTTGTGTGTTTTTCTTTCCATAAGAAAACAATTACCCAAGAGCACATGATGCGGGCATTACCCATGTGAATTAATAATATTTCACACTCCTGTGGTGTATACACCTTCCTCCAGCAGTATCACAGTAACACAACCTCTTCCAAGACCATTCTCCCTCTCCCCAACAGCCAGTTATTACATCTGATACAGTCAATACAAATATTTCCATCAAGTCTGAGTTATTAGGGGCATTTATTATCTGCGCTCCTCTTTTGCCTGAAACTGCTTCCTCAATGATATCAAACCATATGCTTGAATCACTCCAACAATACTTTAAAATTTTTAATTTACAACAGCAAAGTATTAGATCAAGTGAAGAGAAAATAATGCCTTACTAAGTCACCCTTTTCTCCTCCATCTCCTTCTGCACCAGGTGCACCCTATATAATAAAGAGACATTTAGTCAATATAACGTATTGCAGCCTTTGTTAGTGTGATTTGAAAAATGCCATCATCTGTAACATGACTTACTTGTTCACCCTTAGGTCCTGGTTCACCCACTGAACCCTAAAACATTAAAGATTTAAAAAAAAAAAAAAATAAAAAAAAATCAGAATTTGAAACTGCAGATTCAAAATCAAACTAAAATTATCTTCAGTTTTCCCTACCACCTAACGTTAATACAAGACACCTTGAAAGCTGAAAATTTTTAAGAATGACAATGAAAACACTTAAATCTTACCATACAGCTGTGACAGAGCAAAGGCAAGTAATTTAGCATGGAACATATAACCCACTGCTAAACTGGATGGTACAGGTTCTGACTGCCAAATAGTAGATCTCCCCCTTACATGGCATATGCTTGCAGTTGCTGTAAGTCTGCTCTGCAAATTGGTTAGAAGTTACAAGTAAAAAAATCCAGTAAGTGAATCATTTTTTCTAGTCCAATCAAGTATTCTGTATTGCTGCAGGCCACACCAGCCCTGCTAAAGCAGGCTAAGCACACTGAGACATCTTCAGGTTCAGCCACAAATCTTGCCTTGCTTGCTGTTTCATACTCAACACTTTTAAGCAGAATTGTCTCTTGAATTTTTATCATAGCATTCAGAGCTGAATGGCTTCTATCTTAAGGTTGATATTCCTTTTTTTCAAACAAATAATCTTTATTATCATTATGTTCTATATTAGAATCCTGTAGACAAACTGTACCTCTTTGGACAGGGAGGAGCCAAGGAGGGACACATTAATTATCTGATTAATTTTAAACAGATGCATTTTTTTTCTATAGTAGCAGCATTTAATTTGTAGAATAGTGTAGTATATATGAAAAACTTAGTATTTTTGTTCTGTTGGAAAATCAGTCACACCATCCTTAAATGTTGTTTGCATTCTGCACATTCAAACACATAACACTCCAAAAGAACTATAACTGTAAAAAAAAAAAATTCTTAAAAAAGCAGAGATATAGCATTTTTCCTTCTATTTCAGAGATCCATTTAAATTGCATAAGATATAGGCACACAAACCAGTATAGTGTCTACAGTTTAATTAATTCAGATTTGTTCTCATGTTCCTAAGGACAAGGAGCCAATACTAAATTAACCACAAAGCTAAGCATTGGAAATCACAGACCTATTTAACATTCCAACTTTGTCAAAAAGCACTGAAAATATTTTATCTGAAGTGTCTCAAAATCGTAGCTTGTTAACGTTTTCCAATTGCACACACACACAGACATTGATTTCCAACCTCACATCATTTTAGAGGTTCTTTTTCCCCACTTAATCTCCTTTAGAGCAACAAAACAGCCAGTAGATAAGGTTGAGATGGAAGAAGCTTTTGTTTTTGTGAAACTTGGTGTGTACTATTTTACTGTCAAACATAAAAATCACTGCTGAAACCATCTGAATAGATTCTGCATTGACTACAAACACTTCTGTTGGGACAATCAAGTAAAATGTCAAAATATGAAAACAGCTACTTTTTTTTTTTTTACATCTTGTATATTTGTAGTGCACAAATAGGGGAATTAAAAGTAGTTGTTTCAGCAGCACAAAATGGAGAAAAAGTTCTCTCTGTCAGCTCCTGCGCCATGTGCACATACACCATTGTGTCAGTGAGAAGCCCTAAGTTTTGAAGAACCAAAATGGGCAATTGTTACTTGATATAGCTAGACAAGTGCCATTTAAACTAGGACAGATAAAAGCCCATGTAAAAAATGACCAGCAAGACATAAAATGGAATCAACAAGTAGATGAATTAGTCAGAAATAGGGTCATAAAAACTGGGGATATGCAGATCCTGAATGGTACCAGTTGGGAGAATGGTTTTGTCAGAAGTTAGGCCTCACAGGCTGAGTAGCACTTTATTTTGCATCTCAAACCTGAGGCTGGCCTCTAGACAGGAAAACATGTCAAATCGTCCTTACAGAATGTCCCCAGGGCAAATTAAAATTGCAAACAGATCACCCTACTAAAGCACTACACCTACATCTTAATAAAGAAAATACCCCTATGATCCATGAGGCAAATTGATAACATTGGGCTCTTTAAATTCTCCTTGGGATAGTGGTCCATCTTCACAGAAACAGAAGTTGTTTCAGGCCTAGTCATGGTGCCTAGATGTTGGAAGGCTAGGGGCCAGAACACCATCAGGGCATTATCCTCTTGGTTTTCAGGCCTGCCAGCCCCTGATCCATCCAAAGTGTCAATGGCTCACGTTTCTTCAACAGGAAAGTGAAGTCATGGGCAAAGTAGGAAGATATTCAATGTGTATTCCATACCCTCTTCTATTCTCAACCAAACAGCATAGTAGAAAGAGCCAATGGTCTATTTAAAGGAGTCTTAACCCAGACAAGCCCCACAGAGGTGCTCATTGCCTAGAGTGATTCACTGGTTGAACAACCAACACAGAGAGGGAGCCCAGTCACTGAAGCACTCTTTCTGTCAGTGCCTTACAGACCACCTCCATCAGATATAAAGATGTATCCCATTGCCCTTCAACTGGGACAGCCCCTTAGGGTAGATTCATCACCAGTCGGTACTGTTCTAATAACACTAAAAAAATCCCATGGCCCTTTGGTTTGTGAAGGAGACGACAGTAATGGACCTAAACATCATATTAATGCTAGGTGGATACAACCCAGCCACTAACTAGGAGTCCAGAAAAATCCCTTTAAGACTTGTCTTGTTTTATCCTTTCAAGAATTATACCAGGAATGCAGCTGCTGAAGTTTGGTGAGTGAATTCCACCCTCTGTAGCCTTCTAGAAGCAAAAGAAGATAAGGAATATTTTTGGTTTTATATACAGTCTTCATTGGAATTTATTCAGAAAGGTAAGATATCTTCTGCAGGTATGTGAGACCCTCAGGGACCAGTTCTTCCCTCCTAATTAAATACTAACAGGGGTACTTATACCCTGTAATTATGCATACATGCATAGGTTTCTCTTTAGCTGCAGTAGCCCATGGATTTCCATAGCAGGTCCTAAGATGGACATAAAAGGCATCTACTATAGGCCAGGCCTGGCATTCCAGAGTTCTTTTATGACTAGAAAACCTGACTTACAATTTCAGATCTGGCGGAGTCAATGATTTACAATATGATTTAGGCCTCTGAATAATTAAAACTCATAAAAAAACATCAAAAAGGAAATATTTAAGCCAGTAATCTTATTTCAGTCTCTTAAGTAACACAGTCAGACTCTTCATGTATAACATATGAGCTACAAGTAGGCAACCAGTGCACCTCTCTCAAGCAGTTAACAGACAAATATACAAAACAAGAAACCAGACATTAATTCATGTAAAAAATTCAAACAACGCTCAAATTATTGTATTTACTCCTGAAATCAAACTGCAGGCTTTATGTATGAGTGTGCATTTCTTACCCGGTCACCCTTACCACCAGGTAGGCCTGGAGGACCTGGCAGTCCAGGAAGTCCAATAGCACCCTGGGGACCCTGTGGAAATAAATCAAGGATGTAAATTTAACCTGTCTGGTTTAGAATTAACAACTAAGGGTCAGACCCTGACAAGCAGATGGGGGAGAATCTTATTCCTGTAATATTCCTAACTTGATGAAAGAGGATAATCTGATGAAAATAGACTTGATCCAAAACAGGGCCCTTTAAACAGCATCTTACTATGATTTTGTTGATGATAAATACAACAGAAATGACTTACAGAGCTTTCTACCCTCTAGTCCTCTTAAAAAACCTCCCTAAGAACTTTCAGTCTGTGATTTGCACATTCCTCTGGAACAGGAGGCTCTTTCAGCCAAAACCTCCCCAGCTATGCTTCTGACTTTTCCTGTGTAAATACTGCTGGAACACTGGTGTAAGGCAGCATTCATAATCTGCTCCATCCATCAGCTTCCCCTTGCTGTTAGCAGAAAGAGCCTTTCACTGCTCCTGTTCCTTGCGTGCATGCAGCCCACACGGGAGTGTGCAGCCCAACTTTGCACATCACAGGATTTATGGCTTGGGTTGTTTTTTTTTTAAACAGAATGAAAAGTCCCATACATCTCCACATACTTTAAAACAGCAGTTGCTAATATTAGCAGTCACAGATAACTCAAGAATAACTTATTTTAACTTTATTTTCTGTTCCCTGCATGCATGGGTAAATGGATAAATGTAGTTTCAGATGATACCATAGCTTCTTGGAAAAAAATATGAGCACTAAACATGGAAATAAACTCCTTACCCATTTCCCTGGTAAACCTGGAGGGCCTGCAGGACCTGTCTCCCCTCTGCTACCCTTATAGGAAAGAGAAGGACATTGTTACTTCTTGAAATATTTCCTGTGAACAAGGAATAAAGTATGATTTGTTTTTTCTTATTGTTTAATGTATTAGGCTATTTAGCAGTTGGTTTTAATCAAGACTTCTGTTTATTAGTGCGAAAATATCACATGCATTAAAAATACAGAACCTTCCTGAGACATGTAAAAGTTTTTAGTTAAAAATGGCATACAGTATTTAGTTGGCATTAAATGGTTCGACGAAATCATTCTCTTGAGTGATTATGCACACTGAAGTTCCCTTCATGGGATCACACCTGAGAGTTACCTCTCACAAACACATTTACTTCACTAAGACACCTGTGACATACTTGCTGAGACCTAGGTTTTTGCTTAGTTTCATCAACTGAGGTCCCACAAGACCACATACTCAAAAGCCCATGATCCCAAATATGAAAACTGTGTGCAGAAGTCACACTTAAGAAACTCATACAGGTTTTTAAAAAAATAAAAAATTATGGACTTTTATAAGGAAGGGTAACTTTTAGAAATCCCCATTCATAATAGTGATAAACATGCTTTTTACGGGATTCTTATTTTAGATCTTCAGATATATTTATCTATTCAGATAATCATATTTACAGTAGCATTATATCTCCATCTCTTAATGCAGCCATTTGAATATATACTTGGGTAAGCCTGACCTTGAGTCAAATTTTCAAAAATTTTAAATAATTTCTGAGCTTTGTCTCTTGTTATTAAACCTTTCAAAACAGCTCAGAAACTTTAATACAGTAGAGATAAAATCAAACACTTCCTCAGCACAAGTGTATGTCTCACTTGAGACACTTTTCTTACGTTGTGAAATATTGTGACATACTGAGCAATAAAAGGTTGCAGACATAGCCTTTTACATCAGATCATAAATGCAATGATAGCTCTTATAAGCTTAGGAAAGCTACCTCTACAATTCAAAAAATGATCAGGTATTCTAGAAAGATCAGAGTACTGAACATAACCAGACTTTCCCATTAATTTCCTTCAAAATATCCTTTGATCCTAAAATCACTGTCCTTTTAAAATACTTTGTATAGTTTCAAGATTCTTCATGGAGAAAAAAAAATTTAAAAAAAAAGCCTTCCCTCCCCAAATCACTTTCAACTTACAATCCAGAAATACATTAACCTTTTTGAAAATCCATTATTTAATCACATAATTCTGTACTACATCTCTGACTTGGAATAGTACCACATTTCCAATGCAGGAAAGAGAGGAATTAAAATTATGATCAGTATTAAACTCGTCTCCTTGCATATGTCATAACATTCATGTCTGATTGCTATGCAGCTATTAAACAAAAGGAATGCCACCTTCCATAGACCAAATGTCATATAATGAACATCTTAAACACATCAAAGATTCTGCTAGTCATACAGAATGCCAAAAAAATCTTCCATTTTATTTTACATGCAAAAAAATCTTTTGTCAAATATACAATACAGGCACCTTTTCTAACATCAATGATTTTCTCAGGTGGTAAAAGAGAAGGTTTAATATACAGCAGACTCGAACACAAAAGGACCATATTTTCCATAAACACTGTCATTATGTCTGTAAGGACAAATCACTTCAAACCTATGTATTATAAATTTAAAAAGGAATTGTATAATAAATTTTATGAGTAACAGGGAGTCTATAACACAAACAACAATTGAGAATCTCAGTGGTCCATGGCATCATTAGAAGGCTGTGAAGCTTCCTTCAAGTTATATCTGACTGCAATGGCCCTGGGATAGGATTTACATTGAGCTAGTTACACTTGCTTCCCTTCATAGGGGGTGAAAAAAAACCCCAGCATCTTGAAATGGCCTTATGTAAACTTTTTACATACATCAAAAGTCGTGTCCTAGAAGTATCTACACTTTCCCCATAGCCTCTGAGAGGGCTTCTGCAATAAATGGTTCAAACCTTGACATCTGTAGTTGTATCAGATGAAATCTTCCTCTGTGTTCTAAGTTACTCACTATTATAATTTATTTCCACCAAGTGTGTTATCACTCAGCTTGTGAGTACTGCTGAGGTTGGGCTCATTCTCCTAAAGGGCAGCAAGGCACTTGTGAAATGACAGCAGGATGGAACAGCTGTCAAATGAAGAATTAATGAGTCTCTTTACTGTTTTGTTAGAGCTATATTTAGATCTATTATCTTGGAATTCAACATACATAAGGAGACATTATAGGATTTACAGTAGACCTTCCTTTAAGTTGTCTGGGATGTTTTCTTCCTCACTGAATTTTAAAGACTGGATTCTTTTGTAGAATTCCCACAAGCAGTTAGAAATTCATTCTCATGCTAAAACACTCTCTTTCACTGGCATATTGATTTCCTGTTGATCAATTTAAGTAGAACAATAATAAGAATGCTCCCTAGATAATCTGCATCTCACTTAGCTGTCAAGTTAATCAAAACACTAATTGCAATCCCTTGAACGATTACAATCTCTAATTCAACGTATAATGTAATAGACTCTCCTCTACTTAAGAATTTAGTTTTTATAATATATATCATAACGATTTTTAGTATACTCAATAGCAGTGCCATAAGGAATTGCATCTCTGATGAATAAAAAAGAACAAAGTACACTTTGGAATGAACATTTTTGAACCCTGCACTTCAAAGCCTTCTGTGAAACATCACAATTTATCAATTACATGCTTGTGAGACTTTAATTGACCACAATTGTTTTCATCCAAAATCTCAGAGGCATTATTAATCTCAGGGATTTAACCATGGAAGCATCAACAGGACACTTCCTTTGACACAGAACTAAAAAGCATTCAAAAATAGAAACTATTATTTGCTAGAATAAGTATATAGCAAATTTTTTTTGAGATTTTAAATGCCCCTTTTCAGCTTTCTCAATAATTAAATAGTACTGCTCGGGATAATGGTACAAGATCAATGTAGCATGAAATGTACCTCCCTCTTAAATGTGTCATACTTCAAGCACAACCAGCAGCCCAATAGCTGCAGTTCTCTTCCAGGGTGATACTGTGGCCAAGTATAAGGGACAGAGACCTTTCATACTGGGTGCATCTATAGTGTTAACTGAAGCCTAGAGCAGGTTTAGTACTCTAAGTCCATAGAAGTGCACTTTTATTCAGGTTACTGTTCAGTAGGAACCAACACTGGGGTGTTTGTTGATAGCCAGAGGTTATGTTTGGCTAAGCTGTGTAGTCAGTAAGTGAGAGGGGAGAACATGCTACCCTCTAAAAACATTGCAGAATTGTGCATGGTCAGAAAGTTTAGTCACATCCTCCTAAAGGCTTAGTTTTACTGGACAAAAAGTATATGTTGCAGGATGGAGATCCTTTTTGTTCTTTTGACTCTGCTATGGCCTGTGCAATGCTAACCCCCTTAACTGTATCTTAACTGTAAATTATGACTCACTATTTGTGGAATACCTTTGAAATTATATATACAAAACATGCACTCTAGTACCTAAACACATACAAGCAGAGGCAAGGTCATTTCATCCTACCACACTACTGGTACCACTACACCAACAGCCTTGGAAAATTATCCATTATTTCAGTAGAGTGATGTTAAATGAGTATCACAAAAAAACCTAGACTAATTAAACTAGTTATAATTGTTAGGGTAACAAAAGGTACATTTCAGGATAGGTAAAACAAAGAAAATTATCTTTGAAGACTCAGAAAGTTATTTAGCTGAATGTAATTTAAAATGGTGAAACCAGTATTCTCATCAAGCTTTAGGCTGTCTGATACATTACTACCACAACCAAGGTAATCTCCCAGATCCCTCTTTATAAATTAACTGAAACAAAAAGGCATGTCAGAGAAGTCTGTCAGAGGGGACTACAGCACCAATTCTTAGGCAGCTAGCTACTTAACCTCTATTGCTAATGTTTGGAAAACATGTATTGCATCCTAAATCCTAAACAACATATGTTTGCTGGTCTTCATATACATGAACAGACTGCTCAGTTTGGTAGGTAAGCTTTAAACTTCAAGTTAAATTGATAGTTCAGTGGTCCAAGCTCTCTTTTCACTTCCAAACCACAGGATGGGATATACGTTCTCAAAATGTCAGCAATTTAAAGGTTAAATAACTGAAGGAAAACAAGGGATGAAAAAAGCAAAGGTAGCAGTCAGTAGTTTCTGCAGACACGATATGAAAAATTAAATCTTACTAAATCTCAGCAAATATGAAAGAAAATGGTTAAGCAGCTTAGGAAGTGGGGCTAAATTCCACTGATTGTGAATGACACGCTGATGTTTGAGAACTGCTTCCTTTGGGCCTCCTGCCATGGTGACCTGCTTAGAAAGGTTTAAATCACAAATGAGTTTGGTAATTACTTGGATTGGCTAGCATAACATGAAGCAAACATCAGGTTAACTGACACAACAATTAGAGTAGAATGAAGAATACGTTCGATTTAGAAACAAAAGACAAAATTTCCATGTTTCTCCCACCATCTTTCAGTTTGACTGCAAAGATGAAAATTGAACTAAGTAAATAAAACTTCTATTTTTTTGCACAAGTGCCAACTTAATTTTTCTAAAAAAACCAATGATGGACTAAAATGGTACTTTTAAAAGTTGTTTCCTCCAAGGGACAGTTGCCAGCAATAAGGTAAGAGTGTCCCAACAAACCAGTTTGCCTATTTATAATTAGAGTTAGTTATCTTGTTTTCAACCATTTAATACCTTCCCTATGAAACTTTAAGAGCTTACAGATTCTCAGAAGGCCAAAATTTGAATCTGCTGCTTAACAACAATATCATTCCAACTACATTTCAACAGCTATTTAACTATGTCAAGTGACATTGAAATAACATGGTTTATGCCAGAGGATGCTGCAGGCTATTATGTAAGCAGTATGGAAGTAATAATTTCTCCCACAAAGTCACTGATGACTGCTTAATAGTGCTCCATTGTGTAACTTCTGAA
This sequence comes from Phaethornis superciliosus, assembly GCA_023637945.1. Classification (NCBI taxonomy): domain Eukaryota; kingdom Metazoa; phylum Chordata; class Aves; order Apodiformes; family Trochilidae; genus Phaethornis; species Phaethornis superciliosus. Next base: position 85,635,612 of record JAJQWJ010000003.1, on the reverse strand, counting down.
AACACCTCCATTTTAGTTGAAATGAAAATTTTCTCACAAAGTATGCCTTGTGCAATAGCTAAAGCTGGAAAGTTGGGCAATTTTTAATATAATACAAATGTAGATCTGTTATTTTTCTCTACTTCAGATATCAGTCTGCTGACAATATTAGCATTCAGCCTTGCTACCTTCCACCAAATCTTGATTGGAGGTCCTTTCCTCTACAGTTCTGGCAATCCTGGAGCTACCAGCCATCCTGTCTTTCTACAATAGTGATGTGAAGAAGAAGGAGAGTGAAATGGGAAAGTGAATTCCCTCATGTGGCTGCTGTTGTTCAGGAACACATTAGGGAAGTGAAGTTCTTCATATGCTACAACTCCAAGGAAGAAGCCCAACCCTTCTTGAGTCTGGTACCAGAATCTTCTATTACCAAGAGTAAAGAGGAACAAAGGGTAAGGCACAGAGAAATGAGTTGAGTACTAAAGAGGATAATTCAAAATAGGAAGGAAAAACACAAGAAAAGTACCTGAGTGGTAACCATAAAATCCTCAGACTTTGAAAGGTATAAAATTTTGGTCAAAACCCAAATATTTAATATCAATATTAAAGTTGTGAGGAAATTTTAAATATGAAAAAACCCCAAGATATTCACAAGAAAATTTCTCTTTAGAGCAATTATCAAAGCTTTTCTGAATTTATTTTCAAAATTAGTAGCTTCAGAACTCTGAAAATCATAGTATGTAGAACTAGTTAACCAGCAAATTTATTTTTTTTTCCTGGAAATGTAAGGACAGAGTCCTAAAGCTGAGGGTCAAATGTATCTACTACCACTAAATGATGCACAAGAAAGAAAGAGCACTCTTTATTTTGCTATGAAAACAAATATAAACTCAAATTGGACCAAAGCTCACTGAGCTTCAGTAATAAAACCCAGTATCATTCTTGTACAAAAAATTCTGATCATTCCAGTTTTCTGTGTAGAAGCATTATTTTTTCCAGTGTTTCCAAAAAAGAAAACAGAAAGCCATTCCAGTCATATGCTGCCTGTAGTTTTGAGCAGAAGGAAGCTAAACCTAGTTATTGTTCAAGGCTCTTTATAGCTTTAAAGGAACTATAGATGAGAAGATTACTGTTTGATGCTCTACATGCAAACTGACCTCATTGTCAATAATTTAAGTCTTTTATCCATTTTGTATTGACCAAAAGTTTTTTCTTTCTGTGCTTTTGTTCTAATCCTCAGATGTTTTCCAAAGTGTAAAGAAAGAGAAAATAAAGAAAAGCTATCCATATGCCTTGCTGGTCTCTAGATTGAAAAACAAAAAAATCATTGTATTTTAATCTGCATTAAGTGTTTCAAAACAACTATGGGGTAACCAATAATTAACCTTGCATGTCAACTCTAGTTCTATGGACCGCTGATTTTGTAAATTCATGTTCACATTGAAAGGATTAAAAGCATAGTTTAGCAGATTACAGTGCATTATCAGAGTTAGCAATTTCTTTGGTCTGATTCAATTATAATTCTCATTCCTGGTACAAGAAGAACAGGGCTGAAAACTTTTCTTAGTACACTCAATACTTTTAAACGAAAACAACAAAAATAAATGGTTGCAAGATGGGTCTATGGGAAGAAGATATGTGTATTCCATCCTAGTTAGTGTATCCTCATATAATCCTCTTTTCCTATCATTCATAGGTAGCTGTAGATATAGCACTCATATAAAGACTCAGATAAAATAAATGTGATCTCAAATTAATGCATCAAGCACATGATGATGCAAACTACAGAAGAAAACTGTATCTTTTGGCCGACTGCTGCTGTATATTTAAGAGTTAATTCAGAGAACATATTCCTGACCCATGAAATACCCTTATTCATCCTTCCCTATCAGTAACTTTTAGCCCTAAATGAGGATAACTCTACAACTGCATGAGTAAAACTGTAACGTCACTATGTATTAGCAGAAACTCAGAAAATTCCAGGATACAAGTGGCAAGAGAGGACCTTGCAAAAGCTATTTTTTACAGAGCCTGGAACTTTGTCAATGTCACTAGACTGAATTTTGGGATACAAAAATTTTCTTCAAATCACTGACCCTGTCATGTGATTTGCAGCAAAAGGAAATCAGCTATATGTAACTTCAGACCATACCAAGGCAACCCTAGAGGCAATCAGAAAGCAGACTATCTAGTACACCAAGCATGCCTCAGGAACACTTGCCCTTCTGTCTTCAACACTGAGCTTTAGCAAATGCCATCAGTTCCCTTTTCTCAGCACATTTATTTCCTGCAGCAAGCTATCTGCCCAGCAACAATTTCTCCAGCCTTCTGAATCTTTATAGTGTTAAGGAAAAACTCCAGTGAAAGAAACCACAACATCAGTGGTTATTAGTAGAGATAACTGCTATACTTCACACTATTATAGCTGCATTCATAATACCAACTATAAAGGGCCAAGGCTCAGGCCAAAGCAGCATTCCACTGTCACCCATAATAAATGGTTAGCAAGCTTTTGTCTGAGGGGAGCTGGACTTTCCTAGATAATGCCCAAGAACAGTTTTGGGAACACAGACAAGGCTGCCTCCCAAATGCAATTTGATTGCACTCTGCCTACTCTTAGACATGAAGAGGTGTTAAGAGAGTTTGGATGAAGACAAGCCATGCCAAGTCCCCATTTCACCAAGAAGGCTGAGAACAGACTGCAGACAATCTCTTTACCAGGCAGGACAGGCAGCTAAGCTTTCTTCCATACCTTGCCTCATTGTTCACATCACTTGTATTAGATATAGGTCCTAACCAAAAAAAAAATCATGCTCTGAATGCTCAGACCAAAGTTCAAAACCTTGCAATTTGCAGCTAAGCCTTGCAATATACAGCACAAGCTTCTTTAAGATGCTGAAACAGTTAAATAAAAGAGCAAGTGAACTACTGACAGCTAGTGAATTTAAGCTTTTCAATGCCACTGGTGGGATTTGCAGTAGAATAACAGGTGTTTGGTTACAGCTTTTTGTCACAAGCCACTCTCATTCCCTCCGGGCTTTTACTCAGCACATTTTAAAACAAAGACCAGAGGTTTAAAATTTATCATCAAAGCCAGCAACAGTCATAGGAAATGTGCTTCTGGATTTCTCTGTGTGATGATGCACATCCACCTGGTACTGAAGGGAGTTAAAGAAAACCAAGTATTTTAATAATTAGCAGTTGTGCTCAATAATACTTATACCTTGTGGTTATCTTCAGCAGCCATAACTTGAGTGACTGCATGTTACATGCACTCATTTAAAAATTTATTCAATACTTACTGGTGGTCCTCTAGGTCCTGTTGGACCTGCTTCTCCTTCTGGCCCTTGTTGACCCTATTTGTTTGATAGGAAGAAAGCAAAAAATTTGAAAAGTGATTTTATGCACAATGCAAAACCTTCCATTTTTCTGTATCTTTTGCATATGATTAATGATCTTACTTGTTTACCAGAATTTCCCATCAAACCTGGCACGCCAGGGGGACCTCTGTTACCCTGTTGGACAGAAGATGAAAAATATTAGCCAAGCTGATGGATTACGGTTCAATTTTAAAATAAAAAATAAGGAAATCAATAAGGTCTGAAATAACCAGCCTGTATTCATTTTTGAACTTCCACAGTTATTTTGGGTTTTGTTTAACTCTTTCAATTAACTAATTCCTTCTATTAATTTTTCAAAAGTCAGATTTTTTTTATTTCATTATTTACATACTGACAAATCCCAAACAGACTTAATTGCTGCAGTCAGATTACAGAAGGATAATATCATTCCATGTAATTTCAGAAGAAATTTACATGCAGTTTTCTTTATCAGGTACTCAAAAGTAACTCAAATATTATTATCTCAAATGTTCTATAGTCTCAAACATTGAAAACTTTATTAAACCATGCCTTTGCCAAGACAGATGATCCTTCCAACCCTTTGCTATGATTCTATGAAATATTATTGGAACTGATGTTGCATTTTGGTGGTACACAAACAGAGATAACAACCAATGTTATTCAATGAAATCAGGGCAGCTATAAAGATTATTTTTATACGAGATCACAGAATCATATCCCTCATTTCAAACCGTGGTACAGTACCTATGCCATATGCCTCGTCTAGCAATGTCTTCCACAAATTTTAAAGCCAATGCTCTTTTTTAAGGTATTAGTTAATGCCTGGAATAATGAAAACTACATCAGGTAGCAAAAGATTAACGAAAGGGCACAGAGGTAGAGTTGATGGAAGAATGTATTTAATTCTTTCAGCCAAAGGCTTGTGTCTTAGCACAATGGCAAGTTAATATAATTTCACTGAATACTTTAGAATTTGATTAATACAAATACAGTATTATAAGAAAGTCAATACTCAAGACAATTTACCTTTGGGCCAGAAATGCCTTTCACACCTGGAGAGCCTGGTAATCCCTGAAAGAAATAACATTTACAGTGTTTATTTCTTGTCAGGGGAATAGCATATGGTGTTAAGAAACATCTTTCTCATTTGGAGTATTTTTAGTCCTTTTCCTTGATAATGAACACTTTTATCCAGTAACGGAGCAAGCTTGAATCCTTCCTATTTACAAATTAAGAGATAAGGACTATTGTTCCTACTTCGGAAACTGGCAAAAGGATCATGGAAAAGTGAGGAGCTGTGGCTTTTTCTGGCTTGTACTAGAAATAGATTCTCAGTGTTCTGAGACTCAAGATTGAGAGTTTAACATATACTGTTTTGTATGTATTTCATCTTCTCACTTCTGTACAACAGCTCACAGCAAGCATGCATTTACCAAATTTTCTTCAAGCTTAAGAGCTCACTTCATAATAGTATTTTACTTCCAGTTCTGTTTTAATACAGCTCCTTCACTATATCCTCACAGCAATAACTTCTATAGCATAGTGTTTCAAAGAAGTTTCTATTTAGCTTTTGACAATTGGCAATTTTGTCAGTTAAAATGTTAGTACTACCTCCTAAAAGAGTCCATAAAGTACTACTGACTCCCTAAGGCTTCACCACAGGGGATATGCATGAAAACTACCTACCTACCCACCCCCTCTAGAAAGAAACATGAGCATGATGTATTCCAGATGTCCTGAGACATCAAAAGATGATTGTTCATCTGAAGAATGTTAGACGAGCAGGTCAGCTCTTCCAGCTCTCCTTATAAATAGGTTTGGCCCTAGCCAATACAATGAGACCACTTGTCATGTGGAATCACACCATGGTAGCCCAAAGGTCGCAGATATGAGGAGCCCTAAAATAATTGCATATTGGCCACAAACATCTTGAACTACAGAACCAGGAGGAGATCCAGGCTTTTGCAAAATGTTTTGGATACCCATAGCTGAATTGCTGGCATTGCATATACTCTTCCTGAGTCTTTTGCTTAGGTTTTCATTTATATTACTCCAACAACAGCATCAAACTAACCTATATATGGTCTTTCTGTGCTTTGAGCAAAGCCTAACTTTCAAAGGTAAAATACCAGATACTTACTGGCAGACCCTGAAGCCCAGCATCACCTGGAGCTCCAGGTTTTCCTGGTTCACCCTGAAAAACATTTGAAGTTGCAATTTACATAAATCAAACAAAAGGGAAAATTTTATTTCTGGAACACAGAGCTGGAGTACTTCTGAATATGTAGGATGGGAAAGTCCATTCAATTGCCCTAATAACATGTACAAAGCCATAGGATGCAGCACAATAAAAAGCCAAAAATGAGTGAACAAATCTAGTGCACTACCAAAAGCTCATATAAATGCCAACCATGCCTTACTTTTGCTCCAGGCATTCCAGGGATCCCTTCCCGGCCATCAACTCCTGGTAAGCCCTAGCAAGAAAAACAATAATAAAAAATTAATGCATTGTTGGAGAGACTTCACCCAAGCACTACTTTTAATATACAAACTAGCATGCCAGTAAGCAAATGAAGAAATGAAATATACATACAGACTCTCCTTTAGGCCCAGGGAGACCATTTATTCCTCTTGTACCTTGAGGACCCTAAGAATAATAATAATACTTTTTAAAAATGAAAATAAATGCATTGCAATGCCGGATGCAAAGCATGCCACCACATTTATTCAGATATGCATTACTCTGAGAGTACTAATTATATTGTATGTTTATATGCTATAAGTAACCAATGTTTGCAAGTTAACATGAGCTGAAATTTGACTGTGCTCACCCTTTCTCCCTTTGGACCTGTCTCTCCCAGTGGACCCCTCTGGCCTTGATCCCCCTGCAAGAAAAAAAAAAGATTATTTTAGCAGTACTACCAGAACAAACTCGCATTTATTAGCTAAAACCTCCAGTAAATCAACAACAGTACAATTCAGACTTGGTTAAAGCAGACATCTAAAACTTATACTATATTTTAAAATGCAGATCCTTAAAACCGCAGCTGAGAGCTACCTGCCCTGTACTGCTTTTGTTTTAATGAATTAATACTTTCCAGTTTAAAACTTGCAAAATTCCAAACCACCCTAAAGCACACTAACACTCAGAATAAAGAGGTAAAAATAACACACTAAGAGCCTAAAAATTGTTCATCTGCTCCTTAAATCCTTGGGGACAGTAAAAGATTCTGGACTTGACATTACTTTCCTATCATTTATTAACCTGCAAGAATCAATGGGATTGAAGTAATCAGAGGCCTTTCTGATTTGCAGCCACATTTCAGGACTTAGTATCTAACTGGGCAGACCCTGGGTAGTGTCTGCCTAACATGCTACGTACTTACAGGAGCACCAGGAAGACCTCGGGGACCAGGATCACCATCAGGCCCACGAGCTCCCTACAAAACACACAAATACAAGACATTAAAATTAAGTTCTGAAACATCAATTACTTATACTCCTTCCTGGTTTCCTGGGAGCTGGAAATTCTCTACAGCTGGGGGGTTTTATAGCTAAAAATAAAAATTAAAAAATAATAATAAAAATACCACCACACCACAAAGGCATTTTAACAATTTTTTTAAAAATCTATCTTGGTATTTTGTGGAGTTATCAAAGCAATTATTTTTTAAATTTGTGGGAAATGTAATTAAAAATGACATCCAGCTCATTATCTAAAAAAATTATCTGACAAGCAAGGAGCTAAACCTTTTCAGGACACCTCAGAAAGTGTCTGTGTGTTCCTTAACAATACTATGTCCTTCACCACATAATAGAATAGCACTAAAATGTGAATAGACATCAGCAAGTGTGGTGCAGCTATTTTTATAACATGCTTCAACGAAACAATGCAATTGCTACCCTGTGGGTAATTTCATTTCTGGAGAGGAGAAAATGGCATGATTGCTACGATATACTCATTCCAGAAATTTTAACCTATAGATTTAGCAAGATCATAAGAATAGGAATGCAAAAGTCAGTTTTGAAATAACAGTTAGAAACAGTTTGATGAACAGCAGGAAAATTATCCAGCAAAGTCAGAACCCATATAAACATGAGTCCCCCTGGCAGCAATTTAGGACACAAAAGCTGCAAGAGACAGAAAGAATGGAAAAAGAATGAAGTCTCAATAAAAGCAAATGGCTTCACAGGAGGGACTACTTACTAAATTTTATCTTTAAAAATGTATGCTATAGTTTATAACTGCTGTAACTTACTGTTACAAGTTAACTATGTGTGCCAAACTACTGTAAATCCAAGAATCAGAGAAAAAGGTATAAAGAGTACATGTATTTCATTGATCAGGATGAAACTGCCTGTATTCCTAACTAGAAGTTCAGTAACTATGGAAATACAGCTGGCAGGAAAGAAAGTAAAAGGGAAAAAAGAAAAGAAATTTAAATAAGCTTTAAAAACATTCAGGAGTATAAGTTTTCTTTTACTCGGGCCATTTTATCGAAGAAAGTTTAATACTCACTTTGGTACCTTTTGGTCCTGTTATACCAGTTATACCTCTGATACCTAGGATGCCCTGAAAATGAAAATCGTATTCAAATTATGCATAAATCTTTTCATTAGGAGTGTTCCAGTTTTCAGAGTTCTACAAGCTTTCTAATGCTTATTTTATTATTTTCTTAGTAGAGAAGAATAAAGTCACCTACTTTCTGTATTAGAATATTTAATTCATATGGTAATTTGAATTTTTAATAATTTAAGACATTTTTTAAAGAGTAAGAAAACTATCAGGTTGAATAGTACAACCATAAATATGCCCTAAGGACAGGGAAAAAAAATAATTAATTTATCTTCTTGATAACTGCAGTTGAAACATTCTCCCTTTGCTGCCTCTGTGAGAGGACCACATGAAGGCCAGATTTGCAAAACTTCTGAGTTGTCTTAAGTGGGTTATGACAGATAGAGGAGAAGGGTACCAGCAGATTTATAAAACTCTCGAGGCAGACAAAATTGACAAGGTTTTTGAGAACACAAGTGCTAAGTTTATATACCTCCCACACCCGTGAGGCTGGGCTGAACAGATATCCTTGTGCAGCAGGATGTGTTGTTAACTACCATCACTTCCCTTAGAAACGTGGTTTGTGGGAAATTTGGCTCCATTTTTTTCCTCTTCCTGAGAGACTGAAACTACATGACACATCTCTCTGCAGAGAGACCAAAGCCTCAGCCATAACTTCTTTGACTTACAACAAGAAGAATGCACTACAACTGTTTTAATGAAATAGCTACAGGCACTTCAGTGCAGCACAGGAAAACCTAATCCTTGACCAGACTCTACATGGGCAGCTCTTTAACTTGCTCCTAAAGACAGATGGAATCCTGCACAGAACATTTAAAGCTTTGTCCACTTAAAACATCAGAAAAATCAGGATAATGCAGTAGTGTCTACAGCATCCCAACAAGGGAAAGACCCAGTCTCTGACAGGCACACTGTGGCATCCACTACTTCCTATCAAAAGCAATACCTCTCCCAGAGGTTGCTATCTTATGCAAGTCTTCTTGTTAAAGCATTACAGAATCACAGAATATTTAGGTTGGTAGAGACCTCCAAGATCATCCAGTCCAACCTTTGACCAGCACCATAAGCTAACTACTAAACCATGTCCTTGAGCACCAGGTCCAATTGCTTTTAAATGCCTCCAGGGATGGTGACTCTACCACTGTCCTGGCCAGGCCATTCCAATGCCTGACAACCCTCTCAGTGAAAAAACATTTCCTAACATTAGGAAAAGGTATTTCCTAACATCTAGCCTAAACCTTCCCTCACACATTTAAACCTCCCCTTTCATTACACGAAAGTCTTGGCTTGCAGGTGCTGCTGTGGAGACAAGATTCCTAAGGGATCTGAGCCTTACATTTGTTTGTGTAAGAAACATGCAAAAAAAATGTCAGAGTCTACAGCCTCTCCATCTGTGCTTCTAAAGCCTTGTCTATTCTCTCTCCCATACACTGCCTATCTTACATCACTGTCTGTCTATTATGAATTCTACATTTTAATAAGAAACTATATTTTAAAGTTTGTTTGTAGGGTCATAAAGAGGTGAAATACTGAAGTGAAACAAGTAATGCATTAAAAAAAGAGGCTGGGGAAAGGAGGGGGTAGAAGGAAGTCACTCTCTAATTGGTTTTTAGTCTACTGTGTTATTTCACAATCATAAAAGAACTTCACCAAACTCAGCTAAATTAATAGGTCCCCACAGGCCCTTCAGGGATACTTTTTTCAGCATCAAACATAAGAAGGATTACACCCTTTCATTTATTTAGTCTCTGTTCTCTCTTTACCTTTCTCTAGCCCTAATACAAAGGTTTATGTTGTCTTAAGTTTATAGAAAATTCTGTCATTTAGGATTTGGATGTCATGTGCATTAAGGTAAGCTTTTGGAAAATGCTCACACCTGGACACCAATGGCAATAAAGAAATAGTTTCACAATTAGGAAAAAAGTATAAGATCTCATCAGAAAATAAACTATAGAAATTAAATGTGTTATGCCAAAGGTCTATGCCTGTTTCTCTCACTTAGAATGTGAGAATGTTCTGTTCCCTATTGCCTGTTCCCCTGTGGTAACCATCAGAAGAGCTCCTCATAAGGAAACAAGCTGAGCAAGTTTGTGCCAGAACAAAGAAGTGAAGCAGTACAAAAGAATAATTCCAAAATCGTAAGAGTATGGATGCTTCTTTGGCATGCAACAGGTAAAAAAAATGAAAAAAAAAAAAAATTAAAATAATCTGCTCTTCAGTGGTTGCTATTGCATCCTCAAGACTTGGCTAAGCCTGAATTTCACAGTTAGCCATGTTTTAAATAAACTCTAGTTTTGCAAAGATGAAGTCAGAATCATCAAAATTACAAAAAGGAAGGCCAAGGAAAAGAAACAAACAGCAGCAACTAAAACCACTAAAAAAGCCCTAATTATTCACAAAATCTAAGCACAACACAAAATTTAGGACATGAAATACTTTTAAAATAAACTTTTCTATGATACTATTTAGAGCAATAACAGAGCATTTTGAAGGGACTTAAGTAATTCTATTTTCACTCATATACAGTATGGCAGAATAAGAAGTATGTGGAGATTCTATGATACCTGTTTTCTTACAATAAGGTGAAAAACAAAAAAGATATGACATAATAAAGCAAATGGGTAACACTATTTAAAGGGAAATACTTTACTGGAGGGCCTTGAGCTCCCACTTCTCCACTGGGTCCTTGGTCCCCTTCTTCACCCTGGGAAAGCAGAAGGAATACATCTGTGGCTAATCCATACCATGCACACTGCTCTCTCATCATAGGAGGTACATTTATTACTCACTGGTTTATGCCACTGTGTCCTGCTTGAAGGAAATCCAAATGAAGTTACACTACTTCCTACTACCATACACAAATACTCATTTAGGTTCACATTCTAGTCAACTATTAGTCAAAAGGGTAATTTCAAAGCACCACAGTACAAGAAAGAATAATGATATTTTAATCCTAATCCTAATCGTTCCTTTTTTTCTTTAATTTAATATCTTTAGGGTTTCTTGCTCTTTTACACTAAAACTGGTATGAAGGTACACCCATAGATGTGAATGGACTGGGTGTCCTAGTAGCTGAATCACAATAACACATTGTGCTTCAGAATTTTTTTAAATTTAATGGTAAAGTGCTGTACCTGATCAAACCTCTACTTGATTAGATTATAATCTCTCTAATACAATGAGAGTGCACACTAATGAAACAACAGTATTTACTGCCAGTTTAATTTGCAAAAAGGGATTTTGGAGCATAAGACAAGTGGCTCAACATCCAGAAAAAAAGAAAAAAAAAAAAACAGGCAAGGCATTTCCATGAGACTACTATTCTTTTCAATATGCCTAGGAATAGAAAGCATGTTTTTTTAAAAAGACTTTTTTCTGATTCTTTTTTCCTCCAGCATTAGAGCATGGAATAAAGCAGTGCAAATCTTCTCAGATTTTCTTTAAAATTTTCCCATATTAAAAAGGATAATTCAAATGAAACGCCTTAAAAGAGTTCACATTTCAGTCCTCAAGCTGAATCAGACTTGGCCTTTTTACTATAGTTACAATCTATGAACTTATGCAGTGTCCTTTGCCTCTCAAATGTATTTTCCTCTCTCCCTCTTCTATGTTACTACTTATCTGTACCACAGAAGAATTTACTTGTTAAATCCACAGAATTCTTCTGCATTTAAATGTTTGAAACTTTTCCATTTTTTTTTTCAGTTTCTACAACTTTTTTACTTCAAGATTTTCCATGAGTCCATAATAATTGAATTGAATGATTTAAATAAAAAACAAGAGGAGCACGACTTTTGCATCTTAATAAATACAGAAAACATGTGAAAAAAGAATAGAGATATGCCTTTGGTTACTCTGGAGCATCCTAGTATGTAACATGTCTTCATGCATTCTAGTAAAACAATTAATATAATGGTGTTTTTGAAAAAGAGGTTGAAGTAATATTAGCTTGTTAAAACCAACAGCAGTTTTTCCTCTTTTTTTTTTTTTTTACCTTATAACCTTGTTTTCCTGGTTCACCAGACTCTCCTTTTGCACCTTTCTGTCCCTAAAATAAATGTAAAACCCAAAATAAACAAACAAACAAGTAAACAAATATGTATCAATAAAAAAAATACTGAGTTTTGCTAAACAGACACAGACTCCTCAGAACCATCTTGCTTTTCCCTCTGCAATCCCTACTCATCAATGCTTCCTCACCTATGTAGTTAACACCACATACCAAGTACCATGTTCAAGAGGATCTGGTCCTGGATCTAAAAAGGATGTACTTACTTCTAGGCAAGTCAGTATTTCTTCTTATGTTACCCCATAACAATTTTCCTCAAGCAAACAGTATTCCTAGAAGCCAGGGAATACTACATTTAATAAATAAATAAATAAAAAATTGGACAATGTGAGACTCAAGAAGAGCTCATCTCAATTTTGTATGTTACAGGCCTTCCAGGAAAAGAGGAAGAAGTAAAAAAGCTTAAGGATTTAGGGGAATACTTAAGTATCTCTGGAGTCAGAGTACAAATGGTCCAGAAAAATAAATGAAGCAACCCTTCACATACTCTAATCCTTTCAGAACCACGGATAAATTTTACCCTAAAGATTATTACAACAGTAAGAGGTTTAAAGAACCAGAGGTCATTTTGGCACTCAAGAGTTGAAATAAGCTTAAGTATCCCCACTGATACACTGTTTTTCAAAATTAACAGTGAACTGTCCTGTCAAGCCAGCAATCACCCTGCCCAGTGATTTGAGGCAGTATCTCTGTATGAAATGATGTAATGCTTGATTGTCTTACCTTCATTCCCATTAAGCCAGCATATCCTGGGTGTCCAGGTGGACAGACATTGGGACACTGGAAAACCATCCATATAGTTACTGCCACGTAGATTTAATAAGGTTGTTTGACAATATTTTAAAAAAAAAAAAAAACAAACAAAAAAACCAGCCAAAACATGGACATTTATCTTACCAATGGGTCACCATCTTGCAGGCCAATTGTTCCCTGAATTAAATGAAATTAATCAGTCAATAAAGGAGAAATAATCAGACCTGACTCTAGATAAAACAGAAAAAACTGCTATGTAAAGCTGGAATCAGAAACATAATCAAAGGATCTATAACATGAAAAGTACCTAAACTATAGGTTCCTGCAAAATCTTGTCCTTTAATTTACATCAACTTTTCTGAAAAATGAAGTATTTCTTTGATTTTTTTTAAGTTACCTACGAGATATTTTCTATTAAATATAGAGCAAATATACCCAAACCCTATGAATTTCCAGAAGAACCCAAGACAAGTTCTGCAATAAGGATAACTTCTACTTTTCCAGCTTACTCCCATTCCAAAGCCAAAGATTCAGATCGCTACAGATAAAGTAATCTTCCCACAACAGAAACATTGGTAGATGAGTGAGACGTTAATGAATTGCAATAAATTAGAGATCAGTGTGTAACAAGATGAACTAAATAGAGGGAAGGCCACTCCTCATGTTTAATCAAATACTTCAAGGAAGCTAACTGGAGGTTTATGAAGCAAAACAGATTCTGTGAACAGGGAGAAATACAATTTCACAGCAGCAGCTGGATTCTTCAAACCCCAGTGAGATAGAGGGCACACTGTTTCAGAGAAAAGCACAGGGGAATTTAAGGAATGAGATGGTTTTCTTTTATACAGAAGGATTTTAAAAAAAGCTGAGGGCATACTTGGGTCTATAATATCATCAACGAAAGTGGGGTTGGGGTAATTCAAAGATCTAAAAAGGACAAAACTGTCAAGGAACAGAGGCATCATATGACTTTATTGAGACTTCATTTTTACTTGTTTCCTATACTCTTTGCCACTTTACCATTCACATTTTTTACACTGCCAGTTTACTAATAATTTCATGAAAACAAGAAACATGGCGTAAATGAAGTATATGGGTTTAGTCCAGCAGAGGCATAGGCCAGCTTTCAAAAAGACATTTTCTGTGACACATCCATCCCAGCAGTTTGCATTTCACAGCACCCAGCCTCCAATGTGTTTGCCAGATTCTCTGTTTTCTCTCTCTAAGCAGGTAAATAGCCACAAGACAAAGGCATAACATACATGCCTCTTCCTAAGAGACTAATGAAGATAATCATTCCCCTGGAGAGGCAAAGCACGGGTGTAGAGCTTTCCCCTGCAAGTAGCATGCCTGGCTGCAAGAAAGATGTTAGAACTTAATCTACCTGGGAGCACATATTTCTGGCTCATGAGCCAAATACAGTATTTTTCTTCTCTTAATAAAGTAAAGCCTGCCTCTGATGATGTGCTAGTGGTGAAATCCAACAAAGACTACAGTCACAGTCATACTAGAATGCACAAAGAAGTTAAAAACCTGTAAAAGCTACAGGTTAAAACCATTTGCTGAAGAAGACATAATGACAAAAGTTACACAGTTTGCATTTCAAACTATTGTTTATAACCAGGAGGACTAGAAACTCCCTAAATGGAAGATCAAATATAGATTGATTAAATGAGTTGCACCTCAGGCTTTGAACACAAGCCACTAGAATTCATATAGCCTGCTCACATCCTAAACTTGGTATTCAGCTCTAGGGCTCAGCTGCAGGACTTGAGAAGTTTTATTCAAGCAGCAACAATACATAAATCAGACATTAGCACATGTTAAAGGCAGCCACTTACCCGAGGACCCGGTGGCCCTGGTGGTCCCGGTGGCCCTCTTTTTCCTGGATCTCCCTACAAAATGGTAAATATACCTTTGTTGAGTAATAGTAATACTGAAAATCAGCAGTTACATATTTATACCACACAACAGAGCAAGAAATGAAGTAGTTACAGAAAAATGGGCTAGGTAGCCAATTAAAACCTAAGCCCACAACATGGCTTCCACAGTAGAATGGGAAAAATACTTTTTTTAGTAGAATGGGAGCCATGCTATGGAATAGGATTCACAAAAAACAAAACATTTTCAGCTGCTTTAGAAAGCTAAAACATCTGACCATCTCTACACTTTTCTATCTCATAATTTTCTATCTCTGCTAATTCATTTCTGAATTAAAAGACTTCTAGTAACTGGCAAAAAAGCCCAAACCAAAGAGAGGAAACACGTTTTTTCAGAGAAGATGAATTAATAAAGTTAGAATCATTTCCTGTTTGTTATGTTGTGATGTGAAACACTTTCAGGAGATGACACAGAACCTCTGGAAATTACTTTTTCTAAATTATTTTAATTTTTATAAATCTAATATTCCAACAGGGACCATCTTTTAACTTAATATTGTCATTTTTATGTTATGTTTGATGAGTTATTTAATCATAAATGAAATTTTTAAAAAAACAGAAAAATTATTCACCAATTCTCACAATGCATGAGCTATAGAGCCAAACACTAAAAAGGAGTATCTCTTTCACACACGATGTATAATTACACTAGGACTAATTATCACAATGTTTTGTGGAGGCTTGTGATATAAATTGATTCAAAAAGAGTCTGACTACATTAATGGAACATAGGCTCATATATAACTTTTGAAAAAGGCAGTACACATGCAGTTTCTAATTCAGGAGGTCTCTGAACTGCCAGCTGCCAGAATGTGGGGCAGCAGGATAGAAAAACATCATTTTACAAGCTGCCTGTAAATTTCACTAGGTATCCCTTGATACAGACAAGAGATTAGGCTAGAAAGATCATCTTCCAAAACAAATAATTGGCAGGTTTTAATACCCCTTTTATCTATTTTTATACTTATTCATTTATATGACTAAGCACAACACCCAGGGAGACATGCATTTAAAAGTAATATTTGATAAAATTTTATTACTCTTTCAGATTTCAAGTAAATTAACAATTGGTTTCAGGAATCTAAATATGACAGTGTGCTGAAACTGAGTGCAGACTTTAGCAGTAAGGTCAGTAGCTGCAGTTACACTTAAAATGAGACTAAGTAGTAGTGAACTGCCGTGCTCACTGATAGGGAAATGGAAAACAGAAATAATATGTAGTCATGTACCATAATGTATATGTGAGAAGACAGGAGTAAATCTAAAGTTCTGCATGTTAGGTTAAGTTTTGTATTTCCTGCATTTCTGGCAGGCTTGCTTTTAGCTCTTCTTTAAAAAGAGAAGTAGAGGGTGGAATACTATATGAAACATTCAGTTCAAATCTAATGGGTGGCCCTGACTTTGTACTACTAATTGTTTCTTATCTCTGGTGAGCTTCAAACACAATCTTTCATCTATCAGTGATCACTGGAGAGGGAAAAAAAAATAAGTTTTCAAGTGCTGTTGTCAAATAGCATTTAGATAGCAGAGTGATTTCATTTTTTTTCTGGAAGTACCTTCTCTCACTTGAATAAACCTACATTTTTTGCAAACATTATAGTACTTACAGGTGGACCAGCATGACCTACTTCCCCAGGAAGACCTGCTGCACCAGCTGGACCCTATAACAAACAAATTAAATAGTATTTTTAGACATATATACAAAATTCTAAGCAACCTCAGTAGTAGTTGAAGAAAGTGTACGCAATAAACATAGAGCACTATGATTAAAACGTCTTTTTTTACTTAATTACTTTTCATTACAGTATAACAGCTTTATTTAACGTTTATACAATTCATTAATCACTATATTGGCTAATTGGAAAAATGAGACTTACAGGTGATCCAAGAAGCCCCTTGCCCTGTGAAACGTAAAAAAAGATCAGAAATGAGGTGAGATTTCTAGATCTAGTCAAGCTGCTTGCCAAAAACAGAATATTTGGGATAAAAAGGTACCAAAAATGATGCTTGTTTCTGCAAAGTCATTTTGAAAACCTGTTTAACTAAAGTTAAATATAATTTCTTTTATTAGGTATTCAATATCAGGAGAAAAAAATAAATTATTAAGTTGCCTTGCAGTAGCATTTATTTTTTTCCATATTTGCAAACACTTATACATAAAGGAATGAAGACATTAAAGCCTTCGGGTTTAGATAATTACCAAGTACCACAATAAATACATCTATCCTATAATAGCTTCCTTCTAACACTGCATTTAAATTTATAATAAAATATAATCTTTCAAAATTCATTTTTGCCAGTGCTTCCCAAAGGCCTAAACCCCTTAAACTAGTGTTTTGTGGTAATCAAAAAGAACACCAAACTGTTCCCATCTACATTTTCATCAGTATTCCTCTGAAGAATTTTTATGAGAAGTGTTCAAGATACATATGTTTTTCTATTTGTACAATACATTCCCAGAATACACAAAAAAAGTCTTGCATTAATAAAGCAAATGGATAATTTTATGAAGAATAGTGTCAGTAATGTGTATGAAACACTGGCATATAAAATCACAATCATACTTAAATATTCAGTAGTTTTGGCATAACAAAGAACGTGGGCTGAGTGAAGTTTAAAAGCCACCAAATATCTTACAAGGATTGTGTCTGCAATGCTGTCTCTAAAAAACTTGGTATAGCAGAGAGAAAAAATCAAGTATTTATCAGATTGATTCTATTTTAAGCATTTAATAAATAGCAGAAAGTAAACTTTTTCATCTTGCATACCTTACATAAGTCCTTTGCAATTATTTAACACTTCCTTGCTGTAATTCATTATATTATACATGCCTGTATTTGAATACACAAATCAAATTTAAACTGCATCACATATCTGATATTATAGTACCATTTGCCTCTGCAAGAAGGACACTGACTACTTGAAGGTTTCCATTGGAGTGCCCCTTGCTAAATGTGCTCCTAAACAGTGTCTGAGATAGGGATAGTCAGTGATAAGAAAAGCAGCTGTGTCCAGCCCACACACAGGCCCAGAAGCCAGTCCCTGCCTCTGCCCATTCTACTGCATCACCTCACTCCCAGAACCCACATCCCACCCCTCACCCAGCTACTCCCCTCTTCTGGCCAGGTACTCCTGGCAAAGAGAAGAAGTTGCAGAGTTGAGAGCTCCAGGGCAACCAGCCAGTGTAGGGTTAGATGCCCAGATGCCCAATGCCTGCTTTGGAGGTGCTTATCTGTTCCATGGGGCACATGGAGTGCATGGACATGGACAGTAAGCCAGAGTCTGTAAGCATCTGGTTCAGAGACACCCACCCTGTCCATCTGATAAGCATTGTTAATGCAGAACTCCACATTGTTAATGCAGAACTCTGCTGCCAGCCACTGTGAAGAGCCACATACCAATATTTCTATGTGCATCCTGGGCTGGAGGCTGTGCTTCAGTAGTCTTTAAAATATTTTAAATTTCTTTATCACTAAACACACACCATCCTACCTGTATGTCAGGTCTGTAAAACACTAGGAATGTACCAGCTAACAAAAAGTCAGAGGGAACTTAACTGAGATATTCAAGACTGAAGAGTTCAATACATGCACTGAATGTAGTGGACACAGGTCCACTTACCAGGACCAGATCAGAGATAGCAGCATATTTGGTTGTAAATTACTTGAATTAAGTAATCTACTGATTTTGTCCTTTGAGATACTATCCACAGAAGAGATGAGACAAAAAGAGTAAATTAAAACTAAATTGTGAACTAAGAAAAAATAAATGAAAGAAGGAGTAAACTAAAATAAATGAAGACTGCCGGGATACATTCTGGGGAGGATAGGGTGACAGAAGGAGAAAAGCAAATGCTGTATATAAAACTTTAGGTACTTAATATTCTTTCAGTCACCCCGGCATCCAAACTTGTCCAATAAATTCCAATGGATGAGCTTGAAAAACAGCACTAATACTTTTAAACTGATTAATGTAGCCATGGGTTCTGACTTTCTGCTTGCATTGAGTATTTAAACAACTTAAGCGAGGGGGGTTTGTGAGAAATGAGGCCTTTGGATAATCATCCAGAGATTACTCCGCTTGCAAAAGGCCACGGACTGAATTTAAAGCAGTGCATAATTAAGCCTAAATACTCAATTAATCATGTGACTATTATGCAGACTCCTAAGTGTGCTCACTATGTTTCTAATAAGCAAGGTCTCATGGATCAAACCAAGGACCTTCCAAGGTTAAAGAGACCCATTACTTCACACTTTTAGTGAGAGCTTCTCAAAAAGTCTGAGTCTGAGAATAGGAATCACTACACTCTCAGCACTGACACTTCTATCCTTTTTTCTTTAAATTAGGTTTCATTACTCTAAATTTAATCTCACTAGAAGTGAGATTACCAGTGTTGGCCATTTTGTGTAACTTCCACTAACTGCTCTATTTCTTCAGCAGCTTAAACCATTTATTAAAAAGAAAACCTGTATAAATGGAATTTCCCCAAGAGAGTAATTTTGAGCATTAATCATTCTATATGGATTTACTACCTATGAGTTAACAGCTGTGGTGCTATGAAATCAAACACTAGGTTTCTTCCTAAAACATGAGGATTAACAACACAAGGTGACTAAGTACATCCATCTTTTATTTACCTTTCCTCATTATAAATATTCCTGCAAATTCACCTTTAAATACAAATCCAGTTCCTTACTAAGCAGAGGGAAAACAACTCCAAAGGCAATCCCAGCTAAGAGGTCTCAGAGCAAACAAGAACTGCTAAACTTTGAACAATGTTCCAAAATCACATTAGATGTATTGCTTTCACAGTCTCAAAATATAGCCATAAAAGACCTGAATCAGATAAGTTCTGATCTGAATTGAATCAGCATTATACTTTGATGAGTTGGTCCAGTTCACTGCTTTCACCTCCACTTAAATGTCGAGGTTTACCCTTCCTATGTATACTTTATATACCCACTTTTTCTGAAGGTTCTTAAATTATTAGTTCTCGCTTTGATCTGTTAATGGTGAGGTAAAGTCATGTGTATTTTCTCCAAGTCAGGTTGTATTTCAGCTGACAGGACAAAATGCTACAGTATTTTAAATTAGTATTTCAGTAATTCAGTTTTAATTCTACTTTTTTTTTCCACTCTTGTTCTTTACATCTGCACTTTTTTCCATATCATCTGAGCAACATATTTGATAGCTAAGCTGTCTTCATCGTAGCTGCACATTTTTAAATGCATTGTGAATAACTCATAAATTATTTCCCTATTTACTTGACAGGAAAAAAACAAAAACAAAAACAAACAAAACACCCCCTCAAAATGTGAAAAATGTAGGGCTACCTAGAGGCTATCTCAGTTCTGCTATTTTCTGTGACTAAATTTAATATTGAGTCTACAAACTCTTCAGCCATTATAAAAGTGCTACCTATTTTACAGATTTTCAGTAAACAGTACCCTTGAAAATTGAAAGCAAATGTCCACATAGCATGTTGCATCTTAAGTTTGAACATGTCTATAATGTAAAGTCTTCAAGAAAAATAATTTCCTCTCTAGCCAAACATCAAAATGATTGCCTAATATATAGTTAATTAAAATTAATGTGAAAAGTAAAAAAAAAAAAAAAAAAATGATACAAAGATAAAGAATTGCACAGCTAGGAGTGCTATATGAAAATACAATGCCTCTTCTATTTAAATCAAATAATTTCTCTGAAATTAATCTAGTTTTTAATGGAACTTCAATTATGTTCAGCCCTATTACAGTTTCATGACAGTAGTTTTTCCATTATTCATTTTCCTTGAAGTTTTTCCTGGTTTCCTAACCATCATTCACTTCTTCAACCCTGTACAGCTCCTAAAACTCACAATTATTTCCAGCCCCCAAAGATGGATGTTATATTAATCTTCATGCCAATGGAAAGACTACTCTTTGCATGTCCTTTCTCATATTTTGTCTTTTTTCATATGAAAAAGCAGCCCAGGATGTCCCATACAGCATTTACACTTCAGTGGTCCCATTTAAACACATGGCAAGGAATTGAAACTGGAATAGCTGAAGGCTAATTTATGCAAATAAGACTTGGGCCCTCTGAAAGCATTGGGTCTCTAAAGCCTTCTCACAGAGATAGAAAACAACAGAATTGCAGAACTTGCAACCACATCATACACATTCATTTCTTTTCTACAGAATAGAAACCAACCTTGTCCTTTCATTAAATTTACAAACTTTGATAAAAAGACAAAAAGGTTCTTTAATGTACTACTATAACATCTCAGGAGTGCTTTGAAACCTCAGTAACAGTTTCTGGCTTTTCTTCGCTACATTTAATGGTAATAATCCTTCATAATGAGGTTTTTAAAAAAAGCTTCTTCATATACTAAATGTATTACTTACTGGAAGTCCACGAGCGCCTGGCAGTCCTGGCTCACCCTTTAAAAGATAAAAATTTACATTTTCAAGAAGCATTAGCAGCAAGTTTTATAAACAACATAAAGGAAGATGCACTCAGCTTTTGAAGGGTATAATTTAGTGGACATATTCTGCAAGTACTATTCACTTCATTAATGCTACACTAGTTTCAGTGAGACTTGATAGAAAGGAAAGACTTTTTTAATACTAAAAAAATACAGCCTCAGGCCCTTTTTCTCCTCCAAAAAAAAAGTAATTCAAACATGTTGGTCACTCTGATTTCTGATGTATATTTCATTTATCTGATGGCTGATAAAAGTCAGGTTTCACCATTGCTGTTCCCACTGAGTATTGCTATGATATAATTACAGTACAACAGGATAGCAAGACAGGATAGCAAGAGTCTCATAATTACTGAAGATGCTGAAAAAACCTTAAATGTCATCAGTGAAACACCACCATTCTGCATGCTGGCTGGGGGAATGGAAGCTGCATGAAAAAGTTGAGGTGTTGTGTGAAAAGGACTCAATGAGTCCTTGTTCTATAGATGTCTTAGTGTTGCAGGAAAGGTTGCAACATCTCATTAGTTACACAGAAACAAAAAAAAAAAAAAGAAAAAAAGAAAAAAAAGAAAAATCCTGCTGTGAAAATAATCCCATAATTTATTGCATAGTCTTGTTCTTACCTTTGGTCCTTTTGGTCCTGCAGCTCCACGTGAGCCATCAGGTCCCGTGAATCCCTTTGGAAGTAACATATATAATGTTAATGCAAAGGTTATGTGGTTTTCTTAATCACAACAGAAAAGATCCTAAAACTTGGAATAATTAAGCTATTAAATGTAGTAAGTAACTGCAGGAGACTTGCAATTCAAATAATTGTTTATATGTACAGAGAGAACTGCCCAAGTTCAAAACACTGTCTTCTGGTGACAAATATCAGTGCCTGTGATACGTGTCCTCCAAAAACTCTTAAATTAAACAAAAGACAGAAATAAAGTAACAAAAAAGTTGCCAGGCTGGATCTGAAATTAGTCTATGAACCACAGTTGTCTGCCTGGATAAAACTAAAAACTAAACATGATATTATAACTACAAATTAATCTGGAGTTCTTTTTTTTTCTTTTGCTTCCAAAACCAGATTATAGAGCTTAGAAATTTCCAGATATCCATAAGAAAAGCCTTGCTTTTACATTTGTCCAATACTTTTCTTTTTTGGTATACTTTCAGCAATCTTGTGGTTGCCTAAAAGGATGTTTTCTCAGATAATATGAATCTGAAAGCTTACATGATCATTACAGGCAATTACTGTACAGTATCTTTACTCAGTTTATTCAACCTGACACTGAAATATTTTGTGAAAAAAAAATGAGGTTTAAAAAGTCAGAGTTGCCTCACCAATTAAACATGGAAGAAAGTATTATAAATCTAAAACCCCAATTACAAGTTGAATGCACAGTGGGAGTACAGTAAGGTCCCATGCTTTGTGTTCAAGTGAAAGTAAAAAAAAGTTCACCATTTCAGAACACTGTTCCAATATTACAGTTTCACTCATCCACTGATATGAGGGAATATGCAGGTATGAATAGCAAAAGCTGAGTGGAGTTTAAAACATTCTGTTTGACCTGATTGTGGTCCTCTTTTTTTTCAGGAAAAAAACTGAAGTGGTTTGAGATCCCACCCCTTTCTTCTTATAGATATGAAATAGAATATCTAACTGAAGATTGTTTCAGCTCCATGTCCACTAAATCCCATTTCAAAGGGAAATTAAAAATTAACCTCTAACAGTATTGGACTCTTCAATAAATACTAGGCTTTTTCATTTACACAATTTGCAATATTCTCTAATTTACTGGTTTGTTGTATATAATCTTTATTTTTGATGTCATGAGCTATAGAAGAATTCTATCACTTACATAAATCAAACATAAGCTTGCCAACTTCCTGGCATAAGATCTGAGCACTAATGTAAAGATATTGCTTCATAGCAAGAAATGCTTTCAAACACTTCTGCCAAGAGAAATATGAAGAGCTTTCCAAAAAGTGTATGAAAGTGTTTTTATTGCCTTATAAAACTTATTGAAGAGATATAGCCTAACAGGCCACCAGCACTAGATGATACTGAAACTTTATTACACCATCTTACTTTCCACAGAGAAAGGAAGATCCATCAGCAGGTACTGTCAGCCTTTGCAGTGGCTGAAGTCTGGGAGCTTGTTTTGGTTTGCTTTTTTAGTAGCTCTGTAACATCAGCCAACAGGGAAGATCTGATTTTTTTCTTTTTTTTTTTTTTTTTTCGTTTTTGCCTTCCGATTCTCTCCGCTTTAGGGAAACAAGACCTAAAAATTACTGAAAACAACCCCTCTAGGCCCTCCCTTCAAGGCATTAACCAGTAGTGGCCCAAAGAGGCTGGGCCCACCCCACCAGGTGACCTCCCACAGCACCACTGCCCTGTGCCCTCTCCAGAAAGGGGTGGCAGTGCCCCACAGCCCTTGTGCTGCTCCTCAGCTGGCCCTGCCCTGGCCACCCTCAGCCCAGTTGTGCTCCTCCAAGAAAGCATCTTTTGGCTTGGAGAAAACCATCTCTCCCCAACACTGGCCCTCACTGGCAGCTGTCAGGAAGCCAGAGACCTCAAAAGGAGGTCACGCTCCTACAGAGCTAGACTAAAACTAAGTATTTGTCTTAAATTGTAAAAAAGAAATAAATAGATAACTACAAAGGTAAATTATAAAAAAGAAAATAAAAATAAAAAAAATATCCCAGAAACTCCAGTGTACTCACATCAGCTCCTGGCTCTCCAGGCAGGCCTGGGGATCCTGGTTTGCCTGCATCCCCATCTGGACCCTTTCAGGATTTAAATGGACTGTTAAGCATGTTTCAGAGAAGGAAGCACAAACAAAACACATAACCCCTTCTCCCACAGGAGTAAATGCAAAGTAGCTGAAATCACTTACCGGTGGACCAGGAGGGCCATTTGGACCTCTCTCCCCCTAACAAGACAGGCAAAGGCAAGTGTTAGAGCTACACGGAACTTTTATGGCCCCTCATGAAAAACACTGATTTACAGATCATATACAAAATTTATTCTTATTTTAGGAAATTAATATTAAATACACATGACTTCTATTCTAGACCAACAGAAATAATCACAGAAACTTTTGACAGGAATTGAGGGAAAATACGTAGTAGCTCCTATCACGAATAATCCCACAAATCCTTTTTATGCTTTAGTCTGAGTGATACTACATAATCCCTTTTGAGATTAGAATTATTAAACCCCTACACGCCATTTAAGGCAACTAATCATAGCATATGATGCTGGTTATATAAAACAAATAATCCAGTACTTTCCATATCAGAGATAATCTGGTAGGCCACCTTCGGCCCCTGCCCCATCACGCTACAGAATCTGAGACCTATCAGTTCCTATCGGATTTCCAACCAAATTTAAACTCCTCAGGGTCAGATACTGACAAGTGAGGATACTGCAGGTAGAGCATTTCCTATTTCCTAGGCAGGGCATGGGAAACACTTACATCGATGCCATCAATTCCAGGAACTCCTGGTGGCCCTGGTGGACCAGGGGGGCCTGGTGGACCTGGGAGACCTCTCTGACAAGGAGTAAGAAAAAAAAAAAAAAAAGTAACAATTAGATTTTAACAAACCTGTGAAAGGCAATCTGGGCAGGAAGAGCATAATGAGAAGAGGCTTCTGTGGGTTGGTCAGGGGAGTCAGAGCTGATGAGGAAGAGCTGTGTCCTCATAGCACAAGTGTCAGGCCCTGTCACATCTTAGCTGTCACGATGATGAGGAGCAGCTCTTCTCCCACAGGTAGAGTGCCAATGAGGTGTTAAACCCCCCCTCTTCCCAAGCCAGGCCACCCTCCTGCACCCTGCAATGCTGGCAGGGCCAGGGCAAGGCAGAGGGGGCTCAGCTCCCCGCCCCAGCTGGATCTCAGCACTGCATGGCAGTGACAGGGTGGCTGAAAGAAAGAGTGATCTTTGTGAATCAAACACTGAAATTCACTGAGCTACTCTAATTACTCATTCAGGCAGTACAAAGGAGGCAGTCTTCCTAAGAGGAAAACCACCCTTTCCCTACCTCACCGCCAGACTCGGAGGTAATCCCCCTTTCCTCAGGATTACATTAGCATCCACACAGGCACTTTCTCCAAGCACCGGGATCCCCAGGGGGAGGCGGAAAGCACCGCCAGCCTCTGGAAACTGGAGAAAGGTTTTGCAGGTCTCCCTCCCTATAACAGAGGGGGGGTCTGTTCTCCTCGGAGGTCGGGCCACGGCCCCACAGCGGTGCTCTGTGAGCAGGAGGCTGCCCCGGGCCATGCTGGGCCTTGTGCCTGGCCCCTCCCTGCCCGCGGTGCTGCCTCCGCACGCTGCTTTCCCACACCTTTCCTCCGCCCAGCAATCTTCCCGCTAATAATCCATCTGGCAGTAGTTGTAGACGGGGCTCAAGCCCCGCTATGTCACCGGGCACCTTCCTGATGCCCGCCAGGTAGGACCATGTAGACACACACATGGTAGCCACTGCCCTGCCGTCAACTCGCCTTTGCCAGGGTCAGCTACAACGGGGGAGAAAAAGGTGGAAAACCCCGCAGCGGCTCGGAGCCAGGGCAGGACAGAGTGGCCGTCAGCCTCTGTTCACCCACAGCCTTTCCAGGAGCACGAAGAGTAGTCCCTTCCCTCACGCTTACCTCGATTACCGTCTGGCTTACCTGCGAAGGAGAAAAACAGAGTCAAAGTCAGGGGAAAAAAAAAACTTACTTGCGCCAGACAGACGCAAACAACCTGCAGGAAAAGCCCCAAAAGCAGAGCCCGGGCCATAGCGATGGAGGGAGCGGCTTGCAGCTGCAGGGGCGGGCGGGCGAAAGGTGAGCCCCGCTGCAGCCCCTCACGGCTGCTGGCGGACGCCTTGGGAAGGGTCCCCGGGATTGGAGGAAGGCTGAAGGCTGGGGAGGGAAGGACTGAACGCCGGCAGCGCCTTAACCCTTTCCCTTTGCCCTGCTGCTCTTGCTTTGGGTACCGGTCCCTCACCTTCTCTGCTCCCTCCTCCCCCGCCCTCGCCCCCGGGTTTCCCGCTGCCAGGCTCCCCGGGAAGGCGGCAGCTGAGGGGAAGCGGCTGCCAAAATCCCTCCCGTCCGCAACACACTGCTTTCAGAAACCTCCAACCCAAGCAGGGGGGTAAGGTGGGAAGGGAGGGAAGACAGAAAGTCACTCAAGTGTTAAAGTGAGGCTGCTGCTCTGAGGGGGACGAAAAAAAAAATCAGGCTCCTGTTGGCCGGCGCCAGGCGGGACGAGGTAGAGGGATGGCGGCAGGAAGGGAAGGGAAAAGGGAAAATGGAAAAGGGAAAAGAGAAGAGGGAAAAGGGAAGAGGGAAAGGGAAGGGAAGAGGGGAGAAGGAAGGGAAGGGGGAAGGAGAAGGGGCCGGAGAAGGAAAGGGCAGACCAGGCCAGGGCAGGGCGCTCACCCGGGCCGGCAGCTCATCACAGGTTTCGCGCTGGGGTCGCAGAGGGTCACAGTGAATCACCATCCACTGGATTTCAAACTGGTAAAGGAGATTAAGGTGACATTAATTCGTGTCAGCGGGTCACACTGGCCGAAGGTGTAATGGTAGGAACACTGGTCAGCTAACGGCACATTTAAAAAGGGAGCTTTTAATGATGATAGCTACTGGTGTACCCAGGAGCTCACAACAGAGCAGTGTTTTACCCCTGTGTTCCCCCACCCTTAACTGTAGAGGTCTTTAAAGAGTGGACATAAACCTCCTGAGGGATTTAAAGAGAAGGTGAGATTCATGTGTCATGGTTTACACAATCTTTATGAGCACAGACATTTTTCCTCATGCTGTGTTGTGCTTTTGTTAGACACACAGGAAGATTTTCTCCAAGTGGATAGCTACACTCATGAAGAATGGCAGGTCTGAAGGCAGAAATGTGGTTTAAGTGTGAGAAGTTTATAAAGCAAAACCATATGGCCACTGCAACAGTCTGCAACTGAGTAATATACACATGTGAAATTTCACATCTTTGAACATTTGTATTTAGCACTGGAAAATTACAGGGGATTAAAGCAAACCTCTTCTCAGAAGCTGCTATATAGCTGTGCTCACTTGATGTGCTATATAGATTTAAAAATATACCCACTGCTTGAAAATTACTGAATAGGTCAAACATACATCTTTGGAGGTGTATCTATTGATACATAGTCCATCACATGGGTTTTTAAGTACCAGAAGCACATTAAGTTGTGTATATTTCCTGTATCTAATCTTGGATTATTTTCCCTTCCCATCACACATAGTATCAGCTTGCCTTATGAACCACTAATGTGTAGTTCATCCAGAGGTTTCTCAACATCACGATGAAATTTATAGGCTCCTATTCCTTTCTTTTGATTATGGATCATTGCAGAGTTGGGGGAAAGAAAGTTTTTGGTGTTTTTTCTTGTTACAACATAGAGCCCTGGTATGGAAATTACTCTGATTTGTTTTTTCAAACAGGAGCTGAAAATAGAACTGAGTGTCTGAGGGCTTTCACTTCTTATTTCTTTGCTTCTCTGAGTCTTCTTAGTCTATTGAGCTAAAGGATCCCCCCAACACTCTTTCCACATAACAATGTCTCGGTCCTTCCTGCCTGCTCTCTGTGCTCCTTCTGGGATATATCAGTGCCCTCTCCAGTCCCAACACGTAACCAATGCAGCAGACAGGCAGACTGTTGTTCTGAGATGCTTTTCTCTCCCACCATCAGCATTGACTTAGTTGCACAGTGACTGCTAGATCTCATAAATGCTTTGAGTCTGAAGTCCTTTAAAATCTCTGCAAGACACACAAATTCCCACAAGCTGAAGCTCTTTTTCTTTATTTTGCCTTCACCACTTCAGTGCTGCCACTTCTGGAATTTTGTGATCACGTATCTATTGTTCTGTTTACTTTGCAGTCATGCAGCTCCTAGAGATTAGAGCACAAAAGAAGCAGTAACCTAGTTTCTTTTATCTGTTATCTGAAACCACTATCTTTGAGTCAGTTCTCTGCCTCCTATACCCAACTCTCACTTAAAACTTTCCCCAGTCCTGAATAATAGATAACTGAGTGTCATAATATGCACATAGAAGAACTGAATCTATACTTGTATACTACAAGGCAGCAATACAATTATAAAGAAAGTACCTGGACTTGGAAGATGAGGATTCATAAGAAGACATAAAAATGGGATCAAGTGATACCTGTATGATAATTTATTTCATACTGTGCAACTAGATTGTGAGTCTTTTTTTGAGTCTACATTATTAAGCTCTCTTGTAAAGGGAAAGAGGCCTATAACTGCCTCTAAAGCCATTTGTAACCTATTTCAACAGCCAACATCTGCATCAGCATGTTGTGGGTTTTTTATATAGTTTTTTATATAAATTATATTTATATATAATTATTGCCCATTTTTTTGTCTTGTGTGTGTCTGTTTTTTGGCTTCTGTGCTAAGGTCAGAAAGATTTTAGATGATAAAATGCTAGTTTCTGGTTTGTGTTAGACCTTAATGCATGACTGTCCAAGTGCCAACATTTGTGTCTTAAGAAAATACTACTTCTAAAGTTGGAGTCCATTTTTTTAGCTTTGCATGTAATCGATATTAAAATAGAATAAACTTATTAATTAGATGTGGTTTATTGCTGCAGTGGGAACTTGACTCACTGAGACAGGAAATCCTTTTAGTCTCTCATGTTTTCTTCCAATGTTCTTGAAAGGCTAACTTAGTCACTTTGTTTTGCTCAAGATGGGGTTTGAGTGGTGAGCATTAACTAAGGCTTGGTACTCTCCTGGGTTTAAGACATGCTAAAAAAAGTCTAAATAAATAAGACATCCTAAGCAGAAAAAACACCTTGTGTTATTTACAGAAAAGTGCATTGTAATGTGAATGTAAAAGGAGAATTAAAATATTTTGAACAAGAAGTTTTAATTTGATATTTCTTAGTTCACAGCAGCTTAGTCAGGCAGCATTATTTTTTAGAAAATAAACTGTGGATGACCTGCAAATCTTTTGCTTTGAGCTTTTGTTGCTATTTTGAGGCTATATGAAGCAAAAATTGAGGTGAAGCCTCACAGACTTTTTCAACATAAGAAGTAGTAAATGTGAATGGCTTCCCACTGACTTAGGAGAAGTGACAGAAGAGTCCCAGCAAAACTTCATGGGAAATTCCCATTGCTTTCACAATGATCTTGTTGATTGCATTAAGCTGATTTAAAGGACACCACTGTTTAGATGATCTCTCATGGAGCTGCTCTGTGAATATCAACACAAAATGTTATTAAGGATGAACTACAGGCACAATGTTCTCATAAAGGAATCAGGGGTAATCATAAAGCAAAGCTATTAAAATGGAATCCTTTAAAGCCCACAGGTCAATATTTCTGACATTCATTTTCCAATATTCCTACGGGATTTTTTTCATTTTAATTTCATGATCAGCACATATATAATTGGGTTACTTCTGTCTGTATGTTTACTATTTTTTCCTTTTCAGTTCTGTGGAAATGTCTGCATCAGCCTGCAGGTTTGCACACCTCACTACCAGAGCTATGCAATTCAGTTGTCTTATTAGTGCATTATTAGTGTCCCCCTCATTTCAGATGGAGGAGATAAAGATTAAGTAAGATGAAAATGAGATGTGAAGATCTAGAGCAGTACTTTCAGTCACAGGCTTTAAGGAAAGCTCTGACACTCCTTGAGGATTAAATCATAGCATGTTTGCAGGACCCTCCTGGGAGAGCTGGGTCCCCTATACCCAGCTGTCTCAGAGATTATTAAAGTTCCCTTTTAGGGGACGTACAATTCAGCTAAGCAGTTTCAGGTGAAGGTTGTCTACAACTTTTCATGAATAGTATCTTTGTTCCAAGGGAAGTCTGCTATTGACTAAGTCTTTTAAGTGACCAAGAATAAGCTATACATAGTGTTGCGTTCTCATTCCAGAGTTGTTTTATCCATTTTCCTAACTTTCTGTAATGGTTTTTGAGAGCTACGCTTTTTTTTTCAAAGCCTTAGAAGAGCACAGAAAATTACAGTGCTATTTGACTTTCTATAGCAAGGGTCCAGCCTTCTGAATGTGAGATTTCATGGTGTGAAAAAAACCCAAAGCATGACTTTAAAATTCACACACAATCTGTTCTATGGTGTAAATTGTTCCCTGTTCAGCAAATATTGACAAGCATCCTCTTCTTAGGCATTAAAAGTCATGTAGCTGGCCTGAATCAATTAGCAGCATTAATTGTCAATTAAATAATGACCAAAGATCACTTCTAGCAAAGTGTTTAGTGTCTGTTATGAGAAAATCTGTGTAATGCCTCTGAATTCATCGAAACTAAGGCAATTTATATCATCTCACAGCAGTTAATCTTTGAGCAGAAAGAAATAAATGCCATTACCTTTCTACAACAATTGTATGATTTAGGAAGTAAGTTACTTTTCAATTTTGAAATTATGATAAATCTTGAGTTGCTTGGAGTCTCCAGTGGATCATTTGAATTACTTTTAGATAAAGAACTATTTCTTCTGTTATGTAAAAAAAGATAAAATGCAGCTGCAAGCCTGTATAAAAATTTGCTCTCCATAAAAGAGTCCAGAAATCCTGGAATAAATCTTTGTAAGGGCTCAAAGGCAAGCCATAGTTTCTAATGGAATCTATTCCTCTCCTAAGCAACCATGGTAACAACAAGCAATAAAGAACCTTTTTTAAAATTACATGTATTACAGTGCATCTATAAGGAGTTTACCTATTCTGCAAGAGTGCTGACAAAATACCACAAAAAACCCAATAGGAAATGCATAATTTATGTGCTTTAGAAATTAAACCACTGGAAGTAATATACTTTTAAAATGTTTGGAAGTAAATCAGAAATCATGCCTAGGACATATTAAATAACCAAGACTGGTAAGATTTTCAGCTGAGTACAGTCAAACAAATCAAAGGGTAAGCCTAGAATATCCCCAACCATAGATTTATTTACTCCCTTTAAAGAGAAACTAAATACACAATCAAAACCAGAAACTTGTGCAATATAAACAGCCATCTAAAAATTACTAGTCCATCAGATTGTGTATTTTCTTTATCATAATTTCAGAGAATATGGTCTTCCTAAATCTGCATTTCATAATACTAGGTTGGACCACAACCATAGTCAGTTTTGGCTTCATAGCACAGGCCATGAAATTCAATCAAGTTCTATTTCAAACCCATGATTCTGTCTGAATTAAAGTGTATTTTTAGACATTCAAACTCAGTATAAAAATTTAATGTGATGCTTACTTTCTTCCTTCCCTGCTAATTTGTTCCAGGGCTTTATTATTCTTTTTGTCAAAAAACATGCATCATACTCCTGTTTCAAGACCCTCCTTATGCAAAGGTTGATTTTTTTCATAAAATACAGTAAATATTACTAAATCCTTCCATAAATGTACTGAAGATTTAAACAAATACTTTGCACGTTAAGTGGTGAATAACAAAAAGTACTTAATTTTACTTTTGTCCTTCATCCCTGAGCAAGGGTATCCTATACATCACATTCCCCCTGACCTCACACTACTGCCTAATGGTGTAAGTGCTTAAACATAGATGAGGTAAAAGTTAATACTAGACACTCTTCCCCCACCAGATGCCTGAAAACTCCAGTCTAATCCATCTTCCTCATCTGTCTGCCTTGCTGAAAAAAGGAAATCTTTGCACAACATGGACTGGAGGGGAAGAGGGTTAAAATTCCAAATGTCCTTTACTGCTTTTCCCAGCATTTAAATGCTAACCAAAACGCCAGCCAGAGTGCCAACAGAGAAGGAGGAGAAGGCTGATTTCTTGCCAAGCTGTCCTTAATACCACATCTCCCTCCTCATTTGTAGGCTGCCACTCCTAATCATTACTTGAACAGGCAACAGGAACCCTTCTTTTTTTTAAAGGAATTACTCTAGTCACTCTAACTCTGGGGGCAGCTTTACTGGAGCACTGCGTATCATAATGTTTTAATACTTCTATCTCCCTGTGCATTTAATCTAAATATCTTTCCAAAGAGGAATGCAATGTTGGGGTAGGCTTTTTTTCATTCCACTACCATGCATAGACTATATAATGTTTTCATTATCTCATCCATCCATTCATCAGACAGTATCCCTCGAGACAGTCAGCAAAGTTGAAACATGTATGCAGCTAATCATTACATTATCATCTCCAGATGATTACATTTGAAGTATATTTTCATAGACTAACTTTTTTTTCAAGAGAATTAGTCTAACTTTTGAGCTATTGACATTTCCTAATCTACATCTATACCATACTAGATACCTGCTTTCAGACACCTGGGGCAGCTGTCACCCTTTTTCAAGTAAAACTGATTTCTACCCAATGCAATATAGTAACTCATACATACAAATATGATGAAGCATGAGGTTCTCCTTTTCATGCAATGCATGCCCGTTCAAGATTACACAGTGCTGATTATCCTGTGGCCACATTTTTACCAAAAAACAGAAAATATAGTTAAAAGATGGCATTTCACTCTTTTTCTTTCAAAGTTGATTCAAAACTTCAGTGTGGGGATATAGATGACAGTTACAATACAGAGCCAGTTACTGTATTTTTCTATATTTATAGGGGTGTCTAACTATTCATATTGTATCTTCCTAAAACACTTAAAGAGGATCCTTAGAAAAGGATTAGGACAATATGGAGAATTTTGCTCTCTTTTCAACTTTTTTCAAAGTTTGAAACTACAAATTTATTTATTTCCTTCTAATCTACAAAGTTAGTTCAGAAATAGCCTTCCCAAAGTCTTAAATCTTATTTTGTGCCACCATAGGACAAAATTATTACCTAGAATCGTAGAATTATTCAGCATAAAGTGTAGTATGACTTATTAGCTGAAAAAAACACTTTTGTGGATGTCTAAAAGCATAGATGTGACAGCTACAAGTGTTTTCCTGTCAAAAATTACAGCTACATCACTTTGTTTGTGTTTTATATGAATTATTCACCTGGCAAACTAAACCAGAGGATCAAGTGACAAAATCCCCAACGCTTTTAATAACCAGTTTTCCTTAGTAGAAGGTCATAAAAGAATTTGGTATTTACCATATGTCACCCCCAATGTTGTGTTCTCCATCAGTTACTTTCCTCACAATATAGTAGCATGAAGAGAATATTTTTACCACTAACAGGATATAGAATAAGCATTTGGCTGCCTACTCTTGATACACAGAGCAGAGAGCACTCCACAGCGAGTTTAGATATATTTTGCAAAGTACAGAGAAAGCTAAATATCTAACAAAGGGATTCATAGCAGCCAGGATATTGAGATGGGATGTTTTAAGGAATCCAGGAGAAGGTATTGTGGAGATGGGCAAGTTTTATGTGTCAGCTCTGCTGGGCTGTTTGCTTGGATTGGATTGAGTCACTGATACTATACTTATCCCTCACAGGATTCATAAACAAGAACCTTTTTAAGATTCAGCTGTCAACTCCAGGTCAGTCTTTTTTATTTAAAAAATGAACAAAAAGGAAAAGCCATTGTCAACATGATCATAGAAGGTAGCACCATGTGTAAGATGTTCATGATAATCTCTGATTTAGCATCAAGATTTAAACATGGATGAGTTATGTGTAAGCATCAGAGTAGATCAAAAGGACCTCTATTGATATTTTACAGGAGCTATTTAAATATTTAAAATATTTATTCTGCCACAGACCTAGTTAATTATCTCTAACTGATGGTCAGTGCATGCATATGAGAGAGGGGTCCCAGTTCTTGCTTAATGAATATTTTGCACACTGCGGTGTGAGGTACAGCCCACAAGTCCATATCCAGATACTTCCTTTTAGATCAAGCTCTATATATGAGATAAGCAGAGGAACACCCAACTGACAGGCTCAGAGCAGAATCCAGTGACAGAAGTGTGGATGTCCGAGACTGTTCACTATTGAAATTTAGACTTAAACTGGGTCATCCCTTACCTTACACAGTGTACATGTGAGCAATTTGCAAAGCTAGTACTTACCCACCAGGGAATTGTTCTTTTCTGCTATTCCTGCTTTTAGAAAACATTTGAAGATGCATTTAAAAAAAAAAAAAAATCTTATGAAGCACTTCTTCAAGTAATAAAGATTTTGGGACTTACCGGAACTGATATTTCAGGATTATTTTTAAGTTTTCCAAGCACAGCAAAGCCATCAAAGTTGATTTTTCCTTTTGGTTTTATGTTTAAGGATTCTACCTTAATACAGTCAATATAAAGCGTGACACTGTTTGCTTCCACGCTTATCATGAGCTTGTGCCATTGGGAGTCAAACAGGAAAGGCAAATGCAAAAATGATGCAGTTCGGATATTTCCATCAGCTCCTTTGTAAGAAAATTCAACACTTTTCATTTGACCATTAAGATTCACTCCAACTTGTATTTTTCCTGAAGAATCCTGAATCTGCCAAATGGTCCAGTACTTCTGAAGTGTGGCCCCAGTCATCCGAAAAGTGGTTAGAAAGGAAT
The DNA here is from genome assembly GCA_023637945.1 of Phaethornis superciliosus. Taxonomy (NCBI): domain Eukaryota; kingdom Metazoa; phylum Chordata; class Aves; order Apodiformes; family Trochilidae; genus Phaethornis; species Phaethornis superciliosus. The sequence goes on along the minus strand of JAJQWJ010000003.1, from coordinate 85,601,012 downwards.
ACTCATCAGGCAGTCCATTGGAATATATTGCGCTGTGTAGGATCAAATACAGGAAATTTTTTGTGTTTGTTCTGAAAAGCTCCATGTATCACCACAGTCCCCAAAACTGATGGCCTTTTGAGTCATTAGTGCTGCTAATGGCAAAAGGAACTGGTTCATAAATGTGTGTTCTTCCAAAATGGTACAATATTTATTATAACCCTTGCTAAGTGTACTGGATGGAGCAATAACAGACTCCTACTTCACATTTAGAAAATATATCCTACAATTTTTCTCTTTCTTCCTATTAGACATACTAAATCAGTCAACGTAGTGTGACTTACAATGAACCAGGCAGATGGTACAGATCTGATTTGGTTTTGAAGACATAAGAATATCTTTTACAAATTCATTTTTTTGTTCAACCTGACAATAACTATTTTGTTAATGTATTTGCTATCACTTCAGTATAAATCATTCAGCAAATAAATTGTTAACTGACAAACAAACATACATTAAGAACCCACACTAAAAATACATGAAGTTCTGTGACTTTCAAGCACAAGACTACAAGTATCAGTGAACTGATTTGCTACATATTCTTTTCTAATTCCTATAATTTGATTTGGAAAAAAAAGAAGTACTGCTGGCTGTGTCACTGTGCAACGCAGTAACATCCTTTTTTCTCTCAATGCATCTGTGAATCCAGTAAAATATTTTTAATATGTCATTTTATAATCTATTGATTGTAAAATTGTAGTGTCATAATCCAATCAACATCAACATGTTATTTGCAATCTATCCACATTTAGGAATAAGCTGTATTTGAATAAATTTGTTAAGTATTGAGACATGCACAGCTGTTTTGTAACTGGAGCTCATTAGAATAACTTCTCAGGCAAAGAGGCATTTTGAAGAAAGATTATTATTGAGTGGCATATCAATTCTATTCTCAGCAGGAATTTAGCCATCATTAGTGAATCTCAAGCCTCAGGCTAAGGAGGAAAAAAGGAACAAAATGGAATAAATAAGGGTTTTTTTCCTGCACGTTTGGTGATTAATGATTCCGTGGAAGCATTATCTTTACTTAAAGTCTCCACACGGTAGTTTGAAGTGCCCAAGGCTGTAGTGCAATCGTATTCCAGTAGGTGACGGCAGAGCCCTGGTAAGGTTTCACCAGGGACCTGGCATCAGCATCAGCAGCAACTTCACCTTACCCATAAACTGCTCGGACAGGGGGGGTTTCTCCTCTTTCCTCACGACCCTTTACATATATCTGAACTCTGGTGTATGAGGCAGGGGGATGTTTAGCTGGCAGAGCCTCTCATTACACCAGGTGTTGAGATATACAACCATGGGAGGGTGTTCCTTGCTGATGTCTTTAAACCCTCTGTGGTCTGCTCTGACTCGGGTCTCTCTTGGTTCCAGGTGCAGCACTCTGTCCCAGATGGCTTTGGCTAACAGGACTTCATGGGTTCTCCTATTGTTTTCTTTCACTTTGTATCTTGCCATCTCAAATGCAAATGGCAGTGCATGAACACTGTACCTTTCCTCATCTTCTGGGCACATTCCAGTATACTGCTGTCCCCTACCCTTTTGTTAGGCTTCTAGCTTACACAATATATTTATATATGCTTTCCAGCTCTGGGAACATACTCCTCCTCCCTATCCAGATACACATTAGACTCTTGCTAAGCTCCCCGTCCAGTTAAGCACGTTTTTAAAGGCCTTCAGTGTCATTCAGCCTCCATAATGTCTCTTAAATAAGTATTTCAATGTCCTCTGCTACTAAAGCCTTAGCTCATCTCAGTCATTTATCTCTTCATGTGCTGAATCCCACTGTTTGTTCTTGAACAGGAGCTGGTTTTACTGCTACCCTGTTGCAGGTGTTATTGTTAGATATTTTTCTAACTAGCCTCTGTGTGACATTCCCCATTTCTCTGTCAAGCTCGGTGACTCTAGGGGATCTGACCTGCAGAGCTCTGCAGCTAAAGAAGGTGTTGCTAATCCCAGAACCTCTGAGGAGAGGTTTGCATTCCTTCTCTGCACTGTTAAGTCTTGCTGTCATGGTAATACTGGTTAATATATCACACAAGTTCTTACCCTACCTCAGCTGACATAAATATACTGGGGAAAAATAAACCAACCAAACAAAAAAACCTAGTAAGTAAAATTAGATTTATATTTCAGTTAGAAGACTGTTTGTACCAGACTGGCAAAAGGATTCTTTGCACCATATTTAGGTATAGTGTTCGTCCTTTGCAAGCCATCATATGGGTTCTCCTCCTTTTTCAAAAATTAAAATGGAAAAAAAATTTATTTTAACTTCTTCAAGTGATATACAGAGAGGAGAAATTGTGTAAGAGCTTCTGACACTGGTTAGAGTCAGAAAAAAAACCAACCTAACTTTGAAGTAATTTATATAGAATGATAAAGATAAAAAGTCATTACACAAACATGAATAATTATTTACATTTTTTAAAAAAAAGCTTTTAATAACAAATCAGAAGAGCTGCTGCTTTTAGACTAAAGACTTAGTATCAGAAGCGTGAGTCAAAATAACTAAGCACAGCAGGATCCATTGCCAAAAAGACACTCTGCCAAGGACTATAACTGTGTAAGATTTATACTTAATTCTACAAATAAAACAGAAACAGATTCTCATCTCAGTTACCCCAACAGTAATAAAGGAATTCCATTGGCTTTAGTGGTTTTTCCCAAAGCCTGTGATCTTTACATAGTCAAAAACCCTACTGAAGTCAGCAGCTTGCAAAGAAGTTATTCCTGCATCTCACTGCAAAATGAAGAGTGCTGGATTCTGTAGTCTTATTGAACAGCAGATAACTATATTGAACTCCAATTACTTCCATCAACTATTTTTAACATAAATGTTTCAAATTCCACTAATTTATGAAAGGAATTCAAGCAGTTTAAAACTTAGAATCAGGCAGATGAGCACGGGAAAAATTACTATGCAAAATTATTTCAAGTACACAAGCCAAATTTAGTCCTCATTTATTTCCTACCCACTTAAAGTACCAAGGGATATAACCCATTAGAGTATTACTTTAATTAATTCATTTTGTCTAAAGTTTGCAAGATAGCAGTCTAGTCCTGTTTTCCTTGTATATACAGAGCTATTATTAACTACTTTAAGTCTGAAATGACTGCGAGACCAGACTGGTATTTCATCAGATATTTAAGTTCTTGCTTATTTTTTTAAAATACAGGCTGGGGGAAAGGGGAGGTTGAAACGTTTGTAATTCATGTGAGAACTTCTGAAACACTATTGCCTTATTTTATTATTCATCATAAATACTTAACTGTCTTTTTAATCCTATAACTTGTGTGCTTACCATCAAGATTTCTTTCAGATTTCAAGGCTAAATCCTCCCAAGGCATTGAGAATATCTGAGATAAGTCATCTGACTATGTAGTCAAAGCCTTGAATAGCACCACTGACTTCAAGAGTCATCAAGACTTCAGAAGTATTTTAAGAAGCTAACTATGTGTTGATTTGAATACTACAATATAATTGCTTGCATTATTAAACCTGATTTTTTAAAAGTTAATGCCTGAGGACATCTCCACTGCCCACTGAGATTACTTACTCCTTGCTAAATGAGGATTTTAGAAATGTCAGTACAGTCTATTAGAGGTGGATGTAGAATTTCCTCTGGACAACATAATGATAATGCAGTATCATGTACCCATGACTGTGGGGTTTTTTTCTCCAGCTGGAGACACTTGTGTCTGTACCACCTGAAACCTAGAGTCACAATTGACCTGGCAGGCAATATCTGGCAAATCATTAATTAAACAACAGCAATAAAACCTAACTAAGTATTTTTAAAAGCAACTGCCCTAAGTCATTAGCCAAAAGTTATTTGCTAGGAATCATTACCTTCAGCTGGTCTCTATTCTTCAGAAATACCCAGTTCTGAGCTAATTATTTCTCTTGTGAGCTAATTATCTTCTTATCTTCTTAGATGCATTTTGTCTTTTTCATTACAGTGTCATCATCAATATTTATGGAGCAGCACTAGACAAGATAACTTGCTTGTAATGCAAAAGGAAAAGCACCTGAAGAACTTTGGTAGCTGGATATAGAAAAGCCAGACCCTCAGGTGTATGCGTTTGAGAAGCATTACTTCACAGAGAAGTGTTATTCCCAAAGGAGGAAAAAAAAAAACAAAAAAAAAAAAAAAACAAACAAAAAAAAACCACCACCGCAAAAAAAAACCCCAAACCCACCAGAACAAAAAGTGAATGCTTGGATGCTCTAAGCTTATGACAAAGTTATATAAACTTCCTATTTTCATGTTTTTCATATCACCTGTCAAAGTGATCAGCAAAACATTACTATCCCAAACAGAAACACTGTTCAAAAGGCAACTTCAATTTTCATTTTGCTCTGCTTCCTCCTGAGATGAGCATGCAGGTAAAGAGGTATCATTTCTACAATCATAAGGTACCTTCATGCTGTTAAATTCCATATGACCAGAACTGGTCTCTGATACTAAATTCAAGTGGGATGAAAAAGTTTAAACTTGTTTATTTCCAAAATATGATGACTATATCCAGGCTGCATATTGGGAATTGTCTGTGGCATATGCTAACTGCTAGCTGTGCCCAGGAATTATTTCAAGAGTGCTAATTCATGTGGACTCAAACCATAACAAGATCTTGTGTAATATTTTAGCAGTATAGATGATCAAATGTGAATGCCTTGGAATGTTCCCTGGAATTAATTTACTCATGTAGATACGGGACTTCCAGTGCAACAACTGCAGTGTGACTTCTCTTTGTTTAGTCAAGGGATTAAGATTTCAGCTAGTGCATAAAGATAGCTATCAGTTTTTCCCCACTTGAAAACATTTCACATACTCATTTTTTCTAAGATTTGGTTTTAGCTTGCAATTAAAAATCAATAAAATTATTATCCAAATAAACCACTACAATTATCATACAAATTTACAGTATTAATTTTGTACTTACTAACTGGTCAACATCTACAACAGGTACTTAGATTAAATTGAAGAATGACAGAATCACCATGTTAGAGACAATGGGTATGAGTCATGGCAGCTTCTCAGATTCTTATTGCATCAAGAACACTGTGATCATTTATCAGCAGATTTTATGCTGGAAGAAGCAATGGCCAATGGGAATTTATGTTGATGACGGGAGAAGCTAAAGTCAAGGCTTGTATGCAATTGTTTTCCTGTTCATTCTGGGATGTATTTCTCGACCTTGGTAAATATACTAAGCAGCAAAAGGACCAAGACACAAATCTGTAGCTTTTTAGGGAAGCTATGTGAACTTTTTGAGGCATAAGCTATTGTGATATTAAAGGCTGCATAAATATGCTGAGCCATGTCCACCTAATTAGGCTCTCGTTCCCATGCCATAGCTACTGTGACATGGGGTTGTCTGTGTTAGTATAATGATCATACGTTAATCTAAAAGAATATTTATTATTTCTGGTAAGTGCTGACTGAACAATGACAGGCAAGCCCGCTGTGCTGATACATAATTGGCTCTCTTGCCATTTCCATACACGCAGGCATCTTCCCAGCCCTGCTTCAAAAGCCTTGAACACCTTACACCAAGGAAGGGGCCGAGTCAGGGAGACCCCTCCCTCTTTCATAAGACAAGAGAAGACACTGTCCATTGCCATGGGGTTACCTGGGACTAATACGGCTGCTCGTTAACGAAGGTGTGTGAGGAATCTCCGCAGCAGAGCAGGCACAGAGCCCGCCATTTCCTGAGGCGGTTCCTGAGGGTCCCTCCCCGGTGCCCACTCGGCACCCCTGCCCTCACGCCTGCTCCAGCCCCCCGCCTGGGGACCGCGGTGCTCTGTGCTTTTTCCGATCTACTTTTGCCTCTCCCAGCTCTTGCTGAAGCGAATGAGGCATGAACCGGGAGGTTTATACGTTCTGTCTGCCTGCTCGGACACAGCGACGGCGGCGCCCGGGGCTCCCCCAGGCCCCTGTCAGCCCGCGGCGGGGAGATGCTTCAGCACCGCGGGTGCGGACAGCTCCGCAGAGCCGGGGCGCCCCGGGATGGATGGGGAGGCTCGGACGGGTCATCCCTTCCTTCCCTTCCCTTCCCTTCCCTTCCCTTCCCTTCCCTTCCCTTCCCTTCCCTTCCCTTCCCTTCCCTTCCCTTCCCTTCCCTTCCCTTCCCTTCCCTTCCCTTCCCTTCCCTTCCCTTCCCTTCCCTTCCCTTCCCTTCCCTTCCCTTCCCTTCCCTTCCCTTCCCTTCCCTTCCCTTCCCTTCCCTTCCCTTCCCTTCCCTTCCCTCCCCCCACTTTCCTCTCCTTCCCCACTCTCCCCTTCCCTATTCTCCCGTTCTCCCTCCCTTTCCCCTCCTTTTTTCCCTCATTCCCTCCCTGCCTGCCTCCGCAGGATGCAGTTGTTGCCAGCTCCTACCCCACTGCAAAACATTTACATTATCGAGGTGTGAATAAAGTTTAGTGCAGGAGGAAGTGTGGGAAATGCAGCCAGGAGTTCAGGGTTGCTGAAATGCCCGGGGATGAGAAAGCCAGAGCTATACACCTGCACCAACAAAGATGTTCTGCCTTGCCTGAGGTGATCTGTGAACCTTGCTAACTCTCTAAATGCTTTTCCAGCATTTCATCAGCTCAAATTCATACCACTAAAACCCATATAACATGCCACAGAGTTCAGTTTAAAAAAAAATTTAATATTGTAAATGTCTTAAAGTTTGCCTCTCCTGCACTGTTAGCCTTAATTACTTAGTGCCAGCTTCACTCCTAAGGTGGCTTACTGAGAGGGGCACACCATAAACCAGCACTGGAACAGAGGAGCAAGATGAGGTTCAGTGGCAGAGGATCAGCACACTGATAGACTGGAGCATTATCAGGACTCAAGCCTTAACCCATTCCCTGGGACAGGATGCTCTGGTCTAGTGTGGGTGACTTCTTACTTTGAGTTAGGGCCAAATTTCAAGTATACTATGAGGTAGCATTGCTGTGTACCAGCACAGTATTGACTGGAAATACCCATCAGTGTCTTGAATGTGGTAAATTCATGGCACTACAGCACCAGCACCACACCCAGTCAGCAAGCCCAGTAGCAGTAAGTCCACTCAGATGCCACGACGTGTTAACAACTGCTTGCATAGGCTTGATCAGGGATAACTTGTGTATATCAAGCATATGTCTCATTAAAGCTATCTATAGCAATATCTAAACTTTCTTAAGAATTAACTTACTACCACTGTGATAGCTCAGACTGTTTCTGATCTGAGAAACACACATTGAAAATCTGAGCCTCCAACTGTTAGTGAAATGAAGATTCCATTTACTATCTGTAGCTGGATTCAAATTTGTGCACTAGCAGCTGGGATTTTCCTCTGGGGGGGGGGAGGGAGAGGGAGAAGGGGGAGTAGTCATGACCCCAATGTAACCAACTGGTTCAGCTGGAAACTAGCTTAATCGATGGCTACAAAGCCAGAAGCCAGGGAGGACTGCAGCAAACAAGTTGTCAGTAAAAGCCAGAGCATGGCAGAAACACTTTGCAGTCCAATGATTCCTAGCTGAAACATCAGTCTTGATGTTAAGGACCAATAAAGGTCTTGCCAGCTAATTGCTAAGGCATTCTTAATTACATAAGGTGCTGGACCAGAATGCAGATTTGCCTAAGTTTGGCAAAGGCATCTCTACTCTGCTGTAGCTGTCTCTATTCCTACACCGACAGCATGTCTGGCCTGTAATGCACAGACCCAATTAGATTCCTAAATTCTGGGCTCTATTGCAACTTGCCTGTGACCATGGATGAGCCAGGAACATCCATATACCAGTTATCCAAAAGGCACATAGATACCCAACCCTTACTATCAATCAGCTCTTATCCTACTTGGTCTCTGCAGTTCTTACATGATCAGAAAGATCCCTTTGTGTCAATATTTTGACAAAACTTTTCTTACTCTTCTCCTGTTATCTTTTGGTTGGTTGGTTGGTTTATGCCTCTCTCTCCCCTTTCAAGTTACCAATAACTTTTGGCTTTACTCCTTAGAGATTAATCCCTTTCTACTGGCAGCTCTTGATGCACCCTAAGCAATATGATTAGAGGAAGAAAGCAGAAGTCCCTGAAATTGCTGGTACAGAGTCAGTCTCGTCTGGGGATGGCAATGAAAAAAAAAAAAAAAAAAAGCTGAATTCCTATTTCCCCTTCCAAAAGCTTTGAAAAATATCTCGCTGGGGAGAGAGTCTATCTCCTAAATTATAATATTGCAAAATATTTATATTTTTAAGGAAAAAAAAAAAAGGCATTACCTGGTTGGGATCCTGAAGTCTACATTGGGTCCCAGTTTATAAGCCACTTGTAGAGAAGTGGAGCCCACTACTCTCTGGATAATTCCTTGGGAAGCAGCTTTTTCTATTTGGAACTGAGAAATCAGGTCAAAACCTACAATAGAAAATATACATAAATATACATGCCCAGAATATAATTAGAGATCTATGTAGTCACAGAGACGAATATGATTAAATGAAGTTTCTGAACAGGAGCTTTCCCCTGAAAAGTTAGGGTGCTACTTGCCTGGTAAGTCATCTTGGCCAATCCTGATTGTTGGGCAGAGATCAGTTCTCTGACTGGCACCCAGAATGACTGGTAATCCTGCAAAAACAGTGGATTTATTTACTATGTGCCTGCATATTGCCTCAGATCACCTTAAAAATCAAGTGTAGCAACCGTAAGAATATTAATAATTAAATATAACTACAAATAATAAAATAATAAGATTCCTGTAATATTATGCACTTTTTACTGATTCACTCTACTCAGTGAAGTCAGCATTCTAAGAAACTAATACTTTGTTTCTAGACAGCTGCAAATCTAAAATTATAAATATACTAATTGTTTTTTTTCAAAGCTCTAAAATTTAAAGATTATAATAATTCTCTAGCAGAGCTATGAGGAATAACTGTAGCATAAGAAATCCTGCTGTGTAAAGAGGTTTTGGTTTGTAACTTTTGGTGGTTTAAACAAACTTTGAAAAAAAAAAAAAAAAAAAAAAAAAAAGCAAGTTACCTAAACCAACAGTCTCCCTAATCCCAAGGAAACTTAAACAAACCTCATGCCAACTAAAGAGGTTGTCGAGAAACTGCTGGCATCTTTTCCATCCTCTCTGGTATTCCAGGTGTTGAAACCTTCTTCTGTGCCACATCTGACCAAAGAATGGTCATTCATTGAAATATAGGATGGGAGCAAGAAGAACCTACAGACCTCTTTTTGCTAACCCAAATAAGAACATATGAAATTTGGTTGAGGAAATTAAATTTCAAAATCTAATTTTTCAGAGTATTATCTGTCAAAAAGCATTGTAATTAGCATGAAAATCTACCAGAGTCCCCTAATATAGGTAAGGGGGGGAGGGAAAATAAACATCTGTTTGAAGAGTTTGAGTCCTGTAGAAGTCCAGTATTCGGTCAATTTGGAAAATATCAGTAGAGTCTGGATGGGAAAGAATAAAGTGTGCAAGTTGGAAGTAGAAACATTTCTAACCTACAGAGAGCCTCTTGTGTGCTGCCAGGGCTCAACCTTAAATGTGGGTTTCCTTCTGACAACATAGACTTAAAGGGAACATTCAGGTTGACATGTTACACCTCAGAAACAGCCTCATTTTATATTATTTAAGGAGGCAGATGGCTGAAATCCAACCATTTACACATTATACCCAGCAAATAAAGCGTAACCATTTTTTTGCCACAGGTAGCAGATGGATATCTGATGAGAAGCACTGAAAGTTACTAATCCTCTAATCCTTACCTTAAAAATTTACCTAATAGTGATCTTAAAATAGCAGCTCTTGCTTTTTCTTCTCTTTCTCTTATGTATACATCCATCCATCTATATATACACACAAGTATAAAGGTTCTCTCTGTCCATGATGGCTAGTTGCAGAGGTTTTTAATTTTTAACAATGTCACAATAATTGTTTTGACAGTTAAAATTACAGAAAGATGAAATGCAAATAAAGTCTGTCTCCTTACTTGATTGTTGCTGGATGGTGGCTGAGATGAAAGACCACAGAAAACTATACACGCAAAAGAAATCTGTAATTCTCCTGTAGACAGAAATAAAACTCCAATATGAATGTACAGTTTCTGACAGATCCTGTTATTAATTTTATCCTTAGAGCCGTGCATATTAAATGTATAAAACACAAGTTAAGCTTTTACTAACAGATTTGACAAGACAGTTTCTTTATATAGGAACTTTTCATCTTTGCCACATAATAAAACATGTCAATAAAGTTTTTTTATATTACCATTTCCCTTATATAATGCATAAAAGCAAACAAGAAAGGCAGCAGCTGGCAAGGACAGCTTTAACTGTTCTAATCTCTTGTTTACAGATTTCTCTGAATCCCACTTGTTCTCTTACCAGTTGCTTTTCATCTTCATCGCTGGCTTTCTTCACTTCTCTCATGTGAATACGTGGTGCCTATAGCCAAACTCTATGATTCCCTCTCATTAGTTCCATGTAAAAGAGCAGCAATGGGTGCAGATGGCTCCTCCTGCCCTACACAGGACCCAGCAGGGAGGGAGGTGCAAGTTATTGGGTCTGTTTTAATCTTCTGAAGGGAAGGAGGTGGAGGCTGGACAGACAGGTGTGTCCTGGTGGGCTCTGAGGGTGGATCCATGGAGCCAGTTGAATATAAAGAAGCCAAGCAAGCAAAGAAAAAAGCTGCTGAATGCTCCAGCATTAGGGCAGGGAAAGAAAGAAAATGAGTTCAGCAATTCCAGTCACTGAAGGTTGAGGTCTGCTGTTCAGCCAGGCAGGTAAAAGAATATTATATATCAAGGGGCTGAGGAAGCTGGTGGCCCTTACATGGTGTTATAACTAAAAGCTTTGAGAGCAAAAGAATACCAGGTCTCTAAAGAAAGCTTTTCCATTTATTGCTTATTTACTCATCAGGTGGCCTCAGGAGAAGCCTAACTGGTATTATCACAGTTGGTTCTTCTGAATAAAGCCAATTATTTGAAAGGGTTTTCATTCTTTAAACTCAAAACTTTTCAAGGAATACACATAGGCATCACCAGCCAGACTCCCGTTCTTCAGTTGTCATTGATAAAGCACTTGATTTCCATAGACTATTACACATGTTTGGACACACCAGGATATTTATTCATATGTGTTCACATGGATGTAAAGAGAGAGAGACTAAAATCTGTATTCATTGAAAGACCACAGAAAAGTTGTAAACAACTAGAAAGGCTTGATAGTTACCACAGTCAAAATTCATATATGTATAGAAAAGTACGCTAAAGTCTTCTGCTAATAACATCACATTTGTAAGGTTTCATGTTCTCTAGATCCTTTATATTCTAAAGTAGTTTAAAATTACAGAAAATCTGTATATATATATTTTTGTAAAGTGTGAAATATAGCACATGGAATGATCTCTTCTGTCTGTTGAGAGTCTGAAGCAATAAATGAGTAATGAGCTACCTCACTCAGCACAATTTGCTGTACCTAACATTCCCAGTATTGGTAATTCCAGTGTCAGTGTTGCTCACATTGTTATGTCTGTGGCTAGCCATGAACAGTTTGCCACTAATAATGTCACATTTTAATGTCTAAGCAAGCAGATCTTGGGTGATACCACTTCTTTCCCCTTCAAGAGAAAGGTAGATTCAGGGAGTCTTGCAGTCCAGCATCACAATGATGAACATATATCTGTGCTGGAATTGGCATATGAAATCGTTGCAAGTTAAGAAAAGAAAAAAAAAAAAAAAAGGATAAATATTAATTTGATTTTACAACAATTTTGCCCAAGTCACCACATACCCGAGCCTCTTACCCACCATGCAAATATTATCTGTAGGACACAAGAGGAGCCTCTAAGGAGCAGGAGCAAGAGTGGGACATGGAAGTCACCTGAAGCTATAAGGGAGGGGAAGAGGTGATGTGACATGGGAGGGCACAAGTGAGATCACCTGGGACTTAGAAGGAGTGCTAGAACCATTAACCATTACATGGTTCATATACTTTGTTTCTGAACAATCTACAATCTGCTTTCTTTTTCATTTCATTGCAGCAGTTCTCATGGGTAGAACTTATTTTATGTCTGGATTATTTTCCCAAACCAGAATCTTCAGAAGACACACCTACTGAAGTAAAAACTCTTTAAAATATGCTTATAGGCTTTGATTGTCCTGTGTACATTTTAATGTCTTCATCTTGTTACAAAACTCACAATCTATGATGAAATTCTGTATTAGATTTTACACTAATAGATATAATTTTGTCTTGATACAGCCAGACAGATATGAGCAAAGTAGTGCTAGCTGATTTGGTAGCACTATGAACTAGTCAGAATTATTTCCATTTCATTTAAATGTAAACTGAGGTACATGGAATAGGTATCATATATTTTACTGAGGCTCACAGAGAGAGTCCCCATGCAACTAGTGTTCATATTTAGATGATCTGAGTATTTTAATGTGTCTCTACCTTACTTTGTATTTTTCTCTTTTTATGAATGGGGATAATACAGATTTTTTTTTTTTTTCCAGAAAACGCAAGTGCACCATGATTTGTGTTTACCCACTTGCTCGGGGTTTCATTGTCTGAGTGCTAACTGCTCAGATGCTGCAAATGGATTAATTAAACAACAGAGAACATGATTCTCCAAAAGATCTCTGATCTGAGGTGTGGTGACTTTGTTGCAATTCTATCTCCTGAAAACAAGCTACGTAGGAATGTAATCACCTCACCAGCATTGTAAAGGATGCTTACACTTCTGACTTCACATTTCTCCCCTCAAATATCTGATTCTGTATTTTGTTTCTTTTGTGTAGCTTGGGTTGGAGAGCATGCATTTGTACAGCTGTTTGGTAAGACTGTGGTTGGATTGGAGGGAGGCAGCAAATAAATTAGGTGGAGCCAGCTTCTCCTGTGGATATAAAGCTTGCTCTCTGTGATGAAAAAGGTTGTAGTGAGATGACTGTATTAGACTTTCAGGAAATGCAATCCAGCACAAACCACAGAAACCAGCATTTGGCCCAGAAGGAGCTGTTAAATGTGGCAAAGAATGTTCTTCAGTTCAGGCTTGGGCTGACAGCAATCTAGGATAGCTAAATTAAGCCACCTCCTGATGTTTATTGTTTGACTGGGCTCAAAAGAGCTCAGTGTCACTGGCTTGTACTTTTGACCAAGATTTTCAGGAGGGACTAGGCAAGTTTGTTCTTCCTCTGAGAAATATTTGTGGCATATATGCAGGCACTGGGGGCTCAAGAACAGGCTTTGGGACTGGAGGAATGAAAGTTCCTCTGCCTGATTGTCATGTGGTCAATACTTGCCTAAATTGTGCCTTTGTTCTTTCATTTCATTGCATTCTCCATTCATTTTACATAAACCAAAATCTACTTAATGCATTTCAACCTTCTCTATCCTTACCTGTAGTACAAGGGTGACTGCTCTCTGTAGTTTAGCAGACTCTATAAGCAAATACCACTCAATTTGTGTGAGTTTGTTGTTCTGTCTTTGGCTCTGATAGCTCAAGATTACCTGCTTGTGGCTGTGAGGGATGGTGGTTCTGAAAAATCTGCTTTTTATTAATCACTCTAAGAGTTAAGACAATTCAGACCTGTAACTGATCCCATTGACATCAGGGACAAAGCTTGCACTGATTTAAGCACCTTTTAATTAAACCAGCAACAACTAATTAAGCCAGCATCCACTAGTGTGGAGTAATTGAACAGACAGCAAAACTATAATCCTTGTCAGATTCCAACACACCACTGGAATTTCACAAATAACTTATTATCCATAAAACTCTTACCTTCGTCATAAAAATGTAACTTTCCGTCCAAACTTTAATGAATTTTGGCATGAGAAGAAAAATATCTTTTCTTTCCAAGCTGTCAGATGTCATTTTTCAGAAAGACCAAATTCTTCTTTCTCAGAGAGTTTGCTCAAAGAAACCTGGGAATAGGTGAGGCCAGATTCTCATCTTCTCAGCTCAATATTATTTTCAATATTATTTTCAGGTGAACCTCACTGTAATGACATTGAAAACAGTTTGTGAACACAGAGTCTGCTTCAATGTTGTCTCCAAAATTCAACAAATCCCTCTGGAGTGTTCTTGGAGCACAAACAGAGATTGTCTATACACAGGGCCAGATAAACTTGCACCAGAGTTTCACATCCCCTTGCCATAGGAGTTTCTTTCTGTTGATGAAGCTTGCAATTTCCATTACCTTTGGAAGAAAACCTAGATTGTGGTACCTGAAGGGAGGTTGTAGTGAAGTGGATGTTGGCCTGTTCTCCCAAGTAAATGATAGGACTAGAGGAAATGGCCTGAATTTTCACCAAAGAGAAGTTTAAACTAGGTATTAGGAAGAATTTCTTTACCAAAAGAGTAGTCAGGCACTGAAACGGGCTGCCCAGGGAGGTGGTGGAGTCACCATCCCTGGAGGTATTCATAAACTGGGTCAGTGAGGCACTTCAGGACATGCTCTAGTGGGCATGGTGGTTTTTTTCTGGGTTAGCAGTTGGATTCAGTGATCTTAGAAATCTTTTCCAAGTGTGAAAATTCTGTGATTCAGTGATCTTTCCTATTTTCACTTCTTTCTAGATTAGAAGATTTGTACTTTGTCTCCAGGGCTGACAGGCAATGATTATCCCCAAATGTCATAGTCAGTGATTCCAATTGTCTTAAATACAGGGGAATTTATTCTCTAGTGGAATGACAGAGAAAATCAAAAGAAAAGGTAAGCAGACTTCAAACAGAACTATGCCAATATTGCAATGAACACAGTTGTGTTTTGGCAGAAATGAGAACTCTGATCTCACTTAACTTACCCCTATGTCCATCTACTGATAGCACTGATTTTACTGTTTCTCAGCAATGGAAATAAGATCAGAAACAGGCTTCTGCTGTTTGTGTTAGTTAGTTAATGATCACCAAATGTAGTGAAGAATTTGTCATTTATACTAATAAATAGAAGTACTAAGAACTGGGTGCAAAATCCACAATTTCATCAAGTAAATTAAAAGTTCCTCCAAATTTGCAAATATTTTGAGTAACAATGCAATAAGCCTTGATCATACTGTTTAATGTTGTTCTCTCTATTTAAAAGTGCACATTACCTGAATAGCTCACTGGTACATCATTTAGGCGATGAAGAACTATTCTTTCACATTCCAACACAACTGGGAAAATAAAATTTATCTCTAAATATATTAATATTCTTTTTGAAACAAAGTTATGTTACCTGAACACAAATTTCAGTTCTTTAAAGCAGAACTTTTTATACTTGTTGACCTGATGGGACCTCATTTCATTTATATTTATCTCTAAATACTACAGCAAGCATAATTTATTTTACTGTCATGAAATGCCCTGTGAGAGAAAACAAGTCCTTCCTAACACCAGTAACAAAATGTCCATGAAGTTAAATAGGATCAGGATTTCCTTCTCTTACACAATCATATGGACCACAAAACTGGTCCACAGGCAAAAATACTCATGGAATGAAAAGCAATGGATGGGTATTTTGGACAGTGCCAATTTAAAAGAGTGTGCGTTCTCCAACACTCCCTGCCTTCCCCAGACAGGTTCTGCCCCTTGCCTCCTGTCCTCAGCCTGGCCAGGCTCCAGCTGACCAGACACAAGAATGGGGCAGATTTCCCTCAGCCCAGCTCAAATCCCCAAGTAAGAAAAAGCCAAATGGAACTTGGCAGAGGATGAGTGGTCCTGACAGGGAAGGGAAGAAATATTCAGTTCTACAGAAGAGCAAATTCTATGGCACAGATTCTGATTTCATTGGCAGAAAGGAAGAAACCCTACATTTCACAGTGTTGAAGACCGTGGGGTTTCTGTAGCAGCTTTATTTTCTAAAATGGTGATCTCTAAAGTCCTCAGCTTTCCCCAAAGTAATTTCAGGCTTTTTGCAGACTTGCATTACTGTGCAGGTTCACATTTATTCAGGGACTGTCTGAATAGCTTTTGAATGGAGATGGTCAGGTGATCAGTTTGTTTTATAATTAAAGCTAGGTTTAAAGTGTGGTACCAGGGCAAATTCCAGGACCAGAGAAAGCTGACACACGCAGACTTCCATACAGATTTTATGACATTTAGAATATAATTTTTCATCTGCAAGGTATGTTCGGTATGGAAAGAACTGTGACAAAATTTAAAACTTGGTATTTTCTCTCTTACAAGAAATATAAAAGACACAAAAATATAAGAATAACACCACAATAAAAAATGGTGAATTTTAGCAGTTTGTAAGTTATTCTTCATGATAAGGCGTACATTTCCACAGCACTGATTTTGCACTTCACTTACACCTGGTTATTGATCTCAACAAAGCTACTGTATTGCAAAATATGTTCTGGCTAGAAGTTCATTCAGACAGAACTAAGACAAAAAAAACCTGTTAGCCTTATTCCTTCCGTTTTTTCTCAGTTAATCCACCATTTCACCATAACTGTCAGGATGCTTCTGATCAGAGTGCCTTGAAAATGACAGCTACAGAGCAGAAAACAAAGGGTAGATTGAATGATTATTTTCAAGACTGGAGGCAGCTTATTAGCTAAGTCCCACAGATTTGTACAAAGGCCTTCATTATTCAAAAGATTCATAAATGTGATCTGGAAGAAGTGTGGATAGTGAGTATGTAACATCTGCGAGATACAAGGAAGGTACTAAAGAAATAAAAGTGGAAGTTGGGGCTGTAAATTGTGAGAAAGTCTCAAAATACCTAGAAAGTATTTGATAAAATATCAGGTGAAATTCCATAAAACTAAAGAGGAAATAATTTGCAATGAAAAAGCCTAACTTATGGTAGTTTGTACCATTCTAGGAAGGTATCTGTCAGCTAGAAATTTAAGAGCTCTGAAAACTTAGCTCTGTGCTCAGTAGTAGGCAAAAAGCAAACTGCAGGTTAGGACAATAAGGAAAACAATAGTGAAGAAAGCAGAAAGCATTTAACTGCTGCTATGTAAACCATTGGTCAGCAGAGATGATCAAAGGTTTGAACTGGTTTCAGTATGAATAACAAATAAATAGATTAAATCCTGAGGAAAAAAAAGTTTTAATGAAGTCTGAGGTGCATGGAAGTGTATAAAGATTAAATGTTGCTGTCTTGCAGAACAAGGACTAAGGTTATAAACTGAAGCTGGAAACCATAAAACATATTGGTATTGGGATTCTTTACAACCACTTCCAGCATTCTCCATTGTGAATGATGAAAAGTGGCATGAGATCAAAAAGAGACAAAGCAAATTAATTAAGGAAAACCTACCAGTGACTGTCCCCAAATCACAAAGTCCCCATTCCACAAATCACTGCAAACTGGGAAAATACATGGGAAAATTGTTACTATGTACTTGTTCTACCCCCACATGCTTCTCTAGGATTCCACTATTAATACCTTGACCAGACAAAATATGCTGTACCACACGGACTTTTAGTGTAACCTCATAAAGCTGTTTGCTGTTTTAATGTTTAAAAGACTTGCAATACAGAAAAATAAAAAAAGAAAGACTGCCTCCTAAAAACAGAACCAAACATGGTCTGAAAAGGGAGTTTCTTTCTGCCATTTCCTTATTTTTCCAAAACGTGAGATACTGGAATGGAAGTTTTGTGCTTTCTTACAGAGAAGTCTCTCAAAGATTACATAACAGACTGAATATTAGAAGAGAATCCAAGAAGCCTAGAAGCATAGAAAAATTCAGACATCCTCTCTGGGCAGAGTCATAGCAGACATTGCTTAGGCTCTGCCAGGCTGGGGCCTGGGTATTTCCAAGGACAGAGACTTCACAACCACCCAGGGTGACTGCACCAGGGGCATAGCCACTACCACGGTGGCAACTTTTTCTGTTTGTTCAAGCTAAATCTTATGATCACCTTGGTATATGTGTTTGTTAGCATTCAAAGCTTCTGGGCTTCATTCTCTACTTCCTGCCCTTGAGAATGAATGTGAGAAGGTATATCACTCCAGAAAAGTGATTTGATAGTTACTTTTCTATCTAGTTTGTATAGCTATAAGTAGATATTTAGATATTTGTGCCACAAGCAGATGAAGAATCAAGTGTTCATCTAGGTTAAGAGCAACATAGGGCAAGACTGCATGAATTCAGAAAATAAAAATATCCTACAGTGGTATCTGGGGGATATTTCTTATGGAAAACAAAAAGGAAAAAAAAAAAAAAAAAAAAAAAAAAGCTGACCATAAAAGTGTTCATCTTCTTGATTTCTTTTTTAATGGTAGTCTTTATAAAAGATTCATAAAGGTTTTCCTGCCACTCATTTGAGAGACTGTAGCGTGCCTATAAGTAAATCCATGTCAATTATCTAGCGGCATAAGCTGCTCCCCCTCTCTTATGTTTCTGATGCAATTCTCTGAGTTATATCTCATCAGATATCAGATATGTCCTGTTTTCATGACTAAATAAGCCACTAACAGCAAAAGCTACAGAACTTGTTTTGCTGCTTTCTGATTTATTTTTGTATGTCCTACAGCTGGATTGCCCAAGACACACACTGTTAACATAGTTTTCTTTATTCCTTGTTTTTTTGTTGGTTAGGGGTTTTTTTGTTGTTTGCTTTGGGGTTTTGGGTTTGGTTTTTTGTTTTTTTTTTGGTTTTTTTTGTTTTTTTGACACCAGTAGGGTTCTTGTACAACAAACCTGAAAAGTCTTATAATCCAAAGAAACTATATGTAATGGATCTCTTTTGGTTAAATTTTAGCATGCAGATAGAAGTACGCATTTTTAAGCATAAAATTTATTGTAGTATACCTAAAATTTTCTTACCTTTGCTTACAGCTTTTAACCTTTGTTTACATGTTTTCCTAAAACTAAGTACTTTATAGTCAATTGCCAGAATTCATAGAATGGTTTGGCTTGGAAGGGACCCCAAAGATCATCCACCTGCAACCCCCCTGCATGGCCAGGGACACTTCCCACTTGGGTTGCTTAAGGCACCATCCAACCTGGCCTGAGACAGGGAGAGGGCAGACACAACTTCCTTGGGAGACTTGTTTCAGCATCTCATCAACCTCACTGGAAATATTTTTTCCTAATGTCCAGCCTAAATCTCCCCTCTTCAAGTTTTAAACCATTTCCCCTTGTCCTCCCACTATACTCCCCTGTAAAAAGACCTACCTCAGCATTCTTGTAGGCTCCCTTCAGATATTGGAAGGTTACTACATGGTCACCTCAGAGCCTCCTCTTCTCTAATGTCCTTATAAGTTTTGGATTGAGAAGTCTATAGCATTTATAACATGTCCAACCATTAAGTTTTTTTTTTTAAAGGAGGATCCTTTTATAAAGCCAGCATCAATTTTTTAAAAAACTGCTATAAAAATATTAGGAAGCTGAACATGGAAAATTAACAGATACTGTGGTTGACAAACCACCAATCAAGTGAATCACAATGGAAGGATTGTCTCCTGTGTACAGACTT
Organism: Phaethornis superciliosus; assembly: GCA_023637945.1. NCBI lineage: Eukaryota > Metazoa > Chordata > Aves > Apodiformes > Trochilidae > Phaethornis > Phaethornis superciliosus. Next base: position 85,581,581 of record JAJQWJ010000003.1, on the reverse strand, counting down.
TTTTTTTTCTGCGAGCTATATGCAGAATAACGGGGATATAAATAACCTAACTACAATCTTCTCAAAAGTCAAATATGTTTCTTAGCAAAATCTGTAATCTCTCCACATGTGTTACATGCTGCAGCCACTCTGGAAAGCAGACAGTTACTGCAAATATTTACAGCATAATTTTAATAGTTTAGAGATAAAGATGTGTGTTTGAGGGGAGGCAGCAGTGCAAAGGATTAGCAGTGGGAGAAGACTTCCTGCAGTTTGGGGTCAGAGCTCTGGGTCAAGCCTTGCTCAGAGCTGAACAAGAGTTATCACTGTGATATCTCATGTCTGCTAAGTCGGTGTAAAATGAGTTAATGCTCATAGGTCAGACCTTGGCAGACAGACACCACAAAATCACCCTCCCCTCTGGAAATCGTGTAAGTAAACCAAGAACTAATTGAGCATGGAAAATTAACTACCTTGTCTCCTCCAACCAAGGTCTTTCCAGGCTAAGGTGGGAAGGGTGAGCAAGCAGCTTCTTCCCTGTCACTAGCAATTCTGAGAATAACCAGAGGACTTGACAGGATTGCTACACTGGTATCCTTCACTATCTGACAAATAGAGTTTTGTATGAATAGCACTCTGTTTGGCACTATACTCTGAACAGTATGTGAGATAGACAACTATGTTTAAATTCTTAAGACTGTTTGGATTTGTTTTAAGAATTTGAAGGGCATGAGTTCTCTTGATCCAGACCTTTGACAAATCAAGGCACTGAACTGAAGAGCACAAGCATCCTGCCTTTCTTGGGGCATATTGAATTTACATATATATGAATTATATATATATATATATACACACACACATATATCAGAGGCTTATATACCAGTTTAGCTTTGCAGGGATTTCTGGAGGCCCTCCAGTCTGCTGGAGCAGGGCTAACCTCCAGCTTCTGAATACATCAATTTTTAGTTACCTCCAAGGATGGAGATCCCTCAGCCTATCTGGGTAACATGTTCCAACATTCAGATACACTCTCCTGTGGATACTTTGTAAATATTGTCTATTCAAGCTGAAGCATCCAGCAGTTCTGAAGAAAAGAAGTGCCAGCAGATTTACTTGCTGCCATCAGCATAGAAATCCAAGTGTGAACCTTTTCCAGGTGCACTGTCACTCAGGTTGTCTCCTGCACCCCAGGGACATTTCTCAGAATACTGCAGATGCATTGATGTAATTGGGAAGAGCATTCCAAAGCACTGAACACAATTTCCAAGGTAATACAGCTCAATTTTGACACACAGCATTCTCTGGTTCTTTGAAATTTCAATACTTTTTTTTCAGGAACTTGCCTAATTTCAAGTTATCTTTGAGCCCCCTCCATAATCCTGTTTGATGCTGCATATGGGAAACTTTTTTTTTAAGAATGAGCTTAGGTCTATATTTAAGAAGCCTTTCCTGGAATAGTAACGACAGAGTGTGGGATTTTTTATGATATTTTTATACTGGAGAAGTCCTGCTGTGAGTGTATGCAGATTTTTATGTAGATGTGTATATTTATATATATACACAACTATACCAGATAAATGGGCTTTTATCAATGTATTTCACTTGCTGAACTGGGATGAGCCAGTCCAGGAAAAGCAGAGCTTCATTTGAAGGAAATTATCTAAACTGAGAAATATTTTTCCAGTGTGAAGAGGGCACGAACGAGCTGTTTGTGGCAAAGCAGTAAGTGAACTGACTTTTCTGTCCAACAGGTGGAGTTTTACAATCACTGATGCTCGGATTCTAACACTATGATGTTCATTCATTATAAATTAAATTAGTCCTAACCATGTTTAATATTGATAATGCCGGATATATGTATGCATAGATGAATGTATTTTTGGCTTTTTGCATTTTTATGTAGTATGCAAGTGGTCAAGACATACAAAGTCAGTAGCGCTGTTTCTTTCTTATATTGCTGAGACATTAAAGATTGGGATTTTCACATTTTTATTTCCAAGCATTCTAATACTACCTTCAAGATGGACACCTTGTTTAAAAATAATTTTTCTGCAAAAATATCAGAATACTTTGCTCTACTAAGTATTAATAAGCTTTATGTTCTTCTGTTATGTTGCTTGTTATTCAGCTGAGGTAAATTACTTTTTCAGCAGTCTCTGCATCTTTGGTGGAATTAGTAGTATACATGTCAATTATTATCCACCTTGTAATTACATAAAGACATTTTGGTAACTTCTCCATTGTTATTCCATATTTTTGATAAAGTGAATTCTGATATGTATATTTGCTTAACATTGTGATTTCTGAAGAGTTTTCTTTTATGTTGGAACATAACAATCCTCTTACTGCAACAATAAAAACACCTAAAACCAAATGCAACCTCAACAAACAAGAGAGTGATCATGAACTGAGCTGGGATGAATGGATGAAGAGATGCAGATTGATGGCTGCTTCCCAGCCTTATCAGAAACTAGATCCATTCCCTTGGGGTTTAGTTCCAAATTCTCATGTTTAAGCCCTGCTCAGCTACTGTATGCTCCTGTTCTGACCTGATGAATCTTGCATTGCTCTGTGCATGTGATGTATCCAGGAGCACACCTGAAGCAGCAGGACTTCAGTCAGGACCATGGGATGGAAGAAGAAATTGAAGCTTGTTCTCATATATGCTGGATGTGTGTGCAACCTGGTTTGATATTACATACAATAAAGGTGTGGTGGTAACATTATCTGTAGGCATCCTGATTATTGTTGATTTGAAAAAGGTTGTTCCCCCATCACTCCTTCAGACATGAGGTGCAAAGCCCTGATCTCTGGGATTGAATCCATGTTCTGCATCTCAAAGGCAGGAAGGAGCCTTCCTGAAGCCTTGAGTCAGGTATTTGGGCTTTATGTGAGGATTTGAAGCCTATTCCTGTACCTACCAGTTCCTGTTCCTACCAGTCATCCTGTAGATGACCAATTCTACAACTTGGATTCTGTTCAAGGAGGAGAACCCTAAAATTAAAATGTGGAGTATGAATACATTTAAATCTGTTGTTCAGCATAATCCATATTAAAAACAAAAAACCAACCAAACAAAAAAAACCCCAGCTTGCTGGGCATTTCAGTCATTATATAATCTTGTCATGTACCCTGGGAGAGTTATCTTCTGCTGCACTTTGTACAAATACAAAACTGGAGTGGAAAAAAAAAACACACTGAGATGGGCTTAATAGAACACATCAGTCATGTGATAGAGAGGCTTTAAAGTTTTCTGATGGTGTCTGTTGAATTAATCCTAAAAATTTATTCAACCAGCTATTACAAAGTGGTTAAAAGCTAAATAAAATAATTATTTGACTGGTACCATCCATTATTGACCATGTCTTTCCCTTTTGCAACCAAGGTTGAGAAATTGCAGCTTTAGCAGGTTTTATTCTCTGTGGGTGTTCTCTTAAACCAAGTATATTGATTTGGATAGAAGCCAAAAGTAGAAATGCCTGTAAATTATCACATGTTCCAGAACAGTAATAATTTAGGAGTATCTCTTACGCTCAGAAGAAGAAAATATTGCTTGGCTAGAAACTTCTATCTCATAGCAAAGTGGCCCAGAAAATACTGTTAATGCTGCAGGCAAGAAAATTATTAAGTACATACCATGTTGAATGCAGATGCAGGTGCTCTAGTCTGGCGTGTTGTTATAAGTACTAAAAGATGAGCTAAAATTAAATTTTCCTCACTAAATTATACTTGCATTTATTAATCTTTTTATAGTCACTTAACACAGGATTATTTGGATGCTGGGTTCATTATTTACTCAGTGGAATAACATGTTGATAACTGAAGGATGTCCAGCATTCTGACATGGGGATCCATAATATTTTTCTTGCTGGGTAAATGTGGATTTAGCTGAACTAGTGAAAAAAAATCACCCATGAGACAGTGGCTCTGAGAACTAGGGCTGTCTGTAGAACAAGAATTACATTCAAATGTACTTCAAGGTCATCATATTTTTTAAAGTGGATGTCTGTGAGACCAAGACAGAAGTCAGGGGAAGCACACATGCTGCAATAGCCCAAAATGCAGGGGATGCTCCAAAGGTGTTGATCAGCCCTCTTATTGATCTAGGCTTGCTTACAGGAATAGGGGGTTGCTGCCTCTGTCTCTTAGGCTACAAGACACTTACATGACCTGTGCCAGCTTTGTGCTCAGGCTGCCCATAAACCCTTTCGTAGGAAAGACCTGGGCCATCCTTTCAACCCTACAGTAGGTGTCACAAGTGCAGGCAGGATGTATGGGACAACCTAGCAAACCAGTGGAGTCTTGGCCTACCTACACTGTGGGTAAATATGTACCCAGGACTAGCGTGGGTACAACCTTTCTCTGGTGTTCCCTGCAAGATGGTTTTCTACCATTGAGAAAGATGATGGAGTTCCAGAAAAAGTGGAAAGCTGGCACTTATTTTGAGGGCATGAGTTGGTGTTCATACTGCACAGTGTCGTTATACGATGTGAATCTGTCCATCTTTTACCCTTCTAGCCATACAAAAACATTGGACAGCTGTACAAATTCAATGGAGATTCCTCTTTACAGCATTATCAACCACCTTACAAAAAGATGTTCCAAAGAATACACATTACTTGATTCAGCTGATCTTTCTATTTCTCTGGAAATAATTCTGGAAGCAAAGTGAAACAGATATGTATCAAATGTCCTGCTGTCACCTTGGGCTGCAGTGCTGAGCCTGGAGCACTGAGTACCAGACACAGATGGGAAACTATGATCTCTAAAGAGAGCAGTGCCCTTCCTTTAGGCAACCTGTACCAGCAAAAATGAAGGAGGTCATATCATCTCTTATTCCTTAAATACTTAGGTGTGGAAAAAATTTTACACTTATAATTGAAGCTAAGTGCATTGTGGAAACCACATGAAATGCAGCTCCTTTTTCCCCAAAGGCTAAGATTAAAAAAGAAGGCGGTGGTGCTGAGTATTTAATGGGTTTCAAAAGAGATCTGATTTGGAGAGGATTTGGAGCCACTTGACACTGTTCAGGAAGCATGAGCTTTGAAGTAGTCTTTCTAGAGTTGGGAGAGTTGGCAGCATCCTGGGGTCCCCAGGGGCAGAAGGGCAGGGTCTGGCTCTGCTGCAGCATTGCTGGGGCAGGGAAAAATGGTCCAAGGGATCTGGCATGGGGTCCTGGGCCATGTGGGTGGGTGGGAGGCCAAACAGGCAGAGTATGGCCCCAGTATTGCCCTTGCATTTTCAGATTACATATTAAGAGTCACTAGATCTTCCCGCAAACCTTAGTGCTAAATTCTAAATGACAATAGTAACATGCTAAGGAAGCTACTTCTACCCACAGGGAATGGCTTGTCCTGGAGGACAATAAGTGTGACTATTCTAACTCATTTTAGTACATGATACCTTGTGAGAGTCTGCAATATTTTGGTTGTTTAAAATCTGGAGAAGGAGGAGATGTAACTTATAATGTAGCTCAATAAGTAGCTGAGGGAGCTAGCTCCAAAGGGAATTGTATACTCCAAGTAAAACATGCAGCTTCAGCACCTGGGATGGATGGTGATGAGAGGGGCAAATTGCAGTATCAAAATGACTAGGAGATTGAAACAGTAGATTCACAAGAACGGTCAGATCAGGAGATGATAGATTTAAAAGAAATAGTTTTTTTCTAGAGAAAAAAGCCCTAGATTTTTGTCAGAGCACAAATATGAGAGAACTAAGAGACAGAGAAATTATGATGACCCTAAGGCTGTGATTCGTTCTAGGAAACTGATGATTAGAAGAAGGGTTATGTGGCACAACTTGAGTTTAAGATCCTTATGTGCTATTCAGATTTTAGTGAAGATGTTCATTCAGTAGAGATGGGAAGCGTATTTTAGAGTTGTTGTCTTTGAAGAGTATCTTGGCCAGATGTCTATAATGTCTATGAATGGCCTGTGAAAAAAGGGGGAAAAAGTTAAGTTCTGAGGGATGCCAAGAAAGACTGAAAGAATAGATAGGAGGTAGAAGGGCACCCAGGTGAACAGCATAGAAACCATGGGTAAACAGAACATTGAGGAATAGAAACACATACAAAGTATAAAAGTCAACAAGTACTAGAGGAAGGCAGCATAAAACACTTGAAGTCCAGCCAGGAAAATATGTATTCAGACTGTTTGCACTGTTTCAGCTGCAGTCAGTCTATGAATAAATATCCATTTCTGGCAAAACCAATCCAGTTTACAACATTTTTACAGATTTATGCATTCCAAAGAATACAGCTAGACATTTCACTACCACTCTGTATTACTCCCTTCCTGAATTAGTCCCCACGATATCAACAAAAATCAATTGAGATAGTCCTGGTTTTCAAAAAATTAGACAAGGCTGGAATCTGGCCCAGGAACATAGAGTTCAAAATCACTGATTGGCAGTGGATATGAAAGCTCTCCAAATCAGTAATGGATTCTTTCAGTGTGCTTTCTTGGTTTGTGTGCATCCTACCTGCTGCTTGCACATCAGGCACTGTAAGGGCTGCTAGAAGAAAGACAGAGACAGTGGACAACTAGGCTGAACATGAGCAGTGACACTGTTGGGGCAAGACCATTAAGTGCCAAAGGCACTCCACTGTGAGACAAGCTTATGTCTGCCCAAATTCTTTCTCACTGAACACAGAGCAATTTCAGAATTTGTTACTGTGTTCCCATGGAAACTTTCCCTATGTCACGCACGTTTTCCTCGCTACAGGTCACATCCTATTTCATCTTCAGTCATTCTTACTATTAATGTAAATGGCAGTTGCTTTATGACTGCCCTGCAGCTCTATAGCTTGCATACTTCTAAGACCACCCTTTAAGATAAAGATTTAATTGTCCTAGTTGTTAACATTTAGTCTGTTGTTTGCTTCCTATACGTGATACGGCAAGGAAAAAATCCTTGTTAGCTCTTTTTGCCAAAGCAAGCAGACTATTTCATGTAAAACTACAATTGCTTGGCTAGAAAATTGGGTTTTATAGCAAAATAGCCCTGAAGGATGAAAGGCATATGAATGTTGATGAAAAGCAGTTTGAATCTGGCCAAGTTACTACTTGCTAAGAATAACATCACAGAAAACCTATTTTTTTAGAATGAGCACTTAAAATTGAAGAAATACTGCAAAGGAGTGCGCAGCTAATACAATCACATGGGGGTTTTATCCAATAGCAGCTGTTTCTCAAACAACCTGAGGTTACACATAAACTTGACACACAGCTTTCTGCTGCAGCTCTTCCCAGTTCTTTCTAATAAATAGCATTCTCTGTTTCTATATGCCATGTGCACAATATGTAATAAGGTAGAAGAAAACACTATACATTTAAATTTATATTACAGAAACCATGTGTCAATGTGCAGCTGTGTGATCATGAAGACAATTAGGAGCAGACAGAGGTTTGGTCAGGACTGATGCCCTGTTTCTTCTTGTTTCTATCCATGCTCCTTTATAATTTTAAGAGGATGAAAAAGTCTACCTACTCTTCTCAGCAATGTACTGTTGTCAAGTGTCTGCCTGATTGCAGTTGCTTATCACCCACAACAGAGAGTGAGAGACCTGCAGGCAGGGAGTAAGAAGTTAGGCAGTGACTCCAGCAATGATGCTTTCTCTGCAGTGGACTGGAAAGGAGGAAATTAAATAGTGAATTGTCTTATTGTTCTTTCACTATATTGCAACCAGAGAAGTTGTTCTCTTCTCAACAAAATAAACCTCCCTTTCTCGTGTGCTTCTAAAATATTTTTTAATAAGATCAGGATGAGAAATATCCCTCCTTCCAGTATTTTGTGAATTTCCTCTGCAATAATGTCAGCATCTTCAATCAACTAAATGATTTATTGAGACCATTTTCATTAATAGAAAGGAAGGATTACACCTCCCATCCTGTTTCTGAAAGCGTAATACAATTTTTTGTTTGTTTGGGTTTTTTCAATGTATTTCAGATTAAATGGAAAAAAAAAAAAAAAAAAAAAAGAGAGAGAGTTTATGGTCTTTGGAAGAGGGACAGGCAGCTCAGAGGGACTTGAAAGATATTGCGAGGCTATGAAGGGAATAAATTAGAAGGGCCAGAGCCCATCTAGAACTTAATCTGGTTAAAAAAGATTTTTTTACTGCTGTAAAAAAAAATCAAAATAAAATTTTCTGTAAATACATTATCAACAAAAGGAGGGCTAAGAAGAATCTCCATCTATTGGATATAAGGGGAAATAGGGAGATGAAAGATTAGGAAAAGGCTGAGGTTCTTTAAATGCCTTCTTTGCCTCGGTAAGACCAGTTGTTCTCTGGGTACAGAGCCCCCTGAGCTGGAAAGCAGGGACATGGTGCAGAAAGGATCCCCCATAATACAAGTGGAGATGGTTGGTGGCCTCCTACACCATATCAGCAAATACAAGTCTATGGCACTGAATGGAACCCAGCTTATGGTAGTGATGGAACTGGCAGAAGTGCTCACCAAGCCACTTCCCATCATCTATCAGAAGTCCTGGCTAACCAGGGAGGTTTCAGTAGACTGGAGATTGATAAATGTGACCCTCATCTACAAGAAGGGACAGAGGAATTTCTGGAGAACTACACATCTGTCAGTCTGAGCTCAGTGCCAGGGGGGGTTACGGAGCAAAAATCTTGAGCTCCATCGAGGGGAACACACCGAATAACCAGGTGATAAGGCCCAGTCAGCACGAATTTCTGAAAGGCAGCTCCTGCTTAAGTAACCTGACTCCTGTGACAAGGTCACCGACTTAATGGATGAGGGAAGTTTTTAGATGCTGTCTGCCTTGACTTTAGTAAAGCCTTTGTCACCATTTCCCACAGCAATCTCCTGGAGAAACTGGCTGCTCATGGCTTGGACGGGCATACTCTTCACTGAGGAAAAACTGGATGGATGTCTGGGCCCAAAGAGTTGTGGTGAGCGGAGTTAAATCCAGTTGGCAGCCTGTCACAAGTGGTGTCCCCCAAGGCTCAGTACTGGGGCCGGTTCTCTTTAATATCTTTATCAATGTTCTGATGATACCGAGTTGTGAAGGAACATGGATCTGCTTGAGGTTAGGAAAGCTCTGCTGAGGGACCTGGACAGGCTGGATTGATGGGCCAGGGACAATTTTATGAGATTCAAATGGCCAAGTATTGGTTCCTGCACTTAGGTCACAACAACCCCATGCAATGCTACTGGCCTGGGGAAGAGTGGCTTGGAAGCTCCCCAGTGGAAAAGGACCTGGGGGTATTGGTCAATGGCCAGCTGAACATGAGCCAGCAGTGTGCCCAGGTGGCCAAGAAGGCCAACAGCATCTTGGCTTCTATCAGATATAGTATGGCCATCAGGACTAGGAGGGGATTGTACACATGTACTCAGCACTGGTGCAGCTGCACCTCAAATACTGTGTATAGTGTGGGGACCCCCACTACAAGGACATTTTGATCATGGAATCATAGAATGATTTGGGTTGGAAGGGACCTCTAAAAGCCATCTAGTCCAACCCCCTGTCAGTAAGCAGGGACATGCTCAACTTGATCAAGTTGCTCAGAGCACCATCAAGCCTCACCTTGAATATATCCAAGGATGAGGCCTCAGCTAACTCTCTGGGAAACTTGTTCCATTTTTCCACTACCTTCATGATAAAGAACTTTTTCCTAACATCCAATCCCAACTTCCTCAGCCTGTCTTCATAGGAGAGGTATTCCAGGTCCTCGGTCATCATCCCCTGCTCTGGACCCACTCTGTCAGGCCCATGCCTTTCCTGTCTTGAGGACTCCAGAGCTGGACACAGTACTCCAGGTAAGGTCTTCCCAGAGCAAAGTGGCAAAATCACTCTTCTCAATCTGCTGGCCCTCTGGGCTGTAGGCATGCAATAAGGTCAACAAAGCTGGTGGTAAATATAGAGCAAGTCGTCCCAGCATTGGCTGAGGCAACTGGGGTTGTTTAGCCTGGAGTAAAGGAGGCTGCAGACCTTATCACTCTCTATAACTAACTGAAAGGAGGCTGCAGGAGGTGGGGGTTGGGCTGTTCCCCAGGCAATAAGTGATAGAATGAGAGGAACAAACCTCAAGTTGCACCAGGGGAAGTTTAGATTGGATATTAGGAAAAAGGATTGTCAGGCACTGGCACAGGCTGCCCAGAGAAGTGGTTGAGTCACAGTTCCTGGAGGTATTTAAAAGGCTGTAGATGTGGTGCTTAGGGACATGATTTAGTGGTAGATTTGGCAGTGTGCTAGGTTAGTGGTTGGACTTGATGAGCTTACAGATCTTTTCCAACTAAAACAGTTCTATGATTCTATAAACAGCAGGCAGCCACACATAACTGATTCTGTAGGTTTTAATCTCCTAAAGCAGTGACTGGAGAAAGCACAACATCTTTGCTTAAACCTAAGTCTCTTTCTGATTATATCTTTTAAACTATCATATCTCCTGAACTGTTGCAGACAAACACCTGAACATACTATCTTTCATTTCCTTGGGATATAAAGTCTACAAAACATAAAAGTGTGTCCGCGTTAGGATGCACAACCCATCATGCAAGATAAGACAAAAGCATATAATTATAAATTATTCTGTTCCATAAATACAGCTTCACAGTTGGGCTACCTTTGAACACTTACTTTACTGGGAAATAAGACAAGCTCAGACACAGACTGAACAAATTAGCTGCAGCATTATTCTAGTTCTCACAGATACCTGCTATTATGAGAGGGGTGTTTTTTTAAACAGAAATATTCTCTTGAGCTTCCTGCTTGACTGCTGTATTTGTACTCTAAATGGAGACCTAGGGGACACAAATCTATGCCCTGTTCAAGGTGTCTCTTAATTTTACTGTTTTGCATCTATGCAGTGAGTCAACTTACAACAGACCCTGGGTGAGAACAGCACACAGGCAAGTGAAAGATGTCCAGAAATGAAGTCACTTTGAGAACAATTCATCTTAATTAAAACAAAAATTTCCTGAGATATTTTTCTCTCTTAACTTTAATTAATTAGAAACACTTTCCCCTCATTTTCTAATGTGTTTAAAGCCAGGTTTTCTTTTAAAAGAATTTTAAATGCCACTCCATTTATCTTAGATGCCCAAAATCTGGCAGCTCTCTGTATTCACTCCAGACCTGTCGTGGCTGTATCCATTGATACATAGAATACATTGGGTTTGAATTGTAACACCCTCCACTAAATTTCACAAAAACAGTTTGAAGAAACTTTCACAGCCCCAGGCCCTTATCATGTATGCATGACCGTCTAAGCTAATTTTAACTTGCAGAGTTTCTGGAATAGTCTGCAAAACTCTAGTTGCCATGGTAACCCCTGCACCTCAGCATGCACATACATAAACTTTGCAAGGAAATCCACACAGGGAACTAGTGCCTGTTTTCAGGTTAAAGGCGTTAGACTTCACAAATATTACCTACCTAAGTCATCAATATATATGCATTTCAGAAAATCATGTAGTTTCACCCATAACAGAATGCATGAAATGGCACTGGGTAAATGTCCCACATAAGAGAAAGAAAATCATGCCTTGCTGCTGCCAGCCTGGAAAACACAATAAGAATTTTGCAAAATTTTCAGAAAAAAAAAACAAACAAAAAACCAGCCCTTGTACAGAACTCATGTTGTCCACCCTTATCAGGCTGAGGATGAAATCTAAACAGAATATTGATGTTTTTATTTGTCCTTACAAAAAGGGACTTCCCTCAGGCAACCAGGCAGCTGGAATTTTGAAATTAAGCCCCAGTAATAAATGCTTCAATAAACTTTATAATACTAATATGAGCAAAAATCATCAGCAGAAATAAACAATGCACACAGAACCACATTAAAGCATTAGTCAGTGGCCACAATTGTGGGCTATTTTTAGTAGTTGTTTTGTTGTTTGTGTTTTTTCATAGGGGCAGACTAGTGATAAGAAAGCAAGATACACCCCTGGAATGGGGAAGGGAGAAAGAATGTGAGCTGACAGAAATGATCTTCCAGATGTATCTTGTCATGGGGTAACATTAGTATCCACTTTTAGTGCATGTTTATTCTTTCTATACTGGTTGGATCAAATTGTTGGGTCTGGGGTTTTTACGTTCCGATTATACTGGAAAATATATAAAATAATAAGATCTCAAACATTATAAGCAGAAAAAAAAATCAGTTAACCAATGCAAAGGTCACAAAGGATATCCAATATGCTTCCACTCCATTGCTTACAGCTCATGTTGCTTAAATTGTTTTGCCTTTTACCACCCCTCCGGGCTTTGCTGTCATTGCAGTGGCTTAAACCTAGATTACAACTGAGGCACACCTGACTTCTGTTCCTGGCACTGACACCCTCTGATTGTTTCAGCTAGTCCATTTAACCCCTCTCTTTTTGGTTTCCACGTGTGTATAGTGGTAGGTCACATTATCTATTTCCAGTGGGTACTTTTGTTTAAAATTAATTATATAGCACAACAAGTAGATTAAAAAGTGTTCAACCAAATCATTGTTCTTAAACATATAAATACTGTGGCTAGGTTGAAAAATGAAGAAAAAGAATTATATCAAATCAAGAAGTCACATATAATTTGTAGATTCCATGGTTCTGATCCCAATTTCTGTTACTTTGTAAGCTGATGTATGAATTTTAATAGAATGGTTATAAAATTTTTATGTTAAAAAATGAAAGAAATATTTTTGGTGCAGACCTTGCTAAGATCCATTTAGAAAGAACCCAAGAGATAATTCTCTATCAGTTTCATCAGATTTCTTCTTCCTGATAAAATGTATCTTTATTGACTTCTTGCCTGTTAAAATCCTCAGGGTATTTCCAGAAGGTATGCTTACCACCTTTTAACTAATAGGATTACAACATCACTTCCACCTTCTCTGTCAGTAATAAAATGTAACAAAACAAGTCATCTGCAAGGGAACATCTGGTGTGGAATATGAAACAATTCTGTTCACCTTTATGTTAATGGGCAAAGGTAATGAAAAATAGAAAACTAATACAAAGGTTTTTTAGTATTTTTCATATATTCCTACCTGATTTGAAAATGGGATCATTCTTCTGTAAATATTTGTTATCCTTCATACCAGGTTGGGTTTATAGAGCTGTTTTTCAGTCCATCACCTGATGATGACATCAAAGCCAACAAAAGCAGAGCTCACCATCAGTATTTTTCATATGATCAACACTACTGTAACTGCATCCTGTACTCCAAACAGAGATGTAAGGAGAGAGTTATATGGTACTGAGCATAATTTGTGGCTGCCCCCTCCCTGGAAGTGTTCAAGGCCAGGCTGGATAGGGCCTTGAGAACCTGGTCTGGTGGGAGGTGTCTTTCCCCATGCAGGGGGGTTGGAACTAAACAGTCTTTAAGGTCCCTTCCAACCCTACCCATTATATGAATCTATGATACATGTTCATTTAGAAGGCAGACTTGATTGAAAGTCCTTGTTCAGGTCAGGTGCCCTTTTTACTGTAATGCTACAAATTCAATTATCCAGCTGAAAAGACAAAATGTATAATAACTACATAAGCTATATAAAATTTTCCTTTTTTAAAAAAAGGATTACTTACATGTGCAGGTCTGAATCCTTACTTGGTAGGGATTACTTTTGATTTCTTTGCTATTAGCTATCCAATGGGAGAGGATGACTTAGTAAGTCCTTTGACAATCCAAGAGCTTGGAACACCAGTAGTGTCCAATATGATCCCAGAAGATTCCACTTAAGACACAGGGGCACTTTTACAAGAAATAACAAACTACAAAAGTGAAATGATGTGTCAAGGATGTGTATTTTATTTTGGTTTTACAGATGGGAAAACTTAGGGAAAGTACTGTACAGAAATACAATGCACCAAAAATAAAACAAAACACAATACAGAAGCCTAGAGATCTAACAACTTGTGTGAAGAGAACAGTTATCTGCAAATTCAGAGCATGGACATGTAGGTTGTGAGGAGGCTGACATGCTGAATAATGTTATGAAGATGCAAATTACTATTTTCTTAAAACAAGGTGTTAGGACTCCTGGCTTCTGTGCTGAAGACACAAACTCCCTAAATAGTTTGAAAGATTGTTACAGTCAGAGAAAATAAAGTGAACATATCAGGAGATATCTTAGTAGTATGTGGGCATAAAACTAATTTTAAGGGATGTAAACATTGTTCTTGCTCTTTTATTATGTGTCTGTGCATCAGACAGTATCTGGAGCCATATTGGAAAAGGAAGGTGACAAATGAGGGAGAAGAAAGTTCTGTTTCCATAATTACTTAATCCAGTGGGATGAAAGAGGAAGTGCACACTATAGGAAGTATTCCCTATATGAATGCTATTTTATTAACTTCCCTAGTATTTTCCTTAGTGGTTTCTTAAATTTTTGTCTGATGTTCTTGGGATATTTTATGGTGAAATGACTTTGGTAGAGGTAGAGACAGGGGGAAGGAAGATGTCAATGGAAATCATGTTATTGTGCCATATTGACTGTATATGCTGTACTGGACACTGCTGAATTGAGGACAAAATTAATCCATTTGGAGGATGTGATCTTTATCTTTTAACAAGCAGCTACACTGCTGCCAATGCAAATTTGAATATTACGGAATGGTTTTGTGCTTAATCTTTACCTATATACTTAGCTACTTAAATTCAGGTATTTTTTCACTATGTTGGTAGACTCTTGAACTGTCGAGTATCTGGGCAGCTCTGTTTCAGAAAAAGTCAAGTGTCAGAGAGTATTTAACAACTGCAATCATGGGACACATGTCACAGGCCACCTAAACAACCTCAACATTTCAGCCTGCAGCGCTTGTGAGGGTCACCCCCATCAAAGGTGGAGAAGTTGGGGTGTCTCCTCCAGGGTGAGTTAGGTATGAAGGAAGGCCAGGTTGCACAGTTGGACTGTGCCAGAGGAGGGGAGCAGCTTCTCACACCCTCATCAAAGGCAGCAGCTTTCATTAGCCCTTCAGTTCTGCATTAGTAGAGAAAAGTCCCTCTTCCCACTTCTGCTTTGCATTCCAGTGATGAGGAGACATCTCACCAGACTTTACATCCAGTCTAGACTGAAGACCTTTTTCTCTACCTTCCTCTCTGTTAAATCATTGAACACCCCAGCATCCTCCTTCATTCTCATTCTTCCTTTGTCCTTTCCTTCATGGTTCTTTCTTTCCTTCATGGTTCTTTCTTTTTATCTCCCATCTCCATGCAAAAATAAAACTTTGTTTTTTTCACATTATTAATTCCTCTACCAGCAATCAAGCCTTGATAATGCATTAAAATTTCCTTTCCCCAAAGAGGACCAAAAAAATCCCCAAGAAGGAGCATGATTTTTTATTCATAGCCATATCCCTCCATCCATATGTTGTTCAAAGATTCCAGTTGAGTAAATTTGTTAGTGATTCATATACAAAATACTGAAAAAAGTGGCAAATTGTTAAAAGCTTTTAGCTAGATGAAAAATAGAGGAATAAAGAGGGGCCTCACTCCCTTGCCCTAGTGATTTTATCCTTCCTTCTGTCGTGGGTTTTGTCCTTCCTCTAGCCTCAGGACTGGTCTTGGCCTGACATTGCCATGGGAACAATGGGGTGTAGGCAGGAGCAAGCAGTCCCAGTCAGTCAGAACTTCCAGCTCTGGGGCACATACTCATGTTCCACAAGGGCTTCTATTAGAAAAAAAGACAAAGGCCATGGGCTAGAGAAATTCAACTGTGCAAAACTAAATACAAACAGCAATGTCCCATGTGATAGGCACTGGGAATAACATTTGAGATTTTCAAATGTTTCTTTGTTTCCATTTTCATTTATGCTGACTGTTTTCTGTGAAGCTATCCAGACACTTCCTTCACATTTTCTTCAACTCTACCTCTACTCAGCTGTCAGTATGCATTCCTTCCTTCTTGCTTTCTTTCTCCCTGGCCTATTCCTTGACCTTTTTTTAATCTATACTTTTATTTCTGTCTACTAATTCTCTTTAAACAAAATTCATCTCCAGAAACTGAAGCATTCTTCCATTTACTTCGTGGAGAGGGAATTAAAAATGGTGGAAATAGCAGGATAGTTTCACACAGCTGCTCTGTTTGTAGGATTTATCCGCAAATCCTTTCTCTCTCTTGACTATCTTGTTTATAACAATTTCAGAAAATGTGATGACTTTCATTATGGCCTCTTTTTCCTAGGGTGGTTTGTATGATGATGCTATTTTTTGATGAAAGGCCATCAAGAGTAATCTATAATTCACTACAGTATGGTCTTCCACTTGCAGCTTTTCAACAATGCAAACCCAAGCTAATAGGTGATCACCAGAGCAGGACTGAAACTTTTATCCATCTGATGACCCTAGGAAGTAGTACGCATGAATATAGGATATCTGAGGACATAATAATTTAATACATCTTGTTGTTCTTTGTCATATCTGATCAAGGCATTCAGAGGATGGAAGTAGATGTCAAAGAGGACCAAGAAAATGTGGATGTTGACATCAAACACCTGTACACTATGTGTTAACTGGTAAATCTAGAATTTTCTATAGCTTTCATTAGAAGCATACCTCCAAACTACTTTGTTGTTTTCCTTCTTATTACAGTGTCTGTGAAACTCAGGGGAAAAAAGATTATCCATCAATACAAATAAATTAAATAAAACAATAAGAATGGGCAAGAGCTTAACTTATGTGAACCGATGATCACCAGAGGTTTATGTGAAAGAGTTTTTAACATCAAAATTCCAACTCTGTCCTCTTGTTCCAGGGCTGAGCTCAGTTCTGCAACACAACCTTTTTTCCTCTTGTCTCCTTCACGCTGCCTCATATGCAAAGCAAGAGCTCCCATTGAGTTTCAAATTCCTCAGCAGGTACAGATTTGCATAAAAGCTAAGGGGAAAAAACACAGTGACTGTGTGGTGTGGAATGTACAGGATAACTAGAGATGGGTATCTTAAGGGAGACAACAGTACAAAAGCCAGCTGCTGCACAGTGCAGATGGCAAAGCCCAAGTCAGAGTTCAGGTTGCCTTTGTGGCAGCTGCCACACAATTCTCCACAGTTTTGCTTTCTACTCCAGCTTCTCAGACTATCACTGGCATGTTTGAAGATGTGCTTGCATAGCCCAGATGATAAATGTCTGTAGTATTACAGAAAATAAAGTAATAATTTGTTTCAAAGATAAGGCATGTTTTGAAAGTCTGCATTCAGTAAATTATAATGTTCCACAGTCTGTTTTGTCATGCTGTGGTTTTGTGGTTAGAAAGTAAGTTTTGGTAGCTAGAGAAGAAGTGTTACAAAACAGCCCCATTAAGCAATCATGTATGCAGATGACTGTACAGAGAGAGATTAATTTCTA
Organism: Phaethornis superciliosus; assembly: GCA_023637945.1. NCBI lineage: Eukaryota > Metazoa > Chordata > Aves > Apodiformes > Trochilidae > Phaethornis > Phaethornis superciliosus. Next base: position 85,564,313 of record JAJQWJ010000003.1, on the reverse strand, counting down.
TTCAGATTTAGTTAAGCGCATATGGTGAAAGAATAGCATTCACTTTACTTTTGATGTTTTTCTTACTCCAGTAATGTCATAACTTCAGCTCATGGGAAAAATGAGTCACTACTTCTACCATGTCACGAAACATGGCAAATAAGTGTTTCACACAGTGCTCACTGATCGTTGTAGGAAATCACTTCATGCTCAACTCCTCTCTAGAGCCAGAAATAGTAGCCTACACTAAATTCTTGGTTGACACAGCACACAGCCCTAAAACTCTGGCTGAGGATACTCTGTCATGCTGATATTCCTTGTGCACACAGGACCAGCACAGCGAGCTGGTCCCATCCCTTGCTTCACTCATGCAGTCTTTAGTGTGAAGGTCATTTTAAGGATAAGGGAGGTAAGTCATGAACCTCCAGGTGCTAGTTCCCAGGTTTTCCAGATCAAGGACCTCATTTGGGCATCCAATTACTCCCTTTAAGCTCTTGTAGTTGAGTTTCCTTAGGAAAAAAATGAGTTTTCAATAAGAAAATAAGGATTTGGTGAGACAAGGGAAGGTGTGGTAAATGCTGAGATCTCATTCTGACATGGAGGTGACCCATGAGCAGAGGATGGAGTTAAGAGATGCTGGAGTTAAGAGCCTGGAAATGCTCTTGAATTCTCCAGGGAAGGCATAAGCCTGACCTGTTAGGTATTAATTTCATCCTGGGCTGGGGCCAGACTGGAATGATTTTGCTCTCAGTGCTATAACAGTCCTTTGGATAAAATACTGGCTTTACATACACCTGATGAACTCCTGTTCTCAGCAGGATTCAAGTCATATAGCCTTTATTTTACAAATTTTTCCCCCCTTAAATGCATATACATATATATAAATATATATATATATATAATGCATATACATACATATGTATAAAAAAAAAATTAGATATATTGTTCTTCTGTGTCCAGTGATTCATTGAACACATTTCACAGATTTGCTTCCCTCTATTGAAACCAAATAGTGAGACCAAATGCTCATTTGCATTTAAACAGAATACTGTGATTGTCAAAGAATCACAATGTGGGTTTTTTTCATAAAGTATTAAGTTTTTAAAACATATCTTTGATACTCAGAACTTTTTATTTAGAGTTAGTAGTAGTTTTTATTTACAGTCAGTAGTTTCTAAACGGCAATATTTATGTCTCAGCTGGGGAGGAGAACCATCACAGTAACAAATAAAGATTGAGATATGAAAACTATACTTGTTATTATAACTGTAGTAGCTATGTCATGCTATGAGTGGATGTATAACTGTGTTTGGAGAAGGACCTCACCATCTGTATGTTGTATATATTAACAAATTATAAACTCCTAGTACCAGAATCCTAAATATTCACCAAAGTTTTCAACCCCCTTTATTCCTACCTCTTTCAGTATCCTTTTTACTTTACCTGACTATGATTTTGAACATATTATTTTCACAGATGTTGACAGGAAAAAATACTTGTTTCTCATTCTTTATATTTACAGTAAAGATGCTGTCATTTTTCTCAATAACAAAATCTAAGATCAGTTTGTAACCTAAGAGAATAACCATAGCTTTGAAAGACAAAGAATAAACTTATCATGTGAGGAATTTGCATATCAATATCTTTTGTTCATATTGTTGATTAGAGTCTATGTGAGTCTATGCATGAATCACTAAATGCAAAATTCTAGAGAACAGATCACATCATTTGGCTAAGATCATAAGAAATAAATGCATTAGAATTTAAAATAATACTTATTTTCCAACCAGTACACTTTTGTTTTACTGGAACAAGAATCTATAGTAATCCCGCTTCAAAAAACCTGATGGTTCTGAAGGCATCAGTTCAGATATGATAGTTCTGCTTTTTGCTGAGTGACTATAGCTGTGACTGTTAACCCTGGTGTCAATCTCTTATCTCCAGAGATTGCCCTTTTAATTAACCAAATGAAGTCACAATTAGTATCAGCTCCGAAATTCAAAGAAAGCCCTGATAATCAAATTTTTTAAAAATATAAACACAAGTCCATTATGAAAATATATTATGGACCTTTGAAAGTAATTTATTCCTGTGTTTCAATAAATATTGAATTAAAGTTTTTAAATAATACATTATATAAACATACATTAAGAAAAACATTTTAATAGTCCTGATTCTAAATTCTAATTTCCTCCCACTTATTTTAAGTCTTAAAAAATATTGACAGTTTTAAAAAGTCAAACCCTTTATTTACATAATGAGGAAATAAGGTATCAATACTGTAGATTTCATAAACTGCTCTGAAGGCAACATGGAGGGAAAAAGAAAAAACAGAAAAGAAAAAAAAAACACTTAAAAAATCTGATATATCCATCAATTGTAAGTTATTAAGCAATATGTTTGTGGCTACACTTATTCTGCAAGCTATTGGAAGACTTCACTACCTCAAGTAGAGCTTGATATCTGCTCAACCCAGCTTGCCTTTCAGGAATTTCTTGAGATGCTCACAGTCTCTGCACGTATTTAATGCTTTCTGTCTAAAATAAAACAATCATCAAAATGAGTTTTCAAAACCTCTGAAGTTTTAGGCATCCGTGCAGATTGCAATATTTTGAGAAAAAATCATACTATGCTTGTTTTGTATTTTTGTTTTTATAAGATTTGTGAGTAGTTCAGTGGTGTTTTTGTGGACACCGAGACACGCAGAAGGCACACATCTGCAATACCCAAAACATAAAAGCATAGGGAAGACAGCCTAAGTACCATATGCTTTTTTCTCTGTGTTTATATGGTATAGAATTTATGTAGAATTTTGGGTAGCAGCACTGTAGTTAGCTTATAAAGCCTTGAAATCAATGTTACAAAGTATAACAGACTTCCCCCGTCTTGTAAATCTCCCCACTGGGCCTTCTTTTTTGATAGTTTAGAGAGGGCATAAAGGAGCTCAACTTTTAAATCTGCAATGTAAAAAGAACATCCTCAGAGTATTGCAGATATCCTGACTTCTACAGTTTTCTGAAAACCACTTATCAAACCTTAGGATGACCCTACTAGTATTGCTGTTGTGATGTATTCTTTCTACATTTCTACAACCAGAGTTATGCTATGAAAACTGTTTGCACGAAGTACAATAATTTGTATGGCAAATTGCACAGGATAATATTCATAGATACAGGTTCTGTCCCAAAGACTGCCAACCAGTCTGCTCTTGCCAGATCCTTTTTTTGTCTTGCAATTCACTTAGATCCTGAACCCTCCTTTACCATACTGATGTTTTACGTACACAACTCATGGCACTGATGTTTTTCTTCTTTTCTTTACAGTGGCTATCACATTGTGCTGTGAACAAACCCAACACAGCTGTGTTCCCCTTCTCTTTGGCAGAATGTTTCTCCTCATTTTTAAAATTGAGATTTGGGTGACACTCTAGATGCTATACAATATCTTTCAGAAATGTTAATTAAATTTTGTGACTTGTCAGGGAAAACTCATGCCAGACACTGCCATCCATTACTAATTTTTTTACAAACTTATCCTCCTTGTCTGTCAGCTCATGGTGTATCCCATGAGTTGACCAAAAAGGAGAAGTCTCTCTTTGCTCATACTGAGAGGGATCCTTATGCAAATCACATGGTAAACAGATAAAACTGAAAATGGCTGGTTTATTGGAATACACTTGTGGTGATTTTTCACTATTACCAATCTTACTCTCAGTGAAGTTGGCATTTATAATCTTGATGTTGGCATTTCTATCAGATTTTTAAGAGTTTTGAAAACTCCGTTGTCATGTTTGCTCATATTCTATAACAAGCTTTAGATAGATGATTCCCACATGCTTAAACCATTCTTCTCACTCAAAGAAAGGGCAGCATTACCTGCCTGAGCTGGAAAGCATTCAGAGCACAAAGATATTAGAAAAGAAGTTATTATAGAGCTGATGATCCTGTTAGTATTGTAATGAACTTAGCACTACTGCTTTTACCTAAGTCAAGAGGTTGAGATTGTTTTCTGTAAACTGAGATGGGAAAAATCACAGCCTACATTTATATTCCAAAAATAAAGACTTTTTTCCAAGCGTGCTTTTTAAAGTATATAATTGGTAAATTCATCTGTAATAACCAGAAATTGGTTAATTTGAATATAAATGCTGAGACAGTGAGTCTTGGAGATAGATTTATTAAAATTATTGCCCCACTTATTACAGTATTCAAAGCTGACATGTTTAGCATGTCTTTTGCAGTGGTAAATTACCACTTTGCTCCTCAGTGCATTGAAATTGATCTACTACATAGAGAAGCCTGTGTTCCTATTTAAATAATGATTGACCTTCTTTTTTTGTTTTTTAGTGAACCTGATGGCAAAAACTGCACACTGTCAGTATCAGAGGGTTATCCTTCTGCATAAAATGACTGACAGCATTTTAATCAAACAGAAATGAAAAGAGTTTAGAGTTAAATGACAAAAACAATTACACTCAAGTAAGGACTTCCATATGAGTAGGAGTTAAAAAGTTTAATTTTGAAAGTAAATGAATAAGAAGAGACATGAAAAAGTAGGCTGTTAATTACAGGATATTTGCCAGCTGCAAGATGTGGACATTCTCCCACTTTGCTTCCTCATAAGCATCTTTGTGAGAACCCAGAAAAAAAACAAAGACGTTGCCGCTTGCCTAATTCTGCTGTGTCAGTCACCCTAAACTTAAAATGCATATACATGCTGCACATTTTACCTCACAAAATCTGGGAGCACTTTGTTATCCCCTTCACAAATCTTTCCTGTGTTTTAAACATTTATCATCAAAGTGAGGAAGAATGAATGTATCCTGTCAGAGGTGTTGGACAGAGTTCATGGGCAACATCAAACCTGCCTTAGAAGTGCTGACCAAAGCCTTTCTAAAGGCTGCTCTCACCTCTTTCTCCTTCAGCTGGACTTAGAGATGATGACATAGAGAAAACAAGAGCAGAGAAAGGGAGAATTGAGCCCCAGCCTTCCCACTTTGGAAAGAACCCAATGATTCTTCTTCCTGATGTGTGGGCATGGCTGCTGCTGCCTCTGTGACAAAAAGTTCTCTACTGCCTGTCCGTGAGTGCTGAAGAGGAGTGTCACATGGCTAGTAGATACATGGGTAGGCATATTGACCCTTTTCTTATCAGGGTTTCATAGTGATATATGCAGCTGAACCAAGGCTTTCTGCATTGTATGTGTCAAGTATATTGCTCTCCTGAAGAAATAATAAAGACATAAAAATTTTTGTCTTCTTTATTGTTATTATATGTCAGTGCAGTCAGTTTTTATTTTCTGAATACCATTGTACTTCTCTTCTTTCACTTGGATTATACAAATTGCATTTAAGGATATGTTCCATAAGAAAAGCTGACTCAGTAACACACCAGGATGCTGTTTCAACATATTACACAGGTCAGAAAATGAGCTTTGTTTCAACAAGATAGAAGACCTTTCTTGCCTAAGCTGTTCCTGTTATAACTGCCTCAATGTGGGGTGGTTCCTGGATGTCCCTGTTCAGTAATTTCACTGCCACAAAGAAAGTAGAGAAATATAATTATATCAGCATTTTACTTACAGCTTTAAGGATCTATGTGCTGTGCAAGAGACTGTTCAAGAAAATGCAATGTGGAAAAGCAAGGGTGCAAAGATAGGTGTATGAAGAATGTAAGCACAATGCCTCATCCCTATCCTGTCAGTTTTTACAGTTTTTCCATGGTCTCTGCATCTCCTCTGTCTCTATGAAAGTACCATGCTTCACCCCACAGTGTGTGTATGTTTATATCACAGAATCACAGAATCATCTGGGTTGGAAAGGACCTCTGAGATCAAGTCCAACCCTTAATCCACTGACACTGTGGTTACCAGCCCATGGCACTGAGTGCCACATCCAGTCTCTTCTTAAAACCTCCAGGGACAGAGAATCCACCATCTCCCTGGGCAGCCCATTCCAATGCCTGATCACCCTCTCTGTAAATAATTTTTTCCTAATATCTAACCTAAACCTCCCCTGACAGAGCTTAAGTCCATCCCTCTTGTCTTACTGGTAGTTATGTGGGAGAAGAGACTGAAATATTCATTAATAGGTGTGTCTGTATGGATGTGCAGGAAAAAACAAGTATGAGCAGGACAGTTGTGTTGATAGTAATGGCAGATTTGAGTGGGTGAAGGTAGATGTACTGTGTCATAAACCTAGGACAACAGGAAACAATGTCTCATTAAAGACATATGTAAGGAATAGACAACTCATGTATTAAGTCATAATTTATTCATGTGTCATGTCAAAATGCAGAGTAATTACAATTGAGTCATGCAGACAAGGAAAAGAACTCAGAGCTGGTGTAGGTATTTCCAAGGTATGATACATCAGCAATCACCTGGGGTGGGGAGAAGGGAGGTGGTGCTTTAAAATCTTGGGCAGACCCCAGGGTCACACTATGAGATCGAAGTATCAGTGTTCATTGTAAAAGAAAACGTTTCTTGTTCTGTCTGCATAAGAAGAAACCCTTAAGAATAAAATAGGCTACCCGTTGCCAAGTGTACAGCCTGAAATACTGCCTTAATTAGGAAGAAGCTGTCCTGCTGTGCCTCTGTCTGAAACCTGTTGCTGGCTAAAGGAGGAGCAGAAGCAGGGAGAAGTTCATGGAGTGCAGCTGTATGCATAGCTTGGCCTTTCTTTGGGCCCTGTTCATCCTGGGGGTGGCTGTCTTTGTGAAAAGAACCTATCTGCTCACATTTTATTGCTCCCCTTCGTATAGTGGCTTTGTGAAACTACAAAAAGATGATTTCTCCATGAAGTACAAGAGAGCTATGAGTCACAGTCAAGCTGTACAAGTTCATTCAATGAAGTATTCCACACTAGACAAACTATTCTTTGAATTCACTGGCTTGGTTGAAGATTTCTCCATTTCTTTCACAGCAAACAAATAAAGCATATATTAACTAAGCTACCTACTGGGGAACACAGCCAAGCATCTTTAGGAGATTTGCCTTGGCACAACAGGGATCAAATAAAGTGCACTCTGGGGAGATGGTAGCCCTCAGCAGAGCTCAAAGTGTCCAAGTGTTCCGTCAGAACTGCTGAATGAACCAAGTATTTCCAGGTGTCTAGTCCCTGTGTGGGGATGTGCAATGCTGATGTGGTTGCAAGGGAGGGAAGTTTCCCTCTCAAGTTGCAGAATAATGCACTTCTCCCTTGGCCTGTTGCCCCTCTGTGAGCCAGGACACATTCTGCCAGTGCAGAACAGGCTTTTGTGGATCTTCAACCTCTGTTCTTTTGTTCAGAAGCATGCCAGTCCTGTTGGCTATTTAAAACAGCACTGATAGACAGGTCTCTCCCACATGCATTTGTTGTGGAAGCTCCCTGCTTTCTTACTTTAAAATGTATAGAAATTTCTAGAAACACATACACGTTGACATAGTCATTTAAATAAAAAATGGTAACATGGACCAAATATATAATATATTGGAAATACAACAGGTTTAGTAATATATTTGTCTTGCTAGTATCCAGGTGATTAAATGTATCTTTCAGTAATATTTTAGGTAATATTTTCTATTACTTCGAAAGAAAAATCTATTCTCTCAGTAGTGCAATGTAAGTAGTATTGTTATTTCCTAAGTCACTCTGACTCTGCAGTCTTTGCTTAGGGAGTATTGATTTGAGATTTTGAGAATCTGGAAATGAAAATATTACAAAATAAAACAATGCATTGAGACATGCTTGAGATAATTTTTCCTCTAGTTAACACAAACAGAAATATAAACACAAATATAACATTGCTAGCAAAATAGCTGCACTGTATGCCATTCAGTGTATGTTGCTTTTTTGGAAGCAGGTAAAATAAAAATTGACAGAAAAATTGGAGAGATGTCTTTTTGCACTTGGACTAGAGCTAATTTCACATGCTGGGATGAGTGTCAGGTAAAACAAACTGTCTCATAAGAGACCTTAACACCTTAAAAACATATAGTATAGAGTAAGAATAGTAGTGGGCTAAATTGGAATAACTGTTGGCCTTGGAGGCTGTGAGCTCAAGCTGGAGGCTGATTAGATCATGTTGGCCTGTTTGATAGTAGGAGCTATCATGACTGGAATCAAGCAAAATAATCACCATTACTAGTAATGAATATTTTATTATCAACAAAATAAAATGGAAATTCAGGAGGAACAGCAGTAAAAGAAGCAGATAACTCTTTTTTTTCCATACCCATCAGTAGAAAGATTATGCTGACTATAGCACTTTTGAGAGGGAGTCTGTTCTTGGAGGGGAATAACAAATATCAGTCTCACAGGGAGACAAGGTGATAAAAGCTATAAAGCTGAGAGTGGGACAGAAATCCATTTATTGTTTACTCTAGAGGGTACTTCTAATATCTTTGTTCTCTTAAGAAAATGAAAAGTCTCATTGGAATGTATCACAAATACCTGAAAACAATATGTAGTAGGACTGATCAATTCTTCTGGATAGATTCTGTCTGCTATATTACAGATAATCCATGCAGTTTATATCCTGTATACTGTTTTTTAGCTGTAAAAGTTATCTACTATATTGATAACTGAGAGAAATCATGAAGATTGACTTTTCTGCAGACCTCCTTCACTTAAACTGAATTCTAAGGATCAAATCTGTATTTTCAAAGTTGGAAATCTGTTTCAAATAAATCCAAATAACATTACTCATGCAAATCTTTAACTTGCTAAATTGATGAAGGGTTTATGACTTTTAAGTAGCTATTCAAGACTGCATTATCTTGTTTTCATAATCTTTTAAAAGAGTGGGTGTCATGTGAGTCATTTCTTTGAGTTGCATAAGCCAAAGGCTTGTGTGTGGCAGCTGGCCAAATTAACTTCCCAATTAATACAAATATTCTAATATAAATAGCTACTTTTTCTAGTAACATGTATACCACCTTGCTATGGTGTACACAATACTCATTCAGACAATAAGACTATGAAAAACTTACTACCTGGCATGTGTTAGGATACAAAATATTTGTACCTGTTATCTGAAAATGGAGATACTGCCTCAAACATTTAAATAAACAAGATTTTCATCAAAGAAAGGGAAATTACACAAGCAAGCTTGGTAGAAAATGTTGCATGGTCGAGGCTTGTTTTGAGAAAAAAGAACTCCAAATGTTTCTTGCAGAAGATGTTTCCAGTAAGAAAAACTGTCTTTTGAATACATTTAAATGGAAAATCAGTGCCATGAAAGAAAGTCTCATGGCCCTGAGGACCCTGATGGGTCTCACTGTCCCTGCCCACCTCTCTGGGGCTTCCCCACCTGGCCCAGGACCCCATGTCAGAGGCCCCAGGGCTGTCAGTCCCTTTCCTGATGATGCTGTGGCAGGGCCAGTCTCCAGCTCCCCACAGCACTGTCCTGTCTGGCCATGGGTCCTGCCCACACATGGACACATCCTGGCCTCATCCTATCCCCAAGAAGGTGCCCAATGCCCAGGGCTGGGGGTGCCCAGTGCTCCCCAGCTGCCCTGGGGTGCTGGAACAGTCCCTGGTTGCCATTCCCTGCCTGCACAGCCCCCCAGGGAGTCCTAGCAGGATGGTTCTATCACATGGCTGCTTTGGGTTCTGCAAAAACATACCCACCTTCCTTGGTCAAATTTCTGTGTAGTGTTTGGTGTTTTGTTTGTTTTTTAATCTGCAAATTTCTGTTTAAATTGTAAATATATTAGAAAGCCTGCCTTCTTGAGATAAAGGGAATATGCATTTTAAAGCTTGGAAGGCAGAGATTTTCCATTCTTCCCTCAACAAGGTGAGCAATGAGTGTTGGGTTTTGTAGTCTGCTTCTTGACCATATAGCAGGTACCTTCACAGTCTGCTTTTTAAATAGATTTTTAACTTAAAGCTAAAAGCTTCCAATAAATATCTCATATGCGTCACAGTCATAGAATTATAGCACCAAATAATGTTTGGGGTTGGAAAGGCCCTTTAAAGGTTACCTATTGCAGCCCCCCTTCAGTGACCAGGGACATTTTCAACTAGATCAGGTCACTCAGAGCCCCATCCAGCCTGACCTTGAATGATTCCAGGGACAGGGCATTGACCATCTCTCTAGACAATTCATTCCAGTGTTTTAGCATGTTAATTGTAAAAAATCTTGTCCTAATACCCAGTCTAAATCCAATCTCTCTTAGTTTAAAATGATTATGCCGTGGCCTGTCACAACAGACCCTGCTAAAAAGTCTGTCCTCACTTTTCTTACAGGCCCTCTCTAACGTCCAAGACTTACTTAGATTTTCTAACACAGATCAGAGAGAGCTATATGGAAATATGAAGCACATAAAAACTGTAAATTACAACAATATGTGGTACCCCAGATCCATCCTCAGAAGCAGTGAGTGGATGGATCCCCTCCCACAACTTTCCGTCTCTGCTACTGCCAGTGCAGCCCAGTGAGAAGTCAGCCTTCATCACATGGGTTAACTTCTAATTCCTGCTCAAATTTTCATGTATGTTTGCATGTTATTTTCACATCTGAGGTTCAAAATTTTGTATTTGTCTTTGGTGAACTTCATGAGGTCTCTACTCACAAGGATTTCTCCTCTCAAAGACAACCCCATCCTCCATCATACTGACTCTTCCTCCCACTTAGGTGTTACCTTCAAACTTGTTGAGGGTGTGTTCCACCCTATCATCAAAGTCATCAACTAACATGCTAAACAATTTTGGACTGTATCACTTCCTGGGGAATACCATTCATAACTAGACACCAGTTGTATTACAAACACCTTGAGTTCAGCTTTTCACTCATCTTGCAATCTACTTACCTGGAACAGAAGTCCTCAACTTGGCTACTAAGATACTGTAGGAAAACATGCCAAAAATCTTGCTAAATCCAAGTTCAATTATATCTGCTGCTCTCCTATTGTCCACAGAGCCAGCTATTCCATCACAGATGATTTGTGAGTGCATGGTGACCATTCCAAATAATTTTCTTGGTTTTCATGCACTTGCAAATGACAAGATAATTTGTGCCATAACTTTCCCAGGAGCTGACTTGAGGCCAGCAGTCCTGTAGTTGCCCTGTAGATAAATATTCCTTCATGCCCTTTTGAACACGTCCTTTCCTGGTCATGGGGGTCCTCCCTTGACCATCATGGCCTTTCAAAGGTAAGAGAGACTGGTTTCACAATACAGGTGGCCAGTTCCCTCAGCATGGTGCCTGCACCTAAGGATTTAATTATGTCCAGTGTGTTTAAGTAGTCCAGAACTTAGTTCTCTTTTACTACAGACAGTACTTCTCTAATTCAAACTCAGTCAGCACAGAAGCCTGGAGATACCCGAGGAAATACCTGATCAGCAAAAACTGAGGCAAAGAAGGTACTTCTTTCTGCTTTCCATGTTTTTTTTTCCAACCACACCATTCAGCTGCTGGCCATAGTTTTGCTGATCCTCATTTTTCTAATGAGCTACCTGTAGACCTTTTTATCTTTCCTATTTCTCATCAGCTGCAAATCCAGCTGAGCTTTGGCTTTTCCCTGCATGCCTGGGCAATGACTCTGCACTCCTCCCAAGTAACCTGGCCCCATTTACTCCTTCCCTACTCTTCTCCATTGTACTTTGGCCCAGTAATGTGCTCTCCTTTCAACCAAGCTCAGTCCCAGTCATGGTTGTTAGATTGCTTGCTTAAATATATGTTTAAATTTCAGAAAAACAAAACAAAACATATAAACTTTTTGTACACTCCAAATATTTTGCTTATAAAACATGTAGGTGTTATAAACAGCTGTTTTTAGTAGCTTTGATGTGCATGAATCAAGAACATATTCCCTTTGACATCTAGATTCATCAATTAAAAATCATTTTAAAAAAAATTAAAGTATCAATCCAAAATTTGTCTTCTTACTCAATTTCTTGAACTTTTTACTTACAACCAAGTCTCTAAAATTCTTTTCTGCTTCCCTTCTGTACAGATGTAAGGATAAAGGAACACATCATCACCTTGTTTATTGTGTGAGAAGAAGAACATGGTAAGTCACCAAATAAGAATCACTCCTGTACAGTAGTCATCTCAATTATTTTATTGACTAATAGAAATAAATTTTTCTTAATTGTTTTATCATTATTAGTCATCTACTTAATTTTATACTAATACATCTTTTATTCTGCTGCATCCTGTGTTATAATACACCTCATGCACCTTAACAGATCTAACATGTTCTAATACATCTTGATAAAGAGACATGAGTAAAGATACTCAGAAAAGCTACTTAATCACAGATTGGTAGAATCATGCATATTTTTATGCTTCATTAAAAAACATTGTAACTTGACAAGTATTACCTCGTAATTTTGTGCTTTAACTGACATATAAGAAAAAAAATTGCTAAGAATTTTTTTAGAAGCATTGAAAAAATCCTTAGAAATGAAATAATATGTGTCATGAGATAAGACAGTTATCTTTCAATTCTGTTGTTGTCTGTGCTTATGGCATGAAGATTAGATTATTTACCCTGTGAACTGTAAAGCTTTTCAGCCATGCATTCTGCATTCCATTATCTCCTCACATCTCACAGACTGAGCAGGAGGAGGATGTGTCACTGCACAAGCTACCCAGGTGGTATTTAGGCAAGGACAGCAACTGGCAGGATTGTTCATAGGTGAAGTGTGATGACTCTGTGCCTCTGGCTGGAAGGACTTCACCTTTGAGATGAGAGAATGACAGAAATCATCTCTCTTACCTGAGCACCTATGCTATGGCAAGTAGCTTCATGACTTGGTCAGACTTGGATTCTGCTTTCAGTTCTGCTGTATCACATGGGTCCCTAACCCCAGCAGTCCTGAGGGTGTAAACTAAGATGTTTAGCCTAACCACCTTGTTCCAAAAACTGACATCGATTTATTAATGTAACATACATAACTTCTTTAAAAAGTAATTTACCAGATGTGGGTTGCAAAATGTTACAAAACTTAAGATACTTTCACAAGGTAAGCTTGTAGCTACAAGTTGACTTAATGCTGAGCTAAGAGATACAGATGAGGGACTCAGCCTTATGAATCTCTTCGACTTACAGCAAGGCAGAGTCATTGCCAGTCAGCCTAAAGATGCCTCATTTGGATTTCCATTGCAAGTCTTGAGACGTAAATCTAAACTGTGTAGTAAAAAAATATTAGTAGATCTAGTCTTTCACCCCTGGATGTGCTTTGGTAAGATAAAAGATGTGGAAAAAAACCAGACAGAAATTTCTTATCATCAGATATATTAATAGCTGACACGCTGAAGTGAAAATTTTAAAAATTAACAAAGAAAATGTATATTTGTGTGCTGCAGTGGGTATTTGAGACTCTCCATGCACTCTTAATTTCACGAAGAAATTATTTCTGGAGTATTAGTTAGTTATGGGGGTTTACATATTTGTATTTATGGTTATAGATTAATTGCTCTGAAACTTACATATTTTCTAGATCAGAGAACAGAAAATCATATATATTAGGTTAAACACTAGTAAGAACTGAAACAAAATTATTGAGGCCACCAAAACTGTAGGCCTACTTCTCACTTCCCACTTCTTTCTCTACTTGCTCATAGTGAGGCATGCCAGATCTCACCAGTGCTCACAGCTAGAGTATATCAGCCCAAGCTGGGCATTCTCTGGAGGATTCAAGGACCTGAAGGTTCAACGTTGCAACTATTTCCCAGAAATCATGAGTAGAGGGTAGAGCTGTGCTCATGATATGAAATATCAGAGGGAACACGCATGTTTATATGCTCCAGCAAGAAGCTGGATTTAAGATGCATGAGATAGAAGTGATGCAGATTTCTAGCTCTATTTCTTCTTCCAAGTTTGAGATGAAGTTTTCCTCTATTCTAGTTTTCTTCTGTTTCTTCTTCTACCCTATCTTGGGGTAGGGCAAGCTATTGATAACAGAGAAAATCATTGAATTCTTGACAGAGAAAACTACTAAAATCTTGACCCCCTTAGCAGTCAGTTCACACAACTTTGATCTACAGAGTTTATGCTGGTGTAGTCAGTGCAAGCTCACAATGGGACATTAGTGCATCTTCTGTGGCACCTGTGGAGGAGCTGAGGAATGGCTGTGGGGGTGGCAATTCAAGTCCAAGGGTCTGGAGTCTCAACCTGCATGAGCACATGGTGGGTATTTGATCCTGCTGCTACTCTGCAACAGGACAAAATGTTGCTTCCTAAAATTGGCATCTGATTTCCATCCTGGACTCAGTGGTGCTTCACATTGCTCAGAGAGCCTGAGATTTCCAGGCAAGGCTGATCCTGCTGTGCCTGTGCCACACAGACCAAGAACAGATATGAACAGTAAAGCTGCTGATCCAGGAAGGTGACAGGATGACAATGTGTGCACAATAAGCTCATCTCCTTGGCTGGAATGGTGCTGTGCCCTGTAGCTCAATGCCCCCAGGGACATAATCTTGATATTCATCAAGTACTCATCAGGAAATACATTTGTAAAGAACTGAATAAAATTATACTATTCAGGACACAAGTCAATTATTAAACAAAAGAAGAAAGCAAGAATAACCTCTGGCTACTGAGTGTTAAGGTGCTGTGTAAAGCTTTTAAATTTTTGCTGCAGTTTTGGTGCATGTCATTTGCTAACACTGTCTGAGGTATGGAGGAGGCAAGAAACAGTTTGAACCCAATGCTGGGTGTGAATAGCAGAAGTTTCTAGAATTCAGTCTGTTAAAGCAAGTTATGGACTCAAAATGTTCTCAAAGTCTAATGAAAGCTTTTCTTTGTTAGAATGCCTTAAGTTGCTAGTAGGGGCAATTTCTGAATGTTATGTGGCTGTACACACTACTCTTAAGGGCTAATTTTCTCTACTCCAGTTGTTTTTCTAGAGAGTCTCATTGACATGAAGATTCCAAACCAGTTTGTCACCTCTCCAATTCTGATACTGAGTTTTAAGAGTAAGTCCTGTGCAAATAAAAATAATTAATTAATTGTAGAAACAGAAAAGCTATAAAGTTGCTGTCATGGTTTCATCATTTTTCAGAACATTCATTGCTCTTGGTCTGTCCGACTGGACAAGTCCCTCTTTAAAATGTTCATATACTTATACTCACTTCCAATGCTACCTTTACTTACCTCATGTTTGTGGTGGTGGTTTCCATCTATGCCACACTTCCAGAGATCACTGGGTTTTGACTTGACTGTTTAGATGTGGTTAATAATGATAATCAGCATGTAGTAACCTCAAAAAAAAAACTAAATACACCTTGGTGCCTGAGGAGAATACCTTAGAGAGCTCTGGGTCACCCCAGAAGTTCTATGTATTTCTTCCACTGGGCTATGAAAGTCTTCATTACAAATGCAGATATTCTCTTGGTGGGTGTTACATGCACTATTTTAAAAGAAACTGAATACGTGATTTCCAAGAAGAAAGAAACTGAAAGCACCATCTTTGGTAATCAGAATGGTGCAAGTGATTTTGAAAATTGCATCTGAAACAGTTTTCATGTAGTTGTTGTAAATACTGTGCAAGATTTCTGACAGTGAACTAGATCAGAGAAAATAAGTCTTTTCCTTTTTTTTTTTTTTTCATTTACTTCACACAGTTGACAGTATTTAACTGACTGCTTTTCCCTAGTGAAAAAAGGCCAGATCAAGCAGGTACTTGCTTAATTTTCAAGGCATGAGTAACTAACACCACTTGCTTCAGCACCACCAGGCGTTAAAAAAAACAGGCTCTCACCAGCTTGAGGATGCTAAAATGGATCATTTTGTAGCAGGTCACAAATGACAGTGTAAAATCAGAGAACTGCTTGGGCAGACAGCATGGATCTTTGACACCAGTTTAAGTGACCATCAGTACCAGGTACTCAGGGTTTACCTCCTAGTCTACACAACCTCCACTGCACTGGCAAACTTCTCATTAAACAAGGGCAGTTTGTATAAAGAACCAGTAGAAAACTATTTCCTTTATATTTCTATTAAGAGCAGTTCTGTGATCATTCGTTTCCAGCTGACCATGGAAGCAGGAGGAGCCAGCACTGTGACTGATGCAGGCTGGAGGATGTTTGAAACTTTGGGAAATGAGTAGGAATTTAACAGCCCCACCTGAAGTCAGTTTAAGTCCCTGCAGTACCACACTTGATAGGAAAAAAAATTACCTGAAATTATTTTCAGCTACTATTAAACTTGATTAACTTTCATACTGACAGTTTCTCTGAAATACCATCTGGCTTCTTTCTTTTTCCCTGTCCACAGAAATAATTCTGAGTTGTTAATACAATGAAACCAAACCATGCTGAGGGGAACATTAACAGCCTCTTGAATACACAAAACCCCAAACAACCTTCTAGAAGCTCCAGGCTGACATAGTGGTAGTGCAGAAGTGGTCTGGGTTTTGGTTTGTTGTTTTTACAAGGCAGACTACAAAATTAAAATAAGCAGTTCCATCAGTGGACATGTGTCGTAAAATACCTCTGGGTTTAAAGCACACAAACAAGTAAAGAAATTTCTCAACCTAACGATGTTCTTTCAATTCTATACTAACTTTGATTTATAAGAACCAGCTGTTTTGGCTCCAAGGTACTGCTAGAAATTATTAAGCCATTTAGCAAAACTTGAAATGACTACATGAAGCAGAAAAGGCTGAGGGTTTGTGATCTGAAACCCGAAGGTTTTTAGATGCCTTATATCAAAACTCAGTCAGCATTACTCTCTGAATCCCCATTTTGCCTCCGAGTGTTTTCTGCCCAGAAGACTGCTTATTATACCAGAATCCAGGGGTGCCTAAACTCCTGTCCTAAAGACAGCCCCTTGTTCAGCCCCTTGTACTCCTCCACATTTAAAACTCAGTAAGACTCGCGAAACAGGCTCTCCTCTGTCTTAATGCATGATCCATCTGCAAATCATTCTCCAAGCATATTTGTGCTTCTCTCCTAGAAGACCTTTTTCTTAGCCTTCTGGCTGTATTCAATACTGTTTTAGGAACTACATAAGCACACACAGGATGAAAGTGGGGCTAATGCAGAATTTGGAGACCTAAAGTCAAGGAGTAGGTAATCCCCATCAATCTCTTTATTCTTTCAAAAAGTCTTTGGGCATGCCTGTTTTTATCATAACAGTTTCTGAGACTCCTCTAGTTTTTAATTTTGTATACTACACTGAGCTTTTCATTATCTAAAACTTCTAGTAGTCTAGGTACCAGTAGGTACCAGTTCTACTGGTAACTACTACCAGTAGTAGTCTTTCTACTAGCAGTCTACCTACTAGTAGTCTTTCTAGTTAAATCCCATTCCAATAAGAAGGTGCAGATGTTTGCTAGCATCACTTCTGTATCTGACATCAAAGATCATTAAAAGTTGCATTACTATAACTCTTTCTGTGGCTCTGGTCTCTGATCTCTCAGCTATCAGGAGTTTTCATGTCCATACTCGGGTATTTATTTATTTATTTATATTGCTAGAAAAGAGTGATTTTGTCATGTGCTTAGTCTTGTGTTTTGTTTTTGGTTTTGTGTGTTTGTTTGTTTGTTTGTTTTATTGTTTGGCTTGGCTTGGTTTGTTGGTTTGTTGGGTTTTTTTGGTACCATTTGACTCCCAGAGAATAATTGGCAAAAAAAAAAAGGGCCACTAGAAGACAGTGCTTCCAGTATAGATATTTCTGCTGATTATGTCCTTCCTTCACTTTGTCATTTCCTCTTGGCACTCCTCAGGTACATTATTTCCCTCCTTGATTTTTGTTTAAATGCATCTTAAAATATGTCAATATTGCCAAGACAGGGTTCCCTTCCTTTTCATCACATTGCATTGTACCTAGGGCTTTAGGTATGCTCATGAAACACATAAAGGATTAGTGCTGAGGAGAAGAGACCAACAAAAATATGGATATGAGAACTGAGAACAGAAAGATCATCAGGAATCAAATCTTCATTTAAATGCTCTTGGAATGAAGTACAACACAGTTAATGAGGGGGACAAGAGTTGCTGTCAAACCACGAAGACTTTCTTGAACTCAAATCTTTCCCTCAAATCCAAACTGTTTCAGCTCCTCTTTCAAAGCTGAATGTGGTTTCTCACACATTTATGTCACTTTGCCATGTTTGGTTTAGGTCTCAGCTGCAAGTATTTAATGCTACAAGTGCAAAACACCTGCATGCAGGCAGAGAAGGTTAAAATTCAATGGGATTTTTGTTACTTGTCACATTGCTGTTGCAGATTGCGTTGGCTCTGTCTATGTTATACTATAGAAAGATTTATCAAAGCAAATGAAAGGAAACTATCAAAACTTTAATACACTGGAAAGAAAAAAAGAAAAATAATGGTGTGCCATTAACAGTTCAAGCCTTAGCCTCAAGCATATTTTTTAATCTTTTTATTGGTGTTTTACCAACTTTATAAATAAAGTTATAGCATGTCTTTAGGAAAAGCAACTAGTTTAAAATATTACAGCATTTAATTGTATACCAAAAAAAGTCAATATACTAAAATGCTTCCATGGAAAGTATTAATAGTTAAAATCATTGCACACAATTATCCATGAACACCTATATTTGAATCACAGACTTTGTTAATAAAATAGATGTGCATGATATAACATCATGACATATGACTACATTAAAAATATACAGTAAATATTTCACAGCAGCTATAGTTTATAAAACTTCGGAGAAGTGCCCTTTTTAGTCAAGATTTTTCAGATTATGACTTCACCTTTCTTGGTTGCCCTTTATATAGATGATAAGTGAAATGGCAGTAAAAGAATCATGATTAAGTACCAGACCCAGATTTGCTTAAAGCATTGAGAGGGATCAGGGCAGAACCTCAACCTGGCAGAATTCTAGCTTTCTGATAAGAATTATTTTGTTAGAAAATAATTCTCAAACATTAGAGAAGATTTTTCACATTCCCATCCTATATGTAAAAACAGCAAACAAAACAATATGTGATAATAGTGCTAAATCATATGTTTATTTCTATTATAATAAATTAATATAAAATTGCAAAAAGAAAACCATATTACTACAAGAATCATCAAACATATTTTCTAAAGACTATGTTTTATGGTTTTGGTGATACAAATAGGAGTGAAGGAAAGACAAACTTTATTTACCCACTGAATACAGATATTTTTGTTACTTGAATAAATACCCTTCTGATGCTTGACAAAAGCATTAGAAAACTCTTTTTTTTTTTCCTAAGGATAAATCATTCATTCTAGAAAATATTTTTCATTACCTTTGTAAATGTACTCCAAATGAACCTTATTTATACATTTACCTATGGCTTTTTCAACATTGAATTTCATTTTTCAGTAAGTGAATAGACAAATAAACTAGTTCCAGGTTAAAAAAAAATAATAATAATAAAGACAACTAGGCACTAAGAGAAAACCATTTGTCTCATTATAGGCTGCACCCTATTCTTTTATATAGAGTTTTCTCAGAATAAAAATTGTGGGTCTTGCCTGAACAGCTTTGATTTTAAGGAAAAGACTGAAAAGGATTCCCAGTGAGGGGAAAAAATTGGGAAGGATCAGATTTGGTTTTTTTTGAGGAAAAATAGGTTTATTGAGTTTGCATCATCTGACAGAAGACATCTGTTTTCTTCTACAATGTTTAGATGGTACACAGAAATGGTAAAGGATATTACAGATTTTTCCCACCTCCTATTTTATATGATACAAAGTGAGATCCTTAGTCACGTGGACTCTTCTGAGGCTTGGAAGTAAGGTGGAATCTAACGGTATCCTTATGATATCATAGTCTCTGATATCTATCATAGACTTCATACTGAACCCCTTACATGCTGACTGGTTACCACCAACCAAAACCACCACTTATACAGGTAACAAAAACAGTGTGAAAATTTACACATAAATACACACAGTGGGTTTTAAACTGAAAATGGGAAACAGGGACTGGGTTAATAAAATGAGGACAATTTGCTGTGCTTTACCAGACTAGAGCTAAATCTTTCTAAAATACCTTATCTTAAATTGTAAACATTTCCAGAAGCTTAAAAAATGTCTAAATGAGAAATGTGACATAACAGCAATTTAGAAAGGGAAAATAGTGGTAAGAAATTACTTAAATATTTATTGATCAACAAACTAATAACAAAGTATTCAGCTGCATATATCATGTTCTCCATTTCCAATTCTGTTACATAATCAAGGCAACAAATCTTAAAATATGTGCATGGTCAAGATTAGCAGATGGCTATCTTTCTCTGCCTGTAAAGCTGGTCTCTGAATAGAAGTTGGCAGGAAAAATATGCAGATGGCAGAAGTGACTTTAATATATATTCATTGCCGATATTATATTAAATGGGATAGATAATTACACAGCATAATCACCGATCAATTGCAAACAGCAGACATAAAATGTATATACTTCATATGCTAGTTCTTACAGTGAGCTGCCAAGGCAGCTATGCATTGAAGAAAAAAAATAAATCACAAACTGGATATGCTGTTGGCAAAAACAAAGTCAAGGAAAAAATTCATAGCTAGTCAATCAGATGCTCAATAAAATAACCATCTCTTGCACTGTGCCCTGAAGTCCAGTAGTCTCTGACTCTGATGGCCTGTCAAGAAGAGTGATTTGCTTCAGATGGAAAGAAGTCTGCACAGGTCACGCAGTATTCAAGCTTGGAAACTATTCAGAAGAGTACATAAGCAAACCTGAACAGCCTTCTCCAGGGCAAATTCTATCATCTTTGAAATATAGCAAATCTTTTTAAATTGAGATCCCTTTTTCCTTCAGACAAGCAGGAGATAATCTGTGTTGTGTACCTTACAGGAATCATAAAGAACTTCATGATCAAGCACACAGCAAAGACCTGAACTAACTTTAGGCTAACTTTGCATCCTTCTCAGCCTGGACTACAAAGGTATGGCAGTGATTCCTAGCATCATTCAAGATGTTACTGAAGGCCATTAAGGTATAAATTGCATTAGGGATTGTTGTAACATCTACAGCACTGTAGAGACTTCCACCCTTCACCTCAAACTGCTGCCCTCCACATCAACACTACCTCCTACTGTAACTCTTACTTTAGAGTCCTTAGTAGCCTCCTCCAGCCTGCTATTAGTAATTTCAGGGCTTGTGTGTCCCTGATGAGATAGAGTTCTTTCCCCAGGATTGCCAAGTCTACTAAGTACACACAGAGAAAACACTGCCTCAGCATCTAGGCAATGCTCCAGCCAAAATAATTTTATTTTCTGGTAAGAGGTTCAAAACCATGGAAGCACATTAGAACTCAGGATTCACATATGCAAAAGATACTAAAAGAGAAGAAGGTGATCTGTAAAACTACACATTTAAAAAAAAAAAAAAAGGAAAGAGATAGTCCAGTAAGGAACAGCCATAGCTATTTCTGTGTGTTATTGCTAGTGAATTTCCTATACTTTGGGTTAACAGCATCAAGAACAAAGGTAATAATAGATTCTGTATGAAGTGTTTTAATATTTTTATTTATGACCAGTCAATATTGCAATTCAAATTTCATGCCATATTGTCTATACTCTTACTGAAATATGTATTAATAGACAACAAGGGAAAACATGAGGGGAAAAAGCAATGTGTTTCACTAACGTTTTAGTAGACAAAGGTTCAGGACAACATCCTAAGTGCATGTGTATTTAGAACAACCATGTTCTCTTTTTCTGTAAGGATGTTCAGCTTTTCCTTTAGCAAGCAATCATTAACTGTTTTCATCAAAAAGGGACCTAACATGTCCACAGCACTTGATTTATTTTACCAAATAACTTATCTGTGACACAGTAATTACTGTAATATTTGAGCAGAGCATATGCAATGGCAGCTTTTCCCTAGTGGAATGAACAGCACATTGATCAGTGATTCAAACTCCTGCCCAGACCTCTCCAAATGTTTTCTCAGAGTTTCCTGATCACCAGTCCCAGCTGCCAATGAAGTTGTTGTAGCTACATATAGCAGTACCTAAGTATTTATCAACAATTATTCCTATACTGGTAGCATGGGAGTGGTGAGTCTGAGTTTAGGATTCTTCTTGCAGACAAAACCAAAGAAAGGCAGAGATATTTCTGAAGATAGCACACAAGGGAGCTGAAAAAATTTAGATAGAAAGACTCACAGTATTTACCTGTCAGCTGACAATGACGATTTTCCAATGGGAAAATCAAGTTTCAATCACTGTAATACTAACAATCAAGCCTTTCTAAATAGTAATGACAGCAAAGACACAACCTTACTTTCAGTTTAATAATTTTTTGGCCTTGCTTAGTTGAAGTTCCTAGGCCTACATATTTTGAAATTATGGCCTTCCAAAACACTATGTACTTGGAAAAGAGTGAAATATCTTCGCTTTCTCAAATTATCATGCCTCATAACCATTTTGTTTATTATTTTTTTTCCATCCTTCATCAGTTTACTCATATTTACAATACAGTTTCCTTGAGAAACTTCACTTGAGAATAATCAGGAAGACTGAATGTACCCAGACTAATCAGAAGAATAAGATTAAGCCATGTCCATAAACTTGGCAGAACTGTAGATTTGAAGGGAGATATCAGCTCAGAATTTCAAAACAGATGTCTTATTGAACAATTTTACTCTAAAATGCTAGATCAGTGAGTTTTATATGTGATTGCAGTGGCTTTCAGCTTGCCAACAGGAGCAGTGGCTTATAGCAGTACCGCATAGGGGTAATTGTAAATAAATGTTGTGTTTTTCTGGTGTGCTATTGTAGTGTACCAATTTCTTCAACTACCAGGTGACAGGAAAATAAAACTGGGCGTATGGAGAGGAGAACAGAATTGGTATTTAAATCCTTTGGATTGTGTTATCTTTCTGACATTTTAGCATGACACATATCTTGGAAACCTGAATTTCATTAATGTTACATCAGCTTTGCAGTTTAGTTTAATCTTTATGATTGCTAAGTACAAAGCCTGTTACTAAACACAAATATTTTTCAAACAATTTATTTTTTGTGACTTCTCAGCAGAAAGAAAAGATACAATTTTTGCCTTCAAACCTGAGACAAACATTTGTATGTTTGTTTCAAGAAAGCAATGTATTTGAGAGTATGCAACATCTAGACTTATTTAAACTGACTCTACATATTATCTCTATGATACCTTTATATGAATTTGCCTTTAAAAATTTATAATATATACAAACTTCCATGAAAAGTTTTTATTAATAAGGTAGGACAGTCTTTGTGGTAGATAACCAGGTTCTCGAAAGATCATTAATGATTTTCAGGAGAAACAGATAGCAGTGATCAAGTGTAATTTAAAAAATTATGAATTAAATCATTATGAGTTAACCTTAGCCATCTAGAATTTTGATGTAGGAACTCTAGTAGGGAAGTGCATTGATTTAAGTGAACTTTTTATACTTCTAGTCAAAATGTCAAAGGTATGCTCTGAATTGTATATTATCCAAGGGCTTGATTACTTGCTTGTTAATGATTTCATCACTCACCTGGCAATAAGCTCTATTTAACTTTGTTCTGTATGTTTTTTCAAGTGAGACATGATTTAGCTAAGGAAAAGAAAAGAATACGAAATATAAAGCATATGCAGTTATTTACTGTATAAAAAGCATTTACATTAAACTGCCTCAGACCAGATCACTTGGTTTTTTTAAATGCTGATGGGCTATGGCTGTGGATTATGCCCTTTTTGGGTTCATCTGCCCTGGTGTATGAGATTGCTGTGCTCTGCCCTCTGCTCTCCCTGTCCTCTGTGCTTCCTCCCTCCCCTGCAGAACTTCCAAGAGAGCTCCTCACGTTTCACCCAAAAGCTCCAGTTCCACAATGACTGCTTGAATAGTTTAAACTAACAGTTCAAGCCACCACATTGTTAGGGCTAATTAAAATATGCAATACTAATCATACATTTCTTAACACATGTCACTGCAAATCAAAGGGATTGAGAAGTCCTTATGTGAGCTATTGCTGCTAAGCATAGCATCTTTGCACACAGAGAGGTTTTGGAAAAGATGCATACCCACAGTTAAGCTTTTATGTAGTCTTCAGGTGTGGATAGGTCATACACTGGCTAGATCACATCTTTTGGTGGTGACGTTTCCATCTAGACATAAAATACTTTGATCATACAAACCCTAACATTGTGTAAGAGCTAGGTCTGAGCTGGCTCCCAACAGGAGGAGCAGAGCACAAATCCTAACACGCTCTGGGTGCCTCACCATGCTGAATCCAAGCTATTTCCTGCTGCTTTGACCTGCCTAGGCTTGTTCAGTAAATGTAATGAGACTGAATCCAGGAGAAAGTGGGATGAAGGTCTGCTGACAGCACACCCAAAATTTCATAACTGGTTTTGTCTGCAAGACATACTTCATTTGGGGCAATACCTTCATCATTATAGTACAAATGCATTTGGTATTACAAAGTAGAATTTTAGTAGTTATCATTTAGTAGTTTAGGGCCTGGAAAAATAATTTTCTGAAATAATTCCCTATTTAGTAGTTATCATTGGGCCTGGAAAGATAATTTTCTGAAATAATTCCTTATCAGGTTACAAACAGATTGTATCTATTAATTTCTACTGTTTATTGGTTAGTATTAGAAAATAGTTTTTATTCCCTTGCAATAAGGGGAAAAAAAGTGATTGTAACATACCATTTCTCATGTCACTGTGCATTATTCCTGCATGGATGGAAATAACAGAAGAGAAATACTGCACTTGCGTCCTTAAAAACATTACTTCTAATATTTTATGTTGCAAATCATAAACACTAATAAATTATCTCAACCAAGTAAACTGAGCATCTTATAACCATTTTAGTCATCCCTTACTTCCCACAAGAGCTCACTCAGCTAAGGATCATCACGTCTCATCACGATGCCTGTCATCCAAGTCCAAGGCAGAGAATATTTCATGCCTGACTGCCAGTACAGAGCTCCTCACTGCAGCACTGTGCCTCGAGGTCTGTGGGGTGCAGAACTGAGTTTTTTCCAGTAATGTTTAGATACATCACAGCAAATTATTGCAATTGAAATATTTCCTATTGTTATGCTGAACACTATGAACGTGCAGAATGTCAAACAGACAACGGATGTGCTGATTGTCCTGTTCCAAAGTGCTGATACTACATTCATCCCTCACACATAGAGCCTGGTGCTGCACTAACATGGGCTATTTGAACACTGTCCATAATTCAAATGCAGTCAGAGTCCAGATGAGATAAGAAAATGGGCAGAGTCATGTTTCCAGTTGCTGCTTTGCAAGTCAAAAAGCAGAATATGCTGATCAAAAGGAAAAAAAAAAACAAAACACAAACAACAACAACAACAAAACCTAAACAGCAACCAAAAAAACCCCAAAACAAAACAGGAGAACAGGAGGTCAGGTCGCAGCATTACTGCATCAGACTGAGCTCAAGTGCAAAATTTATTACTTGGACATGGTCTCAAAGGGAATGTATGTCATCCAGTAATTTCTGGACTGATTCCTCCTACTGTTGTTCACCTTCTCTCAAGACTAAGTGGGTCAGAGACTCAGACACAGTTTACTTAGAGCTTACAGTGTATATTAGAACAGACTAACAATACACATTGCTGGACATGCTTCAAAGATATCTTTAAAGAACTCTGACTATGCTTATCCAACTTTGTTCCTGACAATGTAAAAAATTGGCATTTAATAATATATTATAGTTGCTGAAAAATTGTGCACTTTTTGTATTAAAAAAATAAACTCTTTTCCTGTTAATGGAGGCAATTGCAGAAACAGTAGCCATTCAAAATGCACTGTGGTCATGATGCATAAGAAAACAAATTTAATAAATAAAATAACCCATAAAAGCGAGAAGAGAAATTTAGTGGAAGTAGTAATTTCTCTATGTTTTATGTAACTATTTAACATATCCTTCAGTAAGAAACAACACAAAACATTCAGAAGAGCTTATGATGTACTAAAAAAACCCTATAAATCTGGAAAATGCCATACGATGGAAGATGACTTCTGGACGTCTAAGGGAAATGTAATTTACGATGGAAAAAGTCGTTATACTAGATAATTTGGGTTGAGTGTTAAGAGCAGTGGAAGTTGGCAGTGCAGCAGAGGTGAGGCTGCTCCATCCTCGGGTCCCCAGGGCTGCCAGGAGCCAGGCAGAGCCCATGCTCCCAGCATCCATGTGTCAGGGCACTGGTGGGCCTGGCAGTGGCCCCGCAGGGTTCTCCCCACCTGCCGAGAGCTCAGAAACCCATCTCAGCCTGGGGATGTGCCTGATGCCCAGGGCTGAGAGTCCCTCCGTGCCCTCCAGCTGCCCTGCTCCTGGCTGGGGTGGTGGGACAGACCCTGGCGGGGACAGACCCCCAGGGAGACCCCACTGCTCCTGAGGAACAACCCTTATGGGGAGGCCAGGGTGGGAGCTCCATTTCCATCAAGAGATTACAGGGCCCTCCCCCAGCGTGGTCCCACTGAGCCTGACTCTGGGAAGCTGACCCACTGGCACTTTTCCTGCCAGCAAAACCCACAAAGCAGGAGCAGCACTGGGGAGACACAGTCAGACCTGACCTGCCACAGACACCCCTGCAAGCTTCAGCTTTGTTCAGGCAGTGCTGCAGCCCTACAAGTATGATGACAAAGCTATTATGGCTTATGAAATATCCTGTTAATACCACTTATTCACGGGTCATTCATATTTTCGTAGCAGCAGTTTCAGGAATATTTGGATTACATCATTTTCCCTCCAGCATGGTCATCTTTGCTTTTTCCACTAAGAATAAAACCTTGAGCCTTCTACAGTTCAGAGGCCAGACCTTTTTAAAAGGCCACTGAAATCCTTGCTGCACCCTATAGCTCTGCATGCATGTTCATACATGAGGACATGAGGTGAAGAATTAATCAGTTGGTAATTGTGCATGTCTTTCAGTGCCTTGGCTTAGCTAAGTGAAATGCCAAGGTGCTGTAGCTGGGACTATTGCTGTTGCTCATTCTCACAGGGCTTTTGTGCTGCCTTTTCTGATCTTTTTGTCCTGTCTTGCCTGGTGTTTTTGCTCATGAAGTCAATGAGCAAACAATCTCACCTTCTACTTGCAGTACATCATGTTTATGGCCTCTGTGTCACAGATGAAAGCTGAAAGCAGTGATTCCAAAAGGTTCAAAACCTGGGAGAAAAGGTTAATGTGGCACAGTTGCTTATTTTTGTCATATTTTAAGGAACTTGTTTTTGAGGAGGCAAAGAACATTTTTCTGCTTCCCTTCCTACCCATTTCCATAAATAACAGCCAGTAAAGAGGCCAACAGACATAGGATCCATCAGGCAAATTTTTCATAGAAGAAATCATAGGACTGAGCCCATTTACAAGGATCTGATACCAAAAGATTATTTGAGCAGAAACCATAGGCAGAAGAAAAGAAGCACCTTGCACAAGAATAAAATCTCTGCTCTCTGAATTGTTGCTGGCTATATATATTTGGGTCTCTGTTCTAATTTCTTTTGCAAATTTCTTCTGTGCTCTTCACCACTTCACAGTGAAAAGGACCTTACACAGTAGGACTAAAGGGAGCATCAGTTCTGAAAAAAAAGTAACAAAAACCTCATATTCCTTTCCTTCCTTTCTCCTTCCCTCTGCTCCCTCCCTCTCCCCCTTTGGTCCTTCCTTCCTCAGTAAACATTTTTGTGCTATAACTGAATGAGGTTCTGACAGCTGGCCTCTGTCTCAGAGTTTAACTGAAAATTAACACTCAGAGTAATTTAATACTAATTGCAGATTATTTAAGGCATGGTGGCCTGACCCACTGCAGAAGGATCACATTATTAATGTAAGTGCAGTGATCAATATCAGCATTTGTATCTGTATCTGCATTTGGCTGTAAGAAGCAATTCGGCTAAGAGAGTGCATGTTCTCTAAACCCATAATACCATAATTCACTGCCTTGCTCTAGGCTATCAGTTGTGATCTCAGCCAATATATCGTGAGCATTAAAACGTGAAATGATCTAAAAATTGAGGTTCCCAGAACATCTCAAGCTGATGTGGCAGGGAAGGCACACTGGAAATTTCTATTCTCCCTTTCAGTCCTTTCTTATGAGATGTATCACAGTGAAGATCAGATACAAGTCCTGAAATTTCTGCAATGCTGAAACTTTTGGAGGTGTTTAACCATTGTGCCAGTCACTGCTGTATTCCTTTCACCCTGCAGAGCATGAAAAAACAGAAATTTATTGGCCATGAATTGAGTGGTGGCAATTCTGTCATTGGCCCAGCAATCACAGATGTTTTCAAGGCAACTTGTGCTGTGCTACCCACAAGCGTGGTACAAACCTAAAAACTTCCACAAACTGTTGTCTTCAATTGGATTTAAATGTATGGGTTATGGATGCACATGTACCACCTGATATAAAACAAGGAAGAACGTTAATAGAAAAAACATAATTCAGCAACTTGGTGGGTACTGTTCTGTGTGAATGGATTAACAGGATACAGGAGGCCTTCATCCAGAGATCTGTTATGAACGTGCATGCCAATATTTTGTTCTCTCTTAGCAGTGTCATACATTAAGTGCCCATGCCAACCCTGGGTTTAGGCAACCTAAAGAACCATCTGCTGCCTTCATTGCAGACGCCTTGTCCTGACATGTGGCAGCTGGACAAGTGGCAGTGTAATGGTGCTCAGAGCACTGTGGTGGAACGTGATCCTGGCTGGCTGACAACAAAATGGGCTCTTTGCTTTCTTTTTTGGATACTGGGCATGTTTTCTTGTTCACAATATCTTTGCTAACAAAGGAAGAGCTCTCCAGTCACAAAATACTTAAAGCTCTCACAAACACGCGGTTGGAGCAAAGATGATAATGAACACCTGTATACATTTAAATTCTCAGGCTTATCAGTAACGTGTTGAAACTCGGTCAATGAGATTGTAGTTCACTGATGCACTAGGCTTGTATTTAAATTCATCATTTTTCCAGATGTTCAATGCAAGTGAAATAGCTGTCAAACTGTGATCAAAAATTATGAAAACATTGCATATAACTTCATCACATCCTGATTTTCCGTTAATTCCACCTCATTCTCTGAAGCCTGTCACTAGCATTGAAGGAATCGATACTGTTGCATGTGAACCTGAGCAAGGAAAATACAGTTTGGAAAGGCATAAGGTAACTCTTTACTTGCTGTAGATAGCTATAACTGTTAAGTAATTACTTTTATCTAAAAAAAAATAAAATATATATATATATATCCATTGTGCCAGCTTAATCTGCAAGGCAGTACTTTTTTCCATATTGTGAAACTGTAACAGAACTGTTTTCCCCAAGAAAGCAACTGAAACATTAATTACTAATTATCTGTAAATTATCTTTCTCAAATATAAATTAGCATAACGATGAAATCTAGATCTCAGAAGGAAGAACAGTAAGTAGCTGTTTTAAAGCCTTTTAAATGTGGTGCAACCTCATAAGTACTGTGGTGTTCAGATATCAGCATGAAGGAAATATCCTTCTTAAGAAAGGAAGCCATCCACCTCTGCTGGCAAAATTTGCCCATTTCTTTCCTTATAGGTAGAAATCTAGGTGCTGTGAAAGTGAGACACTTTCTGTATCAACAAAATTCAGAAATGCATTGGAATTTTTTATGATCCAAGAGCTATATTTTATTTATTCTGCAGGGCCTGGATGAGTAAGAGCAGCAGTTAGGGGATAATGTCTTCATATTTCAAGTATGGAAATATCTCTACGAACTTTGCATGGGCATGCTCTATCAAGATTTTTATTTTTGCATTAATGTTTTCCACTGCAAGATGCTACTGCATTCAACCTGTCTGCTACCAGTTTGCAGAAGTTTTTTTCCCATCATCACTGAAAGCAGAATAACAGCATGAGCAAGGAATAAAGGCTGAGCAGAGCTGATCTGTAGAGTGGGGAAAAAATGTTCTGAATGCTGGGGACTGTAGGACAAAACTCACCCATAAATTTTGTATTCCTTATGGGAATAAAAAAAAATGGCAATACTACCATGCCCCATAGTGAAGCTCATCTTCTCCTCTCACAAGCTCACTTAGGCTTCTCCTTGTCCTAAGTGAGGAAGAGATAATTTGAATGAGGAGTGATCTAATCAGTCTTGATTGATCTAATGGGAGACCCCTTAAGGATAGTTTGGGACATATGCTTGCAGATATCCCAGTTTTTAATATGATCCTTGAATTAAATGAGGCCGATTGCTCCCAGCACTCTAGAGCCCTTGGCCTGGTTTTTCCTCCTGGTCTCATCTTCTTCACCTAATTCTTGCCTTCATGTCTAGTTGCCTTGACATGCTTACAAGCCCCAAAGTATGTAGACCTAATACAGGAAAATTCATTGTTTCACTTGAACACATCTAGAAACATTTGGATGTGATGGGCTGTGTGTGTAATCTGCATCTTACCTGAAGGTAGTATAATTTGCAGGAACAATTCTGGTTCATTTATATACTTCTACCTGTTCTCAGGCTAATGGCAGCCTGCTTTGGGTCTCTGCCAGCAGTGAAGACACACATCTGCTGATGGATTGGATGTTCTGGATAGGGAGTAAGATGAGGAGAGCCAAGATCCTGCCAATTTCAGCTTTACTTGCTGTGATGAAAATATAAAGAAATGCTTAGAACCAATGTCAGGGCACCCCAAAGAGGCACAAAGCCAATTACTCTTATATAGATGATAATGGAAGCCATAATCTTGTGTGGAACTCCTCTGGTTATTTGCAAAAATATATTATTTTTTCAATAATACCACTTCAATTGTGGAAAAAACCCAACAATATAAAAAGTGAATAAATGGACAAGTTTCATTTGTTTTGTGGTTTTTTCAGCATTATGAGTTCATGTTTTGCAGCCTATTTTTATAGGCATAGGAGCAGAAAAATTTGGTTTGCTGAGAATTAACACTACTTAGCACTGTATGTTTAGATTATTTTTTTCTGGGAAATGTGACATGTAAAATGCAGCATGTAAAATTGCACATAATGTGAGATTTATAATAAAATAATGAGAAAAAGAAATAATATTTTGTAGCAGAATGGTAAAAGACAAAAAGCTCAATTTTATTAGTTGCAAAATTAATTTTGTCAGGACTATCTGAAGCAGTACATTATTAGAAATTTATACAATAAGCTGTAAAACACTTTTTCTTCCATATATATAAGCAGTAGTATTTGTATGACTTTTAGTCATGAGTAGAATTTGTAATGTTCATGCTTATCTTTCTTTCTAAAATGAGTGTTACAGCTTTCCATTTCAGCAGATACCAGAAGCAACTCATACACGAGGTAGCTGAAGAGAAAAACAAATAAATCTGTTGGAGACCCAAGGTGGCCCACCCTGACATGTTATCATCTTTTTTCCCAAACATTTTACTTACTTTTTTTTTTTTTTCAGGGCAATTGAAACCTAAACCACTTTCAGCGTCATAGTGGAGATGAGAAGACTTCAATAGTTACTTTGGGAAACCTGGATGTAGACCATCTGTAGTAATAAAATATTTGCCCTCAAAGGCAACTTCTCTTTCACCTTGTAATGACATTTAAAGCTACGTAAAGGCCACAGGCCTTAAGAATATTTTTTGTCATTAAGTAACCATAGAAAAAAACAACATTTTATTGCAAAAGCTCTTTATTTCCACTGAGTCTTTTGAAATGTTTGCCTGATACTAGAAAAAAATGCCTTTTACTTCATTTTTTCAGGAAGGAAATTCACCTGCGAATTTCCATTTTCATACCTTTCAAAGTGTTGTAAGGATTAAGATCTTAAAATCCTAGCATTTCAGAAGTTCCTATTTCAGCAATAGTTTCTCTCTTAAGGCATGATATTTTAACCCAAAATATAGGTGTATCAGTGGTAGATTTAAGTTATTAGTGATCTGATAGGCCTGAAATTGTGCAACATTATTTATATTCTGCCAGGATGCACTTTTTTCAACAGCCGAGGCTGTAAACTTTACAGAATTTCATATTCTAAATAGATATAAAATATGACTATCTAAATTAAAAAAAACAAAACTAAATTGCAGCTGTTTGTATATATAATCTCATATTAACACTTTACAAAATCAATTTAATAGATTTTAGATTATCTAGAATTTATCTTTCTACTCCCATGCTTTAGACACTTTTTTGTTGAGCAAAAGAAGTTAGAAACCAAGCAGGTACACAAAGTTTTTAACACCTTTCTATTAGCAGAGGTGCATTTTCAAGAAATTAAGTAATTAACTGAGGCCAATGTTTTACTTCACCTTCACATCTCAAGAAAGTTTGGGCGTTTGTTTGGTTTGGTTTAGGGTTTTTTTTTTTGGTGATTGCAATTGCAATTGTGGGGATCCTTTGTACCAGACCTGTGACAAAACAGCACAGGATTTGGGTTCTTTAAGACTGAAGTATTGCATTGAGATATTTTAGGTTTGATAGATAATTATTTGCTAAACAACAATGATAGTTAATGCAAATGTATTTTCTGCAGCCTCTCCTGGCACTAGAAATGTAAAGCAAACCTTCAAGTAGATTACTTTCCTAAGTCCTCACTAAGAGACTTAGAATTGGTTTTTTACATCTCTTCTTCCATCATTGGCTTTCATTTGATAAACACTAACATAAAATGCACAGTAGCCTTAACTCCTGCAATTCTTTCTTATTACAGTTGTAAAGAAAACAAAGACAAAATGCTTGTAAATCTACAAGAATTTGAAAATTCTTGTAATTTCTTGTAAATTCTACAAATTCTCTGTAGAATCTGTCTTTCCCAGCAATTCTCATTGATTATAGGTATTTGCTTTCAACATCCTATGGAGTTTATTTCTTCCATATCCTTGTTTCTCTTATTTTTGAAGAAGAATTAACATGCTGTATTTAAGGTTTTTTACGACAAGACTCATGTTGCTATCTTGTAGTGGTTTCTCTACTTCCCTTTTCCCTTATGACTGTGCTTCCACCTTTGGATCATTTCTTCAACCTCTACAACATCAACTTCCTATTAATGGATCTTCTTGCATTAATTCTGCTGCCCTCTTTACTTGCACATTTCCAACACCTAACCTGTGTCTAAATCTTCCTGAAGGCCCCTTATTGAAAGCCAGTGCATCTAAACTTAAAATTCCTGTTGAAATTCCAGTCTGAAACCACTGACTATAGCAGTAGTTTGAAGGGTTCACCACATAAGTGTTAGCATGCTGTCTGCTAAAAAAGCAAGTTCCTAATTTTTGCTCCAATCTAACAGCATGCAAGCTGAAGATAGCTATGGTGCTGAGTTCTCCATTTTCAGCAGCCTTTAGAGAGCCTCTGCTGAGAAGTGGAGGCTGACTAAATACTGTAGCCACATTTTTATATCACTGGTTTGTTCTCTGTATGTGATTTGTGATTCTTCACCCCTTTTGCTTTGCAATCCCCAAATGACAAAAATCCTCCCATTATTTGTTATATGTGGAAATAACCACTGTTGTTAAAAAAGATCTTTTAAGCAATCCTCTCTAAATTCTAGAAATATGTCACATCAATTTCTTACACAATAAAGTTCAACAGCTACTTTTACATTGTAAAAATCAAGTTAAAGTAAAAAAGATTCAATTGTAATGTTTTCTATTTTAGTAGCATAGTAGTTTAATTATAATTTTGTAATTATATGTTCTAATGAGAACTTTGCATTCCTTGCAGTGCATTAAAGTATCTTTTCATTTACTGTTTTCAACATACAGTTATCAAAATGTTCTCAAGATGTAATTAGTTTCTATGTTTTCTTGTGATTAAACCCATTGCAGAGGATGTTTCATACAAATCTGTTACCCAAAAATGAACGTGCTTAGTGCTGTATATATCCTATATCTGGATATTCATTTGAGGCGTGCAGCCAAATCTGGCAGTTGTCTAGAATTTTTTCACTGAACAATTAGCTGAACATTCAGCATTTTTCCAGATTTTGACAGCAAAGAAGCACAATCAACAGTTGCTTCTCTGACAGGAATTGTTCCTTCACTCATGCTTCCTCGCTTTTAAATCCCAAACATACTAATACATGAACCATCCCTGTGATATCATGTTGACTTAAAATCTGGCAATCCTTTTCTATGTCCAGTTTTTTCTTCTATGGTTCTTTTTCTGACATTCAACCTTTCTCCTTGACCACCTATAGATATTTCTCAGAAAAACTATTTTCTCTCTGTTAATTTCATTCAGACTTTTCTTGGATGGCCACCTAGTATACCAACCACTTGTGCACAGTTACTGAGCTTCCTTGCCAGAATATCCATTATGTTTTTCTTCTCACCCAATTTTCCAAGACTTTTGGAGCTCTGGCCAGCCTCACTGGCCCTTTATTCTTCTTCCTCAGTGTGCTTCCTATACTACATTCTGGAGCAGTGCAGAGAGATCCTCAGGTTATCCCTGGTCAGAGCCACTCTGAAAGTGGAAGCAGGGCAGTTGCTTTGGCAAGGGACTTTTTACAAGGGCATGTAGTGACAGGATGAGAGTGAACAATAAGACTGAAAGAGGGTTGGTCTGGATTAGATATTAAGAAGAAATTCTTTACTGTGAGTGTGGTGAGACACTGGCACAGGCTGCCCAGAGAAGCTGTGGCTGCCCCCTCCCTCCCGGGAAGTGTTCCAGGCCAGGCTGGATGGGTCACTGAGCAACCTGGTCTAGTGGGAGGTGTCCCTGCCCATGCAGGGGGGCTGGAACCAGATGATCTTTAGGGTCCCTTCCAACCCAAGCCATTCTATGATTTTATATTCTGCCTGCGTGCACTGTACATTAACCAGAGAGAAAGCCCACTTGCTGAAGTACATGGACAGAGTTCACAGCGTGAACAGTTATAGCAGAAACAGGTATTTTTATATAAACTAAAATTCCAATGTGCAAAAATAGGAAATAATTTATTTGTCTGACTATAAAGATACTTTCTGCAATTTTGGTGATTTTTTTTTTTTTAATGGGGAGGCGGGGGGCGAGGAAACAAAGGCGCCTATAAAAGCTGAGTTTCCCGGGCGTTTTGCTGTGCCAGGATATCATCACAGAAACGCTTAGCACCTGCAGAGCAGGACATTTCCTTCCGAGAGGTAAATAATCCTGCCTTCCTCCTGGATTCTCAGTTCAGCTGCTGGTGGCTACACAGCTCTTGTTTTCCAGTCTGCATGAGTCTGGTGCTAGCTGGAGGACACAGAAAAATATTAACTGTTGTGTTGAGCCACGCAGACATACCCATAAATCATTTAACTATTCCTTTTTTAAAAAAAAAATCTGGACTAGCAAAAATAATCAATAACACAAGCTTAGGTTTAGTTTAATTACCCGTAGGAAAGACAGATTGGGCAGAACTCAAATTGCAGAAATGGGCTTGTAGAGTCTCCTGCCTCATAACTAAGTGACTGCTTAGTTCTAGGCCTCTCTAGGCTATTTATTTGTAAGGGTTATCCATAACTTCCCAACAGGCATCTCTAAACTGTAATGCTTACCAGTGCATCCAGTCTTAAATGGGGTACACATTTTGTGGCAGATTTTATATATAGCATGCAATCTTCAAAAAATCTTCTGGAAATGAGGCAGCTCTCCCAGAAGATTGTCTTAATTCAGAAGGGCTGTCAGATCATCCTTCTTTGCTTGAACAAGCAGGGAAGCACCAGAAAGACACAAAGGGAGTCAAGGGACCTCATCCCATAAGACTTACTGCCAGATGCAGAAGAAGGGTATAGTTGACAGTTGGGCTGACCAATGATGAATCTTTGCAGGATTTTGGTGAGGGAGCAAATTAGATTTCTGTAATGGGAGCTATGCCATTTATGGGAACAAGCTGCCAGTTTTCTGCTCATTTCAGAAGAGACAGTTGCCAAGAAAAGCTTCCTCTCTTTAATGGAAAAGAAGCCTGCAAGATACATTTCCCTAATAGCAGAAGACCAGGCAGGATTTGAGAGAGAGAAAATAATGAAAATAATGAACCAGAGAGGCATGGATCTGTGCAAATATATATATATCCCCTCCAAACTGTCAGCCTGTCCTTGAACTATTCAGAAATCAAAACACCTTCAAGAAAATCTGGTTCTTGAAAGCCACAGGCGCTATCCAGTGCTGAGCATTTTTTAGCACAAAATCCCTGTATTTCTGAGCCAAGTAAATTCGG
Source organism: Phaethornis superciliosus (assembly GCA_023637945.1). Lineage (NCBI taxonomy): Eukaryota > Metazoa > Chordata > Aves > Apodiformes > Trochilidae > Phaethornis > Phaethornis superciliosus. The sequence goes on along the minus strand of JAJQWJ010000003.1, from coordinate 85,528,304 downwards.
GGCATGTTTTGCTTAGGCCCGGTAGGTCCTTTTGTTAGCTGTGCCCAAACTGCTTTAGTACTGGTTTGGGTATATCAAAACTGAATCTCTAGGACTATGAAGCAGTTATTCAAGCTCATCCTGAAATGGGTAAAAAAAGGTAAAAAAAGCAAAACAGTAAGCCACGTGTTCTCAGGTTCAAGGATCAATACTGATGCTTTTGAGACTGCCTTTTTTAAAAGCCTTAAGACACTTGCATAGTCCTGATAAATCAGATGCAAGTTTCAGTTAAATCATTAATCTCCTATGAACTGAGGTTTCTTTTTTGAAACTTAAGTCCCAGATAGCCATGATTTCAGCCTGCAGTAAGTTTCTGCTGGCAGTACAATCTCATTGGAATTTACAGAAACAAATGGGTGGCTGGGACCTCACAGTGATGTCTCACAAAGCTGATCCTGCTACTGCATGGCAATCAGTTTTTCATCTACCTGTCATTCATCTCACCCTAGCATCAGCTAGGCTTCCTGCTTTCACACTCTGATTTTGTGACTGCATTTTTGGATGCTAAATCAATCAAATTTTAAAAAATTACAGAAATTTACAAAATTCCTGGAAGAATATTACCCAAAGACTAACCGATTGAATTCAACATTGCTGGCCTGAAAGACTCCCTGAACTAAAAGCTAACCTATTGCTTTGTAACTTCTCTTTCCACAAAACAGCTGCAAACTTACTTTGGCTTTCAGACAAGAAGCCCACATTGGAGTCTGAGGAATTATCTTTACGCAGGTTTTCTTCATATTCAAGATGTATTTTTTTTTCTGATGAAGGCAAGCAGGTAGACAGGGGAGAAGAAAAGGATTTTTCTTCCACACAGCCAATCATCTTGTGATCAGTAATTCTCTGAACCAACTAATTTTTGAGCTACACATCACTCTTGTTAATGAGACTAACACCCAGCATATGTCCTCTTCTGTATGAAAACATTTATTACCATTACAGCCTATTTACTTTTGCTGTCACTTATTCATAGAACATTTTACTGCAGAAAAGAGAACTTTTTCCCCTCAAGGGATTAAAAGATGCTTATTGTTGCCGGTCCTGTACCCGGGCAGGTGTCCCCCCAGCTCGTCCCCCACCGCCTCCAGGGCAGCCCCGGGGTGTCCGTTCCCTGCGAGCTGCTCCCCGCACCTGTCCGGGGCTGTCCGGGGGCCCCGTGCTGAGGCCGGGGCAGCGGGTACCGGGCGGGCAGTGCAGGCTGCGGCGGGGAGGAGGGAGGCCTGCTCCGCTTTTCAGTGTGCGCCATGAAGGGGGCTCTGGGGAAACGGTGCCGCGGGTAGAAGATGGCCAAGGGCACGCCGGGGGGCGGGTCACCTCCCGCCCGGGGACCGCTCTGGCCTGGCTGCTCCTTGCGGAGCTCCCGGCCTCAGCCCTCTGCCGCCGCCCGCCCAGGGCCGCCCCAGGACAGCCCCGTTGAGCCGCAGGAGGAGGCCGAGAGCGGGCCGGGCCGAGCCCGGCGGGGCAGCAGGGGGAGCACGAGTCCGAGCGGGGCGCAGCAGCGGGGCGAGCCGGGGCTCCAGCCGCCAGCAGCCGCCGCAGGAGCCGCGCGGGCGACTCCTCTGAGCCGGAGGCGGTGCGGAAAGCCCGGCGCAGAAGCTGCTTGAGGATGCGGCGGTCACGGCTTTCGCTGCCGCCGGCCTTCGCTTAGCCGCGGCGAGCAGCACCCCGGCGGCAGCTGCGAGGCTGCGGCAGCTGCCAGGCGCCGGGGAGCAGGAAGCGGCGCTCGGCCGGCGCGATCGGCTCCCAGCGCCCCCCTCCCCCGCCCAGCGCAGAACGGGCGCCGGAGGCGAGGGCCGCCGCGGGAGCAGAAGGCGCTGGCGTCGGATGCCTGCGTTACGCCATCCCGGTGCTGCCGCGGCCTGGACTCCGCGGGGAAGGCGGGCGAGGAGGCGGAGGGCGATCAGAGGGCAGCAAGCGACCGCTGCTTTGTGTCCCAGGTCGGTGCGGGGACCGGGGCGCGGGGCGGTGGGGCAGAGCGGCGGGGCGGACCGAGAGGTGCTGCCGCCGGGGACCCCGCTCCCTCCAGCAGGGCTCGGGCTGGCGGGCGCCAAACGCGTCCCTCCGTGTCCGACCTGTACCGGCCGGGGGCATGGCGTGGGGGAGACTTGTTTGTGTCGGTCTGACAACCCCCCCCTCCCTCCGCCTCCCCGCACCCCAGCGGCAAAAACTCCCTGAGCCTCTCCGCAGGCTTGGGGGGCGGCGAGGCAAGGCGGGGCGGGGGGTCGGTGGGGGTCTCGGCCGCCAGCCCCTTCCCACCCCAAGCCGACAAGCCGAGGGGTGCCGGGGGCCCGGAAGTTTCTTCCCGGGGCGCCGCTGTAGATTGTTTATCGTTCTGAGGCGGCGCCGAAAATAGGTCAGAAATCATGTCCAGCTCGTCCCTTCGGCGGAGTGCCGAGGAGCGGCGCCGGGGCAGCCGGAGGCGTTGCTGCCTTTTCCCTCCTTGACTTCCTGAGAAACATCGGGTTCTCCCAGGGTTTGAAACGGAGTTGGGATTTTTGGTTTGGTTTGGTGGGGGTTTTTTTTGTTTGTTTGCTTGGTTGATTGTTTTTTGGTTTTTTTTTCCTCTTTTTTTTTTTTTTTTTCTCTTTTCCTTTTTTTTTTTTTTTTATTTTTTTTATTTTTTTTTTTTTTTATTTTATCTTTTAAATACCGTTTCTTCGTGTGGCGCGGGAAGTTGGTGTCCGGGCGTTCGGCATTGCTCCCAGCTATTTCCTGGTGCGGGGTGCAGGGAGGGCGGCACTGGGGGGTTCCCCTCCCTCCTGCCGGTGCCTGGTGCTGCCCGGCGGGGCCTCCCGGGCTCTGCTGGCCCGATCCGGTCCGGTCCGATCAGGGAAGATCCCGCTCTCCTCCGGAAGGCTGCAGGGTGTGTGTGCGGCAGGGCACTGCAGCTACGTGTTGCCAGCTCGCAGCAGGTGCTTGTAACTCTTCTGACCATCCGTAGGATGTCTTGAGGGGTGAATTAACCTTAGGACGCTTAGGGCAGAATTTGTGTGGTGGGGAAGCAGTCGTGGAGATAGTATTTCTGTTTTGGGTTGTTTTAAGCGGAATTTTCAGTCGAGCTTGTTTGAAAACTTTAGCTCGTTTGCTGTATGTTGCAGACGTACCGCTTGGAAAAGAAATTGCATCATAATGGATTTTAAAAATTTTAATCGGGAGGATTTATAGCCATGTTGCTATTGCAACTAAAGAGGCAGGTATTTCTGCTGAAGTGTTGAAGCCCAGTTCCCCTTTCTCCTGGTTGCAGTGGATTTTTCTGATCAAAAAGTAAACAAACTTCTGTTCCTACATGTAGGTGGGCATAAATGTCTATTTTGTTTTATTGTGTTTTGCCTTGTTTCCTAAGGAATTCAGTCAGCTAGCTTAGTGTTGTCTTACACATGGGCAAAGCCTGAGCTAAAATTCACACACACTGCTTTTTAGTTTGCCTGACTAATAAGCAGTAGTGTGATCACACTACTGGTGTGATTCGTATTGCTTGGGAAGGGAATGTTTTACGTGTTCATCCATAAAATATCTCTTACTTCGCTCTTGAATTGTGCAGAAAAACCTGCTTGATTCTTGCTGAAGGATAACTGCTACAGTCCAAACCTGGTTCAGTCGGAACTGTGTTTTGCTGGAACATTACAGCTTTTTCGAGATGAAAGAATTCTAGGTTTGTGGAGGAGCAAATGAAATACTTTAGTGTGATTTTGTTATTGCATTCAACAATTCTTTCCCCTTAAAGCAGAAAATACTGTTTTGTACAAAGTGAACAATAACACAGGCTCTGGCTGTATCTTTGCAAATACTTTTAAATGAATGAAACACAGAATTGTCATCTCCCTCTGTGCCGGTAGTCACAGTCTTGAGTACTTCCATTTGATATGTCAGAGCAGAGCCATAAATCTTAGTCTGCACATTCCCTGGATGGCCAAACTTGTTTTCCTTTTCCTCTCGTATGTCCCCTGTAAGTAGCATAAGTCAGTTCTTAAGCTTTCTTTCAGTGATCAATAAAAATTACCAAATGTGAATTCAAGCTTGTTCTTTGAAATTATTTAAATTTCCTTTATGGAAATATAATCCTACAAAACTGGTAACATTTGTCTGATAAAACATGTAAAAGTATTAGTTTTGTTATTAATATTTTTGTTATTTGTTATATAGTTTTATTATCTTATCATTTTGTTATTTGTTATTCAAATTAATTATTTGTTATTTGTTATTAAAATTATTTATTTGTTATTAAAATCAATTTTTATTTGTAATTAATGCCTTATTTATTAATAAAAATGGTTTATTGTCTTCACTTTAAATTCCAGTAAGTATAACTGGCCTGTGTAAGGTTTGGCAAGAATAGTAATTAGTAATAGTAAAGTGCACACAGAAACCAAAATCTGTCTTCAAACTGTGGTTTTCAAAATGTGCTAGGCAATGCAACACATTTGTTGTTTTGATTTAGTTCCATTACTGTAGAAGTTAGTTCTGTTTTGAGTTCAGCAAAACTTCAGAAGGTAACACCTCAGGTTCTGTTCAGGCACCAGAAGTAAGCTCCAAGTGTCTTTTCTGAAGCCACTGACCCCTTTTGTGATGGCTCTGAAACTGTTACCTGGCCCTCTAGTTTTACGTCTTTCCTAGTTTCTTAGTTTCCCTTGGAAGTGTCTGCATTCCAAAGCTCAGTTCTAGGGCTGTTGCTGTCATTTTATCACACACAGAAGAATTAGTGAATACAGTTCCCAAGAAGGAAGCAATGTGAAAATCAAGATCCATCACTCTTTCTAGTCTCTCTTGTTGACTTTACTAGGCAGTTCTCCACTAAGGAAGTTTCTGACAGGGTTCTGGTGGGCTTCATTGCTGTGGTTTTAAGATGTGAACGCCCCGTGACAGGACGATTCTATCAGTATCTCACTCTGCCCAGTTTACAGTCTGATGTTTTTGTGCAAGCTTATCTTTGAGAGTGCTGAGAGATAGTAGAATGGGATGTGTGTGCTAGAGCCATCTGGCTGGCTGTGGACCTGGGTAGAAAAGCAAATTCTGACAGAGAGGCGAAGCAGATTATTGTGAATGGCAAGGTTTTGAACTACTGCTGGTAAAGATACGAGAGTGCTGTCTGAATGCTGTCTCTTGTGCTGCTGTTATTTTATTTCTTTGAAGAGAACCTACACGTCTACCTTGGTCTGGAAGATTGGCACTTAAATGTTTATTAATGTAATTGTAAGAGTACTTTTCTCTCTTTTGACCTGTGTGCTGTCCTGAACAAACGTGAAAGCTAATCTGGTATTAAAGATGGACCTCAGTGTGAGAGTTACAGTAAACAGTTGTGGATTCTCGTTGCTGTTGACCTTGTTCCAATGTTTGAAGTTCCTGATACAGACTAGTGCTTCTCACCGTTGTTTGGTGAATGATTCATCTTATGCTTTCTGTATTCTCTCTTCAAGTTCTTTTGTTAATTTGCAGCCCCCAATCTCTACAGATTGTGGGGTAGGTTTGGCAGAATATGCATACATGCTTGTTAACCAAGGTATAAGAGCTGGGGTTTTTTGGGAGGGGGAGGTTGTTTCTCCTTCCCCCTTTCCTCCATATGGAAACTATGGTCTCAGTACTGCTTTAATTATTTTCACAACAGGATAGATGAGTAGCATCTGTTTATTGACCAGTAGTTGTTTGTGATGGATATTTGTTTTTCCTGCTTACTGTTGTGTGTCAGGTACCTCTGACAGGCCATTGGCTCAGAGAACCTGTATCCAAAAGAGGTATTCATGTGAAGCACTACATTCAATTTATTTTTTGTTTAAACTATGAGCATAACTGAACGTTTCTTGAATTATCATGAATTTAAACTTGCATTCATGTTTCCCTCCTAGTGAAAAAGCTTGGAAAATATATATTTTTTTTTTTTTAAATGAAAATTTAGTTTATATAGCAAACTTCAAATGCTTTATATGTAGGATATGATCATATATAGAAACCTTCATGACTTTGCATCTTTCTCTTTTAAATCAGGAGCAAGAGGTTTGATTGGTTAAATCCACTCAAAAGCCACTTTTTCTTGTCCTTATGAGCTTATTTCTGAATATTTCTAAATTATTTCTGAATAAATGCTACTTCTGTGTTTTCCTGACACAGCCAGGCAAAACAGTAAAGTCTGTCCTTACATTCTGTTGAAGTTCATGCACTGCACTTTTCCTGTGTGGCAAGAAATTCTTTTACGTTTGTTAAGCATCTGCTGATTTTGGTCTACCCTATCATTTCACTGAGCACATTTTGATCATGTTCATTCATAGGATCCATCTCATGAAGTATTGTTTTTAGCAAACTTTGTCACTGAGGAAGTATGAACATAGGTAAATATTTATGTATGTATTTCTAGCAAAAGCAGTTGGTATGTTGGTGATGCAGTGTTGCTGATATTTGTAGAAGTCTGTAGTACAAATTGTCTTCCTTAAAGAACAATACATGGAACAGTTGTGGTAACAAGAGTATACAACAAAAAGCATACAAGAAAAAAGTTTGAAAGAGAGGAAGTAAGTTTGCCATAGTTTAGGGTCAGGGAGAAGTCAGGTGAGCAAATTATGTTTACTTGAAGCAGGAAATTGGTGACAGTACTATTCTTGGAAAGAACAGGCAGGGAAATAAGGAGCAGAATGAAACCTCACAGCTTTCAAGCTCTCAAGCTTTCAACCCTCAGCTTTCAAGCAGAACAAAACTTAAAAACACTAAAGTAGATTGAAATTACATGAGTTATATTTTCATTTGATGATTTCAGTCCTATTTTTAATGCATTTTCTTTAGAGGTATTGGAATTTGGAACATTTTCAGTACTAAGAACCTTGAACTTTGTATTTAATGAGCAATTTTGTTGGGAATCTCCCTTATCAATATTTCTTACTAAAAATAAATGTAAAATTTCCTAATTTCTGAAATGCACAACTTATATCAGGAAAATTGAGAATGTAAACTTTTTACTATTTTTAATTGTTAAGGGAGAAGTTACAAGATATTTTATTCTAATACTATACCTGTTTTATACTACCTATTCTACCTATTCTAATACGACACAATTTACAAATTACATACTTACGCATGTGTGTGTGTGTGCATGTAATTTGCTGAATTTCATTTATAAAATAAATCACAAACCTTCACACCACACCCACAAATTCTTAGAATTAGGAAGAAAAAAATCTAGTGCATTCATCAGTTGTCCTGGGAGACTTCCCTTTGACTTCTGACATTTTGAAATAATAAGCTGGCTTGTTTTTCTGATCTGTGTCTGCTTACTATAATCACAACCTTGTTCACATGTTGTATCCTCATCCCTTTTTCTCATCATGGCATAGATCATTCATTACCTGGTCAATACAGAATGTCAAGCTAGATAAACTTACCCTGCTTTCTACCTATAAAATAAACTAAATTATTTTTATTCTTTACATGATTTTCTAAAGTTATTAAGCAAGGTTTCTCCTTGCATTTTGATACTGGAATTGTTTGCAGTGCATCTTTTATCTTCTTCAGTTTAAACTTGTAACAGAAATGTAATAGTATTTCCTCTTCTGCAGGTTTAAGAACTTTTATTTCCAGGCTGTCAGTTCAGTTGTCACTTGATAATTTTTCAGTATCATGATTGTGTATTTCCATGTTAAAAATGTTGTTAATGCTGCTATAGTAGAGATATTTGCATATGTGGTACTTATAAACAACTTTATACATTACTTGCCTACTTGTTTATATGTCGCCCATCTAGCTTTCTATAAATGCATATATATCTGTATTTTAAAGATTTTCTCAATTTTCTGGGCAAACTCTACCATCTAGCAGGTAATTCTGGGGCCTATACACCTCTGGCCTTAAATCCCTCGCTTCTGAAATATTTCAGATCAAAATGAGCCAAGGTATTGAGGATATTTGAATGGCCAAAACAATGAGGCGTAGATAGCAGAAAACATTGATATTACTGCTTTACATGTAAAACAGCATAGAGAAAAGCACCTTTTAACAGTTAAGGTCAATAGTGGACCAAAAGGTGGAAGTGTGAAGACATCTCTCCAACTTGGAAGCCATTCTGTCGGGCTGGACTGCCTTTTGTAATGAAAGCCTTTGCAGAAGCACTGAGCCATTGTTTTTTACCTTCTAGTAATTTTACTTTGTGTATTGTGAAGATACAGCATCTTCTGTGGAAGGCACAGTGCATGTCTCTGAAATTAATTCACATGTCAGCTAATGTTACAAATGTTTCTTCTGAATTCAGTTAGCAACTGGAAGACCTAACTGCTGTGTACCTGCATTCGACTTGTGAAAGATGTAACAGCTGACAGAATTTAGATAAAAGGATGAATTTTCATGGCCAGTCAGTATGGTCAGTTGTCAGTTTGTCCTTGCCATGTAGGCCAGGAGGGAAGAAGGACCTGTTTGCAAACACATCAGCAATGCTACCAGCAGGCCAAGGAAGGCTTGTGGTGACTTTGTTTCCTGGTTGTTGGGCCTTTATCCCCTGGATGTGTTATGTTGTATTTAATAGGTTCTGTTGCTTGTTCTAAGTTGTAACAAATTTGAAAGCAGCATGCAAGGGATTTAACAATTACAAAACATTAGTACAAGAATTTCTGACTAAATATGACAAGTAAATTGTAGGAGAAAAGGAGTGAACAAAAATGGTTCCAAAAAAAAAAACAAAAAACCACATTGTCAAAAACTGTTTGAATAGCACTGGTGATGGTTCAAGCTAATTCAAAAATAATTTTAATGCTTTGTTTTGATGTAACCTTTCAAGTCCGCCTGTTGAAGCTACCAGGGGTGATCATTAGACTTGTTGTATTTTGAATGTGTTATTTCAGAAACAGAGCTGTGCCATTTTAAGTTGGTGTCAGTTATTTTAGAGGCTTCTCAGGCATCATTGTTCTGTCAATTAAATGCCACATGAGGAGGGTGAGGTAAGAGGGGCATAAAGCCTTCAAGCTGCAAAATAAACAAAACCAAAAGTTGAATTTGATAAGGCTGCTGAATTTGATAAGGCTGCTGTATTTGTCTCTTTAATAGGGACTGTTTTAAGTGACTTATTTTGGCACTATAACAAGGGGGGAAGCAATACTGGTACTAGAGGGTTGCCTCCTGTGGAACTTGGGTGGGTGTGGGGATGGAGCAGGCTGTGGTGACCCAGGGTGAGGGTCTCTTCCTCTGAGACAGAGACTGGAAGATCTTTTCTTCAGCAAAATTTGTTCCTGTTTCCTCACAACATATCTGTCTGTGAGCAGCCTGTTTCTTGGCCTGTTGGGACAAAGCTGTTGGAAGCTGATCAGCTTTCCAGCCTCCCGCAACTCCTTTGGGAAAGAAATATCCCTGTTCTGGGCTGCTAGGGAGGGTTCCCAGGTGAGTGGTTGTTTCTGAGAGGAGAGAGCTTGGGCCGGGCTGGCACTTGGCTGGGGCTGTGTCCTTCTCAGGGTGGTGGTGGGGGACGAGTATTGTCTCCTTCCTCTTTCAACTTTTGAAGTGAATATAAGGAAGGAATGGAGGGTATTTTACCTCAGGAATGGCAGTGAGAAGGGGCAGTTGTTCTTGCCTGTCACTTAAAACTCTCTGCCTTGCTCTGCTGAGGCCGTGGCTTAAGGAAATGGGTGTGCTGAGGGAGCAGCGGTGCTGGGCTGCTGCTCACCTTCCCTTCCCTCTCTCTGTGATGGCTCTGGTGTTTGTGGAGCCATGCTTTGAAACAGGGTAAGGAAGTGATCTGATCAAACCCATGCAAAAATAGATTATTCTAAAATAGTAACTAATTCATTTCAAAATGCTGTCCCACGAGCACTGTGTTGGCAGTGTTGTGGGGGCGATGAACTGATGCTGTAAAGATGGCAATGAGCACCTGGGACAGAAACTTCTGAAGCTGTTTCTGGTGTGGAAGACTTTGGGTACTTATACAGGCGGAGTTGGCTTATAATCTCGCAGTGCCCTTGCTGTCTTCTTATGTGTTAGATGTTAATATTGACATACTCTTTCAGGAATTTCAGTGTATCTGTTTGTGGAGCAGTGCTGTGTTTAAATGAGTAAATTGTTGCACTTAAAATAAAAAGGGGAAACAAACCACAAACCAAAGAACTTACCAAATGACCCTCAAAATACCTGTAAAGGTTTCCTTTGGTGCTGGTGGGTTTTTTGCCTCCCACAACTGCCAGAACAATTGCAGAGATGGCTGTTTCTGGGGCAAGTGGGAGTGAGTCTCCAAGGCTAACAGAGGAAAATCCTTTAAAGATTTTGCTGCTGGTAATATATACTGTGATATTTTTAGATTGTGGCATCCATTCTTTTATAGCATATATGCTGAGCTCTGCTTAGTTTGTTCAAGCTGACAGTTGTCCATCACTGCTGATCAGTGTCTTCTTTTCTTGACACTTGTTTCTTCAGAAACTTTTTTTTTCTCAGCATTTGTTGATCAAAAAGAACACACAGTGTACTCTGTTTAGTCCCTTCCTTTCTAAGGCAGATAAAGGAAAACAAGGAGTGATTTAATTTTTTTTTTAATGTTTTTTATTTATTTGGAGAGGGAGAGATTTTGAGGGGGTTTATTGGTTTTGATTGGTTTTTTTGCTTCTAACAGCTGTTAGATCTGGTTTGCTCTAGGTTTTGTGGGTAGAAAAGGATAGACTTTAAAATCTGGTGCTTGGCTGGTTTTGGTAGTAGCTAAATAAAATTACAAGGTTAGATATTTTCAACTTAGTGCTCTTAGATTAGAAGGTGAGTGGAAAATAAATTGCTGGATGTGCCATCTGACATTGGAGAGAAAAGTATGGCTCTGCTATTCAGTATGAAGATAAGCAAGGAGAGCTCAGACGTACACAGAATTGACATGTAGATGTTTGCTACAATATGTTTTTGAAAAGCTTTGATGCACGTTCTGAAATACTTTTCCATGACCATGTTAGGCATTGCTTGCAATGACAGTCTGCTTAATTATCCTTCAACTTTACATTTGTATTGTACAACCATAATTAAATTGCACTTTCTAGTAGAATAATATAGAATTAACGGTAAAATTAATTCCTGTTTTGTGTAACAGGAGAGTTGCAGGGAGGATCTTAGAAGACTGATAGTAAGAAAATCATTTAAAAAGGAAGAACAAAGTAAGAATCTAAGATGTTTCTGTGGTGGGTATTGAATAAAGGCAGTAGACAGGAATTATGAAAACATGAAAACAATGTTTAACAGAGATTTTAATTTTTTTTTCCAAACCAACGACTCAAAATTTATGCTAAACTTATATGTTATAATGCTTGTCTAGATTTGTTTTGTTAAAATGGTAGGAAACTGGTAGCCAAACCATGAGGAAAAAAGCTAGATCAAGAATTATGCTTTTAAAGATTTATTACTGTGAGGCCAGCCCCAAATCAGCTCACTCTGTATTAGGTTATTAACATTAGATGTTGAAAAATAAAATAAGCTTTGATAGAGCACTGCCATCTGTTTCTGAAACAACTTGTGTCTGTATCAAAGTCTTGGTGGAATCACTGTTTTTCCATGTTGGCCCATCCAGCCTATCAGCACAGATGATTTTAGTGTAGGAACTACCAAGGAAGTAGTTTTGTGATCACTGACCCTATATCAGATTTACTGTCAGATTATCCTTCTAATGTAACTTTGATCCGGCAGGCAAACTATCACATTTCTTAAGTTAATAAGAGTACACAGTATATCATTTGCTTTGGCTTAAGGCCTACTGGTCAAACCACGACCTCCGAGCAGATATTAGTACCATAACTAAACTCTCTAAGTTGTCCTGGGTTTTTTTACAGAGGATAAGAATATGTAATTTTATTAACTATTGAAGATAATTTACTGTGCATTTACTGCTGAATTTATTTTTCATTTACCTTGAAAAAAAAGGGGGTTTTTTTGACAGGGTTATTTTTTTTTTTTCTTGGAGTTGTAGAGAAATTGAAACAACCTTGTTTTGGACACTCTTCTGATTTGTTAAATCTGGCAGAGTAATGACATAAACAGTGTTGCCAGCATTTTAATGCCAGATTCATCCATCCATGTGAGTTATTTTTCACTTAATGGCATTGCTTGGGACATGGAAGTCAAAGAGACACCACTTTCTCTCTTGTCTAAGTAACAAAATGAACTATATTTTAAGTACATTAAAATAGACCCTTAATATTTTATGAAGAACCTGTTCGGTTGTGCAGAACCACATTATTTTAGTAAGCTTCCCTCTCTTTATTCATTCTTACCTAGTATGTCCTTCATAAATTCTTGAGAGTATGAGGGTGAAAGTATTACACTATGCAATTTCTTCTTTAAGCCAAAATAATACAGCTTGCAATTTACTTTTTTTCACTGTACGGTAATATCACTATATGCTTTTTATGTAAGTTTACAGATGACTTTTAATTAGGTATTTATAATAAGCACTTAGTTTTTCTTTTTCCCCTGTATTGGTCTTCTGAATAGATTGCATTAATTGAAAATTATAAGCAAAATAGAATCATGGAACCGTAGAAAGTCATGTTGAAGGCACATGAAGGATCATCTGGTCCAGCCCTTCTAATATTATTGGTTATATTATAAGGTATTATAAAATAAGTTAATTGACTTTCAGATCTATATCTAGATACATTACTTGTGCTTTAGAAGTATTTATCTTTCTGTTCATCACTGTTATTAAGGCAGCTTGGTGGTGAATTGCCAGCTTAACTGCTGATGTACACTGTCTGCTCTCCTGTGCTCTTAGCATGAGAGTGTGGTGGTATTTGATTCATTTTTCTCATTCAGCCCATGTGTGGGACTGAAATGGGACAAAAGGCTGGCTGAATGTGGTAACATGTATGCCTAACTGCTACTGCTTTTCATCAGGATGCTGCATCTTGCTGGTTCTGACTCAGAGGCAGTCACATTTGTGCCAGTTATTCCATGCCCTTTTAATCATAACTTTTAAAATGTGGGTTTTCTTTTTAGGGGAAGTCTTTGTAAAAGGCAAATAAAACATTCAGTTTGATTCACTCTTGTTCTGTTTCCTTTTTCTTTGCAAATTACTGTTGAAACCATTGATCAATTCAGCCTAATGTGGAAGAGGAGAAGGGTTCTCAGAGATTATGAAGTCTGTTTAGTGTAAATTTGCGGCTGAAGAGAGAAGACACTGAAGTTAGTGTCCTTAACTGGCAGGAAAAATACTGAAGTCTGCTTGCATGGGGTCTGTTTAGCAGCAGCTGGCCAATTGCTGTGGATATAGCTTCATTGTACCTGCAGGATGTACAATCTTCTCCTAGTGAAGGGGCCATAAAAGGTAGGAAGTTACTGTTTTGGGGGGAGACGGACATATCAAAAGGAATGCAAGCTTTATAACTGTGCTGCTAACAGAACTTCTAATGTTAAACTTTTAAATGAGGAAGCTTAGAAGTAACATATCATTTGTCAGACAGACAAAGACCAATGCTGGAGTAGATGGGAATAAGCCTAATATATGTTCAAGATGAATTATTGTATCACATAAATGATCTATTAATAGGGGAGAAGAAAAGAAATAAATGCAAGATATTAATGGCTTCCACACTCACTGGGAATTATCAAGTTGACAGCTCAGAGTAGTATGTTTTTGTCAGTGTGCTGCAAAGAGGGCCAGATATTGGGGCTAAATTTAACACAAAAAGTAGGAAAAATTGAGTGTTAATACTTGATTAAGCCAGTTGTTTATCTGGCCCATTAAAATGTAATAGATATCTTGCATCACCTTTGTTGGAAATGGTGAATCAAACTCTGTAATGGCTGTCTGGGGAGTAATACAGGCTTAGGAGAAAATTGTAATAGTTGGGGTTCACCTTGTCTTCGATAAAACTGATGGTTTAACTATATTTAAGGAACCATGGATATTTACATCCATATAATTATTTATATTTGTGAAACTTTAAAAAGAATTCAATTAATAAATACTAATATGAAGCAGTTTATTCTCTTGTCTTGTTCTGAGTGGTGGTCATGTTGGCTTTTTCAAATTGGGATAATGAATAAGCTATCCTAGATATCTCCACTTAAATTTTTGTTTGTTTGTCTTTTCCTTGTTTTACAACACGATGATTATGCAACCCAAAATTCAATTAGCATTTGTTTTCTACCCCCTCAACTTTGTAATTACTGAGAGCTAGGGTTGATTTGTAGTGCTGGGAAGCTCTAGTCTTCAACCAGAACACTGTGATACCAGTTGCTGCACAGCTATGAAGGGCTTTCAAGGGAGGACAAGAACATAATACTTGATGCACTAGTTTAGGCTGTCTCTACAGGAGATGCAGGTATGCAGGATGAAAATAACAGGCTGGTTCTTTGCAGCACCATGCTGAACTAATAAGTGCAATGTCTTCAGCCTCACAGTAATGAAAACAAAGGAGGATATTAGCTTGGATGAGTTTTGGCTGTATGGATAGGTGTGACATACAGACAGAATTACACACAGAAAAATTTGGCAGGTCTTGTGCATAGACTTGTCAGAGTCTGTGAGAACTCAGAGAAAACTAAATGAAAAGTACTGCCTAGGCTTACAGTCAGATTGTATTATTGTGCACAATTAGAAAGTAGGTATTAGAAGGAACAGCCACGCAGGTCAGGTCAAGAACTTTTTTATTTATTTTTTTTTTGGCACATTGAGTTTCAGCTGGTGGCTCTGTCCAAGAAAGTACTAAAATTTGAACTGAAGACAATTCTCAGATGGGGGACAAACCTGTGAGTCATCAGCACAGAGACAGATAGATGGTGGCTGAATTTGTGTTGGCAGGTGCTGGATCTCTGAGCATGTAGGACAAGTGGATGGGGGAAAAAAGGTCAAGAATGAAGGTATAAAAAGCTTCTACAGCAACTTAGAAGAAAATATTCTGAAGACTGTTAAATTAGCTGCTAGAAGGTAATGGGGAAAATAAAGATTTTTTTGTATTTTCATCTGTAGGATTCTGTATTTCTGCTTTTTGACTTCACTGAATATAAAAGACTAAATCTAAGGCTAGAGCAATTTCAGCTAATCAGAATTTTGCTTATTTTCTCTCTTCTAAAAAAGAACTTAGAGCTTTTTAATGCAGGTATAACTCTAGTTGTATTATATCTTTAAACAAATGGAATAAATTTTGGTGCCATTTTGATAATTGGTGGTATCAAAGATGTAATATCACATATGTTGTTCACAAGTGATTTGTATTTTCAAAAATTCCAGATAATGCCTTTTTTATTATATGCTTTGTCTGTTTTCTTCTCTCTGAAGCTAAGGCAAAACTAGTTTAGTTTCATGATTTGCCTGCACAAGCTGTGATATGTTTTGTATGTCTCTTAAGCATATGTACAGAAAGGACACTGAGTTCTTCTAAGAAGGGATAACTATGCCTTCTCTGTGTCCTAAGTCTAAAAATCATCAGATAAAAGGGAGACTGATTATTTTTTAGGACTTTTTTTTTTTTTTTTTTTTAATACCCTAATAGTTTAGGAATACAGAGGAGAGAAAGAGATTTCAAACAACTTTAAGGTAGTTGTTTAGCAGGATCTTCCAGTTTCAGAATATTAGGTGACATTAGCCTACCTGTAGTATTTGCTCTAAGAAGTGGTTCTTGGTCTTAGGGCTCTGCCCACTGTCCCTTGAATTGTTTCTCCTGAGGGGAAGTGGCATGAGATTTACCAGGAGAATTTCATCTGACCTGTTCTTGTAAGTTCTCTCCTGTCTGGTAGCATGATCTGTATTTGATGATTTGGGACAGAATATCCTCCTACCTTCTCATGGCTCCATTGCTGCTAGTGAGATGAGAGTCCCTCTGGAGATGGGGGAAGCTGTGGAGCAGCTGAGGGGGTACCAGAGTCCTCTTGAGATCAGGATTTTGGAATTCCTTGGTGAACACATACATGGTTTATCTGAACAAGGCAATGTCAGCTTTGACAGATCATGGGCTTCACAAAAAGGTGTTTTTGTTTTTAAAAAATAGATATTGGACTGCTACACTTGCAGGAAACTGAAAGGCTGCATTGCAGGAATTGAGAGCAGATTGGAGAATGCTGGTAGGCAGTTCAAGTGTGATTGTAGGAGAGGACATGATAGGGACTGCTATTAGGATGCAAGAAAAGACACTAAACAACATGAGTACTGAAGTGGCTTTTAGTAAAACCTTTTTTGTTCTTGTTTTTTTTGTTTTTTTTTAGCTCAAGCAGTATGTTTCTGGCAGCAATAGTGAAGAACTGGAAGACGGGTTGTTTAACATACTAAAATGAAGTATTTACCAGAGGAGGTAAGACATTCTTTGAACATCCTAGTTTTGTTTCTTTGCATGGCCTTGTGGTTCCCAGTACAAGTAGCTATATTAATCATGCTATTACACAAGCATTTCTCTGAAAACAAATGTGGTTTAGGAGGTTTCTGTATACCTCCATCTGTCTTGCATTGGACTTGCAGGTGGTCTGATGCAGCAGCTGTGAAGTATCATTAAAATTATCAATTTAGAAAAAAAAACAAGGAACATTTTTGCCCTCTGACGGTCTTTTAAAATCTGGTCTCGGAAGAGATTAGTTTGTATGGCTAAAGACGCAGTGAACTAGTGTGGGAACAGCATGGACTGGCCAGGATATGTAGGAAATTTTCCAACCTAAGAAATTTATTAGGCTGCTAGAAGTGTAGAAAATAGTAAAGTTTCAGCCTTCGGTATAGGATCAAGTGGCTTTAATCTACATTTTAACTATTGCAGGTGTTCTGTCTCAGTGCTTAAATGTTTTTTAATATTTAAGCACTGCTTCAAGTGTTAAGTAGATGCCAAAATTATGAAATCCTCCAATTGTTCTAACCTGTATATTAGGGTATTCTCATTTATTATTGTATCTTCTGACATATGTTTATATGCTGCATTAACCTCTGTTACTGGTATGTAGAGAGCACCTACTGAAGGATTCTTCTGTTTCTTACAAGAAGATAGAACAAACATGCAGTTTAACAGTGTATTTTCTGAATGCTAGTTATATGTTATATGCTTTGAAGTACAACAATAACCCCATCGAGTATCAAAATGAGTTGTGGATACTTAATGTCATAGAATTTATTCAGTGAAGTTCAGCTGTAAATCTGAATGGAATCTATACAAATAAATGCTCTACATGAGTTTAACTTATTGTTGTAGGCTTTTGTATGATTAGCATACAACAACTAAAGGCATTGTCCATATTTGAGTATCTCCTTTAAAATGTTGAAACTCTGCTTAACACTTTCTATCATGTAGTTCAAAGAACACTTTTCCTTTTCAATTGTTCAAAAGCTTTTGAAAAAGAAGTAGTGATTTGATTTATGTCAGCCCAGGGCAGTGAAGGTTTCCTTTCACTGAGGTTAAGGTGCTCTTGGTACAAGCTGATGCTTGACAGAGAAAAAGCCATCTTTTAAGATCAGCTGGCAGGCTGCAGTCCTGGGTACCTGTGGTGATGGCAGGCAGCATTGCTTTCTGGATGCATCATTTTGTGAACTGTGACTCAGTATTTCTTACTGGTTTTGCAGCAGATACTGGAGCAGGGCATTGTTGTCACTCTTCCAGAAGTTGTTGGTAGTTGAGTGAGGGTTCTGTTACTGGATAAAACCCATGGCACTGTGTTGTGCAGGCCTGTGTTTGCTGAACCCTGTGTTGAGGCTGCAGGGATTGCCCACCCAGGCAGTTTTCAGTGGGCTGGCTGGGGATGCTAAGTCAACTTGATAGAGCAGGGAGGGAGGGAGTGGCCTTAACTAGAGCCATATTAGACACAATAGAAATACCACAAGTTCACTGGACAGTGCTTTTGGCAGAACTGCAAGATGTGGCATTTTTAGCTTTTTTTGTTGTTGTTGTTGAATTAACTCATTCATAAAGCAGACCTTCTAACTTGTCTAATTGGTCTAGTTCTGCATTTCTGTGAGTTTCTTGCTGGGTCCTTGAATTATTTGGGAATGGCCCAACAGCAACTGCTGCAGGAATAATTTTGTCTTATCTTTGTGGAGGCAAACTGTTCAGGGACATAGAACCACTCATTGTGCTGAGGAATCAGAGGTGTATGATACCTTCCTCCCTTGAAAATGTAGTTCCATCAAAATGAAAGCTGCATAAGTGTGTCCCATCACATCCTTCATTTTAATCCTTTTGCATTTTCCTGAGTGTTTTGAAGTGGGCTTCTTTCTAAGCTATTGGATAGTATCATCACAGGCTTTCTGTGCAGTCCACATGGTTTGCTGCCCAGTGGGTCATGGGAGGTCTAGGATCTCTGCTCAGTGGCAAATCTGGTTCCTTTTGCTGAAGATAGTCTTGTATTGTGGCAGGTGGTGCACGTGTGATAGTGCAGGAGAGGAACCCCAGAGAACTGGAGTGCAGAACTTCTTGTTTCTATTTTTAAAGACCACTGAGGATATCCCTGAAGAATCCTACAGGAAAAGCCATATAACAGGAAATTGTTGGAAAGCCCTGTAGGTTCTTAGGGCTGCATAGTGAAGCAAAACTGTGACATCATTCATTTAATCTGTTAAAGTCCCTTGATTGACATTTGAACAGATGTGGGATTTTTAGCCAAGCAGGTTTAATTGCTCCATCTGGATTCTGTAATTCTGATGTTGCAGCAAGTGCCCTTGGTGTGAGTGCCCTCTTGCCCTGTCCCCTGTTACTTAAGTAACACACTGTTTCTGTGCTTTTATAAAGTGCATGCAGAGTCCTTGTTCTGGCTGTTAAACCAAGGTCAGAGTTAACTTCTTGCTTACACTTAAAAATCTAGACCTATGCTATAGTGCTTGGAGCCTTGGAGCTCCTCTAGAGTGAGTACTGAAAGGTAAATCTTATCTTGAGTCATATGCCACGTTAATTTAGTTGATAGGTTAGAGGTACCCCCTAAAGGTAACTTTGAATTCAGGTGACTGATACCTCCTGTGGTGATGATGTGTTTTTTTCCAACTGCTCTGTTGCAGTCTCAGTAATAACTGCCTGCTGCTTTAGGAACATCCAAATGGATGTGCAGAATTTCAGAAGGAAACAAAAGCCCATAATCCATTCAGACTCCAGCAAGGCTAGCTTTTTCATATTTACTACTTCTTCATTAGACTTGGAAGAAGGACTGATGTGCATGAAAGACAATTTAGGATTTATTTGGTTGTTTATTTCTCAAATCAGAAGGCACTTGCAGGAACTGGGATGTTTGCAGGGCAAGTAAGTGTTTGCAGAAAGCATAGTCTATTCGATTAGTCCAGTTGATATTGTTGAAGGAAAACCAGCAGAACTCAGTGAAGGCTGTAGGATTTTAGTTTGGTATCAGCAGGCAGTTGTAAATTAGCAGGAAGGTGCCAGTCTGTGGCTATAAAGAAGACATTGAGAATTAACACTTCACTACTAAGAAAGATTGACCAAAAATGGGCATGTTGCCCACATTAACTCATGTCTGCCTTCTAGAATCCCTCCATCTTAAGCCCTACAAGTACTTTCTCTGCATTGCTTGGCCACACTAATCCAGCTGTCCCTGTCCTCGTGTCAGAGTTGAGGCACTGCTGCCTCTTTGCACAGTCATGCTGCTGCAACAAGGACTGGAAGCAGACCATACTCATTTTGTCCTTGTTGCCAGTATTTTTCCCCTCTCTCCAACCAGGTAGCAGAGCAGAGCTGCAGTACGTAGGGGTCAGTAAATGTCAGGATTGTATTATGCTGATAGTGTGTTGTGAAAATTCTCTGATAAAATTTGTTTTCTTCACAACAAAGATAGAAGTTATAGAGGGCAGGTTTTAGTACATCCTA
Organism: Phaethornis superciliosus; assembly: GCA_023637945.1. Classification (NCBI taxonomy): domain Eukaryota; kingdom Metazoa; phylum Chordata; class Aves; order Apodiformes; family Trochilidae; genus Phaethornis; species Phaethornis superciliosus. The sequence continues at coordinate 85,508,562 of JAJQWJ010000003.1, read as the reverse complement.
TATTCTTGTTTATCCTAGGGCATGTATACTTAAGGAAGATGTTAAAAATTGTGTACATGTCTGTTTAAGGACCAGATAGGTGTTATCCCCAGATTGTGTTCTAAAAAATGTTTTGTGTTTGCTTTCAGTAACTAAGGTGCTGACAAATTTTGACTTCATCCTCATAAACATGAGTGAAGTTCAGGCTATGGTAGAATTCTCCGTGGAGCTCCACAAATTCTTCAATGTGGATTTGTTTCAAAGAGGGTAGGTAGTGCATTCTTTCAAACTTTATTGTGGTGGATGGCAAATGTTAAAAATGCCCTGTTGGGTACTGTCATTGTAGCATTGCTTCATGTATTATGACTGGTTTTATAGTGTTTTGAAAAATATTTACAACACGTAAAGGCATATACTTCCTAGGAATTAAAATTAAATAACTTAACTAATAAAAAACTTAAGTTGTATTAAAATATTTTTTGTCTAACTGGAGAAGAAGGAAAAAAACTGTCGATTTGGAGGTTAGATTATATCCTTATTTGGTCCTTTACCCTTTCATATCTAAGTTTCTGTAATCCCTTTAGTTTGAAAATTATGTGTTTCTCTTGTTATTTTAGCAAATCTTGCTGCCCCAATTAATTTACTAATTTATAAATTTGGCAGTGGAGAACTTCACTAGCTTTCATCCTTCTCACACTATGCTGTGCCTCTATAGTTACAGAAGACTCCATACTGCCTCATAAGACCCTCCTGACTTCTCTTATTCCACCTGGTCTCTGTAGAAGACTTCTTCACATACCTTTCGTTTGATATTACCTGATTGTCCCCAGATTTCTTCTGGGGTCCTCCTTCACCATGGTTATATGGAAAATAATCCTTTGTATCTTATATTAAAGTTAATAAAGATTATTGGTTGTCTAGCATTGTAGTGCATTGCCATTCTGATAGTTGTCTAACAGACTATGGTAAAAATCCCTGTCATTATTGCAGCTATGATCTTTGTTTTAGATAAATCTGGTACAAGCTACGTCAGTGTTTACTGACAGGGAACAATATGTTAGTTTTGATTTATGATAGCTCCTTTTCCCAAAACATTGCAGAATAGTCTTCCTTAGAAACATTTTGGTAATAAGAAAATACATTCATGTTTTTAACCTTGTCATAATTCAAGGCAGGTGGTGGTGGGTATTGGTTTTGGTAGGGTTGGGCTTGTTTTTTTTGTTCTTTGACAGGGTGGTGATGATTAAGTAACAGGAAAATTTCATTGTATTGGTATGCATGTAGTTATTCCACCTTCTATTAAGTCTCTGAGGTGCATATTTTTAGGAAGAGTGATATGTCACAGGATTTAGAAGGAGCTAAGGAGAAAGGCTTTATGTCAGTCTTTCATGCCTCTATCTTGGCTAGTTAACTAATTAACTAACATGGCAAAGATAAAGCCTTTCATCTATATTTTATCAAAGCTAGCTTTTCTCCAAATTTGACCTGAAGCTGGTACTGACAGAAGTGGTTACCCATTATGGTTGCTACCATTTGCAGTCAAAGTATATTCAAAAAAATGTCTATTTTGCCTTTTTATGGAAAATTGTAATTTCACTCTTCATTGGAAGAAGAGGATTAAGGAAGGCTTAAGAGGTCTGGAAAGACAATGGGAATATTCTAATTTCTTCAGCAAAAAAGCACAGTCTGTTGAACTGTGTCCTTTTGTAATCTCTGAAATTATTGGGGAAGGAGAAGGTTGAATATGGAAGCTTGAAGAGAAGGAACTCTTTTGGTTGTCTTAAGATTCAAATGATTCCTAAGAAAAGTATTTGAGAAGCAAAGCACAGCAATATAATTACCTGTGCTCTACTTGGTATGTTTCTTTTTTAGCTTACTCTTTAAAAAGCAGTAAATTCACAGGGTAAGTTCAGAGAGGTGGAATGCTGATATAGGAAGAAAAGGGATATGAATAGATACTACCTACCTCTTTGGTTTCAAGCTGGGCCTTTAACTCTGGGTATGTTCCCTTAAAATGCAATGCTGGGAATGAGCAGGAGCTTCCAGAATAATTTAGAAGACTTGACCATTGCATGTCAATGTGACCATTGCAATAATTTGTCAATTTGGGTAAGTTCTTGTATTTTTCTAGGGAACTCTCTTTGTATTTATTGTAGACAGGATATAATTACATTGCCAGAGGAGCTCTTGGGTGTTGGATTGAATAAACAGAAAAGAAAGTCTTTATTTTCATGGTTAGCTTTTTGTTTTTGAGGTACCACTGTGTTTAGCATGATATCTCTCACCAGCGTCAGCTGTAAAATTGTTTGTATTCTGCATTTGTTTTGGATTGTGTGCATTCAAACCCACTTTGTGTATACACATTTAGCATGTGTATTTTCTGCTATTAGAAGCATAATGGCCTTCTAAAATGTGTAAAATAAAATGTCCTCTATTGCAAGTAATCACATCAAGATGATTAAGCTCCTTCTTAAAACTCAGTAGATGTTTATCCATACTGTTTGGATGGAAAGTGAGTCCAGATTCTCATTCTGTTGATTATTGGAGATTTTGTAATTTCCAGACTTAATTTTCTGATCAGCTTGTAGTTGTTTGGGTTTTTTGTGGGCTTAGTCCTATGCTTTGAATGACTTTATCTGTCCAAGTGAACACCCTCATGTGTATTGCTTCACATTCTGCCCTGTTTCAGTATTTAGATGTCAGTCTTTTGTCTTTTATTAAATATGAACTGTATCAGTTTGGTCATTCAAATCTCTGGCACAGTCTCTCCTTCTCCTTCCTGTAGAATGCAAGTATCCCAACATCCAGTCAAAATTACTATTGTGTCTTCCTGCTTTTATTACTTCTTGAAGAAAGCTGCATTCAACTGTGGTACATTTTTTTTTTTATTTGTACCTGTAGTGACACAATCAGCAGAAGCATCTAGGATTATGTCCACACCAACAATTAATTTGGTAACTTAGGAACGAATTACTAGAAGCAGTGTTGATGTCCCTATATACATGTGGTTCCAGGCTTACTTCAGACTGGATCTACTTGCATCCTGTGTACCAGATATTCTGCATGATGAGTGCATTTTTAAGTTGTTCATACCAGTAACTGATTGAGACCTTTTTGTCCCCCTGGGGGTTGAAGTGCATTTTGTGGCATGGAGATGAGAACCTGTGGTTTAGCTTTCTCCAGGCCACATCTTGCTAATATATATGGAAAGCTCTCACTGAACTGAACTAGTACACAACAAACCAGGATTACTGTGAAAGGTGCCTGAAAACTACTCCACTGGTATAAACCATCAGTAGCATAGGCTCAGGCAGTTCTCATTTTATTTCACTCAAGGTCAAATTTACCTGAAGGGTCCTCTTGTGGACTCACCCTTATTAACCATGTTATTCTCCTAGCTGAACCTTTAAAGAAGACCCTTTATTTTCATTGCTTTTAGAGGACTTACTATTCAAAGTGGATGAGAAATACATAGAGCACACTCTTTATTCTAATGCATTAAAATTGTCTGTATGTCTTGCTCCTTCTCATCTAGTTCAAGAAAGATTTATGGTGATTCTGGTAGTTAGCTTCTTCTGAAAGTTGCCCTGTAGCTGTAAGTCACAGAGGTATATAGTATAATTAAAGAGCAGTTAAGCAGTATCATTATGTAGTACAGCTTTTTCATTATATTTTCTTATAACTGTGTCACTTGTTTGAAACTCAGCTTGCTCCAGATAGCTCTGTTTATTTTTATCTGTGGCTACATTCAAATAAGGCTTCACATAATTTTCCTTCTTGAACTAGTAGGATGTGATGATGGAAGTTTTTGCCCAAACACTGATTGAGATACGAGTGTTATGTGACAAAGTGAATAGAAAAAATGTAATTATTTGGGACCCGTGAGAATTATGATCTGAGATAGCAAGGCTTGAGGCTATTATTTCATCTTGGCTTATAAAAGCTCCAGTTAGATTCAGGCTCTGTAATGCTGACCATTAAATACAAAGGGAAATATAACATCACTTCAGTGAGATGTGGAATGAAGAAGCAGAGAATGAGTTGAATAGAAAGCTGGTTGGATGATTTGGCTTGAAGTGTTGTCAGTGAAGTCCAGCTTGCATCTGATGGCTAGTGGTATCCCTCATGGGTTGATGCTGGGTCAGTAGTAGTGTTTTGATTAACAAGCTAGACAAAAGTGCCTTCTTGGCAAGTTTTTGAGTGGTAACAGATTGCAGGGAATGGTTAGATACCCTGGAAAACAGCTGCTCTGTGGAGGGAACTAGCCAAATTGGAGAAATGGGCTGATAGGAATCTTATCAAGTTAAGGGCAAATGCAGAGTCTTCCAGGTGGGTTTGAATAACCCCATAAGTCAGTGCAGGCTAAGGGCCAGCTGGCTAGAAAGCACCTTTGCAAAACAGCACCTAGGGGACCTAGTGGACAGTGGGATAAATGTGAACCAGCAGGGTGTTGTGTCAGAAGGTGGCTGTATGTGTACACAGCTTTAATAGTGAGATTGTAGAAGCAGGCATAGTTTGGGAAAGCAAAGTTTCCATCCTCCCTGTGTTAAGCAGCCTGAGCAGTTTAACGCTGCTGTCAGGCCACATTGACATTTACTCAGTTTTCAAACCAGGGCACATGTCTTTCCATGATTTTCCTCTTTGAAAAATCCACAAATAGCTATTTAATACTCTCTTTTTTTATTTGAAAAAATAAAATAAAATTTTAAAAAGAATTGCTTGAGAATTATTAAGATACAGAGTCCCTGTGATGAGAGTGACTGACCAGAGTCTGAAATTTCTGGACATGTATGTTCAGTTTAATATTACTTTCTTTACTGGGCATGGGGAAGAGTGTTTTGTTTTGTTTGCTTTTTCTGTTTGGTCAGTATCTTTGGAAAAAAAATGTGTTTCCTGGAATAATTTTTGCTACACTAATAAATACTCAGTGTCACTGTGTTTCCCTATTTATGTTTCCATTCACCTATTGTCTCTTATTTCTCTAAGTCCTTTAGCATAAGGTCTTCTCTCTGCACAGCAGACAGGTACTTAATTTATTAGGCTTATATCTGAAATACCTATTCTGTCTGCTTATAATAATCATTAATGAAAATAAACTTTTAATATTTTGTTCCAGGTAAGTGAAATGAAAATTATTTTGGACATAGAAGAGATGATAGTGTTCTCTTGAAACATTTTTGTATGTACTTAAAGTGTCACATTCTTGTCTTTCCTATTGGTGATACTACCAGGTCTGTATGGGCAGTTGGAATAGATGATGTCCTGGTAATGTGATAGAGACATATCTTTTCTTGATGTTTAAAAGTCTGTGCAGGTCGGAGGTTGTGGGGCTTCGGTGGCAGATTTAGTACTGTTTGTAACAGAAGTTTGGGATGTTTGCTTTTAACAGTTTCTACTCTTAACTCTTTCCACTGCCTCCCGATGATTATGAATATCATTTATAATGCTGTTCTTCAAAAACTTTGTGACTAAAAGAGCAAGTTTTGTCTAACTCATTTTTTCTGCTGTGGACTGTGGATGCTTACCCTCCACATTTACATACATGTCTTGTATATGTTGGCATCCTGAGCTGAGATAAAAATATATTGAGCAGTTCTGAATTCAAACAACTGGTTATTGAAAGTGCCACAGTACTTTGTAGTGCTTAGTTTAAGTTGCAGTTTTCCACCACCAGATCCTGATATCTGACTTTGAACATCTATGCCTTTCTTGTGGTAGCAAGAGAAGTATCCTGGTAACCATCAGCTCTGAGAAGTTGAGGTTTTAATTTCTCTGGAGCTGGATATTACTTTTTCAGCTGTGAACTGGCAAATCTAATGGACTGAAAAAACCTAGCTGATGGTTTCCAGTTTAACATAGTGCAGACATTGCTGCAATGTCTTCTTTGAACCCGTGTGTTCGTGTAATCACAATGTTAAATTCTTACTTTGTCACTAATCACTTTTTATTTTTTCAGTAATACAGATGCATACACAACTGACCAAAGGTGGATTTAGGCAATTTCAATAGTAATGTGCTTTGTCTTTCTTTTCATAGCAGTTCTCTTTGTGAAGGAGAATATTTGTTATTTCATTATGGATTTCAGAAACAGAATTTGATAATGGTTCTTTCAACTAAGTATAAATCCAAGCAGACTGCGAATGCTGCAAGTAAAATTAAGTATGGATAGTAACTCTTTATGATAGCTGCCAGTTTAATTTTGTGCTCTTTGTGTCTATTTATCTGTTATTTGACCGTGTTTTGCTTTAAAAAATTCTTGTAAAAGCACATCAAGATTTAACATTAGAAGTGTAAGTCTACCACACTTTAAAAAGTGTTTCTGATTTATAAATACTGATTAACAGATGCAGAAAGGATATTAAAATACCTTTCACAGAAGAGGCTTCAGTAGATCCTCACATAAAACACATTTTTGGAGGTATGTCATAACTGAAATTAGGTTATTGGTAGGATTTTAGTAGCACAGAGTTGCTTGTGAACCTAAATCTCATTGGAAGTCAAGGGAATTCAGGATTCAGAGACTACTAGAAATTTAGTCTTGTGGTGTTCTTCTGTTCCATAGATTTATGTTTTAACCATATGCAGATACTTACTGATGAGTCTGAGCAGCATTAACATTTTGTGCTTCCATGTGTGGTTGTGTAATGAAGCGTAAAAGAAAATACATTGAATCAGAGTTTGAATTTTAATGAATCCTGCTATGATTACATAGTAATATAACAAGAAATAATGCAGTATATGAAAAGCTGTATTTTTTATGGATCCAGTGAGTTGTCTCTATTAGTTTTATAATTTATTAACAGGAAATTACAATTTGAAGAGTACATTTTTAGTAGGATGACTTTTCTTTCTCCTGGTTACATCAGAAATGAAAAGGTTTTGACCCTAAATAAAAGGTGGCCTCTGTGTTTTGTGGCTTTAGCATATCATCAAATAACAAACTCTTAATAGACAAGGAACTTTCAGGCTCACTTGTTTGGTTATCTTTTTAATACATTTATCCCTGTCATGCCTTTACTTTCAAACTACATTTCTGTGTAACATAGCTTTCTGGAAATAGGCGTTGTGAATTGCCTTCTGACATGCAGTTTATCTGCTGAAGTATTGTACTGTGATCTTTACTTAATGCAATACAGTCTTTAGAAAGGGAGAAGAAAGCTGTCGAATTTGTCTGACAGCTGCAAGATGAGCTCTGTTTTTCAGTTTACAGTCTTGCAGTAATACAGGCTCAAGATTTGGAAGGCTGGGCTGTAACAACACAAGGGAATATTCTGTCTAGGAAAAAACTGAAAGTGTTTTGTCAACTTGGAATTACCCTCCAGGCACTGAATTTGGCAAAATTCTGTTTTTTAAGAACAAAACATTGAAGAGCTCAGCGTCATCTTAATGTCTTGCTGGAGCCCGACAGCATTGTGATAGATTTAGGTATTCTATGTAGCAGCAAGGCTATATGTAATTGTGATATGGGCTATGTCATTTGTCCTCCTTTGAGGACTATTTGGGGAGGGTCTGTGTACTTCTTTACTTATGCAGTCAAAGAAAGATGCATCTTGCCTGTGAGAGACCAGGTACTGTTTCACATTGCAAGGTAAAGATGGCATATCAGCATACACATCATGCCTTACAGTGAAGACTGTCAGCAGAAACATGATAAATAAGTGTAGTTTAATGAGAGAGTAAATGACAGTGTAAGACAGTGTAGCTTATAAAAGGTTTTTCTCTAGAGAAGGGCCATGTTTTTAATCTGTAGGACAATACAGCTCACTTCTCTGTGTAGTGTGGAGGTAGAATGTGAGTAGGTGTTAGTTGAAGAGATCTGAATAATGATTTATTGAGTATGCACCTTCTGTTTCTAAATCTGACTTTTACTGAGTTCAGTATTCTGGAATGGCATGTGACAGCAGTAGTGGTTTTAACTTTGCATTAAATGCATATTTAGTCATGAAAATTGCTAATTTTAAGACTTTTCATGGGTTAGCACTGTTTATATAGAGGCATATAGCTTCTATGTATGTTTACAGTTCGGACATGTGCCTGTGTGATGGTAGCAAAACCAGTTGTATGTGTTTGGTTAATACATTTAATAGTTACAGCAGAAAAGTGATTCTGTTAGTTCTTTAAGTTAGTTTTCCATCTATGTTGAGGAAGGGAGAAAGATGTTCACTTTGTGTTGGTCTTGATACGAGTTCCTCATGTTGCCTTGTCTTTGTGTTCCTCATAATATGACAGAAATTCCTGGTGTCCTCTTACATCTCTTCTACATATACATACATCTGACCATGCCTTTACGTATATCTTTAACTGTAATCACTAATAGCAGTTTACTGGATCATCTAATACTTCAGCAAGCTTTATCTGAATGTGGAACCAGGCTCATTCCCACCACCAAATTCAGACTTGCTGCATCCTTTCAATTAGGTGCTCTCTCCAAAATATCTTCCTCTTTCACTCCTTAAACCTCCTGCTAATTACTGTACTCCATATATAAAGTAACTTCTCAGATTTATTTATTTATTTATTTACCTTTTTTCATCCCTTTCCACTTGTTCCCCCTTTCCCAGATTCTGTCTCATGTTGACAGTTAGGAGAGAAGCTCAAGATAGTTCCAGAGAGTTAGTGGAACTTCACACTGGATCTTCATGTTCAGTCTTATCTATAAAGAACTTTGTTTCTCCACTGTTTTAAAATAATTTTTAAAATGCTGCTTGTTTATCACAAAATATGGCAAATACCATACAATAAATGATCAAGGCCTCTGCTGCTACTCATGTATTTCATGTCTATTTCCATGTTTCTTCTTCTTAGACTGGATATTAGGAAGAAGCTCCTCAGTATGAGGGTGGTGAGACTCTGGAACAGATTGCCCAGAGAAGTTATAGATGCCCCCTCCCTGGAGATGTTCAAGGCCAGGTTGGATGAGGCTTTGAGCAACCTTGTCTAGATGAGAGGTGTCCCTACCCATGGCAGGGAGGTTGGAGTAGATGCTCTCTAAGGCCCTTTACAACCTAAGCCATTCTATGATTCTGTGATGAATGCCAGAAGCAACTTTCAGGCTATTGGGTGTGATCAGACTGGGGGGAAAAAATGGTGTGGTTTTCATGTGTGCCAGTTTCTTTGATATGGATGGTTGTGTAATTAGCTGCCTGAGCACTGGTTTGGGTGGAGGGAGAGGGTAAGAATGTGTGCCCAGGATTACCCACTGATAGCACCATGAACCTTCATCTGTTGTGAAACAGTAATCTCATCTATGAATTTGTAGTTGGTGTGAGCCAGTACAACTACACGTGTCTGCTGAAAGGTACAATATTCATGGTCATCTGTTTTGTTTGTGCAGTCATGCAGTTCTGTGGTCAATCGAATGGGCTTGCTTTTTGCAGAAGTAGAGTTGGAGAGCAGGTAAAGCTGGCAGAAGCATTGGGCTAAGGGTTTAGATATTTTATACATAGGGAGATTGTTGTGTATGGGATGCCTGAACAGGGTGGTCCTGCCGCCAGTGCTCCCCGTGTGCCTGCAGTTACCTTATGGTTGATATGCTCAAAATGGTGAGCCAGCAGAAAAATAAAGAAACCACAATGTGAACCTAGTTTTGCCAGTTCATCTCCCTGGCCCACACCAGGGTCAGATAGATATTCTGTCAGTGGTGGTGCAGGAGTATAAAATACAGAGGAGGAATGGAATGCCTGCTTCTGTCATCAGTGAGCTTTTGGGTTGGTTTAACTGTAATGCTAGTCCACTTCCTGAGAGAAATATTTATAAAAGTTCCAGCCTCAGTGTTAGGAAAACTTACCGTTATGTCCCTATGATCTGCTGAGTGAGAGCAGCCCAGAGATTAGAATGTTTTGAAACAAAACCTATGTTTGAACCTCTGCATTCATCTCACTTGGCATCCATGCCCGTAGGACACAGAGTTATGAGAGATGTCAGGTACGTCAGTTCTCATTTCCCCAAGCCTTTGTGCAGATACAGAGCTTGCCTGGCAGTGCCACTTTGCAGAGTTTCTGCCTCCCTTGCTGCTGCCTGCTTGTTGCCCCCACACTGCACTGCCCATTAGGTTCTCCTGGCTGAGCTGCTGGCTGGAGTGACCTGTTGTTGGTTAAGCTGCTCTGAACCATTCCAGTTTGCAGTGTTGCTCACTAAGCAGTGTGTTGGTGTAGTTGAGGGGCAGCAGAAGGGCAAGAATGAGTGTCTGGGAGGACAAGGGAGAAGAAAAGTAGAAAATGGAACTCTACAAGCTTGATTACTTGCAACAATCCTTATATTGTAAAAGTATAGTCTCATTTTCAAGACATTATTCTTGGCATTTCATTATTATGAGGAGGGATGGGGTTTCTCCAGTGCCAGCTTGGATGAGTAACAGCGAGAAGGACTTGAACAGCTGCAGAGAACACCCCTGATATTTGCTGGGAAAAGGCTCTGCAGTCACCCCCAGAATGCCAAGTCACTTTCCATAGGTTGGCACTGACCAAGGAGGAGGAAGGAGGGGATAATGGAATGTGTGTGTGTACAAAAAATCACAGTATCACCTTGATTATCTGTGCTCTTCAATCCTATTAGTGTGGTTAGTGGTTCTTCTATGCACTTTTCCCCTTTTCAGCATCATATTATTCTGCCCTTCTCATTTTTGATCTTGTAGTCTTTTTGAATGCCTTCCCTTCATCAATCTTTGTTTCCTACCTTTCCTGAGTAAGTTCCTATGTATAATTTATTTAAAGTAAATTTGGAGACCATCTGCAGTTCCCTGCAATACTCATTGCAGTATTCTCAAAATAAAAACACTTGACAAAATGTAGACTTTAGAATAACAATTTGTTTTTTAAATTTTGTTTTGCTTGTTTCATTTTTTTAGACTTTTTGAACTGGTTCAGTGGGAATTATATGTCTTTGGGATATTCAGCTTGTGGAACCTGGCCAAAGAAGAAGGGCTTTGGCTACTTAGTCTGGTTATGCCCATTTAATTTGTTTAGTTTGTTTAAACTGGGACCAGAAGGTTAACTGGTTTGGATTTTTAACTTTGTTCTTCTAGGGGAAAATATGCTGCTGTATAGCAGATAGGGGTAGGTATTCAGACATCAAAGATATCATTGCTGTAGGTAGTGCCTGTATCATGGCAAAAATAAAATGTCTGTCCAAGAACAGTAACGTTTTCATTTTCATGAAAGGGGGGTAAGAAATGGTATATTTGGGATTCTCTTTCTTTCAAATCTTGAATGTACACCTTAAGCTTTGACATCCGGGAGCTTTTAGGATTATTTCAATGAGAATATGAATTCTGAATTTAGAGATATTGACTCCTGCTGCTAACTTTTCATAGCTTACTTCTAATATTTTTCAGGCAATATACTCTGAGATTGTTCCTAAAGAATGATGTTAATGAAGAATGCATAAATGCAGTACACAGTGAGGAGATCTGCTTCCCTGAATCTTTTTAGAGTTGAAATGCTTGAAGTTGGGGAAAGATTATTTGTAGGAAGTGGCAGTACTATTGCACATTATTTTGGAGCATGAAGTCCCACCAGCAGATCAACCTAACATAAGCCCATCTTTTGTCACTGAATGGAATAGTTCAGCTCTCTCCCCTGGATGTGCCATCTTTCCTTCTGTAGCAGCCCTTACCGGATTTTTTTTTTTTCCTTTCCTGAATAAACATGTTGTTCTGGCTTACCATGCAGTTGCCAGAGCTCAGAACTTCCTTGGGGAAGGGCAAAAACATGGAAAAAGGGCTTTTGGAGTGCAAATGGCTCCTGTTGGTGGCAGCACTGTCTTAAGATGACCTCAGATGCGTGATGAAACCTCCTTGCCTGAAGGAAAAAAGGGAGATGTTTCTGATTCTAAAAGTCTGGTGGTTGTGGTTTTTTGTTTTTTGTTTTTTACTTAGTGTCCTAATAATATCTGAGAGCAGTATGTTGTAATTTGAATTACGATGATCCAACTAGAGGGGCTAATGTGACTTCCTTTAATGACACATCTTTCTGCAGGAGAAAAGATGCTGTTGGTAAAGGGGTAAGAGTGATGACTTTTATTTGATGTGTCTTACATAAGATACAACAGTTCACATGAGATGTTTTTTCGTGATTTTTTGCAACAGGTTTTTTTTTTTGTGGTACTTGAACATCCATCTCTGGTTAAATGTTTTGTATAATTTCTGTTAAAACAGGGATTGTCTTTCATTAAAATAAGCTGCAAAGCAAATTGAAAGTCTTACATACTTGATTACTTACAGATGAGGGGAACAGAATAGCACAGCTGCAAAAACTTAAAAAATTTGAAAGACCAACAAATGCCAGTAAATCAGTTGTCAGACTTGTCTTCTGGTCTCCCATCTGTTGTGTTTGCTAAACCTTGATTTCAAAATTAACGTGGTATGATGTGTCTGAGTAAAACTGCTGCCTATTTGCAAGGGGTGGAACTTTGAAAAATTGTGACCCTGGTTACTAGCAAACCCCAACAACTCATACTTTTGTCCCTAGAAAACTGAAACATTGAATCCACTCAGTGGTTAAACACTTGTGATATGTAATTTGTGAGGCTAGTGTGCTGAATCAAGAAATCAAATGAAAAATAGGCTCAAGCTGAATAGAATTAGAAAGCTGTCTTACAAGGGAAGATAGGAAATCATTAACCCAGAAGATGAGCTTTATGGAGCTGTTATAATTTAAAGATGGAAGGTAATTTACTGTGATTTCTTTCTTGTTCTCTTCAGTAATAAGAGGAAATAAAAAGGAACAAAAATTATAAACATAAACTAATATAAATGGATTTTATTACATAAGAGATAATCTAGTATTTTTATATACTTTATTAAAAAAGCAATACTTATTTGACAGTATTCTCTTTCCAGGTTTTTAAATAGATGTTCATAACCACTGTAGGAATTCTGTGCATGCCTGTGGCAAGAACATGGAGAAAAGGCATTTGTAATAGTAAGGCAAAATCCCTGGCTGCATTTCCCTCTCTTCTGTCTTACGCACTTAAATCTTATTTCATAACGAGCTGCTCTTACTTACTGAAGTATTAGTCTCCCTAATAATTCTCATGAAAGTTTTGGTTTAGTAACTGTTTTGTTTAATTATTTCTTTAATTATCAGAAATAATGTGTGCTATAGCCATAGGAGGTACTTTCAAAACTAATTCACTTCCAAGGAAACTTGCTTTCAAATAAATTGGAACATTTTATCTAGTTCCTGTAAGTTTTCACTTAATCTTAATAAAAATGTTAGCCAGCTGTGAAATACCTGGCTTTGTCATAGGAGGGATTGATTGAATATTTTAAACAGTGTCTTTTGGGTGCTGTGATTTTCCTGCTGCTCAAGTATCTGAAAAAGAATTTGTAAAGTGCGATAAAAGCTACTATTAAAACAGAGTGGTCCATGTTAGAAGTAGTTACTACTAGGTGATGTCAAGATAATCTTTTTATATGTCATATACCTTTACTAAATAACTCCTTATCTAGATAAGTCCTGTAACTTGTTTTGGTAGTCCATGGGCTGGGTTTGGTAGGATTGAATTTTTATAGGTGACCATGTGTTTCTCCTGGTAGGGAAAATTGAGGAACAAGTCTAGCCAATTCTTTTCTCTTTTTATATTTGTCACTTTAAGAATCAGCATTTAATTGCCTGTGTTTTATTCTGTGTCTTTCGTATTCTCTTATCTCTTTTCCATGACCCCTTATTTTACTGCCTTTCTGATTTTACTCTCTGTTCCTTACTTGTTACTTTGTCTTGGATTGCCTTTTTGCAGAATACCATACATGGTTGCCAAATCTGACAAATTTGTGGTAATATTTAAAATGGAGTATTTGTATTCCAAAATAATTTTAAATGCTTTAAATATCGGAAGTGTACTCAGATTGCCTTGGAAAAATGTATGTATGTTGGCATTTGTTGATATAGGCTTCTGACTGGTTGTGTGAAATACTAAATATCTTGAATCATAGAATCACAGAATCAGCCAGGTTGGAAAGGACCTCTGAGGCCACCAAGTCCAACCCTTGATCCACTACCACTGTGGTTACCAGACCATAGCACTGAGTGCCACATCAGTCTCTTCTTAAAAACCTCCAGGAGAATCCACCACCTTCCTGTGCAGACAGGAAGGAGTACCTTTCAGGATACCTAATGCCTGATCACCCTCTCTGTAAAGAATTTCTTCCTAAAAAAAATCTTAAAAAAAATATCTTTAATGCTTTTAAGATGGATTTTTATAAATCCATGAAAGAATTAGTAATGTAAGGTCTCCATACTAGCAAGAAGGACTTGTAGGACTGAGGAATGTTGACCAGAAGTAAATTCTCCCTTGTTGTTGAATTTTTTCAATATTTTGCTGAGCTAACCTCTCACTGCAGCACAAGCTTCTTCTGGTGCAAGTTTGCTTCTGTTGGAAGAGGTGTCATCTGCAGGAGGCACAGCTCTGACATGCTCACCCTGAGGCAGCCATTACATGGACATCACTGCCTCCAGAGCTGCCTGTTCCATAGGAGACTCTCTCCTCTGTTCGTTTTCCTTACAATTCCTCATTTCAGTGCCTCATTCTATAGTTACAGAGTGATGTTACATCCCCAGCTCAGTTTCCCTGTGCACCAAATGAAGCACGCTTGCCTCAGCCACTGCTCTGTCACCTTGGAAAAAGGAGAGAAGGTTTATTGGTGATTGGCAGCTGACAGTGTGTTTTCAACAGGATCCTGCATTTCGTAGGTCCCAAAATTCCTGAGGTTTTGCATGTGCAGAGTCACAGCTGTGACTTTGAAGAGATTTAGCTGCCCTGCAGGTAGCCCAGCACGCATGTGAATTTTGTCGTGCAAGATGTTGAGTGCTTCAGCACATCGAAGTGTGCAGTGAGCACAGTGGGATTCACAGGAGAGGAAACATCAGGCTCTGCCATGAACACAAATGCCTTTTCTCTGCCTGGTGAGAGGGACTGCAAAAAAAATTTCACCTCGATGAATTGTATTACGAAGCTTTTTCAGGACATCTATTTCCCTTGGAATGTACTTTAGCTGCCAAAGTAAGTGGTTTTTCAAGTAAATGCTCATGCAGCAATCTCTGTGAAGGCACATACACTTTTTTTCATGCATGAAATTATTTATTTTTTAATAATCGTTGTCCCCTGTGACTGCATTTGCACACATTACTCCATGTGGTTCCCCATAAAAGCATTAAAATTCAAATAACAATTACTTCCTCTGTTTGCTTTTTTATTAGTAGCAAGATGTATCCCAGTTATTGCTAAACCTACTCCTTGCTCAGATTACAAAATATGTTTTTATGATTATAATTTTTTATTATTTTAGTCATTATTTTAATGAGGTTTTTTTAGAAAAGATTATTCTGTCATACAGGATGGACAGTAGAGGTTTACTCTGCCTACAGGAGAGCAGTAATTCTAACTAATTTTTTCAGGATACCTTTTCTTACAAACATCTGTAGTAAGGATACTAAGTTCCAGATATACTTGAACCTTTTAATAGCATGGGTATAGATTTTCTTATGATTGCATAGGAGGTAAATGGACATCAGCAAGTATGCACATCTCTTTACTGAAGAAAGACAGCAGAGACTGGAGATAGCAGAGATCTGGATATATTTGTAAGCACACCGTTGGTGACTGCGGCTTTGCTTGTTTATGCTGTCTTAGTAAACATATCAAATATTAAGGCTAACTCGCATATTGTGGAGCAAATTCAAAGGTGCATCTTGGGGAATGGATATGGAACTGTTTCAGGACAAAGCTTTTAAACAGTGCAACCAAAGAGATCTGGTGTTCATCCTCAACCTTATGTCTGTGACCAAGGTAAGTAAGAGTAAATGTTGGAAGCAGTTAGAGTTGAGGGTAAGAGTTGTTAGAGGGTAAGGGTTGTTAGAGGGTAAGGTTGGCAAATTTTCAGATGGTTTGTAGATTTTTTTCCTCAAGTATGTGACATTGGAAATTTAATAGAAGATGGAAGATGCCACCTTTCAGAGAAGGAAGTAGATCAGCTCTTGGGAAGTTTCTTGCTTGATCTGTTTTCCTGAGTTTAGACTCCTGAAAGCCAGGAGTTGGAATGTGCACATTCGAAATGTCTCTTGAACTTGTTTTGTGTACCAGCTCCCAAGCATATGCATTGCCTTTTAGTCACGATGTTGTAAATTGCTGAACCCTGTTAAATAGGTTTCCTCTAACCTCTGGGATCATAGACTCATTCAGCATGGAAGGCTCACAGCATGTCAGACAGTTCACTCTCATGCAGGGTCAGCACTCAGTCCAAACCACATTGCCTCTAGCTCTGTCCCCTCAGGTCTTGAAAGCCTCTATGGGTGAAGATTCAACAACTTACCTTTACAGTCTGTTCCAATGCTTAAGTATCCTCAGTTTGCTCCATCTCCCTTTGGGAGGCTGTCATCCAAATCATCTGCAGCATTGAAAGTCAAGCAGTTGCTACCTACTCTGTGTCTTGCAAAGTGGTGCTAAAGATTCAGTCAATCTTTTATTTGTGTCCTGTCAGACTTTCATCCAGCTATCAGTCTGCTCTTTGTCCCACATCTGTTCTCTGCACTGCCTTTACTGTAGTGGCTCATATTGATTCCAGTCCATTAGCTGCTGGTATAGTCTATGCTTTTATGATGCCAAACTGTAGCTGTATCATCAGATGATCCAAATGCATCCTGTTGATTTACCACATGGTGGTTCTAAACAGCACGGCAGAATTTATCAGGGTGATTTAGCAACTACTGCACATTAGTTTCTTGCTTCTGTTCTGTTTTTAGTGCATTTTTTTCACCATATTGCAAATTACTGTTCTTGGAGGTATTTCTTTTTCATTCTCTGTTAACTGAAATACCTGGGCATCATGCTTCAGCTAATGGAGCAAAAGATCCTTACAGTGATAGATGCTGCTGTTTCCACCTTTCTGAATACCATTGATTCTTTTTTTCAAAACAGAGAAAGTAGCTTAAAGCATCTTCATAAATTATTTTTAATTTCTTTATTAAATAAAAACTGCAACCTTTAATAATCTGAAAATGGTGTTTTTCTCATTTTGTGCAGTCAAAAGATTAAGAGACAGATTATCACACAGAATTTTTCATATTCAAAAATCTTCACCAAAAAATCACGAGTAGTCTAATCTTGAAGAACCCCCAACACTTTTGTGGAATCTTAATGCTAATTGCAAAGCTTGTCTGGGTTTTTAAAATATTTTTCACTAGCCAGGATACCTTCACTCTCTCATTACATAAGGCAGTGGTAGATTGACTGTATTGAGGTCTTATCCTTAAAATGTTCTGTAACTATTTGGGATAATCAAATGTGATAGGTGAGTAACAGGTACTTGATACTGTATTGTTATTTGTAGGCCCAAGCAGATAGAATAGAACAGAATAGATCAGGTTTATGGATCAGTTACTCTATATATCAGAACTAAACTGTTCATGGGACAGATGGGAAATAGTTGAGAGTGACTTGGGTTTGTTTTGCTTTTTTTCTTTTTGTGGGTGTTTTGTGTTGTTGCTGTTTTGTCTTTGGTTTTATTTTGTTTTTTTGTTTGTTTCCTTGTTTGTTTGGTTTTTTTAAGAGTTAAAGAAGTATTGAAACACAAATTGATTAATCAGTTGATCCAGAGATGGCAGGAAGATAAGGAGGGCAGGGCTCGAAGAGATAAGGCTTGATGCATTTTTTTTTTTTAATTTCTTTTAAAATTTGCTGACAAGTGAGAAATGTGTAAATTAATTTTAGAAAGCACTTCTGTATTTTATTATTACAAATGTAATTCCTTTGTAAATAAGGTGCTCTGTTTCAGCATCATAGCTCTTCACTTGCAGACAGATCCTTAATATATATGGCATTTAAAGATGAGTGACAGTGATTTGGGTAAATACTGTGTAGGAGGTGAGTTTTGTGTTTTTTTAAGTGTCTCAGTGCAGTTAAATAATTGTTTCAAAGATCTAGGCACAAGATTTTGAAGTAGTGTTTACATATTTGCCCTGAGCTGAACTGCAGGATTTTATTATTCAGATTAACCCATGAACTTCTTGTTATAAACCACTTCAAGTAAAAATACGCTGAAAATCAAAGCCACCTGCCTCAAACAATACACCTTCATCTTCCCATTTATTCAAATTCAAATACATCATACAGGTGAAGTGTTTGTGGGATAAAGGGTAGAATATTCTGCTTTTGATTAATTGCTAGCAAATAACAATAGGAAAAGGAAGGGTGTTCTAACAGCCTTTTTGTTTTACAAATTGCATTCTAAGCACAATTGATTGCTTTCTTTGAGGTTCAGATTGTAAACAGTCAATAGCATATTTGGGGCAAATGAGTCTTACTGCATTAACAAACAGGAATATTAGATTGCACCTTTTTTCTGTTGAGTGCAGTTTTTGTTTTACCTTTCATTTTACCTTGTTCTGGTCCTTTTGTTATATTGCATTTAGTAAAGTTGTTAAGCTTTAGTTAAATTTGTGCTCTGTAGAATTGTCATGCGTTTCTAAAAATGAACTGAGAATGATTCAGATTTTGGACCTTTTAAATTATAAAAAAGGGACTTTGGGGGAAGGTTAGGGTGATATGAAGTAAAATATCTGGCATGTCTCTGAACTACTGAGGCATAATATTTGATATAAACCATACCAACAGTTTTGCATTCTTAATACCTGAAACAAGCAGTATGCTGTACAGTCACAGGTTTGGAATTTGGATCATGGGAAGATGCAGCTTTTAGTGCTGTGGAATCAGGCTCTTGATAAATCTTTACTGTGGATCCATAAAATGACAGTGTGAAAGTGAGGCTGGTGGGAAGTGCCTCTTTGCTGAGGCTGTTATACATTGTAATGCATCATGCGTTCCCGGTACAAATGAAATGAGTAATTGCTTGCATGAGGGAAGTCACATCTAGCCCAGAGAAAATGAATACCTCAGTGCACTTGATTGCATCCTTCTGGATTAATGTTGAGAGGTCTCTCATAATCTCCTCAGTTCCTTGCATGCTTGGATAAGATGACGGTGAAAGCTTAATGTTACATTAATTTACTTTTTTTAACCCAATACAGAATGAATTTATTTACAGCCTATGAATCAGTTAAGAAGTGTAATCATGTTTGGTCTGTGGGTCTCTAAAAACAAAATATGTAATTATCAGTTTGCAACAGTCAAGTTTTATTTGCTTTTTAAAAGCTAGGAGTAATTTTGCTGTCATCTTGTATTCTAGCTGTATCACATGTTCATTGAGTAGCTTCTGTTATAAAGCATTCTTTGATGTATAGTTTTGAACAGACTAAAGCTTTTTCATTTTGTGGGAGGATTAAATTAGGATACTTTTTTTTTAATTAATTGATTGTTAGACTAGTACAAGTTGCAATCAGTTCCTAGCAAAGTCCTGGCTGGTCAGCTTGAGTTGAAGGTGCTGGAAGCTAAAATCAGAACAGCACAATAGATTAGAGCAGTTCTGATTTGGATGGTGAGGATGATGAAGACAAACCATAAGACTGTGAGTGGAATTCAAAGGGTAGCTCGCATAGTCCTCAGGGCATTTAAGACCATGCTTCTGTCTAAAAAGGCAGATTTAGCTTCCTGCTACTTGGAAATGTTCTTTCTTCCTCTCTTTCCTTGGTGTCAGTGTTTGTGAGGCTGTGTGGGAAATTACATAAGCTGATGAGATGGAGAGAACATGTCATCTAACTGTATTTATGGGTGCTTGTGTCATGTAAAGACACAATCAGCATGGGTGAATCCATAAAATCAGCATGGGTGCTGGTTAAGGATTTCATAGATGAAAATCAAAGTAGGAAGCAGTATGGAGCAGAACAGGATCAAAAACTAAGGATCAGGACACAGACACAGAAAACAAAGACTTGTGTTGGGTTTTTTTGTTTTCTTTTGTTTACTTTCATTTTAGGCTTTAAGCCTGCAATTCCTACCTTGGGTAGCATGAAGGCAATAGTAATTTTCACTATTAACTAAAATAGTGTTTTAACAGTGCAAGTAATGTTGTATTTTGCATAGTGTGACCCTCTATTTGCACTTTTTGTAGCTGGTGGCTACAAGCAATATAGAGGGTGTCTGGTAAACCGTGGTGTTTTCAGGGCATCCTGAGGGGCAGAGGGAGGGATGTGATACAGTTTCACAAATAGCTCCTCCAGTGGCAGAATTGTCTCTAACAGGCCTGTACTGTAGGTGGTAGATCCATTGTAGATCCTTCAGAGATGGTTGTAGTGTAGGTGACAATCTGATGATTCATTTGTAACAGTTCTCCAATGTAGTTTATCAGGTATTTTCACAAATACTTGCCTGAATACTGTGTGACATGGAAAGGTTAGCGCTTTGTTAAGCCTTCCTTCTCTTATGTTTGGCTGTCACTCTTGTTAATGATTAATTAAACAAAAATTATAAGAGTCAAAGTGAGATGTTTTAAGCTTTGCAGACTTCCTTGCCCTGTTCTTCCTATTCCTGCCTTCGTGATTGTATTAATGTGTGTGTGGAAATGATATGTAGTGTACTGCATATGCTGCAAATCACTGTCTTTTGCTCTAGCTTTTACCAGATTCGTGCATCTATGAAAATTCCTCCAAGAATTCCACACAAATTAGAAGCTAGCTTGTTACACGCAACTGGTAAGTGCAAAAACTTGTAGTAAATGAGGTCATTATTTTGCCTTGCTAATTAAGGGAACATGTTTTTTGTCTTTCATTCTTATAAATAATATAAAAGTGTTTTTAGTTTTATTATTAACACAATAAAAATTAAATTGTTTCATGATGAGCTGCTGAAAAACCAGCTTGTTCTTAGCAATGAGACTGAAAAGTTTATTACATAATTAGTTTCAGTGTTTTTCTCTGTTAATTCCCTTTGCTGGTGATTCTTCAGATACAGACTTGTATTCAGATTACTAAGCCCATTTTTTCCTCAAGACTGAAAGGATCCAGTCTTGCTGTTTCAAACTCTCTCTCTTGCTGTGTGATGGCAAAGTTGAAAATTTATTTGACCTCATGAACAGAATTGCCCACTCTTTCATCTTTTTTTCTTATTTTTAATCTGGCACTCACTTTGGTTTCCTTGTCCAGGCAAACTGAACCTGAAGAAACTTGTTAGTGCACTTCTCATTCTGTGAAACTCATACCTCAGCATAAATGTAAAATATGAAAAGCACAACATGAATTAAGTTTCCAAATGTCAGGTGGAGTTCCTAGAACTGCGAGGAAGTAAAGCCTACTACAGTCTGAGAAAGTGTGATACAAGATTACTGAAACCTGAATTTTTGAGGCTATTTTAAAATTTACTCTGAGCAGAGCAACAGTTTAGCTACTGAACTTTAGTCATGCTTCATGAATATTTCCTGGGTTTCTGTGGAATAGATAAATGGTTCTTATGAACTAAGATTACTCCAGTTCAAAGGCAAAGTTTACTGTAATTTAGGGAATTTAGCTTAGCTAAATTTACCTTTTAGGAGACAGTGCTTTTTGAATTGTGTCACTTAATGAAATATTTAATATTGCTGGGAAAAAAAAAAGGGGGTTTCCATTTTATGGTACTCAGCTGAGGAACTTATTCAGCTGGCAAGCAGTTGCTTCACAAAAAATCAAACCTCTGTAAATCCCAGAACTGGGAACTTTTAAGATTATTCTATGGTTGGTTTATCAGGTTAATGGCAATGTTTATGCCACAGCAAAACAGAGGGAAGGGTAAAAGTTGGTTAATGAAAGGGCATTAGTTTGTTGTCCTTGTGGGTATGATAGTGCTTGATCTTGCCAGCAACCTCTGCCTTGTATTTGTTTCAGTGGCTTGCTTAATTTAGGAGAACTGGACACTGTAGCTCTAAGTAACAGCTCTACTGCTTAGGGTGGTGGAATAGCTGATGCCATGTACTGAGGCTGCTGTTATTTGTAGAAAATAACTGCTCTTAGGCTATGTGTGGACTAGCATTAAGAGGACTGATCCAGTATCTGAGAGTGTCTGTTGTTTGCTGATCATAGAGGAGGCTGGACAGGAGCCTGCAACTCTCAGTCTTAAGAATTATGTCCTGTGTTGGTCAGGTACTTCTTCCCTGTACTTTTCTGTCTATCTCTCATTCTGTCTTTGTCATACTTACGTGTTGTAAATCTCATTCCCGTTTACAGTGTTATGGTTTTCCTACTCTGGTCCAAGTCATTTTACCCTCTGCACGGGTCACCCACCGTTCCCTTTAGCTTTGTTTTCCCCTCTCCCACAGACAGTTTGATCGATCTCCCTTTTATTATCCCCAGTCAAATATACAGTCTTAAGTTTTTGCCTTTTTTCTGTTCCTTTGCACCCTTTGCCTAGTCCTTCTCAGCCCTTCATGAGATCCTGTAATAATTTAAACCCATTTTTCTTCCATTTCTATTTCCTACATCCTTTAGTAGTTCACTTGAATTGCTCAGGACCCAGTGTGTCATTACAAATGAGATAGGGGAAGCCACTTGTTTTAGCTCCAGCTTCATGAAGGTCTTATGGCATTCTTGTAATTTGAAGGGAGATGTAGTCATGCTCTAGAAAGCTAAAAGGAAAATTTTGAGAATTCTAGCCTCTGTGAAGTGATTTCAGATTTGGGGCTGTTCTTCCTCCTATCAGAAACTCCTGGCTAGTTTTCAGGAAAAAGAAACCAAACCAAACAACAAAGCAACAGATTTGGAATGAGATGTCAGTTTCTTATCATGCAAGAATAAATTACTCCCCCTTGTACTTTTTTCCCTCCATTGCTGAGATGGCCTGTGTGGATAGAAGCCTAGAAATAGTCTTGTCAAGTCATTCCATAGTTGACTTAAAAAGCAGTAATTCTGCCTTGTTGAGCTGACTTCTGTAGATGTTGCTCAGTCTTTTCCTAGTGTCAGCTTTTCCTCTTTGATGACTCTCTCACTTCTCAGGGTGCCATTTCATGTTACACTGAAGTCAGCAGAACTGAGGTCTGTAACTCAGAGCTGGATGCTGCATAAGAAGTGGGACCTCAGCTGCATGTCTCTGTTACTTCTTTTGTATCAGACTGGAGTGGAGTTCCCTTTTGCTGATGATCTGTGGTTATATCAGATTACCTATCATGTGAAACCATACCTGCTCTGCCCTCCACCTCTAACAGATGGCATGGATGGATATAAGCTCAAAGTGGCATTACATATAGTGGAATTACTCTTTAATGATTCAGCCTTTGTAGGCATTTTGTCCAGGTCTTGTAAAATGATGATGTTAATGGAAGCGTTTCAGCAAAACCCAGTATTTTTACTTGGTTCTAGTTTCAGAAGGGAAGTTAGACTAAGATGTTAGGAAGATTTATAGTGGGGGGATATTTGCCAGATGTAGTGATTTTATATGAGAGGCCCCAAATCTGTAAAATGCAGACTGCAGGTTTGGGGGGCTTTGTGTGTGGATTTTTTGGAAGTGATTTTTTAAAAAGAAGATTTAGAAGAATTTTAAAAATGTTTTGCACCCCCACTTCCATAATCTCAAAGGCTTTGTGTTCTGGAAGAGGTTTATATTACTGAGCCTGCTTGTAGAGGAGTGATAAGGAAGTGTTGGTACTTAGATTATTTTTTTTTCTTCCTTTATGTGTTGTTTCACACATAATAGGACAAATTTTATGACTTTTGTTAGAACTCTTGATGCGTAGCCAGTCTTAGTCCAATGTGAAACAAAGCGAAAATTCTGCAGCCAAGAACTTACATTAAAAGTAAATTACATTAAAAATATTGGTACAGTGTTTCTTTGAAACAAAATATGCTCTTTCAAACTCCAGCACTTGCAGTTTTAATGCTACTTATGAAAGTGATAGGAATGATAATTCCACATATTTGCTGCCCTGGGTTTTCCAGCTTCTAGGCCAATTATATTCATACTTGTTTCTTGTTTCAGGTGCAGATCTTGCCTTTCCTGCTTCAATCCACGACAATATAGTTTGCAGTAAAACATTTCAGATTCTGTACAAAAATGAGGAAGTTTCTGTGAACGATGTGATGATTTTCAAAATAAAAATGCTTTTAGATGAGAGGAAGGTAATCTGCCATTCAACTTTACTATGTTTAGATAGTTAAGCCTTTACTTTATGCAAGTTGGATTGGTATAAATAAGGGACCTGAAAAGATTTCATGCTTCTACAATTTCTTTTTAGATTGAGGAGTCTCTTAATGAAATGAATTTTCTGCTAACGTTAGATCTACACTTCACAGATACAGACTATTCGTAAGTTTAAATATAGCAAATTTTATTAAAGCAACAGTATACTGTTAACTTTTTTTAACTGATCAAATCTGCATTATGTATAGATATAGTCTATTCATTTTAAACATATGTGAGGGAAAAAAAGAAATCCAACACTGAAGTCTGTTAAGATTTCGTAACTTGTTTATCTCACTGTTAAGATTTCATAACAAGTCTGTCTCCTTCTGATTTTGTGTCTCATTTGATTTATTTTTTTTCATATTTTTTTGCCAGCGGAAATGTTATTCTGAATTATAGGCTTATGCTAATTTGGTATCTTGATCAGTTATTAATAATTTACGTTTTAAATATGATTGTTCTAATTGTATGTTGTTTTAATTTTTTTTTTTTTTTTTTAGACCAGATGACCTGAGCACACTGCAGCCAATCAGTAGCCGAACTTTAAAGTTGCACTTTAACTTACACCGGGGCCTTCATCATTATGTCAACGTTATGTTTGATTACTTCCACCTTTCTGTCATATCGGTTATAGTCCATGCTTCTTTGGTTGCTTTGCATCAGCCATTGATCAGGTAATCTTGTGTTAATGAAATGCAAATGAGTTATTGAGTGTCAAGTGGAAATGGTATAAAAATAGAATATTGAGGATTGAGCTAAATCTATGGCTAATACCGTTTTCTTCATAATGATTTTGGAAGTCAGGGCCCAGAGGAATAAAAAGCTTTTTGTTTTCAAAGTTCCTTGGAACAAATTTGAAGGTTTTTCTTGTTAAAAATAAGAGTATATAGTGTAGAAGAGGGAGAATACCCAAGACCAGAGAAGAGGTGGAATGTATAAGTATCTGTATCTATACATGTATATTTGTATGTATAAATATTTATAGATCTCTTGATCAGGAAGATCTGCTTCTCACTCTCAGTTAGTGACTGAAATAGGTGCCATTAATGCAAATATGGACATCTTCTTTATCTTCAGTTTTCCATTCCTACTGTAACAGCAATTATGTCTGTAAATGAAGCACTTACCATTTTCTAAAGTAAATGGAATTGTAGAATTTAATTTTGCACTTTACAAAAGTTTTTCCTAATTTTTACAGAAGGCTTTTTGACTCATTGAGTTTTATACCCTTTAAAATCTCATTTACCTCACTTGTCCGTCTCAATGGTGCTAAAAAGAGCTAATCCACCAGTCACACCTATGAAGTGTTCTTTACTCAGCTTTTTCTTTAGCTTATCTATCTTTGCCTCCTTCATGGTCTTCAAATACTCCACGCACTTCCCTTACAGTTCTTCATATTCAAGTTTAGTCTGTACCATAAATGTCCAAACCTTTATCTTAAGGCATTCCCTCTGCTTGTCCTTGTCTTCACATCGTGGAAAATTACATCTCTGTGTATGTTCGATGGCTGTTCTGTGCAGTAAGCTATACTGGTTTAGAGCATGCAACTGGCGTTTTTTCCTTTCTGTTTTTTCTTCCCCTTCCATGTTGGATTGTTTTGGTGATGAGTTTTAGGTCTGGTTATATATAAACCTCAATATAGCTTATGTAAGGAGATACTAAAAGGAAACAGCAGCTTCCGTGCTGCTTCATTTATTTTCAGAGTAGATATTGGTATCCATAAAACTATTCTGAGGATCCAAACTGTCCTTTAAGTCAGTTTGGGGTGAGGAGAGGAAAAAGTTTTTAAATTTACAATGTTTTATTTCAGATGGACTATCCCATATTGTAATACTTAACCAGTAATTTACAGCTGCCATATCCATATCCTGCTTGCTTTTCTGGAGCATCTCTTCTGGGAAAATCTGAATATTGCAGACTTTCCTTTGGACTTTCCTGCCCAAAGGGTGACAGTTTGTGCTTCTGTTTGGGTTATGCTTGCATTGTTGGTATCTGTTCCTTTCCTAGGAGGGGGTGTCACTTTTTGAGTGTTTTCATTTTCAGAGTAGCATCCTTTGCTTGGGAACAACCAACCAGTATTAACACTTCACTTGAAAGAGAGGAGATAACTGGTTACATCCCTGGAGTCCTGTTTAGTCTACCCTTTTAATTAACCTGTCATTGCTTATTTCTAAAAATTATCTAAAAGTCCCCACTTTCTGTGTTCATTCATCTTTCATTGTTTTTTTTCTATCTCTGTATCTTCACATGACTATTGTTGTTGAGTGCTCTGTTCTCCCAGGGGTTCAGGATGGGCTTTCCTCCTCCATAGTCAGAGGTCAGTCATCCCTTAGGAAAACAGTGACAGCAGTTTGTGTGATAGCTTTCCAGATGCTTGCTAATACTTCACTTTTAGGAGGTGAAGTCCCCACAGCAAAGTTGGTAGACAGTGAATACCACCAAACCTGTTAGAGTTCATAATTCCTCTGTATGGCTTAAACTTTCAGAATATTGGTTAAATTAGTTGAGGTGTGCACTGGAAATAATGAGGAAGAGGTTCTGCAGTCTTCTGGCACAGAAGCTGCTGATTTTCATGATGAGAAATGGCAACAGAACTGTTGAGTGTAATTATTTCTTACATTTCTTTGACTAGCTGAAGATGCACTTTCAACACAACTGATGAGGAGCACTGCTCCCCTAATGCAGTACCAGAGACTGACAGGTTTCTGGGCCATCAAGAGGGTTTTCAATGGGCAGCCCACTATGCTAGGAACTCTTGGCATATTACTGAGAATACTTGTTTCTACAGCTTTTCAAGTAAAATGAAGTCTTGAGGATAGATGTGAAACTTGTAGTATGTTCAAATTCTCAGTTCATTTGTGCTCTTTGCAGTTTCCCTCGCCCGGTGAAGAATACGTGGTTGAACAGGAATGCACCAGCACAAAACAGGGACTCTGTGATTCCTTCTCTTGAAAGTGTGGTCTTTGGCAATAACTACACGAAACAGTTATCAGCAGACGTAAGAATATATCAATATAACATTTTCTTATGTTGGGTGGTGGGAATGTTATCTTTTCTGCAGAATTACTACTTGATAAAGTGTGAATTTTGTTTGATTTATTGTGGTGTGCTACCTGATACGGGAAATTGGAAAAATTGTTACAAAGGCTATGTCACATACTTCAGGAAGATGGAGATGGAAAGATAACAGCCTTTAGTGTTTAACTGTGTTTTTAAGATACTGCAATCCATTGAAAATAATAAAAATATGGATGCAGTTCATGAGGAGGCAATTTGTGTATTTGTCTTTTTTTTTATTTTGATAACACTTCATCTACTGTACAAAATTAATGTACCTCATCTTTTTTTTTTTTTTTTTTCCTTAGGGTTGCAGTTTTGTTGTTTCAGAGTCTTTCCTCAGCCATGCCTATAATTTTCACTATACGCTTTGTGCCAGTTTGCTGCTTGCTTTCAAAGGGTTACATAGCTATTTTATTATGATAGCAAAGGAGCTCTCCTCTTCTCATCGAATTGAATTGGGTATGTTGAATTGAATAAAATAGCATCACTTTCTTGTCAATGTTTATTATAAAGAGTACCCTTCTTCTAGGCTAAACTGATATCAATTTCATACATACACCTTGTATATCTAAAATCTTTTTGCTTGAACTGAGCTGGAATTTAATAACTCAAGAAACAAAAAGAAAACAAGTACTGTCATAGTACTAATAAAATGAGGTGATAACAGAATTTATGCAAATATGTTTTTTCTTGTTGGTCTTGATTTTCTTGTTATTTCAGATCACTGTGTTTAGTGGTGTAAAAATTAGAGAAACTCTTAATTGAAGTAGCATGCTGCCCTTGTTCAAGAAAACATTGTCTATTCGTAAAAATGGGATCTCTCTAACCTTTCATCTGCAAGGACTATTGCAATGGATAATTATTGGAAAAAAAGACCTACAAGAAGAAATTCCTACTGGCTCAGTTTGTAATGTAATTTTAAAAACAGACTTAGTTACCTAAGAATTAGAAAATAATCTGACATGAAATTAGAAAAAGATCTGAAGAACACAAGACAAGAACTGTTTCTATAAAACTGAGTAGTTAAAATACGCTTTCAGAGAAGCTATTTCTTGAAAAAAGGTTAAAATTAAACCCTTACAGGACAGTCTCATAGAAAGAAATGTAAGTCCTATGGCAATGAGGGCTTCTAGTAACTACATATGATAAAACTAAAAATAACTGCAGAACTATTACCTGAAATGTAATGTATGGACATGTATGTTAGGTTTCTGTAGAATGCACGAATGTGAGCTTGTCCTTGACTTGTGAACCAGAAGAGCAGTGAAAGTGAAAAAGGAAAATACTTTGGTATTATGAAGTATGATTTAGAATTTCTTTTTATCAAGCATATACTTTTTAGGCATGTAAAGTTTTATTTAAATCTGAAAAATTAATCTTTTGCAATTTACATTGATTGTAGAGAGCATTTATTGATTTTTGTATTATTTAATTTTACCAATGTCAATTATGAAACAGTAAGTTGGAATTAGAGATATGAAAATTATTCTTAAAATGCGATGATTAGTGATTCAAACCTAAATGTTTCACTTATATATTGTAGACTACATATAAGGAAGAAATTTTTTGCAATGAGAATGGTGAAGCACGGGACAGGTTGCCCAGAGAGGCAGTAGATGCCAGCTCTGGAAACATTCAGTGAGGAAACATCAGCAACCTGATCCATTTGAAGATATTCCTGATTACTGCAAGGGAATAAGATGACCTTTAAAGGTCCCTTCCAACCCAAACAGTTCTATTCTATTATAAAACACAAAGCTTTTTAATTATTTTTATTTTTAAAATTTTAGTCTTGAGGAAGGGAGTGTGTTACTAATCTGTGCATAGAAAAATACCAGAAACGGAAGCTTTTTCTTTATAGAAACAAAAATGCTACTACAGCATTTTCTGTGTCAGTTATCTTACTCTTGATAAGGAGAGGAATACCCTGTTAAAGGAAAAACTCAAACACTTATACTTACTTCTACAGACAAAATGTGTCTGTAGAATCTGTTAGCACTATTGTTATTGCAAGGGTAGTCTTAGTCTAAATCTGGGTTCTTAAATATATCTGATAGAACCTTCAGTTACCCCCAAACATTCCTACAAAATATGTATTTAATAGAAGAAAGCGAGCCATTGAGTTGCATAGTTGGGGTGTATCTTTTGGACCTCATTGAACATTTTCATAAGCTTCAGTAGAGCCTGAGTCAGACCTTTTGTCATTTCTAAGGGTAATGTAGTTTACCTTTAGGAATGCAAGCTTGAACAGAAATGCTCAAAAAAATATAGGAAGAGAAAATTACTACTTACATTAAACATTCATGTGCATAATATGCTGACAGCTTGTTTCCTGTGGGATTTTTTTTTACCTTTTAAGTCTCTGCTAGAATTACTTTTGTTTTCTTAGTTGTTAATCTTTTTTTCATTTATTTCAGTAATTTTGTATACACATTTAGTGGGACAATTGAGATAACAATAAGGACTAATAATGTGAATATTAATTATGCTGTTATTACCTTTTGCTCATGAAAAATAACTAATGCTTGCCACTAATGCTAATTTTTCTAAAATCCATCAATAGTATATAGAAAAATCTGTATTGCTGTGATGTCTATAAAGTAATCAAAGCTCTCTAGGCTTCACAAAATACACAGCTGGTGTTTGTATTTATTCTTATTTTTTAAGTAAATGAACTGTTTTATAGTGAAGTTTAAACGGGCTCTCCAGAAAGAAATTTCAAGTCCTATTTAAATCCCAGAGTTGTCGTTCGTTTGTTTCAAATTATTATATTTTTAATTTTGCTTCTTCTATTTGCTTTGCTGTTGCTTTGTCATATAATTTTAACACAAGACAGACATTTTGCAGAAGCATGTGCAGACAGCTGTTGGAGTCAATAGCTGTAATTCAGTATTTAAGTATAACTGGCTTCAGGAAATAAAAAATGCTAGCTTAATGTACATCACAAGTGATATTTAATCTAGAAACTACACTAAAATTAAATGCTTTCATGTACTGATCTAACTGCACTAATTGATAGGCTATCAGTAAGGTTTTTTTACTAACTTTAAGGCAAATAATAAATCACAGATGAAAAAAGGAGTGTAGTAACTAGTCATGTGTGTGCAATCCCTGTAACTAGCCAAGGCCAGCATGCAGGTCCTTTATGAACGCCTTCTCAGAAGAAAATATCCACGCACCCAGAGAGACGCCTACCTAGGTATGTTTTCAAAGCAGGTGATACAACCCCTCAGATTTTTATTTATAATATAAAATTTTCTTATTATTCTTATTAATAATAGAAAATATTATATTCTTTTGGTAAACAGGGACACTACTTCACCATTCAGCCATAGTGAACGTATGTTGAACTCTGATAAATCTGCAGAACTGAGCAAGTGATTTCTAGGCTGAATATAGACAATAAAATGAGAAATGATTACTGGCTTTTGTTCAGTGTTGTTCTGTTTTAATAAAGAGTGACTGAAGAGTTTAGTCCTCACTACTTAAACATAATAGCTAAGACTGATGCTTTCATGTGGTTCTTCACAGTCTTAATTTTTTAGATAATTAAAGAGCAATACCTTTACTTCATGAGCAATCTTTCAGATAGGCTTTGGTATCTCAAGGCTTAATTCTTCTGAAGTGCACACTAGACATTCTCAAAACTTAAGTTGCATTTGTCCATATCTATGGCCAATTCTCCCTTTGGAGAGTGTCAGTCTTGTCCTAATGCTGGACAAAAGACAAGAGTGCTGTTAAAGCACAAGGAAGTTAGTGATGGGAAAAGAATAAAATGGTAGGTCATCATCTTAATAACCTTGGTTTTTTTAGAAAAAAAATTATTTTGTAGGAGGGCCAGCAAAAAATCTGTCTGATTACTACTGTAGAATGTTAATATTTAATTTCCTTTTATCTTGTATTGTCTGCTCTGGTTTTGGCTGTGGTATATTTTTTATAACGTAGTTTGGGATTTTCCATAATAATTTTAGACTTTGGAGGCTTAGATGTTGTTCAAAGCCTATTCTTAATTGCCATGTGACAAACAAGATAAATGATCAATCTTGTGTCCCCAAAGTAGTATCATATCTTAAACTGTTTTCATATATTTTCAGAATAATTATCATCAAGTATTATTTACCTAATATAGGTGTATGTAGTTTCTTTCAAAAACATTTTTGCACCTGTTTCTAAGAACTTCATGAATGTTTGCACTTTGCATATTTTCTCAGAATTTTTGAGTTGTTCAAGCTAATTTCTTTGGCATGAAATTTAAACCTAAGTATAACAGATACAGTTAGTTGAAAATCAACATAAACTTACCAGATCTAGGTGGTATCATTTGAAAGCAAGTTGAGTAAATACATCATTGTCAATCTGTAAACCTTGTTTAATTATGTATATCTTAAATTTATTAGTATGGGTTTCAAGGCATGTTTTGTTGTTGTAGGTTATTTCCTTATTACTGTGTTTCAAAAATGAATTTACATGTAAATATTTGTTACTGACAAGTCTTGAGTTTACAAATTGTTTCCGTGGTACTTGTACCTCAAATGTGGAAGGAAATCAAGACACAGTACTAAGTTATTATTTAATTGATATTATTTCCTTGAGTAGAATAGGAAAGATCAACAAAGAAAAACATCTTACTTGAAGGAATAAGTCTGTTTTCTTTGTAAGTAATTTAAGGTATAGATCCAGCGTAAGCAGCCATGCCATGGAAGCTCTTAATATTGAGCTATTGAGTTAAAGATCAATGAAAAGATTTATTTAACTAACATACAATTCATCAGACAGTTGAATTTTTGTATTTGTATTCATGTAGTCTACAAATAAGGTAAATAATGTACTGTGGAAAAATAATGTTGAAATAAGGTGTCTCCAGAAAATCTGAGTTTAAAAAGGAATTGTATTACCTTGGTTGTGAATGATGACATTGCTAATGACAGCCCTCAATGGGTAATCTGCAAACTGTATCATCTAATTTACAGTATTTTCAAGTACAATATTGAATGGAAAATCACAAGATAACGTGATTCATGATCATTATACTTAACTGCAAGCCTTTTTTTATTAATCATGATCTGCCCACAATTTAAAAAATTACTAAGAAATTATTTCAATGGGATTTTGTAATTTACTTGCTTTAAAGTTGATCGTGGCACTTAATGTGTCTTCAAGCTTTATTTGATGGGCTCTTTCCATTTGAAGTTTTGTAATTTTTTGGTGAGATAATTGGTTTTACTCTGCGACTAGGAAAATATGTTTTTATGGATATGTCCTCTCCTTTTTCCAGAAAACATAGATGTAGAAGTTCGTCTTACAGAATTGTGTGAAGAAGTAAAGGTACTTCTTTTTTTTTCATGTATTAAGTGAAAAAAACTCTAACAGTAGAGTATACTCATTTTGTATGGTACTTGGGAATAAGCTGAATAAGCTCTCTGTTTCAGTGATAACCTCCTGTCTGTTTTTTGCCAACACTTGTTTCTGCTCTTCCTCAGTCAAAAAAAATTTGCTCAGCTGACTGCAAACCATAGTTATTGATCAGGTGGCTCAGCATGCTGGTATTAGCAGTGGTAACTTTTGTATATCATGGAGCTGGAGATTATAGAAAGGTGGTTCACATTTTGAAATTTCTGCATTTATAGCTTGAGTTCTTTGGTTTTGGTGGTATCAGTTAATAATGTTATGGAAAATCTAAGTAGTGGTAGTAAGTTGTACCAAAGTAGGTACTCCAAGTCATGCTCTTATCTGGAAAGACTTGTACTGTGTCTGTCTCCTCATGATTTCTGTGCATTCTCAAGGAATTAGTCACTAATGTCGGTTACTTAGATTTGTCTCCCTCCATAGTCAGAACTAGCCCCAGCTAGTTTATAATTTAGTTGTCACAGCAAAGTTTAAAGCACAGGATTTAGAACTTCTAGAAAGATTGTCTATGCTTTGCTGCTAAGTTGGGCCACATGCCCAGCTTTTTTACAGTATAGTAAGCTTACCTTCCATTACTGGAGTAGGAGTATAACTGCAAGGAAATGTAATAGTGGCTTTAAAAAGATGTCATTTGTATAAATGGAAACAGAACTGTATAAATGGAAATAGAGAGCACAGTTAGCTCTCTATGGGAAACGAATAATCTTACTTTATATATAAACTTTTTTTTTTTTTACTTTTATATAGCTTCTATGAATTTTGTTAGCATCTCCCTTAGCTTGCTAAAGTATGTTTATGTTTTTCCCTTTTCTCCTCTCTGGTCTTTTAAATGGTTCGCATAAGAATTTCTTCCCCCTCTTCAAAGCAGCATGAAATAATGTTATTGTTGAAACATAGCTTAATTTTAATTAATAACATAGATTAATTCGATCCTTATAGTCAGGCAAAATTGTTGTTCTAATTGTTCTAAGTTATAATTACAAGTTGTTTTTTAAAATAAGATACTAATATAAACTACTTTCTTAGTTTTTTGTCTGTACTTTCACAATCTCATATTTTAATTTTGTAAATATTTTTTCCTAACTTCAGAAAATGGAAAATCCTGATGAACTGGCAGAACTAATAAATATGAATCTTGCTCAACTTTGTTCACTTCTAATGGCTCTCTGGGGGCAATTTCTAGAGGTCATTACCTTACAAGAGGAGGTCACAGCATTGCTAGCACAAGAACATCACACTTTAAGGGTAAGTATCAACTCTGGTGTTATGAACCCTAGTATGTTCATACTCTTACTGGGACAGATTGTTGTGGAGATGTATCAAAAGGAGACTCCAGTTTCCATTTTTTCTAGTGTTACTTGGGAAAATTTCGTTGGAATCATAAAGGCAGCTATTGTGATTTCATTTGTTAGCTTCCATAACATGTTGTTAGAACTTATTCTTGATATTCAATACATGAAATACATTATTTATGTTTAGGAACCAACTAATTCATTGATTTTCTGCATAAGAAGTGCTGTTCAGAATGCAAATTGAAGGCTGTGGAATAAGATGTATGTGTGTGTAATAATGTATTCTTCTGCAGGAGGCATGCTTAGTGCCTGCCCTGCAATTTGTTTCTCTACTGCACTAGCAGGCTGCCTGTTTACATCATAAAACAAAGTGTACTTTCCCTTTGAATAATGAATTTATAGTATTCATAAACTTTGAAAAGGCTCTTAAATGAGATTTTTAAAAAAGAAGAGATATAATGGAAATCATCTCACATGAATGTGTGTACATGTAAAAATATACATAGTGAGTACCTGAGTTCATTAAAACAAAAACAAATGAAAAGTGATGCTTTTAAAAAGTGACCCCTACTCATCAAACACACGGCTTGATTTTCAGCTGGCCTGTCACCTCTAATGTCTGACATTGCAATCTATGCATTATCTCTCACACATGTTTTAGAATAGGTCATTATAAGAGATTATTTGGAGATGCTTCTTGTAAAACCTTTTGCAGGGAGCTGGTTAGACAGTCTGGTTAAGGACAACATATGTTATCAGTGCTTTGTCATAGTTACAGTCCAAAACAATCTCTGCTTTAAGGCTTTGGTTCTCAGGTACTTCATGTGTCTCCCCAGTATTTCTGTTTCTTGAATAAAAACCCTTTCTGTTCTGTTTCTGGAGGGGAAACTGGTTATGAAGGATGCAGACTGTGGCCTTACAGACTTGATAAAGAACATCATTTAATGAGGGAATCGTAGTGCAAATGATGGAATAGCCTTTTCTGGAGAATAAATGGAACCTTTCAGAAGGAACACAAGGCTTATTTGTTAGATGTGCTAACCATAGGAAAGTGTGATCATTTTACTGGCTCTCTAAGAATCTTACCTTTCTGGGCTTTTCGTGTAAATTGTGGAATGCTTCAGGTTAACTGGTGGAAGGTCCGAAACAAGAACATTGTCTCACTTAATCTGCAATTGCATTCAGCTGCTGGTATGATACTGTTTGTACAAGTATACATTTAATAAAACAAAAAAGTATCAACATTTTTATTTTTACTGATGCAGTGTTTTAAAACTACATCCTACTAATGAGATGTACTTACTTTCTTAAATGTCATTCTTTAATTTT
Source organism: Phaethornis superciliosus (assembly GCA_023637945.1). Classification (NCBI taxonomy): domain Eukaryota; kingdom Metazoa; phylum Chordata; class Aves; order Apodiformes; family Trochilidae; genus Phaethornis; species Phaethornis superciliosus. The sequence goes on along the minus strand of JAJQWJ010000003.1, from coordinate 85,473,463 downwards.
TATCTGCTCCTGACTCTGAACTGTGGTTATTCTAGGCAATGTAAATCAAAGGGAATTATAGTTGTGGGAATTGATATATTGTGCATGTTATAAGTATTTCTGTGTTGCTTTCCAGTTTTCAGTAAGAGTTCCATTACTCCTCCTTTAAAAAAAAAAAAAAAAAAAAAATTGATTTTGCACTTCCATTTCTCCCAGTTCCTGTTGCTGTGAAGTTCACTTCTTTTGTTGTGTGAATATGCATAAATAAACTTGTTTCAAGCACAACATGACATAAAAAATTTACCTTGTAAAATAAGAAACAACCTAATTAGTTTTTAATAAAGATTTTAGATATACCCTTTTCTGGAGATATATATGTACACTTTCGAAATAGTGGTGTTATAAAGAATTTTACATAATGCTCAGTGTTGCTTACTAGTGCGGGAGTAAAAGCTAAAACTTTACTTTTCTCTGAAGCTTGCAAGTTTTTTAAGTTGAGCCCAGAGTTTACTCTTATAATTGAAAAAGTTGAGCTTATTTTATCTTTGAAAGAAATGGCTGATTGCTAATTCTTCTTGAGTTCTGTGGTTACTGTATACTATGTTATCTACTCAAACATCAAAGAATGAAAGAGATGCAAGATGTGGGTAATCTTAAACTTACCTTTTCTTTAGCACCTGATAGTGAAGAGCAAGCAGGCTGACTCTAAAATTCCAATAACATGGCATCAAGAAGAAAGTTCTACCTGAGCCAACTTACAGAGAACCAGCAATGTGTTCTTACTTGATTTTACACTGATCTACAAATGTGACACTTGTTTTCTTAACTCCAGGATGTGAAGAGCTCATGCAAATACCTTACATATACTTTACTATACTTACATTTTATACTTTTATACTTTAAAATTACAGATAACTAGAGTATATGTAAAACAACATAGCTCCACTGGGCTTCCCACATAGCAATAGACCAGGAGCCAGTAATCTGTAAATTCAGTAAACCTTTAAATTAAAGAGATAATAAATTTGAGCCCTGATGTTTTTAAGAGCAAGTTTGGTTGTTGATTTTGAATACTGTTTTTTAGTGCTTATTGTAATAATTTGTAATTTTTATTTATACTCCCTTGATAATTTATACTCTGAGGGTTCATATAAACTTGTCTGGGGAAACCTGAAATGATCATGTTTCACTAGAGGCATTATTGTTACATTTGAAATAATGCAGACTTTCTAGTTATTGAATTTAGTAGAGATTTGGAAGGTGACCTGCTAATTCTCCTCTGGAGAGAATATCGTTCTGGAATTAAATTTTTGTACTATAAAAAATTCTGTTCTTCTAAATCAGCATTTTATTTTGGAAATTGATACTCTACTTGATGCTAATTATCTTTTAATTTTACGTTTTCATCTTGCAATATTTATAGACTATACCCTCCACAGGAAACTTTTCTGTGGGAAATTTCTCTTTTAGGGAGTCACACATTTGACAGGTTTAGATATTTGTATTAAAATACCACCTAGAAATGCCTGTCATCTCTGGTCAAACTACTTTAACCCTCTTTGCACAGTTGCTTGTATTTCTGATTATTATTGTTAGAAAATAAACTTCTAATGAAATAATATAGCTTAGGTATTTAAAATTATTCATTTGCTTAGATTACTTAAGCATTTAAATACTGTTTGAAGTGTTTTCAAATACTTTGGCTATTTAGCACTATGTAAAGAAAGCAGGAACACTTTACATGTTCATCAACTACATTATTACGCTGATAAAGTTGACAACTACATTTTATTGAAAAAACTGGTAGGAATATGTTATTTGATATTTAAGAAAAGTTTGCTCACTAACCTAGTTCACCATTTTGTTCCATAGTGACATCTTCTGGTAGGTCTGAACATGCTCTTCCAACATTATTTTGTTCAGTTTGACTAGTCCTAATATCTAAGAATATATATCTGAAAGATATATAACGTGTGTGTGTATATATATACTATATAAATGAGAGCTAAGATCTCAGACTGCTGCTTAGGAGTGTGTGGTGACTCAGTAGCGATTCCACAGTAATTTTTCTGCCTTATTTTTCCTCCTCTTCTGTGTACATTGGGAGGACCATAAAAACCATAATTTTGGGAAATCCGTAGGGATTAGGAGTAGCAGATCCAGTTTCCTCCTGCAGTGTCATTGTGGAGTCCGCTCAAGTCGGTAGCGCCTGAGTCACTAGCACCATCTGGTAGTTGTTCCTGTTCTGCAGAGTCTGTTTAACAGCATCCTAGCAAATGCCTCAGTCCTTCTGTTTGTTAAACACTGACTAAGCATAATAAACTATTGTTGGTTTGGGTTTTTTTCTCGCCTTAATATTGATTTATGTGGGCTTTTGGTGCTTTCTGTCAGTTAGTTTTATGCTGTTACTGTTACGCTAAGAGACGTCTGGAGCTGCTAATCAGATTTTCTTCAAAAGCACTGGAGTTACTTAATTACAAACATGACTTATTGCAAACAAACAAAAAAGAAAATCCTTCTTTTTCCGTTCAAGAGAGTGGCAGAATTCTACAGATCTGGTCTCCATATAACTCCCCTTATGCTATGTGATAAAGTGATTGCTTTTACCTGAAGTCAAAAGCACCATACTTGCCTCTTGGGAAACAATTCTTGTCTTGGCTTGAACCACGGACATGTAATAATTGGTCAATATTGCTGTTACTATTTTATTTCCTGTTACCCGATAGATCAGAATCTTTAATGCATTGCTTATTTTAGTATTACAGCCAGACCAGTTTTCATTATCAGTGGCTGTAAAATCTAATTTTTAACCCATGAAATTGTCTCTGTTGTGTAAGAATCTTCTCCCTTTCTGGGGGAAAGATTGGGGAAAACGGAGAGGAATACTTTCGAATCCCATGTGTGTACACGTAAACTCCTAACGTAATTTCTGAAGGGAATTACACCTTTTGTGTGTGTGTTTGGTCATTGCTGAGAATGGAAGTTGCATTTACAAAGAAGTATCAAACTTAATGTTTTCTTTTTACTTGAAAGCATTTTCCTTCAGTGTTCGCGGATAACATTGCTGAGATTAATTTCATATAATACAGTAAATTTAATTCTGTGAAATTGGGACTTTAGGTTTCTAGTGCAGGTTGGAAGTTGAGGCTTTACTTTTTGTAGTTTGGAGTTGTTTCTTTTTCTGAAGCACATTACTTTTTAAATTCACTGTATATGTAATACATACAAAGTATTAACACTTCTGTGTAGCAATGCTCCTAGATTTTTAAAAATAGTATGTAATATAAAGTAAGCTCTGACTTTATTTGGATCTTGCAGGTGCGCAGATTTGCAGAAGCATTCTTTTGTCTTGAACATCCCAGGCAAGCTGCCCTTGCCTATCAAGAACTGCAGTGAGTAGCCTTTTGGAGTGCACAGTATGTAGCATGTAGTACTGTTCTTCTACTGCTAGTGTTATGTAGGAATACTGCCTTGCAAAAATACTTAAATAACAAGTTAAAGAGAAAATTATATTCTAAATATATATTTGAAGCTTTTTAATGAAAGTTATATGAGTTACTAAATTACGATTAAAGCTATTAAATAATTAGTAGAAAAGCTTCCGCTAAAGTGAATTAGAATACTGATAATTTCTGTTAATGTAAAAATAAATAGTTCTATTTTTTTTTCATGTATGACTACTTCCTTCTTTTTCAGTGCTCAAAGTCATCTACAGATGTGTGCAGCTATCAAAAACACTTCCTTCTGCAGTTCTCTTCCACCCCTCCCTATTGAATGCAGTGAACTAGATGGAGATATGAATTCCTTGCCCATAATCTTTGAAGATCGATATTTAGATTCAATTACTGAAGGTAAACCCACATCATGTGCAGGTTTCTTTTTTAAAGAAATTAACAAAGAATATACATGCCTGAGTATTTTTCTTAAAATTTCTTCCTGGCTTCACAGTACATTTATATGCTAGGAAATTTTTCTTTAGTTTGAGTTTTGAGGATGTGTAAAGTTTTATAATTAATAGTGTTTTATAGCTCCAGTTACTTGCATAATCTTGCTGTAAACAATTCTTTTTTCTTATTTTTTTTTCCTGCTTTTTTTGGTGAAAGATCTGGATGTACCCTGGCTGGTAGTTCAGAGTCTTCCGAGGTCAGAGTCCAGTAAAGTGGATAAATTTGAAGCTGAAGAAAGTTTTGTAGCGGGTTTTACCAGCCCAGAACTGAAAATAAGACCTGCAGGTGCCTCCAACCTTTGGCATACAGAGGGTGAAAAGACGCTCATAAAAACTTTGAAAGGGAAAAATGAAGATGCAAATAAATCCAAAGTTAAGGTTACTAAGCTCATGAAAACAATGAAACCTGAAAATGCAAAAAAAGTTGTGAAACAGAACTCTAAGGACTCTGTAGTCTTAGTTGGCTACAAATGTTTGAAAAGTGCAGCACTGGAAGATGCCTCTAGAAGCTCAGAAGGCAGGCCTTCATATACTGCTAATGAAGGGCTGGACCCTAAATTAGGTGGATTTCCTTGTGATACCAAGACCTGTACCAGGCAAGTAAGTCAAAGAGAACTTCCAATTTTGCCATCTGGAACTGAGGAAAAGACTGCCAAGATTGAAGGTGGCCAGCCAGGTCCGGGTAGCCCTGTGCACTGTGAAGATGTGAGTATTTTTGGTAGACTTACTATCTCCCAGACAGATGCTGGAACTGTACAAGCAGATAGTGCTCTACAGCCCAGAGATACACTTGAAGGTTGTCATGGAGCCCAACCAGATTCCTCAGGAGCCAGGACTATTGAGGTCAAACCAAGTAATGAGAATCTCTATCAAGGGGAGAGAGTAACTGTACACATTGGATCCTGGGCTGAGTTTCCACTAGATGGAGTACAAGGAGAGAATCTGAAGACGCCAAGTATTCAGTCTTCAGAATCTAGAAATAAATTGAATTCAGGAGAACAGGAACCAGTGCTTGAAAAGGAAGATGTCCAAGAAGGAAACTTCCAACACACCAATGACAGCTTGACAAAAATGAAAAATATTCAGCCTACGATTTCTACAAAAGAAAGTCAGCTTTCTACAAGTGGAGATGTGACTAAATTACCTGATGTCAGCGTGACATACGCCTCTTCTAGGTTTTCAGATTCAGGTGTAGAAAGTGAGCCAAGTTCTTTTGCAACTCACCCCAACCCTGATCAGGTTTTTGAAAATGTTCAAGGGCAAAGTCCATACAATGGTGAAAGAGCATTTCCTCAGCTTTTACTAAAGCCAGACTGTGCTATAAAAAATACAATAGAAAGCCATTGCACTGAGAGTACCAGTGCTGTAAGTGAAATACAGTCATCCTTGACATCCATAAATTCTCTGCCTTCAGATGATGATGAACTGTCACCTGATGAGAATTCAAAGATATCTGTTGTACCTGAATGCCAGTTAAGTGACAGTAAAACGGTATTGGATCTTGGAGCAATTGATTTGCCAAAATGTGATGACAGTGAAAAATCAAACAGCAATTTGCAGCAACAGTGTGTTGTATTTTCAGGGCACTCGGATAACAAAACTCAGTCTATACATTCCTCGCCCTCAGGAACAGAAAATCTTGTACCCCTAGTTGTTGCAGATGAAGATACACCTACTGATGTGAAAAGTCAAAGCCCACAGTCACACCTTGGCACAACTTGTAAGGACTCTCATGACCTTGGAAGGCATCTTAACACTTCAGAAGAAACAGTTAAATTGCATTTGGAAGTTTCGTGTATGGATGAGCCATCTGTTGTTTCAGGTTCTTCATCTGTAAATGCTGTATACGAAGCTGAGAAAACAAACAAAGGAGAATGTGACAAGCCTTTAGATCTAAAGGAGACAACTGAAGAACTGTCAGTAGCCAAAACAGAAACTGGTACAGATAATCCTTCTCCAGCCAGTAGCACTGACATGGTAACTCAAGGCCTTGTTGAAAACTATTTTGGCTCTCAAAGCAGCACAGATATTTCAGATATTTGGCCTATGGACAGCAGCAATCCTGTTAGCCCGCAAAAGGAAGCATATGAAAAGCAAATTATTTGCTCTTCCCAACAAGATGAGGAAGAAGAGGAAGATCAAGAAATGATTGAAAATGGGTATTATGAAGAAACAGACTATAGTATATTAGATGGAGCTTCCAGTGCTGTCCAGGATCATGGCTCAGCAGGAGAGACAGCCCCAAGATCTGAAAGGATTGATAGTGGGCATCTGCAAGATGGAATGACTGTGCCTCCTGTCTGCGCTCCTGGTTGTCTGTCTTTTCCCTCTTCTCTGAGAGACTCTCCTTGCAATGTTATCTGTGCTTCAAGGAATAAATCTGATGCAATCACACAACAGCCAGGCAGCACATCCTATAGCTCAGTTTCATCTGTTTCCTGGTATGAAAGCTCCCCAAAACCTCAAATGTTAGCGTAAGTGATTGTTTTAAAACAAAGTTTATTATTTTTAGAAATTATGTTAATATAGAATAGAAGGGGGAAAGAAGCATGGTTAGGCCTCAGAGTGCCCCCAAGGCTGTGGCTGGTGGATTACTCATGGTCAAGTAACATCACATTTTAGATGTTCAAATAGAAAAAAGTGTTAGCACTGAATGCTCTCTATCTGTTATTTTTTAATTTCATGTGGTTTGACAAACTTCAAGCAAAACAAGATTGTTTGTTTGTTTGTTTCTCTAATATGCATCTTTTTTAAAAAAATAATATTTGTGCTGAAAAGTGATGTCATAATGAGCATTAAAACAGTGTTTTATGGAATGGGAACTGTTTAAAGAACAAGCCTAGAAAAATATGCTTTGAGTTTAAAAACCAAACAATTCTGTAACTGGTGGTCCATCTAATTTGTTAAGTCAAGTGAATATGCCATGCTAGCCAGGGTGACAGCCATATTCTTCAATCTTAAATTCAAAAATCCAAAATATAACACCTCAGAACATGGTGCTCTGAATTGCACTCTAATTTGGACACAAGGAAAGCCAAGTGTAGAGGAACATTAGGGATCCCAAACTGTACTTCCCTTACTGCAAACATAAGGGTTTCTTTGATAACGTGCTGCTACTAACTGAACATGGGAAGCAGTAACATAATAGGTTGTGTTGGAAGTAAAACGTTGCTATTAGAAAGAAGAAAGGATCACAGAATTGCTTTTGCTAGAAAAGATCATCAAATCCAAATGTTAACCTACACACTGTGAAGTCCACCACTAAACTATGTCCCTGTGCACCACATGTACACATCTTTTAAATACCTCCCGGGATGGTGACTAAACCGCTTCCCTGAGCAGCCTGTCAAAATGCTTGACAACCCTTTTAGTAAAAAAATTTTGCTTAATACCCCTGGTTGTGCCTGGTCCCCTGGCACAACTCAAGGACATTTTCGCTTGTTCTGTCACTTGTAACTTGGGAGACCCAACACCCACATCACTACAACCTCCTTGCAGGTAGTTGCAGAGAGCAATAGGGCTTAGAAGAGAGGTAGAAACAAGGAGAGTATTAAACAGGCAGAACAGGTAAAAGGCCAAGTAGTCTGTGGTAAGCAACTGAGAACAGGAAGAAGGGTTGAGCAGTGGCAGAGGAAAAACATGTTAGATCTGGATAGAAAAGTAGCTTCTGAAATACTGGAGAGGGGGTACTGGCATGTTGTGGGAGGGATGAAAAGCAGACTTTAGGGTGTTCTGTGACAATAAAAGAAAGAGGGAACTCAGAGTAAAATCAAGGAATTGGCCTTGGGTGAAAGCAGAGTCTCCAGGAACATGGGATAATTGGGATTCCAGAGGGAATGGATCTACTTCATAGAGAACCGACCTTGGTTCAGTTCAGAAAACTTTCAGTTCAGAAAACATGCCTTGAGTACAAACTAAGTAACTTCTGCTGTGGAGTGATAAGACCAGCTGCCTGCAGTGCTTTCTGTTTAGGATGGCTTCACTATGGATTGCTCTTGCCAGTTAGCAAGGAACGAGCTGAAGATAAAGCTGGGAAAATAGAGAACCAAAAGTAGAATGAGGAGAAAGCAGCAGGCAGAAGAGGATGGGATAGAGCATGATGCTGTGAGGGATTACGTGGAACAGACAGGTTAGGAAGAAAGAGAGGAAAGCAAGGTACTCCTACCATATAATAAGCTCAGCTATCAAAAACCATGTGGTGTATGCCTTATATGTAGTAATTAAAGGATCAGCAGTCTGGATCTGGCTTCTTCTGAAGCAAGTTACACAGCCTACCAAAATGTTTTTCTGGTGAGCAGTTGCAGCACTAGCTCCAATTCTTTACTGACCCTAGTAAACAGGTTTTAAGTTTGTTATAATTCCTGTAATTTTGTTACTGCATTTAAAACTATTTCTTGCTCAACTAGACTAGAACTAACCCAGAGTCTTCAGAGGTTTCAGAAAGAGATAAGAGAGTAGGGCTTGGAGTATGGATTTTGTTAAACAGAAAAAGGGACTGTAGGAAGCTGCAGTAAAAAGTGTTTTGAGGAACTGGCTTTTTTATTATGACAGTAGTTTGGTAAATACATTTTCCTTCCTATCAATTACATAGAGACAAAGTGAAAAGACAGTAGAAAACTCTTACCTGTGAGACTCTACATTTGTCTGGGAGTAGTAAAAGCTGTTTTTTTGTAGTGTTTTTTATCATATGGTTTTGTTCCAGTTTCCTTCAGGCTAAGGAAGAATTGAAGCAGCTGAAACTTCCTGGATTTATGTATAGTGATGTTTTCAAACTGGCTTCTTCAATACCTTATTTCAGTATGGAAGAGGATGACTGTTCAGAAGAAGGAATACATCTTATAGTCTGCGTCCATGGCCTAGATGGTATGCTGAGAAATGTGACACTGAATCAGACAGTAATTCAGATTACCAATCAAGTTTACCTTTTGTTGTTTGAACTCTGAACTGAACTTCTGAAATGGGTTCACCAGAGGGAAATGGGAATCTGACATTGTACTACTACCTTTGACAATGTGTTTCGCTAGAATCCTTTAAATTAAGAATTGTTTGTAACATTTGTCTTGACCAAAACTTTCATGCATGTAACCCTATATTGTGCCATAGTTTGGATTAGGTACAGCTTCCAGGTTTTTTATGTCATATGGGTATTTGTATTGCAGTAGTAGAATGAAGTTACTAGGAAAACAGTTCTGTTTAGAATTGGTGATTTTACATTGTCAGGGAAAATATGTGTATCTTGTTAGGAAAAAGATAGTGTATGTAAAATGCATTCAAATGTTTATATGTTTTTAAAAGGTTAGATTACTGTATCGCAGAATGGCTGAGGTTGGACAGGTTCTCTGGAGATGGTCTAGTCCAGCTCCCCTGCTCAAAGCAAGAGTCACCTACAGCAGATTGCCCAAAATCAACCCAGTTGGGTTTTTGAATATTTCCGAAAATGGAGACACTACTGTAGTAGAAATAAGAAAATAAAAAAAGGATTGGAAATTTTAATTAGCTTAAATATAGTAATCTGCTTTTAGTTCAAAGCATGTATGCATGTTAAGAAATAATATCCCCTCCAGTTAAGATATTCATAACTTTCTGACATGAACTTTTTTGTCTTTTTTTGAGAAGTTTCTTAAATTAACAATGTAAGGAAAGGCAAGAGGGCGATAAATAGAATATTGGGCTTGACTGAAATTTCCTAAGCTAAAAAAGAAATTAAAATAACAGAATAGCTTTTCTTCCTCTGGGCAGAAAGAAGCCTTTGTTAAGCACTTTTAAAACAGAACTCAGACGTATTCCTTCTTACTAGTGTAGATGTTCAAGTGCTATTGTGTGCCTAGAACTGACACAGAATTTAACTTGGCCTAAAAACTGTTGTTAAAAACATGTATCTTTGAAGCCTTAGAAAATTCCACATAGTTAGAATTTTCTTCTGAAGTGTCGAGTTCATTCAAGTTCTTCCCTATCAGTAACAGATTTAAATAAAAATCTTGTTCACTTAGAAAGCTCACTCTTTGTTTAAAAGTATACATGATCTTATATGTAGAGAAATCTTCAGGATGCTAGTTAAAATAACATTCATTGTCATAGGTACCAGTCTAAATGTGCCTGTATTTGCTGACAGTCAACTTGGCCTTTTTATTCTGTGCAAACATGGACGACATGCCCTTGCTTCCTCACTGAATTTTTTAAACTAACTCTAAATCCTTTAATTTACTTTTATCAAAGTTAATTAGGTTTTCAGGAATGTAATGCTCACAGTGCTATGTATTTGTTGGATATGAAGACAAAATCAAATGTGACTTCCTAAATCCTTGCTTTTTTAAAACCATGTCTGCTTGAATGTCATTTTTATAGACCATTTTGTCACTACATTTGTCATTGCAGTTTATCTTCCCAAGTCTTACTGAATTTTAATCAGGGCTGAGAATATCATTAGCTGTGTTTAAATATAAAGCTGTGCTGTAGGTTCATTTCAGTATTTTAAGTGCTTCTAATGCAAGTTAATTTCACAATATCTAACTCTTGATTGTTTTTTCTTTTAAGGTAACAGCGCAGATCTGAGATTAGTGAAGACTTACATTGAGCTAGGGCTGCCTGGAGGGAGGATAGATTTTCTTATGTCTGAAAGGAATCAGGTATTTTCCAAGAAAAAAAATTTTTTGTAAAGCAATAAGTAGTGTACATCTTTAGACTTGCTTATTTAATGGCACTATCAAGTTACAGTTTACCACATTCTGTATATTTTCATTTTATTCTCACAGAAGCCATGATTTGATCTGTGGCTTGTATTAAAGTAATTACAAAACCTAGTATAAAATGGAAATATATAAGGAGTAACATTAGTTGCTACCATTTTGTTGTATGTAGTGATATCTCCTAAGTTCTCAGCATTGTCTTTTAAGATTGTAGATTAAGTGCCTTGGATTTAAAAGTGATGATGGTGAAAACTGGTGTGGCAAGAAAGGAGATGTGTTTTTCACAGGTTTTGAGAAATACAAGATAGCTGTCCCTTGTTCTATTGTCAGTGCACTGAAAGATCCAGACCATGAACCAGTATCACATTGCCCCTTGTGTTAAACTTTTGTGAATTTTTACTATTTTCAGATGAAGTAAACTTGAAAAAGCACAGATCAATATTTACTTTTTACATGTGTGTTACATACTATATTAGATATAGTTTGGGGGATGAATTAGAACAAAGTCTCTTCAGTGTCTCAAAAGAAAGGTTCAATTAGTGCAGTAATGTTTTTATGGTGGTAGCTGCTGGGATGCTTTGTGAAACAGGCTGGACAGGCACCAAATCATGCTTTTCTTTCTCTAGCCCAGTAGTTTTTGGCAGTCAGCTGTTCTGTGACTTTCAGATGTGGGAATTCCACTGAGACCACTGAGCGTAATAGCTACTGGCAGACTTTTCTCCTTAATGATGGCTGATTCTTTCTGAATGTTTTTATTTCCAGCTTCCACTGCCTACAGTTGAGATTAATTCTATGGTTCATATATGTTACTCATTCAGTTTCAAACAAGGAGACCTAAACAAATCCTCCTATAGCTTGTTTTGGAAAGCAAATAGTCAATACTCATTCCTCGTTTTCTGCTTCAGTTAATTTTTTTATAAAGTATAATTTCTCCCTCAGGAGGCAACTGAAGAGACTTAGTCCACACACTATCACAGATGAAATAGTTTCTGGTGATCTGTTATATACTGCTATATATCTGTTATAGCCTTCCTTGCCCACTTTCAAACTTCTTGTCACTTAAAACAGGATTATCATATCTAGACTGGGCATTTAAGATGTTTGTGGTGTATTTTATACCGATTTTTTCTTTCCTTGCTTTCCTAATGTATCTGAATATGTAGAATGCACATGTATATATTATTGGGTGCATATTTTTTTTTTCCTTTTCATTTCTTGCCATTTTACCACCCAGGCAAGCAGTACTATAAGGTTTTGCTGAAATTTGGGGCAGTTCCAGATTTGTCTATCCTGAATATTTGGTTTTGTCTTCAAACAATGATATCTCATCTCCTTCTTCCCTATCCAAGATCATCTATCAGTTTGTTGAATGCTGAAGATTTTAGGACAGATCCTTTGTGACTTGAGTTGAAAAGTTAGGCAGTCTACCTGTTTTTTTGATCTTTTATTGCTGATAATTTCAGAGAATCAGCTATGCACTGGAAATAAGTCTTTAAATATTTATTTTGTTTTGAATAATCAGTACTAACGCAGTCGCTGCTCTTGAAGTAATTGCCTCATTTCTATGTCATGGGTAGTGTGATGGAGTTCTGAATATGCATCTTTTTCACTACAGATAAGTTTGTGTAGGGGAAGGGTTAGAAATAAGGCTGGCTCTGTAATGTTAAGATTTGGCCTAGTGTACTAGAAGAAAGTCGTATGGTAAAATGTGTATCATTTTATTCAAATTTACAAGAAAAAAACTTGAAAAAATTATATTAACTAGCTGTAGTGTTTGTATCCAAAGATAATATGGATGATTTTGTGTGCTGTTGATCAAGAATGTTGGGAAATAAGAATTTAGACTGAATGCAGAATTTATATTGCTGCATTAGAAAATACAGTTATTTTTTTTTATTTATTTTACAGAATGATACCTTTGCTGATTTTGATTCCATGACAGATCGCCTTTTAGATGAAATTATACAGTATATCCAAATTTATAATCTAACCCTTTCAAAAATCAGGTAATATCTGTTCTATGCTGTATATAGAAATAAACTTAAAACTAGAATCCTGTGTTGTTCTGAACTGTGATGCTAAGGAGCAAAGTAGAAGAAAACTAATAGCACTGTGTCAAGATAAAGTGAGCTTGACTTTATAGCCTCTTCACCAAATATGCCATGCAGACTATCTTGTCTGTCCTGCAGGGAAATCCCATCTTATCCGTGAGGTTGAAGGGTAGCTGCATGAAAAAAAAATATTTCATCATTTGATATTTTCTGATTGTTTCATCTGCTAAGAAGTATATTTTACATCTTAAAAGAAGGCTCACCCTAATCTATACATTTCTGTTTCCTTTTCCAGTTACTTCCCAGGAATACCTGTTCAATTTTTTTTCTCAAAGCAGGATTCACTGAGCAGACTCTTTCATTAGCTCAGATGTGTTGCTGGAGTTAGCTGATCAACAGATTAATAGGTAGAAGGAGCAAATTTAAGCCTGACTTCATCTCTTTATTTAGGCATCATCAAATTGTATATCTGGAAGGTTTTTTGTCTTGCTGGTCACATGCATTTCCTAAGCATTTCTGCATACTCATGTGTTTGATAGGCCTTATTTACCTAGAGAAAACATCTAATGTGCTTAAACATAATCTCACTTTTTAAACAAATGTGCCTGTTTTGAGATAGACGACATTTGACATAGTTAATTTCATCTAAATTGATTATTAAAAAAATCCCCATGGGATGGTATTTGTGTTATGCAGACAGTATTAGCATACTCTGTGTGGGAAAGAACCAGTTATCCACTCATACCTGTGCCAGTTAATGAATCTTTGAAATAAGTCAAAGTGCTTAGTCTTAGTGGTTCAAATTTTGAGTATGTGTGAGGATAGAAGTTGTTCCAGGTCATCACAAAGCTAGGAAATAGATCACATGCTCTTACAGTGTGGTTTCAGAAAGCTTTCTCCTAATGTCAGGTTTTCAACAACTTTCTGATAGCCTGTACTGAAATTTCACCTTACGTGGACTATTCAGCTTGTCAGCCTCTTCCCTAAGTAACATTGGTTCACAAAAAAGATGCCATTTTTAATGCAATATGTATATTAACACACCTTTTTGATTATGGGTTTTGATAATTTATTTTTTTTCTTCCATGAATTGTTGCAGTTTGACAGAATTTGTCTTGTGTTAGCACAGAATAGTGAGGTGTTACTCTGCCTAATTTGCAGAATGATCTGAACTGGTAGATTTGTGCCATAAGGCACAGATAAATACTACAGTAATTCTACTGCTTAAGTTTTAATGATATCTTGTATTCAAAGGATGGTAATATTGCCACCTACTGTTCAGAAATGTATTGGTTTTGCAGAGCATCCCACAGCTGCAGGTATCTGAAACAGTCAGTAGAACAGTTTTCTATTTTTTCCTATACTTTCAAAACCTTTTTGAAGGGTTTTCTTCCTTCCCTTTTTGATTTGAGCAAATATATAAACCTTTCTCTATGGTAAAATAATATTAAGGCTTATTTTGTGCTCACCTAAATCTCTGAATTGGAATACAATCTATTGCCATAACCTTTGTTATTTTTAAGGTCTTTGCAATTGAAGAACATGTGTTTAATCTTTGAAGTATGTTCACATATCTAGTTGTGAGCACCTTTTTTCCTCAAACAGATTTTTCATATTTCTGAAGTTTTGGTTCAGGTATGCCCATATTCTTGAGGATCAGAGGATCATTGATTTTTTTTCCAGTGACAAAACTGTCGATTGTTATGGTAAAATATAGGTGTTTCTCATCCCTTTATGACATTTAGTAAATAGTAGATGAAATGTCAGAGAACATCTCTGCTAATGCTCAGATCTCCTTTAGAAAATAATCTCTTTTACTCAAGAGCAGTTCTGTGATGCAGATTATCTTCAGGATAAACCCTCAATTTCTGTGGACATTTACTTGTTCCTAAGGAAACCTACGGTTTTATTTTTCTTGTGTGGACAATATGATGTACTCTGAGAGAATGGTTTTAAGGTTTAGTACTGAAGAGAGTCAGCAGCTCAGTATTTTGCTTTGCAAATGCACTGCCTTTGTGCTGACAGCACAGGATACATATCTTTAATTTCTAAATTAGTTAGGCAAACAGCAAGCTGCTGCAAAGAATTTATGGTACTACAGCAGTTTTGAGAATCTAGTACTAAAAATGAATGGGAATAATTTACATACAAGCTTGAGGAACAAACAGCCTATTCTGCCACAGATATGTAAAATTATATCAGAGTTTAGGAGTACAGGAGTGGCCCTGCCATTCTATAACCTCTTAGATTTTTTTTAATTTAGCTTTAAATTGGAATTTTCAGAGTCAATATTTCTTGCTTGCAAAGCAAACGGTCAAGTACTTTTTTACCACTGTATGTTGCACAGATATTGCTAGTAGCTTTATTTTTTCTATTTTCCTTGAAGGATTTAGTGACACAGAGCAAATGGGAAGGATCATCCTATGGGTGTAGTGTGGCATATATATTATCCAGCCACCATAGTTCTACCATACATTTTTGGATGGTAGTCCATTTTCTCCATGTCCTGAGATTACACTTGTAAAAAGAGGAGGCACTTTTTCCTTCCAATTTTGTGAGTCTTATCTCTACCATATCCTCTTTAAGTCAGTGCCTAGGACATTGTGTCCTGACATCAGCAGGGATCTTTAAGCATGACTGCATAATAAATAAAATTGCTTTCTGTCCCTTCTAAAGAAATGCTTTATATAGACTTGTGGATATGACACTTCACTTCACAGGCACTTCAGTTTTAGTAATTATTATTCTTATATACCTGGGGCTAAAAAGTCCCATCCATCTTTTCTCTAATTTGCTTAAGTAGGGAAATGACTAAATGTAATATTCTCCTGGCAAACATATTTTTCAATTTTTTTCCCAATATGGTAATCACTTATTTTGGTCCAGCTGATAAGCAGATACGAGTTGTTGCTTCTATTTTAAAGTAATCAGATTCAGTTAAGTAATTGTTTCCCCTTATAGGACTACTTCTGGAATCCTTGTCTACTAGGTTGTTTCAGTAACTCTTACACATTTGTCATTCTAAATTGCCATTACCTGCCAAATTAATAATTTATTCAGCCATGCACAGCTCATAAAATATTTTCTGAATAGTCGGTGCTAAGGGAAATCCAACCAGAAATAATCTTAGTTTTGGGTGGGATATGCTGTTTTCACTAGCGTTTCAAAAACAATATGTGAAGTAATTCTGGAGCTATATTTTCTGTGTGACCTAAAATACAGCCTCTGAATGTAAACTTTTAATTTAGATTTTTCATATGCTCTTTCAGGTTTTTATTATACCAGTTTTATTTTTCTCTGTTTAAAAGAAAAAAAGATTGCCATCAAATTCTGTTATACTGTTTTTCTTTCTGAACAGCTTTATTGGACACTCACTGGGTAATTTAATAATCCGTTCAGTGCTGACAAGACCACGATTTAAATATTACCTCAACAAACTTCATACCTTCCTGTCTCTGTCTGGACCACATCTTGGTACCCTCTACAACAGCAGTGCTCTTGTTAATACAGGTAAAATATTACTTTCAGTAGTGTAAGTTTAGGGAAAGTGTCTTGTCTTCAAAGTGCACTTAGCAGTTTAACATGGGGTGCACATTTTTGCATTACTTTGACTATGAGAAAGTGCATATTTCCCTGTCATTAGAAGAGTCATAAAAATGTTAGTAGAAGGATATGGTTGGCATAAGATGTTTTGCTGTGTATTTGAATCAGGTTCTCTGTTACACCATAAAAAAACCTTCAGTTTTAATGTATTCAGCTCAGTATATTATAAACTGAATTTTAATATACTTAATTTTCAAAACAAGTATGTAGCATGCATTAAAATAATTTTTCATTACTTTCTCAAAAATGTCTTGCAGTAAACTTTTCGACCTAGAGCATGTTTCTACACATCTCTTTCTCCCTTTTGAATACCTGTTTTTCTAAAAATTACATGTAGCTCTAGAAGGACTTGTACAAACTGATCACTTTTCAGATTTTTAAATGCAAACTTGTTTCTGATATCAACTCCTATCTTGGAGAGCCCAAACCCAAAATGAGTAATACTTATTTTCACTAAGTGTGAACACGCTCATTAAACTTTTTAGAAACAGGAAGGAGTTGCTGGCTATCTGGAGTTGAAATGGTACCATTTCGAGCCCTTAATACACTACAGTGAGGTTAATGTCATGATTAAGACATCTACAGTGTAGTTCATTATGGGCACCTACTGGGTATTTAACTGAGCATATCTGTGGACAGTTTCAGGTATTTAATCTACAAGCTATCTCATCCAAATCACCCCGAAGTGTTAGCATTACTTTCCTGTTAGAAATTGAAGTTTTCCAAGATACAAAGAGGCAGGGCTGTTGGCATGTTTATATAATCACCATCAAATGACTTCCATTTAACTAAGGTTAAAGCAATCAATGTATAATCCAGAATATATTCACTGAAAAAATAAGTATTTCTGGAGTATTTACTCTCTTTCACAGTTGAAGTATGTACAAAATGTCCTTTTCATGTAGTAGTCTTTGTCTACATTTCAAACTCTAAGATTTTGAAAAACACTGAGGTAATAATAAGTAATGGTTATTGAAGTCTGAACTACTATGTTTTATGTGTATATTAATGACCTTCAATAAATTTCTTCAACATAAGGTAGCTATTTCCTTGAAGGTTGAAGCAAGAGATTCTTGAGGCTGTAAGGGCTTGGTTGCTTGTTTTTCTTTTGCTTGGCAAGGGAGAGAAGATTTTCTGAAAGGCTAGTTAGCCAGCTGGCTTTGCTCATTGACTAATAAGGAGGGTACAGCATCATAGAAAGTATCTTATTTTCTTCCTAGAAATTTGTTTCATTTGTTCAAGCTATATTGAATGAATTGGCTGGTTCTGTAAATTTACTTTTAGAAATCTGAGAAGTAATGCTTGTTGTTTAGTGCTGTGTATTTCAACATCAATATGTTACAATATTCTGTAAAGTTTTAAATATATGGCTAACTTATAAATGTATTTTCATTTTTTGTGAGAATACTTGCTGTTTCTAGAAAGCCATATACATTAGTGGAAATAATGGTCTTGATGCTTTATTATATGTAGACAGGAAAGAATAATGAACAAAGATTTTAAATGTTTGTGAGCCTGACAGTGGTGACATGAAAGATAAGATAAGACCTGAGGAGATAAATATATGCACTTTATATACTTAGGTTTAATTAGTTTTCATATTTTATTATGGGTCTATACTCAAGTTGTACTTAATCATGCAGGATTGTGGTTTATGCAGAAGTGGAAGAAGTCTGGTTCTTTACTGCAATTGACATGTCGAGACCATTCAGATCCACGACAAACATTCTTATACAAACTTAGTAAAAAAGCAGGTAAGCTTTGTTAATACTTACTATCTTTTCAAGGCCAGTGTACATAAATGTGAATGGTAAACCTGTGTTTCACATGTACAAACATGTGAATGGGAATTTTCCCAACAAGTTCCTCTCTTGGGTTATATGAGTTACTTTGGATTTGGTCCCATATTCTTGAAGTAAAATAAACAATAAAGCAATTCTGTTGCAGCGATGGACCATTGACTTAATACTTTGAGCAGAAGTTCTGAGTGCAGCCACTGTGCTGCAGTGTATGTGTATATGTATCTGTATCTATAGGTATCTGTCAGCTTCCTCCTGAGCCACTGCAGCCAAGAGATTTCAGTGTGATCAGTCAAGTATGTCTACTATTATTTAGGATTGCCTGTTTCTGTATCTTTTTTCTTACCTGTTCTATTAATGGAAAATTCTGCTTTAAAGTTTTTGCTAATCTGTCTTTTACTTTCTCAGTAAGATGGTCAGGGAAAATAAAAACTCATTTTGTACAGATGTTATGAGCTTCTGAGAAGTTACACAATGGGTGCTGGGTAAGACTGTAGGACATGCATTATAAAGATAATCACAT
Source organism: Phaethornis superciliosus (assembly GCA_023637945.1). Taxonomy (NCBI): domain Eukaryota; kingdom Metazoa; phylum Chordata; class Aves; order Apodiformes; family Trochilidae; genus Phaethornis; species Phaethornis superciliosus. The sequence goes on along the minus strand of JAJQWJ010000003.1, from coordinate 85,454,876 downwards.
TAATTACTCAAGTTGCTTTAAAGAATTTGGTATTCCTTGGTCTTATGTGTAGGTATATCAACGTGATTAAAGATACTGTTATTTGACTATTGTGAGTTCTAGAAATATGTCATATTTTCATATGACAGGTATGACAGGCTGGTTGAAAGACTCGAAGAGCAGTGTATTAAGAGTCACAACATCCATTTTCAGACTTTGCTCCTGATAAACTGTAGCAGGAGACTAAAAGTCTTAGGGCTTAGTTTCATTTTTCTACCTTCAGTAAGATAGAAAGAGCTGTATTTTGGGTGATGGCCTCACACTGTCTTGTTTCCAGGTTTTCAGTGAGCTTGGTGTGAGGGAGAAGGAAAGGTTGGAGGAGAACATGTGCAAGTTTGATAATTTTATTTAAGGAGAAAAAAAGCAAGCTGTATGCTTCCCTACAAGAGAAGGAAGAAAGTTTTCCTTTGAGGGTTGCATTAATATACACTGTGTACACTGTAGGTGGTGGTGGTGTTAACTCCTGTGCCAGGCACATTTCTGTCCTGCTGCCTCTTTGTTCATTAACTGAGCATACACTATTGGCTGTACTTGACTCTCAAACACCAGATAAGAGGAGTTTGGGATTCTCCTGACTGTACAGTTTCTCTTCAGATTTTTGATGTTCTTTATTCTATAAGGGTTCTGAACAGATTTTTCCAGGAATCACTTTAGCCCAGGCTATATGCAAGAAGTTGACAACACTGGTGAGAAATATAGCCCTGATTTTGCAACATCTGTTGATTTTCCTAATTCTATAGGGAGAGGTGTCTAAGATGGGGAAACATCTGTTGCTGCTTAGTATGGTGTCTTCTTCAGATGCTGGTTATGCAGCTGGGAAAAATCCCTAAGGCAGCAGACCTTGCTACTGTTTCACCTCTGTGGTCTAGTTGGTTTTGAGATTATACCTAAAAGTGGCTGTGGATCTGGCAGGTGATGTTTTGAGGGTTTTAGGTCTCAACCACATTTTATGGTCCTTTGTGGCTCGAGTTCTCAAACTTGCCAGAGAACCATTCTGTTAAACACATTGTCATGTGTTAACCCCCTAAGTGAATGAAGAATACATTCTGTCAGGCCTTAGATGTGAAAGTGCAGTTCAGTATCTCCTCTTCTGCCCTTAAAAAGAAGCTCCAATCAATACTGATGATTAGCACCATTCAGAAGCAAGAGATTTGAGCTCACAGTCATTCTCTGTTTTGAATCCTGAAGCAGTCACAGTTAATACCAGAACAATTCCAAGCACATTTTTGGCAACTCTTTTCTCAGGGTTGCTTCTTTCACAACAATGCATCTAGGAAGATCTATAATGAACATTTTTGCCAATCTTGCTTTTTCCTCCCTGTTTGGTGTCAGGTTGAGCTTAATGGCTGGACATTAGGTTCTTAGATCTCACAGTATCTATACTACTGCTCTCATTTTTGAGAGATCTCTCTCAAAAGAATATGTCCTAGGTGGAGTTGTAGTGCTTGAACGCAGAGAGCTCACAGAATTCCATTGAGAGAAGCAGGGTTTGTATGTGACATTGCAGACAGAATAGAGTCTTTTGAGCATATGCAAAATTCTCACCTGACAATACATTCAGAGCTTTTAAAGAACCTTTGCAACTGGAAATGAAAAATTATAAATATACTATTAATAAATCCCTCCCATATATATTGTGCACAATTCCTTAGTAGTTGTAAGTCAGCCCATCATTACTTGCTGAAGGAAGTTACCCAAAACTTGATCTTTTCAGTTCCTTTAAGTTCTCTACCTCTGTTTTCCCTTACTATAAAGATCTTTTGAAGTATTTTTTTTAATGCATCTACTAAGAAACAAATAGGTTTTCTTAACAGTTACAGCTGTTGCAGTGCTGCTATTTGTGTATTATATTTTATCCTTTGGTAGGAGGGAATGATGATTATCCAGTTGGATAAAAGCTGAAAGTGTGACCTTTATTTGATTCATAGTCAAGCAGGTAGATGCTTGTTATTCATGCTTATTATTATTAGTCATAGACTGAAAATGTTTTTTGTGTTAAAAATATCTGGGGCCAAGTCAAGTTTGTTACTTGTCAGGAAATTTGGTGTAAATTGGTTAATATGCTATATTGTTCCAGGCAAATATAACTACATGCTGATAGTGATTAATCTCGGTGACACAGTTTGCATTAAGAAGTTGTTAATGTCATTAACTGATGTTAGTATTCTTAAACAAGAAGGAAAAGTGTTTACTTAAATACAGATATCTATGATTTAGAATATGTTCCATTTGATTGTTCTTTTAGAAGTATATCTGGATAAAAGATTTGTTTGCAGAATTTCCTCACATCTAGTATTGGTGATACGGCTAGCTCTCATTTAGCAAGTGAACTCTGGGAACATTTCACTTTCCTTTTCCAGTAATTTGTTAAGGCAAAATGACAGAGATTATTCTAACAATTCTTTTTATCTATTTCTGGTGTATAAATAAAAACTGATTCTAAAAATTGTAAATGCCTTTTGAAATGATTGATTTGATAAATTACAGCAAATGACAAGTGATGATGATGATTTACTATGTGTCTGCTTTTCAAAGTCTCTGTTTTTCTTTAGCATTGTATGTCATTTGTGTGTCAGCTAGTTTTGATTTAATGCATTTAATGGAGTGTTACAATGGCAGACAAAAGTCAAGTACAACTTATACATTGCCCAGCTATCATGTTTGTTAAAGCAGAAAGAGTGACCTGTGAAAGCAATCTGAAAAAAAAACAAAGCAACCTGAAAAAAACACATATTATCTTCACAGTAAAAAATTAGAGAACAAAATACATTTTTCAAGCCATATAACAGGATACACTATGAAGATAAAATCTCTATTTCAGATATTAATAGCAAGTAGTGGGAGGAAATTGAGATTTATCTATTTGCCATTTCTGATTGGACTGTTATTTAAAAAAATGCCAACAACTGGAGTTTTTCTTTCTGGATTGGACCATTCAAACTTCTAATAAGGTAGAGATATTTTCTGTCTTAGAATTATTTTTATTCCCAGTTGCTGATAAGGAGCAAAGCTAACATTATTTGCTTATATGGAACAAGAGGTAGTAAGTTTATTTCTTCAGAATAAAGAGAGATGACGTTTATTCTGTTTCTTGAATTTTAAGTCACTTTAAGAACTGGACACCTTATTTTGACAGTTGAGGGGTTTATACTGTCTTTAACCCAGTGGAAAATAATGTTTTCTGATGTTGCAATTCTGATGTTTTCTGATGTTGCAATTATTCTAATGATAATTTTTTCAATTATGTACTTTGATAATAATCTCAGTTAAATCTGCTTGTCATGTCTTCAGCAGCTGCAGTCTGTCTGGTGATATCTGGGAGTCTTGGAAATGCTTGTTAGTTTCATACTGTGACATGAAATTACAGCAGGTTGTGAGCTGTTGTAATGTGTGCAAACACAAGTGTAGTTGCAAAGATGAAAAAAAAAAGATTAAGATTTCTGCATTGTGTGTAAATAGTGTTTCATGTATTTTGAACAAGAAATAAGAGTTTATTATTTTTAAAGTAACTTGATAGGAAGTCTTAGACCCCACTACACAAAAAATATAGTCTTCTATTTTTTGTATTGTTAGTCTGTTAGATGTGTTAGTACCATCTCTTCACTTAGCAGAAATTAGTCCTTTTTTTTAACTGAACAGCTGACATTTACCATAAAATTTAGAAAATGTTAATTATGCAGACTTGTCCTTAAAAGGGCTAACAAGGAATGAGTCTATTATTATTTGAAATGCATGTGTGAATGGGTTGTGCAGCATAGCACCATGTAGGGCTTAGGAACAAGTTCTGGAATTTGCACAGTTCTTGACTTCTGTTTCTATTTAATCTATTGGTTGTATTTAAGTATTTTCTACAAGCGGTAACTTCACCTTTCTTACTTCAAATTTAAGAAACAGATAGCTTATGAAATGCCAACTGATTTTTGGCACATCACCAAAATAATAATCAGAAGGTTTTTCTTGTAAGAGATTAAAGGAGAATGTGCATTTAATCAGTGTACTCAAATACTTAATTGGCTTCAGTTGGAGCACATTGTAATTTTTGTCTGTGGAAGCAAAAAGGCAGTAGTTCCAGTGAAATTAAAGGTGCTTTCAGGTATAACTTGAGCACTTCTCCCATCTTCTCTTAATTCACTTTGGTTTGTACAACATAAACAGGGGAAACTCTTTCTTTTCTTCTTTTTTTCTTTTGTTCTCTTGAATTAGAATATTTTGTTTCTTACCTTGTATGCATTTTATACCTGGCCAGTTACGTTTCCCATAAAAAACAACAGATTCCAGGGAGTCTAGGAAAATAAATTGTAAATTCTTGTTTTGTAGACAACCAACAAATCTGCAGTTTTTGTTTGTGGTCCTTTAGATAGACATTTCCATGGGTTCAGAAATCCTGCCTTATATATTAAGGAATAAACAGTGAGAGAACAGTTTTATTTATATGAGAGCTGCTTTTGATGTTGTGATTGTCTGAAAAAAATGTCAGTGACATGTAACTTGAAGGCTTTAGTTTGGTTCCAGACAAGACTTATATGTGAATACCTTGTTTAGAGTGCCAACACAGTGGTCAGTAAAAGTATTAAAAACAAAAGAATCTGATTCTGCAGATCTTTGCCTGCAGAAACTTGAGTTTTTCAGTCACCTGAAACAGGATTAACTGAAGACCCTGGAGGTAGATTGCAATATGATATAAATTGTGATTAATGGTTTGCAATTAAGGGCGTGATGAATAAACTGACTCCAAAACTTTGTACAGAACCATTGTCTTATAATGAATAATGATGCATGTCAGAAGCATGGTCTGCTGAGACTGTCTTCCACTAAGAAAACCTCAAAGTGACTTTTTTTTTTTGCCTCAGTTATGAATTGTTTGCTCAATGATAGGAGTGCTTCCTGCAACAAATTCTGGATCTGCAAGTTTTTCTACCTCAGCTTTGGTTCTGAACTTTATTATAAAGTCCCATTTGTTTGCTTAGAGTACGCCCATGTATGCACCCCAGGATTGCATTCAGATGCAAATCTCTTCATGATCCCTGTTAACTTCAGAACACAATGATTGGGATTTAGCAGCCAATGCAGATTGCATCCCAGTGGACCAGACAAGAGTTAGTACAAAGTAAACTGTCCTGAAAACAGGCATTACAATAGATGAGGGATTCTTAATACCCATGAGTTTACTGTTCTGTTCCTCTTATAACACATTGTTCACAAGTGGGAATGTTTAGCCATAGTCTCTTCCAGTGTATTTTTGTACTTAAATAGGAAGGCGTAGATTCCTGTGTCTTAGTACTTCCACAGGTCTTGATTTGCAGAATTCTGGAGTCCTTGCCTTATCCGCCTCCTTTAAAACTGTGCATTTTTTCTGATCTCTGAAAGGAGGAGAAGACATTTGAGTTTCGTTTATGTCCCCATTAACAAGAGCTCAGCACTGCATAAGCATGGTTGGTGTTTTCTTCTTTGAGATGTCTGTTAAGTACAGGGTGTCTGTTTAGCTTACTTGGTGCTCTTTAGCTTTGCAGAGGAGAAAAAACATTTCAGCTTCTGACTTGAGTGTTTGCTCATAACTCATGATTGAGGATGAGACTAGAATTGAAAGAGCATTCCTATCAGAAGCAGGGAGACTAACCCAATCAATTCTGCTAAGGAGAGGGACTTCATCTTCCTAAGATGAAGGACTTCCCAGCCCCCAGTAGCTCTATTCCAACAATGCTGGAAGAATTTGGTAGGTAATTTCAGCATCTGGAGCCAAGTTCTTCAAAGTAAAATCTTCAAGGCAGACTTTGTGCTGGCATGAAACTCCTGAGTTGAAGTAGATCTAGCTCCCTAATCAGGCTTCTTGTGGGACTGCATCTGAAAGTCTGAACTTCCTTGCATCTGTACCGTGACATCTTAATCGGAGACCTCAGCTGACTCAGGATAACACTGCTTGAATTTTTGGGGCATGATTTTAGCTGTGTGTGTCATGTGTTAACTTCACAAAGCAGTGCAGAAGACCAACTGCAGGAAATTGCTGCCTTCCTGGGCACAATTTCTGAAGTTCCTATTTCCAGACTGCATTTTTGGGAAATCTTTCAGATCCCTATTTCTAAGCAAGTATGCAAATGGACAGAATTGTAGAAGACATTGGGAGTATTTACCTTGACAAAACTGAGATGTTTCCTTCAAATTAAAACAGCCAGGTGTGACCCTGAGCTACTTCTTCTAACATGACCCTGTTTTGAGCTAATGGGAAGGATCAGGTCATCTCCAAAGGTCCTTACAACATAAATTACTCTGTTCTGGGGAGATGTGATTGGTGTGTTCCTAAGGAAAATGGCAGTTTACTAATGAAAACAGGTTGTTTTGTGTTTTGGGGGTTTTTTGTGGGGTTTTGTGGTTTTGTTTTGGTTTTTTGTTTTGGGTTTTGTTTTGGTTTTTTTGGTAACTTACCATAAGTGATTTTTATTTGATCATGCTCAAGAACTCTGTAGTATTAACAGTAAATATTGTCCCTTGCAAATAACCAAAACCTTGTTTTGAATTAATTAAATTCAAAACAGTGGTATGGAATTTGGTCATCATTTTTGTCACTGTCACAGTTTAACACTGGGCTGGCAATTAACCAAATGACAGATGTTCTATGCAGGTCTCAGAATATCAGCAGCCTGTTGCTCCACCTCCCATTCCTTACTTGGATGTTAGCCATAGCTAGAGGCCAGGCTTAGCATCTGATTCTGTCATCTGAACATACATGAAAAATTATTTCTCTGTGATTGCAGTTACTTTTGATTTGCTAGGTCTCTATATGTACTGCTCCAGACAGATTTTTCCACTTATTTGGACATCTTATTTGGAAAAATTGTCTGTGAATTTATAGGCACTGTGAATTCAGTAATGACCAATGCTGTTCTTCACTGGTGGACATGATTTTCATTAGATGATAAGGATCATCATTAAAATTTGGAAAGCCCATTGGAGGTTTGTTTCTACAGGAAAGAACATTCTGTTACGTGGGACAAAGCTCTATATTTCAGCAGTGATCTTTTCACTTGGATTGTTCTTTTCCAAGCTATCTCAAAATCTGTTGAAAACTTCAGTTAGTACTTTCTAGCTAATGACAACCTCAGAGTTTTTTATAGGAAAAATGTATGATCTATTCACTAGATGCTGTGATCAGTTCAAATGTGTAGTTTTAATCTTCCAGTATTTTCATTTAGCTCAAACAATCTGGAAATGTTGGCCTAATTAGATTTTGGGGTTGGTTTCTTAATTCAGAAGCTAACGATTTTTCTACACAAGAAAAAATAATTCATTCATTACTCAGAACAAGTTTAAATTTGGTATTTTCTTTTGTACAGGATGCATGACAGATCTTGTATTATATGTGGTGTGGGAAAATAAAGATGTGGCTCATTGATTTACTGAGCTGTATACTTGTTTACAATTTATTCCTGAATTTTTAATTTAATTAAAGGCAGAATATATTTTTAGTCTAGGAAGTAAGTGAAATTGAAACATGTAAAGGTGACTGGTAGGACAGTTTTTACCGCTACATAAATGGAAGACTGTAATAAATTGCTTCTTTTTCTACAGGTACACTTAATTTAGGCACAGTTTAACACTGCACACTTTCATATTAGAGATCCTGTGTCTTGACTAACCCCATAGCCTGTCTGAAGAGCTGAAAGGGTGCTGTTGAGTACCATGCAGGTCCTTCTTACTGGCAAATGGACTGAGTTATTTCACACTGTAGAAATCCAAGAGTTCCCTAGGCTCTGTACATTTATATACACTTCTCTTTCCCATCAATATAGTCATATGCAGTTTATATATACTTCATGAGCCATGACAGAACAAACAACTTGAAGATGTAAGACTTGGATTTTTTTTCTTAAAAATAGGGACAAAGAACTATCCAAAGAAAAATCAGCCAAGATTGTCAAAGGAGATAACGATAATAAATCACCCTGTATGTCAGCTTTGCTCCTGCTGAAGACTTCTCTCTCTTTTTCATAATAAAAGATTCCTGATACTTATCATGCCTAAAATGAAGGGAAGCCCAAAACATTATTTGTATGAAGCAGACTATAAAGCAAAAAACAGGTCACTGTGACCAAAAGAGGGTGCCTAATTTATTAGACTGTTTTTCTAGGTTTGTTTTGGTTTCCATTTTGTTTCCATTGTATGGCATATGAGGATCAAGAGAGTCCATTTAGATGCTGATTGATGTAGACTGATGTTCCTCTAAACATTCTCCAGGATATTTCTTCTTTCTTCAGTTTGATTAAAACATCTAGGCAGACCACTTCTTCTACCTCTTACATGAATGCTAGTGGGTGTTTTTCTAGGGAATAAAAAAACCTTAAGGCAAGGTAGATAAACTCCCAAGGAATTTACAAAACTATTACAGATTAGCATGCAGAGAATTCCTGTCCTTGATTTGCCCCAAATGTATTTGTTTACACTCAGTACAAACTTTTGTAACTGGCATCTGCATCTTCATGTAAGATTTGCTGCTGTCATTTTTCATTAGATGTCAAATAAAAGACTTCAGTTATTTAGCTGATCTTTTGAGACAGTGGGAACAGGCAAAAAAAAAAAAAAAAAAAAAATCCCAAGAGGGCAGAAACAAGGATCTAGCTTGAAAACATACAAAAAATGCATTATAGACTTAGAGTTTATTTTTCAATTTTCAGTGAAATCTGGGAGGATCCATATATTCTTTCATATGCCAAAGTTGTTCAGCATTGTTTCTGTTACTGATTTTGTTTGGAGATGTAGTCTCCATCACATGAAGCGTACAAAGTATTAAAAACTAGGTAAAAACCTCTGAAAAATGGAAAGGTTTTTCACTTTGGGATCAATTGACAGCTTAAGAAACCAGGTATTTGTTAATACTCAGTAAATACTGAACAAAAGAGGGCAATGAGAAACCAGAACCTTGTCCCAGCAGTATAATTTTGAAAAGCAGATGGCAAATACTGTATTTTTCTTACACATTCAGATCTCTCTTTTTTTTTTTTTTCTTTTTTTTTCTTTGTTTGTTTGTTTTGGGGTTTGTTTTTTTTTTAGGCACCTTTGAAGAATGACTTTACTTTCAGTATTTCTGTAATTCTCAGAATGGACTAAGTCAATTTTTGTAAATTAAAGATTTTAATTACAGAATCTGACCATTATTCTCCAGAAATTAAAAGCAGGGCTAATAGCACCAGAGCAATAAGTGCTTGCGCAGATAGATTTGAGTCAAATTTACTAAGGATAAGATGTAAGCATCTAAAACCTAGGAGATCCCCAGACAGCCATTGAGGCTGGAAGCTTTTCAGTATAGCTTACCTTTACATAATCCTAGACTAATGTTAGAGCATTTTCTAGTTTTGCCTAACATTTACCTTGATATTTAACTGTAGATGTCTATGGTATTCAGAAGGGACTGTTTCAAGGCAAAGGCAACCTATTTTCCTAAAGTACTCCATTGGATTTGGCTTAAAGCACATGGGCAGCACCAGAAACCTGATGAAACTTTTTAGAGAAAATATAACAGTTAAATGTCTTATGGACTGTGACTTCATCAGTCCTGGGGGTTCCTGCTTTTGCATCATCTTAATGCTGGAGTGCTTGTCCAAGAAATAGGAAGTCTGGGATTAACTACCAAGGGTTAAGGATATTTGGGGAGTGGTGCTGGATGGATCCTGCACCTGTGCTGGCTCTGACCACGCCAAGTGGGGCAGTGCTGAGTAGAGGCACCCACCCTATGTAGGCTGTGTTGTGTACTCTTGGTGCTGGGCATTAATCCTGGTACAGCTGAAATGAAAGAAAAGGCACCATCCATCTTTAGGTCTCTTTAAGCAATGCAGGGTCTTTACTCTGACCTGTCAGCTAGAAATTGACCACTTTTTTCCTGAGAAGCAAAACAAAGGTTTGAACCAGACTGTTTAAATGGGAAACACCACAATTGGGTCACAGCTGTATGCATTAAAATATGGACAGGGGAGAGGCCAGTACTCAACATCTTATTATTCTGTAGCTCTACCTATTGTAATAGATTTTTCTGTCTTTTTGTGCAAGATCTTGTAATAAAGTGCTGAAAAATCTCAGTTCTTCAGCTTTTAATTATTCTGTAGTAACTGTCAAGGGATTGGTTATAACAGGAACTTTTTTCTCTTTTCCTGTAGGTCTTCATTACTTCAAAAACATTGTGTTAGTAGGTTCTCTGCAGGATCGTTATGTTCCTTACCACTCAGCTCGAATTGAGATGTGTAAAACAGCTTTAAAGGATAAACAATCAGGTAATGAATATCCTGCAAAATAAACAGACCACTCCGGTTAAACCTCATAGGTCTCAAATTTATCTCATTTCATTTTGGGTGCTTAACTGAGGTACATCTGTTACCTGCTCAAACACTCTGGATTTAATCTGTAGTAGTGGAGAGAGAAAAATCTGTGTGAGAACTGAATTGCTTTCTGTATCTGTCCTGTTACATGCAGAAGGAGATGGGACTGCATCACTTAGGTAGAATGTTAGGTGGAATGAACACAGACCCTGATGTGTTGCTCCATGAATAGGGAAAACAAACAGCTTGGATTTCTTGAGGGCATCAAGTTGTAGTGCTGAGCACATAGGCTGGGTTTTTAGCAAGGAAAGGTAAGGTAGTTTTTCAGTTTTCAGTGGTGGTTGGTTGGTGTATTCACTGTTGAGACATCCTAGCACAACTGCATTCTAGATAAATATTGACAAATAAATACATTTTACACATTGTGATAAATTAATGCTGCTGAGAAGATTTTTACTATAAATGTAAAAATGCCAAAATGGAATAGCTTAAAATTATTTGTTCCAAGACTTAATTAAAACTTCTTGTATATTCTGCCTTCACAGAACAGTAGTGTAACATATATCATTCTCTCTCTTAATCTGGAATGTGTTAATTCGTAATCTGGAATGTATTAATTTGAATGTATTTTGAATTCAAGGTCAAAGAACTATATTTGTTTCTGGTGATTCACACAGTACAACTTTTCTTTCTCTCCATAGGACCAATTTATGCAGAAATGATCCAGAACCTGCTTCTTCCAGTTCTTCAAAATAAGGAATGTAATTTGGTTCGTTATAATGTAATTAATGCATTACCCAATACAGCAGATTCGCTCATAGGGAGAGCTGCACACATTGCTGTTCTTGATTCAGAAATATTTTTAGAAAAATTCTTTCTTGTTGCTGCCCTAAAATATTTTCAGTAGAGAAAAACATTGTAAGAGACTTGGTTATTACCTCATTAACAGATGAATCGAATGATGTGTGGTGTTAAAGTATAGCTGCAGCTGTATTTTAAGAGATATTTATACTTTTTATATGGAAGATAATTTATATCATCCACACTTAGGGCTTTTTAACATCAACTTTACTTTCTAGGTAATGTGGCTGTGCAATATTTTATTTTGTTCTTTTTACTTTTCTATTACTTTTTCTTAATTTTGGGTACCTAATTATTTGGAGTTCAAAGCACAGTGTGTACTTTTGGTTGGTTTATTATTGGCTCTTAGAATTCATAAGTCAATGTTACTTGGCTACATTTTACAAGAGGCTTCAGAGGCCAAAAGAAATTGGATTTTTAAATTATATTAAGGTCTTACACATTCAGTTGTCGTATTTTAGCACTGTAGGAAGTTTAACTGGAAACACAGCAAGCTGCTAAAATACTGGATATTTGAAAATTACTGTATCTGTGGGTCTTGCAATTGTCTGTTCAGATATCCCTACAGCTTAATGGTTTTCTACAAAATCACCATCATCATCGTTGTGAAGTATGTTATGCCTGTGGGAATATATTTTCTACTGATCTCAAAACCCCGTTAGTTTACCTACTTAGTTTTATTACTGGAACTTTAGTTTTCAGGAACGGCAACTAAGGATTTTTGAATGTTCAATGATAGCTGCCTTCAAATAATTGGGGTTTTGCAAACCGTATTGAAATTGTTCCTTACCCTGTCAGTTCTTCAGGTGAACATGGACAGTTTTACATGGACTTCCTTGTATGTACGTAAAATAAGTAAATGTTATAAATTTCTGCAATACTTTTATGAATTTAAGCAATTTTTAAATATTGTTAAAATGTTTTATTGACTACAAAGTATTGTAAATATAAATCAATACATCTTCAAATGGGACAATATTGTAAACTTTACCTGTTTAGTGATACAGATAAAATGTTTTTGATATACAGGAATGTTAAAGGTCTATTGACTTTCTACTGGTGCTGAATAGCATTAAGTTTGGTTTCTCCTTCCTTCCCTTTTCTTTGTTTCAAACAATAATTCACTAAAGGGGGGGCAAAGAGTCACATGTGCATTCACCAATTGTAATGAACTTTTTTTTTTTTGAAAAATATAAATTTGTTGTATAATGCATGTTTATTTTTAGCATTGTGTTATTGGATCTGGTGTTAATAAAATGAACAAATTACTCTAATGGAAGTGATTAAAGAAAGTGAAATGTTCTGCTAATTACCAAAATTCTGGAGAGGCTTTTTGTATATAATTAATAATTTTGTATTATTTGAAATGAATATAGCAATAATAGTTTATAATGAAGTGCTTTTGCATTTTTTTTTTAATATGGTCTTTGTAATATACTTTCTTTTTCTCTGTAGTGTCCACGTTTCAGATTACCACCTGTCGTTTGGCAATGAAAACACTTAAGGCTATTTTATTAGAGTTGTGTTAGGCAAGTACTTAAGACTCAAAGATATCTTAAATACAGTCCCACTCTAACAATGCCTACTTTTATTAATTAATTTTTTTAGATTATGGTGGTGCTAGTGCATTGTAAATATTTAAAGGAAGTTCTGACATCTGAACTGTCTTCCGTTTAACAGTATTCTAGTAGTTGTCTAGTGGCTAAATTTTTAATGACAGTTTAAGGAGCTGGATCTAAAAAACTGTATTCCTGATAATCACATTAAACTACCCCATGTACATAAATATTCAGATGTTTTTGTCACTACTGAAAAATGTCTGTCTTGCTGCATCTCTGGAAATCCAGAAGCGCAAAACACACTTTTGTGATTAGCAAAGCAGAAGTATTTTGGCAGAAAGAGCTAATTATTAATTTATTTTTTTGTGTGTGTAGTAGATCCTGTCCATGTAATAAGGAGGCTTGAATTTGGTTTGTTCTTTGAGGAAAGTAGATGGTGCAGCTAATCAGCATGTGATATTTGCATGTAAGTTTATCAAGGAACAAGGCAAATGAAGAGAACATTAAGTTCATTTTTTCTCCCCTGATTTGCATTGCCCAGTGCAGTCCGTTTGTAGTCCCCTCAGTACAGTAGCTTTTGTGGGAGCTGTTTGAAATCTTGGAAGTCCCAAAGGAATGGCCACTTCCTTTGTGCCAGAAGACAGCAGGGAGTGAGTGGCATGATGACCCCAGGGTGTCCCTGAAGCACATACAGGTGCTCTTACAGACTGTATGGTACATTTGCAGTTGCTGTCTGAAAATCTGCAGCCTTGGATGTCTGGGACAACTGTGCATGTGTTGCCTGGCCTACTCCAGCGTATTTTTGCTTCCTGTTTACTAGATAGAAATAGGGACTGTTATGTGAATAATTGAATGTCACCTGATGCAGTAGCAGCTATAAAGTGTTCCATCTCACTTCACTTCTGTTGAATTGGGGCTTCATCTTCCTGTAGTGATAGTGACCTCTGGTTTAGACAGGTATCCTACAGTTGCTTGGAAGAGAATTATGCTGCTTACAGAATGAGAGATAAAAATTAAGGTCTTAACATAATGTTCAGAAAGCTGCCAGTCACTTGTTCCCTGAAGACAGTAGGCTGCTACTGTGATTTCACAAAGCTCTTGGTGATATTATTAGGAGGTCACTGTATAATATGAGATAATGTCTGAGCTTGCGTTTGCAAATTGAGAAAAAGAGCTCGCATTCTATTGTGGAAATCACCAGGCTTTGCTGCAGAGCCAATAAATTAATCCCACATTGATGGAAAATTTACTCTGTAGGCACAAAACACCCTGAATTTTAAGCCAGTCTTATTTGCACAGCCCTGACCAGGTGTATTGTTCAGATAACCAAGTCTCTTGATGTGGTCAGAGTGGAAGAAGGGGGTGTTTAAGCAGAATCAGCAGAGTTTGTGCTGGCACAAAGTCTTCTATCACCTGTTTGTTGGGTTGTGGGTTGGGTTTTTTTTTTTTGTTTTTTTTTTTTTTTGAAACAGCAAAGGAAAGCAGCATACAGTATCATTTTGAGATAAATAATCAGTAAACAGAGGAAGGAAAACAACAACAACAAAAAAGAAAGTACTGCATTTCATTGCAAAGTGATATATTTGTATTTACCAATGTTCAGATTTTGTTATCTCCTCATTCACAAGGTCTAGAAATTGGTAACTTGAGAGTAAAAAAGTCTGCATTTTTACAGGAATACAATAAATTAACAGGAAAAAAAAAGCTTTGGAGACGTCAGCTTTTTTTTGTTGAAGAGCAGTTCCTAATGAATATTACATTGCTATTTCATCCTTACTGTTTGAAGGTTGCAGGTAAGCATGACTTTTCATGGATTCACATTAAGCTGTTAAGGAATAGAGCTTACTATTACTTGGTACCTGCAAACAGCTTGGTGTGAGTATTTTTAAAATAAGGATTTTGTGATAGTTTTACTGTACTTAGCACATGAATTATTAAGTTCTTGAACTTAGATTTTTTTTTTCTTTCTGCTTTTGGGCAGAAAAGCTTTTTTTCAGCTTGAGCAGCCACTATTCCTTTTCATTCTCTCTGATCTAGAAGCCCAGCATTTTGCTGTTACACATAAAGAAAGAGTTTCCCATTATTTTCAGCCTAATGTCCAATTAACCACGGTATAAAAAGCTGATTGAGAAAGTGTGAAACATAAGGCAGTCAGTTAAATGTTATCACCTTCAGTGTGCAGGCATTGTCAGACACAGTGCAGTAAACTCAGCAGAGCGTTGCTGCTGTTAATTTACGAAGGGGATTTACGTTCTTAAACTCTTCAGATGCAAACACAAAATGCTACTTGAAAAATGGCTGCGTGAAATCTTTCTTTTGAAGTTTAGTACATGTGGCCGAAGTGTTTTGAATTCAGTTTTATGGAAGAACAACATTAGCTGGAGATCTTTGAAGTGTAACAAAAAGCAAATGTTGCCACATGCAAAACACCAACAGGAGCAAATGAAATGGAGGTCCAGGCCAGGAGTCCAGGCGTTGCTTATCCCAGGGTTAGGTTTGTACTGAGAAGAATACAATGTTAAAAACACCTTCACTGGGTGAACTGAGAAGCTGAAGAGTCAGTCTGAAGTCCTTGTGGTCCAGCACTTGAGTTTGGTTTCTCAGTTTCTTGCTGCTTTTTTTCCTGTGAGGGTGAATAATGCCTGTTTGAGTGCAGAAAAGGCACCAGCTGGGTTATAGGCCTGAAAGAGATGAACTCTGTTATTAAATTAATAAAACAACTGCAATGTTTGAATAATTTTCTAGTAACTTTGAAATAATGTAGCCTTTAGTTTTTAAGGATGAACAGTGGGTCTGTGTATCACTATGCCATCAGCCTAATGACTTCATGCCCTGAGTAGCCTTTGTGTACAATTTCAAATATATATATATGGATTTTAAGAAAATAAAAGCTAGCAGGGCTGCACTACACATTGGGGGAAAACTGGTCCTTTCAATGGTAAACTCTTCGTCTCACGGAGTACACGAAGATGCCTTTGCCCCAGGGTTGGAGGGCAGGAGGGTGACAGCTGGTATGGAGCATCTCCTAGAGCCCGGAGGTGCCTTCCTCAGGAACTTCGCTCTCCGCCTCGGCTCACCGGGCACAGAGCGGCACGGAGGAAGGGGCTGTTCAGGGCCGGTGAGGGTGCCCTGACCGAACCGCCCTGACCGAACCGCGTTTCCCGCCGCGCTCCCGGTGCCGGGCAGGCCGGGGCGGGGCTCCGCTCCCCCCCCCCGCCCCCGGATCCGCCGTTTGCACATGCGCGGTGCGGCTGCGCCGTTTCCCTCTGAGTGTCCCGGCTCGGGGGCGATGGCTCTGAGGCTGCTACGCGCTGCGCCGGGGGCAGCGAGTAAGAGGCGGGCGGTGTGCGGGAGGGGCCTGGCTTTGGCGCCGAGGGTCTCCCTAGCTTCCTCTCCCTTGGCTCACACAGGGGAGTTACGAGCCAGGGAGAGCCGGGCCGCTGCCGGCCGGCAATGTCGGCGCTGGGGCTGCTGAAGGGTGCCTAAGATGGCGGCGGGTGAGGGGTCGTGCGCTACTCGCGATGTGATCCCCGCCTCTTCTCCGCGGCGCTGGTTAAGGGCGGCGGGGTGCCACGGGTTTTTCCCCAACCCGCTTCTCTATAGGTTTCCTGCTTATTTTTCCACCTCTAGGTGTTATTATTCTCCGCTATATTGCAAGCCTACTGCTATCAGGCCTTATTATCGATTCTGGAGGTTTCCTTTCCTTGGCGTTGCTGTGAACTTTTAAACGGTAGTAAAACATTAAGCCGTGGTTTAATATTTGTAGAATAGCGGGAGGAAACTGACTGTGACCTTGGAGTTATTGGTCTGTTTTCTTTAGATGAGGAAAGTCAGGTGGTTTGTTCCTGGAGAAAGCTAGGCCAGAGGAGCAGGGCTGTGTGTCCCCCCTGCAGGAAAGCTCCGGCAAGGCTGTTCCATAGGGCTGCAGGTCAGCACATTTCCTTCTCCATCAAAAGCTGATATGCTCGTGATCCTATTGATTCCTGAAACAGACTGGTGCAGTTTACTTGTAGAAGAGCTGGGAAAAAAATTGTTAAATGTTTGTGGCCTTTCCTAGGCTCTGTTGGGCCAATAAGTTGATAACAAGATTTGGCCGATGCTCCCGTCTCTCCAGAGCTTCCCAGTGAGTGCCCAGCTCCCACTGCATGAGTGGCTTTCATGGCATTCATGATAAATCCTTCTGTGTAGGCCATTTCAAAACACTGGGTATTGCAGATGTTGGCTGCCACAACCTTAAAGCCTTGGGATTTTCAATCTCTTTTCAAATTCATCTGTATAAACAGCTAGGTGGCTTTGTGACTGCCCATAAAGGATCAAAGATCAGGTTGTAGAATGTGGTTTACTGATCAAGGTGATTGTTCATCTCATGTTTTTCAGAGGTATTTAATGTTGAACTTCTGTCAACTCTGTGACAAGAATAATCTATTTTGATCAACAGTATCAAGTATTGCAAATAGGAAAATGGATTTTGTTCTCTGGGGACTGATACAATCAATTCGATATCAGTACTTCAACCTGACTTTTATTTGAACTTGGATAGAATATCAGCTTTAATTTAATTTTCTAGCTAGCTTCTCTTTCATCTTTCTGAAGAATGACAAGATGCGTGGCAAGAGTAGAAAGATGCAGTGTTTGTGGTAGGGTTAGATTCTTCACTGTTGATAGTCCAAAATATCATGCTTAAAGTAAAAAAAGGAAATACTCCTTCTGGGCATTGGCAGCACTGGCATGCATAATAGAGTTTGTGTGACTGTAGGGTCTAATGTTAAGGTTGCGGTAGCTTTGAATGAATATGCTGATCCTGAAAATACAGGTGGGTTGTTTGTATGTATATATACATATGGATATATCTATGTATGTGTGAGTTAAATGGATGCTGATCAAGGTTTCCTGATGTCATCCCTTTAGCAAGGTAGAATAATAGTTTTTCTTAATCATAGTACCGGGCTGTTTGAAACTTCCTTGAGAAAAGTTAGAGCTAAAATATTTTTAGAGGATAGTTCATGCTCATTGAGGACATTTGTCTTTTTAACCAGATGCAGAAATGTCATTAATTTTGAGAGATACTCATAAGTAGTTTTTTTACATGTTTATGACTGTTGAATTATCTCTGACTTACAGTATTCGTGCCTCTCCAATTTTATACTACTTGAAAGGCCTTTAGGCATGGATATTAATAGCCTTTTCTGCATTTATGCTAAGAAAATATTAGTAGGACTTTAAAGGTAAAAGGTTTATGCTTTTAGTGAAAGCATTGGTATGTGGTTACAGAATTGAACTTAAATGGGCTCAGTTTGTCCTGCTTTTGACTACCAGCTCACTTAATTTACAATCAGAGGGAAGCTCAACTATTCTGTACCAGTATTCTAGAAAACCTGTTACTAAGGGAACAATATTTTATTTTTTCAAACTTTCCTTGGGAAAGCAGAAACTTTTTCTGTCTCACAAGCTGATGGAAATGAGCCAAGTCCTGGAAGTCAGCAGGCTTCATGGGGGAGGTTAGGATTTATCCAGGAAAACAGAATGTCCCGGTCTGTACCAGCATAATTACTATTTAGAGTCTAAAAATACAAGAAAATAACAGTGAAAATAAGTTCAAGCAGTTTAAAATACACTGTTTATGTGAACCGGGTTATACAACTAACACAGTTTTGCATGCATATGCTTCTAGGGCCAAAAATAAGAATCTCTAAGAATTTCTTAGGTGTTGGTGAGTTGAATGTTATATTAATACTTGGTGTTTGTTCTCCTGTCCTCTGCTTCTTAGTTTCTGAAGTGAGAGTTTTTCAGAGATGCTCTGAACAGTCCTAGAGCTACTCAGTATTAAACTCACATTCGTGGTACCTGTGTCTGTTTGTTTGATAGAGTCATCACTGCTTTGCAGCTTCCCGCGGAGCACCAGCTCTAAGGCAGGAGGAAGATCTGAACCTGCAAAGCAGTCTCTTAAGAAACCGAAGCTACCAGTAGGTCGATTTGATGAACCAGAGGAGTCCAGTTTAGAGAGGGAACCCCTGGAAAGTAAGTCATGTCTTACAAAATTTGAAAGCCATGTTTCAAAGGCAAGACCCTAAGATGCTGTGCTGATGCCATTTTAAGAAACAGGGTAGGCATTCAGCACTCTCAGAACCACTTTCTAAGCTTAGTAATTCTGAAAAAAACCAGGCAGGGCAGTGGGCACAAGTTGCAGCAAATGGTGTATGAGTGAAACAATCTTCAAAACAAGCTGGTTAGACATTGAAAGAAGTCACACAGAGAATTTATGATCTGTGTCTTCTTGGAGACTAAATTTTACCTGGATGTCCTTACCTGACATCAGACTTGCTTTGTGCAAGACTGGGCCCAGAGATCTGTCAAATGTATCTTACAACAGAAACTGTTCCATGATTCTGAGAAATGTATCTGTGTGTTGGTATGTTATGAGTGGACTTGATGATCTTAGAGGTCTTTTCCAACCAAGGGGATTCTGTTACTCTGTGTTATGGTACAGCTATAAAGTGTGGTAGTAGACTCATGAGGGCTCCAGCTACTTTTTTGGTTATCCAGAAAGCCTGTTCCTTTTCTTGGTCCATGAAAGCCTTCTCTCATTCATTATGTATTGTGCGATCAGCCTTTCTCTTAATCTTCCAGGTAGTATTTTGAAAAGCAGCAACCTATACTGAGTTTAATGAGACACTTGGTGGGGTCAGAGGAGATCTAGTGAACTGCTAATTGTGTTGTGTGTGACCTTTGTGTCACTGGAGTTTAGAGAACCTGGCAAGGCACCAGATACATTGCTGCTGAAGTCACTAGAAATGTGTACTTTTTTATCAGACAAAAGAAAGAATCTCTTTTTCTCTCTTTTTCATTAGCATCTTTCCTTGGCTAGAAATGCTAGTCACGCTCTGTATTATTAACCATAGCATGCTATTCTATTACTGTTTTCTAGTAAAGATATCCTGTGTTTTATCTATTCCAAGGTCCCTAGGAATAGCTTTTTTCAATATATCAGTAGAATACTAGGAATAACCAGATGACAGAATGACTGAAAAATTATAGTAACATCTCCAAAATGTTTTCAAGTGATTTCAGATCGTGACTCACTTGAGAACTGACTCAATTTGGATTTACTCTGTAAGCTATTTAATTCTTGTCTTTTTATTCCCAAGAAAACTAATGCCATCACTGCTTCACTTAAAGCAAATGCACAATTACTGTAATTACTTTTATTTTCTGCTTAGGTGTTCTATGTTTAGAGCAAGACTCAAGGTTTCTTTTGGCTGTAAATTTAGCCATACCTGTATATTTGCCACATATAACACCAGCAATAGTTTGTTAGAATCATAGAATCATAGAATTAGCCGGGTTGGAAGGGACCTCAGAGATCATCAAGTCCAACCCATGACCCACCGGAGCAGTTGCTAGACCATGGCACTGAGTGCCACATCCAGTCTTTTTTTAAATGGTGACTGCTCATTTTGTCCTTAGTGGTTATTAGGAAAATTAGAGTTTAAGCTGGCTGTTGGAATTCCCACTGCTGAATAGCTGTTATGGAGAAATCTTTTGAGCTTCTGCATCCACTGTCAGCACATCAGTACTGCTGGGATGTTGGGACATCTACAAAGAAATCATAGATGCATCTGCGGTGCAGGTACAGCCAGAGGTGCACAAATACTGGCATTTCCAGTCATGGTTTGGATAAATTTTTAAACAGGCATCCCAGTCCATTCTGTATTGCCTGTGCCTACAAGTATATCCCTCCATCACTGTCCTTTTTCTCTGCTCTCTAGGATTTCTGTTGTCATTTCTCATTTTCAACCCTGCTCCTCCTTACTTGTGTTGCCCACCAGGGCTGATTTGGGGCTATGATGGAGGGAGCCCTGAGTTAGGTGTATCTGTGGGGGGCACGGGAGAATCAGTGTGGCAGGGGGATGTGTAGGGCACAGTGACCTTCAGGGAGCCTGGAAGTCTACTGCAGGTTGAGAAGGCACTCTGCCTGGGCTGATGCTGTGCAAAAAGTCCTTTGTAGCCTGGTGATGCCTGGTGGAATGGCCATTATGCAGCAACTCTTACAGGGGACCTTGAGTAAGGGAGCACTGAGTAGCATAAGAATGTTGACTGTGAGGTGTGGAAAGCTCCAAGGTGTTCAAGGAGGTGGCAGGATGTTAGTAGGGTGCTGGGAACAGAAGCAGCACTGCTCATGTGAAAGCTTAGCAGAGAGATTTGGAAAGTCCCTATTACACCTCACTACTAAGAGTACCTCTTCTGAAAGGGCATCACAATCACTTAGTGAACTTAGGTTGGTAAAAAGTTTAATTTTAGCTGTTTAGGTGTTCATAGTACCTCCTGTGACTGTGGTATCTACTCTGGTGTTCATAGAATCATAGAATCATAGAATTAGCCGGGTTGGAAGGGACCTCAGAGATCATCAAGTCCAACCCTTGACCCACCGGAGCACAGTTGCTAGACCATGGCACTGAGTGCCACATCCAGTCTTTTTTTAAATGTCTCCAGGGACGGAGAATCCACCACCTCACTGGGCAGACCATTCCATTGCCTGATCACCCTCTCCGTGAAGAAATTCTTTCTAATATCCAACCTAAATCTCCCCTGACACAACTTAAGACTGTGTCCTCTTGTTTTGTTGAAAGTCATCTGGGAAAACAGTCCAACTCCCACCCTGGCTCCAGCCTCCTTTCAGGTAGTTGTAGAGAGCAATGAGGTCTCCCCTGAGCCTCCTCTTCTTCAGGCTGAACAGCCCCAGCTCTCTCAGTCTCTCTTCATAGGGCCTGTGCTCGAGTCCCTTCACCAGCCTGGTTGCCCTCCTTTGGACCTGCTCCAGGACCTCGACATCCTTCTTAAACTGAGGGGCCCAGAACTGGACACAGTACTCGAGGTGTGGCCTAACTAGCGCTGAGTACAGGGGCACGATCACCTCCCTGGACCTGCTGGCGACGCTGTTTCTGATCCAGGCCAGGATGCCATTGGCCTTCTTGGCCGCCTGGGCACACTGCTGGCTCATGTTCAGCTTCTTGTCGATCCAGACTCCCAGGTCCCTTTCTGCCTGGCTGCTCTCCAACCACTCTGTGCCCATATCAACTTTCTTGATGAGCACACCAGCATCCATGAAGACATGGTGATTTAAATACAAGAATAATAGAATTTTGACTAAAATTCAAGCTAAAATAAAAACCTAAGTGCCTAAAATTAGAGACCTAAACAAACACAGAAGGTGACCTCCTGTTTTTAGATGTACTAAACGTATGTACAGCATACCTCAGTGACCCAAGTCTCACTAAATTTATGAGAAACTGCTGCTTTAGTGCCTTTGGACATGGTCTTGCTTCTTTCTTAGCATAACTAGATATGATTTCACAAATAGTGATGACTCTGTGAAATTACTGTTGCATGACTTGGAATTTTTTAACTCAAGGGTGCCTTTAAAAAGAAAAAAATTTACTTGTATTTGAAAATGAAACTAAAAGGCAAACATTACTAATGGTGATGTCTTTATATTTGCCAACATTATACGCATTTTAATGAACTTTCTCTATCATTTTAGAATTCCCTGATGGAATCAATCCTGTTACAAAAGAGAGGGGTGGACCTAAGGGCCCTGAACCTACACGCTTTGGAGACTGGGAGAGAAAAGGACGTTGTATAGATTTTTAATGTATAAATGTGTCTGTAAGTATTTCTTATTGAAAAATGTACAGAAAAATCTGACCTGGATTTGTTGTGAAGCTTCTTATTTCCATCACAATTGTGGTGAATTTTCTGAGAGGTATGATGTAAATAAACATAATGTTGCAACTTAATTTTTTGAGCTATTATTTTCTCAGTGTGTACCCAATTTTTAATGCTATCTACACTATTAAAGTATAAATGCAAGTATAGTGATGTGAAATTGGTAGTCAGGATCTAGTGAGAGGTATGAGAGCTTTGAGTTCCTTATGTAGTAACTTTAAAGTGCTGAAAAAGCTGCAGTTCATGAACCCAGATACTGTTCACCAAAAGAACAGCCTCCTCCCTCGTCAGTACTTAGCTGATGTTTGCATTCAGTACACTGCTTCGTTGGTAAAAGCCCCCTTGATCAGGAACCATTTTCCCTGTCTCTGGTAGAGTGGTTTGGAATTTCTTTCCTGTTTGTGCAGAGGGGATGGAAACTCCCATTTTATCTTATATGAGACTGACAGGGGAAATGGTGTGATGGAAATGGAGGCTTGGCTCGGAGAGGGTCAGTTCATGATTGTAAGAGGTGTAGAGGTGCTCTATATGCAGGCTTACAGCACTGTTCTTTATAACCTACCTTATTACATGCTATTTGCATTATGTTTTCCTTGATAAATGGAGAAGTGTTTGAAAACTGGCTAAATGCTCCTTGGGGAAAAATAACATTAGTCCCCTTTGACCATAAAGTATCATAAAGTAATTTCATTAACTGCTCTAATATTGCAGGCCTTCTAAGTTATCTGGCATTTAATTCAGTGTCCTGCAATCAGACTGAACTCAGTTCTTCACGCAAGAATTTATCTAGTTAAAAATCCTGTAGTAGAATGCAAATCTACCACTTGTGTGGGTACTTACTAATAAGAATAATCTGTCATTATTAAAACGTGTGAACATACACTCTATTTATTGCTGTGCAAGCTCTTCTTGATAGCCTTAACAAATTAATCTTCTCTAGTTTTCTACTGTATATGTTTTCTTCGTCCTTTTGTGTTTCTTTCCTGATGTATTGCTGATTTTTCAGACTTTACACACACTGACTTAAATTCAGAATTCCTATTAGCTGCTTTTGCCACAGCACCACAGCGTGCATTAAAACTGCTTAACAGTTGCTTGGAGAGCCCAGAATAGTCCCATTTTATGGCCTACACTGCTTTTCCCTTCACAAATTTTTGCCTTTTGCTATGCCAAAGCAAGTTGTCGGGTTGGCCTCATCATTTCTGTCGTTCTGCATTACTCTGTGCAAGAAGGTGTGGCTCTGCCCAGCTTTGCCTTATGCATGACTTTTATTAGAGCATCAAAATGTATTAGTACTACCATAAATTTCAGTACAACCTCCCTAAAACTCACCCCACTTGTAGCCAGTGGGGAAGCTCCTCTTTGGAACCTACAGGTTTGTGTCCCCAGTGTGCATTTCACACAGCAGTATGCTAGTTGTGAGTTAAGACATTTGCCTCACTGCCATGACACCCTACCAAATCTTTCAGTCTGTTCAGTTAGCTTTATCAACCAGGTACCTCACTGAAGAGCAAAATGAGGTTTATTAAAGCCTGTTTTTCATAAAATATGTTAATTTGTGGTAATTATACTTCGAACTTTTAATCTTCGATAAATTTAAATTCTGCAGCATGGTTGGGTATTGGAAAATTGTTTTTTTATTTATATTTGATTCATTCCAGTTGCCCTTCTGTAGAGCAACAGCTATGTTTTCCCAAAATCCATTGAAATTTTCAGTTACCTAAAGATATACTGGGCCAGCTATCTTTAATATGTGCTGTTTATTAAAATACTTTTTTCTAGTAATGCTTTGCCTTCTCAGTTGCTAGTGGGTTGGAAGGTACTTCATCAGACAGTACACTGCCTTTTCCAATAGGAAGCAGAAATTTTAATAGAAAACTTTGCCTTTCCTACATTGGTGTTAATAGGCATAGCATCTTAATTAGGCAGTACCACAGTTATTTTATATTTGCATTTTAAATCTCATTTTCTTCATCCATGGGTTGTTGCATGAGTCTGTTATCTTACTGAGTTTCACCCCTCCCAGCACGTTCTCCATGAATGTTTACCTATGTGTTCAATGTCTGACAAAGAACCTTTCCAGATATTCTGATGATATAAAGTCATTACCACCCAATATAAGCTGATTAAATTAATGAGTTTTCGAGGGCAAATAACTGATTAAAGTATCAGTGAGGTATTGCATCCTGCTGTAGAGTCTAGACCTCGGAGACTGTTGTATTTCAGATAATGCATTATTGCAGCTTTGTAAATGCAAGCAATTGAAAAAAAATCAACTTAAATTTTCCATCAGGAATGGATTGGTTCTCAGTTCTAATTGCCACCTTCAGTGTAGGCTGCAGCTGCAGTTCTCCCTGGCTGCAGAACTGACCCTCTCTTGCCCGCTTATGAAAATCCACTTTTATGTGGTTTTCTTTATGCCTCAGTTAGTGACTTTCAGTCTCCCCCTGCTTTGTGATGAAGGGATCCACTGAATGCTGCCCAGGCCCCTGCAGGTTCTGTTTTCATGCAGGTGACAGCTGTCCCTGTGGGACAGGCTTTTGCTAACTGATGTAAATAGCTGTCATGGAGTAGATGCTGAGGAAATAGTGAGGATACCACTTCAGTCTTGGGGAGCTTTAGGCCCTCTCTACCACCTCCCAGAGAAGTGACAGGAACCAAAAAGTTTTAGCTTAATTTGAGTCATAGAATGTCAGGTTGGAAGGGACCTCAAGGATCATCTGGTCCAACCCTTCTAAAATTATTGTTTATATGATGTGTCTCTGCATCCTGTGAGCTGACACTGATTTGGTGAGGGAATGTGGCAGTAACAGATAAGGGAACTGAACATTTGGGCAAAGTAACATGTAACAGCCAATTTATGATATTTTTCTCATAAATACTCATTGAAGCTATTTTTGTAGCTCTTCTTGTTAGTGTAATGATTTAAAGCAGCAGGAGTTAAATCAATTTTCTGTTAAATTTCTGGGAGAAAGAGGAAAACTGGTCTGTCTGTGTAGACAAATTGTTGTAGTGCTGAGGATGCTTGCTGCTCTGTTTTGTTTTCTCTGCTAAAAAACTATGTTGCAATAAGTTTTCCATATTTAAGGTTAGACTTTATTTCTGCTAGCTTGCATAGATACGCTTGGTAAATTATTAAAATTAGGAACCCTTTTTGTTTGAAGGACTAGCTCAGTAATTATTACAAACTAAATAAGGTGCACTCTAGAGTTGAAGAAAATGTTTGCTATATATTGCCTTGTTTGGAAAGTCTGTATTTCAGTGCTGATTTTACTAAGTTAAAATGCAGGGTTCTTATGTAGTTGGATCAGAGTGAAATTACCCTTTGTGGTAGCAGATGTTTGTAGAGATGTTGTAGAATAGAACATAGAATGTTTTTACAAAATTTCCCTATTTATTTAATTGACAGCAATAAATGACCCCAAATTCCAACAGTCTGTAGGGACACATATGTTGCTTATCTTCTTATGACACTCTTTTTGGTATTGTTATTTAAAAAAAGACTAACACCTTGCTCTGACATGTCAGGAAAATCACAAAACTATATATCGATTGGTGAGAAGAGGCTATGGAGTTTCTGTGGATTTTGTAATTTTTCATAAGTCACAAACATAGCATCAAGCATATCAAAGCATAGAGAGATTATTTGCCATGTATTTGTGACATTATAACATGCAACATGAAAATAATTTTGCTTAGGTGGTGGTTCATCTCACACCAGCTGACATGTGTAGTCTGCAGTCTCATGTACTCCCTTGCAGACCTTTGTAAATGGTGGTAGGGGATAGTCATGTGTAATATTCCCAAGGACTTGTTAGGGAAAGGAAGGCACAGAAAAAATAAAACCATAATGGTAACATAAGGTTTATGGCAAATCCTGAGAAAAGGTTTCTATTTAAAACAAATGCTGTGAAGAGTGGGACTAATGAAGTTCTGTTTCGTGTGCATGTCTTACACTTCCTATTAGTCTGTTTTCTTTCCCCATTTTCCCTTGTTGATTGACTTGATCTCCACTAGGCAGGAGACAGGGCATCCTTCTATCCATCTTTTCCCCACTGAGGGCATTACTTGTACCCCTTTTTTTCCCAGCCATTGATTCTCACAGAGCTTGCAGGAACTTAATTATCTTAGAAACTCTTCTCTCCTTGACAACTTTTCAGAATACGCCAAGCCAATCAATTACTTTTGAAGCAGTGCAGATATTTGCCTCCCACCCTTTGGAAACAAGCTGATTAATAACTTTGACCAACTATATTTTCTCAGAGATATTCAGCATCTCTGCAGTTTTCTACTGTGACAATGGATTTTAATTTTTTTCCCCTCAAAGAACATCAAAAGTCCCAATTAAACTGCACAGCAGTAAGAAGGACTTTGACATGCATTTTCCAGGCATTAAGTCGCCCAGTAAGCTCTAGTCTTGAGCCTGTAAAAAATCATGTATTTTAATATTGACATTTTTAGGATGAGAGTATTAAAGGAAGCTCTTTAAGTTCTTACTTAACAAGTTAATCTATAATAAAGCTGACATACTGGGCCATCAAAACACAGTTGTAATTTTCAAATGTTGGTCCCTAACAAAATTAGGTGAGTTAAGAAGGGAACTGGTGGTCAGGTTGATTCTAGAAGCCACATAGTAAACTATTATTACACTAGCACTCTCTTGTAATCAGCTGCTTTAAAATTAGGTGGCTTATCTATCTATCTGTGCTAGAGATACCTCTAAAAAGTAGTTCATCTTAGTAGGGGGAGATGAATTCTTCATTACAGTGACCAGGGGAAAGTTTTAAGTGTGTCCTCTCCATCAACTTTAAAGTCTGCCTAAAATAGCTGTCCTAAGTGAGATACCATTAGAGAGATGAAGATGAATGCATCAGCGTTGTGGTGGTGACAGCAGAGAAGCCAGGGTGTCAGTGAATATGGAGTGTGAACTACTTGCTGCCTTCCCAGAGGGAAGATTGCAATGAGGAAACAGGACCTGCAGAACCTTTGCTGCCTGTGCCCTTTCCAAACACTGCTGGCAGTTAATGAGACATTCAAGGCCAGCTCTTAGGCATCTTTGTAAAAGGGAGTTGTTTGCTTCCCTTAAAATGAGTGGAAGAAAGCTGAAGCTAAGACTTTAGATTCCTTCTGCCTATCCATCTCCACAATAAATGCCTAAAGCATCATATAGACAAGAGGTTATATAATATTAAATATATATATATTTATATATATATTTGTATATAATATAAATATATATAATATATAAATATAAATTTATATAATATAAATATATATATAATTAAATATTATTATTTAATTTATACCTGGGTTAATTTATACCTGGTTAATTTATACCTGGGTGACAGCAAGTATCTCAGACCTAGGAGCCTGAGGGTTTGTTCCTTTCCTAAAAGGAAAAGGATGAAGTGTGTCAAACTAAAAACAGGGCTGTCTTCATCTGATGTGCTACCCTAAGAGGGGGAGCCAGTATCAAGATTGAATTGTCTGACTCAAAAAAAAAAGTATGTTTGCTCAGCAAACCCTTAGTTGGTGTGACTTCCTCATGAGAGGCTAAAGAACAAAGGATGTTGTGTTTCCAGTTGCCACTTGAAAGCTGAGAAAAATTTCACCATCTCCAGGGAAGATTCTGCTTTTAGCCTGTTTTTCTTCTCCCAGGGCTTTCACTTGCAAGTTGTACAGTGTGTATGTGAGATCTTTAGACAGATTCTTTTGCAGATGTTTGTCTTGAGATAGGACTGCAGTATAAGTATAGGTAACTGGTCTAACAGGCATATTGCTTCATCCTCCATACATACATATATATATATATGATATATTTGCCATCCTTTAAGCCATTTCTTGATCTGTACCTTTAGTTCACAGAATCACCCAGAACCACAGAATTGTTCTGCTTGGAAAAGATATTTGAGATTATAGAGTCCAATCATTAACCTAACTGTGGAGTGCTAAACTAAACTATATTCCTAAGCACTACATCTACATGTCTCTTAAATACCTCTAGTGAAGGTCAGTACACCACCTCCCTGGGCAGCCTGTTCCAGTGTTTAATTACCCTTTTAGTAAATAAGTTCCTTCTAATACTCACACTAAGACTCCCCTGGCACAAGTTAAAATTCTTTGCTCTCATTCTATCACTTGTTATTTGGTAGAAGAGACCAACTCCTGCCTCGCTACAAACTCCTTTCAGGTAGTTGTAGGGAGTCATAAGGTCCCCCCTGAGCTTCCTTTTCTCCAGGCTAAAGAACCCCAGTTCCTTCAGCCAGATCCTGGTAAGACTTGCTCTCTAGACCTATCAGCAGCTTTGTTGCCCTTCTCTGGACTCACTCCAGCATCTCAGTGTCCTTGTGGTGGGGGGCCCCACTCTGAACACAGTCTCATAGGGTGCAGCCTCATCAATGCCGAGTACTGAGGGGACAGTCACATCCCCACGGTATTTCTGAGCCAAGCCAGGAACCATTGGCCTTCCTGGCCATCTGCTCCTTTAGAGTAGTAAGAGGATACTTCACAAAATTTGATCACAAATTGCAGGTGTTTCTCCCTCTCCCTCCTTTCTCTGAAGGAAATCTTTATATAAGCTGTTTTGTATGTGAAGATCTTGTTGACAGTCAAATAAAAAGATAATCCCCATGGACCAGAACTCCTCCATCCCTGAACTGTGTGACTGTCACATGCAGGTTCATTATTCTAGGAAAATGTAGCTCTTCTGGTGGGAAGTCAAGGATGCAAAGAGGGAGAAAAGAGATGCCTCCAACAACTAATACAGGTCTCTCTGAGAGTTTAAAAATAAAGCCAAGCTCATTTTAAGGTCTCATTTAGTTGAGCATTGTTGAAGGTGGCTTAGCTGTTAGTGATGTTACTATACATTTTCAGAGCATGTGGCTGTATTTCTGCCTGTCTAGTACTGGCATTTGGGTGCATTGGGACAGTCTTGAAAAAAGTGACTGAGATGTTTTTACAGGTTGATGGCTTTGCTGGCACAGACAAGCCCAGCATGAAGGTACTGTGGGTCTGACTGGCAAGTACACTGTTAGCCCACCTGTGGATGACTGTGGGTAGAAATATCTCTCAGCTGGCACAGAGCTTTGGTTAAATGGGCTTCCCAGAACACAGGGACATCATCAGGGATGCACATGCCTGCTGTGTATTATGGCAGCTCTGACTTTCTCATTTGTGCACTGATGCAGTCGCTTGGCATAGTGCAAGGTTGATCTCCAAGCCAGGCAGTTGCCTTCTGCTCCTGTATGTCACCTCCATTTTGAAGATAAGCTGGGATTTATTCCTCCTTGGGAACAGAGATCTCAAAGAAGCCTCTGTACTTGCTGCTGTTTCAGAAGTGCTGCTTCCTCCTACCCCCTCACTCAGGAAGACCTCTGATGGGAGAGGACGTGTCAGGAAGGGGCTGAATCACACACTGAGCAGGTGTTGGAGGGCATGCAAATGTGCATTTGGGCAGCTGATGACCAGATGGTCCTTCCTCTAAAACCATTTGAGTGAAGTGTGGATAGCACCAGCAGTATCACAGATGCCTGCTGTGTTCCACAAACCCTGTATGAGAAGAAAAAGTGGAATAATCTAAGCAGGATTCACACAATTTTGGTGCTTTGCAGGAAGCCAGAAAGCATAACAGTGCAGGGATGCAAGAGGAGAAAAAGTATTTCTCATTATTATTAAAAATAAGGGGAGGAGAATGAGATGACCAGAGCATTATGGTAGTACACTGTGTTGCTGTACCTGACTGAGATAGCCCTCTGCATGTGTATTACTAACCAGTTGTTACATATTGCAATTTTTTTTTTCTTAAAATTCCTCATTTTGATAATTTTGTGGCTCATAGCCACATATACTTTGGGGATGAAAAAAGGAAATAATTTTTTGATTGTTGCCATCAGTGGCAGCTTAGGTGTGCCCACATAAACAGACACCCAAGCAGGGATGGGTGGATACCCCCGAGGGGATCACAACCATTCACCAGGGGAGTGTTGTGGGAACATCTCTGCTGCCTGCCCTCGGTGCAGGGTAGAGCTCCAGACCCACTTGCAGCAGCAATGGGGTGAGTCTTTGCCAGCAGATGCTGGCTGCAGGCATGGAGGGAGGGGAGGCAAGGCAGCAGGAGGCTTCCCCACATGAACTGGCATCAGATCTGGGCTAAACTGCTGCAAGAGCTGGACTCTCTGAGTCCCAGCAAACAGGTTTGTTTCTGGAGTCTTTCCTTCTGTTCCTGAATGGCAAAGACTCCGTATCATAGATTCATAGAATAGTTGGTGCTGGAAAGGACCTTTAAAGGTCATCTAGTCCAACCCCCCCTTAAGAGAGCAGGGACATCTTCAACTACATCAGATTTCTGATGGCTGGAAAAGAAATGGTAAGGCAGGAAATGAGATGATGAGTTTTGGGCTGACTGATCTTTAGGAAGTTCTCATCCAACCTAATTTGGGAATAGCAGCCCAAATTTGACTTTGTGGTTCCCAGAACCTTGAACAACTGCTGTACTTCAACAGCCAGGTACGTATTCATAAAACTTCAGATGTCCTCTGGATTTTGAACTGTTCCTGGATACTGCTTTCCTAAGCCTACGTTGTTGGGTTTTGTTGTTTGTTTGTTTGTTTGTTGGGGGGGGGGGCTGATTTGGTTTGGTATTGTTAGTTTTGCTTTAGTTTTAGGCTAATACAAGTAAGTTGCCTTATCAGAGCTAGTTTTATCATTAATATGCTGCTTTGTTAAGATTTGAGGGGAAAAAGCCTGGATTTTGTGGGGATTCTGGGAAGGGCTTGGTGCATTGGTCATTGATGCCTTGGTAATCTGCTGACACAGATTGTCAGACAGGGGTTTATTTTTGCTCAGGACATGAGCAGTAGAATGCCCTACAGTGCCTCACAGGTGACACACATCAAGAACAAGTTCTGTGGCAAGACAGTCAGCTTAGTTTCCTGTGAACAGTTAAGAAACTTACATTATGACTTTGCTAGCATCTCACTAAAAGTCACAGCCCCCCTCTGATATACCCTCTACCCTGCATCCACTCCCAAATTCAACAGCATTTCCTATCACCCCTCCCCTGGTACTTTCAGCTCTTCCCTCACTCCTTGGCTGTGGGCTGGACAAACCAAATCAGCTGCAGAATGCATGAGTGACTGTGCTTTCCCACTATCCCTGTAGATGCAGGATAACCTACAGTCCTGCTTAGGTGCATCCCAACTTTGTTCTCTCTGGGGGCAGACAGACTCTGTAGGCTGCTGAGCCCAGGTTGTCTTCTGAATTACCTAAATGCTCTCAGACACCATTGGGGTAGCAGTCTGGACACCCAGCATTTCCTGCACAGTACCTGCCATGGGCTCTGCTCTTTGGAAAGACAAAGTGTGTATGTTGTTCCTTTCCAGTGGAGGAAGTTATTTCAATAACAGCCTCACACACAGAGCTGAAACTGAAAATTGTTACCATTTCTAGAACATGAATAGCTACATACATTTGTGTATTTTTATTCACGTATATATATGTGACTTTACACCTAATATAGAAATGTTTGCAGATTTCATCCCAGCGTAGGAGATTGGCTTGCCATGAAATCATTTCATAATGCATCAAAACTTGATAAATAACAATTATAATGAAATATTTAGTGTAGTAAAGAGTGTTTCTTCTGGAGTCTGGTTGGTTTATAAATATTTCATATTATTTTGAACATTAAATAAGCTACAGGCAGATCAAGACTGGTGTAAAAAGTAATGTCTCATCTCCACTACTGAGAAGGTTTAACAAATGCATTTTTGTGGTCATGAAAGAAGAATCCTGGCTGGACACACTAAACTGTAAAAGAGCTGATAGTATCTGCTCTAACTGTACCCAAAATCCAGCTGGGTCAGTACCTTTCATCTGACAGAAGTATCACCAAGTGCTTTGGTAGAAGTCCTTTCATAACAGGAACAACAGGGGAACTATTTTCTGTTTCTTTCTTCCATTATCTCTAACTGTGGTCTTTCAGTTTCACTATCAAACATAAGTAGTTTTTCAGTACAGTTGACCTGTATGCACTGTGTTTCCCAAGAAGGCCTAGGTCTTGTACACAAAATTAATTGTCAGGAGGAAGAACTGATGTACAAATGTATAAATTAGCTTTGGAAACAACTGATCAGCTTTTCCTTTGGAATTGCTAATTTCAGTTGATTTTTAAATGCTTTGATTAGTCAAGAGGACTTGCAGTGTTTCCTAAGTGGAAAAGATTGTCAATGAAAAGATAAATATCATTAAAGAAAGTAATGGAGAGAATAAATTTAAGATACTAGAGACCTGATCAACTAACATTTCTACTGAGTTTAATGTATTTGAGACTGAATCCAATATAAATAAAGATATTTTTTTCCTCATTGCAAATATTCAGCTGAAGCCAAAAGAACACAAGCACGTTGTGCATTTCTCATTTGTAGTTACATCATTATGATTTTAGGGCAATGGGAGAAGAAAGTCTGAAATGCTGGCAGATGCAGTTATATTTCTCAGTGGGGAAATGTATCAGTTTTTTACTTAGTTCTGTTTCCAAAATTTACACTTTTGTCTGTTCATACAGTGTTCCATCCCATTCACATATGTTATTTTCATGAGTTTTACTCCCACCTGAAATTCTGATATGAACAGCATCTCATTTCCATTATCCATATCCTGCCCTGTAATTGCATGTGTCAAAAAAGGAGGCTAGAGGACTATGTCTTTCTTGGTTTCCCCCCAGGAATTCATAGTCTGCTGTATCCCTGATGTTAAAAAAATAATAATTCCTGGCCAGTTATAGTCCATATTACTTACTTTTCTTATCCAGCTGAGGTCTGTACAGCTGCTTCTTGTGGTATTTGCTCTTCTACTTGTAGGCTGTATTCTGTTCTGCAATCATCACAGAACTGCCACAAAATGCTTCCTGTGCATCATCAGTAAGCAATGTGAAGAATTTGGAAAATCTGTAGAGCTTAATACTCTGTAATCAATGTTCTCTCTGATTACGGCCAGCAGTGCTCAGACAGCTGTGTCATATAAACTAAACCACGTTAGCCATGGCTAAGGTGTACTTAAGAGCAAGAAAAACAAGGAAGAGCACAAGAGCAATGAAGATTGTATTTGTGAATTAATTTCTTATAACTGGCTGATGGTGGGGAGTACCACTCACTGCATGAATTAAGGAATTAAAGTTTGAGGAGGACAATAGTAATTAAAAAATTCTTTGGAAATCTAACTGTACCCATACGCCTTACATACTTCTTGAGTAAGAATCAATTCAAATCAGATAAATTCACATATTTACCCCTCTAAATAAGAGTACAGGTATTAATACACTTGGATGTCAGTCAGAGATATTTTTGAAGGCAAAGAAGCGTGGATACAGCGTGGAGCCTGAGAAAGTGACAGAGCCAAACCTAAATGTTGAGGTCCCATTGTGCTCCCCAGGCTGCTGACACTGTTGTGGCTGCTAAGTTAACATGTGTCTGACCTCCCTCTCTTGAAGAAAGAGGTATCAGCAGAATTTTGGAGCAATTTTTGATCTAAGCTGTTGCAATAGGAAGGGATTATTGTCATTGCACATGCAAGACAATACAAGCAAAAATACATGAAGAGAGAGAATACAGGATGAACACAAGCATCCTGGCCAGACAACATGTGACATCAACAGTTTGCACAGCTGGAAATACCTGAGTAAATTTTGAGGTAACTGTTCAGCCAGGTGAGGGGAAAACTTCTTTCTGAGGGAAAGGTTCTGTCTCAGGCTCCCCCACAGTCAACATCCTGTGGGCTTTTTCATAGAGCACAGGGGCACACAGAGCAAGCTATATAACTGGGCTCTGCCAAAGTGCACAGGAGGAGAAAGAAAGAGAAGACTGGTAAGCTGCATCTATCAGTTAGACTGATGTAAAAATGCTGTCCTCAGGCAAGTGACCTCTTGGAAATATCAGTTAAACCCCTGATTTTAGCACACTAAACCACATGTGTCACATCTAGACTGTTTAAACTGTGTGGATGCTTTGTCAGTTCTGTGTGCCTTCCTTAAAACAAATATCTCTGTCTGTGATCATAATAAAAGTACTTCTCAGAAGCTGCAGTCTCATCGGTGCTTGTGCAAACACCTTAGGCTGTTTTAACCACTTTAAAGTGGTTCTTTTCTGAAACACTCAACATTTTCCCTCATTTTTTACCCTAGGAGATTTCTTACTTTTTTTTCAGGATTTCATTACCATTAAAATAAGTTTAGTTGAAAGACAAGAAATTCCATTTCTTAATTTTTGCTTTTCTAATAACAGCCAATTTTTTTTCATAGTATTTAAGCTAAAAATACAATTTAAACAGTGCATTTATGGAAGTTGTTTATCTTCGATTAAAGGAAAAGAATAGGACTCCTTGCATTCACTAACAGCAAAGCTTTGAATTCTACCAACTATGTAAATCTAATCTGGTAACTTTTTTAATGTCCTTCAGCCACATTTGTATTAATAATAATAATAATTTTAAAAACTTTACAAAATACTGTTCCCCATTTTTAGTTTACTAAAAAGGGGCTCTTTAATACGAGAAAATACAGCTTTTTGGTTCTGACCACACGAAAGACAGTAGCTTTAGGACCAAAACAGAAGGTTGTACCTACACATACATAAGCCCCTCAGCTAAAGCAAGACATGTAGCACACCCAGTGTATGAAAGCCCAACTGGTACTCACCCACTGGACACCTCTCCACTGTAGGCCAGCTCTGCAGGCACTGCACTCTTCACCCAGGTTTTCTGGGAGGCACAAACTTCTCAGACTTCATGAACTGTTGGCTGCAAAGTGGCTTTAGTGGTAGCTCAGGGTCCTGCAGCCTCCTCCCAGACATTTACCTCAGAGCACTTGGGGACTCAGGGTGGCTTTTACTGTAGGTTCCCTGCCTGATCTGGTCAAACTGTCCATCAATCACCAGGCAGCAGCAGCATTTTTCTGTCAACTGCTGTTTCTCATATTTATGGCTCTAGTTGTATTTCTCACAGACAAAGTGATCTGGAAATAGGCATCAGGATGTTTTCTGATGTCCCCAAACTTTTTGTGAATTAGGTAAATTAACAGTGCTAATCTGCAGTTTAAGAGAATGGGAATCTAAGACACATGGGGTATTTTTGTCTCAGACAGAAATGAGATCAGAATTGGGAAAACCTGCTTACCTTCCAGTTCTACTCCCCTGATGCATATTCTTAGGAGCTATGGTTCTAGGATGAGTCACGCCAGAAACTCCTGTATCTGAGACAGCTTGATGCTGTGAAGGGTCAGCAAAGTGAGATACCAGCTCTCATGCAGGAAAGGAAGTGTTACCTTGAACCTCAATATCCATGCCATCTTCTAAAAATAAATACAAAGCAGACAGGTATTTCAGACAGATTAACTGAGCACAAGGCAAATGCCTTCACCTTAATTCAAGCTCCTGGGATGCAGGACTTGGTAACAAAATGTTCTTTAGCAGGACTGCACCTCTGTACATCTGATACCACTTTAAAAGGAAGCCAGTACATTATCTTCATCTTATAGAGAGGGAAACTCAGCCCTTGGAGATGGAATGACTTGGGCATAAGCAGACCTGCATCTGCCTCTACTGGAATAGACCCAGTTCTACCAGACAAAAATGCTATCTGACTACAGCCACCAGACACATCACAGGAAAGTACAAGAAAACCCACGTTACATGTGTTGACAAATCTGTTTACAATATTGCACAGCACAGAAGTGGGGTTGATACAACTGGCAAGTTAAATCTTCAGTTCAAAAAATAGCCATAGGAAATTATTTTTTCTTTCCTTTTATGTGGTAAATATCACAGAAAACACCCTAATATTAGAGAGACACTTAAAGAGCTTAGTTAATCTGTAATGTCTCAGAAAGCAACCACTCGAAGGACATGCAACCTCACCTTTAACTATAGAAATGCAAAGAGAGAAAGTCACAGAGAAGGAACCTCTCTACCAGTGACATGGGTAAATTTCAACCCTGGCGTGGAACCCCAGGAAATTTGCACCTTGGCTATCTGAAGCACAGGTAGGTGAAACCAAAGGAAGCTGTGACTTGCTTGGAGTGTTTTGACTTACAGGGGCACCTCAGAATCATCAGGGAGACAGAAAAACACCCTGATGATCTTGAGAAATTTCATGGAAACAGCTCCAAACTCAAAATGAAACAAAATATTTATTAACACACAAGGCTCATCAAACTAAAAAAATATCCTCTCCCATGGAAATAGCAGAGGATCACACCTGTCCAACAACACTTTTGCTTCAGATGCAACTTTATTCCATTTTTATTTTGCATTTTTCAATTGTTTAAAAGTCATACTATTACCAAGTCTCCCCTGAGTGAGCCGAAGGGATTCAGCAGTAAATCTTAGCACTGAGATCAGGATTTGTACTGCATGGTGTGTCAAAAGGATGACACTTTACATAACTGCATGACTATCTGAATTGAAGAACTGTTGTAGCTAGGTTAGAGCTAAGATGTATTAGAACTGTAAATTTAATTTAATTGACATCACTTAAAAGTACATGACCATTTTATTTTCATTTTAACAACTGCTAATTCACTTATTAAGAGCCTTCTGCTAAGGCTGACCACTTATATTTCATGATAAAAAGAACAGCAAATGTGTTATCTGACAATAAAGAGCTGTCATGGACATGAATTCTCTACATGTGGATATTAAGGACAACTCCTATCTGATTTTGTGATACTAAGAATACATAGAGATAATGGCTGACCTTGGGTGTGTCATTTAAACAAGGTGGAGAGATGATCTCACATCATCAGAGTTTTAAGGACAGCATTGCTCATTACAAATTATCCTTTAGAGAGCAAGTAATTGTATGTCCTGCCCAGCACTAGCCTATTATTAAATCAGCTGTGTTAACACAGCAGCATTTAACTAAGTCTAAATTATCCTGACTCACAAAGTACTAAAGACACCTTATTTCAATAATCTGCATGTTCCAGGTAATTCCTGCAATGAGTTGAATTAAGAAAGGCCCCCTTCTGCACAGCATCCAAGAACATAAAGCAGGGTCTGGCAATGTACTAAAGCTATTAGCATGCAGTTGTTACATCATGATTAAAAGTTTTTCTTCCCCTGCAATATGAAATGTACATACCACTTCATACAATAGGCTCTGACCAGCACTTTCTGAGGAACAGCAATGGTCAGGTCTACTGCTCCATGTACTTCCTCTGTCTTCACAGAATCAGGTACTGAAAAAAAAAAAAAAAAAAAAAAGAGCAGGCAGTGCTTGTTAAATAATGATCCTCTTTCCTCTTTAGCAGATTCAAAAGATAAGATACACTGGCACTTAAATTTTTTCTTAGCCTAGCATCTCTCTGCTTTATTTTTTACTCATTATTTTATAGTACTTGGTAACATTATTCCTATTTTTCAGGAAACAAATCCCTCTCCCAAAGACTTGCAGTGCATACTGGAACTCTACATGGGAGTAAAGCCTGGAAGTAGACCATCTTTCTTCACTTCAAAGGCCCCAGAATAATCTGGCAGACAAGTGACATTAAAGAACACAAAATAAAGATGCTGAAGGAACAAATACATGAACAAATACATTATAGGAAGCAGATCTTGATCTTGCTTCAAACAAATGGACATTGTGAGATAGTTTGTAGAAATGAGACTTAGGACTTCGTCTTGGAGTCAAGATCTTAACAGTCTATTACTACAAACTGTCTTTAAGTCTGCCCTGTGATTTTTAAATGATCAGTCTTTTTCCTTTTCTCTCTGTAACTTTTGCAGCAGTTATGAAACTGGAGTTCTTGTTTATAGAATAGGATTATTTGGGTTGGAAGGGACCTTAAACATCACCTAGTTCTGAACCCCCAGCATGGGCAGGGACCCTCTCTAGACCTGGTTGCTCAAAGCCCCATCAATCTGGCCTTGAACACTGCCAAGGAGGGGGCAGCCACAACTTCCCTGGGCAACCTGTTCTTGTGCCTCACCACCCCCATAGTGAAGAATTTCTTCCTAATATCTACTTAAATCTCCCCTCTTCCAATTTAATGCCATTACACCTTGTCCTATCACTACATGCCCTTTCAAAAAGTCCCTCCCCAGCTTTCCTGCAGCCCCCTGGAAGGCTGCTCTAAGATCTCCCCAGAGCCTTCTCTTCTCCAGGCTGAACAACCCCAACATTCTCAGCATGTCTCCACAGGAGAGCTATTCCAGCCCTCTCACCATCTTTGTGGCCCTCCTCTGGACTTCCTCCAACAGGTCCATGTCCTGCTTACATTGGAGGTTCCAGAGCTGGATGCAGTACTCACCAGAGGGGAGTAAAGGGGGAGAATCACCTCCCTTGACCTGCTGGCCACACTTCTTTTGATGCAGCTCAGGATACAGCTGGTTTCCTGGGCTGCAGGCACACAGTGACAGCTCACATTGAGCTTGTCTTCAACCAACACCTCCAAGTCCTTAACCTCTGGACCGCTCACAATCCCTTCAGCTCTTAGTCTGTATTTGTGTTTGGGATTGCCCTGGCCCAGGTGCTGGCACTCGGCCTTATTGAACTTCATGAGGTTGGCACGGGCCCATTGCTCAAGCCTGGCAAGGTCCCTCTGGATGGCCTCCCTTCCTTCCTGTGTGTTGACCACACCACACGGATTGGTGACATCACCAAACTTACTGAGGGTGCACTCAGTTCCACCATCCAGGTCACTGACAATTATGCTAAACAGCACTGGTCCCAGTGCTCCTGAGGAAAGCCACTCGTCACTGGTCTCCATTTGGACATTGAGCCCTTGACCACCACTCAGAGTGCAACCATCCAGCCAATTCTTTATCCACAGAGTGGTCCATCCATCAGATCCATGTACCTCCAGTTTAGAGACCAAGATGTCATGCAGGACATCGTCGCATCTTTGCACAAGTCCAAGTAGATTCCATCAGTTGCTCTTCCCTTATCCACTGATGCTGTGACTCCATTATAAAAAAACCACAAAAATTTTCAGGCACGATTGTGAAGCCATGTTGGTTACCATCAACCACCTCTTCATTTTTCATGTACCTTAGCAGAGCCTTCAGGAGGATCTGCTCCATGATCTTGTCAGGCACAGAAGTGAGACTGACTGGCCTGTAGTTTCCCAGGACCTCCCTTTTCCCTTTTTGAAAATGGGAGTTATGTTTCCCCCTTTCCCTTTGTTCTATAACCTTCTCCTTTCAATTCCTAATAAAAAGATAATTTCATATTCAGTAAATTGAACACATGACTTTCAATGTATGTCTTGGAACAGTACACTTTTCTTCAAGAAAAATAAATACTGTTTCCAGATGAAACATCAGAATGAAATAAACACAGAAACAATATGTCTTTGGGGAGTAAGAAAACACTCCAGGGCTGATTATATTTGCCAGAACGTTGAACATGGACTCATCAGATTGATTAAGTCTGTCATAACAGCAAATCATTAAGCCATAAAAGAGAAAATTCAATATACTTTCTAGAGATAGAAGTCTATTTCTAAACAATCAAAATAATATTGCTTTTAGAAAATCTCTGTTGCTTTACTGTACTAGTATTTGAGCAGGACTTTAATGTCAAAGATGCTGTAGTAAAAGCACAAACACTGCAATGTCAGTTCTTCTTTTTGACATGCCTATCTGTGCTTGTGTCAGTAAAGACAAACATGCCAGGTAAGCAGTAACCAGTGCCATACAGCTCAACAAGGAAAGGAAACAGCTGAGGGGCAAAGGAACAAACCCCATTCTGTATGTGCTTAGGAATATGGGCTAGCTCTGGACTCAGTAGAGGTAGGGTAACTCTTGGACTCAATCCTTAAGATCTTTTCCAGCTAGGAGGTTTCTGTGATTCTGTCCAGGGAGAAAAACTCTAGGGGATTTCCACAAAACCTCCCTGTTCAGTGGAAACTTGATCTGATCTGATGTAGAGGGAATTCCAGAGTCAGCCTAAAGTAAAAAACTTGAAGCAAGATATTAAGCCAGAGGGAATCCTGGGCAGTCAGATGCCTGTCCATAGAGATCCTGTTCTCTTGCACACACTGTGCAGGGTCATGCAGCTCTTCAACAGCTGCACATTCTTGGAGTCTCAGCTCATGTTTCTCATGTTCTCCTGACATCACACTTCCTGTACCATATAGCTCCAAGCTTTGTACACAAAACAAGGAAAACATCACAGCTTTCATCACTGATTTCACGCTTTGAGAGGCAGCCACCCAGAAGACTTTTTTTAGCTGTTAGATAAAGCCACTGCCCAGTGAACACATCCAGGTATATTTCTCCTCAAGCAATCAATGACAGAGCATGAGGGAAGTGATAATTTTTTTCTTTTTTTACAGAAAATCACTTTTCTCATTTCTTGAGTATCCAGTGGCTGAGGAGAAACATGTTTTCCTGCAGATATGAGCTCAGTTTGTGAGTTCTATGAACATTATTTATTGATAAAGACTCACAGTTCACTAAAAGTACCCAGCTTTTGAAGTAGAAATTATTCTTTTTCAGCATCTCTGGATTTCAGAAAAACTCAATATGATTTGCTATGACCCCACCCCCTCATTCTCCTCCAGTATGAAGTTTTCATGAAGGAGAAAAAATAAAATGAAAGATCTAAAATGTTTCTTCTCAAGACTTCCACTTCTCTGAGGAATATTCTACTAAGGCAAAAACAGAAACCTGCAGGAACATTGCAGACTTTAAAACAGGCAAGATCTAACATTCAGTTATTGATTTCTTCTCATCAAAAATGGCATTGAAAAGATGCCATACTGATTTATTTACTCAAGTATATAAACAGTATTACAGAAAAAAAAAAGACTTTTGCAGAGGAAAAAAAATCTCAAAAGCTATGTATATATAGATTATCTTTTCTCTGCAAAAGCCTGAAGCTTGCATTTTATCAACTACTCTTTAACCTGTACTCTGCAAGCTCCTGGCTTCATTGTGGTGAAAAAAATGGGCTACATGAATCACAGTTCCTATTGTTGAGGACCTAAAATTAAGAGTTGTTCTCTGGGAAGCCAAGATCAAAAACTGTCCCAGCTTTAGTGTCTGTCCTCTCTCTTACCCACTCAAGAAGATAATTTTAAGCTTCAAAGGCCACCTTTTGCACAGTAGTACATGCAATAGTAATAACAATGGAGCTCAGCTGTCCCACTTTGTATTTTCATATTTCTCCTTAATCTTTCAAATTTACGTTTTTGCAGCTGATTTTACATCTGATTATTGCTCTTCTTCTTGGCTAGATATCAAGGACTACTCATACCTAAGGCTGATATTCTTATCCTCAAAGCCTGAGTGAGCCAAATGCATGACTCACAAAGTTCCATGTAACAGTCTTTCTGTTGAAAAAGCCCTATCTTAGAATAAGATAAATGGAAATTAAAAGATTCAGGCTGAAACATACACATAGCCTTAAATAGCTGAAAATACGCCGTGAGCTTGGAAAGTGCAAAACATTTAATTTTTAAGATCTCTTCCATGATACTTTGGGAACCATATGGAGCTTCCTTTTCCTTATATTCTACACCTACACTACCCTACATTAGAATCCACATTAGAATATAGTCTTTAGTGGCCAAATACATGCAGTAGTTTAAAACGTAATTGTATATATGCATATACATGCTCTACATATAGATATATATATATGCTCTACAGTATGGTATTTCTTTTCTGAGCTTATACAATTATGACTGACACCAAAGCTCATTGAAATGTATTTAGTAATTTCCATCCATCTCTTTAATTTAGAGTCACCTCCCAGGTACTCATTTGCATTTACAATTACAATGCAGATTTCCTAATAAATATCCAGAAAACAAGATTGTTGGTGGTATGTCCTCATGTGCTGGGATGTCACTAGATGATG
This sequence comes from Phaethornis superciliosus, assembly GCA_023637945.1. Classification (NCBI taxonomy): domain Eukaryota; kingdom Metazoa; phylum Chordata; class Aves; order Apodiformes; family Trochilidae; genus Phaethornis; species Phaethornis superciliosus. The sequence goes on along the minus strand of JAJQWJ010000003.1, from coordinate 85,412,536 downwards.
CCACTTCATAAAAGATGGAGATCTTTCTAATTCTTACGATTTCTGTCTTAAGTTCTGGAAGTGCAAGCACACCCAGATTTTTCAATTTCAGTGTATTTTAAATGCTCAGCACCTGTAGAAATTAGACTGCATTCTCTGGGATGCCAAGAATTCCTCTAAAACCAGGTGGTGAGTCTCTTCACAGAGATAAAGGAAGAACCAAGAAACTGGAAAAAAAACTTACTACCTCTAATATCGCATCTCTCCAGTCAAGTTGCCCTCCAGAAACTAAAATTAATTGAAAATGCAGCCTCCCCTACAGTGTTTTGGGTTTTTTAACCATCTCAGAAGTGACATTAACTGCTCCACAAGCTGGGCAGTAAGTGCTCAACTGTAGGATTACATCACCCATACCACGCCTGGGGCAAGCCCACAATGGTCAATGATCAGATTTCCAGTTGCAGTGACCCTGCAAGGCTCAAGTCAGACATTTAATACTCATTTTGGGGATGATGAGATATAATCCTGTTAGTCCTGTGTACATAGTTTTTTCATTCTGATTTAGGCAGTCTTGCACCTAACAACTTTGCATCACATAAGGGTTCTTTTTATAGTACCAAGACATTCTGTCCTATATAAGCGTTGTAAAGCACAAACTAATGGAAGTACTGTGTTCAAATATAGATATATTTTGATATATTAACATTAAAAAGGGTTATCAAAACAGAATTAAAACTGAGCTTTGAAAATTAACTCTAAACTTTTTCATTTTGGAAGGCTGTGGCTTGTGGAGCTTTTTTTGTAAAAATATTTCATTTTTAGTACTTTGAGTTTGTTGTGGGACTGTATTTTCCTTTTTAAGGAAAAAAGAAAAATATGAGGAAAACTTTGGAACAGCTGTAGATTTCCTTATACTAACGTTATTTCATGTCATGTGAAGTTACTGTGGCTTCCTCTCTTCTTTTTGGTTTGAAGATACAAGAACTAGAGCTGGGTAGGAATTTTCCTACACCAAGTAGAGATTGCTATAAAATTTTCATAAATTAAAACTAGCACTGAGAATTCATCTCTTAAATGTCTCCGATTTCTACACTCGGGTGTGAGATGGTCACCCCCTCTTAGCCTTTATAGTCCATGAAGAGACACAAATGATCTTGAAAGTGATTCACCTCCTTTTAACACAAGCTCCTTCAGATGGTAATTCAACTCAGCCCAGTCAGAGAACTGTCTGAGGAGACAAACTACCTTCAGGCAGCTCTGCTTCTCTCCCCTGGCTATCAAGGGTAGCCAGGGAGCCAAGGTGACTGGCTCATAGCTCAAGCCTTACTTTCATCTGTGATAGAAATTTCCTCTCAAGTGGTTAAGGTTAACTTCTCAGGGTCTGCTGTTCCCTGCCAGCCAAGGACTGCAGGTGCTGCTCTATTACCTGACCCCACAGCCTGCCCAGATTCTGCAGCCTGGGGAGCCAACTTTGAAGAGCTGAGTTTTGGAAACGTTATTGAAATGTTCATTCCCCACAAAGTTGTTGTTTTGTTGTGTATGTATTGGCCGTTTTCTTAAGAGCAGGAAAACATTTGGAGCACCAAGATTTCTTAGGAAACAGAAATTCTCAAACTTTGTGACTCGAACTGCAACCCCGTTTATTTCTGGACTTTGCTATCTGAGGATGAGGCATTAGAAAAACACAGCTATTTAAACACCTGGTTTCAATCCAGTTAATAACTTTGCACCTGATGCGTTCTCCCCATTAAGTCAAATTTATGCTAATACTGTCCTGATTAGCAAATACTATTTAAAGCTGGTTTATGGGAAGTTTTCTGAATATGGTAACCATCTAGAGTCACAGAATTTCAGCTATCAGCTTACAAGACAACATGAACTTCCCAAGTTAACTTTAGGTATCCTTAGAAAACAGTGGAATAGCCTACAGGATGACAAGTACTGACAGCTAGAGAGAGGTCTTTTTCATGCTGGGGAATTCTGTGCTTTTCTTGAACGAAACACATCTCTAGCATTGAAAATGGCAGAACCTCAGTATTTAATTTACTTTACAGAAAATTCAGTTAGCCACATGACACTTGCTCTGTTCTGAAGGTCTTGAAGCACACGAGTATGCACTTAATTCCAAAACTGGGTTGTATAGGCTGTGCTCTGCAGGGCTTAATGAAAGGTGAGAAGGGCACCAAGCTGACAGGCTCAGCATGACAGTTGAGTATCTTCTCTTTCTGAAGGAGACTTAGGTGGCAACATCTCTGCCCTCTGCACTGTATTTCACTGTATGATGTGGGCAGACCTTAACTAATTCTACAAGTCATAGTGTACTCTGAAAGACATCCTTTCTTCTTTCCCCACCCCCCCCCCCTCCCCCCGAAAAAATGCTTCAGGCAATAATTTCGCATCTACAACTGTCCTTCTCTTTAGGATCTAGAAGAAAAAAAAAATCACAGCAGAGGTGCCAAAGGGATACATTTTTGTCTTCCTTGGATTCATTTGAGCTCTCAGGGAAATACCTAATAATGCATTTGAAGCATGATGTCTTCAAAGCACTGTCTATTAAAATATTAATAACCTACAACCTCAGCCCCGTAGTACAGTAGGTGATTTCACATTTCTACTGTTTTACAGAAGCAGGAATAAATACTTTGAAGGAAAGGATAATTTTCGGAGCTAAACACAAAAAGCTCTGAATTGTTGAGTACATCTTAATGCTCAACAGAAGAGAATATCCCAGATCAGTCTACCCAAGCAAACACAGACCAAGAAAATAAACAATCAGGACAGCAAGGACCAAAGCACACACCAAAAAATACACTTTTTTTAACCATAGGACCTGGACCAAAAGCTACCTTCCATGGTAAGTATTACAATATTAATTTTAGAATGAGAGAATGGATTAATATTAAATTCAGCCATTTGCTTAAAGCTATTTGATACCTTCTTGCAATATGGTAGAGAGGTTTAGATTGTATGTAACATACAGGTCAAGTCCATCACGACATACAAAAGCATCTACTATTTCCTTCTAAAATGGCAGTGCTTCTTTGACACAAGAACACAGAAGAGCTTACCTAGCACATGAGAAGCAAGTTATTTCCTTGCTTTCTCAGGGATTCCTTATGGACAGCTGTTGCCTTTCTGAAAAGCATTCTGTTCCTCAGAGCCCTGGGATGATGGTGAGGAATGGAGGCATTTGCTGCCCTTCTAGCTGGAGCTGATTATTTCTACAAAAGATACAATCATTACACTTTAGGCTACAAAAGGAAAACAAATGTGTGCTTTTAGGTAAGGTATTCAGCTAGAGGTCAGTCCTGCTTCATGTCATATTTAAGCAGTCAGGACTATTGCACTCTAATAATTGAGTCCCTAACAAAATATGGCTAATATCAGGCTACATTAGGATTTGTTTTACAGTCTTTGTGGTGCAGTCTCTTTTCCCAAAGAGAAAAGGAAAAGAGGAAAAGGAAAAGAGGAAAAGGAAAAGAGGAAAAGGAAAAGAGGAAAAGGAAAAGAGGAAAAGGAAAAGAGGAAAAGGAAAAGAGGAAACAGCCTCAAGTTGTGCCAGGGGAGGTTTAAATGGCATATTAGGAAAAAAATCTTCACTGAAAGAGTTGTCACGCTTTGGAACAAGCTGCCAGGGAAGTGGCTGAGTCACTATGCCTGGAAGTATTTACAAGACACAGATATGTCACTTAAGAACATATTTTAGCTATGGACTTGCCAGTGTAAGGTTAATGGTTGGACTTGATGATCTTCAAATTCTTTTCCAACCTAAATGATTCTACACTTCTGTGAATCTTTGTATTCTGGCACTGAGGTAAAGCAGCTGGAGCTCAACTTTGTTGTGCCATTCTGTGATCTTAGTTTTAACCCTTAATGACTGCCTCCAACTAGTATGCTAAACCATCTCTCAGAATTCTGCATCAACACTATGTTCTTATTTTGCAGCCTCATATTCAATAACTAACTCACTGGCCAGGACACTCTCCCAGCCTATGGGCAGCCTTTAACTCCCTACTTTATTTGAGGGAGATCTGAACACATTATCCCATGTTAAGTGCTGGTAAAACTAGTAATTAACTTGATGTGCAGTATTATCAGTTCTTTCTGTTGTAACTCTTCCAGATGTAGGAGTAATTAGCTAACCCTTGGATCTCAGAAAGAGACAGACCATAATTCAAAAAGTTAATGTCTGAGAGAGAAAAAAACCTGAATTTCCATCTGCCTCACTTAAGCATTTTATAGGCTATATATAGGCTTCAGCTCTTTCCAGAAGGGTTCGATTAGAGAGGAAAAAAATAAAGCAAGCTAGAAGTGAGATGACAAAAAGGGATGTAACTGATGTACAGGCTCAAGAGTATTCAGTGAAGGGACCTAATAAAAAAGGAGAAAGAAAAGACTGAAAAGAGACACAATGCTTAACATGGGAGAAGGTGCAGATGTGCGCAGCCTTGGCTACCAAAATCCAGCATAGGGTTCTGCAGGTACATTGGGTCCGATTCACTGAGCAGCCTGGGATGCAGCACTGCCTCAGTGCCTCACACCACCTTGGAGGGAGTGAAAAAGCACAGTATTCTCCTCATTGTAAGGTCTCTGCTACACACAAAGCTTTTTTTTTTACTGACGGAAACACATACTTTTGGAGGGCAAACTAATCACAGAATGGACCTTAGAGATCATCTCATTCCATCCCCCCTACATGGGCCAGGAACACCTTCCACTAGACCAGGTTGGTCTAAGTCCCAGCCAACCTGGCCTTGAACACTTCCAGGGAGGGGGCAGCCACAGCTTCTCTGGGCAGCCTGTTCCAGCGTCTCACCACCCTCACAGTCAAGAATTTCTTCCTAATAGCTAATCTACCCTCTCCCATTTTGAAACCACTCCCTCCTTGTCCTATCACTACATGCCCTTGCACATAGGAGGTTGTAGCCAGGGGGGGGTTGGTCTCTTTTCCCAGGCAACTTTCAACAAGACAAGAGGGCATGGTCTTAAGTTGTGCCAGGGGAAGTTTAGGTTGGATATTAGAAAGAATTTCTTTACGGAGAGGGTGATCAGACATTGGAATGGGCTGCCCAGGGAAGTAGTGGATTCTCCGTCCCTGGAGATATTTAAAAAGAGACTGGATGTGGCACTCAGTGCCATGGGCTGGTAACCGCAGCGGTAGTGGATCAAGGGTTGGACTTGATGATCTCTGAGGTCCCTTCCAACCCAGCCAATTCTATGATTCTATGAAAAAGTCTCTCCCCAGCTTTCCTGTAGACCCCTTCAGGTACTGGAAGGCCGCTACGAAGTGTCCCCAGAGCCTTCTCTTGTCCTGGCTGAACAACCCCAGCTCTCTCAGCCATCTTCATAGAAATTAATGCCACCGTAGAGTCCTTTTAATCAAGAAGCTTTAACAGCTTCTCTTCTCCCAGGCACTGATGTCTGCCCCAAAGCCACAAAGTGCCACCAGCACTAGTGGATCACTCGGCCTTACGTTTTGTTGCATTTACCATCCACGGGCTGCCAGCTGGAGAGAGTCAGGCGACCGCACACCCCTTTGTGTAAGGGTACAACAATCGCTTTACGCGGCGGACGGAGGAAATCCACCTTGACACAGCTGAACCGCCGAGTCTGGACCGACGGCACTGAGGGCTTGCGGCTCTACCGCATGGGGACAGGCGCCATGTCATGGGGAGCCTGACCGACACGGGGCTTCCCGCCCGGGCGGCGCTGAGGGGAAAGCCGCGGGCGGGGCGGGGCGGGTTTCAGGTGAGCCCCGGAGCTGCGAGAAGGGGCCCAGACACGCAAACCGCTGTGCGGCACGGGGACCGAACGATGCGGGGAGACTTCCCCGCGGCTCCAGGCTCCCTGCCGCACAACCAGCACTACCCGGGCCACCAGACCCCGCCGCCCGCCTCACAGCGCAGCCCCGGGCAGCACCGCGGGGCGCGGTCTCCCTGAGGCTGCCCCGGGGCGGCCCCGCCCCTACAGGTGCGGCGGCTCGCGACGAGCCCCGCCCTCCCCCCGGGCGCTACCTGGGGGGGGCGGGGCCACCGGCCGGCGCATGGATACTGTTCGTACCCGCGACGTGACCCTGACTCGCAGGTGTCCTCTCCGCACCCTTCCAAAGCCAAAACGGATCCTGCCCGAGCCACCGCCGCTGTTTGGCGAGCTCGGCTGGGGAGGGCGACGCGTCCGCGCGGAATTGGGAGCCGCGGGACTATTTTTTTTCACCTCCGACGCAGGGCTGGGGAGGCCGAGGGTGGGCGTGTGCGCGCGAGGGCGGCGGATGCGTCTGGGAACGTAAGTAGATCCGGTCGAGGAAGTCGGCGCTGGCGGCAGCCGGGTTCCCGTGGCTGCGCCAGGGCAGGAGCGGCCGCGTCCCCAGCGGTGCCGCCCCGGGACCCCTCCCGCTCCCCACCGCCACCAGCAGCGACAGCCGCAGCAGCAGCAGAAGCCGTCATGGCCACCCGCTCCTGCCGGGAGAAGGCGCAGAAGCAGAATGAGCAGCACCAGGCCATCCTGGCTAAGCTGCTGCGGGAGGAAGACAACAAGTACTGCGCGGACTGCGAGGCCAAGGGTACGCTGGGGAGGGGGGGGGGGCGGGCACAGAATGGGGGGGGGGGGGGCGCGGTCTGTCAGCCGGTCCGGTCCGGCCCAGGTGAGGCGCTGCCGGTGGGCCCAGCCCGCGTCCTCCCGAGCCCGTCGCGGCGGGGTCTCCTCTGAAGGCGGGGATTCGTCAGCGCGGCCGGGGCAGGGCCGCTGCCCCGCCACCCCGCCCCGCTCCACGTCCGCAGGGGCGGTGGGGCTCCGGCGGGGCCGCCCCTTCCCGACACGGTGCCCACAGGGGCGGCGGGAGGAATCTGTGGCACCTGGGGAGAAGGCTGATAGAAGGCAGCCAGCCTTTTAATTTCCCTGTGAAGCCCTTTGCGGTTCTCTCTCCGGCTGGTAGTCAGGAACCCCCCGGCTGAGGCTTTGTGCAGTGCCGGGCCCAGCCCTTTCCTGAAGTTTCACCGCCGCCTCCTCCTCCAGTGCAGCCAAGTATTGATCAGGGCTGTGTCCCTGGGCCTGCGGGGTGACAGTGGCCGATGCTGAGGATAGATGCGGGATGAGGTGTAGGTTGAGTGTCTAAAGCAATGATTGTTGACCCTTTAATGTTGACTCAGAATGCCTCAGTCTTTGAAGCTGGGGGCCTGTGGTTAGTTAACCATGTCGCAGAGGAATGGTGATGAATGAAATTTTAAAGGTTATATTGCCGACAGATCTTGCCTCTCTTCAGCCTAATAGTTTTATCCGATGCAAAAGTAGATGTATACTTGCATTTGTGTTTACTTTGGGTCCTGTGGCTTTGAAATGGAAAAACGTAGCACATCCGCCTTTCATCTGGAGACTGTTTATTAAGATGTTACTCTAAATAAGATGATTGCAGAGCAAGTTATTAAGTATAATACTTCCTGGCTAATAACCAGGTGTTCACAGCATACATTTAGTTCTAGAGCTGCCTTGCTCAGTCCTCTTCCACCTCAAGTGGAGGTTAACTATGGTAAACTATTTTGAGCAACTGTGAAGGCCACTGTAATTTTCCTTTACAATCTATGCATGCTGCTTTTTTTTTTTTTTTTTTTTTTCTCCCATAGATACAAATTGTGCAATGCCTTGCTGTTGTTTGGTACATCAGGAACAAAAATAAGACCATTTTCCTCATATATAACCAAAGAAGTATAGAAGACGGGTTACATCAGAGATCATAGATCTTTACAATTTTGCAAGTAACTCTTAACCATTTTCCAGCACAGCTATTCGTTCCCCTAGGCTCTCTGTTACCATGTAAGAGACTTGCCATAGCCAGTTGTTTTCTGGAAAAATCATGCTTGTTTTGTACATTATTGGTGCTTCAGATTTCTGTGCTCAATGCTGCTCTGAGTTGCTTGCTGATGGAATTACATTTGAGTGTTGTTCTGTAATGTAGGCCTTGGACCTGGTTTGATCAAGATCAAGAAGTCTAGAATTCTCCAACTAATTTTTGTCCTGTCTTCCTAACCATCACCTGGTCAAAGTATCATTTGTAAGTCTTTGTAGTCCTTGGTATCTTTTCCCACTTCAGTTCACTAATAACTTCACTTTCAATTTCTTCCTTTTTATATTTATTCTGTTGAGTATCTTTATCCACCACTCTTTTCTTTTGTCCTTTCATTTTTTCTCTTGTCACAGAAGCTTGCTTTCTTAAGTTCAAGTTTTGATGTATCTTGACTTAGTAATTTTTCTCTTGAGGTTCTGGAGGACCTGCCAATCTCTTGGTCAAGATCTCTTCTGCTAGTATGTGTAATTCAGTTTCCATCTTTCTAAAAAATATTTTATATACCTGCCTTAATAAAATCTGAAGGCTTCCTGGTTTCCTCTTTTGCTTGGCCCCAGTCTGCCCATGTTGGCTTTCTGTATGCCCCAGTCATCTCATGCTTTCACCCTGCCCATCAGGAAAGCTGACATGAAAATAATGTGTGATGCAACATGAGCTTACAATGCTGATGGGATTAATGTTTTTTTTTGGTTTTAATTATTATTTTAATTTGTGTGTATCTTATCCTGTTGGGATTATTCTTAATTTAAATCTTGTATCTTATAACCTTTGTAAGTGCCATCTGCCTTTACCTGTACTTCCCTTGTTAATTGTATAGTATTCTTACAGTTGAAGGGGACACTGTGGTATGAAACTTTCTTTAGTTACAGCTGTTCTAGAGGCACTTGACTGAGAGGTACTCATACCTGGACACTGGACAGATTTCTTTTCTTACATTTAGGAAGTTTCCTTCTAGGAAGACGAGCTGTGTGAACAATACTGAGATGCCTCCACTCTTCCCTGAAGACTAGATTTCTGTATACTTCCAGAAGACAAGTGGCTCAGAAGAAAAAAACATGAGTGAGTCTCTGGTTGAAAATTAAGCTTGCTGTGAGCACGCAGTACCAGGTCTCACTCATCCTTGTCCTGTCAGCCTTTGTTCAGACTTCTTGTTTCCCCAAAGAAGAGGAGAAGTGAAAGATACTTCTTTCAGTTGCAGCCATCTGTTTTTTCCTAGTATGTTTCACACTTAATCCATGGTGGCTGAATGCTAATGATGCTTGCTGGTGTCTGGCAAAGTTGTAATTCTGCTATTCCTGGTATGCAGAGATGTCTGAGGCAGCAGTTTTTAACATGGCACTATTAGCTAACCAGAGTCTGTGGGCTGTCTCCCTAGACTGTGACAGTCTTCTTCACCTCTTGAATCACTAACAGCATCCCTTTCATCTCTGGATGTGTTTGTCATTGCAGTCTGAAATTCCCTATTGCCCATTCCACTATGGATTCTCTTCATCCTGGGTTCTGCAGGCATGAACACGACAAAATATTTAGGACTTCTCTGATGTCAACCTGGTTCAAAATGCATGCTTTTCCTGGTTTGGGTTGGTTTGGTTTTGGGTTGGTGTTTTTGTTTTTTTTTGTTTTTTTTTTTTTTTTTTTTTTGTTTTTTTTTTTTTTGTTTTTTTTTGTTTTTTTTTTTTTTGTGGGGCTTGGGGGTAGTTGTTTTTGTTTTGTTTGAGTAGGATCCCCCAATTTGTGTTTCTTGCCTTCTTCCTGTACCTAATTGTTGAGCAACATTATCTTTGTGACTAACAAAATGTGTGATTTAATACTCATTGTGTTAACTGAGCTGCAGTTGTATCTTGGGTCTTATTTTGGCAATACTTAAAGCCATTTTCAGTATGGTCTTTCAGATAGCTGGCATCAACCCAAATTCAGCATGAGTTTCTACTTGAAGCTAAGAGGCTGTCATCACTAATTCCTTCCCCTCCTGTTATAGTCTGTCTTAAATCTTAGGTATTACATTTACCCCAGGCATCTCTTCAGATAGTCACATCCAAGGGATGTTGAAATCTTGCAGACTGAACTTGTGTATCTGTTTTAGCTGCTAGTCGTGAGGCTCTGAGAATTCTTAGGCAGTTAGATTTCCTAAAATCTTTAATATCCTTTATGACTGAAAAACTTAATGTGGTCCATTTTGCATTTTTGTTGCTAATTGTTGTCATCATATCTACTACAGTGCCACTGTTGAACTCTGGCTTCATATCATTAAGGCTTCTCCCCTGGCTTTTACTTCTCATATCAAAAAGGTGATCAACAGAATTTACTATTGTTCCAACTCCTAACTCCCATATTACCAAATAAGCTCTCCTTGCTCTCAGTATATGACCAACATTTACATTGTGTTTGAAATTTTAAGCATGTACCTTTCCTGTACTATTGCATGCTTGCTCTGTGTAAGAATTTGAAAAGCTACCTCTTGGTCTTCCTCAAAGTAATCAAAATAATCTTGTTATCATTAATCATAGTCTTTATCAAGAAGAAACCCATCTTTTGGTTTTTGGGTTACTTTTTCAAGTACAAGGTGTACTTGAAAGATTGGTCAGCTTTGTTCTGCAAGTCTTTTGAGAAAGGGAGAGTACAGCTGAGGACACATCTGCCAGAGTAAGCATTATGCAATAATTAGGATTGCTGACTCTGGCAACAATTTCTGGAAGTGCTTTTTATTCTGTATTTGCTTTTTGCCCATTGAAATAGCTGCTGTGAATCTGACTGTCACCACTAAAATGTGTTGGAAACTACCTGCTGTAGGGCCGTAACAGTCATCATATGTCACATTCAAACTGTAAGTCCTAACAGCTACTGGGAGAACTAGATGATATCTATTTTGGTAAGAAGCCTAAAAATCAAAGGTTCTGGAACTGTCTTTGCAATCACAGATTTTTGAAAGAGGGAGAAAGTTGGGATAACATTTGACAAGACAGTGCCTGTCTGTATTCCAACTACTCATCCCTATCTGAACAGTCATCTACATAAGGCAGTAGATGTCTTCCCAGTGTTAAACTACTGGGAAGTATTTATACTACTGTTTCTTCTATTTGTAGGACATAACCATGTTGGTAGTAACTTAAGTCATCCTGAATTTTTGCACCTGAACTTCCTTTGTTCTCCTTTTGTGTGTATAACTAGGTAAAGCTAGCAGGAATTGGAATATTCTAGGAGACAGAAGTAGCTGTAGATCTGTCCATCTGTCTTGTCTGTATGCTGAAAGCTGTTGTAAAGCATGTGATTTTTTTTATTTTTTTTTTTTTTCCCCACTTCACTGTAGAGGGAGTTTAAATGAGTTTTGAATATTGTTCCAGTGATGATACTTGAATCTCTAAGCAATAGCACCTCTTGGGAGATCTGTCAAATGGAGCCAAAATTGGAACCTGCTAACTTCTGTCAGCAATCCTTTGACTCTAGGAGCTATAGTTTACCATTTCTATGTACCTTGTACATAGTCATGACATGCCAGAAGACTCCTGGGCATGTGTTACTGCTTGGCAGCAAAGCTGGTATTATTTAGGCACTGATATTAAAGAATACTGAATCAATGGACGCTGAAAAGTGTGATGAAGCACAAAGAGGTGCTTTTTCTTAGAAGGAGACATTTTCATCAGTATCAGAGGCTCAGTAAGCAAGTAAAGTAAACTGAAGAAAATCAATCTTAGTGTATTGTGGCCATTTCCAAAAATGTGGATTGTAAGACTCCAAATGGTGTTTCTATCATTGTTTCAACAAAAGATGTATGTTTAAAGCCTGTGTGAGTGGTCTCTAATCTACCTTTTCTGTTTGTTATGCTTGCATTTGGATGTTGGCTTTGTTACAAATCGATTACTGAAATCTGCTTGTAAATTTGTCTCTTTGTCAAGAAGGCAATTACCTGAGTTGTCAATTGCTTGGGAACTTTAACTGTAGCAAAGTTAAAATAGCATAATTGAAAGCTTGCAGACCTCTGTATAGGCAGTTGCAGATGTGTTGGGCTTTCAGAAAAGGTGAATAAATTTCTGTATCAGAGGAGGTGTTCTGTTGACTTGGTTGTATGGGGTTTTTTTGGTGTGGTTTTTTTGTTTGCTTGTTAGGGGTTTTTTTGTTGTTTTTTTGTTTTTTAATGTTTACTTCATTTAAACAGTCTTCAAGCACTACCAGGCATCTCAACAGAATCCTAGTACAGAATGTGTCATTGACACTGTTGCTTGTTCAACTAGATTAAAATCGGTTCCCTTTTGTTAAGATATTAATGAAAATGTATTTCAATATTTGTTCTTGTATTATACAATCTTTGGATATCTGTATGTGACTGAGGACTTGGTCTTCTATGTCTGAAGAGTGGCAGGTACCAGGAGAGACTGAACAGGAAAGATTGCAGTACCAAAATTTTGGGAGCCAAAACCAGTTATTACAATTTTGGCCTCAAGTTAACCTAACTTTAACTTTCCTGCCAACTTGCCAATCTCAAACCAAAGTCTCTTAGCAGTGGGGAAGAAAAAAATTGGAATGGGCAAATTAGCAAAACAAATATGGAGTATTCCAGATGTGTTTATAGCTGTTCACACTTGGAGTTTTTTTGTAGACAATTATGTTTTGCATGTGCTCTCTTCTGTGACTGGAAGACCAACTGTGTATGAGCCTTATTTTTTGTGAAGCTGCTTTTGGTACTTGCTTGTTTTGTTGGCTGGCTTTCTCACTGCCTTAATCTTACACTATTTATTAAAATATACAGTTATTTCTTCCTCCAGAATGAACCTAAAGCAAATGGGCGACTCTTGTAGCCCACTGCCTTCAGCCTATTCAAGGCTTAAGCTTTTTTCCCTGGCTGTCAGTTTAAGAATGTCAGTATTAGTTTTCTGTATGACACGGCACTGGCTGATTACTTTCCAGGTGAAGACCTTTCCTGTCCTCCTTGTAAGGTGGAGGAACTACCAAAATGAGACTCTAGGAGAGATGGAATGGAGCTGGATTACACTGGAGGCCAGTTCCACACATCAGCCAAGTGCAACTTCTTGCCCTATATGAAGTTTGAACACAGTCATTACCAACTAGTTGCTGATTACTGCTCTATGGATATCTTGTACCAGTGAATGTAGCTGCAAATGTAAGATGTAACTAAAGGTTACTTGGATCAAGAAATTGCTAGTACTTCTCCATGTAATTCTGTTGCCAGGTTGTTCTGGGAGGTCAGGTTAGTAAAGGTCATACAAACAGAGCAGACCAGAATATGAATCAACAGATAAAAACAACTGTAGTCTTCTAGCTATCCAGTGGGGATCCCCAGTATCCTTCCACAAGGAGTAATGAAGACAAACCACTCTGATTCAGGGTGGGTGTCCTGGTTTTTCAGCTGGGAGGGAGTTACATTTCTTCCTAGTAGCTGACATAACACTGTTTTTTTTATTTAGGAATCATGTTGCTAACACACTGGAGTTTGTTGCCAAGCAGTGCTTACTCTAAGTGAAGGACTTCTCAGCTTCTCTTACCTGCCAGTGAGGAGAGTAGGAGGGGTCACAGCCATGACAGCTGTGACTGGGGATATTCCATAACATGGGATGTCATCCTGAACAATAAAAACTGGGGTGAGTTGGCTGGGAAGGCAGTGGTGGTGGCTGTACAAGGACTGGCTTGGCATCATCAGTGGGTGATGAGCAGTTGCATTAGGCATCATTGGTTCATTTGTTTTGTGAATCCTTTATCATAATTGTTGTTATTGTTTTCCCTTCCTTTTCCCCCTTCCCCCCCAACATTCTTCCCCCCATCTTACTGAGGAGTAGGAAAGGGGGTGCCTAAGTGAGCGGTTGTGGGATGTTTAGATAACTGCTTGGTTAACTCACAACAGTGGGTATTGCTTAAGCTGAGGAACTGGAATTATATATCTTGACCTCATATAATAGTAAGGAATGGTATAATTAGAAACACTAGTGATCATATGGTACTTCCACTGTTATTTTTCTGGCCTCTGTGAAAAGGTAATGCCTTCAAAGAACTCTAGAGATCAGAAATTCCCTTCAGTCTCTCCTGACACTTATCAGGATTTTTTTTTCCCCAATTCCATTCTACTAAACTACTCCAATGCTCTGGTTTGTTCTTTATACCCTTTTATCTGTTGCTGACACTGGTTGCATGAGACAGAAACGTTTTAGGAAATAGCTGCTGTTGTGGCCCTGAGAGCTGTAATTAACTCACATCTGAGAAAAGAGTTCTTCAGAAGACACCTCTCCTGCTAGTAGGAGTGAGACAGCTGTAGTTTAAAACTTGTAAGTGGACAGAGTGTTGCATGATTGGGTCACTACTGGTGTTTTTTTCCTGCCTGTAGGGAAAGGATTTGTTTCCATCTCTTCACTCTCAATAGGGCAGAAAATATTCTGGAATAAGTTGCAGGAAACTTGTTTAGCTTGTAATAGATTGGGATTTTTTGTAAATACACATTCCTGCTGTTGAAACTGTGTGCACAGCCTGAATGGTTTTTACCAAAGCCCTTAAACTGTTATTTGTGGGTGCAGTCTTTGTTCTTCAGGACTTAGCTGAATTTGTTTGGATGAGATCTGAAGTGGCATGGTCTGCCTTTGAAGTTAGCATTGCTCCAGAGGCTAGATGGCCTGTGAAGAATCCTTTCAACCTGAATTTTTTCTGTGACTACAAAAAAAAATATCTATGGGACTTGTTTGTTTTTTTTTTTTTCACTAAAAAAATAAATTTTTATGTTCTCTGAAGTGCAGATCACACAGATGCAGAAATCTTTGTCCTTCGTTTGCTGCCCTGCATTTAGAAGTATATGCCTTGGAAGTTGTTTTTTTTGCATTGACCATACAGGTGGGGAAGTTTCTGAAAAATTATTATTAGTATTAATAGTATTATTAGTAGTAGATCATGAGTATTGATAAGACCCTATTTCATTAGGAGCTGCTGGTGTGTGTCTCCTAATGGTATCTAAGCTATGGTTCTGTCATTCCTTAGTAACATGGAAAAGATGCCACTGCAGGATGCCCTTAATATCAGCTGTTGACCTTTGCTTTATTCCTGAATCTTGTTTTGTGGAACTGAAACTGCCTTTTTGTGAGTCTGCTCTCTTTGGTCTGAATGATGTGAAGAAAACACAGCAGTACTGCAGCCCTAAGAAGTCTTTGCCAACAGTACAGAGAAAGCAATGAGATACATGTAGGTGGTAAACAGACTTTCAGGGAGGTACCCTTTCCTGGAATGGTAGCTCCCTCTTTAATCCATGCTTTCTATAGGATTTGAGATTGGCAATTATCAGCCATTACTCAGGGGACAGTCAGCTGTTAATTTAGCTCAGATTGCATCTCAAGCTGACTGACTTCAGAGAGGGTCCCCTACCCCAGATCATGCCTCTCAACCTGTAACACCCTGCAGTTGATCCCCAAATCCAATCGCTTAATACTGGTTCCTGGTTCTCTTGATTTCTTAATAGTTTTCACCACCTCTCTTGCATTTTTTTTCATTGGTTCTTATCTTATTCATTCCACTTGCATCTGCTGTATTCAGACAGTTTTGTGTTAGCAGCATTAGTTTTATCAAAAAGTTTACTCTTGTTCAGCACTTGCAGCCTAAGGTTTTGGCTACTTTGGCTGCTAATGCTAAACAAGATTATTCAGAGAGAAGAATACAGATAGTCAAACTTAATCTGTAACATTGGTGTACCTCAGGGGCTGATACTGATGGCAACACTCATTAACAACCTGTGTGATAGGACAGACTACACCCTTGGCAAGCTTGAGGGGATGCAAAACTGGAAGTAGTGGTTGATAAACTAGATGGGTGTGCTGCTACTGGGAGCAGACAAATTGACAGACTGAAGAAATGGGCCAACAGGAACAGAGTGAAATTGTACAAAGGGAAATGTGAAGCCCTGCCCCTAGGAAGAGGGGCTAGGGATACAGAAGAGCTGCTGGGTGTCCTGTAGATCCCAAAGAGGTCATGAGCCTATGATGCACCTTTGCCACAAAGGTGGCCAACATCATCTTGGACTGAATTTCAGGAAGAACATCATCAGAGGCAAGAGGGAAGTAAGTGTTCATTCTCCTTTCCTCAGTACAGACAAAATAGCATCTGTAGTGCTGTGTCCAGTTCTGGGCTGCACATTACAGGAAAACAGACACTGGAGCAAGTCCATCAAAGGGGCACTAAGGCAAGGAGGTTAGTATGTCTGACATAAGAGAGGCTTAGAGGGCTGGGATTGTTTACCCTGGAGGAGAGAAGGTTACTGGGGAGATCTTATCAATAAATACCTGGTGACAAAGAACAAAGATAACGGAGGCAAACTTGACTGTAGTATCCAGTGATGAGACCAAGTGGCAATGAACACAAATTGAAGCAAAGGAAATCCCATTAAAACATGAGAAGAAACTATTATTACTCTAGGAGAGTTTGACCATTAGAGCAGATTATGCAGAGAGGTTGTGAAGTCTCCATCCCTGAAGATAACTTGACTGGGAACAATCTTAAGCAAGCTGCTATAGTTTGCTCCTCTTGGAGTTGGGGAGGATTGGACTAGGTTATCTCTAGGAATCCCTTCAAGTGTCAGCTACTGCAGATCCAATTCAGCTGTTGCATCATTTAGAAGCTGGTATGGAGTCCCAGTGCAGATACCATGTAAGTTTGGGTTTTTTCCCTTATCCCTAGTGCAAACATCTGCCTACCTAGACTAAAAGTAGGTTCTTTGGTTAAAGTTATGGTCCTTTATGAGAGGAAAATGATTTAACAGCAGTAAATACAGACTGTAGTAGACTCTTGCCTTGGCTTGAAATAAATTTTCCTGTGTTTTGTGCATCCAGAGGTAAAAAGGACCAAAACTAGGCATCTATAGGAACTGGGGATTGAGAGGTTCTGTAGAAAGGTCACTGGTGTCTTTGTATGTGACTAAAATGCTGTTTTAAGTCGAGCTAGAAGAATATCTTCACAACTTAAGCTGACTTCTAGAGCCTGTAGAAAGTTGCTTAGAACTAGAGATTCTTGTGTCAGAAATGTCCCTGGATCTTCAAACTGCTTGTTGGAACTCTGTATTGTAGTGTGATTGAAAATCTTGTCCCCTTGGAAGGCTGAGGCAAAACAGAAACTACTACAGATTTGTTTTCCTTCTGTTCTGACCCATTGTCTGATGGATGTTTGCTGAGAGCTTGGCTTTTGTGTGAAGCCATTCACACAAACCTGCTGTATTTTCTTTGGGAAAACTTGGCAAAATTAGATTTGGATGGATACCTATTTTGTATTAATCTCTGGTTACAATATGATTCTATGGTATTATGCTAACCTTTATTCATCCTCTCCTCTTTCTTCTTTACCATTTGTTGCATTCCAATAGGTGAGAAATTTGCATGTTTCAGTACATACTGTTAAGGACTTCCCACTTGGTGCTGTGAAATTTAACCCAATAAAGACAACTTGAGTTTCTGCTTTGTTTCTAGCTTACTCAAAATGCTTCTGAGGAGATCTCTGTTCTTCCAACCAGAGGAGCCAGATGCTTTTGGGTTCCACAGTCACTGTCTGAAGAGGAAGAAGAACTTGGGGGGTTTAGGAAACATCCCAGTGCTACAAATCTGGTAGATAATAAATACAGGGAGCACTGATCCTTATGGAGAAGGTAACATTTTAATAAGGCAAAGTGAAAACTGCACAGATCAACATGCTACCTCTCCCAGTAAGCCTAGATTGTCAGCTGCATGTTCTCTCTTGAAGAGTTACTTACTTTCCATAGACTCTGGAGGACAGAGATGTAGAGATGGTACCTCAGTCCCTGTCAGAGTGGAGCTATGGACAGCAATATGTGATTCTTTGAGGCAGTGTTGCCAAGCAACTAACTTTGCAGCTGTGATTTGGTAGAAGAGCAGTTCTGTTTCTCAAAGCTACGCCTGGCTATGATTTTGTATAAGAAAATGGGTATTTATATGAGAAGTAGGGAACTGTCTCTCTTGCATGAATGAAGAAAGGAATATGATATTCAGTGTCTGGCTTTCAGTTGCCATACTGTTTCTGTGTGCTACCTCCTTTTAAGGAGGAGGAAACAATGATCTGTACACAATTTTAATGAAGTGCTTGAATGCAAATTGATAAAGGTTCATAGTATAGGACTTCATTAGTAGGATCAGAGGCAGTAGAAGTCTTGGGAATTTCTGCAAATGATGGAAGTGATTCATTGTATGTGACCTAATGATTCTTGAATGCAGCTGAACTTGAGGGTGGATTCAAAACATGGCAGTGGAGCTGAGTGATCATTTTAAATATGGTCCTTGTAATGTGTGCTCAGGTCTTTTGGGTTTAAATTTGTCATTCATAAAAATTCCTGGGAACAAACAGTATATTGATAAGTAATGATGCTTTTAAGTGTAGGGACTGCTCCTTCCCTGGATGTGTTCAAGGCCAGGTTGGATGAAGCCTTGTGCAACCTGGCCTAGTGGGAGGTGCCAACCCCAATCCAGGGTGTTGGATCTTGATGAGCTCTAAGGTCCCTTCCAACCCTAATCATTCTGTGGCTTTTTTTTTTTTTTTCCATTGGGATATATACCTGTGGGATGTTTGTTCAGTTGCTTGCTACCTGTAGAGGGTGGCAAAAATCCCTTCAAGCATGTCAAATGCCAAATGTTCACCCTTTACATATTCAGTGGAAATGTGCTTGTGCATTTGAACTCCACTCCTAAGCAGCAGTTAGACTAGAAATGTGCCAATCATGTGTTGAGTGTAGGCTTTTTTGTCTTTATTCTTGTTGTCCAGTGGTACCTTGGTGGGATATTCTCAGCTTTAAATGGACTGAACTACTGGGTTAGAGTTAACTTTAACTCTCCCCAAAGAAGCCCTTAATAGTGCTATGTTTTGTGTTTGTAGCTAGAATGGTGCTGATAACAGTGCAGTGCTTTGGTACATGCTGAGAAATGCTTGTGCAGCATCAAGGCTTTCTCCAGCCTCCCCCCTAAGGCCATTAAGTTGGGAGTGGGTAAGAATTTGGGAGAAGAGTAACCAGGACAGCTGACCCAAACTGGCCAATAGGATATTCCATACCACATGATGATGTGCTCAGTAATAAAAACAGTGAAAACAAAAAAAAACCCCAAACAAACAAAACCAAAACCTAGACAAACTAAAGGGGTGGTGATGGTATAAATGGGAGCATTCATTTTTAAATTGTCTTCCAGAGCAAATTTTATGTGTATTGAGGACACATTTCCCAGGAAGCGGATGTTACCTGCTGATAGGAAGTAGAGAATGAATTTTTTACTTTTTCTCATAGCCTTTTGTTTATTGTTTTAATCTAAGAGGTTTTTTGTACTCTCCCCTTTGGTGGGCATGTGGTGACCAGCCAAGGTTACCACACCACCACCACCCCCCCCCCAACCCCAAACACACACAGTTTGAGGGTTTTGTGTGTGTTCTAAGTAAAAAGTAAATATCATTCCCCTTAATAAAGATTGTGGAGTCTTGGTTCACTCTTCTGGATGTTCTGCAGCTCATAGAAAGCAGATTGTGAAAGAGGTGATACTAAATGACCCTTTCCACTTGTCTTCACTACAGTTTACATGGAATTTGGATTTTATGGAACTGGTCTTCAGAAATCTTACTCCAAAAATATGTTTATACAGCAAAAGAATTCTGTCAAGTGTTTGGCTTTATATACTTGACAAAAATACAACAGAATCAAGATCACTTGGTCAAGAATCCTGTAAAGTTCTCTGAATACTTACTGAAAATTCTGCATTCCAGACTAAATGCAGTCGAGTTCTTTGGTATTCTATTCAATCTATCTTCTTGACTGCTGAAGAAAATGGTATTTTGTGGAAAAATATTTTACAGCCACAACTAGTTGTTTTCTTATGACTACAGAAGGTAGCAATCACTTTGGAAATATAACTTTTTTAAAAATGGAGAACAAGTTCTTTTTTGTGCAACACAAATCTAGTTAAAACAACTGTGAAAAACAATATTTAAAGGTAGCTATTTTTAAAATTTTTTTCCCCCCAAGTCATATGTAGCCGATAAAACAATGTATGGTGTCTTAAGCATTCTAGTATGACAGACAGTCAATGCTCATCTGTGTTAATTTGAGTTATATGTAATTTAGTTAATATGAGAGGAGACTGCCATAGATACAGGAAGCAGGGAGATCCCTTTAGAAGAATGCAAAGCACATCTCTGTATTGTGTGGCATGATCTATTCTGGTGAAATATAAAGAAATTCTTTACTTCTTTTTAAACCATGAAATGATCAAATACTGGACCTAGCTTTCCTCAGAGTGATGGTGGAAAATGCCTTAGAGGTATTTAAGATGAGTGAACGAAGCCCTGAGCAGCTTGGTTCCATTACATCTGATTGTAGCATCATGGTACCCTAAGTGACCTCAGGAAGTCCATTCCCACCTAAATGTTTGGTTTTTTTATTCACTGACTGAGGAAATAAACTAGCTGTATCTTTTAATGAAAGGTGTATATTGCAGCGCACACTGACCTTGCATTTTATGGGCTGGCCCAAATCCAGCTACAAGAATGGGTATGGAAGCATTCCAAGGTCTGAGAAGTTTTCTGAGATTTTGGGAGAGTACAGTATTGGGCTGTAGCTAGGTTGATGTGCAAGTCCTGGGGATTTGTGGGTAGAATTTGTCCATTGCACTGAAGGTGAATGTGGGGGAAAGGCTTGATTCTGTCTTCTTCAGCCTGTTATTCCCATGGGTTTTTCTCATGGTAAAGCCCTGAGGACCTCAGAAAGTGCTGCCTGAAGATTAGTAATATTGTAACAGTAAAACTTGAAGATCATCCAAGAATGGAATTGCATTTTCATGGTAGGCTGTTCCTCTCCCTGAGAACTGTAATGTGTTAGTGTTTATGGGTGAGCAGATAGGTAAGAGGGCTGTATAGTGCAGCATGGAAGTCTGCTTAGTCTGGTCTGTTTATCCTGGAGAGGAAGTGAGGGAAGATGGATGCAGCAGGGGAAAGTAGGTGAGTCTGTGCAGTGAACACATGAGCTGTTGTGGGTTAACCTCAGTAAGCAGCACACAGCCCCTTGCTTTGTGTCCCCCACCAGTGGGAAGGGGGAGAGAATCAGAAGGGTAAGATTGAGAAAACTAGTGCCTCAAGATAAAAACAGCTTAGTAGGTAAAGCAAAGGCTGCATGCACTAGCAAGGCATAATGAACAATTAATTCACTGCTTCCCCTTGGCAGTGGTGTCTTAAGCATTCTAGTATGACAGACAGTCAACACTCATCTGTGTTAATTTGAGTTATATGTAATTTAGTTAATATGAGAGGAGACTGCCATAGATATAGGAAGCAGGGAGATCCCTTTAGAAGAATGCAAAGCACATCTCTGTATTGTGTGGCATGATCTCCAGGAAAGAAGGGCTTCGTCAGGTAAAATGGCATTTGTCTTCCCAAGTAACCATAACTTCAAATATCTTCCCCTCCTCCTCCTTCCTCTAGCTTTTATTGCTGAGCACAACATCTTATGAAATGGGGTGTCCATCTGCTCAGTTGGGGTTACCTGTCCCAGCTGTGTCCCCTCACAGCCTCTTGAGCACCCCCAGCCTGTTCTCTTGTCAGGACAGCCTGAGAAGCAGGAAAGGCCTTGATTGCCATGCAAACACTGCTCAGAAGTCCCTAAAACACTGGTATGTTACCAAAACTGTCTGGTCACAGATGCAAAACACAGTGTCCTACAAGCTGCTATGAAGAAAAACTCCATCCCAGCACAAACCAGTATAGCAGAGAAGATTGGTCCAAGAAACTAACTGGCCAGTCTTTACAGATGGTTTCAGTGATTTCTACAGTCCAGAGCATGAAATTCAGCACTCTGCTTCTTCTCTTGGATCTTTGTTTTCCCTCCACATCTGTTTCAAACAGAGGCTCATGTGGGAGGGACCCTCTACCTGCTTTGTACTTCAGGATGTACAAGAAGAATCTCTGGAGTCACTGAGGGCTGCACAGTGGTTGTATAGTTCAGGAATGTATACTTCAGAATCTCTTGCATTGTATTTGAGTAAAAATGGTAAAGAGAAGCTGCTAAATGCAGTTACTAGATAATTCCTATCTGGTAGAGAAAGGTAACCTTCAATTCCTTTTTAATGGCAAACAGACTGTACTATAAACCTGTCTTTCAAAAGAAATCTTATTTCTGAGATTATTGGTATTGTTTAAAGCAAAAATTTCAGTTGCTGGCCGAAGGTTTATTTTCTGCAGCGGATGTTTTATAGCTTTTACTCTGTGCCTGGCTGTGCAAAGGGACTCTTGCTACTCTCAATGCTGCAGTAGTGTAGATTTGTTTTTTCTTTTCTTGTTAGTGATGAGTTTACTTTATGAATATCTATCAACTTCCACATTCGTTATGCAAGAGCTGGTCCCCAATTTTCCTTTTATTTCTGTATCTAGAAGGAATATAAATTGAACACTTTAAACAGTAAGCCTTTTAGCTGTTCCTTAATGACAAGGGAATATTTGCAGTCAAGAATAGCTCCAGAAGCTTTCTATTGATGCTCCAATATCCTATGTAGCCTTCTCTTTCTTAGAAAGTGCCTAATGCTGCTAACAGGAAACGACAGCTTGCACACCTTACCTCTTGTAGCTTGAACTCTGACACAAGCAGTCTTTCTCTTCAGAACTGAACAGGCAGGATAAAATTAGAGCACTACTCAGCCAAATCGAAATGTGTTAGGTGGCTGAATGTGCCAGGGTTGGCACCTCTGGCATTTCTGATTCTTAGGGCAGTGACTGTACTTTGCAGAGGGTATGCTGTAGCAGGCTAGTATCCCACAAGGCTGGTAGGAGTGCTGTGTCCCAGGTACTCCAAGGATGCTCTCCGTAGATGTACACTCAGAGTGTGCTCGGAGTAGCCAGGCGTGAGCGTGGCAGGCATGGCTGCAAGCCAAGGAGCAGGAGCTGCTCTCTGGCAGTGCAGTCACTGGTTATTATCCTGCTCGTGTGGACAGTGGTAGGATGGCTGGGGAACTCTGTGGTCTAAAATACTTCCAAGTCAGAAATACAAACTTTGGAAGATTGTTTTAAGGGAAGTTTCAGTACAGAACACTGAGTGAAATTAATACTTGCATTAAAAATAAGAGTTTTAATGAAGGTGTTCTATTCAGGTACAGTCATCTTAGAAATAGGATGAATAGGAATGATATCTTGGGAAACAAATCCCCAAAAAGCCATTCTTGATCTCCTTTTTTTCTTTGTTACTTTACATGACGTGTGATCGACCATGTATCTATGTATATAACTCCAGGGGGAAGTCTAAATATTGTATTTTATTTGTTTAATAGCTTTGCATTTGCATGATAGCATCACTTGATAATTTATTATTATTATTATTTTTGAGAAGCAAACTTAGCTTTTCAAATCTTTCTCAGTCAAAACTTGGATTTTTGGTAACAAGCTGTTTTTTAATAAGGCCAAAAAACTTCAATTTTTTTTTTCTGTTTGTCACTTTACAGGTTGGTTGTGCCAGATGGCTATTAGACAAGAAAAAAGCTGTTCAACTCAAGAATAAACTGATGTTACCTGTGTATCTCCAATAGCTGTAACTAAAAAGTCTTCTCTCTGCCTTTTTTTTTCATTTTCCTATCTTAGTCTCCTGTATAAGGTTTTTGATATTTGAAATGTTGTACAACTTGAATACATTCCAGAATTAGAGTAGTTAAGTCAGCCACTCAATCATGTAAACACAAAACTGAAAGAATATTCATCTCGCTGTACTTTCTTTCCAGATGAGGCTTTATACAGCCTTTGCAATAGGAATGCTGTCATCATTTCTTTGAAACACTTTTAATAATTACTGATGGGGATGGATCAGTAAGCTGAAGGAGTAATTGATACTGGTTGATTGGTCTTTCTGACTTCCAGAGTTGGAGCGGGTGTTCAGAGGAAGAGTCTCATTCAGAATACTTCCACACAGCTTCTTTGGGATTATGAATGGGACTGAGCTTAATTGATTTTTTGATGATTTTAATGAAAAATGGTTATCCAGATAGAAGAGACAAACTTGGAGGAATTATGTTCCTGAAACTCTATACCACTGAGCAGACACTGGCTAAAAATAGCCAAGGGATGTTTCTAAAGTTTTCTTTCCACTGTTGTTCTTGCAGCACCCCTTGAACTACACAAATCTCTGCTGTTAGTCAAGCTGTGCTCTGGAACAGTGCATTTAGTTATTTGAACTGTCTGCCTTCATTGCAAATTATGCTGTTGAGTTTGATTTTTTTGAAAGTACTAAAACAGTCCCTATTGTTTTAACTCCCCTCCACACTTTCTTAATGTGGCAAATTTTTAGTTCTCAGATTCTGGCTTCAACTATCAAAACATAGGCTTACCAAGGTAGCTATAAGATACTTCTGAAGACTGTAGATGTTTAAGATAAGGTCTTTTGTTGCCTTCGTTTGTGTAAAGCAGAATGTTACTGCATACTTAGACTTTGTCATCTGAAAAGCACTGTAAAGACTGGACTTGCATTTTTTTTTTTTTAAGTCTTTGTGTATGGAGGTAAAGGAATTATTGTAGATGAAAACAAATTAAGCTTAATGTGAGTGAGTAGATATGACAAAAGAACATTCTTTTGGCTATTTGTTCTCCTTAATCAGAAACTAATTTGCTGGATCAAGTGATGGCTAAATAGTCCTGTATCAGTAGTCACAGTAGACTGAAGGTTCAAGGACCTTGAAGCAAAAGAAACTGTGCACCAGTACAAGAACTTTTATTCTTAATTTAAATGTCTTCAAGTTCTTTATGCATGTTTTGCAAGATCATTCTTTCTAAGAAAACGTGTTTAATTCACAAAGTCTGATTCAGTGGACATAATTAGCATTGCCAGTAATCTTTTTGTGTTGTGAAGGGGGCATGTGTGTTTTCTCGCTGGATTTTTTTTTGTTTCTCCTCCCCCTCAGTCTGTGTATCAAAAATAATTTGAGATGGTGAATATAATTCTACCTTCTGGGGGGAGAACTAAACAGCCTCTAATGAAGTTGAGATGATCTTTGAAGCAGCAAGATTAGACTGAAAATAGTCAGTAGTAACTGAATTGCTTTTGAGCCCTTTAGTATCACTTTGATTTCTTAATCCCTGTTTCTGGTGTTTTGTTCCAAGAAGAAGAAACTCAGAGGTGTCACTGCAGTTCTACCTTGTTCTGTTGTTCTTCCCTGGGTACCCACTGAAGGAGGGACTGGCTTGTATTAGCTGTACTTGGGTAGAATTACACAAAATACAACTCTTGCTTACTTGTTTTCCTTCTTTTATCTGTATCTGATATATAAAAATGCTTGTCTTTTGTTCATGATCTTTACTTGTATCCCAGCTTTGAGAAGTTGAAGTTGTTTATGGAAAACCCTCAGTTCAGTTCAATTCTTCTCCAGGCTGAACAACTAAGAAAACAGGTTGTTCAGCCTGGAGAAGAGGAAGCTCTGAAGGTGACCTTATAGGGACCTTCCAATAATTGAAGGGGCCTCTAAGAAAGCTGGGGTAGGGCTTTTTACAGGGGTGTGTAGTGAGAGGAAAAGGAGAAATGGTTTAAAACTTGGAGAGGGGAGATTCAGGTTAGATATTATTTCCTATGAGGTTGGTGAGACACTGGAACAGGTCTCCCAGGGAAGTTGTGGCTGTTCCCTCCCTGGAAGTGTTCAAGGCCGGGTTGGATGGGGTTCTGAGCCTGGGTCACTAGCCTCAGGCCTAATCTAGCGGGAGGTGTCCCTGCCCATGCAGGGGGGTTGGAGCTGGATGATCTTTAAGGTCCCTTCCAACCCAAACCATTCTATGATTCTTTGATAACTTGATTGAAATCTGGAATAGCAATACACTTGTGTAGTATGAATTATGTGTGGGAATAATGCCAAGAGTGAGCAGTGCAAGGGAATGCTTATTCAGATGTAACCACTGAGGTGTTTTTGGTAAGTTTTTGGCTAAAAAGTGAAAACTTTTTAATGTACTGGCCAGCAACCATTCTTGAGGAGTCAGTTTAGATTTTCTTGCAGTTAATTCGGTATTCCACAAGATGGCGCCAGTTATTGACAAATCAAATCTATCGACTGGCAGCAGAGAAACAGAGGAGAACTGAAGTGACTTCACTCTGCTTTGTGGTCAAAGGACAGACAAGGGGCAGCTGAGTGAAGGGACGAATTGTAATCTGTCACAAGTCTTTGAAGATGCTGATCCAAGATAAGTTTGCTACAGACTGTATTTAGATGCAAAGTAGTTAGTGCTCTGTTACATGTAGTAGTTGGCTTCCTTCCCTGTAGTATTGTTAATTGGTAATTGCAAGAATTTAGAGTGAAAACTAACTTTGCTTTTAAGTGCTTCTGCAATAAAAACCTTATTTAAACTTAGTGTGGACAATCTTTGTTTCTTCATTTAAAACTTTGTCTCATACTTATTAGAATTCTAGCTAACTGGTTTGATGCACAAAGTGTAAAGGGTGCTGAGTATTTTGCCAAGATGTAAAACAGTCATCTTTCCCTTTGACAACAAATATAAAATTGAAAGGCTGTGTGCTTCCTCTTTTTGCCCCACTTCTAGCTTCTGTTTGCTCTCTGTAAATTGAGATGCTTCAGATGACTGGACAGCATGCACCTGTGTTGCAGCAGAAGTATTTCAGTATTAGCATACAGCTGTAATAAGCTGATGTGTATGGACTGATGGAGGAGAGGAAAGTGAATTGATGTGGGTAAGGGATGCAGCAAGCCATCATTCTGCTTTGTAATTGTCTCTACAATTACTGTATATTTGCTTCATTGTGGACATCTCCCAGGCCTGTGCATTCACTGATGCTTGAAATAAAGCCTGAGTGGTTTGAAATAAACCTTAAACATTGGTCTTCTAGAAAATAATGTATTTTTTGCTTGTGTTTCCTTTCATAATGCAGTCTACCAGCTGTAACAGCATTTCAATTGTTCTCATTATTCTTGCTGTATTTCATCTAAACCCACAAAAAATTGGTTATATCAACTGTAATTTTTTTAATAGAATGTGTGAGCAATGCTGTGCATGTTTACTGAAGCTTCAATCAGCTTTCTAATATTATGGAGTATCACATATGGTCCAACCAGACCAAGTTATGGGGATGGGGAAGAAAGGAATACAAGGCAGTATATGTACACACATTAAGTATGTGCAAGGAACTAGTCTGATTTAAACAATACAGAGGATAATATAATAGAAAATGATGTCCTGAAGGGGAAGTGTGCAGAGAAAGTGGGGAAATTGTTATATGTTGGGAGAAAAGCTTTCAGATCACCGGAGTGTGTAAAAATGATGTCTTTCAAAAAATTCATGCTTTGAAGTGCCTTTAAGAGTAAAATAATGTTATGTGAAGATGGGTAGCTTTTTCAGTATTAAAAAAAAAAAGTCTTAATTATAATGTGCGAAGATTGTCTAAAATTATATAAATGACTGTCAGACTTCATTACTGAACTTATAAACAACTGAAGTCAGTGTCTGAAATGTTCAGTTTTCTGGTTGTCACATTTCTGCAAGCAGGGAGAATGTTTTGTACAGTAACTATACTTACATGGAAGTTTAACTGAAAAAACCAACCAAACAACCAAAATCTGTCTTCGGGTTTGCTTTTAAATTCACAAGTTATCTAGCAATTCTAAAAAATTCAAAGACATCTGAGGAAATGCTGTGTCCTTTTGCTCTTACAGTCTACATGGTCTCTACTAAGAGACACCTTAAATAATTTAAATGTGTAGCAATTAGTGTTAGTTTTGTGCAATTAACTGCATTCTAGTTTCTATTCAGAACTTGATACACAATTTCTGCATGCAGACTCATGTAGTAGCAGTGCAGTGGTGGTTTGATGCTGTTGAGCAGCAGAACACACACCCTTGCCTTAGAATCATAGAACTGGCTGGGTTGGAAGGGACCTCAGAGATCATCAAGTCCAACCCTTGATCCACTACCGCTGCGGTTACCAGACCATGGCACTGAGTGCCACATCCAGTCTCTTCTTAAATATCTCCAGGGACTGTGCTTGCATCTCCTGTGAAATGTGGAGGAAACAATGTGGAAGGACTTGTGGCTTGAGCTTGTCAGTAAGGAAAGCAAAAACTGCATGTACAGGAGAAGCAAAGAGAAATTCACTGCCCATCAGCAGGCAGATGTCCACCTACATCGTGTGTAACTCGTTTGGGAAGACAGATGCCATTAGCACAAATTGTCCCTTTCTTCCTCTGCCTTCTTCCCAGTAGCTTTTGTTGCTGAGGACAGTGTTGTATGGTTTGGGATGTTTCTTTGGCCAGCTGGGGTCTGGTGTCCCTGACTGTGTCCCCTCCTGGCCTCTTAGCCACCCACTGCCTACTGGGTGGGATTAGGAAAGAGCCTTAACTGTGCACAGACTGTCCAGCTGCAGCCAAAGCATCAGTGGTACCAGCACAGATCCAGAGCACTGGTCCATGAGGCTGCTTTGAAGCCAGTTAGCTCAATTCTAGCCACACCCAGTACAGTGGGAATTGTTGCTTGGTATTCTCCATTTACATGTAATAGCCAAGACTCTAATTTAGTTCATGGGAAGCATAATGACAACTCAAATCCATCTTTCTGTTTAGCTCTTAAAAGAAGTTTGCACTTGGGCTGTCTTTAAATTTCAAGCTACAACTTAATCACTGCTTTTTATGAAGGTAGCTGAAATACAGTTGTCAGTGAGACTAAAGATGCATGATAAACCTTGTGGGGTTTTGCTTACGATTAGTTTTTTTAAGGATTACTTAAACTGTGAATGTCAGACCATCCTGAGGAAGACTGTCAGGTCCTCACAAGAATGGTTTAATGCATTCAAAATCTTGATAATTTTTCTGGAAAATAGTGTGCACCTTCACAGCTGACACTGTCTAGCTACTTATTAAGAACGGAGAAGGAAATTTAAGTGTAATCAGTAGGCAAACAGAGGAAAGAAAGCAAAGTTTAGATTGAAGAAAAAAAAATCAGATTCTCATCTTGAAAGCAGCAATCTGATTTACGATCACTGAGGTTTTTTCCTTGGTTCATCCAGGTAGTGTTTTAGGGACTTCATAGTATTGTTTCAATATGTAGTAAAGTATAAATATCAGTCATTTTCAGAACAGCACAAGTCCTATGGTGCTTTTCCTTAAATTAACTTTAGTAAAAGTAGAAAGAGGCAGAAAATATTTTAGCTGTTATCTTGAATGACTGAAGAAATTACTTGAGGCATATTTTTTATATAAGAGTAGTGCATTGATAGTGGGTACAGAAAACTACTGAAGTGTAGCTGAGCTCTTCTGTTAAAAGGCTTGTATTGAGATGCCTTTCAAAACAATAAAATTACAGTTGTATTCAAACTTATGTCAGACAGTATTTCATGTTAATATTGGCTGATTGGAGTTGCACTGTATAATACTCTTCTTGGTAGGTTTCCCATTCCAAAGGCTATAAGCATGGAGGTTCTTGTTGAATCCCAGCAGGACAAAGTAAAGATAAAACATCAGGTACAATTGCACAGCTTTATGGAACAGGACTAGTAGACATTAAAATTGTAACTACAAAGCTAAAATTATAACTACTAGGTAGAACTCTGCCTAGTGCTGTAGAGAAAGGAGAAATTAGAAGTCAAAGTGCCTGGATCCAGAGTTGGGCTGGCTTACCATGGGGAGGGTTGATATCAGTGGAAAAAAAGAAAAACAAAACAAAAAAACACCAAAGCCCACAATCACAGCTCCTTTTATAGGCCTGTTTTGCTCAAATAATCATTTCACAATCACAACAATGAGCAGGTGTGGCTGAGGCATATCAGATTGAACAACTGGAGCAGACCTCCTACCCCTTCTCTGTCCTTACCTCTTACTGGTGTCCCCAGATGCAGGCCCTAGGCCACATGCAAGCCTCCCATGCAGGGCTTACAGGGGCACCACTGCCTGTGGACCAGTCCACTGAAATTATAGTTGTAGAACAAAAAAGAGAGGGAAAAAAAGGGAAATAAAGAAGTTACAGTGAAGTCACCATCCAAAATTTGCACCTGTGGATCAAAGAATTGTTTCTTCTCAGTAGAGTCAACAGTCTCTGACTTTGTGGCCTCACCTCTCATCAAGCACCTGTCTCTTCTTAAGTCCTTCAGACTGGTGGAGAAAACTGAATAACACATCCCACCCATTACAGTAGATGAGGTAGCAATACTACTGACATGTAAATTTTTAAACTGAGGATGGTTGTGAAGGTGAGAGGGCTTGAGCACATCTCCTGTGCAGACAGGCTGGTTCTGTGCTGGACTCTCTTAGAGAACTCTTTGTCCTTCTTGTGTTGAGGTTCAAGAGCTGTGTGCAGTACTCTAGGTGTGGTCTCACCAGAAAGAGTAGTGGGGGAGAATCTCGTCCCTTGACCTGCTGACCACACTTTTTGATGCAGCCCAGGATGTGATTGGCTTTTTTGGGCTTCAAGCACACATTGCCAGCTCCTGTTGAGCTTCTCATCAACCAGCAAAGTCCTTCTTCTCAGGTCTGTTCTCAGTTCATTCTCTGCCCAGTCTATAATTGTGCTTGGGATTGCTCCAACCCATATGCAGGACTTTGCACTTGGCCTTATTGAACTTCATGAGGCTGGCATGGGTTCCACCACTCAAGCCTGTCAAGGACCCTCTGGGTGGCATCCTTTCCCTCCAGTATGCCAGCCACATCACACAGCTTGGTGTCACTAGCAAAATTGCTGAGGGTGTACTCAGCTCCATTGTCCATGTCACTGACAAAGTTGTTATAATGGGATTTTTACAAGGGCAAGTAGCCATAGGACAAGGAGTAACAGTTTCAAATTGAAAGAAGTTAGATTTAGATTAGATACTAGGAAGAAATTCTTTCCTTTGAGGGTGGTGAGACAGGAACAGGTTGCTCAAAGAATTTGTGGATGTCCTCTTCCTGGAAGTGTTGCAGGCCAGGCTGGATGGGGCTTTGAGCAACCTGGTCTAGTGGGAGATGTCCCTGCCTGTGACGGGGGTGTTGGAACTAGATCTTTAAAGTCCTTTCCAACCCAAAACATTCCATGATTCTTTAAATAGTATAAAATAACAGTCATCAAGATTCTTAACATCCAGTCTTCATTTCTAAGGCCAAATGTCTGTTTTCTTAATTGGTTTGCAAAATATATACAGCAGATAAATTAACAAATGTAACCTAGTTATGCTGAAGAAAAACAAATGTATTCTTAAGGGCCCCATGAGAAGAAACCTGTGAATAGTTCTGTTAAGGGCAAAATATTTCCATTGTGAAGAACTAAGGATCCTGATTTCATACTGAGTTGGGATAGCTGTAAATTGTTTATTGAATCAGTCCAAATTGCTGTTAAATACTTTTGCATAGGAGCCTTTGCAGACTAAGCTTTAGTTGACTGTTTGGCTAGGTTAACTACAGCTGGTTTGATGCCCACACATAAAACATAATTTTGTAAATTCTTCTGCATACTGCTTAATTGTAGCTGTAATTGATTAATTGTATTAATTAGAACATTTTTAATTTGAAATGTTTAATATTGTGTACTCTCGTTAGTGTGAAATAGATTCAGAGACTACATGTGAACATTTTTGTCTGGCCTCAGATTTGTCTGTTATTCCACTGTTTAATTTGTTACTTTATTGCTTAAATATATTTGTTTTCCTTAAGCCATATAAAAGCAGAAAATAATTGCTCAAAATGTTTTCCAGCTCTTCAGTGTGCCTTCTTGCTTTTGATGGTTTATTATTTAGTCTCTGAACTAGATGGACTTTAAAACAGTGCCTTTAGCAGTGGTTGTGAACAGAGCTGGAATAAAGTGACGCAAGTAAGAGTTTTTAATTTGAGACTGTTTAGTAACTTCAAGTCAAACATTCCAAGTGGTCTCTGTGGGAATTCAGGCCAGCATACTTTAGGTTTGTCTCAAAATGCCAACACAGCTGAGAAACAATGGTAAGGTTCATAAATCAACCCAATTATGTGAGGAAATTCATTGCACTGTGAATGGCAACTCACTGTAGTTTAGGAATCAAGAATACTGAATGTGTTCACTTTTTCACCATGCTTTGTCATAGATATTTTAATCAGCTGGCTTTGCAGATTTCTGTATAATCAGTCCCTAAGATCTTGCATGCTACTGTTATAAAGTTTCTGCTGTATGAGGTATTAAAGGATTTGTTGCATTAATATAAGATTACCCTACATTTAATTGCTAGTCAGGTACCGATGCATGTCTTAGGAAGCTTTTAATTGGAGAAAAAGGAGCAACTTCTACTGATTTTTGCCAATGCTTGCATCAGTTGCATAGCTCTAAGGATTATCCAGGATGTAAGCAAAATCCTGTTGTTACTATTAACCCAACTTTCTAAAGTGTAGGGTTTTTTTGTTGTTTGGTTGGTTGGTTTGGGCTTTTTGGGGGGGGGGAGGGTAGTGGACACAATAAAGGACTTCTCTGCTTCATCTGGCTAACTCAGATGCTATCTGAGTGTGACTTCCCTTAATATTAGAAAGCTATAAATAAAATTCCTAACAATGAAGATTACTGTAAGTAACTAGGTATCTTCACTGTGTGTGGAATTTTAGGAATAACTACTATATTTCTCCATTCCCCTTAGGTCCAAGATGGGCCTCTTGGAACACCGGTGTTTTTATTTGCATCAGATGTGCTGGAATACATCGAAATCTTGGGGTCCATATATCAAGGGTCAAGTCTGTCAACTTGGACCAATGGACACCAGAGCAAATACAGGTAAAATATCTTACAATATGTTTTCAGTTTGAAGGGAATGCCAGGAATCCTTTTGAAATTATTTGACTTTATCATGATGTCCTAACTGAATTTTTTTACAGTCAAAGTGGTTCTTAATGTGTTACATTTCTGGTGTAATGAGCTTAAGTTCTGAAAATTCACTTCAGAAAGTATATCTATCTTTTCTGAATCATTTTAGATGTATTGTACCTTTTCATGGAGACTCTGAAAGATGTTTCATTGTTGTACCCGTAGAAAATGTTTTGTAATCTCTTTCCTATTCTGTAGCAGCCTTCACACATCTGTCTGATTCTTCATTATGTTTTTTTCTGTACCAAGTACTGACTTTTCCAGGTATGCTTCAGTCTGAAGTCTCTTTCTGCTACCTGACAAATGTTCCTCCTGGTCTTAAGAGCCATCCCAAGAGATGAAATCTTATCTTTTACTGCATGGGTTAGTTTACACTGTAAAAAGCAATCTGTGGTGTTATCTTTTATCCAGCAGCTTTTCTGTGCCATGGGAGCATCTCCCAAGACATGTGGCAGCAGAGAGATCTCCATGCTAAAAACCTACTATGTCATTTTAAGGGCACCAATAACATTCTGATTGTTTCAGGATTTAAAGTATTGATGGATATGAAATAACTGTTTTCTACCACTTAGTGCATGCAAGAAATGGGAAATACTAAAGCAAGACTACTCTATGAAGCTAATCTACCAGAAAACTTCCGAAGACCTCAAACAGATCAGTATCCTTTTTGTTTCAGCTTTCAAACTGAAATACCTTTTAATGAAATTTGGATGTTAGGACTGTTTCAAGGAATTGCAACTCACCTTATTTATTTCATGTTGTTGTATAAGAAATTACAGTGGAAGTTGGGAATTGTTCAGAAAAGGTTTAAATTACTTCAGTTATAGCAGATCCACTTTGTAGCAAGATTTGGCAAGCACCATTTATTTTTGCATTCAGAAGAGGCAACTTCATAATTTCCGTAGATGTGGGAAGTTAAAGTGATACTAGAGAGCACTTGAATATTCTGTCTTTATCTTAAGTAACTGCCATCTGAAGTTAGAGCCATTTGAACAGGAAATAATGAGCTGAATGGGTAAGTGAAACAAGCCATTGGCTCTTACTGAAGTGAAGTACAGCTTTCTTCCTCTAGACTGAATATTCTGCAAGTACCTGCTCTTTAAATTTAAAGTTGGTACTTAGTACATTTTGCTATTGAATTATATGTGTTCTGTGAAGTGTGCAGCACAGGTGACTGGCAGAGGAATATCTGAAGAAAAGAAACCTCTCTAATGGCCATCCTTTGTGTTTCTGTGAGGTTATCACCACGTACCTGGAAGGGCAAGGTTGGAAGAAACATTTTTTACCACTGATAAATGACTTTCCTTTTCAAATGTACTGAGTTCTTGAGATAACGTGTAATGGTATTAATATAGATTCTTATCAGCTCGTGGTTTAGTGGTGTTACTTTACAGGTAGGATTTGCTTTGTCTGATCTTACTGGAACTCTATAAGGAGATCCTCAACACCTTCTGTTAATGAGCTGAATGTCTCCCCAAATCTCAACATAATGATGACCGAGACTGATAAACAGGCAGAGCCATAACTGGATCTGATTTTTCTCCTGCTATATGTAGAAGTGATTTTTGTTTTTCTGCTTATTAGATACTATGTTCAATGTGCTATGCTCAGAAGATGGCTTTTTTAGACTCCTCATGATAAAATGCATTTGAGCAAAAGATTTTTCTTCATATTCCATTAGCTTTTAAATAAAGCATATGCACAAATGAGAAAAGTGTAACTGGAACCAGATAGCACTGTTGTATTACAACTCTAATGTTCTAGAATAACTTTATTTCAACCATAAAAAAGAAATATTTTGAATAAAATATGATTGATGCATAATATAGTATATGCAAATCCGATGACAGGTACATGCATTACATACATTCAACTTTTATCTGAAGACAAAGTATCCCAAGTTATGATGGTAAAGTATACTTTGTTTTTTAGTGTACACAGGTTACCTTTGTTCAGGTATTTGCAGTACTATAGTCCTGTACCTTATAAATACCCAGTGAAAATGTCCTAACTGTGGGAACACGAAGTTACTACTAGTAAGTATGTCTTTCTCATGTTGTTTCATTAAGAAATTAAACTGATCATTTATCTGTAGTAAAAAGCCCTTTTTGGAAACTACAGTAGTTCCATGTAGACCAGTTTGTTTTGTTGTTTTAAACATACAGAATGAGAGGGAGCAAGACTTTGGTACAATTCTTCAATTTGAATAACTTGCAGGTTTTTTAGGGTATTGTTGCCATTTAACTCAATGCATGTTTTCCTTAAACCAGTTACTTCCAGAGCTGTGGAATTTTTCATCAGGGATAAGTATGAAAAGAAGAAGTACTATGATAAAAATGCAATTAATGCCTTCAATGTAAGTAAACAGTGTCACAAAAAATTCTGTCAATTCTCTTTCTTGGATGTTACATAAGAGAAATGTAGAAAACATTATATATATATATATAAATGTCTTTCACAGTCAAATACTTTTTGAAATAAGCTAAATGCTACCTTTATCTGTTGAAAGCTCTTCTAGGTTTTCAAAGATCAACATAGATTGTCTATTACATAACAGCGCGGTGTTATGATCCAACAAATAGCTTTCTTCTGACTCTATATTGTGTGTTTCTCTCTCAGTGATGGGTAGTTCCTCAATATCTTGAAAATCTTTTTTTCATGTTGCAGGGATAAGAAAGGATTACTGTTTCTAGTGACTTTGTCTTTCCCCATTTCCTGTAATGCTTTGAGAAATCTTAGGGTGTTTGGGGCACCTCTTCTGCAGGTCTTATTGCTCTGCTGAATTCTAGATTATTTCTTGCAGCAAGATGGCCTGTTGAAGCAAACAAAGGCAGTATAGTAAACCAGATGTTTAACCATGTAGCTGTGTGTTCACTAAAGTAAGTTGGTGAGTGCTTTTCTGGCAAAGCAGTTTTGACAGTGTCAGCCTTTACTGAGTTCACAACCCTGTTAGGCTTTTTGGATACAGCTATTTATGGGACATACAATCTAGTTATAGGTATCTTTATTTATCTAGGTACATGTATGCCTATGCACACAGCTCTACGTTATTTAAATATGGCCCAGAATGTAACTTACTACATCCTCTGAGTAGGCAGTGAACTTTGAGGAAACTAGTGCAAGGGTGGACATAAAGAATGGAATTTTATTCTGCCTTTGATATCAGAGAAAATGGTCCTTGAATGATTGTTTCATTTTTGAAGGATTAAAAAAAAAAAAACAGCTTGGAAAATAAAGAAGTCTATTTCAGTGTTGTTGAAGTAGGGGTAAAATTGATTCATTTAAGAGGCAAAATAAAAATTGTGGTTTGAATTACAGTGTTAGTTACTCTTAGATTGAAAAGTAGAAAACAAGAAGAATTGTTAAAAATTATACTTCTTACAAGGGTTCAGAACTTCCAAAATCTTTCTAAACAAAGAACCTGGGTGTCTAATATAAGAGCACACTGCTGTGTTAATATGTTTGAAGGAGTAATCGGATTTTGCATCATATTGCAGAACAATATTTCCCTGTCTTACCAGTAAGGATAGCATCTAGAGAAGCTGAAGAGATGTGTATTCCTGCTGAGTAGGGAATGCGTTTTTTTTTAAATTTCCTGGGCTTTTTTCTCACTAATATAAGTGGCCTGATCTCTCTGAGATAGAAAAAAAACTGATTATGAAATATTTTAGCAATAAACAACTTGTGCACGTTCACATTCACCTGCTTTACTTCAAGACCATCAAGCAGCAGCCGGTTTGTGGTAGGCAATCTGAAATCAGTTATAGCAAAATCATGAAAGTATAAAATCTTAAGTTGACTGAAGCAGTGTAGCACCCCTAGTCCTAGCCTGCTGCTTCTGTTGGGTTAGGTCCTTGGTTCTGGTCCCAGCCCAGCTCCCATGTGCCTGTAGTGCTGTGTCAGGCGTTCAGTGATCATCATTCAAGTGGGCTGAAGCCTGGCAGAAGAAGAAGAAGAAAAGGTGAAGCTGGGCCTACTTTTTCTGTGTGTCGTTTGCTGCTTTTCTGTTCCTTGGTACTGTTAGCAGGGAGGAGGGAAAGTTACTTTCAGTACAGGGGTATCTGTTGGGAGTTTGAGAACAGGGTGAAGAAGGAAGTTCTGTTGGGGTGCACATATCTGTGCCCCCATGCAGGGGTTAGTGATGGTTTCTTAAGCTTTCTTTTTGCAGTCCTAACAATATCTGAGACACCTTCCCTCTTCTCACTGCCAGGACATATCTGAGATTCCCTGGGAACTGTGGCTGGCTGTGGAAAAAGGGGGAGATTCCTGCTTGTAGCTGGCAGCCCTCTACCAAGTGTTTTGATAGCATCAGAGCACTTGCTATCATGATACTTTTATGAGTAGCAGTCTTGTGAACTGTTCTGGTGGGATGGCTGTGTAATGTCATGGCAAGCTCTTTCTTCTGGAAAATTTCTTTCCCTACTTTTATGCAGAGCACTCTGTGTCCTGTTGTTAATCAAAGTCGGCATTGTTGGAGTGGTGTGATTGTTTAACACTTTGTTATTGCCTTTGAAATAGCAATGCCTTCTGATTGGATTAGGAGCAATTTAAGTTGGAAATGCATAAATACGTTGTTGTTTGGTAAAAGGATATGAGCAGGTAATACAGAAATGCAGAAAACTAAGTTCTGCCCTAAGGATT
The DNA here is from genome assembly GCA_023637945.1 of Phaethornis superciliosus. Lineage (NCBI taxonomy): Eukaryota > Metazoa > Chordata > Aves > Apodiformes > Trochilidae > Phaethornis > Phaethornis superciliosus. The sequence continues at coordinate 85,375,317 of JAJQWJ010000003.1, read as the reverse complement.
TCTTTCCCAAATAAGTAATTTCATTTGATGTGGTCTTTAAAATTCTAAGGGGATTTAATAGATTTGGTCTGCCTTTACAATTTGCTTGTGTTAAAAGCTCCTCATAGCATAAAAGTTGTTTTGATTTATATTAAAGTATATAGTATAATATTTTTTGTAACCTAGTTTGGCAAGATTTGGCAAGATATTTTCAAGTTTGACTGATAGGACAACATCTGTGTTGGTGTGTTCTGTCTGTTGGAGCCCAGAAGTGTATGTCAGAGTTCAATTCTTGGTTCTTTGATGGTCAGGATTCATCTGTTTTCTATTACAAAAATTTTTATCTCTAAGTGTTAATTATATAAGATGTTTTGTTTTCTGACAAGACTGTTGCATATTAAATTTGGTTTCAAGAGACGCATGCCGTGAAAACAAATGTAGCTAGCACCGAGACCAGTAGTGCTATCAAACATGCAGATTAAAAAAAGGCATATGTGGAAAAAATAAAGGCTTTTTGTCACGGTTGTCATGGTTCACTGAAAAGCAATACAGGATAAAGCTACAGGCAAACCTGCATCTGCAGTTTTAGTGATAAGTTACATTTTGAATAGGATAATGTATTTAAATAGACATCAAATATACATTAGAAAAATCATAATTCTGACTGAAAGCATCCCAACTTCAAGAAATAATTAAAATAGATCTCAATTTACTGGTGCATCATTATTTGGAAAATGTGAGGTGCTGGTTCTGTATCAGTGTATTAAATATGCATTTGCTGCTTTGTGATGTCATAAGACAGGAAGAAAAAGTTTTAGAAAAATGTGTAACAAAGGATTCATAGATACAACTTTTTTTCCAAAGTACTGGAATATTTCAGATTTTTGAAATATTTTCTGTTTATCTGCTACCCTCCTTCCTGGAGAGTCAAACTCATTTTTTTGTACCCCATGGAAATATCTTTAGATGTGTGTCAGCTCTTTGAAAAACTCCCATAGTTGAACTGTAAATGCTTAGTTACAGTTATAGCATTGTGATATTATGACTAAAACTGTGAAGACAACTGTATAGTATTCATGGTATTTAGGAAAATGCATCTTCACTATCAAAATATATTACATTTAAGCAGTGTAGCCTGTGACAGAGTTAGTAGAATTTCTCAAGCCAGTGCTTACCATAATTCTCTCCCACCATTAACAAGGCTCAGGCAGGTATAAAAGATGAACACTTCCTTTCTTAGAAGGCAGTTCTTAGTCCTAGTGTTGGTGAGACCTCAATTTGTCAAGATTTCTAAAGACCAACTTCTTAAAAACCCCAGTCTCCTTATCTGGTCAGCTGTTTGTCTGTTTTGCTTTGGTATGATGTAATTTTGAAACATTCAGGACTTCATGAGGGTTTTTTTTTATATATATATATGCTTACAATTAAAAAGAGGAATAATAAAAGTAAGAACACTTGAAGCTTACAGGATTTTACAGGATTGATTTGAATAATCAGTTTAGGAGCAGTAGTAGCTGTTAGCAAGTCAATTTATTTTAAATATCAACAGGAAAATACTGTTCTCCTGGAATTAATATTCTGCCAAGCACCCTTCTCAACTTTTAGGGGTATGTAATCTCTGAGTGATGCAAAGTATAGCATAGAGTCTAATGAAACAAATTTCATGTAGGAGTGAAATGATTAGAGCATCTTTATAAATGTGGTGTATCTAAGATATGGTAACATGAGCAATTTTACTGTGCAATATGCTGTGCTGTTTGATTTGAATTTATCCCTGAAAGCCAAAATCAACACTGTGCATCACTTCTGGAGTTAAGAGTTACAATATGTCAAGTGCTATGAGGTAATTCTTTTATGCTAAACCTGTCCTTCAGGTGATTTTTGACATGCAAATGTTGAGTATCATTCCACTACAGTCTTGCACCTGTAGATTATTACTTTCAAGCATAGGCAAATCCTTTTATATTCTTCACAGGGATTTTTTTGTACACAACAATCCTAGAGCTGAAGCGTAAAGCATGCAAAGCAATTTCTTCTCTAACAGTCTGAGTCTTGAAGACTGTTGCTTATGAAACCTTTTGTTTGCTTCAGGCTCTCATTAAACTCTTTGTGCTCCTGAGTTTTATACACTAGTTTACTATCTCCTCTTAGAAAACACTCTTAGAAAAGCACAGCAATATCACTCCCTGTGTCCCTGCCCCTCATTTAGCTTTCTCTCTTCCAGGCTGAACAGTCTCAGTTTACTAAGCCTCTCTTTGTCTGAAAGGTGCTCCAATCCTTTAATCAATTTGAAATCCCTTTGCTGGACTTGTTCCATTCTGCCTATGTTTCTCGTGTACTCGTGAACTGTCACACGTTGCTAGCTCATGTCCAGCTTCTCTGCCAAGACTTCCAGGTCCTCTTCTGCAAATCTGCTTTCTAGCCAATGGACATCCAGCCTGTATTGGTGCATGGGGTTGTTCCTCCCTAGGTGCAGGGTTTGACTTCCCTTTGAATTTTATGTGGTTCCTGCCAGTCTATCCTTTCAGTGATTCTTTGAATGGCAGCATGCCTATCTAGTGCATTAACTACTCTTCATTTTGTTTCATCTGCAAACTTGATGATATGTTCTGTTCTATTGTTTGAGGAATAAATGAAGAAGTTAAACAGCTGATATCACTATTGATGCCTGGGTGTACCACTAATGACTGCCATGAGCTGGACTTGCCCAAGTGAAGGAGTTAGGGAAGCCAAAGTGTGGATTTTCAGTATGGCAGCTGCACTCCCAGTAGCTCCTACGTGCAGGGCCTGTTTTTTCCCACTTCTGTCAGTACTTTCATTTGAGGAGCAGTTCCCTCAGCTGGACCACCTAGCTACAAGTTAATATGACTATGCAAACAAACTCCTGCCAAAGCTGAAATCTCTAGTGACTCTGGTGCCAGTTTAACATGAATCTTTAAAATGTAATTAATGCTATATGCAGCAAGGCAGTCCCCTTGGGAGGAAAAAAGGTATTTTCTGAACTGTTGGAAAGTTCTCATTAAGACATTTTTCCCAGGAACAATACAGAAAACTGTTAGATTGGACAGGGGAAATGGAGGGGACTCCAGTAGGAGATTAAAAGGATCTGTTTTGTTTATCCTGTAATTAGGCCATGGTAACTCTCTGTAATATCTCAAGAGGTGATTAGCCAAAGGAGAAGCTAAATAATTTACAGACATCTGTAGTTCTGCACACATCCAGAACTACTGCTAACTTGTGCACAAGTTTCACTGTATTCCTGTAACAAGATATGGGCAGTCTGAGGGATGGAGGAGTGGTGAGCGTGCTCAGAATATTGACGAAAAAGCAGTACCAACTTCTTTGAAAAGCCCACTACTGCTGTGTTTTGTGAAACGTGGGGCACTCAGCCTTTTTTTATGTGATGTCCAGTGTTTAGAGCACTGAATGGAGGAGACTTTAACAAAAGCCTTGCCAGTTAGCCTGAAGAACTTCTGCAGAATTTCCAAGATAAGTGTTATTAATGGTGTTAGTGTTCTTATACTCTTTTCAGTATTTCAAAGACAAGCTTCTTTAAAGACTGGCAAGCAATTGGTTGTGTCTTTATATGAATTTAATAGCAGTCTCTAGTTGCCACTGCTTTTTAAGAAAATAATTTAGTGTTGTCAGCATTCATTGGAGATGTACAGTAGTAAAGTTAAAAGTCTCCTGAAAGAAGAAAAACTAGTAGCTGAACATAAAACCTGTAGAATAAATGTTTAGTCCTCTTCATTGGGTTTATTTCCCTGTATATTGTGTGCATATAAGATGGCCACTCGAGGGCACCTTTGTATTTGATTCAGCTGCTGATTTCCTGGATATATTGACATGATTTGCTAATGCACTCATTTTTAATCTCTTGAATCTTTTTAGTGATAGCGTGCTAAAATTTATATTTAAATGGAAGCTTGATACAGGTTTCTAAAGCTTTAACCCTTTCTAGTATAAAGCTAAAAAACCACTATTGTATGAAGAACAGAATTTTGGAGAAAAAAAAAATGACAAAAGTTGAAAAAAACCCTTTATGTAGTACTTAAGGCCATAAGTTTTTGTATGACAGGTATCTACCATCAGAAAGATGTTACCACAAACTGAAGTAAAATCGTTCCTAGGCCCTATATGTTATATTCTCAAGTAGCTTAATTAGGTTTTTCTTTAGGCTTACTATTTCAGTTGAAGTCAGTCTGGTACACAGATTAAGTCAAAGCCATGGGGCCAAATAGTGTTTGTATTGATGCTTCTACCTGAACAACAAAGCATGTATTTGGATAGGGCCACAGCTAACTAATGACCTAATAAATACTATAGAAGTTTTGAATGGACAAAATAGGAACAGGTAACACATTGACATGTAGGAGAGGCAGGGATATGGAGTTATACTGTAAACCTGTAGATCCTTTCATTTCTGATCTGACTTTTGTGAACCATAGTATCTCACAGAGCATTGGTGAAAATGAAATCTGACAGCACTATTGCATGTGTAAGCATTTTCATGCTGAGCACTGAATGTACATGATGCTTTAAAGACAGTTTTGAATTTCATTATGGAAAATGGTTATTTTTAATTTACTACTTTCTAAAAAGGCATCTCAAAGCACAAACAATGGAAAGAGATTCAAGAATCAATAAAAATGAAATTGCTACAAGTCTTTTGGTCTGAAATGCAATCAAAATTTTGTGGCCATATGGATATAAATGTGAAAACTTAGGAAACAGTTCATTGTTTTCATTCCTTCTTTTCAGTAATTCTGAATTCACTTCATCAAAAGACTGAACTACTCTTAAGTGTAAAACTCAAAAGAAATACTCAAGTGCTAGTTGTCAGTTTATAATACATCCTTAATACACTCAAGAACATCAACTCTATTCTTTTCTAGCCGCTTGTTTTTCTAGGAACTGACCTTTAGCTTTTTTCTCTTTGTTTTCCCTAGAATATAAGAATTGGATTACAACTGTCAAGTTAGAAAAGTGGTAACAGGACAATTATTGCTGTGCTGTTTTGTGAAACAGATTTTGGTTTTGTTTTTTCTACACTAAAGAGATGATGTCTGCTTGTAAGTAGCAGTATTTTCAGGTACTTAAACTTGGACCCAAACATGCAGTAATCTTCCTTTACTGATGCTTCTGCTGAAGCTTATAGAAACCAGCTGTTATTAATAAAGGCTGACAAATACCATACAGAAAACTCATTTGTTACGTTGATGTATAGTTACATAGGGCAGTTTTTCAGTGATCTCTGCCTCCCAAAACCAGCTTTAAAATTATTATGAAAACCTTGCTTGACAGTCCTGAGCAGTGATCAGGGTTTTGCCATAAATATTTAATGTGCATTTGTGGCTTTCAACTAATGAAAGGTAGTTTTAGCAGGACTGAGTGCAGCACTTACTCTGGGAGGGTTGGAAGGGTACACCTGGCATGGGTGAGTGGTTTGATCCGGGGGTCAGTCTGACCTCAGTGCTCCCACTACTGGCCACCCACCGATGTAGAAACAGGTCACTGAGCAGATGCTTTCTCATTTGCCATTTGGTGGCAAGCTAATGAATCTCCTTTGACTACAGAAGGGAACAGCTGTATGAGCTGCTTTATCATTGCAGGAGTTTTAGGAACAAAGATTTACTGGAAGTGCAAGGTAGCAGCACACAACTTGTTGGCAACTACTGTTCCTATTGGTGTATCACCTGTTCAGTAATTAATATCTCCTACAGCTAGAAGAATTTCTGCACTGTAAGGAGGACATAGAAGATATTTGTATCTTCTATGTATATTTCTTCTATATTTATTTAACTTTGGTCTAATCTGTCTTTTTCCAACAAAGTAATCAGAATAGTGTTGAAGTTGTTTAGGGTTGACTTGCACTAATGAGAAGGATTGTTCGTTAAGATTTTTGCTATACTTCTGTAGAGTGTGCTGCAATTTGACAATATTAACATACCACAACCCTTCAAAATAACAGCAGGAGGATGATACAGGGTGAAACAAAGCATGTGAGGTTTTGTTGGCATCTCAGAATATCAAGTTTTCTGGTTAAAATAACCAAGCTTCACTGCTTTGTTAAAATATGGCATTAGTTTATATTAAAAATGAACACTTTGAAGTCTGGAAACCAAGCACTTGTACAACTAAGGTGTTTGGTTTCTCCTTGTGCTTGGGGAAGGTATTAGAAGCCACAATAATGATTCGGATATCTCTGAAAATTCAATCTTATATCTGGAAAAATCTCAAGACAATCAAAGAATACCCTTCCATTGCAGTGTTATTATAGTTTTTAGATTTATTTGGTGCTGGTTGTGGTATAAGGACATGAGACAATTAGACACCTGAGCACAGACAAAGAGCAGAGCAGCTGACACTGCAGGGATTGGATTCACGCTGGAGAGCTCTGAGTCTCTCTAAGGCTCCTCCACACTCAGCGTGTGCCATGCAGGGATGTTCTGAGGTCAGGAGGCAGCTGGGAACCTTAGCAAGGCTGACAGGTCAGCTTATCCTTAAGCACCAGTTTGTTCCAGTGGCAAGTATTTTTGAAAGGCTTCTCTGGTACCACAATCAGCTCTTGATACTCTGACTGCCTAACCACTCACCATAGTGGACTGCATCAGCCTCACTTTTAATCCTCTTTTATGTTTAGCTTCATGCAGCCATTCAATTTTATTTGATTAGATTTTTCCATTCAGATTTTCTTATCTAGCACAGCATGGCAGGTAACAAATTTTAGCATGTTGATAAAGCTGTTCAGCAGTCCAAACTCATGCTATTGCTTTCATTATATAAACTTAATCAGTTCTTTATACATTCATTGTAATGTGTCTGCTCTTAAAGATTAGCTTCAGTCGTATGCCTTTTGTACATCTTCTTAGCTGACTACTTGTGTATGTGAAGTGTGCTTTCAAGTGCTGTTTTTTGGTCTGAAGTGAAAGTATTGCTTCTGTTTAAAGGTAAACATTTTGCTTGGGCATTTCTTAGCTTTTCACTCTGTTGCCTCCTTATAGCTTGCATGACGCTTCTCCGTGGCTTCTGCGATTTCATTACTTGATTGACAAAGCTATAATAATTACTTTCAGGTCTTCATAGAATTACCTTACCCTAGGTTAGGTAATTCTTTAATTTATGAAGAACTTTTAAGGGAGTCTGAAAATGTGTCATAAAGTCTATAGTCCTGATTCTCCTCAGCCCCCAAATGAAATTCTGCATACCTGGTTCTAGTTAGTGAGTAGTTGTTAGCTGTGAGACCTATCAAGCTTAAATTCTCTTAAAATCTGAAGTATCCAGAAGAATGAAAAAAACCCCAACAAACCAAAATCCTACTTTTTGTTTAGAAACATGAAAGTATATCTGAGATGTTCCACACATTTTGCATTTAATTCAAGTCTTAGTAAGGAATGTGGTGTTAGAAGTCATAGTTTAATATATGTTCATGGAATTACAGATTGGCATAGGTTGGAAGGGACCTTAAAGGTCATCTAGTTCCAAACCCTGCCATGGGCAGGGATGTCTACCACTAGGTCAGGTTGCTCAATCCCCCTCCCAACCTGTCCTTGAAATGTGTTGTTACCTAATCATTTTTCTGATATCTTTATGTAATCATCATAAACAGAATCCCTGTGTTCCTATAGCAACAGGAAGCTACACTTTGAGAAACTGCAGTGGATGTACCCATAACTCTTCTAATAACCTGAGGATTTTGAAATGGTAGATTGAAAAGTGAGGGTTCTGTTTCATATTTCTGCAGGTAACATTTTGTTTAAAAATTAAGCGTTTTAAATATCTGTCTTGAATCTCTACAGCACCTTCCAGAATAGACATAGTTTCTGAGTTGTAAAAAGATTGATTTTAAAGCTATACTATGAATATGCCAGCTGTGTTAGGTATGGTGCTGGTTGGATTTTCTGTAAGAAATATGGGATATTTAGACATAAGAGAGGCTTTTTTGCAGCTTTCAGTTTCCTTATAGTGCAAGCTGGTTTTGTTTTTTGAATTTTTTTAAACTAAGTAAAACTTTATCATCTAAATTGGTTATTTTGTCCCAACATAATGATCTGCTTTGTAATAGCTTCATTTTTAATGGTTTCCTTGCAGATAGTAGAGGTGATACAGACAGTCTAGGAGTGTCAGCTTTATAGCTCTGAAGATCTCCTATATGTTTGTTAAATGTATTTCATTTGTGGTGTTTTGGTAAGGGGATTAGAAAGATAATGTTCCATTAAAGTAATCAACTCTGCATAGAGAAATAGGATAGGAAAATGTATGAAAAAACATTGAGAGAAATAGTGTTTTCTTGAGCAAACTGCATCTGATACCCTTATAAATTACACCTTTTGGATAATTGTGGAAGACTAGTGGTGGTAGTAGTAATTTTACATACTGATTCCTAAAAAAGAAGTATTACCTGATTGGAAGATCTGTTATCCTACTGCTAGATGTAGCTTGATATTAACCCTAAGCTCTTTACTCATTTGGAGTGCTCTTAGAAAAGAGTTAATTAAAACTCTAATGTATGACTTTGAGAGTTATTTTGCATTCCTCTTGGTAAAAATATTCTGTTACAGTGAACAAGAACAAAGACACTCTCCTCTTCCCCTCCTCTGGGACAGTGTGCCTTCTATGCATCAGGACATTAATATTTCAATAGTCACATTAGATAAAATTGAACAATGGATGGAACCTAATTATTTTTCTTAGGACTGTGATATGATCTTCTGCAGGTTCATTTTGTTATATTCCATTCTTGTGAATTTCATTGGAAGTCACTCATTCCTACCTGACAGGTTTCCTTTTAAAATTGTACTGATAAGAAAAAAAAAAAAAAAAAGAAAAAAGTAAAAAAAAAAAAAAAAAAAAAGGAGGAAATACTTTGTCTTTTCTTTTTGTTTCTTCTACATTGTATTTTTTTCTCCACCTTCAAAATTATTGAAAAAAAGAATGAAAATCATATCTCTCAGCTCCCTCTGCTCTCTCCCTTCCAACCTGTTCTTGCTTATTTTCTCTCTTCTTTCCTCTGGTCTGTACAGATATCCTCTTCTGATGCTGCTCAGCCTTTGGCATCCTCTCCTTCTCTGCAAGCTGCTGCTGAGAAGAGCAAAGCAGAGGTATATTCTTTTTGGGTGTAACTCTTGCCATTACTGCTTTGCAGAGATGCTTACCTTTCTGGAGAGTAATTTCTCTTGAGGTAACCAGAGAATTTGAGTTGCTCGTAATACTTCCAGGATTTGAAGTCCTTCTCTCCTTGCCTCCTGGACTAGATAAGTGAAAGTAACTGATACAGTTGGACAAATCATGTGTTGTGATTGTTGCCTCTTGGTATTTATGTGTCAAAATTCTGGTTCTGCTCAGGTTTTTATGTCACAAAACTGTGGATACACCATTTCATTCCCAGTTAATGGGCATGAGTGACATTGTCCTGTCTCCTCAGGAATAATTTTTGGAATTTTTTTATATTACTTGTTTCAGAATCTAAATTGTAAGTACTGTTTCAACTATTTAGTTCAATCTCCTTGTATAAAACACAGAATTAATTCAGTGACACTTCAGTTAACTCATACTGGTTTTAATATCCCTTCTAGCTGCCATATGTGTGTATGTGTTGACATTACATTTATTGGTTAGAAGGATCTTTGAAAAACTTAACACACAAGCAATATATGAAGGATCATTTCAATGAGCTTTCAGTAAGTGACACAATTTGCAAAAATAATATATTATTTTTAGAATGTGAATGCTCAGTGTTAGTCTCTTTGGAATACTTCACTCTAAATGGAGACTATAGAGCTTATGAAGTAAGTTCTAAACATAAATCATGTTTTTTTCTTCCAAATACAGAAAAAGTAGAGAGACGCTATAAATTATTTAAATTATTTTAAATTTGCCATGTATTTTAAATTGTACCCAAGAATAGTAGCAGACACAAGAAATGAAACTTGCCTATCCTTTCTTACTTTCCTATTTTGATCCATTAAAATTTGAAAGTTCCTCTGTGTAACTATTATGCCGTGTTGTTGGAAATTAATCTTGGGGGAAAGAATGAATGATTTTTGCTTAGAATTTAAGGCCATTACAGAACCAATTTCATTTTATTATCTTCATTGTGCCTTTTGACTGATTTTGCAAGTAATGAAGCCCTTGGGTTGAAGTTCTGACATGAATACTGCATCTGAGAAATGTTTTTATTTAGTCTGAATTAATTTTTATCTAATGAAACTGAAGCAGAAAGCTTGCATATTGAAATTCTGAAGCATGAAGATAAAGCAATTATGGGGTTTCAAGTCCATAGTGAAAGTGTGAACGTAAATAAAGTCACTGGGAATCAAGAGAGTTCCTGTAGGTTTTGTGGAAGCAGAAAAACACTAGTGAACAGTTTAAATCCTCAAATTTTTAATTTGAAACTGCTCTCAGGGATTTTTTTTAAAGGGCAATCAGAGGCATTTATTTTTATTTGGCCACCTTTATAGTGTTCACCACATGAAGCTTACTGCAAGCCCTCCGTGTTCTTAGAAATCACTACTAAGACTGTTAAAGTAATTACAGGCCAAAAAAAGTCTTTGTCATCTCTGTGTGATGGTGCTTTAAGGAATATTTTGTGCTTTTCTTCAGTCAGAGTGGATCTGTAATATTGTATCATTTATTCATTCAAAACTAATATGAAAAAACTTCCTTAAAGCCATTATGATGCATTCAAAGTAAAGAGATCTCTTAGGTTTTCTCTTTCTGAAACAAGTTAATGACTTGTGACTCAGCAGTTTTGTCATATGGCCCAAGTCTACTTTTTACATTCATGAGTCTTTTTTCAAGACTACTAGAATAGCTTTTAAAAATTAGTAACAGCTGAAAGCTGTCAAAGAGACTGGCATCTGCCCTAGTGACAGAGGTTATCTGAGTTAATGGAGTACTTGTAGGTTTTTTTTTTCCTTTTTGGATCTGCTTAGCTTAGATGCAGTGCTAGTTCTTTTTTCCTCTGCTTAAAAGCAGAAATGCATACAAGCTGGTGAAACAGTGAATTTCTTGAATTCTCAGTTATAGTACTTTAGAAATGATGTTGATGCAAAATGAGTCACGTCAGGAAGCAGAACAGATAAAACCATAAACTCTGAATTGGAATGGAGTAACTAAAGATCTGTCTTTATATCCTTGATGAGTATGGATATTTGGTATGTTTGCAAATGCACTTATTGACTACTAGAAAAATCCTTTTTTTTTTTTTTTTTTTTTTTTTTTCCCCAGAAGGAAAAAGAAAAAAAGAAAGAAGAGAAAAAAAGAGATAAAGAATCAGAAAAACCATCGAAACAGTTAGTAGTTGAAAAGGTAAGAACATTTTTTTTCCCAACTATTTAAAAATTACACATAGTATTACACATGTAAAAAGATTTGAAAAAATTAATTTTTTAATGTGTTTGTATGTGTATATATGAATAGTAGTAATTCACAGGAACTGTTTTCTTGTACTGTTGATTGCATGATCTACCATACCGTGAGTTCAGATAATTAAGATATTTAAGATGTACCATTGAGATTATTGCACAGAAAATGTTCAGTTTTACTGAGTGCTGGATGATCACTTAATACTGTTTGTCATAAATTAATCCATTATAAACATAAGTTTGTACTTTATGGAACTGAATTAATAACTGTGTTTAAGTTAACTTGAAATATTCAACTGTATCATGTCACAAAAAATGATAGACAAATAAGTCAACTTGTTTCTTTAGTTAGCTGTATTAAAGGATAATGAGCAGCTATAGCAATGTAGATGCAATTAAAATTTGTATAGAGTTAATATTAAAAAAAATCAAATGCATAATTTTGGTATTAAATGCAATAATGTCATCTTAGACAGATATCCTCTGTCAGATGATGTGAATCCATCAGTATGTCCTGATCTGCAATGTACTCTACAGAATGCACTGGAGTCTCCATCTGTTGGTTTATTCCCCAATAGTACAGTGTGACAATTATGAAAAATCTTGTTTATTCATACATTATAATAGCTGATATATTTCTAGTTTAGTTTTCAAATAGGATTTTTTTTTTAATAAAACAAGATACAGAAGTATGTGCACACTTGGAAGGGGAAAAGAAAGCCCCTCTCCAATAAAAATATATTTTTTATGAAATTGAAAACAGTTTTGGAATATGTTAGTGCAGAAGAAAACTTTGAGAAATTGTGTAGGTTCACTGAGGTAGTGCAAAAGGATATCCTTATTCATATAGCAATAGGTTAAAGCATATCTATGGATGACAGTAAAAACATTAAAATTGTTCATTATTTAATTTTTACATGCAGTCAAATTAACCGTTTCAGTCTGGTCCTTAGAACCTGTGGTTATATATTGTGGTCTAAAGGCTGAAAGCATTGCTGTGGTTTGGAAGTCTTAACTTTGTAAAGCCCAAAGGTCTGGTTTTGGGGAAAGAGGATTTCCCTTTGCAAGGATGCCTGAACCTTGTCACATGGCTGGAAAGGCTTGGTTAGGAGAAAAGAGAGCAGTGCATTGTTACGTTTGAGGGATTACTGTAATTTTTGAAATAAAACCCAATTTAAATGCCACTAATTAGATTTACATTTGAAATATCATCAGATTATCAGTTAATGATTAAGCAAGTAAAAATAAATATTTGGATTTTTAAGTGCTTGCACTACAAAATGTGGAATTTGATCAATATGTCTTCTGTATTAGATAATAGGGCTGTTGTAACAGCTGCAAAATGTTTGAAATACTGCAGCGTATTTAATTTCATTATTTATGTGCCAGCACTGATTGCTTAAATGGAACTCATCTATGTGTCATCTTATTCACTAGAGATTTTTTTTAAGCTCAGGCTTTTCAAGACTTTGGAGTATCATTCAAAATAAACTCTAAACTTTACATATTTTAGAATAGCAGGCGCTTTCTCAATCTAAAGGAAAGAGACTTGTATCAAATGCTTTCTTTTCTGTTGAAAAGTATTGGTGAGAGTATTTGGACCAAAAGTTTTACTTTTATGTATGGAATAATACATTGCTGCTTTTGTGATGTGATTCGTTTTCAGGGAGCTGATAAGCATTAGTATTCTTCTCAGTTTGTCTAATAACGGTACACTTCACATCAGTTTAGAGTCTTGTCTATTGGATATTTAAAATATTATACATTGAACCAGTAGGGGAATCCTGGCATTTGACCATAGTAGTATGTTTTCAGCAACCACATCAAGCAGTATATGGATATTTATGTTGGTTCTCAGCTTTCTGTAGAAGAAAACAAAATGTGGGAATACTTTGGACACTTCATATATGAAGTCATTGTTTGCCTTTATTGCAGACATGTTGTATCTCTTGTCTAGACATTCCTGGCTTGAGAAGTTAATCAGTTAAAAATATGTAACCAAGCAATTGGCAGTTCTGACACAATTTTCAGACTTCTCTTGGTTGAGGTATTTCAAGCAATGTGTTTGTTAGCCATTCTGTGGGAGAATCAGTAAAGATGGGAAAAAGGACAGGTTTCAAAACAGGGAAAAAGTTGAAGCTAAAGAAAATGTCAGATCTCTTTATGGGTGTCATGTACTCCTATGAACCTTAGGTTCCCAGTGTCTTCTTTTTTATATCTCATATTGAGTTTAAGCTTCTTAGCTCTTAAAACAAGAATGTGCATCCAAAGATTAAAGTGTTCACATTCAGTTGTCATGTTCTGATCCCTGCTTCATAGAACTGACTGATCTGCTCCTACATCCATGTAAGAGCCTTTCCCCAGTGTGAAGAACTGATCTTTATCCTTTTATAATCTGGATGTCTAGCATGATTTCTGTTGCATTTTGAAATATTACTGAAAGCTTGTAGCATTGATTTAGTAAGCTGAATTATTCTAATATTGTCTTAATATGTCAGGTATCTGTGGCAGGAAAGACACTTTGTTGATCAGCATGCTTTGATAAGTAAAAGAAGAGAGAATCTTTTAACTAATGTAACAGTGCTGGGCTTTCCTAAAAGAATTGTTTTTCAGTAAGAATCATCTTGTCCTTAAGTTGTGTTTTGTGGGAAACATTTTTTATGAACTTAAGTTCATAAACAGAAATTTCAAGTTCATAGACAGTGATTTCAGATGTAGAGTTTCCTCAAGAAAAGAGAGAGATTTACTGCAGAACAGTGAGTAGCAGGTACACTTGTTTGACTCAATTTTTCTGGGCTGTTTTATCTTCTGTGACAAAATTACTGGGTAATTTGTAATATAACGAAATCTTCCCATGTCAGCTACAGATTGAGTCTAGTGCAGTGATTAGCATTTTATTGGAAGCAGCCAGCAACATAGTGTTTCACATCAGATCTGCAGAATTCTTAATACAATAACATTGTAAAGCTACTGGCAGATGTAATGTGTTCTTTTTTCAGTACTATTGAAGAAACCTGAGAAACTTGCATATTTTACCCAGGATCCCTTGTTTCCCCATGCCACCTTCACAATTACAGACCTCAAGTTTCCTCAGTGCTTGTACTTAAAATAACTTTATCCTCACAGTTACAATAAACATGCAGGAACAATTATTATACATTCTTTCCTTATGTGGGAATTGGGGACAGGTTTCATGGAGCTGAAATGCCCAAAGTCTAGCTTGTTTGCTAGCAACAGAAACACCAATTTTAGCAAGATAAAATTAATTGAATTACAAGAATAAATAAACAAACTGAGCTAATTGCATGATTCTTGTGGGTCAATATGAAGAATAATAGCACAAGCCAGACTTTCATGCAATGAAAGCAATATTTAGGTGTTCTGTACATGTAAATAAGATTAAGAAATTTTAAATTGGATAAAAAAATAAATTTGACAGTGTAAGAGGCCTTTCCTGTAGTGGGAAGGGAAGAAAGTTAATAATTTGGCCACCAAAATTACCTGCATTGCAGAAAAATTTTTAAATTCTAGGTAAGAAAGATCAGCTAAGTTTTTGATAGCCACTTAAAAAAATTTAATTATCCTGCACATGCTTTCATCAGCTTCTGATGAGCTTCCCCTTTTTATTAATTACTCCCTTTGCACAACTGAATTTAGTGAAATTTCCCAAATCAGACATGATTTTCTTTGGGAACAGAGTAAAACACTGTTTCACTGTTTCAGCATGTGGGAGCAGGCTCTGTGTGCACTTCATCCACCTTGTACATGTTTTCCACTCAGAGGAAGCATGGAAGGGAAAGAGATGGGGGGCAGACCCGGGTAGGCAGAGGGATCAGGACTGAGGGAAATAGTTTGGGTGCCCCAAGGATAAATGAGGCGATTAGAGCTGCAAAAAATGAATGAGGAAAACTGTGTTTGGGAACGACCAAGTCGTATGTGATCTACAGAATGGGCAGGAAACTCTTCGTGCAATTGGCAAGACTGCTAATAAAAGTGCATTGCATTAAGTACTTCATTTAGTAAAGTATTTCCATTGCTCAATATTTGATTTAAAATAGAACTTGGATTGAGCTGTATGAATGAGACTTCTTGAATTTCAGAGCACCTAGAACAATTGTGGTTGTTTTGGTTTTTTTTTTTCAAAACATTTTTAATGTCCATCTGCAGTACAAAACTGGTTTTAAAAAGCATTAATAGGTATGACATTTTGAGACATTGGTGTGCTCCAATATTAAAGAGGGAGACAATTTCTAGTCTTAAAACTTTCAGGTTTTTGTAGGGTTCAGCTTTTAGTATAGTTTTAATTTTTAAATAAAGAAAATCCTGACATTCCTCAGTGCCAGCAACACAAAATTAAGCCAGAAGTGTTTTGGAAAACTGTCCCTGGAATACTTTACAAGTGTTTCTAATATCCAGAATTATAAATTTCAGTTAAGTCTGTGGCACTGGATGCATTTACAGTGCTTGGATTTGCCATGGTGTAGCTTCTGTAGCATTTGTTTTAGAGGTTTGATGTCAGTTGAAGACTTTCATGAAGTATGGTGATGGTTTCACTGTAAAATACTGCATATTGAAAGCCATAGTTATCATTAAACTATTAAGCCTTTTTAAGGTAGATTGTGTTTTATGGGGACAGTAAAGTTAAATGGATAAGATGTAAAGAAGAAACTTTTTCTTCTTCAACTACTTGAGCTTTTACAGACAAATATTGACATTCAGAATTAAGA